>CM026552.1:57117447-58460843 GCA_015143295.1 Tetracentron sinense
CTGTTCACGAAAGACCGATCGATCGGTCTTTAGCACCGAGCGATCGGTGGTCTGAAGATTTTTCAAAAAATTTTTACTGTTAAAACCTTTTCTCCCCCTCAATCAATGGAACATTGAAAATAAATTTTCACCTCAAAATGACCAACTGACCAAAAAAACATATGCAACATGTGATTTCATAAAAATCATAAATAATAATCACCCAAGAATTGATATATCAAGTATAGGCATAAACAAGGATTATGTAAACATTAATTGATTTTCACCTGTGATTAAATATGGTATTTGCATCAAATTCACAATCAGAGTCAAGATACAATTAGAAGTAATGTGAGTATGAAATAAAACTTCATTACTTGACTCTTGGAATTGGTTTCCTTCCTTAATCTAGATTTTGACATTATATTTCAAATGGGACTCTAAAATTTTCAAAAACTAGTTTTAAAACCAATAATCATCCATATTTATATGATGAGCAATCTTTACCCCATATTTGACTAATAAATTTATTTCATATCTTTTTCAGTCAAATTGTACTCATTATGAAAATTCTTTTTGGAGTACACATATATAGACACTAGCACACTGGTGACTTTCACTCAAGTGAGAAGGTAGCTCTTTCTAATGACAGTAGGGGCTTTCACACTAGCAATCCATATAGATATCTACTGTTTGTCTAGGTAGCCATTACTCACTGTTTGCATTCACTAGTAGCTATCACACAAACTCACAGGTAGTCCTCTCCATGTCAATGATTTTTATATCTAGGGGGCTCACCTTATGGAAGTTTTTATGACATTGGTTATTCTAGATTTGATTAATCTAGGGAACCATATGGTATAATATCAGAACCTTTAAATAGGAACTAAAACCATCTAAAGAATCAGTCAGAGTGCATGTGCAAATTAGAACATCATTGTATGCTCAACTCTAACTGAGGTTAATTAGCATGACCAAATTCAATCACAAGATCGAACCAACAATTGAACTATCCTATTTTATTCAATCCTATGAAATATTTATTCTTGGATTATATGGTTAAAGATGATTTCAAGGAAATAACATTAAGCAAAAAGATAGGACAAATGAGGTCATACAAACACATTATTTTTTGCATATTTTTCAATTTTTGAATGTTTTTTTTGGATTTTTTATTACTTAAAGAAAATAACAAAAAAAATAGCTCTATGACATAGATAAAACATGAAGAACACATAGGCTATGTAACAAGTACACCATTACTCAACTCCGCACAAACCGATGGATTTCCTAAGGAGTTCAAACCTAAGGGAATCTAAAGGTTTTGTGAGAATGTCCGCATATTGATTCTCTGTTTGGACATACTCAATAGACACAACTTTTTGCTCAACAAGATCACGGATGAAGTGATGCCTAATGTCTATATGCTTTGTGCGAGAGTGTTGCACAGGATTTTTGGAGATATTGATTGCACTTGTGTTATCACAATACACAATCATAGTGCTTTGATCAATCCCATAATCCTTCAACATCTGTTTCATCCACAGAAGTTGGGTGCAACAACTACCAGCTGCTATATACTCAGCCTCGGCTGTAGACAGGGAAATGGAATTCTGCTTTTTGCTTAGCCAAGCAACCAAGCAGTTTCCAATATAGAAACACCCGCCGGAGGTGCTCTTCCTATCATCAGTATTTCCAGCCCAATCAGCATCGGAATACCCCACAACAATGACATTTGTATCGAAAGAATACTAGAGGCCTAAGGACATAGTTCCACTCACATAGCGAATGATACGCTTGACAGCTACTAAGTGAGACTCTTTGGGATTTGCTTGATAACGGGCACATGCTCCAACACTAAAGGCTATGTCAGGTCTAGTAGCAGTTAGGTAGAGCAAACTACCAATCATGCTTCTATAATTAGTCTGATCGACATCCTTCCCTGAAGTATCTTTACTAAGCTTTATAGTAGTACTCATAGGAGTCCTAGCATGCTTAGCAGAACTCATTCCAAATTTCTTCACTAGATTTTTTGCATATTTGATTTGAGATACTGAGATCCCAGAATCCAATTGCTTGATCTGAAGACCAAGGGAGAAACTTAGCTCACCAACCATGCTCATTTCAAATTCATTTTTCATTTGTTCAGCAAATGAATGAGCATGTAAGTCTAATGTGGAACCAAATACTATGTCATCAACATATATCTGGGCGATGACAATATCACCTTTCACATTCTTTATGAAAAGGGTTCTGTCTACTCCCCCTCTCGAAAATCCGTTTTCCAAGAGATAAGTAGTCAGCCTCTCATACCAAGCTCTTGGAGCTTGCTTTAAACCATAGAGGGCCCTTTTTAGTCGATAAACTTGATCAAGGTGATGTGGATCTTCAAACCCTTTTGGTTGTTCCACATAGACTTCTTCATGTAGAATGCCATTCAGAAAGGCACTCTTAACATCCATTTGAAAAAGTTTGAATTTCATATTACAAGCCACAGCTAGAAGAATTCTTATTGATTCTAGCCTGGCTACAGGAGCAAAAGTTTCATCGAAGTCAATACCTTCAATTTGGGTGTATCCTTGTGCAACTAACCTAGCTTTATTTCTTATGATAGTACCTTTTTCATCAGATTTGTTCTTGAAAATCCATTTGGTACCTATCACATTTGTATTGTTAGGCCTAGGTACTAAATACCAAACATCATTCCTAGTAAACTGACGTAACTCTTCTTGCATTGCATTTATCCAATTATCATCTGCAAGAGCTTCAGCTACATTCTTGGGTTCAAAAGATGAAGTATAGCAAATGTAGCTAACTTCATTTTCAATTTGTTTCCTCGTTCTCACTCCACTTTCAACATCACCAATAATATCAGTGGAGGTGTGAGGACTCATGACCCTAGGATGTGTAGGTTTTAATGGAGATGTTTGCTTATCAATAGGTGGAGTAGAAATAATTTCAACATCTTCATTTTCAGCACTTTCATCATCCTCACATTGCACATTTTCAACACCGGAGTCATCCACAACTACATTTATGGACTCCATAATTGTAGAGGTTCTCAAGTTATACACTCGATAAGCTCTACTGTTGGTGGAATACCCAAGAAATATCCCTTCATCACTCCGGGATTCAAATTTTCCCAGTTGCTCTCTATCCTTAAGGATATAGCATTTACTTCCGAATTCTCGAAAGTACTTGACACTAGGTTTCTTGTTATTCCACAACTCATATGGGGTTTTCCTTGTTCCAGGTCTTACAAAAACTCTATTAACTATATAGCAAGCAGTGTGAACTGCCTCAGCCCAGAAATGAGAAGCTAGATTGTTGCTATGAAGCATAACTCTAGCCATCTCTTGGAGAACCCTGTTCTTCCTCTCTACTACACCATTCTGCTGAGGTGTAATAGGTGCAGAAAATTCATGTTTGATACCCGACTCATCACAAAAGTCGTTGTACTTAGAGTTTTCAAACTCCTTTCCATGATCACTTCGAATTCGAGTGATTGGGCATCTTTTCTCATTTTGAATTTTCAGGCAAATACTTTTGAAATTGTCAAAAGCATCGGATTTCTCTCTTATAAATGCCACCCATGACATTCTAGAGAAATCATCAACCATGACTAGGATGTATCGCTTTCCACCTAGACTTTCAGTTCTTGTAGGACCCATAAGGTCCATATGAATTAATTCCAGTGGATATGAAGTAGCAATACTTGAAGTCTTCTTATGTGGGGTCCTAATTTGTTTACCAATTTGGCATGGCCCACACACAGCAGTAGAAGGCTTTCCTAGTTTGGGAACACCTCTCACAAGCTCTTGCTTAGAGATTTTACATAGGTCTTTGAAGTTCATGTGACCTAGTCTTCGGTGCCACAAATCAACCTCCTTAATTCTAGTCTTATAACAGACATTTAAGGGAATAGGATTAGGAGTTAAGCCGTAGCAATTGTCAGTGGTTCTCAATCCTTCTAGAACACACTTACCTTTACCATTAATGACTAAGCATTTATTTTGGGTAAAGTGCACAGCATGATTATCATCACATAGTTGACTTATGCTAATTAAATTAGCTTTCAGTCCTTCAACAAACAAGGCATCTTTCAATTTAGGTATGCCTGGTGAATTGATGATACCCTTTCCTTTGACTAAAGACTTGCTTCCATCACCAAAAGTAACAGTCCCATCAGGACAGTCCTCAAATTGAATAAATAAGGACTTGTTACCTGTCATATGTCGAGAACACCCACTGTCGAAGTACCACATTTCTGTGTTTTGGGCTTTCAAGGCAGTATGAATGACAAAGCACTTAAGGTCTTCCTTTCTCACATACACAGTCTTTAAACTTTGTTTAGATCTTTGATCATTAATCTGTGTAGTAGAGACCTTTTTCCTTTTTGTTCTCCTTGACCTTTTTCTATTTTGTTCAGTTCTAGTTTTTTGATAAGTCAAATTATTTCCTCTTGAGTAATCATTTGGAATAAATTGACCAGTTCTTGTCCTAGAGATTTGAGCAATTCTATTAACATCATCGCTCAACATTCTAGACTTTTCAGCTAGAACCTGAATCTGCCTTTGAAGAGTCCCTTGACTTTGATTTTGGTTCCATGAACCATTTCGGGGAGCTCTCCTAAATGCATTACAATTAGGTCGAATGTGACCTCTCACACCACAAAAATGACATGTGGGTATGAATCTTGGTAGAGGAGGAAGATTTCTTCTAACTGGAATTTGGTTCCTTAAAGCATTCACTCTAGGAGCTGTATTTCTAGGCTTTACAAAATTTGTATAAGCCTTAGTACTTGATGTAGAAGGTAAATTTTCTTTAGGTTCAGAATGTATTGGTTCAAACACTGCACTAGCCATTGTTCCAACAGCTAAAGGACCAGTTGGTGTGTCAACATGTCCTATCCCAGATCTACTAGAATTTGATCCATACTTTCTGACTAATTCATCTAGGCAGCTGGTGTTACCAAACATTCTTACTTCTTTTTCAAGAGTATAGACCTTCTGAATCAAGTCAGTCTTGTCTTTAAGGGTAATTTTGTGTTCTTTTTCAAGAAATTTCACCTTATCAACAAGAGAGACTTTAAAAGTTTCCAGCTCCATTTGCAGAGTTCTTAACTCTTCAATTTCTTTCATGGAAGTGTCTCTTTCAACTTCTAATTTTCTGACCACATTAGTCAATGAGACATTCTCTTCCAAAAGACATTGAACTTTTATAACAAATGCTTCTTTTTCATTTTCCAACTGACTAACTAGTGCACTCTTCTCTTCTGCTACTAGTTTACAGATATCTCTTTCATTTTGAATGAGTTTGAGTTTTTTGCTCAAAGAGATTTTTGTTTTAGTCAGTTTCAAACTTTCAGCATACAACTTATCATAAGTTGTTTTCAAATCTTCATCACTTTCAGAGTCAGTTTGACTCTTCTGTAAGTCATCACTAGACTCAGTATGAATACTCTCATCACTTCTATCCTTTTCATCAACCGCAGAGGTAGTCTCAAGAATCCCAGAAAGGGAAACAGTGAAAGCCGTATGATTTCCAGTATCTTCACTTGAAGAGGAACTGTCCGATTCTTCATTCTCGGAATCACTGTCATCCCAACAGGCATTCATCACCTTGCCCTTACTCTTCTTCTTGTTAGGACAGTTAGGTGAAATATGACCGAAGCCATGGCATTCATAACATTGAACACCTTGGGATTTCTTGTCGCCACTTTTGGAATTTTTCTTGTTTTCCCAGGGCTTAGACTTTGACTTATCAAAAGATTTTCCTCCCTGTTTGGGATTAAACCTCTTTTTCGTTCTAAAAAATTTTCGAAATTTTTTAACGAAAAGAGCCATTTCTTCCTCATTCATTTCTCCATCACTGTCATCCTCATCCAAAGTTTCCTTGATGGTTTTCAAGGCTAAAGATTTATTCTTCTTGGATGGACGTAGATTGAGTTCATAGGTTTGGAGTGATCCAACCAATTCCTCAATCTTCAGAGAGTCAACATTTTTACTCTCTTCGATTGCAGTGACTTTGGGTTGAAATCTCTCTGGGAGAGATCTAAGGACTTTTCTAACTATTTTGGACTCAGATAATTTCTCACCTAAATTGAAACTAGCGTTGACAATGTCACTAAGTTTTGCATAGAATTCATCAAAAGTGTCATTGTCTTCCATGTTTAAATGTTCAAATTTGGTAGTTAACATTTGGAGTTTTGAGATTTTAACAGTGGTAGTACCCTCATGGGTAATTTCAAGAATGTCCCAAGCCTCCTTTGCTGTTTCACATGAAGAAATTCGTCTGAATTCCTCAGCAGTGACTGCAGTAAAGATAGCATTGAGACCTTTAGTGTTCCATCCACTTGAATCAAGCTCTTCTCTGGTCCATTCATCAGAATATTTGACGACAGTCAAATCACCTACAGTTTTTACGGGCGTAGTCCACCCATTCTGTATTGACATCCAAATTCTCTCGTCTATAGATTTGAGAAAGGCTCTCATTCTAGCTTTCCAGTATGCATAATTATTTCCATCAAAAAGTGGTGGACGAGAGACGGATCCTCCTTCTCTTAGAGTACTCATGATCACGGATAATACAGGATCACACTTAAGGGATTAGCCTTATCAGTGAACAAGCTCTGATACCAATTGAAATTTATCCAGATCAATGATCTCTAAGACCTAGAGGGGGGGTGAATAGGTCTATCTAATAATTTCTAACCAATTTTAATTTTTCAATTAATATGTTTAGAAATCAACGATTAATTCAATCAGACAATCCACACAAATCAAACACAGAAGATTTTTACGTGGAAAACCCTAACGGGAAAAAACCACGGGACCTTGTCCAGCAATAAACTTCACTATGAAAAGATATCAAGTACAAGACAAGACCTTACCAAAACAGAAACGACGTTCCTAGGTATAGACTCTTACTCTTGATTTCCACGAACCAGCAGGTTCGATCTCCGCCTTAGCAGCTTCGGTTCCACACCGACCAAATCTTTTCAAGCAACTTCAAATCCACGATCACACACGATCGATCTCCTTCCACGAAGGCTCCGGATCAAACACCGGACACACACACAAGGTGTAGGGTTGTGAATCAATTTAGTAAATTTCAAACCCTAGAGGGATCTCATACAGATCTGAGATCACACAATGCAAGATCAAAGATTTAGATCTATACTTGCATTCTCTAGGATCTAAGAAAGAGGAGGGATCAACAAAGATCTAATAAAAGCAATAAGAAAAACCCTAGAAGAGTTTCTCAGACCTCTACTCTTTCAAAAATATAAAAGACACGAATTAGGTCTCTCAAAAGTTGTTTATATAGGGTTAAAAAAGAATCCAGAAAAAGAAAAACTCTTTTTACGGGGACCGATCGATCGGTGCTCACTACCGATCGCTCGGTTCACAACGGATCGATCGGTTCTAATGACCGATCGCTCGGTCATAAATCATCTCTCTGGAAAATTTCCCCATACAAATATTTGGTCCAGTCGATAGCCACCGATCGCTCGGTAGGCCACCGATCGATCGGTCGCAATACCGAGCGATCGGTTGAGACAGAATTTTTGCCAAAAACCATTTTCATTTTATTTGTATTTGATTCAACTAAGATCAAATATCTTTGGTAGGCTTAAAATTATCCTCCTAGGTATTCTTAGGGTTATCTAAGTCAAATTCAACCTAGGTAGGGTCTCTAAGTCCATTACCTGTCTAGATCCGGAGTAGAAGCTTTTTCCTTCACTTTCTTCAATCTTCCTTAAGCTTTAGCTCTTCTCTTCTGACAAGTTAAACATGACTCGACGACTCGACTCAACTGACCTATCTAATGATCACGGAATTTGCCAACACCTATTTAGGGATTTACAACTTCCTTGCTTGTAAATTATTGCTTTGATTTTTGGACTCAAGGGAGTTTACCTCCATGCTTGTAAAGTACAGCTTTGTTTTGAACTCAAGGGTGTTCTTAAGGGACCACCTTGCTTGTAAAGTATCGTTTCATTTTGAACTCAAAGGTGTTTACCCCAAGCTTGTAAAGTATCGCTTTGTTATCGGTTTTGCGAATCAATCTAAGTATCGGGTTCGGTATGGCTCAAAGTATATGTTTAGTCAAATGCTCAACTGTTGGACATATATGCCCTCGAAAGCAAATAAGAGACTTTTCTATGTTGATTAGACAAGCATCATATTCACACAACCAACTATAAAGGGTATTTATATCAATTACTGTCTCATTTGATGATGACATAAAGTTCTATAGGTAACATTGTTGGAAAATCATGCAAAGGTTGTGAGGAGATATGATTTTCTAGTTCCTTGTAAACCTAATATTGTTCGAAGCCTCTATCTGGTTGGGTGTCGTACCTCATCATGGCTTGCATATATGTAGTTCTATAAGATAGTGTGATGAATCTCATTCACAAAGAGTGTTGACTCTTGACTAACATGTGAGTATATGTAGCTAGTACATAATACTGAATGGGGTCACTAGTGGATACCCAATGGAATACACTGTCAGATTGTATTAGGGTTATCCATTCGACAAATTTCCTTTAGACCTGAGAGGTTAACATCTTCTCAAACATCTGTTTATATGGCTTTGATGGGTCAATCGGCAATGTCCAATACACAGGACTAACTCCGGGTACGTTGGCTCATGTACATAATGTTTGGAGAAGTGTGTAAACACTCAATAAAGGATCTACTACTCCATAATTGGAGATAAAGATATCAAGGTGATACTTGTTGAACTGAACTATTAAATCCAGTACTGGTGCTTTTCGGTAAAATGGTCTTTATTGAAGTTGATATTTTCAATATGGAAAAGTATATATAAATATATATATGTCAATTTTTATTTTCTATTGTTTCTTCAAAAGTGTTTTGGAAGTTCAGTTTAATGAAAAAGTATTCATGAGAAAGAGTTCTATACATAAGCTAGGGACTAGATAGTGGAATAGTTCCAATCCCAGAAGCTTACATGTGATATCTGAATGTGGAAGGATTTATTTGTAAATAAATTGTGAGATAGTACTTACAAGTAATTCTCAAATTTTTGGAGGTTAGTCACATTGTGTTAATGGACATTATTGTGATTGGTGGAAGTCTAGGGACTTAGATAAAATTCTGTGATCCTAATAGAGTTTTAGGAAAGTATTTCCTAGCAACAATGCTTCAACCAAAAAGGTGAAGTACTTGGTCCCACAACCAAAAATAGGAGATCCCTTTAGATCCCACACACTAGGACCTTCTTAAAGGTTTTAATTTAATTACTAATTAAATTAATTAATTTCGCTAAGTAATCACTATATGGTCTAATGATGCTCTAAAAAGTAAAATCACATTGGATGTGATAAACCAAATGAGTAGGACCCATTGGGGATTTTGATCAAATATCAAAAGTGACCTTTAGGGTTTTGGAAACCCTAAGGGGCGTGTGGAAGTGGGCCCCACCTAGGGTGGGATGCCCACTTCAAGAGGAAACCTTAATTAATTAGTTCCTAATTAGTTGACTCCTTATTGGATAAGGTTAGTTAGTTAGTTACTAATTAAAGATTCCCTAATTGTTAGAGATTCCATTAGCTAGTTACTAATTAAAGATTCCCTAATTGTTAGAGATTCCATTAGTTAGTTACTAATTCAAGATTTCATATTGGATAAGGATAAGATTAGTTAGTTAATAATGGATAAGGTTAGTTTCTTTTAAGATTAATCCTAATTGGATTAGGAGAATAATCATTAAGGAAACAATTGAGGAATCTTAATTGAATTAAAATAAAGTTGAGGTATTGTAATTGGATTACAATTCAAACAACCAAGAAGAGCCTATAAAGAGGAGTGGATGCCCATCCCTTGGGTAGAAAAATCTCCACGTTTTCTCCTCTCGCTCGTCTCGTCAATCTCACGTCCCCTCCCTCTCCCCCTTTGAGGGTGTACGATCATCTCTCTCCCATTTTCTTAGTTTGTTTGGGTCTTCAAGAAAATGAAGAACAAATCAAGATTGATTCTTGAATGATCAAGAAAGGTTCTTGGATCAAAGAAAAGAAGAAAAGATTCATGAGCATGAAATTTGGAAGGGCCATGAGCTTCCATTAGAGAAAGCTTTAAAGGGAAAGAAGGTTTGTGTGGATCGCGAAGGAGACTTGACACTTGTGAAGTTTTTTGCGAGTACTGTTCTAATGTGGATTTGACTTAATAATTTCAAAGTCGCAAAGGTGAATGTTATTTCAACCTTCAATGAATAAAATCAATTAGAATCTTAGTCAGATCTTGGGATTTGATGTATGCCTCCCAAGAACTGTTTTTCTAAAATTAAAAAGAGGCATACTTTCAGTGATATCAGAGCCTTGGCTATGCTTCTCTTTGATTTTATTAAGTTTAATCAAGATTTATATCAAGATTGCCTCCCCTGTGAATTTTGGTTACGCTAATGAATCAATCTTCTTGATTCTTGAATATCTTGATGATCAGATAATCATTGTTAGGGTTAAAGGATCTCCCTCTAGTTATTGAGTGAGTAATTGAGCCCTTAGAAATTAGTGTGATACTAATTTCAGTTTTGGATGATTTCAAAACCTCTCTTAATTCAAATAGGGACAGGTATATAGAGATATAAATTTAGTTAAAGGTTTTAAGGATTTAGAGATCCTTTTGAGAGCCCCGGGCAAGTTTTCCCTTTGATTTAGACCACTTAGATACCCATTGATATTTCGGCCAGCATATATTAATGGAATTTATTTATTAAATGTTAATTAATAAATCTCATGGTGTTTGTCACCCTTGCTTAAGCATTCTTGGAGATTAAAGCTTATTTCGATTTGAATTGATTCATGAATTTTCAGATTTGTATTTGATTAGAAGAATCAATACAGTTTGGTATTTCGGCCATAAATTTGTGACCATAAGTACAATTTAGGTCTGTCAGCACATCGTTTCGAAGCTGTTGAAAAGATCTAAGAAAGTTTTTCCAGAATCAATTGTTTTGAGGGTCAAAACTTGAGTCAAAAATCTAAAGCGGGAAAATGAGTTTTCTAAATTAATTTTCCAAGAGGGTTTCAAATTTTTCGTAAATTCCATTATTTGATTTGAGAGCATGGGATGCTATTAAATCATTTAACGGGCTATCATTTAATTAAATAGTTTAATTATTTGATTCGAGAGCACGGGCTGAGATTTAATTAAATTTTTTACTTATCTGCTTGGAGTCCACGGGCTATCTTATAATTAAATGTTAATTAAGATATCCTTTATGGTCCCCTAAAAAATTTATGGGAACAATACCATAATTATTGTAGTTGATTTGGATCAATTACATGTGCTCATAATTATAGTAGAGCCTGAGGTCGTGGTGCCTGAGGCACGTACAGCCGTGGAACTGGAGGCGCATAAGATGGCCTCATAGGTAGTGATGGCCACTCATACTGAGGTGGTGGTAGCCACGTGTACTGGTAAGGGCCGGTCTGAGCCCGCCTCTATGGAGGTGCTGAACTGCTAGGTTGGCCTCTCGCCAAATCTCTCTTCTTGGACACAGCCTCAGAATTTACCTCGATCAACAAGGCCTTGTCTACTACCTCGGGATAGGTGGCATGTCTGAAAGCCAAGACTTTCTCCATAATGACATCTTTGAGCCCTTGCTCAAACCTCCTCCCCTTCATTGCCTCAGTGGCAACCATGTGAGGCGCAAATCTAGAGAGCTCCGAGAATTTGGCCTCATAAGCAGCCATAGTCATCGAACCCTGCTCTAGGTTGATGAATTCTCTCTCCTTCTTTTCCCGTGCTCCAACCGGAAAATACTTTTTATAAAAAGTATCCTTGAACTCATCCCAAGTCCAAGGTTGACCTTGCATTGTCAAATCTCGCGTCCTCAAGGCAGACAACCACCAATGGTGTGCCTCACCCTCTAGCATGAAAACTGCCCATGCTACTCTATCCTCCTTTGTGGGTGAGAGGACCGCAAATATCTTCTCCAATGGAGAATCCATGCCTCCGTAGCAAGAGGGTCCACACTCCCATGGAATGATAGAGGCCTCAATCTCTTAAATGCCTCAACTCCAACGATACGATGTACTGGAGCCGTGGGCGGTGGAGTAGGTGCTGCTGATGATGGTATAGACTGCCAAGCCGCTAGTATGGCGAGTGTCTTAGCAATAGAGCCTAAGACCTAAGAGAGGTCCAGCTGCTCATCGTCATCTTGCGAAGAGGAAGCTCTGGTGTGTGGCCCACAACCTCGTGTGCCCCGCCTCATGACTAAATACCTGAGAACAATAGCACCACATGAGTCTAACTTGAAACCACAATTTATTACAATTCTATTTCACAAGAATTCAATTTGTATTAATTTTATAATACTAATATACATCACATCAAGTCATCAGAGTATTTATTGTATTATACTTTGGTGTTCTAGCATCCCTAAGACCCATACTTGGTTGAAACAACCCTTTAGACTAAGACTAAAGTTTAGTCTTACACTTGGAACAAGACTCGCTTCCAACTTACTTCCTTCCTAACTTGTTTCTTGACATATGCTCTTGTCAAGCCGTGGTATTTGATTCTAAGTGACCCTAAAGACCTAAAGCCTAAGCTCTGATACCACCTCTGTCACGACCAAAAACCCACCCTAGGAGTTAGAGTGAATCTTGGGCGACTTATCATGACTTGCTTGACAAACCAACCTGCAAAATACCTAGAGCATATACAATAGAGGACAATAAAAGCAGAAATATAACTACAAAGCACAGCGGAAGTCTAACCAAAACCTCTATGTATATATATACATGATCCAAGTCTGAACAAAATAAGAACACAAAAGAAAGTGCGGACAGGCCTGCCAAAATACATCAATCTGATCTCTCAAGCTCACACCCACAGTGAAATCATTCTGAATCTACCATCTAGTAGTAGCCCTCGACCTGAGTTTCCTCCATAGGTTCCTCGACATACTCCTCTTCCACCCATGGGCCAGGAGCACATATCAAATGGAACAACAACTCCCTCAGTACCTGCCGACATAAATGTATGGCTGAGCATAGAATACTCAGCGTGTACCAAATCCTAACCAACAGTCATAGCATAACAAGTACGATATATAAATCAAGAAGCAATTCATGTGATAACAAGAAAGTAAAGCAGTTTATAGTCATGCTTGCATCACATAAAAGCCGATAAAACTCTTGAAACCATCGTGCACTTGACTTGACTTAAAATACTCGTTTCGTGCTTGAAAACCTGTCATGTCTGTCTTGCTTGATCTTGTCGAGCGTGCCATGTCATGCGTGTCATGCATGTTTGCTTGGCATTCCAACATGCTCATGTAACTTGTGAGATGTGCTTGTGAGATGCACTTGAGAGGGAAGGGAGACCCTTCTTTCTTGATATGCACTTGAGAGGGAAGGGAGACCCTTCTTTCATGAGATGCACTTGTGAGTGAGGGGAGACCCCTCATGAAAGAGAGGGAAGTGTAAACCCCCTCTTATGCGGTACTTGTTCTTGTCCTCGTGTCAAAAGCGAGGTAAAACATATCGTAAGATATGTCCCACCTCTAACATCCTTGTTCTTGGAAATCATCGGTAACCCATGTCATGCATGCCGTGCTCATGTGATCGTGTACATACTTCCACTTGAAATTAAATATGACATTTGAGGATTTCATAATACATAGAACATCATTAATTGAGCAAGTAATTGTTCATGCAATTTAGGGAAAGTAAGTGATCACGCTATCATAAGCCCTAGAAATTTCATAAGCAATTAAGCAAATATTTCTTGATTTACAACTCGTTTTCTTCACCTTGGCTTTTCATGAAACACATGGTGTGTACATTATTCGTTAAAGCCTACATTATACTCTTCTAGGTGGGTTTACATTCACAACATACACTTATGTTTATTATTGGTACAATGCCCTTCCCATTCCATTCATCACATCATCCACATGGCATCCATCGCCCAACATCCATTCTCACACCACATCCATTCATCTCTCATTAGGTTCATACATTAGGGAAAACAAAGAAAAAGGAAAGAAAAAGGGAGTATGAAATAGGAGGGTAGCATAAGGTACCGACCTTGAATAGAGGAAGAAAACCCCATGTAAGAGTCGAGGTTGAAAGCTGCCCTAGCTTTGGAGAACGTGCTCTCGCTTGCTTGAGCCATGGACTTGAAGAAATTCGTGCTTGTGATGATATAGGGTCTTCAACCCTTTGATTCCTTCTCAAATGCAAACCCTAGGTTAGAATCCCCTTTCTCCTCTCTCCCTTTCTCTCAAATAACCTAAGTGTGGTGAATGAGACCCCCAAGACTAGGGCAAACCTTAATGGGCAAGGGTTTAATGCCCAAAAGATGAAAAAACCCTTACTGAAATTTCTGCAAAATGCGATATACCGATCGATCGGTGGTCAATACCGAGCGATCGATCGCCTACCGAGCGATCAGTGTTCTTGACCGAGCTCTCAGTCAAAAAATGCTCTCTGGAAAATTTCTCCATACAAAAAAGTTAACCAGTCGATAGCTACCGATCGACCGGTTATGGACCGATTGATTGCTGCAAAGGACCGAGCGATCGGTGCTCTACAAACTTTGGAACTAAGTCTATTTTCCATCCAATCCACTACTTGGACCTATTCTACTTCTATTCTAACATCTTCTAAACTTGACTAGGACACTTTTTAGGCTTATAGACATTACTAAATATTGTATTTAATTAATTATAGCATTCTTGAAACTATTTTTAAAAGTTTCCAATTCTCATTTCATGAAATCGGATATTACAATGTACCATGCCTTGACACACATCCCAAGGCATATAAAAAAAGTTCTGGGGTTCTACACTAGGGGTGCTTGGAATTGGCCTAGGGGAATCCTGGGATTACAACCAAGGTGCTGGAGAGGCTAAGGGAGAGGATTTCGGACAGGGTTTTGCCTTTGAGGATTTTGCAGACCGGTCATGGTTGAGGGTGATGCTGGGTTTTATAGGGGAGGCAACTAGGACCTAGAGGGATTAAGGAGAAGGGGGAGAACCTGGTTGGACCCTCTGAAGGTCAAGTGAGGAGGTTGAAAGGAGAGTTTGAAGTGAGGGTGGAGTGTGCAAGGGTGTACGCAGTCTGCAAACCCGAAATCCCATAGTGTCGGTAGATGGTCTACCGACAATATGAAGATAGGCCAAATTTGAACTGTCGATAGACCCTCTACCGACAATAAGAATATTTTTTTTGAATTGGGCCAGGCCCATGCATAGACAGGTTTTGGAGGCTTGCACTTAAGGTTTTTGGGCCTTGTGGGCTCAGACTAGGGGACAAGCCCGATTGGCCATGGACTTAGGGTTTAAGAGCTAAGGGCTCTAGGGCTAGGCTAGGTCATCGGCTAAGGTCACCTAGGGCTAGGTTTTGACATGGGTTTTTGTACTAGGGTTGAGTGTAGAGTGTACCTAGGGTTTAGCTGGGGCTAACCATGGTTAGACAGGGGTTTAAAAATTGGGTGCTTACAGCTTTGTTGTGCTAATCGGCAATGTCTAATACACAGGACTAACTTCGGGTATGTTGGGTCATGTACACAATGTTTGGAGAAGTGTGTAAACACTTAATAAGGAATCCACTACTCCTTAATTGGAGATAATGATATCAAGGTGATACTTGTTGAACTGAACTGTTAAATCCAGTACTGGTGCTTTTCAGTAAAATGTTCTTTATCGAAGTTGATATTTTCAGTATGGAAAAGTATATATCAATATATATATATGTCAGTTATTTTCTAATGTTTCTTCAAAAGTGTTTTGGAAGTTCAGTTCAATGAAAAAGTATTCATGAGAAAGAGTTCCATACATAAGCTAGGGACTAGAGAGTGGAATAGTTCCAATCCCGGAAGCTTACATGTGATATCGGAATGTGGAAAGATTTATTTGTAAATAAATTGCGAGATTGTACTTACAAGTAATTCTCTAATTTCTGGAGGTTAGTCACATTGTGTTAATAGACATTATTGTGATTGGTGGAAGTCTAGGGACTTAGATAAAATTCTATGATCGTAATGGAGTTTTAGGAAAGTGTTTCCCAGCAACAATGCTTGAACCAAAAAGGTGAAGTACTTGGTCCCACAACCGGAAATAAGAGATCCCTTTAGATCCCACACACTAGGACCTTCTTAAAGCTTTTAATTTAATTATTGATTAATTTCTCTAAGTAATCACTATATAGTATAGTGAAGCTCTAAAAGGTAAAATCACATTGGATGTGATAAACCAAATGGGTAGGACCCATTAGGGATTTTGATAAAAGATCAAAAGTGACCTTTAGGGTTTTGGAAACCCTAAGTGGCCTGTAGAAGTAGGGCCCACCTAGGGTGGGATGCCCACTTCAAGAGAAACCTTAATTATTTAATTCCTAATTAATTTACTCCTTATTGCATAAGGTTAGTTAGTTAGTTACTAATTAAAGATTCCCTAATTGTTAGAGATTCCATTAATTAGTTACTAATTAAAGATTCTCCAATTGTTAGAGATTCCATTAGTTAGTTACTAATTCAAGATTCCTTATTGGATAAGGATAAGATTAGTTAGTTACTAATGGATAAAGTTAGTTTCTTTTAAGATTAATCCTAATTGGATTAGGAGAATAATCATTAAGGAAACAATTGAGGAATCCTAATTGGATTAGGATAAGGTTGAGGTATTGTAATTGGATTACAATTCAAGCAACCAAGAAGAGCCTATAAAGAGGAGTGGACGCCCATCCCTTGGGTAGAAAAATCTCCACGTTTCTCCTCTCTTTCCTCTCCTCAATATCAGGCCCCCTCTCTCTCCCCCTTTGAGGGTGTACGATCATCTCTCTCCCATTATTCTTCTTAGTTTGTTTTGGTCTTCAAGATGATCAAAAACAAATCAAGATTGATTCTTGAATGATCAAGAAAGGTTCTTGGATCAAGAAAGAAGAAAAGATTAAAGAGCATGAAATTTGGAAGGCCCATTAGCTTCCATTAGAGAAATCTTTAACCCTATGTTTGGTTGCCGAGAAAATAAGTGAAAACATGGAAAAGAAAAGAAAATTAGGCAAAACACAACTCAAGTTTGTATTAGAAATCTAAAATTTTCTTTTCTTTTCCCTGTTTTCACCTATTTTCTCAACAACCAAACATAGCTTAAAGGAAAAAGAAGGTTTGTGTGGATCGCAAAGGAGACTTGACACTTGTGAAGTTTTACGAGTACTGTTCTAACGTGGATTTGACTTAACAATTTCAAAATCGCAAAGGTGAATGTTATTTCAACCTTCATTGAATAAAATCAATTAGAATCTTAGTTAGATCTTGGGATTGGATGTAGCCCCCCCAAGAACTGTTTTTCTAAAATTAAAAAGAGGTATACTTTCATCAACGATATGTGCCTTGTAAAGAAATGCTCACATGCTATCTGTTTTATGAACTGCTCTAAGTTATGTACTTGTTCCTCTTTGCTTTTGCCTGTTTCGCTCTGATAAATGCATATGCTATCATTGATGTTATAGTATTTCTATTTAGTAATTTGTATATATTGAGTATTCCATGCTCAGCCGAACTATTACTTCGGTAGGTCCAGTTTATGTTCAGGAGCCTTAGGTTGAGGAGACTTACTCGAGGAGGTACCCACTTTGAGTGAGCTTCTAGAGCAGAAAGCACTCGATAGGTGACCCTATCCTTGAGTGATGTGAGGGAGAGAGTTATGTATTTTGAAAGTGAGGAATGTCCACTTTAGACTTTATATTTTGTATAATCTGTTTGTTCGGACTTGGAATACAAATCGTAAGTTATGTACTTGTTCCTCTTTGCTTTTGCCTGTTTCGCTCTGATAAATGCATATGCTATCATTGATGTTATAGTATTTCTATTTAGTAATTTGTATATATTGAGTATTCCATGCTCAGCCGAACTATTACTTTGGTAGGTCCAGTTTATGTTCAGGAGCCTTAGGTTGAGGAGACTTACTCGAGGAGGTACCCACTTTGAGTGAGCTTCTAGAGCAGAAAGCACTCGATAGGTGACCCTATCCTTGAGTGATGTGAGGGAGAGAGTTATGTATTTTGAAAGTGAGGAATGTCCACTTTAGACTTTATATTTTGTATAATCTATTTGTTCGGACTTGGAATACAAATCGTAGGTTTATTGATCTAGATCAACTACAATAATTATGGTATTATTCCCATAAACCTTTTAGGGGCCCATAAAAGATATCATAACTAACACTTAATTAAATGATAGCCTGTGGACTCAAAGCAGATGTGAACATGAATTTTACTCATTGGTTGATTTAGAGTCACCACTTATTAATTTAGTATGGATAAGTCCCCAGGTAATGGATAAGGACTTGGTTTGCTTAGAGTTTTAGGTAAGAGGTTCGGTTAAGTTTGGGGAAGGTGTTAGGCACCCCAGCACTTCCATTTTACAATGGTTCCCTACTTACTAAGTTTAAGCCAATTTAATGTCAATTATTAGTCAAATACCTTAGGTTTAGTTTATACTAATCCAAGAAAGGGGAATAGCTAAAACTAGGGTCAAAGTTGGGTTGGGTTACCTACGTACTCACATTGGGGTGAGATCAGATCGAGCGTAGTTCTGGGATGGCTTATGGAAGTTTGGAATAGGGCTTAAGGGCTTGGTTTTCCAGTAGGGGTTCAGAATGGGGTTTTTCAGACCAGAAAGAAGGTGTGGGGAGACTGCCATTTATAGAAGGGAGGTTGGGGACACCATTGGTATTAGTACCAGGGTAGATGAAGGTGCAGGAGGGCAGAGAGACATTGCCAGAAGCATACCTGAGCACACAGGGGTGGTTTTGTTACTGAACACAATAAGGGATAATGGCAGTAGAATAACTATCGCCATTATCACAATAGGTAAGAAATCAAATGGCGGTAGAAAATCTACCGCCATTCCTAGTTTTTCTAGGAGGGGTCTGGTCCATGTAGGCATGTGGTACGAGGCTTGAGATTCAAATTTCTTGTGCCCCCTGGGCCCAAATTGAGGTTTTAGGCCTTAGGGGCCTTGGACTTTAAGGGTTAAGCCCTAAGGGCTTGACAGAAGAATGCTTAGTTAGCTTTTAGATTTGGCAATAAATCATATTCGTTCAGGGCTTAAGATGAGTTGTAGATTTTCTTTCACTCTCAAAGAGTAGAATATGATTTAGAGCAGGATGCTGCCGGGGAAATAAAAGTATGCCTGAATACTGTTGCAGGCTGGTGACCTTGACTAAGGAGAGGCTTTCTAGTGGGCCTTGGAAACTTTTGAACTCTTGCTGGGGAAGAGTATTGCTGATAGCCATTAGAGGCTCCTGCTGGGGATCCGCTAGGGATTTGAGGATTGTTCGTAGTTAGACATCTACTTGGGAGTAGGCCTTTACTGTGGGCCATTACCGGGGAATTTTTGAGGTGTTCTTGTCTACTAAGGATGCCAATTACTGGGGATAATTAGGGAGTCCAGTAAGCCTGATTACTATTGAATTCTGTTGCTGAACAGATTTCAGCTTTTCTCCTTTTTTTTACCCTTGGAATGACCAAGTCCTAGGATTCGCATAACTTTTATGCGATGAGGCCATCGTCGGTTTTCCTCATGCCTACGAAGCTGATTGATTTTTATCCATTTTTTACCCCTAATTGCAAGACTAGGTCTAGGAGTGCATAATTTTTGCGCGATGAGGCCGTTTATTGGTGATTTAGATTATCTCCCTTCATTGCCCTGATCGACGCTTGTTGGGGATTGATACTCCACTGGGGATGTAAATGTGATGTAGAACCCCAGACTTTTTCGTACTTAATGAATAGGACTTTCGTAGCCAATGGGCCTTTAACATAGTACAATTAATAAATAAGGGAGAAATTGAAAATTCTAAAATGTCAAAAATGTTCCTTTTCGAAAGACAAACCCAACGCAAGTTGAATCGTTGAAATCCGACGAACGAGTCAAAAGATATGGCCAAAACAGTAAAATGGGTCAAAAATCTGCAGAGCACCGATCGCTAGGGATCGATCGGTTCACAACCGATCGATCGGTCCACAACCGATCGATCGGTATCTATCGACTGGTTAACTTTTTGTATGGAAAAATTTCCAGAGAGCTTTTTTTTGACCGAGAGCTCGATCAAGAACACCGATCACTCGACAGGCGACCGATCGCTCGGTATTTACCATCGATTGATCGGTATATCGTGTTTTGCAGAAATTTTACTAAGGGCTTTTTCATCTTTTAGGCGTTAAACCCTTGCCTCTTAAGACTTGCTTGAGCCTTTAGAGTCTCATTCACCTCACTTGGACTATTTGAGAGATAAGAGAGAGGAGAAAGGGGACTCTAAACCTAGGGTTTGCATTTGAGAAGAAATCAAAGGGTTTGAAGACCCTATATCACCTCAAGCTTAGATTTCCTCAAGTTCTCAGTTCAAACTCGTGAGGAGCACGTTCTCCAAGCTAGGGCAGTGACTCCACACACGTGTTGGAGGGTTTTCCTCGCTTCTTCAAGGTCGGTACCTTTTGCTACCGTCCTAGTTATGGTTTCTTCTTTTCTTTCCTCATTCCTTGTTTCCCTAAACTATAACTAAGCTATGAGTTGGGATGTATGAATGGAGATGGATGTTGGGCGATGGATGCCATCTGAATGTGATGTGATGAATGAAATGGGAAGGGCATTGTATTAATAATAAACACACATGTGCGTCATGAGCTTAATCCATCTAGAAAAGCAAGATTTAGGTAATGACAAATAACGTACACACTACATGCTTGATTAAATGCCAAGGTGAAGGAAATGAGTTGTAACTTAAGAAATGCATACTTAAAAGCTTATAGAATTGCTAGGGTTGATGATAGTGTGATTATTTGCTTTCCCTAAATGGCATGAATAATTATTTGCTCAATCATTGATATGCTATGTATTGTTGAAATCCCCAAATGTCATATTTGATTTCAAATGAAAGTATGCACACGATTCCACGACCACGGCATGCATGAGATGTTTTACCAATGATTTTCAAGAGGAAGGATGTTAGAGGTAGGACATATCTTACGATTATGTTTTACCTCACTTTTGACAAGAGGACAAGAACTAGTATGGCGTAGGAGGGAGTTTACACTTCCCTCCCATGAGGGGTCTCCCCTCACTCACAAGTGCATCTCATTAAAGAAGGGTCTCCCTTCCCTCTCAAGGCATATCATGAAAGAAGGGTCTCTCTTCCCTCTCAAGTGCATCTCACAAGTACATGAGCATGTTTAGCTTCCAAGCAAGCACGTATGACACGCATGACATGGCACGCCCGACAAGATCAAACAAGATAGACATTACAAGTTTTTCAAGCACGAAAAGGGTATTTTGAGTCAAGTCAAGTGCATGAAGATTTCAAGAGTTTTATCAGTTTTTCTGTGATGCAAGCATGAATATAAACTGCTTTACTTCCTTGTTATTATATGAATTGTCTCCTGTGTTATAATATGCATTGTGTTCTGCTTTATATATTGTTATTGTTATGCTATGACTGTTGGTTAGTATTTGGTACCCGCTGAGTATTCCGTACTCAGCCGTACTTCTCATGTCGGTAGGTGATAGTGGAGCGGCTGCTCCTTTTGATATCTATGTTCCTGGCCCGTGGGTAGAAGAAGAGTACGTCGAGGAACCTCCGGTAGAGGGCTACTATTAGGTGGTAGATTCTAAGTGAGTGAGCTGTGGGTGAGCTTGAGAGAGTATACTCATGTACTTTTGGCGGGCCTGTCCGCACTTTCTTTTGTGATTTCTTTTTGTACAAAACTTGGATCATGTATATATATACTTAGAGATTTTTGGTTAGACTTCCGTAGTGCTTTGTAGTTGTGTTTCTGCTTTTATTTTCGTCTATTGTATATACTTCAGGTATTCTGTAGGTTGGGTTGTCAAGCATGTCATGTAAGTCATGATAAGTCGTCCAAGATTCACTTTAACACTTAGGTTGGGTTTTGGGTCACGACAGATGTGATACCGTGCTTGCACTCACAGTTCCTAGAGGATCTATGAAGACTTAGAGTGGGACGAAACGTAGGCTAGGGGACCAAAGTTTGGGACACCCAGGAGATGTAGTTGAGTTGTACTCCCTTGGAGGTTTATTTATTTTTAGTTTCTTATAGCTCCACTGGGGAATTGCCCTTTCTGGTAGGGGTTGACTTCTGGAGATTCTTCCCTATTTGAGGGAGAGGTTGACTCTTCTGAGGAGAGTTGGATTCCATAGGGCAGAGGTTAATTCCATTGGGAAATGATTTGGGAGAAGCTGATTCTACTGGGGATAAAGCTCGGAGAGATTGTTCTGCTCAGGGAATCCCTGACTTCTGAGAATGTTTTGACTTCTATTTTAGGATTTCCCTTGGTGGAAATTTTGTATACTTTGGTATCGACTCTACCGTGGAAATTGAGAGAGTTGGAGTCTGCTTGGGGAGGTTTGACTTTGTGGGGGGTAGTCGACTCTGTGGGAAGAGAGCTAGGAACATTTTGACTTTCCTTGGGGATGGGGGATGTAGAGCCCCAGACTTTTTATGCTTAATACATGGCATTTTCGTTGCCAGTTTGCCCTTAAAGAGGTATAACTAATAAATAAAGAAGAAATTGGAAATTCCGAAATGTCAGAAATGTTCCTTTTCGAAGTACGAACCCAACGCAAGTTGAATCGTCAAAATCGGACGAACGAATCAAAAGATATGGCCAAAACAGTCTGGACCTGTAAGTAATCGTAGCTCGGTTATGCACTAAGGACGTAGCTCGGTTATGCACTAAGGATGTAGCTCGGAAGGCACTAAGGACGTGCTCCGATAACGTAGCTCTACCTCTGATAACGTATTCGTTGTGCAACAGATAACGGGTACGTTGTACAGCGACAACGGGCACGTTGTACAGCGACAACGGGCACGTTGTACAGCGACAACGAGCACGTTGTACATAAGACAACGGACAACGAGCTCAGCACTATGTACAACACAATGGACAACGTGTTCAGCACTGTTCACAGCACAACGTGTTCAGCACTGTTCACAGCACAACGTGTTCAGCACTGTTCACAGCACAACGTGTTTCAGCACTGTTCACAGCACAACGTGTTTGGCACTGTTCACAGCACAACGTGTTCAGCACTGTTCACAGCACAACGTGTTTGGCACTGTTCACAGCACAACGTGTTGGGCGCTCGTGTCTTTGCAGAAATTTCAGTAAGGGTATTATGGTCTTTTGGTTGGTTCACTCTTACCTTAAGAGTCTTGCCCGAGCCTTTAGGGCTTCATTTCGACACTTAGAGAGATTGGGAGATAAGAAGAGAAGAAAGGGCGATTCCTAAACCTAGGGTTTCCATTTTGGAGAGAAATCAAGGGGTTTGTGAATCCACACTCAACTCAAGCCCATTTTTCTTCAAGATCGAGGCACAAACTCGTGAGGAGCATCTCCTCAAGCTAGGGCAGCAACTCACGGTTGTTTTTGGAAGGGGTTTCTCCCCTCATTGTTCAAGGTCGGTACTTCTTGCTACCCTCCTAGTTATAGTTCCTCTTTCCCCTTTATTTCTCTTTATTTTCCTTTATTTACACATGTGCTATGAGATGGATGGTTGTGAATGGTGAATGGAGATGGAATGGGCGACTGGATGCCAATGGTTGTGTTGTGATGATTATAATGGGGAGGGCATTGTTCCAATAATGAAGATACATGTATGATTTGAGTAAAACCCATCTAGAAAAGCATGTTGTAGGGTAAATCGATAATGAACACACCATGTTTGATGAAATGCCAAGGTGAATAAAGTGAGTTGTAATTTAGGAAATGCATGCCAAATAAATTATGGATATTGCTAGGGCCTATGATAGTGTGTTTTCTTGCTTTCCCTAAATGACATGAATATTACATTGCTCAATCATTGATGTTATATGTGTTGCGAAATCACCCAAATGTCATATTTAAATTTAAATGCAAGTATGTACACGGTTCCCACGAGCATGGCATGCATGACATGATTTATCGAGGTTTTCAAGAACATGGTTAGAGGTGGGACATATCCTACAATATGTTTTACCTCATTTTTCACAAGAAGACAAGAACCAACATTACACGAGGGGTCTCACCTCACTCACAAGTGTATATCATGAAGAAGGGCCTCCCTTCCCTCGCAAGTACGTACATATCATGAAGAAGGGTCTCCCTTCCCTCGCAAGTGCATTGCATAAAGAAGGGTCTCCCTTCCCTCTCAAGGCATCTCTCAAGCGCATCTCACAAGGATATCTCACAAGTGTATCTCACAAGTTACATGATCACAAGCAAGCACGCATGACATGCATGACATGACACGTACGACACGACATACAAGATCAAGTAAGACAAACACGACAAGCTTTCAAGTACGAAAAGATATTTCAAGCCAAGTCAAGTGCACGATGTTTCAAGAGGTTTTATCGGCTTCCTATGAAATACAAGCATGATTATAAATTGTTTTACTTCCTTGTATGATATGAATTGTTTCCTGCTTTATGTATGCTATCCGTATGCTATGACTGTTGGTTAGTGCTTAGTACCCGCTGAGTATTCCATGCTCAGCCATACTTCTTATGTCGGCAGGTTCTGAGAGAGCTGCTGCTCCATTTGATGTTTGTGCTCTTGGTCCATGGGTGGAGGAGGAGTACGTCGAGGAGCCTTTTGAGGAACCTCCCGTAGAGGGTTATCAGTAGGTGGTATTAGGTTCTGAGTGGATTAGCTGTGGGTGAGCATGAGTGATCATATCCATGTATTTTGGCGGGTCTGTCCGCACTTTCTTTTGGATTCCTTTTGTGTAAACTTGGATTCGTATATACATAGAGGTTTGTTTAGACTTCCGCTGTGTTTTATAGTTATGTTTCCGCTGTCATCCTCTATTGTATATGCTCTGTGGGTTTTTGCAGGTTGGTTTCTCAAGCAAGTCATGTAAGCCATGATTAGTCGTCCAAAGTTCACTCTAACTCCAAGGGTGGGTTTTGGGTCGCGACAGGAGAATTTTGGGGAAATTTTTAATCCCTTTGGCGACCGCACCTGATTTGTCAGGTTGCCTACGTACCCTTTGTAGGATTAGGTCATTACGTAGTTCAAGCTAAGTGCCACAGTTTGTCCAAGGAGGGTGTCTCTGAAAGGTTTTGTGAGAGAAAGGTTATTAGGCTCAAGGGGCTAACTAGTGGATTTCATTGATTTTTGTAAGAGGGTTTACATTGTTGGGGATGAGGCGTGTGCCAAAGATGACCTCCTATCATTTCCCGGAGAAACTAAAAGTGTAAAGCGCCTATCAGATCTAGGCCCTAAGCATAGTATCATTTGACTTTGTCTTTGTTGATGGGCTCTGGGAGGTCTTTGTCATCCATATGTCCAAGTCGAAGGGTACCACTGGAGAATTTGTATCGGACGATGTATGGGCCTTTGTAATTGGGAGTGAACTTGCCCCTCGGGTCAGGGTGGTTTGGCAACATTTTTTGGAGAACTAGGTCACCGACTTTGATGCTTCGGGGCTTGAATTTCTTATTGAATGCCTTAGCCATGCGCCTCTGATAGGCCTGAGAGTGATTGATGGCTTTCAGTCACTGCTCTTCAATCAGATTTAGCTGCTCCGGGTCTGTGCCCATTCTGCTTCTGAGATGTCTGCTTCCATTAGCACCCGGAATGATGGAATTTATAATTCGATGGGGAGGAATGCTTCCATACCTTATGTCAAAGAGAATGGAGTTGCCCTGGTTGACGTTCGACTGGACGTTCTATAGGCTATGAGTGTGTATGGGAGCATCTCATGCCAAGCAGAGCAATTGGTTGCCATCTTCTCTATGATTTTCTTTATATTCTTGTTGGTGACTTCAACTGTACCATTGGTTTGAGGCTTATATGGTGTAGAGTTGTGATGCTGTATTTTAAATTTTTGGCAGAGATCAGTCATCCCCTTATTACAAAAGTTGAGAGCATTGTCTGTTACAATCTCGAATGGGACACCGTATGGCAGATGATGCCCATTTTTAGGAAATGCTGAACTACGGAGGCTGTGATATTGGCATATGAGGCTACCTCGATCCATTTCATGAAGTAATCGATTGCTACTAGTATGAATCAATGTCCATTGGATACTTTTGGTGTTATGGGCCCGATGATGTCGATGCCCCAAGTTTAGAATGGCCATGGAGCGGTTAGATTGTGCAGCCCTAATGACGGAGCATTGATCTCGTCGGCTTAGATTTGGCACTGGTGGCATTTCTATACATGCTTGCAATAGTCTGATTCCATGGTAAACTAGTAGTAGCCCAGCCTGGGTATCTTCTTAGACAGCATTAGCTCGTTCATGTATGGGTCGCAAGTTCCTCCATGAACTTCTTTGACTACTTGCGCTGCTTCACAGGTACCGAGGCATCTGAGCCAGATCAAGTTGGGTGATCTTTTGTACAAGATCCCTCTTGAGAGGACAAAATTGAATGGCCAGTCTTTGGATTGCCAGGTGGTTTGTTTTAGCAGCATCGAGTGGGAAGGTTCCATCCTTGAGGTACTGCTTGATATCTATGTACCAAGGCTTGTTGTCATTCACTGTGTCTAGCTCGAGGTAGTAGGTAGGCTGATCCTTTTGCTGAATTTCAATTGGCCAGAGCATGATGCCCCTAGGGATTTGTACCATGGAGGCAAGGGTGGCCAATGTGTTGGCAAATCTGTTGTGGTTCCTGGACCAGTGACTGAAGGTGATTCTCCTGAATTGGATAATCAGCATGTTAAGATAAGCTAAGTACGGGACAAGTCTGACTTTTCGAATGGCCCAAGATTCATTTGCCTGACAAATTACCAAAGAAGAGTCACCGTAGACGTCTATCTCTTCGATCCTGATGACCAGGGCTTCTTCAGACTGGCTATACCCGCCTCATATTCTGCTTCATTGTTTGAACATTTGAATTTTAGCTTAACTAAGATAGGGTGGTGTGCTCCCTTAGGAGAGACCAGGATTGCTCCTGCCTCGTGCTCTTGACTTTTGGCAGCTCCGTCAAAGTACAACTCCCAACCGAGGTATTCTTTTTCTTTAGACTCTGCATACATGATGGCCTCATCTGGAAACTGATCATGTACTGAGACTTAGTCTTGTGCTGAACTGTGGGCCAGGTGATCTGTAATTGTCTGCCCTTTGATTGACTTCTGGGTAATGTACGTGATGTCGAATTCAGACAACATCATGAGCCATCGGGCTGTTCTCCCAGTAGTGGCTAGCTTTTCCAGGAGGTACTTGAGTGGATCCATTTGAGAGATCAAAATTACTGGATAGGAAAGCAGATAGTGCTATAGTCGTTGAGTAGCCCAGACCAATGCCAAACAAGTTTTCTCAAGAGGGTTGTACCTCTCTTCATACTCTAGCAGGTGCTTACTAATGTAGTAGATGGCTTGCTCTATTCTGCCTGTCTCATCATACTGTGCCAGGACGCACCCCATAGAGGTTTCTTGTACTGAGAGGTAAAGTAGTAGTGGCCATCCTGGTATAGGAGGCACAAGAACTGTAGGGTGTAGGAGATACTGTTTATTCTGTAAAAGGCTTGCTGACACTCATCTGTCCCGACTGTAGGTACATTCTTTCGGAGAAGCTTGAAGATTGGCTCGTATATCGGAGTGAGTTGAGAGATGAATCGATTGATGTACTAAATTCTGCCTAGGAACCCGTGGATATCCTTTGTCGGGGAGTTGGCATTTTGATGATGGCCTTGGCTTTGGCTGGGTCGATCTGAATGCCTCTTTTACAGACTATGAAGCCGAGGAGCTTTCCTGGTGAAGCTCCAAAGATGCATTTTGTTGGATTCAATCTCAGGGCGAACTCTCTGAGTCTGTCAAAGAGTCTTTTCAGGTCTTCTAGGTGTTGTCAGGTAGTTGGTGATTTGATGATCATGTCATGCACATAGATTTCTGTTGACTTGTGGATCATGTCATGAAATAGCATCGTCATGGCCCTCTCGTAGGTTGCCCCTACATTCTTGAGTCCAAAGGGCAGAAGGTGTTACAGAAGGTGTCCCAAGGTGTGATGGAGAAGGTTTTCTCCATATCTTCTTCTGCCATTCTGATCTGGTTATATCCGGAGAAACCATCCATGAATGAGAGTTTTTCGTGCCCTACAGTGATGTCGACCAGGATGTTCATGTGCGGGAGAGGGAAGTTGTCTTTAGGGCTCGCCTTGTTCAGATTCCGGTTGTCAATGCACATCCGGACCTTGCCATCCTTTTTGGGTACTGGGACGATATTGGCTAACTACTCAGGGTAGGTTGCTATTGCTAGGAAGCCTGCACTGATATGCTTCTCTACCTTTTCCTTGACCTTTTATGACCATTTGGGCCTCCTCCATCTCAGATTCTGCTTAATTGGCCTGACTTCAGGGTTCAGGGACAGTCTGTGTACTACCAATGTTGGGTCCAAGCTGGGCATGTCTGCATATGACCAAGCAAAGACATCACTGTAGCTCTTCAGGAAGCTGATCATGTCTATTCTTTGCTACTGGCTCATGGTTGTGCCAATCTTGATGAGTCGGGGGTTGTCTTCGGATCCGAGGTTCACTGTCTCGGTGTCCTCAATGTTTGACTCCAGGATCCCTTCACCATTTTCTAGGAGGTCCAGAAGCTCTTGAGGTGATTCCTCTTCCTGCTTTGAGTCATATTCGACTTCTGAAAGCTCAAGCAGGATTTTAGGGATAGCCTTGTCAGAAGCAATTTCCTAGCAAATCTATAAGCTCAGTTTATCATGCTTATGTTTTTTGTTTTTGGTGGCTTTAGGTGTGACGCCCCGAACCCGCGCCTAGGGAATCAAGTTCCGAGACGCGTGTCCGTTCGTCAAATCATGCAAGCGGAAGACTTTACCCGCAAAAATGCGGGAAATTTAAACATTTATCAGATGCTCCCCAAAAGCAAATAATACCTGTCATCACAATAGCCATCATACAAACCATATACCTGTATTATTTACATCAAGTTTGTTTTACAAAAGTAGGCGTCTTTATCACGCCAGGTACAACTTGTACAAGCTTCCAAAATGTCCAATTGGACTTTCCACTTACTGGTCAGCAACTCCGAGATCTGCTGACACAAAAAGTCAGTGAGCTATGAAGCTCAATAAAACCACAATCCTTCTAAACTATTTTCCACATAATAACACACATCAATAATGATATAATAAGCAGTTCAATTTGCATGTTACAGTAAAATAGAACAATATATAATAAATTGTGACCCAAGGTCACTTAGGGTTACGTCACCCTAACAGAGGTTCCCGACCTCACATTACTTTCCAATTATGAGGTTCAGTTATGAATGTATTATATTACCAAATTATCGTTTCAATCATCAATCATGTTTCATTTCGAGTCCTAAGACTCTATTAATTGGCCACAGCCCACAAATGTTTAGCTTAAAGTCTCTAAATCATAACCATAATACATTGAGTCATTTAGACTCACACACGCTGTTCCGGCTTTCACCCGAACATCACAAAACCTTGGGTATACCAACCCAACTCACCTGGAATCCGATGATTCCATACCGAACTATGAGTCCACCAACTCAAACAAATACACCAACTCTGAGTATACCAACTCAGACCACTTCGTATCCGAAGCTTACACACACAACATGGGCATTCACCTAATAAGAACATTTTTCCATTCAATTGACTGACCACATCTACCGTGTATTCGCCGCCATCGGCCTGGGTATCAGTTATGAAGGAACCCCGACCAACCTGCCTACCGTCATCTTCTGGCTAGTCTACGGAGGAACCCCGACATCTATACCAATGCTGACATCTCCTGACGTTCCACCAAGAAGGGACCACGATAGGCACGGTGCCGACATCTTCTAACCCACCCAGAGAGGAACCCCGGACTATACACTATCTGATGTTTAGCCACTTTAAACTCTCTAGGACTCCGACATCTCCTGACTACCAGTCACGGAGGAACCACGAGCCATGCAGGACACCGCCACTCCTGACTTAGTCCAAGAGGCACCACGGACGACCTAGACAAACAGACCGACATCTCTCGACTATCAGTCACGGAGGAACCCCGGGCCTTACTAGGCACCGTCTCTCCTGACCTAGTCAAAGAGGAACCACAGACTATACTTAACCTTGGTTAGATTTTCTAACCACAGGTTAACCTCAGTTAACCCAAGCCTCGCTTGATTAACTGAAATACTTGGGCCTCGCGCCCGTGAACCAACTCCGGTAACACACCGTCCCGTTAGGGAACGTTTTCAAGCTAATGGATGTCTCCATAGCCTTACAAGACATGCAAAACAACTTTTCGTCACCCTAGGGTGGCGATACAATTTACCCGGGACCCGATCTGGGCTCCCTGAAGGACCACATAAAATCACAACATCACATAGGGGTCTCCTCCCCTTTTTCTTTCACGTCAAAAGACATGCATATACATCACATGAAATAATATAGCAAAATAAGCGGAAAAAAGAGAAGAAAAGATAGGAGTTTTACTGTTTCACGCGTTTCGAGGTGACTAGAGTCGAAACGGACACCGCCAACGCGCTCGGAAGGATAATCAACCCCAAGGTAGAGCGCATGCAACTTTCTCTCTCAACTTTCTCTCTCTACCTTTTTCTCTTTCTCTCTACACGCAAAACGAGACGCCGGAGAGAAAATCGGACGCCGCCAACGCGTCGGGGACGCCGAAAAACCTCAAGGAGACCTCCCTTTCCCTTTCTCTCTCTTCCTTTCTCTCTCCTCTTTCTCTCTCTTCCTTTCTCTCTCCTCACTTTCTCTCTCTAAAATCTGTTGTGGCAGATTTTTTTTTTTTCTTTTCTACTGTTGCAAAACGTGAGATTGCAAGGGGTTGTCCCCTATTTATAATACAAGGGTCATGTGCCATGCACATGACCTCCATTAATGGTCCCCGTTGACCAAGTCAATGGGTTGACCATTTGACTATTATTTCGTATTTTTTCGCATATACGGCCTACGTAATCCTACTTAATGACATCCGATTTTGACGAAACTTTAGGTGACCGAACTTGGGGCAGTCCGACACCTACTGTAAAAATTTCGGGGAAAAATACTGAGTTTTGACAGCTGCACTTTAGTCCGGAAGAAAATTGCAAAACCCACTAATTTTCTGATTTCGGACACAAAACACGCTGTCGCTTTTTCGTTTGAGATAACTAACTGCCGTGACGACAGACATTAGTCCCCACGGCCGACCGACACGCATTAGTGCTAACCGCACGGATTTCTATTAGGATCTCCAACAGATATTGGGTCCCACTTAATTTCTGGAAATATGGAAATTTCCCGTTTCTCTCAATTTTATCACACATAATGGCCCCGCGGTCCCGCGAAATGATACTTGACAGAACCGATACGGTAGGGGTGTGTCCCGGCAGTCGACCGGCACACTGTGTGCGAATTTTTGCCAAATGATACTGATATTTCCTCGGTGCACTTCAACCCTGAGCAAAATCCCCTTCTTATTAATTTAACAATTAATTAACTAATTAACCTTCATTAAGGACCCATAAACACATAATTTTATTATATTAAAATTCCGGGTCGTTACAATCTCCCCTCCTTACAAAAATTTCATCCTCGAAATTTATATATACACTAGTCATCAAATAACTGAGGATGATTGCTTCTAATGACATCTTCAAGTTCTCATGTGGCTTCCTCTATGCTATGGTGTTCCCATAAAACTTTAACTAGCTTAATCGTTTTGTTTCGTAACACCTGTTCCTTGCGGAACAAAATTATCACTGGCTTTTCTTCAAAAGTTAAGTCCTCTCTGACTTGAATTGGTTCATATCGTATCATGTGCGAGGGATCATGTACATATTTTCTCAACATGGATATGTGGAATACATTGTGAACCCTTGCCAGCTCTGGTGGTAACGCCAAACGGTAGGCTACACCTCCTATTTTAGCCAAAATCTCAAAAGGTCCAATGAATCGCGGACTTAACTTTCCCCGCTTTCCGAATCGTACAATACCTTTTGATGGAGAGATTTTCAAGAAGACATGGTCACCGACTTGAAACTCTAAGTCCTGGCGCTTTCCATCTGCATAGCTTTTCTGTCGACTTTGTGCAGATAATAACCTCGATCGAATCAACTCGATCTTCTTTGTTGTTTCTTGCACCAACTCAGGTCCCAGTAGTTTACGCTCCCCTACTTCAGTCCAACATACTGGTGACCGACAACTCCTGCCATACAAGGCCTCGTAAGGAGCCATTTGAATACTTGCCTGATAACTGTTATTATATGCAAACTCGATCAATGGCAAGTGATCATCCCAGTTTCCTTGAAAGTCCAGACTGCAAGTGCGCATCATATCTTCTAGAGTTTGTATTGTGCGCTCAGACTGTCCATCGGTTTGCGGATGATAAGCTGTACTCATGTTTAGCTGCGTACCTAAAGCTTCTTGCAAGCTCCTCCAGAATCGGGAAGTAAATCGCGGATCGCGATCTGACACAATAGATACCGGCACACCATGCAGCTTCACAATCTCCTTGATGTACAACTTTGATAAATTTTCCAGGGTTATGGTATCCTTTATAGCAAGAAAGTGAGCCGACTTCGTCAATCGATCAACTATCACCCAAACGGCATCATGTCCACTCCTTGTTTTTGGTAACCCCACCACAAAATCCATCGTAATGTGCTCCCATTTCCACTCGGGAATAGGCAATGAATTTAACAATCCAGGTGGTTTCTGATGTTCTGCCTTGACTTGCTGACAAACAAGGCATCGAGATACATACTCTGCAATTTCTCTCTTCATGCCGTTCCACCAGTAGTTATTCTTCATATCCTGATACATCTTTGTACTTCCGGGGTGCACCGCAAAACGAGATCGATGTGCCTCATTGAGCAGTTCATTCTTCAACTCAGGATTTCTAGGCACACAGATTCGACCTTTGAACCGAAGTATTCCATCTTCAGATTCTTCAAAATCACCCATTTTTCCTTGAAGAATCTTATCTCTGATAACTTTGATCTCCTGATCTTCCAACTGTGCTTCTTGAATCTTTTGTAATAACACTGGCTTGGCCTGAATACTAGCCAACTTGGCACTATTACCCTGGACTCCTAGACTCAGATTCCAACTCTTGAATTCTTCGATCATCTTCCATCGCTCGGCCCTCATATATGCTACAGATCCAACTGTCTTTCTACTCAGGGCATCAGCAACCACGTTACCCTTACCAGGATGATACTGAATTACATAATCATAATCTTTCAAGAATTCCATCCATCTACGCTGTCGCATATTGAGTTCCTTTTGGGAGAATAGATACTTTAAACTCTTGTGATCACTATAGATCACCAACTTCTCTCCATAAAGATAATGTCTCCAAATTTTTAGTGCGAATACTACCGCAGCTAACTCCAGGTCATGCGTGGGATAGTTCCGTTCGTGAATCTTGAGTTGTCTCGAACCATAAGCAATGACCTTTTTGTTTTGCATTAAGACACAACCGAGTCCCTTACTGGAAGCATCGCAATACACCTCAAATCCTCCAGATCCTGAGGGAGTTGTCAATACTGGAGCGGTTGTTAATCTCTTCTTTAATTCTTGAAAGCTTCACTCCCGAGATGCCGTCCATTCAAACTTCACATCTTTCTTAGTCAATTCCGTTAATGGAACTGCTATCTTCGAGAAACCTTGTACAAATCTGCGGTAGTACCCAGCCAATCCCAGAAAACTTCGAATTTCAGTACAGTGAATGGCCTTGCCCAATCGGTTACTGCCTGAATCTTGGAAGGATCAACAGATATTCCATTTCTTAACACAATATGTCCAAGAAAGGTTACTTCTTCCATCCAAAACTCGCACTTGGAGAACTTAGCATACAGCTGATTATCTCTTAATGTCTGTAGCGTAATCCTCAAGTGCTCAGCGTGCTTCTCATGACTAGGTGAGTACACCAAGATATCATCAATAAATACCACAATAAACTGATCCAAGTACGGCCTGAAAAGACGATTCATCAACTCCATAAGCCGCAAGTGCATTTGTCAGTCCAAAAGGCATCACCAAGAACTCGTAGTGACCATACCGAGTTCGGAATGCTGTCTTTTGAATATCTTCTTCTTTGACCCTCAATTGGTGATAGCCGGACCGTAAATCAATCGTGGAAAACACTTGGGCGCCTTGCAACTGATCAAATAGATCATTGATCCTGGGGAGAGGATACTTATTTTTGATCGTCGCTTGATTCAGCAGACAATAATCTATACACAGACGCAAACTCCCGTCTTTCTTTCGGACAAATAGCACCGGTGCTCCCCATGGGGAAACACTAGGACGGATCAAGCCCTTATCTAATAGGTCTTGCAATTGAATCTTCAGTTCTTGCAACTCAGCCGGAGCCATCCGATACGGTGTTTTAGATATCGAGTCTACACCCGGAGTAACATCGATTGTAAAATCGATCTCTCTAGTAGGAGGGAGTCCTGGTAATTCATCAGGAAACACATCTCGAAACTCTTTGACCACCGGGGTATTCCCTAAAGTGTCATCTTCATCTTTATCGACCACCACTGCAACTAAATACCCAGTTTACCCCTTGTCTAGAAGGTGACATGCTTTAATTGCGGATATTAGCTTGGGTGCTTGACCTCGAATAATCCCCTGCATTTCGAACTCTGGGATGTCCGGAATTCGAAATATCACTTTCTTGGCATTACAATCTACCACTGCATGGTAATTAGCCAACCAATCCATCCCTAGGATAACATCATAATCCTGCATGTCTAACACGATCAGATCTACTAACATCCGTACACTATTGACAAGTATGGGACACTTATCATAGACTGTTTTTGTGCACAGAACTTTCCCTGATGGTGTAGATACAGACATCATGCTTTTGAGTGTATCAGGCTTGTAACTTATGTGTTTAGCAAAACGAGTAGAGACAAACGAATGTGTAGCACCAGTGTCAATCAAAGCATAAGCAGGTACTTGAAATACTAAAAGTTTACCTTCGATGACACCTTCGATTTGCTGTGCCTCTTCCTGGGTAATTGCAAACACTCTTCCTTTTCCGCCTTCCAACGCTAGTGGTTGAGCCTTAGGGCAATCCTTCTTGAAGTGTCCAGGCTTTCCGCACTGAAAGCAAACCTTCGCTCTACAGTCCTTGGTCAAATGACCCTGACCACATTTCTCGCACTTAAGCCCCAATCTTCCTGTAGACCCTTGGTTTTTCATGTCCTCGAACTTTCTTTTCCCAGTAAACTGCCGGTTATTCTCCTTTATCCAGGGCTTCCCAACTGTCCCTTTGCCTTTGCCAGCACTAGACTGTGCCAGTTCTTCATGCACTCGCTCTACTCTGAGTGCTCTATCTAATATCTCTGAGAAGGAGGTAAATCGTTGAGCTGCCAATTTCCCTCTGATAGCCGGCTTCAATCCTTCTTCAAATTTCTCAACCCTCCACTGCTCATCTTCGACAAATCTTGCAGCGAACCTCGAGAGTTGATTAAACTTTTGTTCATACTCGCTAACCGACATGTTTCCTTGGGTCAGCTGAAGAAACTCCATTTCTTTCCTCTTTTTCATCGACGCTGAAAAATAGCGCTCATAAAACAATTCAGTAAATTTTGCCCAAGTAACAGGCCTCTGATGTGGTGGAACTGTCCTTTCCACTGTGGTCCACCAATGTTCCGCTTCTCCTTCAAGTAGAAAGATAGCGAACTCGGGCTTGTCATTTTCTGGCAAGGACATAGCCCTAAAAACTTTCTCCAGACTTTTGATCCAGTTCTCCGCCTTTAGCGGATCAGTCGTGCCCGAAAAGGCTGACGGTCCAAGCCTTTTAAACTTTTCCAATCGGGTCACATTCCCATGCTCTGGCATGGTAGCGATGGGGGTACGACTACTATTCCCATTTCCATTAATATTCTGGGCCTGTTGTTGCTGAATTAGGTTGGCTAGGGCTGTAATAGCCTCGAATGCCCCAGCCAAGGTATTCTCGGGTGCTAGTCGAGGTGGCATGATTCACCTATAATTATAAAGTGAAATTTATCCAGATCAATGATCTCTAAGACCTAGAGGGGGGGTGAATAGGTCTATCTAATAATTTCTAACCAATTTTAATTTTTCAATTAATATGTTTAAAAATCAATGATTAACTCAATCAGACAATCCACACAAATCAAACACAGAAGATTTTTACGTGGAAAACCCTAACGGGAAAAAACCACGGGACCTTGTCCAGCAATAAACTTCACTATGAAAAGATATCAAGTACAAGATAAGACCTTACCAAAACAGAAACTATGTTCCTAGGTATAGACTCTTACTCTTGATTTCCACGAACCAGCAGGTTCGATCTCCGCCTTAGCAGCTTCGGTTCCACACCGACCAAATCTTTTCAAGCAACTTCAAATCCACGATCACACACGATCGATCTCCTTCCACGAAGGCTCCGGATCAAACACCGGACACACACACAAGGTGTAGGGTTGTGAATCAATTTAGTAAATTTCAAACCCTAGAGGGATCTCATACAGATCTGAGATCACACAATGCAAGATCAAAGATTTTAATCTATACTTGCATTCTCTAGGATCTAAGAAAGAGGAGGGATCACAAAGATCAAATAAAAACAATTAGAAAAACCCTAGAAGAGTTTCTCAGACCTCTACTCTTTCAAAAATTATCAAAGACACGAATTAGGTCTCTCAAAAGTTGTTTATATAGGGTTAAAAAAAGAATCCAGAAAAAGAAAAATTCTTTTTACGGGGACCGATTGATCGGTGCTCACAACCGATCGCTCGGTTCACAACCGATCGATCGGTTCTAATGACCGATCGCTCGGTCTTAAAACATCTCTCTGGAAATTTTCCCCATACAAATATTTAGTCCAGTCGATAGCCACCGATCGCTCGGTAGGCCACCGATCGATCGGTCGCAATACCGAGCGATCGGTTGAGACAGAATTTTTGCCAAAATTAATTCATTTTATTTTTATTTGATTCAACTAAGATCAAATAACTTTGGTAGGCTTAAATCTATCCTCCTAGGTATTTTTAGAGTTATCTAAGTCAAATCAAACCTAGGTAGGGGTCTCTAAGTCCATTACCTGTCTAGATCCGGAGTAGAACCTTTTTCTTCTCTTTCTTCTATCTTCTTTAAGCTTTAGCTCTTCTCTTCTTTTCTGACAAGTTGAACATGTCTCGAGGACTCGACTCAACTGACCTATCTAATGATCACGGAATTTGCCAACACCTATTTAGGGATTTACATAAAGTAACGAACTTTTAATAATAAAATGAAATTGAAATGCACTGAGAATTCGATATCCAAAAAGAGACATTTCATTCATTTCATCTTTAATATATACAAAGCAATACTGTACAGTATATAGTACACCAGCGTATACAAAACATCATGTAGCTGTACACATACAAAAAGTGATCTAATGATGGAAAGATCGAGTAGGGCATCTATTATATTCCAAAACCATACAGATGCGCTACAGTCTCCCCTCCTGACTCCCTACTCCTGCATCTAAACCTCAGTCGAGGTAGACGGACTACTCGCCTCCACCAACTTCTTCTTATTCTGCTTACGGTTGTTCAAAATCGCACGATACTCTCGTGCCGTAAGCCTCTTAGATGATAGGGGTGGAGGCATCCAACCAATCCCATCCGGACTACGCCTAATATCTGTCAGTGCCCGCTTGACCTGCCTTAAAATCTCACGACGTACCCGAGCCGGTACTGCAAGCTCCATCGGAGACGGGGGTGGCATCCAGGTAGTTCCGTCCGGATTGATCCGGACAGCCTTCGGCTTAATGGCCGCCTTGATTCGTTGAGTCATCCCAAGCCACTGTGGATAACGGCGACTCAATATGGCTGCCATCTGCTCATAATGCTGCCAATCCTCCTTAGTGGGGACTCTGTGCATTAACGGCATCCCTGCACATACACACAATTTCCAAATCACTATCTGATTTCGAAATAGGTGATGTACAGTAATAAATCTAGCCACACAACTAAAAATCATGTACTACGGTATTTTATGAACAAGTATGGTTTGTTATGATGGTTATTGCTCTTAGGCTCTGATACCAATTGTGACGCCCCGAACCCGCGCCTAGGGAATCAAGTTCCAAGACGCGTGTCCGTTCGTCAAATCATGCAAGCGGAAGACTTTACCCGCAAAAATGCGGGAAATTTAAACATTTATCAGATGCTCCCCAAAAGCAAATAATACCTGTCATCACAATAGCCATCATACAAACCATATACCTGTATTATTTACATCAAGTTTGTTTTACAAAAGTAGGCGTCTTTATCACGCCAGGTACAACTTGTACAAGCTTCCAAAATGTCCAATTGGACTTTCCACTTACTGGTCAGCAGCTCCGAGATCTGCTGACACAAAAAGTCAGTGAGCTATGAAGCTCAATAAAACCACAATCCTTCTAAACTATTTTCCACATAATAACACACATCAATAATGATATAATAAGCAGTTCAATTTGCATGTTACAGTAAAATAGAACAATATATAATAAATTGTGACCCAAGGTCACTTAGGGTTACGTCACCCTAACAGAGGTTCCCGACCTCACATTACTTTCCAATTATGAGGTTCAGTTATGAATGTATTATATTACCAAATTATCGTTTCAATCATCAATCATGTTTCATTTCGAGTCCTAAGACTCTATTAATTGGCCACAGCCCACAAATGTTTAGCTTAAAGTCTCTAAATCATAACCATAATACATTGAGTCATTTAGACTCACACACGCTGTTCCGGCTTTCACCCGAACATCACAAAACCTTGGGTATACCAACCCAACTCACCTGGAATCCGATGATTCCATACCGAACTATGAGTCCACCAACTCAAACAAATACACCAACTCTGAGTATACCAACTCAGACCACTTCGTATCCGAAGCTTACACACACAACATGGGCATTCACCTAATAAGAACATTTTTCCATTCAATTGACTGACCACATCTACCGTGTATTCGCCGCCATCGGCCTGGGTATCAGTTATGAAGGAACCCCGACCAACCTGCCTACCGTCATCTTCTGGCTAGTCTACGGAGGAACCCCGACATCTATACCAATGCTGACATCTCCTGACGTTCCACCAAGAAGGGACCACGATAGGCACGGTGCCGACATCTTCTAACCCACCCAGAGAGGAACCCCTGACTATACACTATCTGATGTTTAGCCACTTTAAACTCTCTAGGACTCCGACATCTCTTGACTACCAGTCACGGAGGAACCACGAGCCATGCAGGACACCGCCACTCCTGACTTAGTCCAAGAGGCACCACGGACGACCTAGACAAACAGACCGACATCTCTCGACTATCAGTCACGGAGGAACCCCGGGCCTTACTGGGCACCGTCTCTCCTGACCTAGTCAAAGAGGAACCACAGACTATACTTAACCTTGGTTAGATTTTCTAACCACAGGTTAACCTCAGTTAACCCAAGCCTCGCTTGATTAACTGAAATACTTGGGCCTCGCGCCCGTGAACCAACTCCGGTAACACACCGTCCCGTTAGGGAACGTTTTCAAGCTAATGGATGTCTCCATAGCCTTACAAGACATGCAAAACAACTTTTCGTCACCCTAGGGTGGCGATACAATTTACCCGGGACCCGATCTGGGCTCCCTGAAGGACCACATAAAATCACAACATCACATAGGGGTCTCCTCCCCTTTTTCTTTCACGTCAAAAGACATGCATATACATCACATGAAATAATATAGCAAAATAAGCGGAAAAAAGAGAAGAAAAGATAGGAGTTTTACTGTTTCACGCGTTTCGAGGTGACTAGAGTCGAAACGGACACCGCCAACGCGCTCGGAAGGATAATCAACCCCAAGGTAGAGCGCATGCAACTTTCTCTCTCAACTTTCTCTCTCTACCTTTTTCTCTTTCTCTCTACACGCAAAACGAGACGCCGGAGAGAAAATCGGACGCCGCCAACGCGTCGGGGACGCCGAAAAACCTCAAGGAGACCTCCCTTTCCCTTTCTCTCTCTTCCTTTCTCTCTCCTCTTTCTCTCTCTTTCTTTCTCTCTCCTCACTTTCTCTCTCTAAAATCTGTTGTGGCAGATTTTTTTTTTTCTTTTCTACTGTTGCAAAACGTGAGATTGCAAGGGGTTGTCCCCTATTTATAATACAAGGGTCATGTGCCATGCACATGACCTCCATTAATGGTCCCCGTTGACCAAGTCAATGGGTTGACCATTTGACTATTATTTCGTATTTTTTCGCATATACGGCCTACGTAATCCTACTTAATGACATCCGATTTTGACGAAACTTTAGGTGACCGAACTTGGGGCAGTCCGACACCTACTGTAAAAATTTCGGGGAAAAATACTGAGTTTTGACAGCTGCACTTTAGTCCGGAAGAAAATTGCAAAACCCACTAATTTTCTGATTTCGGACACAAAACACGCTGTCGCTTTTTCGTTTGAGATAACTAACTGCCGTGACGACAGACATTAGTCCCCATGGCCGACCGACACGCATTAGTGCTAACCGCACGGATTTCTATTAGGATCTCCAACAGATATTGGGTCCCACTTAATTTCTGGAAATATGGAAATTTCCCGTTTCTCTCAATTTTATCACACATAATGGCCCCGCGGTCCCGCGAAATGATACTTGACAGAACCGATACGGTAGGGGTGTGTCCCGGCAGTCGACCGGCACACTGTGTGCGAATTTTTGCCAAATGATACTGAGATTTCCTCGGTGCACTTCAACCCTGAGCAAAATCCCCTTCTTATTAATTTAACAATTAATTAACTAATTAACCTTCATTAAGGACCCATAAACACATAATTTTATTATATTAAAATTCCGGGTCGTTACATTAGGACACTAGGCTTTCCAGGGGAAGAGTCTGTGTGATTTCGTCATCAGCCAAAATATTTATGCAAAACATGATTTCAAGTCAAAATATCAAATTTTTCATTTATAAAAACAGACGACTATTGTTTACAAAAGCTTAACTCAACAAAAAGGAGGCCTACAGTGCCCGACTTTTGGATTTTACAACAAGAGCAATGTAGCAACCTGGACTTTTTCATCCTTAATGAATAGCACCTTCGTAGCTAATTGGCCATTTTTGTAGTCTAATTAATAAATAAGGGAGAAATTGGAAATTCCGAAATGTCAGAAATGTTCCTTTTCGAAGTACGAACCCAACACAAGTTGAATCGTCAAAATCGGACGAACGAGTCAAAAGATACGGCCAAAACAGTCTGGACCTGCAGGCAATCGTAGCTCGGAAGACACTAAGGACGTAGCTCGGAAGGCACTAAGGACGTAGCTCGGAAGGCACTAAGGACGTGCTCTAACAACGTGCTCTGATAAGGCACAGACAATGCATAGACAACGTACTCTGATAACGTAGCTCTACCTCTGATAACGTATACGTTGTGCATCCGTTGTGCAGCAGACAACGTGTACGTTGTACAGCAAACAACGTGTACGTTGTTCAGCTCACGACGGGCACGTTGTACATAAGACAACGGACAACGAGCTTAGCACTATGCACAACACAACGTGACAACGGGTTCGGCACCCTTCACAGCACAACGTACTCGGCACTATTCACAGCACAACGTGTTCAGCACTATTCACAGCACAACGTGTTCAGCACTATTCATAGCACAACGTCTTTGGCACTATTCACAGCACAACGTGTTCGGCACTATTCACAGCACAACGTGTTCGGCACTATTCACAGCACAACGTATTCAGCACTATTCACAGCACAACGTGTTCAGCACTATTCACAGTACAACGTGTTTGGCACTATTCACAGCACAACGTGTTCGGCACTATTCACAACACAACGTGTTTGGCACTATTCACAGCAGAACGTGTTTGGCACTCGTGTTTTTGCAGAAATTTCAGTAAGGGTATTATGGTCTTTTGGTCGGTTCACTCTTACCTTAAGAGTTTAACCCGAGCCTTTAGGGCTCATTCTCAACACTTAGAGGATTTGGGGGATTAGAAGAGAGGAGAAAGGTTTTCCTAAGCTAGGGTTTTGCTTTTGGAGAAGAATCAAAGGGGTTTTGAGACCCTAGACCATAGCCGAGACTTTGGCTATGTTGGCGGCAAAGCAACCAGCCACTCCGCCTAATGCGGCACTTATACCGGCTCCTCCTAACCGAGCCCAAGCCGGGATAGAAGCTTTTCGGAGGATGAGGCCTCCAACTTTTTGTGGAAGCATTGATCCACTTATCGCCGAGGGTTGGATTCGGCAACTCGAGAAGATATTCTTGGTATTGGCTCCTACGGAAGTGGAAAGGGTCACTTGGGCCGCCTTTATGCTTGAAGGCGAGGCCAACCATTGGTGGAAGTCTGTACTTCGGACCCGAGAGTTAACCCGGCGAGGTCAAGACTGGACTTGGGAAGAATTCTTGGAGGTTTTCAACAAGAAGTACTTTCCGGTCGGAATGAAAGAAAAGATGGAAGTCGAATTCATTACCTTGGAGCAAGGTAATATGTCTGTAGCGGCTTATGAAGCCAAATTTTCAGAGCTATCTCGATTTGCTCCACACATGATAGCGACCGAGGCTATGAAAGCCCAGAAATTTGAGAGAGGATTGAAGGCTTACCTCAAAGACCGAGTCTCGATGTTTAGACATGAGACATATTCCGAAGTTGTTGATAAGGCACTTTTGGCCGAGTCAAACTCCGTGGAGTTTTTCAAAAGAAGAGAAATAGAGAAAGGAAAGTCGAGTAGTTCAGGAGAGAAGAGAGCAAGGACTAGCTTGTATCAGTCCGTAGGGCCGGCTCAGTCACAGAGGATGTATTCGGCACCATAGGCTCCTCGCTCTTTTGCTCCATCGACCTTTCGCCCGGCTACCTCATATGCTCCTCGCCCCGTAATTACTCAAGCTACGGGATATGCTCCTTCCTCCTATTTGCATGATGTCTGCACTCTTTGTGGAAGGAGGCATCCAGCAGGAGAATACCGGAGGGTTTCAGGAAGTTGCTTCCATTGTGGTGACCATGGTCACATGGTTAGAGATTGTCCCCGACGTCAATTGCCAGCTCAGTCTTCGGGGAGCAGGCCCCCGATTTGGCAGACATCTCAGCCTAGCTCTTCTCAGGCTTCGAGGGCCTCACAGTCTACCCAGCCTCCTCGCCCAGCCACACAGGGCCGAGTCTTTGCCTTATCCGAGAGAGACGCACGTGCATCCGACGATGTCGTGCAAGGTACGCAAAAATTTTAGAGTCTAAGTTGTGTAAAATTTCTATGCTTTATTATGTGATTATTTATACTAAGGGTTATTCTATGTATGATGCTTGTGATTGTTTGAAATCTACTAATAGTAGTTACTTAATCGCACAGGCGCTTTATTAGTGAACGAGTGTCTCGCCCGTATGTTGATCGACACAGGATCCACTCACTCATTTGAGTCTACTCCGTTAGAGCGGGAGTTGACCATTGCAACTCCACTCGGCAAGTCAGTTGATACGGACAAGATATTCAGGGATAGTGTGGTTCAAGTGGGGGAGAATGAACTGTTAGCCGATCTCATCGTCCTAGCTTTTCAAGACTTGGATTTTGATGTCATCTTAGGGATGGATTGGTTGTCAAACCATCACGGGAATGTTGCGTGTTTTGAAAAGATGGTGAATTTCAAGCCGGAAGGAGTTAAGCCTTTTCATTTCCGAGGATTGAGAGAAAGGGATATTGCTCGCCTTGCAGCTTTGAGCTTAGCGAATCCCGAAATACAAAACTCCTCGACTATTCCAGTTGTGAGTGAGTTCTTAGATGTGTTTCCAGAGGAACTTCCCTGGTTACCTCCGAATCGGGAGATTGAGTTCGCTATAGAGCTTACTCCGGGCACCGCTCCGATTTCAAGAGCCCCATATAGAATGGCCTCGATAGAGCTTGAAGAATTGAAGAAGCAAATTGAGGAGTTACAACAACTCGGTTTCATCCAACCAAGTGTGCCACCATGGGGAGTTCCGGTCCTTTTTGTAAAGAAGAAAGACGGGTCGATGAGAATGTGTATAGACTACCATCAGTTGAACAAGGTAACTATCAAGAATCGTTATCCCTTGCCAAGGATCGATGACTTGTTCGACCAACTGAAGGGAGCGAGATTCTTCTCCAAAATTGATCTTAGATCGGGGTATCATCAATTAAGGATCAAGGCGGAAGATGTTCCGAAGACGGCTTTCAGGACTCGGTATGGGCATTACGAGTTCCTTGTCATGCCTTTTGGGCTGACGAATGCACCGGCGGCATTCATGGATTTGATGAACCGGGTGTTCCGATCTTACTTGTATCGATGCGTGATTGTATTCATTGATGACATTTTGGTGTATTCCCAGACACGGGAAGATCACGCACGAGACCTCCGCCTTGCCCTGGAGATGTTGAGAGAGCATAGGCTATATGCCAAATTGAGTAAGTGCGAGTTCTGGTTAGAGAAGGTCGCATTTCTTGGACACTTGGTGTCGGCCGAGGGCATTTCTGTAGATCCAGCCAAGGTTGAGGCAGTCATGAGTTGGGAGAGGCCCAAGAGCGTCACGGAGATACGTAGTTTCCTTGGATTGGTAGGCTACTACCGGAGATTTGTGGAGGGATTCTCCAATTTGGCTGCACCTCTCACCTACTTGACAAGGAAAAATACAAGGTTCAGTTGGAGTGACCGATGTGAAGTAAGTTTCCAAGAGTTGAAGAAACGCCTCACCACAGCCCCTGTCCTTACTGTGCCATCTGGACCTTTTGGGTATGAGGTGTATAGTGATGCCTCACATGTTGGACTCGGGTGTGTCCTAATGCAACACAAGAAGGTCATTGCCTATGTATCAAGGCAGTTGAAAGAGCATGAAAAGAACTACCCCACTCACGACTTGGAGCTTGCGGCGGTCGTGTTTGCACTTAAAATTTGGCAACATTATCTGTACAGGGTAGAGTTCTATGTGTACACGGACCACAAGAGCCTCAAGTATCTCTTTTCCCAAAAAGACCTAAACTTACGACAACGGCGTTGGATTGAGTTCTTAAAGGACTACGAGTGCACTATCCAATATCACCCGGGAAAAGCAAATGTGGTGGCAGACGCTCTGAGTAGGAAACCATCGGGGTTGTTGGCTCACATGTTGGTGCGGGAATGGAGACTGTTAGACGATTTGGCAAATCTAGACATCAGTGTGAATGATTCTGTCCGCAGTCCGATTTTGGCAAATGTTACAGTTCGGCCGTACCTTATAGACTTGATCCAGGAGTATCAAGCCACAGACACTGACTTGTTGGCTTTCCGGGATAAGGAAGTGGCCAAGGGTAGTACGGACTTCTCTCTCACTAGCCGAGGTGCTATTACATTCAAGGGAAGGCTTTGTGTCCCAGCCAATGCAAACCTTCGGAGAGAGATTATGGACGAAGCTCACCGGTCTAAGTATACAGTGCATCCCGGGGGGACAAAGATGTATCGGAACCTCAAGAGTCACTTTTGGTGGCAAAACATGAAGAGGGAGGTTACGGAGTATGTGGCACGGTGTTTGGTGTGCCAACAGGTGAAAGCAGAGCATTTGAGACCGGCGGGTCTTTTGCAGTCTCTCCCTATTCCCGAGTGGAAATGGGAACATATCTCTATGGACTTCATCGTGGGGTTGCCGAAGACGGTTAGGAAGATCGATGCTATATGGGTAGTTGTTGATAGACTCACGAAGTCCGCTCATTTCTTACCGTACCGGACTACATTCAACTCCAATCAGTTAGCAGAGCTATACATCAAGGAAATAGTCTGATTACATGGGGTGCCAGTGAGTATTGTGTCGGATAGAGACCCAAGATTCACATCCAGGTTTTGAAAAAGTTTTCAAGGTGCAATGGGCTCCCGGTTAGACTTTAGCACAGCTTTCCACCCACAGACCGATGGGCAAACCGAGAGGGTGAATCAGGTTATTGAAGATATGCTCCGAGCATGTATGCTAGACTTCAAGGGAAGTTAGGAAGATCACCTACCTTTGGTGGAATTCGCTTACAACAATAGTTATCAAGAAAGCATACAAATGGCGCCTTTCGAGGCTTTGTACGGAAGGAGTTGTAGATCCCCGTTGTATTGGGATGAAGTGGGAGAAAGGAAGATTTTGGGCCCCGAGTTAATTGAACAAACCGCGGATAGGGTCAAGCTTATCCGGGAGAGGTTAAAAACCGCCCAAGATAGGCAGAAAAGCTATGCCGACAATCGAAGGAGGGATCTTGAATTCCGAGTCGGTGATTTTGTATTTGTAAGGATTTCACCAACCAAGGGTGTTATGCGATTCGGGAAGAGAGGCAAGCTTAGCCTGAGATATGTGGGTCCGTTCGAGATCATTACTCGAGTCGGTGAAGTTGCTTACCGTGTTGCTTTGCCCGCTCACATGGCGGCGGTCCACGATGTGTTTCATATCTCCATGCTTCGGAAGTACATCCCAGATCCTTCTCACGTCATCGAGCTTGATCCGGTTGAGATTCGAGAGGACCTCACGTTGGTTGAGAAGCCGATTCACATATTGGATCAAAGAGACCAAGTGCTTCGCAACAAGACTATACCGCTAGTCCTAGTGCAATGGCAACATCACGCGAGAGAAGAAGCCACGTGGGAGCGAGAAGCCGAAGTCAAAGCAAAGTATCCTGAGTTGTTTGAATAGGTTTGTGTATATGGCTTTTGATTTTGCTTTGGTTTTGTACATGTATGTATCGTCCAAATTTCGGGGACGAAATTTTTGTAAGGGGGGGAGAATGTAGCAACCCGGACTTTTTCATCCTTAATGAATAGCACCTTCGTAGCTAATTGGCCGTTTTTGTAGTCTAATTAATAAATAACGGAGAAATTGGAAATTCCGAAACATTAGAAATGTTCCTTTTTGAAGTACGAACCCAACACAAGTTGAATCGTCAAAATCGAACGAACGAGTCAAAAGATATGGCCAAAACAGTCTGGACCTGCAGGCAATCGTAGCTCGGAAGACACTAAGGACGTAGCTCGAAAGGCACTAAGGACGTAGCTCGGAAGGCACTAAGGACGTGCTCTAATAAGGCACAGACAACGCATAGATAACGTACTTTGATAACGTAGCTCTACCTCTGATAACGTATACGTTGTGCATCCGTTGTGCAGCAGACAACGTGTACAGCAAAACAACGTGTACGTTGTACAGCAAACAACGTGTACTTTGTACAGCTCACGACGGGCACGTTGTATATAAGACAACGGACAACGAGCTCAGCACTATGCACAACACAACGTGACAACGGGTTCGGCACCCTTCACAGCACAACGTACTCGGTACTATTCACAGCACAACGTGTTCAGCACTATTCACAGCACAACGTGTTCAGCACTATTCACAGCACAACGTGTGTGGCACTATTCACAGCACAACGTGTTCGGCACTATTCACAGCACAACGTGTTTGGCACTATTCACAGCACAACGTGTTCGGCACTATTCACAGCACAACGTGTTCGGCACTATTCACAGCACAACGTGTTCGGCACTATTCACAGCACAACGTGTTCAGCAATATTCACAGCACAACGTGTTTGGCACTATTCACAGCACAACGTGTTCGGCACTATTCACAGCACAACGTGTTCGGCACTATTCACAGCACAACGTGTTTGGCACTATTCACAGCACAACGTGTTCGGCACTATTCACAGCACAACGTGTTTGGCCCTATTCACAGCTCAACGTGTTCGGCACTCGTGTTTTTGCAGAAATTTCAGTAAGGGTATTATGGTCTTTTGGTCGGTTCACTCTTACCTTAAGAGTTTAACCCGAGCCTTTAGGGCTCATTCTCAACACTTAGAGGATTTGGGGGATTAGAAGAGAGGAGAAAGGGTTTCCTAAGCTAGGGTTTTGCTTTTGGAGAAGAATCAAAGGGGTTTTGAGACCCTAGATCACTTCAAGTCCGGTTTTTCTCCAAGATCACGGCTCAAGCACTCGTGGAGAGCGTTCCCCAAGCTAGGGCAGCAACCCAAGCACGTTTTGTAAAGGGGTTTCTTCCCCAACTCAAGTCTCCTTCAAGCAAAGGTGTTCTTCTTTCAAGTTGGTGCTTCATTCAAGGTTTCTACCAAGGATCAAGCCTTGATCTAAGGTTAGTACACCCTACTAACTTACCCTAGCAAAAATCTAGGTTTTCTATATAAAAATGTGATTCCTTATATTATTTTTTCCTCCTTATGAAAAGTGTTATCCCCCATTAAATATAAACAAGATAATGGAAAAGGTGTGGATGTGTGGATGGAATGTTGGATGTGGCGATTGGATGCCGAGATGTATGTTGTGTGATGTGTGTGATGGAAATGGTGGATGGGTATTTTACCAATAATGAACTTACCTTGATGTTTGGATGGAAAATATGCGCTAAAAAGAACAAGATGAATTATTAAGAAACATTGCATGTCTTGTGTTTGACAAAATGCCTAAACTATGAATAAACGACTTAGATGAAGAAAAGGGAAATAGGTTTTATGCATGTGTTCTTATAGACGATGAATTGATCCAATGTCATGTGAATTACTTAAGTTACCTATGCTAATATTATGAATTGAATTGTAATGCCATATCTCTTTTGTTAAGCGCATTCCCACGATTGTTATTATTGGCACGCACATGAGCACGCATGATAGCATGAACCGAGATTTCTAGAGCATGTGCATATAATAAACAACAAGAAAATATTGCATGTCAAGGAGGTTGGTAGCCCAAGGAGAATTCAGATACTAGCCTCTGGCTCACAAGATAACCCCTAAATCACCTATTGTCAAGGAGGTTGGTAGCCCAGGGACATTCGGGTACTAACCTCTGGCTCACAAGAAACCATGCATTTCATAACAAGGAGGTTGGTAGCCCAGGGACATTCGGGTGTTAGCCTCTGGCTCACAAGTGCATTGCATAACAAGGAGGTTGGCAGCCCAGGGAGATTCGGGTGCTAGCCTTTGGCTCACAAGTGCATTGCATAACAAGGAGGTTGGTAGCCCAGGGACATTCGGGTGCTAGCCTCTGGCTCACAAGTGCATTGCATATCAAGGAGGTTGGCAGCCCAGGGAGATTCGGGTGCTAGCCTCTGGCTCACAAGTTATAAGATGAAAGTTTACAAGATGATGATCATGCATTCATGCATGCACGCATACATGATTTCTACGAGGCATATCGAGACAGGACATGGGTTTCAAGCTTGGGTTTTATCGGTGTTTTTGCATTCATGCACACACTTTGAAGTGATTGTATTGTACCATGTCAAATACTGTTTAGTTCGTGATGCTTCTATTACTGCTTTGTATGGTACGGCTATTACGTGTGTTATTATTGTTATGGCTAGCTAGTAGCTTGTACTCGCTGAGTATTCCATGCTCAGCCGTACTTTCATGTCGGCAGGTACTGAGGGAGCCCTCGACCCGGAGCCTTGGGTCGAGGAAGAGTATATAGAGGAGAGAGAGCCGGGCTATTCCATTACAGTTTCAGGCGGACCGAGACCTCGATGTGTGGCCATACCTCGACTACTGTTGAGGGGAGAGTATGAGAGGGTCTGGTGTATTTTGACATTTTGATAGGTGGGCCTGTCCACCTTAGACTTAGACATGTCTTGTATTTATGTTAACTTGGAATACTATTTTGGATCATCAGAAGAAATGAAAATGTGTTTACGCTTCCGCATATATGTTAGCTTCCACGCTCTGATTATCGTTGTTAGTACTGTATTTTATCTTATGCATTACAGGATGGTTTGATAGGTACATAGTGTGACACCTAAAATATCCCTAAACTCCTAGGGGGTATTTCGGGGCGTTACAAGCAAAGAGAAGACAGAAAGAGGAGAAGAGTGATGCTTGTCACTGCTCGGTCTGACCAACCTGTCCTGCCTTATAGCTGCCCAGCCTTGGATGGCCTCAATGGTGAGAGCCTCAGTCCACCAACGGATTAGTAGCTAGCGAATGGATGACGCTTCGGTACTGTTGGAGAGGGTGCAGACCTGCTCTCCCACTAGATATTCTACTTTTTGGACGTCTTCAACAGTTAGCTTATTGAACATTTCGGCCATATTGAAAACCTCTGGATCTGGAATCCCTGAAGATTCGACCTAGGGCTGGGGGGTTAGGGCAACTGATGTAACTAGAGTATCAGGGTAGGATTGGAAGGTTCCAACTGGGAAGGTTACCGATATGTGGGGCCAAGGTTCTGGTTTCCCCGATCGGCTATTCTTCTTTGTAAACTTGGAGATAGTCCTCAAATTTGGACTTATAACCTAATTTGAATGAAGGAGTGTAGCACGGAGGTGTGAATCTCTTCTTTATCCCTTGTTCCTGGCACCCAGGCCCAACCCTGGCTGATAGTTCATTTTTTTCATCATCCTGACAAATGGTGGTAGCTGTTTCTTACTCTGTTCTTCTATTTGGGCGATAGAACTGTCCTACTCAAATTGATAAGTCATAAAGGCAGCGCCCTACCCTAGCTCCTGGATGTCCCCAAAGGAACTCGCCAACTCCTCTGATGGTATTACGACCATGTGGTCATCCTGGATAAATTTGATTCTCTGGTGCAGAGAGGAGGGAATGGCTCTAGCCATGTAGATCCACGGCCTTCTGAGGAGGAAAGTAAATGAGGCAGGTACGCTTATGACTTGAAATTTTGTAGTGAACTGAGCAGGTCCGACTCCGATGGTCAGGTCGATGTCACCCAGATTTTAACTTGTCGAGTTGTCAAAAGCCCTGATTTCCATGGGTCACTTCTTTACTTGACTGAGATCTAGCCCCAGACTTTGCAATGTTGACAAGCTACAGACGTTCAAGTCGGAGCCATTGTCAATGATAATATCTTGTTCATGCATTGGACTGTAATGTAGAGAGCTCGGGTGTGATCTCTGTCGCTATCGGGTATTTGCTCTTCTGTGAAGGAGATAATTCTAGATTCGAGTACCTGCACTACCATATGCCCTAGTTTCTCAGCCATGATGTCTGGTGTTACATGGGCAATGTTGAATACTCGGAGCAGCTGCTTCTGGTGATGCTCGGAAGTGGGAAGGAGACCCAAGATAGAAATCTATGCCGAGACTGTACCCAACTGCTGAGTTTTGTTGAATTCTTTTGTTTTTTCTAGAATCTTAAGAAGAATTAGAGAGTCTGTCGCTTCCTTCTCAGGGTCTGATACCCTTGCTTTTTTTCTCTTTCCTTTTCCCTTTTACCAGCTCAGCCGCTGAAGTTTTGGTACACCCAGGCAAATTGGGTGAGATTGGCTATACTTTTACTCTCGATGATTAGAGAGTGAGGAGCGGGTACATGGTTTAGGGTGAAAGGTTGAGAGGGGATGTAGGGGATCTTGATAGGGCTAGTAGAAGTGGAGGCTTGGGCTGGAGCCGTGGGCTAATTATCGGGATAGGGGATGGTGTAAACAATTTACTCTTCGTCTGATTCAAGAGCGGGAATTTGTATTGGGGCTTGGATGGCCTGGATATTTGACTGGGGAAGGGGGATTAATACCAAAGGTCGGTAAGAGGGTTTGATGATGCCGTCATCTACTACCGATGCATGGGGTCTAGACTGCCCTACCCCGGGCTCTTTCCAATGTATGAAATTGACTTGATTGTTGTGTGGGGGCAGTGGTGTCTGGTTAATGCTGGTGTTGCTGAGAGCCAGCTCAACTGTAGCGCCCCAGAACTTTTGTCTATGTATTGGAACTTGTGCCAAGGCTTTAAGCCTTTTTAATCTTCCATTTTTATGATATAAGAATTTTGAAATCTTTTCTAGTTTTAACTAAGTATTAAGAGGACGTACTGTAGTATCAAAAGGTCTTAGGAATGCTCATGGATGTAAAAAGTAGGAATCTCGAAGTCGGATATGCTGCAAATCTGAGTTTCAGAAATCGATTTCCAACCAGTTTAGCTTCATGGGAAAATTGGTCTATGAATAAATAAGAATTGGAAGATTCTAAAACACCAAAATTGTTCCTCTTCAAATGACGAGTCCAACGCAAGTTGAATGGTCAAAATCTAACAAACGAGTCAAAAGTTATGGCCAAAATACCAAAATGGGAAAAAATAAGAAAAAAAAACAAAATCTGGAGAGTGCGATCGATCGCATGCAGGTGAATTTGGTTCTAAACTTTCTAGACTATGTGTGATAGATGGAATGCCAGGTGCGATAGATCGTAGGGATCTACGATCGATCGCAAGGGTGTGCAATTGATCGTATGCAGGTGAAAATCAATCCAAAACTCTCGGGTTCATGTACGACGGATCGCATGCATGTATGATTGATCGCACTGATCCGCGATCGATCGCAGTTAAATGTGCGTTCGATCACACGCGGTAGCTGATGCCGAATATATGGGTTTGAAACCCTTGACTTTTTAGGAGACCTCATTTTTGGGGATTTCTAAACCTAAGGGAGAGAAAGAGGAGAGAAAGGAAGAAAGGGAAATCCAAGGTGGGGTTGTGGATTCAAGAGATTGAAGATTAAGAGGAGCAAGATCAATGTTGGATCTCTCCCCATTTCAAGCTTTGTGCACTTTCATCAAGAGGGATCACCCTCTATTGAGTTGGGAGCTTAAATCAAGGGTTTTTCTTCCAAGATCAAGCTTTTATCTCAAGTTTAGTACACCCTTACTAACTAGCTTACTAATAACTAGGGTTTTTCTTTTGAAAATGATGATTTATCTTGTGTTCTTCCCTTTCTTGAAATGTACTATTTTCCCTAAACATAAACAAGAGAAATGTGAATGGTGTGGGATGTATGAATGGATGAGGGGTTGAGGTGATTGGATGCTGTATGTTGTGATGAATGTTGTGTGAAGGAAAATGTTGGAAGGGCATTGTACCCATAATGAACACACATCTGATGTTTATAAAATTACAATCATAAAAAGAGGAAATAAATGACTATGTAATGCTTGCATACCAAGTGTTTGATAAAATGCCTAAATGAGAACTAAATGAGTTTGATGAAGATTATGAAAGCATGAATCATGTAATTCTCCTTAAAATACTAACCTTGATGTAATGTTATTCTATTGCTCACATATCACATGATTTTAAATAGGATCAAGGTGTTATATATTTCCCTTTTAATCACTCATGCTAGTATGATTGCCACGAATTGTTGCACACAAGCACGCATGCATGCATTAACCAAGGTTTTTCCTAAAGTATAAGTATATATGAACGCAACCAAGAACATGAATTGTGATTCACGATACGAATGATAAAGTTGGACACTGGACTGGTCAAGGGTAGGGCATATGATATGTTATACCTGGCTCACAAGTAAACAAGCAGGTTGATAAAGCCAGACATCGGGCCGGTCAAGGGTAAGGCATATCACAAGATATGTCATACATGGCTCACAAGAAAACATGTTGATCAAGCCGGACATCGTGCTGGTCAAGGATATTAGTGTACTCTTTTCTATATGTATATATATGTATTCGCTTAAGGGAATTTATATTCCTGGCTCACAAGTTGTTTCAAGGGCACTAACATTTAGCTAATAAGAAAATAAGGTAAGTCAAGGCAAGTCAAGCAAAACATGTGAATCCAAGCAAGACACGATAAATGCGTGATTCTTACGAACGAGACCAAGACAAGACAGTTTTTAAAATATGACAAACAAGTTTTGAAACTGTAGCAACCCGGACTTTTTCATCCTTAATGAATAGCACCTTCGTAGCTAATTGGCCGTTTTTGTAGTCTAATTAATAAATAAGGGAGAAATTGGAAATTCCGAAATGTCAGAAATGTTCCTTTTCGAAGTACGAACCCAACGCAAGTTGAATCGTCAAAATCGGACGAACGAGTCAAAAGATATGGCCAAAACAGTCTGGACCTGCAGGCAATCGTAGCTCGGAAGACACTAAGGACGTAGCTCGAAAGGCACTAAGGACGTAGCTCGGAAGGCACTAAGGACGTGCTCTGACAACGTGCTCTGATAAGGCACAAACAACGCATAGACAACGTACTCTGATAACGTAGCTCTAGCTCTGATAACGTATACGTTGTGCATCCGTTGTGCAGCAGACAACGTGTACGTTGTACAGCAAACAACGTGTACGTTGTACAGCTCACGACGGGCACGTTGTACATAAGACAATGGACAACGAGCTCAGCACTATGCACAACACAACGTGACAACGGGTTCGGCACCCTTCACAGCACAACGTACTAGGCACTATTCACAGCACAACGTGTTCGGCACTATTCACAGCACAACGTGTTCAGCAATATTCACAGCACAACATGTTTGGCACTATTCACAGTACAACGTGTTCGGCACTATTCACAGCACAACGTGTTCGGCACTATTCACAGCACAACGTGTTTGGCACTATTCACAGCACAACGTGTTCGGCACTATTCACAGCACAACGTGTTTGGCACTATTCACAGCTCAACATGTTCGGCACTCGTGTTTTTGCAGAAATTTTAGTAAGGGTATTATGGTCTTTTGGTCGGTTCACTCTTACCTTAAGAGTTTAACCTGAGCCTTTAGGGCTCATTCTCAACACTTAGAGGATTTGGGGGATTAGAAGAGAGGAGAAAGGGTTTCCTAAGCTAGGGTTTTGCTTTTGGAGAAGAATCAAAGGGGTTTTGAGACCCTAGATCACTTCAAGTCCGGTTTTTCTCTAAGATCACGGCTCAAGCACTCGTGGAGAGCGTTCCCCAAGCTAGGGCAGCAACCCAAGCACGTTTTTTAAAGGGGTTTCTTCCCCAACTCAAGTCTCCTTCAAGCAAAGGTGTTCTTCTTTCAAGTTGGAGCTTCAATCAAGGTTTCTACCAAGGATCAAGCCTTGATCTAAGGTTAGTACACCCTACTAACTTACCCTAGCAAAAATCTAGGTTTTCTATATAAAAATGTGATTCCTTATATTATGTTTTCCTCCTTATGAAAAGTTTTATCCCACATTAAATATAAACAAGATAATGGAAAAGGTGTGGATGTGTGGATGGAATGTTGGATGTGGCGATTGGATGCCGAGATGTATGTTGTGTGATGTGTGTGATGGAAGTGGTGGATGGGTATTTTACCAATAATGAACTTACCTTGATGTTTGGATGGAAAATATGCGCTAAAAAGAACAAGATGAATTATTAAGAAACATTGCATGTCTTGTGTTTGACAAAATGCCTAAACTATGAATAAACGACTTAGATGAAGAAAATGGAAATAGGTTTTATGCATGTGTTCTTATAGACGATGAATTGACCCAATGTCATGTGAATTACTTAAGTTACCTATGCTAATATTATGAATTGAATTGTAATGCCATATCTCTTTTGTTAAGCGCATTCCCACGATTGTTATTATTGGCACGCACATGAGCACGCATGATAGCATGAACCGAGATTTCAAGAGCATGTGCATATAATAAACAACAAGAAAATATTGCATGTCAAGGAGGTTGGTAGCCCAGGGAGAATTTGGGTACTAGCCTCTGGCTCACAAGATAACCCCTAAATCACCTATTGTCAAGGAGGTTGGTAGCCCAGGGAGATTCGGGTGCTAACCTCTGGCTCACAAGAAAACTAAACAAGTACTAAAAATCACCTATTGTCAAGGAGGTTGGTAGCCTAGGGACATTCGGGTGCTAGCCTCTGGCTCACAAGTTACAAGATGAAAGTTTACAAGATAATGATCATGCATTCATGCATGCACGCATACATGATTTCTACGAGGCATATCGAGACAGGACATGGATTTCAAGCTTGGGTTTTATCGGTATTTTTGCATTCATGCACACACTTTAAAGTGATTGTATTGTACCATGTCAAATACTGTTTAGTTCGTGATGCTTCTATTACTGCTTTGTATGGTATGACTATTACGTGTGTTATTATTGTTATGGCTAGCTAGTAGCTTGTACTCGCTGAGTATTCCATGCTCAGCCGTACTTTCATGTCGGCAGGTACTGAGGGAGCCCTCGACCCGGAGCCTTGGGTCGAGGAAGAGTATATAGAGGAGAGAGAGCCGGCTATTCCACTACAGTTTCAGGCGGACCGAGACCTCGATGTGTGGCCATACCTCGACTACTGTTGAGGGGAGAGTATGAGAGGGTCTGGTGTATTTTGACATTTTGATAGGTGGGCCTGTCCACCTTAGACTTAGACATGTCTTGTATTTATGTTAACTTGGAATACTATTTTGGATCATCAGAAGAAATGAAAATGTGTTTACGCTTCCGCATATATGTTAGCTTCCGCGCTCTGATTATCGTTGTTAGTACTGTATGTTATCTTGTGCATTACAGGATGGTTTGATAGGTACGTAGGGTGATACCTAAAATATCCCTAAACTCCTAGGGGGTATTTCGGGGCGTTACAGAAACACATGCACAACTATTTTCAATAACAAGACATGACTTTTAAAGTACATGTTTTATCGGAGTTTTCGCATTCACTCATGCATCTGAAGACCATTACATTGCTCCACTTTTGATGCTATGAATGTTCCATGTTGCTAAAATTATGTGATGAACTATATGTCGTTGGTTCTATTGTGTACGTTATTACAATCGTTAGCTAGTAGCGTGTACTCACTCAGTATTCCATACTTAATCGTACTTTTATGTCGGCAGGTACTGTGGATGTCCTCGATCCTGAGCCTTGGGTTGAGGAAGACTATGTGGAGGAGAGGGAGCCACCTATCCCAATACAGTCTCAAGTGGATAGAAATCTAGACGAGTGGCCGTATTTAGATTATTTTTGAGTATAGTGGGCTTGATAATTCTTTTGTATTTTGATAGGTGGGCATGTCCACCTTTACTTTGATTATGTTTTGTATCTAACTTGGAATACTGACTACCTTGTTATGGAAAGAAAATAAAATTTTGGTTTACGCTTCCACACTGTCATGAGCTTCTGCATGCTGAGTAATGTTATTATTGTGTCATATTTACCTTGTTCATTACAGGATAGTTTGATAGGTAAGAATAGTCACCTCTAAAGTATCCCTTAACTCCTAGGGGGTATTTTGGGGCACGACATCAACTTTCCCCTCATCCAGAAGATCCTAGATGGCACACTTTAGGCCGATGCAATAGTTGATTGCATGGCATGGGCCTTGATGAAAGTCGCAATGATGATCGGCATTGTAATTTTTGTTTTGTCTTGTCTGGGGGTAAGAGGGGAGTAGGGCTTCTCAAGGCGAGAAGACCCTACTTGGTTAGAAAATCCAGAAGCTGGCTGAGAGTGTAAGGGAGAGGAGAAGTTTCTAGGGGGCTTGTCATGTTGATAATTTTGCCCCTGGTTAGGTCGAGCTGGTCGAGTGTTTCTGACAACTGGCTGTTGCTGAGCGGCTGGAGCTGGTAGTCTAATGGGTGCTGAAGAAGCTACCATGTGTACATTTTCTTTTCTTTTCTGGTCCCAGGGACCACTGTTCCTGTTGGTTGAAGCTATTGGTTTGGGGGATCAAGCCCTAGACTGGAGTGGATGGCCCTACTTTTGATGGCAGTCTCTATATGGGCACCTGTCTTGATGATGGTGCCGAAATCTACCACTGGTAATGTTACCATAAGAGTGGAGTAGGGCTGCTTCAAGGTGTCCATGAACATGCTTGCCACTTCCTCCTTACGGATAGGAGTTGAGATTTTTGCTACAATCTCCCTCCAACGGGTCATTCCAAGAATGATTCGTTGTTGCGCTGGCTCATTTGCTCAAGCTGGCTCCTCTGCGGTTGGAGCTCCTGGTTAGAGGAATACTGTTCCACAAAGCTGTCCATGGCGTCCTACCAAGTCTTAATCTTCTGTTTGTCTACAGACATCCACCAAGGGCTACCCCCTTTAGACTTTTTTGAAAGTACTGGATGAGTAGAGGCTGATTTTTATTGTGTAGGAGCATGTTCCCCAAGTATAGCTGTAGATGTAGCACCCCGGAACTTTTCGTACCTAATGAATAGCGTCCTCATAGCTAATTGGACTTTCACGTAGTTCAATTAATAAACAAAGTAATATTTGGAAATTTTAAAATGCTAGAAATGTTCCTTTTTGAATAATGAATCCAACACAAGTTAAATCATCAAAATCCGGCGAGCGAGTCAAAAGTTATGGCCGAAATACGAAAACGGGAAAATCTAAAAATTTACTGTCAGATTTACGAACGATCATCCAAACCCTATGAACGATCGTAGGTGAGCTACGATCGATCATAGAATTCCAAAAGTGGCCAAACTCTCTGTAAAGTTTACGATTGATCGTAGAAACTTACGACCAATCGTAGAATGTTATGATCGATCGTAGAGAACCTACGACCGATCGTAAGTCGCGAACCTAGAATTTTATTTTGGGATTTTTAGGGTTTCCACCCTTTTCCTATAAATAGGGCTTTGCCTTGGGGGTTTTCGGTTTACCCTAAACCTAAAGGAGACTCAAAGAAATTGAGAGGAAGAAGGAAGAGAAATCGGGGTTTTCCAAGAGGGTTTGGATTGTCGAAGAGAGAAGATCAAGGTTTGATCTTCCCAAATCAAGCAAGGGTTTCCTCCATTGTCAAGGAAGTGTCCTTCCTCAAGCTAGGGCATTCTCCAATCAAGGAGTAATCCTCAAGGTTAGTACACCCATACTAGTTAACTTAGAAATAACTTAGGTTTTCCCTTGTGAATTGATTATGCTTTGATTTTGCATTTCCAAGTTATAAAATGAACTAAGTTTCCATACTTGCATAAAATGAACTAAGTAAGAAATGATGCCATGGGGGATGATGAAGATTGTGTGATGGAAATGGTTGAAGGGCATTGTACTCATAATGAATGCACCATGTGTTTGATGAAATGTTGGAATGATAAAATATGAAATAAATGCTTACAAGAACCTTGAACACTATGTGTTTGATAAAATGCACGAATGAGATGAAAACCTAAGGCTAAGAACAAATGAATAAAAGTGAAGAAAATTTTGCATGCAATGTGTTTGATAAAATGCCTAAACGAGAATTAAATAGATTTAATGAAGAAACTGAAAATAGGATTTTATGTAATGTTTCTTATAAATGATAAATTGATCAAATGCATTATATGTTGTCTAAATTCTCATATGATTATGTTAAGAATTGAAATGCTGCACTCATGTGATCCTTCTATTCAAGCATGTCATCATGTTTACTACAATTGTTAAACACACGCACACACGCATGCATGAATAGGTTTTTTCTAAAGTATATGTATCTGATAAACCAAATAAGAACATGAATCGTGATTCACGATATGGATGATAAAGCCGGACATCGTGCCGGTCAAGGGTAGGGCATATCCCTAGGATATGTCATACTTGGCTCACAAGGAAAACAAGCAAGTTGATAAAGCCGGACATCGGGCCGGTCAAGGGTAGGGCATATCCCTAGGATATGTCATACCTGACTCACAATTAAACAAGCATGAATGTCAAGGATAGGGCATATCACAAGATATGTTATACCTGACTCACAAGGAAACAAGAAAACAAGGAGGTTGGTGTACCCTTTTCTATATATATATTTCGTTGAAAGGAACTTACATTCCCGGCTCACAAGTTGCTTCAAGGGCACTAACCTCGGGCTCACAAGTATACAAGCAAGTCAAGTCAAGAACATGTCAAGAATATGACAAGAACAAGCAAGACAAGTGATTCCAAGCAAGACAAGACAAACGTGCGATTCTCACGAACAAGACCAAGACAAGAAATAAGTTTTCAAACATGACAAGCAAGTTTTGAAAGAAACACGAAAAGCTATTTCCAAGAATAAGACATGATTTTTAAAGTATTGAGTTTTACCGGAGTTTTCGCATTCATTCAAGCATATCAAGAATTATCTCATTGCTTTACTTCAATGTTATTTGTCATATGCTGCTATTCTCGTTTCAAATGATATGATAAATTATATCCTATCGTTTTGTGTGATTGTTATTGCAATGGTTAGCTAGTAGCTTGTACTCGCTGAGTATTCTGTACTTAGCCGTACTTTTATGTCGGTAGGTGTAACAACCCAAAAATCCTACTTTGACCAAAATAGGACTTTGGAATCGTCACATTACTTAAACCTGCTTAAAAGCTATGCATACAAGGCATACTACACGAGTCTCCAAAAATGAGAGTAGTAAAATTTCGATATAAAAACTCAAACAATCCTGCTCAAGTCTATGGTCAACATATACAATCCACTATAAACAAAAATGTATGATACACAACTATAAAGAAGTCTAATGAGCAACATCTTTTAAGACTCTATTACAAATCTCTTAAACAAAACCAAACATAAACTAATAGGGGTAACCATCAAAACCCCTCGCTCCCTCCTTGGAAGGCTCATCTTCTCCTCCTTCCTCGTATGCCTCCTCAATCCACGGCCCTGCTGTATGCTCCTGCTCTAAACCTGCCAAAACAACAGTCTGACTGAGTACAAAAGTACTCGGTGTATATAAAATCCAACCAACAACATAATATACCTGCACTTAGTTAAAACCATAGCCAATATCATAATAACATAGTCAGAGTGCGGAAGAACATGTGGTCATATATATCATATCATCACCTTGACTTGTGTACCTGTGAAAACCTTAGACTTAGAAGACAACATACTTATGAGATGCTTGTGCTTATAAGACCACACGTTTGTGAGATGCTTATGCTTATGCACTTATTCAGATCATACACTTAAGTTACATACCGCTCTTGGAGGATACAGACCATACCTAAGCCATGCTTATTCAGAATGTCATATGTATGCCATGCTTATGCTTATGAGTCATTAAGATTATACACTTAACTGACATGCCGTTCTTGGAGGATATGGACCATGCCCATGCAATTACTTAATTGACATGCTGGTCTTGGAGGATACGGACCATGCCGGGCTTATTTAGAATGACAGGCGTATGCAATGCTTATGCTTGTGGTCCACATGTGTGACTTATGAGACTCTTATCTTAACATACACGTGCATCTGTGCTTAAGTGTTGAAATTAACATTCGAGTTGGTAATTGCTTAGATTCCGATCTTCCACCATGGAAACTCCACTATACTGTCCCATACAAAATAGTTAGAGAATTCCCGGTTTTAAAGATTTTCCTCTAAGTTCTTCCCTTCCTGACTATCAATTTCCATGCAAGTAATTAGACATACTTAACAAACAATGACATATACATATCTTATCATGATTCTTAACACAATTCATAATCAATTTCCAACAATTCCATAGTAATATATTAGTATTTATCCTCTCAAGCATTTTCACAAACACCTTGGGTACGTAGATTATGAATCCATTGATCTTTCACATTTCCAATATTCCATCAAACCATAATCCATCCATAAAATCCAAATACAATCCACATCAACACATTCATCCCATCCTCCATAGTATTTCCCATCCTCTATACATTTCATCCACATTATTAATCCATATTTCCATTCATAATAGATTACTTCATACAAAAATGGGGAAAAACACATCTAATTTTTATTTCTATCATATTAAATTTCACAAAACATTATAATAGAGTTGATTTGGATAGTATATCGACCTTAGAGATCATTCCCTTGGATCCAAATCGCTCCCAAGAAGCTTTGAGGAAGATCTCCAATCTCTCCTTGTAATCTGCTAGCAATCTCCTTCTTCCCCAAGTAATTTCTCCCTCAAAAACCCTAGGTTTCCTTTTTTCCTTTGCTAAATTAGGTTAGAAATAGTTTAGAACCCTAAAAATCTTGAAATAGAACCCCTATTTATAGCCCCAAGGGTTAAAAAACCCAAAAAAACACTTTTTAAACAAAATATGGGTCCGCGTGTGATCGATCACACCTTTGGTATGATTTATCACACTTAGATCTGAAAGCCAAACAAAAAAACTCACCTAAATGCGATCGATCACAGAAATTTGTGATAGATCGCACTATTTTGCGATCGATTGCAACCCTCTTTTCCTGATTCTAATAGATTTTACCTCACTTTGGTATTTTGACCATAACTTTTAATTCACTTATTAGATTTTGATGATTCAACTTGTGTTAGACTTCCCTTTTGAAGGGGAACAACTTTTATGCTTTCCAAAAATCCTAATTTTGAGTTTTAAATGGTCTAAATGGGCTCACAAATGGACTGATCTGTAATTTTATCAGACAAAAATCGGAAAACCCACTTTTGGCTTAGCTTAGACTAAAAATATGGAAAAAAGTTAAGCATGAACCTTGAAGAGGGTTCCAGTACCTTTCTAATGGTTTAAGAATCACTCAATTCCAATAAACGATGACAAAACTAGAGCTTCCTAAAGTTCAGGGTGTGTTATGACATCCTTCTCTAACCCTCGGGTTATTTTCATACTTCATCTACCTAGATTCCAACCCCTACTCTCATCTTATGATTCTACTCCCATATGTTCTAACCCACCTAGGGGATCATTGAACACACACTAACATGCATGAGAGGTCCCGATTTCTTTATGCGTTGCGCGCTAGACTCTCGGAGTTCTACATACACACTTAGGGTATTTTATACTCTATGATCTTAGATATTTAGAGTCCTTGAATCCTCTTGATTTAGAATCAACATACACTTACATCAAACCATCATTTCACTCAGAAACACCCAAGACTATACTGTTGGCCAGGTAATGACCATAAAGGGGGGTGAATAGGGTCTAAGGCAGATTTTTAAAAATTAAAAGTATGAACTACAAGTTCAAAGAGCGGAATACAGTATAATATGCAACAAGATAAAACAATGGAATATTAAAAGAGAGAGAAGAGATAAGAAGAGTGCAAACTCAAGATTTGTTCTCGAGGTTCAGCAAGCCAGCCTACTCCCCACCTCAACTTCCAGCTAGAGGATTCACCACGATTCCTTAATCGTATAGGCTCCTTCACAGGTGGAGTCCAAACCCTTACAATCTCTCTTTACAGGTCAAGATATCACCTTTCAAGCTCTCCTTTAGGTCGAGCTGAAACCTTTCAAGAGTACAACCCTCTCTTGATATTGTGGAAGCAACAACTTCAGTGCAAGAATCTTGGATTCTTGACTACTCTCAATAAATAGGTTTTGGATTGAAAATCCGAACAGAAGGGTCCTTAAATGAGCTGGATAAGAGTGAAATACAAACTCTAATAAAGTCTCTTAAAGAAGGTAGACTTGAATGAGCTCAAGAGAAACTTTTTGGGGATTTGCTAAGTGTGAGAGTGAGTGAAAATCAATATCAGTGAATCAGTAAAGAATAAGAGTTATTACTGTGATCAAGAGTTGTTGTGTGTTCATAAATGAACTCCTTTTATAGCATTTGATCCAATAATGCCATTGGGGAAGTATTAAATACTTTTTACTCCGGTTCAAACTAGCCGTTACAACGATTTTTCAGATTCAGACATGATTTCATCGACGAAGTGAAGTTCCCATTTGAGTTCGTCGCCGAATACATAAAACAGATTTGAATCCTAAAAAATCCTGTAGTGACTTCGTCGCCGATTTCATCTCAACCAAAGATTTCGTCGACGAATTCAGGAAACAGAACTGAATTAGAAAAACTTATGTCATGACTTCGTCGCCGAATTCAATCTTCCTAGAGAATTCGTCGACGAATTCAGAGTAAGAATTCTGAATTCAGTCTTGGATCAGACCAAAGGAATGAGATTTATTTCCTAGGTCAAACGGCTACCTTTTAAACATGATTTTATGGTCCCTTAGGGCCTTAAACTATTTTTCCAACAAGTATCCTAGGTTTCTATGGTCTATCTATGATTCTTTGAGCTTTTCAATCCTACCATACTTTTGAGGACTTTTTTCATGAAACCTATAAACTCTCAAAATAAAAAGAGAGTACATTAAAATTGATTAGAGACGATCTTGGCTTGACTTGGGTCTTGCAAATGTGCCTTTTGTCTTCAATGGTCCTGACTTGGACTAAGGTCTTATCTTGGATCTTCATCTTGTATTTAGTGAGTTGGACTTCCTCTTGGGTAATTTCCATCCTTTTTCATGATTGGAGTGCTATCAACTTATGAAATCTAAAATGTTCACGCACTTAAATGGTTTTATTAGTACCAAATATTTCATTATATTATTATGTTATTATCAAAATTATTAGGGGTACTTATGGTTGTAACCCTGAGGCTAACAATCTCCCTCTTTTTGATGATGACATAATAATGAAATGAAATTTGGGTTAAGCTCCCCCTCGCTACATGTTTTTCATACATATTTTGAGGTAAGCTCCCCCTACGCATATGCATTTTAAAAAAATAATCATAGTTGTTGTTTAGATGCATATTTATGATGAGGTAAAGGATATATCACCCTGGTTAAGTAAAAAACATTCCACAAGGGTACGTTTCAATTTTAATTTCTACTCACAACATATTGAATCAAGACAAGAAGAGAATTGTAGAAGACATATTATGTTGTGTACTGCCAAAGATGCAAAAAAAATCATATTTCAGATGTCATTTCATTTATCAATCATCAATCATCAAATTTTCATTTAATTTAAATTTTCATTACATTTCATAAATTTTCATTTCATTACATTTCATATTTCTCCCCCTATGGCAACATCAAAAAAAATTTAACTATTACAACCCTTCTACTTTCTGCTTTTTAAGGAGATCTGTAACCTTGGTGAGGACATCTTCTGTAGGCTCAGTAGATTTTCCAAGATCAGGAGAGTCTGAGGAAGAAGAGGTTGTATCCGAGTCTGAGGAAGGAAGGGAGATGATAGGAGAGCTGGCAGACTGACCCCTTTTGGAAGGGGTTACCTTCATTGGTCTCTTGCCTTTGGAAGAATAAGAGGGAGCATGAGAGGGAAGTCGAGAAAGAGGAGCTCCACTAGCCAAGCTCACCAAAAAAGTGTTCATCTTCTTCAACTCATCAGTGGCTCGCAAAATAATGGAGGCAGACATGGAATCAGGCTCTGCCATATCCAAAAGAAATTTCCCTTGAGTTTTCACTTGAAGAGTTTAGGACTCTACTAGTCCTTGGATTGTCTTAGTGACCTTCTCCATTCTGATACTCTCTTCTGACTGTTCTGCACCCAATCTATGAAGAAAAGAAGATATAGAGTCAACTCTATCTTTGGTTACTGAAGCATCCACGTTGACTATTCCTAAGACAGAGTAGGTGGCATCTGCACTCTCTCTAATGTCATGATGAACTGAGGCTAGAGAGGATTGGACTGTCTTGGGAATGTTGCATATCTTAGATTCAAGTGCTGCAAGTCTGGAGAGAGTTGAGGATTGGAGGTTCTGAAGGTTTGTCCTTGATTCAGATTGAATGACAGAAAAGCTTGCCCTAGTCTCAGCCATGAAGGATAGCAAGGAAGCTCTCATCTCCTCTTGAAAGGCTTGCTGGCTAGACCTCATCTCTAACTGAAAACTCTCCATGCTGGAGGACATAGAGGCTATCTGCCCTGCCATAAGACCTAAAAGATCTTCTGAAGCTTCTGGTCTGCTGGGCACCTCATAAAAATGACCAGGGTCCTCAAAGTGAGGAGACTCCTGTAGAGCCCCAGACTTTTTCATGCTTAATACATGGCACTTTCGTTGCCATTTTGCCTTTAAAGATGTATAATTAATAAATAAGGAAGAAATTGGAAATTTTGAAACTTCAGAAATGTTCCTTTTCAAAGTACGAACCCAACGCAAGTTGAATCGTCAAAATCGGACGAACAAGTCAAAAGATATGGACAAAACAGTCTGGACCTGAAGGCAATCGTAGCTCGGAAGGCGCTAAGGACGTAGCTCGGAAGGCGCTAAGGACGTAGCTCGGAAGGCACAGACAACGCATAGACAACGTACTCTGATAACGTATACGTTGTGCATCCGTTGTGTAACAGACAACGGGTACATTGTACAGCTCACAACGGGCACGTTGTACATAAGACAACGGACAACGTGTTCAGCACTATGCACAACACAACGTGACAACGGGTTCGGCACCCTTCACAACGGACAACGTGTTTGGCACTATTCACAGCACAACGTGTTCGGCACTATTCACAGCACAACGTGTTCGGCACTATTCACAGCACAACGTGTGTGGCATTGTTCACAGCACAACGTGTTCGGCACTATTCACAGCACAACGTGTTTGGCCCTATTCACAGCACAACGTGTTAGGCACTGTTCACAGCACAATGAGTTCGTCACTCGCGTTTTTGCAGAAATTTCAGTAAGGGTATCATGGTCTTTTGGTCGGTTTACTCTTACCTTAAGAGTCTTGCCCGAGCCTTTAGGGCATCATTCAACACTTAGAGAGTTTGAGAGAATAGGAGAAAGGGGAGAAGGCGATTCCAACCTAGGGCTTGTCTTTGGAAGAGAAATCAAAGGGGTTTGAGACCCTAGATCACTTCAAGCTCGGCACTTCTCCAAGATCTCGGCTCAAGCACTCGTGGAGAGCGTTCTCCAAGCTAGGGCAGCAGCTACACAGTCGTTTTGGAAAGGGGATTTCTTCTTCATTTCTTCAAGGTCGGTACTTCTTGCTACCCTCCTAGTTATAGTTCCTCTTCTCCCTTTATTTCTTTTGATTTTCTTTCATTTACACATGTGCTATGAGATGGATGGTTGTGAATGGTGAATGGAGGTGGATATTGGCGAATGGATGCCGTGTGGATGATGTGATGAATGAATGGGAAAGGGCATTGTACTAATAATGCACATACGAGTGTGATGTGAGCATAACCCACCTAGAAAAGCATGATCTAGGTTTAAATGAATAAGGAATAATGAACACACTATGTTTGATGAAATGCCAAGGTGAATAAAGTGAGTTGTAAATTAGAAAATGCATGCCTAATAAATTATGGATATTGCTAGGGCCTATGATAGTGTGTTTTCTTGCTTTCCCTAAATGATATGAATATTACATTGCTCAATCATTGATGTTATATGTGTTGTGAAATTACCCAAATGTCATATTTAAATTTAAATGCAAGTATGTACACGGTTCCCACGAGCACGGCATGCATGACATGATTTATCGAGGTTTTCAAGAACATGGTTAGAGGTGGGACATATCCTACGATATGTTTTACCTCGCTCTTGGCAAGGACAAGTCAATCATGCATTATCATAAGAAGGGTCTCCCTTGCCTCGCAAGTACATACATATCATAAGAAGGGTTTCCCTTCCCTCGCAAGTACATCTCACAAGGACATCTTACAAGTGAAAGGACATGACATGAGCATTTAGAAAGAAGGGTCTCCCTTCCCTCACAAGTAGTTTACTTTTCCAAGCATGATACAAGCATGACATGACACGGCATGACAAGCATGAGCATTCTAGGAAGAAGGGTCTCCCTTCCCTCACAAGTAGATTACTTTTCCGAACAAGCAAGCATGATACATGACATGACAAGCATGGGCATTTAGGAAGAAGGGTCTCCCTTCCCTCCCAAGTAGTTTACTTTTCCAAGCAAGCATGACATGGCATGACACACATGGCACGCATGATACGATAAGATAAGACAAACATGACAAGTTTTCAAGCACGGAAATGGTATTTTCAGTCAAGTCAAGTGCACGGTGTTTTTAAGGGTGTTATTGGGTTTTCATGAAATGCAAGCATGATTATAAATTGCCTTATTTCCTTGTTATGATATTGATGGCTCCTGCTTTATATGCGTGAATTGTTTCCTACTTTATGTATGCTATCCGTATGCTATGACTGTTGGTTAGTGCTTAGTACCCGCTGAGTATTCCATGCTCAGCCGTACTTCTTATGTCGGCAGGTTCTGAGGGAGCTGCTGCTCCATTTGATGTTTGTGCTCCTGGTCCACGGGTGGAGGAGGAGTACGTCGAGGAGCCTTTGGAGGAACCTCTAGTAGAGGGTTACCATTAGGTGGTTGTGGATTCTTAGTGAATAGCTGTGGGTGAGATGAGAGATATACATTCATGTATTTTGGCGGGTCTGTCCGCACTTTCTTTTGGATTCCTTTTGTGTAAACTTGGATTCGTATATACATAGAGGTTTGTTTAGACTTCCGCTGTGCTATGTTAGATTATGTTTCCGCTATTTATATCCTCTAATGTATATGCTCTGTGGGTTTTTACAGGTTGGTTTGTCAAGCAAGTCATGTAAGCCATGATTAGTCATCCAAAGTTCACTCTAACTCCTAGGGTGGGTTTTGGGTCGCGACAGAAGTGGTATCAGAGCTTAGGCTTTAGGTCTCTAGGGTCACTTAGAATCTTATACCATGGCTTGACAAGAGCATATGTCAGGAAACAAGTTAGAAAGAAAGTAAGTCGGAAGAGATTCTTGATCCAAGTGTAAGACTAAACTTTAGTCTTAGTCTAAAAAGGTTGCTTTAACCAAGTACGGGTCCTAGGGACGCTAGAACACCAAGGTATAAGTATGATATTATGATATACTCTGATGACTTGATGTGATGTATACTAGTACTATAAATTTTTTACAAGTTGAATTATTGTGAAAGAGCACTGAGATAAACTGTGGTTTCAAGTTAGACTCATGTGGTGTTATTATTCTCAGGACTTTAGTCATGAGACGGAACACAGAGAGTCGTGGACCACATACCAGAGCTTCCTCTTCTTCACGGGATGAGGATGAGCAGCCGGACCTCTCTCAGGTCTTAGGCTCCATTGCTGAGACACTTGCCATACTGGCGGCTCGACAAACTATACCGGCATCAGCGGCACCTACTCCACCGCCGGGAGCTCCAGTACATCGTACAGCTGGAGTTGAGGCATTCCGGAGATTGAGACCTCCATCCTTCCACGGGAGTGTGGACCCTCTTACTGCGGAGGCTTGGATCCTCCAGGTTGAGAAGATATTTGCGGTGCTCACTCCTACAGAGGAAGAGAAAGTGGCATGGGCAGTTTTAATGCTAGAGGGCGAGGCCCACCATTGGTGGTTGTCCGCATTGAGGACACGGGACTTGACCATGCAAGGTCAACCGTGGACTTGGGAGGAGTTTAAGGACACGTTCTATAAGAAGTATTTCCTGGTTGGAGCTCGGGAAAAGAAAGAGAGAGAATTCATCAACCTTGAGCAAGGTTCGATGTCTGTGGCCGCTTATGAGGCCAAGTTCTCGGAGTTGTCGAGATTTGCCACCGAGGCAATGAAGGCAAGAAGGTTTGAGCAAGGGCTCAAAGATGTTATCATGGAGAAGGTTTCGGTTTTTAGACATGCTACCTACCTTGAGGTAGTAGACAAGGCCTTATTGGTCGAGGCCAATTCAAAGACAGTGTCCAAGAAGAGGGAGTTGGCGAGAGGCCAAGCTAGTAGTTCAGCACCTCCAGAGAGGCGGGCTCGTACCGGCCCTTATCAGTATACATGGCCAGCACCACAGATGAGGCCGACTTATGCGCCTCCAGCCCCATGGCAGTACGTGCCACAGGCACCTCGACCTCAGGCTCTTCCAGCCCCACGACCAGTTGCACCTCAGGTGGCGAGGCAGGCACCACCTTCGGCCCCTCTGGCCTACTCATATGAGGTCTGCACTTCATGCGGCAAAAGAATCCGGCAGGAGATTACCGAAGAGCATCTGGTGGATGTTATCATTGCGGTCGCCAGGGCCACATGATCAGGGATTGCCCTACCCGACATTTACCAGGCCAGTCCCAGGGGTTTTGGCCACCAGCACGCCCAGCAGGATCATATCAGGCGTCATCTCAGACTACCCGGTCTACACCTCAGTCTCGCCAGGCGAACCAGGGGCGTGTATTTGCTTTGACAGAGGGTGATGCACTTGCATCTGATGATGTGGTGCAAGGTACGCATTTGGAGTTATTCTCTTTATTCGTGATTGTTATGTTATGCTATATTCTTTGTGTACGTACTCAGCATGTTCTATATGTATATATACCTACACGTATACGCTGTTGATGCATGGATTAACTCCGCTAGTTAAAATTTTAGGAACCCTACTAGTCAATGAGTATTTGGCTCGAGTGTTGATTGATACCGGGTCTACTCATTCGTTTGTCTCGCCGAGTTTTTCAAAAGGCTTTTCTATGGAGCCTAGTCAGCTAAAACCGGAGTTAGCCATTTCGACTCCGCTCGGCAAAACAGTATTGGCAGATAAAGTGTATAGAAATAGTGTGGTCCAAGTTGGAAGCCACGAGTTGGCGGGTTGATCTCATCGTCCTTGGATTCCAGGACTTTGACGTTATCTTGGGGATGGATTGGTTAGCAGCACATCATGGGCATGTAGCTTGCTTTGAGAAGATGGTACTCTTCAAGCCGGTAGAAGGAAAACCATTTCACTTTCGAGGGTTGAGAAGTAGAGACATTGCCTGCTTTGCGGCATTGAGCTTAGTGAACCCCGAGGCAAAGGACTCTTCGACTATTCCGGTCGTGAATGAATTCCTAGATGTATTTCCAGAGGAGTTGCCAGGATTACCTCCAAACAGGGAGATTGAGTTTGTGATTGAGCTTGCACCAGGTACAACTCCTATATTCAGGGCTCCGTATAGAATGGCCCCTATTGAACTCAAAGAGTTAAAGACCCAGTTGGAAGAATTACAAGGTCTTGGTTTCATTCGACCAAGTGTCTCACCGTGGGGTGCCCCGGTGTTGTTTATTAAGAAGAAAGATGGCTCGATGCGGATGTGCGTCGATTACAGGCAATTGAACAAAGACACTATAAAGAATAGGTATCCCTTACCTAGGATTGATGACTTGTTCGATCAGTTGAAGGGAGCGAGATTTTTCTCGAAGATAGACCTTCGATCGGGTTATCACCAGTTGAAGATTAAGGTGGAAGATGTTCCCAAAACTGCTTTCAGGACTCGGTATGGACACTACGAGTTCTTTGTGATGGCTTTTGGACTCACGAACGCGCCAGCAGCCTTTATGGATTTGATGAACCGGGTGTTCCGGCCGTATCTTGATAGGTGCGTGATTGTATTTGTTGATGACATTTTGGTCTATTCCCAGACACGGGAAGATCACACACGCGACCTACGCCTTGCTTTGGAAATGCTAAGAGAGCACAAGCTATACGCCAAACTTAGCAAGTGTGAGTTTTGGTTGGAAGAGGTGGCATTCGTAGGCCACGTTGTTTCTGCAGAAGGTATCTCGGTAGATCCGAAGAAGATCGAAGCAGTTATGAGTTGGGCGAGGCCCAAGAGTGTTATCGAGATACGCAGCTTTCTTGGGTTGGCAGGCTACTACAGGAGATTCGTAGAGGGTTTCTCTAGCCTTGCAGCACCGCTCACATACCTGACAAGGAAGAACGCCAAGTTTGTATGGAGTGATAAGTGCGAGATCAGTTTCACGGAACTGAAGAAGAGGCTTACTACAGCCCCTGTCCTTACTGTGCCATCTGGACCTTATGGGTATAAGGTGTATAGTGATGCCTCACACGTTGGACTTGGGTGTGTACTCATGCAGCACAAGAAGGTCATTCCCTATGCATCGAGGCAATTGAAGGAGCATGAGAAGAATTACCCCACGCACGACTTAGAGCTTGCCGCAATCGTGTTTGCACTCAAGATCTGGCGACATTACCTTTATGGGGTGGAATTCTATGTGTATACGGACCACAAGAGCCTCAAGTACCTCTTTTACCAAAAGGAATTGAATCTAAGGCAACAGCGTTGGATGAAATTTTTGAAAGACTATGATTGTACCATTCAATACCACCCGGGTAAAGCAAATGTAGTGGCTGATGCTTTGAGTAGAAGACCTCCGGGGTTATTAGCATGCATGTTAGTGCAGGAATGGAAGCTACTTGAAGACTTGGCAAATCTGGACATTAGTGTGAATGACTCTGTTCGTAGTCCTATCTTGGCAAATGTCACGGTGCGGCCATACATTATAGATTTGATCCAAGAATACCAAGCCACGGATGCTGAATTGTTGGCTTATCGGGACAAGGAAGTTGCTAAGGGTAGTGAGGACTTCTCTCTCACTAGTCGGGGTGCTAACACATTCAAGGGAAGGTTGTGCGTCCCAGCCAATGCAGATCTTCGAAGAGAGATTTTGGATGAAGCACACCGTTCGAAGTACACAGTGCATCCAGGGGGTACAAAGATGTACCGGAACCTCAAGAGTCACTTTTGGTGGCGGAATATGAAGAGGGAGGTTGCGGAATATGTAGCACGGTGCTTGGTGTGTCAACAGGTAAAAGCAGAACACATGCGGCCTACAGGTCTATTACAGTCCCTTCCGATTCCCGAGTGGAAATGGGAGAACATATCCATGGATTTCATAGTTGGCTTGCCAAAGACGGCAAGGGGCTCAGATGCTATATGGGTAGTAGTGGATCGTTTGACGAAGTCCGCTTACTTCTTACCTTACCGAACTACTTTCAACTCTAGTCAGTTAGCCGCTTTGTACATCAAGGAAGTGGTGAGGTTGCACGGAGTGCCCATTAGTATTGTGTCAGATCGGGATCTACGATTCACATCACGATTCTGGAAAAGCTTCCAGGAGGCTATGGGTTCCCGACTTGATTTCAGTACCGCTTTTCATCCACAGACGGATGGACAAACCGAGAGAGTGAACCAAGTCATTGAAGACATGCTTCGGGCTTGTATGTTAGATTTCAAAGGCAATTGGGAAGAGCACTTGCCTTTGGTTGAATTCGCCTATAATAACAGCTATCAGGCGAGTATCCAAATGGCACCATTTGAGGCCTTGTATGGGGAAAGTTGTAGGTCTCCTCTCTATTGGGATGAGGTAGGAGAAAGGAAGGTACTTGGTCCGGAGTTGATTGAGCAAACGGCAGGCACAGTTAAGATCATTCGGGATCGATTGAAAGTCGCTCACGATCGCCAGAAAAGTTATGCGGACACGCGCCGTAGGGACTTCGAATTTCAAGTAGGGGATCAAGTTTTTGTGAAAGTATCTCCTAGCAAAGGGATCATGAGATTTGGAAAGCGAGGCAAGCTCAGTCCTCGGTATGTTGGGCCTTTTGAGATTATCACACGAGTTGGTGAGGTTGCTTACAGGGTAGCTCTCCCACCTCACATGGCCGCAGTTCACAACGTCTTCCATGTGTCTATGCTTCGGAAGTACATTACGGATCCTTCGCATGTCATAGACTGGGAACCGTTGGAGATTCGAGAGGACCTCACATTGATTGAAAAGCCGGTTCAGATTTTGGATCGAAGAGATCAGGTGCTTCGCAACAAGATAATCCCTTTGGTTCTTGTGCAATGGCAACACCATGCTCGGGAAGAAGCTACATGGGAGCATGAAGCCGAAGTCAAAGCAAAGTACCCAGAATTAATTGAATGAGTTTTGTATAGGTTTTTTATATGTGGCTTGTATTTTTGTTTGATTCTGTAATGCAGGTCCCGTCCAAATTTCGAGGACGAAATTTTTGTAAGGGGGGGAGGATGTAGAGCCCCAGACTTTTTCATGCTTAATACATGGCACTTTCGTTGCCATTTTGCCTTTAAAGATGTATAATTAATAAATAAGAAGAAATTAGAAATTTTGAAACTTCAGAAATGTTCCTTTTCGAAGTACGAACCCAACGCAAGTTGAATTGTCAAAATCGGACGAACGAGTCAAAAGATATGGCCAAAACAGTCTGGACCTGAAGGCAATCGTAGCTCAGAAGGCACTAAGGACGTAGCTCGGAAGGCGCTAAGGACGTAGCTCGGAAGGCGCTAAGGACGTAGCTCGGAAGCCACTAAGGACGTAGCTCGGAAGGCACAGACAACGCATAGACAACGTACTCTGATAACGTATACGTTGTGCATCCATTGTGTAACAGACAACGGGTACGTTGTACAGCTCACAACGGGCACATTGTACATAAGACAACGGACAACGTGTTCAGCACTATGCACAACACAACGTGACAACGGGTTCGGCACCCTTCACAACGAACAACTTGTTCGGCACTATTCACAGCACGTGTTCGGCACTATTCACAGCACAACGTGTTTGGCACTATTCACAGCACAATGTGTTAGGCACTGTTCACAGCACAACGAGTTCGGCACTCGCGTTTTTGCAGAAATTTCAGTAAGGGTATTATGGTCTTTTGGTCAGTTTACTCTTACCTTAAGAGTCTTGCCCGAGCCTTTAGGGCATCATTCAACACTTAGAGAGTTTGAGAGAATAGGAGAAAGGGGAGAAGGTGATTCCAACCTAGGGCTTGTCTTTGGAAGAGAAATCAAAGGGGTTTGAGACCCTAGATCACTTCAAGCTCGGCTCTTCTCCAAGATCTCAGCTCAAGCACTCGTGGAGAGCGTTCTCCAAGCTAGGGCAGCAGCTACACAGTCGTTTTGGAAAGGGGATTTCTTCCTCATTTCTTCAAGGTCGGTACTTCTTCCTACCCTCCTAGTTATAGTTCCTCTTCTCCCTTTATTTCTTTTGATTTTCTTTCATTTACACATGTGCTATGAGATGGATGGTTGTGAATGGTGAATGGAGGTGGATATTGGCGAATGGATGCCGTGTGGATGATGTGATGAATGAATGGGAAAGGGCATTGTACTAATAATGAACATACGAGTGTGATGTGAGCATAACCCACCTAGAAAAGCATGATTTAGGTTTAAATGAATAATGAATAATGAACACACTATGTTTGATGAAATGCCAAGGTGAATAAAGTGAGTTGTAAATTAGGAAATGCATGCCTAATAAATTATGGATATTGCTAGGGCCTATGATAGTGTGTTTTCTTGCTTTCCCTAAATGATATGAATATTACATTGCTCAATCATTGATGTTATATGTGTTGTGAAATTACCCAAATATCATATTTAAATTTAAATGCAAGTATGTACACGGTTCCCACGAGCACGGCATGCATGACATGATTTATCGAGGTTTTCAAGAACATGGTTAGAGGTGGGACATATCCTACGATATGTTTTACCTCGCTCTTGGCAAGTGTGAACACCCCATTTTTACACCCCTTAATCCCTTTCTTTTTTAATTTTAATAGTACTTTATTTTATGTTTATTTCTTTTTTTTTTAAATTATTTTATTTGAGTATCAAGGTTTTAGATCCGAGAGAGAGCCTTCTATTTGCTCGTGCCCGTGCTTGTGCCCACGAAATCCAGATCCATGTCATTAAAACCCTTTTTTATCAAGCCCGAGCCTGGGCCCAAAGTGTTGTAAAAAAATTTTAAGTTTCACAAAAGCCCAAGCCCATTTAAAGAACCCTAATCCCCAACCCTATCTCACTCTATAAATACCCTTTTTTTGAGGTCAGATGACCTCATTTTTCTTCTTCACTCATTTTCGGCAGCAGAGGGTCTCGATTTCCCATTTCTCCCTTCCTCTATCTCCTCCGGCGAGCCGCTATTCCTCCATCTTCTCCGGCGAGACACCGTTAGCAGCAGCTTGTCTACGGAGGCTCTGTTTAGCCTCATCATCGGCGCCAACATCTCCCGGCCAACAGTCCTCTTCACCATTATAGTAATCCCACCAATTCAGATCGGTGAAAATCTCAATTCATCCAGATTTTCTCTCCCACCGTCGATTGCAACGGCGAGCACCTGAGTTGGCCGAATCTCTTTTGAGTTCCGTTGAGCTTCACCACCTCTGCCAACCGGCGGTTTTCGATCCATCGGTTTTTTTTTTAAAAACCTGGATTTCATCTTCTTCCGGCAAGTCTTAGCTGATTCTGATCATCAACTCTACCATACTTCGGCTTGCAGCTGAGTAGATCCTTCATCAGCTGTCACCAGCTTCGTCCAACCCTTTTCTCCCGAGTTTTTTTTTTTCAGAAAAAAAAACAGCCACTCTATTCACATTCTCCAGCTAGACTTTAGTTTTTAGTTTTGATTTATTTTAAGTTCTGTATATTTGAGTGACCGAGAGTGAGAGTTTATCTTCCTGTTCTTCTCTTGGATCAACGGAGCAGCCTCCAATATCACACATTCCCCATCAACCGCACGTAGGTACGGGTCTTCCATGCCTATTTATTTGTTTCATTTATTTATTTATTTATTTATTTTTATGTATATGTGTGTGCAATAAGTTTAGGCCGATATCTTTTCCTATTTTGCCTACATTGGGCACTTAGGTAGGTTCTTTTTAACCCTAAATATTTGGCTTACCCCCGTTAGTTAGTCATACAAAAAATCAAAAAATATAAAAAAAGATTAAAATAAATTAAAGGTACTGGTCTATCCTCCCTTGGGACCTAGAGCAGGGTCCGTATTTAAACCATAGCCTCTTTTGGTTTAAGGCCGCTCGATCCGCCCTGCTCTTTGCCTTTAAGTTAATTAAGTCAGTTAGGCTTTATTTTCCTTTTTGCCTACCTTGGGCATTTAGTTTAGTTCTTGACTAGTTAAAACTTGCCAAAATTAAAAAAATACAAAAAAATCAAAAAATACAAAATAACAAAAACATTCAAAAAAATCTAAAAGAAATCTACCTTAATAAGTAAACGCCCCCTAGAGCTCCCCCACGAGCACCTAGCTACGCAACTATCTCTCGGAATGAGATTCATAAATCTCAATTCCAGTTCCCCTCCCCAACTCAAACACGAGTTGGAAGTGACCACACTCCGAAACGAGTATAAAAACAGTCACGGCCCCCGAACTACTATGAGGGTCTGATTCCGACTAACCGGATAAGTAGGCAGCCCAAAACCAAGGTTCGACCCCAACCAAAAATAAAATTTTTACACCCCATATTGATTTGTGTTTGATTAGCAAAATTAATAATTATTTAGGAAATTTTAAGTGATTTTAAATGTTTGACTTGGACCTAATGAGTAGGTTACCATCATTGGATGGAGGTCCTGGGGTGCCTAACCCTTTCCCCAGGACCTAAAGGGATCTCTTACTTAGACTACTCTGGACCGTAGACCCCCTTATTTTGGATTATCTCGGGATCCTACTTCCCCTAAGTAGGTGGCGACTCTTAGAATAAATTTAGTGTTATTCCTCTGCTCTCGGACCTTATCTCGACACTTAGAGTTGAGAGGGGAGGAAATGCGGTAAATTTATGCGTTTACAGCTTTGGCGACTCTGCTGGGGAAAACTAAGATCCAACCTGAAAATTAGGTATAAGTTAAACATTATTAAAATCACTAATTATTTCCTAAAGTAATTCTTACTTTTGCTAATTCTTTTTATATTGTGAGTATGTTCTTATTCTTTCTTATGTGCATATCATATTCATTGCATATTAGTGTAATAACCCTTAAACCCTTTAGTTTGACTTATTACGCCTACAGCTGTTTGATGATTATCTTCAGTGATGGGGCTTAACAGTCATGGTTTAGCTATATCACCCATGTGGGACGATTATTCTCAGGAAGGGATATAGACTAAACCCACTTGCGCCAATCGGTCCATTTTTGGGAGTCGGATATACGGCCAAGTGTCCCCCAACCACCTTAGGAACACCTTGCATTACCCCAGCATATGCATATAGTTTAGGTAGAGATATAGTCTATAAGCATCTATTTAGGAAGGTTTCCCCTAATCCTACTTTGCTTATAGCCTATACCCGCCCTGCCTTTTGATTGAACATGAAGGTACCCATTTGTACCCTTATGTTCATTTAAAAAAAGGCCTGTGTGAGCCATTTTTGAATAAGCTCCCAACCCATCTCTAGACTTTGCATATGGGGTTCAAAAAACCAGATTCTACTGGATATCCATATCCATATTTTATCTTAAATCCATTGGGCCTTGGTTTCCAATAACCCAACTTAGTAGGTAGACCCCTATCTGCCTACCCCATTGGTTTACATATGTCAAGGATCACCCCTTTTAACAAAACAACTGGTGAAAGAAAATCAAAAACAAAAAAGTCAAAATCAAAACTCAATCAAAGCAAAAATAGAATAATTGGTAAAAAAAAAAAAAGAGAGAGATGAAGTTAAAATTTGAAAACTTAAAACAAAATCAAAAATTCAAAAAAAAAAACAAAAAAAAAAAGCAAAAAAAGGAAGGAAGAAAATCCAAAATTCAAAGAAGAGGAGGTTCAAAATTCAAAATAAATAATATTGTGTTAGGTTGTCACATGTGGGGCCTAAAACCCAGTTCTAAATGGATATCCACATTCATTTTGCATCTTAAACCTATTGGGTCTTGGTTTCCAATAACCCAACTTAGTAGGTCGGATCCATGCCCGCCTACCCCATTCGGTTTCTTCAAAAAAAAAAAAAAAAATTTCTTTTTAAAAGATTTCAAAAGAAAAAGGGTTAGTGTTTCTGCATCTCATATGCATGTCATCGTGTTTACACTTGTATATATACTTACACTTACACATATTTTCAGTCAAATGGCAGGCCCATCTAGGATACCAGAATCAATGAATAGATCAAAACCCAAGATGAATTTGAAGCTTACGGCGGCATGTAATAAAGAGCTCACCGAAATAGTAAATGCCCTCACTCCAATGCAAAAGCTATATTGGAGACAGAAGACTCACTTGGGCTACATCTTAGACTTTGCCTTGGTAAAGCCAGATTTGCGTCTCATCACGGCAGCCATACAGTGTTGGGATTCTTCAGCCGTGGTTTTCTGTTTCGGAAGAAATGAGATGTGCCCAACTTTAGAAGAAATCTCTACCATTCTTCGGTTAGATTTAACTGATACGGTGATTGTTCCTCGCTACAAACGATCATACAAGAGAGAATTATCAGAATTTCTGCAAATTAAACCTTCATTGTTGGAGAACTGTGCCAAGGATTCTTACTCCAGGCTGTCCACAAGTTATCTTTTAAAGAGAAGCAAGCACAATTGGAAACCAGAGGACCAAACTGTAGATTTACCTGGATTCAACGCCTTTACTTTGGTGGCAGTGTCACAGCTGGTTTTTCCCAAGAATAGCCGTGAGTATGTAGAGTCAGTACTTGTGGGAATCATCCAAGATGTGCGCAATGGAGGTACTCTTGTTCCAGTTATCTTGGCGGAACTATTTCTAAAGCCTTAAGCATGTAGCTGATACCGGAAGGAATTTCTTTAATGCAAGCATCTCTTTGCTATTCTTATGGTTAGTGGAGCATATACCATCACTGATCACTGTGCCAGCCAATATCAGTGGGTATTGCAGTTTACCAAAAAAGTTTTCTGAGGTGCAGTCAAGCTTAAAAACCGTAGATGTCAGAAAGTTGTATGAACTCCTCAATAGCCTTTTAGATACTCAGATAATTTGGAAATGCGATTGGCTTAATATGAAGGTTTTACCTCGTTTGGCCACTGTTAAGAGAAGAAGCATAACACTTGCAGGAGTGACTGGGTCATCACCTTACGTACCCATCAGGGTACTTCGCCAGTTTGGTTACCAACAATGTGTACCAGTATTAGATGACTTATCTCAGGATTATATCCGTTTTTCTGAGTTATCGGAACTCATGGACAAACGTTTTCAGACAGAGTGGCAGTTGTGTAAGTGGAGCAAGTTGCCAGGATATGTGGTATCGACTGGACCACCAACAAAAGAAAGATATGATCTGTGGTTGGAAAATCAACAGGTTGTGTCAGAAATGCCTAAGCCGGAAGAACTACCAACACCTGTTTCGGTACCCTCAAAGGGAAGTCTCCCTTTTTCTAAAGTAGCGATCCCTTGGGAAGATAAGTTCATACAAGCTCAACTTAAGATTCTCGAAGACAGGAAGGAATTGAAGAAAGCACAACAGGCGCACCGGCAACAAGAAGCCAAGATGAAGGAGATAGCTAGTGCAAAGGAAGAGCAGTTAGAACAGGCCCAGCTCAAGATTCTCAAGGGCATGAAAGAATTGGAGGAAGCACAACAGTTACTCCAACAAGAGAAGAATGATTTGAAGCGTCGGCACCAACTTGCTCATGATGAAGAAAAGCAGTTAGAGCAAGCTATGCGAGAGTTCCAGAAAAGAAAGAGAGATGATGCTCGAGACTCCCGTCAGTTTGAAGAACAGTTTTGTTACTATCAGGAGCAGTTGAGTGTATCCAGGCATAATGCAGAAGTCAAAGCTTTGGAGTTTGACTTCAGAATTCAAAGTGCTTCGGACATGGTTGACAGGTTGGAGAACGAAATTGCATGCCTCCATCAGCAAGTTCTAGATCTTGGGGGCAACCCTTCATCATTTGGTTATGGCTTCCCAGATGGGCCTGTATAGGGTTGAGTCTTTTTCTTTTTGTCTTCCGTTGTTTTTCTTTATTTTCTTTTGGGTCAGTGTTGTCTTAAAATCACACAAACACCTGCATATATAAAGAAGTGATTTTCAACTTTTTGCTGTTAAATCATGCATTCATGTTTAATCGTTACATCTTTCTCAGTGTTGCATGAAACAGCGTATTGTCACTCGTTCTGTATCTCGTGCCCTTGCCCAAGCTGCGATAATAGATCTGGACAGTCCTGAAGTCGCAGAGTGGTCCTCTCAAAGTTCAGCAGACATGGCTGCTCCCAACAATCGTCTGGATTCAAGTACAGATCAGCTTGTACAAGCACATGATCATGAGATACATGGGATGAAAGCCCAATTGGACAGTATTCAGGAAACCTTGCAGGCTCTGATGGCTTTACAACTTAACAAACCTACTCACCAACCAGAAGCCGGACCATTTCAACCCGAACAGCCTAGAACTTCATTCCAACTGGAAAGTTTTCAGCCAGACCAACCTGGAATTGGAACCTTTCGGCATCAACCAGACCAGTCAGGGTTTAGACCTTTCCAACCAGATCAACCTAGGGTTGAGATTCCTACCCCAAACTTTACCTTTATCAACCCTCTTCATGATCAGTCGGGTGAGGATGGTGATTTTGACTACACCCGATTTGATGGAAAAACTGGCGAGGCTGTGCACTGCGACCATCACAATCCAAAAATGCCACAGGATTCTGAGTTATTGGTGTCTCTCAAGAGCTAACAAGAAGAAATTCGTCAGCTGAAAGAGATGATGAAAAAAATGCAAGGGGCATCATCCTCCTCTACAGGGATAACTCTGGATGACCTACTCTTCTCCTCTGATGCTTTGGTTCCCTCTGACTTTCGAGTGCCAGAATTCACTAAATATGGGGGCAAAGGGTGTCTGAAAGAGCATCTACAGTTGTATGTGGGAGACATGATGGCTTACAGAGATAAACCATCATATCTTATCCAATATTTCCAGAAAAGTCTGAAAGATGCCGCTCTCAGGTGGTGGCTTTCAATTGATAAGAAGCGGATTACCAGTTGGCAGGATGTGATCGATCTCTTCATCGATCAATTTTCTTTTAACTTGGAGGTGCTCCCTTAAAAAAGTGATCTAGAGCAACTGTCTCAAAGGAATAATGAATCATTCATTGAGTATGCCGCTAGATGGAGAGAAATGGCGTCAAGACTATCAGTACAGTTATCAAAGGAAGAAATGGCTTCTACCTTTTTGGGAACCTTAAAGCAACCGTATTCAACACTGATGATAACTCTACTGACAACCGATTTCAAGGTAATTGTCGAGACAGGGGCAAGAATTGAAACAGCGGTAAAAAATGGTACCATACATTCCAGTCTTAGCCATACATCTCCAAGGCCAAGTGCCCCGGCTAACAACAGAAATAATGGGCAAAGAGATACTAGAAAAGGAGAAGAAGTTAATTGGATTGCGCCAAGTGCACCGTTGATGTTGACTGCCCCACCAATCCAACAACATCCCCGACCTCAAAACCCTCTGCAGGTAAGGCAAAATCAGTATCAACAGGTGCGCCAGCCAGTGAGAAACCCTCAAAGAAATTTCACTCCCTTACCTTACTCTTTAAGCCAGCTTTTGACTTTCCTTCTCAAACAGGATCTTGTAACTCTAAAGGGACCAACTCCTCTCATTCCAGTTGATAAGCAAAATCGAAATTACCATGCAGATCATTATTGTGCATATCATCGAGGCCCAGGTCATGCTACAGATGTGTGTTACACTCTTCGACATGATATTCAAGATCTCTTAGAGTAAGGCAAAGTTGAATTTGTACCTGGAAATACTAGTATCATTCAAACTCCTCTTCCCCCACATCAAGGACAGATTAATTTTCTGAGCGGGGACGAGTCTGATGTTAGTATGGTGGAGATTGGTGAGCTGTCAGAGATAAGTGATGCTATTTGTCCTTCATACCAAGCCCCTGTTCGAATCCCATATCCTCAGTCTTTGTCGTCTCTTGAATCCCCAATTCTTCAACCGATTCAAATACCCTGCATTTCACCAATCCAGTCACCTACTATTCATCCTATTCAGCGACCTATGCAAATTCCTTTTATTCCTGTTGAAAGAGAAAAAATTGTTTATACTATCCCTTGCCCTGCTGGTTGGCCTACAACCCCAGTTGTATCATCTCCATCACGACCCATTGGTAAAGGTCCAGTCCAAATTCCATACATTCCAGCACCAATCCATCCTCTTAATCGTTTACCTGCCCCTCCATCTCTCATTTTAGACAACGAGAACATCACTGCAATAACCAGGTCAGGAAGGGTCTACCAGCAACCAAAAGTTGAGCTGCCTAAGTCCAAGGGCAAAGAGCAATGTCTGAGTCCTGAGCAACAAAAAGAGGAAGATGCGACATTGTTGAAAATTTTGGAGAAAGCGAAGGAATATAATATTGCCCATCAACTCACGAAGCTCCCGGCTCAAATTTCAGTGATGGGACTACTCTTAACTTCAGAGCATCATCGAGAGCAATTGCTCAGGGTGTTTAACAACGCTCATGTCACAAAGGATATAACACCTGAGTGTTTGGGGCAACTGGTAGGTCAGATTCTGGAACCAAAGACCATTACCTTCAGTGAAGAGGAAATTCCAGACAGTGATAAAGAACAAACCAGAGCTCTTTACATCTCAGTACAGTGCAGGGGTAAAACACTTTCAGCAGTTTTGGTAGATAATGGTTCTGGTTTGAACGTCTGTACATTGACTACTTTAGAAGGTTTGGGAATGGATGTCAGCTATGTCAAGAAAAGACCTATGAAAATTAGAGCTTTCGACAATTCAACTCGTCAAAATTTGGGAGACGTCGACTTAAACATCTCTATTGGGCCATCAGAATTTTTGCCCAATTTTCAAGTGGTTAATGTGCCAGCTTCTTTTACTCTTCTTCTTGGAAGGCCGTGGATCCACATAGCCGGAGCCATCCCATCATCACTTCATCAGAGGATTAAGTTCATTCAAGGTGACCAATTGATTGTGATTCCGACCGAGTCTTTAGCAAGTTCTTTTGGGGATGTCCAAGAATTGGGACAAGGGGGAGCTTTTATGACTTATCAGTTTGAGGAAGTTACTTGTATTGCTCAGTTGGAAAGCAAAAAAGATGAATATATACCAGCAGCAGTGAGGATCATGGCAAAAATGAAGTACAGACCTGGTTTGGGTTTGGGCGCCCACCACCAAGGAATGAAGAAGCGGTATGTAGCACCTCGCTACACACCTCGTTTCGGAATAGGGTACAAACCAGAGTTGGAAGATTTCTTGAACAAGCTGACTAAAGGAAAACCATCAGTGAAGTCGATGCCTCCACCTCCCCTATCTGTTACATTTCCTACCAGTACTCCCAGGCCATCTGATTTTGAAATTTATAAAAACCCTCCCTTTGAAGAGTTAGACCCAGAGCCAACCGTCTACCCTGCACCTAAACCTCAGCCAAATGACGATCCTGCAAGGTTTCTTGAAATGTTCGAGGTGGCTCAATTGTTTGAAGAACTCACTGTTGAAGATGCAGTCCAGATGGATTACGCGGCAGAGGAACAAGTGTGCACTCTCTCCAGTGCTTCGCAAGCATCATCCAGTTCTGTTCCGCTCATACGAGCCAGTTCTTCTCCTCACGTATGGTGGACCGATCCCATCACAGTTGAAGCAGCCAGAGGAAGGCAGGGAAAGAAGGTCGGACTAGTCAGACCATGACCCAGTTTATTTTCTTTATTTGTTCTCTTCATCTTTAGGTCAAAAAGAGAAAAACCAAAAAATTTTATTTTCTAGGCGGCTTTGTTGGTCATTTCAAAATAGTCAATAGTCTTTTGCTTGACGCATCTTTGTAAATATTACAAAACATCAGAAAATCAATGAAATTCATTTTCTTTGTCTCAAGACTTGTTTCCTTTTGTATATATATAAAATTTTGGCTCATGATGGTATGACCTAAGCCTCCAAAAAAGGCTTAGTGATCTGAAGTCACCAAAAATCAAAAAAAAAAAAAACACTCAAATACTAAGACCGAGCTTATTGGTTTGCCAGGGAATTACCCAGGATAAAGCTAATTCTAAACATGAAATCAACCTTGAACTTTTGGAAGTAGAGTATGACGAAGAGGAACCTCCACAAGAGATCCTCGACCTCCTTGAACAGTACGAAGGGATATGTAAACCTAATGAGGAGGACACCGAGACCATAAATCTTGGATCCGAAGATGATCCTAAGTGTGTGAAGATTGGCACTACAATGAGTCCTGAGCAAAGGAGCTCTATGATTGACTTCCTCAAAAGTTACATTGATGTATTTGCTTGGTCATATGCGGACATGCCCGGTCTTGATCCAGAATTAGTAGTCCACAGATTGCCATTGAACCCAGGGGTAAAACCAATTAAGCAGAAGCTCATACGGTTAAGGCCAGAATGGTCTCAAAAGGTTAAAGAGGAGATCGAGAAGCAAATAAGTGCAGGTTTTCTAGCAGTGGCAACTTACCCAGAATGGCTGGCCAATATTGTACCAGTACCTAAGAAAGATGACAAAGTCAGAATGTGCATTGACTATAGAAACTTAAACAAGGCTAGTCCAAAAGATAATTTTCCACTTCCTCATATAGATATCCTTGTCGATAATACAGCTGGACATGAAACCCTATCTTTCAGGGATGGGTTCTCAGGATACAATCAGATCAAAATGGCCGAAGAGGATATGGAAAAGACCTCGTTCATTACCCCTTGGGGCACCTTTTGTTACAAGGTCATGCCATTTGGGCTTAAGAATGCAGGGGCAACTTATCAAAGGGCAATGACGGCTTTATTTCATGATATGATGCACAAGAGCACAGAGGTTTATGTAGACGACATGATTGTCAAATCCCCATTGGCTAAAGATCACCCAGAAGATTTGAAGAAATTATGTGACAGGCTCAGAGTCTTTGGTCTAAGGCTAAATCCGGCAAAATGTACGTTCGGAACAACGTCAGGGAAACTCCTTGGTTTCATTGTTAGCAAAAGAGGAATTGAAGTTGATCCAGCTAAGGCAAGAGCTATCATCGAGATGCCTACACCTCAGACAGAAAAGGAAATTCGAGGATTTCTGGGCAGGATTCAGTATATCAGTCGTTTTATTGCACAGTTTACTCCGATTTGTGAGCCGATTTTCAAATTGCTTAGAAAGAATGTACCGACAGTTTGGTCAGATGAATGTCAACAGGCCTTTGATAAGATCAAGCAATATCTTCTCAATCCACCCGTGCTTGTCCCTCCAACACCCGGACGACCACTTTTAATGTACATCTCCATCCAAAAGACTTCAATGGGTTGTGTGCTAGCTCAGCATGATGAATCAGGCAGAAAGGAACAGGCCATTTATTACATCAGTAAGCGTTTGCATGAATACGAAGAGAAGTACAATGCATTAGAGAGGACTTGTCTAGCATTGGTTTGGGCTACCCAGCGCTTACGACATTACTTATTGTCCTATCCTGTGATTCTGGTATCAAGAATGGATCCACTCAAGTACTTACTGGAGAAGCCTGCTACGTCAGGAAGAACAGCCAGATGGCTCATGATGTTATCAGAATTTGACATCACATACATGACGTAGAAATCAATCAAGGGGCAAGCAATTGCTGATCCTTTGGCATATAACCCATCGTCCGACTATGTTTCAGTGCATGACCAGTTTCCGGATGAAGCTATTTTAAGTTTAGAACCAGAAGATCCTGATTATATTGGATGGGAGATGTACTTTGATGGAGCTGCAAACCAACATGGGAATGGGGCAGGGGCAGTCTTAATCTCGCCAAGAGGAGCTCATCTTCCTATCTCAGTCAAGCTAAAGTTCAGATGTTCAAATAATGCTGCAGAATACGAGGCATGTATAGCTGGACTCAGAGAAGCACATTGTATTGGCATAGAAGAGATTGATGTTTATGGTGATTCATCACTGGTAATTTGTCAAGCTAATGAGTCATGGGCAATCAAGGAAGAAAAGCTGATTCCGTATCTGGCATGCCTCAATGTTTTAATCACTAAGTTCAGAAGGATCACTTTCAATCACAGGTGTAGGACGCATAACAGGTTCGCTGATGCTCTTGCGACCCTAGCTGCGATGGTTAAATTTCCTAAAGGAAATCTAATTTGGCCTATTGAGATTCAGCAACAAGACCAACCAGCATATTGTCTAGTTATAGAAGAGCGCCCAGATGACAAACCATGGTACACAGATATCAAGCAATACTTGGATGACGGCACTTTTCCTCTGAATGCCACCAAAACAGATCGTCGAGCAATCAGAAGACTCTCTATTCAGTTTGTTCTCTCAGGAGGAGTGTTATACAAGAGGTCACCCAATTTGATTTGGTTGAGATGCCTTGATAAAAAGGAAGCAGCACAAGTGGTTGAAGAAGTTCACGGAGGAGTTTGTGGTCCCCACATGAACGGGTTAATGCTGTCAAAGAAGATTCTTAGATTGGGGTACTATTGGACTACTATGGAATCCGATTGCTGTCGTCATGTTCAAAAATGCCATCAATGCCAGATTTACGCAGACCGAATTAATGCACCGCCTACTACATTGCACAATCTTACTGCACCTTGGCCTTTCTCAGATTGGGGCATAGACGTCATTGGGCCCATCACGCCGAAAGCATCAAATGGTCATCGGTTTATTCTTGTTGCGATTGATTATTTCACAAAATGGGTTGAAGCGGCCTCTTTTGCTAATGTCACAGCTTCAGTTGTTCAGCGGTTTTTCAAGAAAGACATCATTTGCAGATATGGGGTTCCGTATGAGATCGTCACAGATAATGCTCTCAATTTCTGTAACAAAGGTATGACTGAACTCTGCCAGAGATTCAAAATCCAGCATCATAATTCTACACCGTACATACCTCAAGCCAATGGTGCAGTCGAAGCCGCAAACAAAAATATGAAGCGAATCATCGAGAAAATGGCAATTAGGTATTCTGCCTGGCATGAAATGCTCCCCTATGCACTCATGGCCTACAGAACATCGATTCGTACTTCGACTGGTGCGACACCATTCTCATTAGCATACGGTATGGAAGCTGTCTTGCCTATTGAGGTAGAAATTCCGTCATTACGAGTGCTCATGGAAGCAGAAATTGAAGAATCAGAATAGGCACAAGCCAGATATGAACAGTTGCATCTGATTGAAGAAAAATGACTGAAAGCCATAGATCACTGTCAAGCCTATCAGAAGCGTATGGCTAGGGCATTTAATAAGAAGGTCAAGCCCAGAAATATTGAAGTTGGTGACCTTGTTCTCCGGAAATTGTTGCCAAATCGTCCAGATTCGAGAGGGAAATTTACACCAAACTACAAAGGCCCATACATTGTCCGAGAAAAGTTCTCTGGAGGCGCCCTTCGACTTGGACAGATGGATGATGAGGATCTTCCTGAGCCAATCAACATAGATAAAGTTAAGAAGTATTATGCTTAGGATCCTATCTGATAATTGCTTGTACTCTTAGTTTCTTTGGGACATGATAGGAGGCCGTATTTGGTGCCTGCTCTCCCTATAAATCATGTAACACCTACAATATATCAATAAAGTTCGTTAGTTAACCCTTCGAGCCTAATAACCTCTCTTTCAAAAACCTTTTATCAGGACACCTTGCACTTAGTCTGCTATGAACTACGTCATGACCTGATCCTGAAAAGGGTACGTAGGCAACCTGGAAATCAGGTGCGGTCAAATTTTCAAACCATTTGGACAAAGTAGCTCCAATTCAAAAAAAAAAACAAAAAAAAAAAAAAAAAAAACCAACAAAAAAAAAAAAAAGAGAGAGGTTGATTGAAAGAAAAAGGAAAAAAAAATCAATCAAGAGGTGTTCAAGAAAAGACAGAATTCCGATAAGCAGAAAGGATGTCCCAAACTTTCAGTCCCCTCGGCCAACGTTTCGTCCCATCTCAAGTCCTCCTAGATCCCTTAGAGACTAAGAGTACAAGCAGTTATCAGAATAGTATCCGAGGTAGAACACTGGCATTCAAGGCAATGAAGGGAGTAAAGCCTCCATATAAAATAAATCACGGGCATGAGTGAAAACCGGAAACGGCCTCATTGTGCAAAAATCACGCGAACCCCAGCTCTAGTCTTGTGACTAGGGGCAAAAGAGGGAAAATAACTTGATCAATTTCGCAGGCATGAGTGAAAACCGGAAACGGCCTCATCGCGCAAAAATTATGCAAACCCGTGATTTGGTCATTCCAAGGGCAAAAAAGAGAAAAAGTTGAAAAACAGTTCAATAGCAAAATCTGTAGAAGACCATTCGCGCTTCACCTCTCAAGCAATCAGATTTTCATAACAATCCATTTGCTCGCAGGACTTTTTGTATTGCCAATCTAGCACAGGGTGAGACCAAACTTAGTTTTACTTATCCTGGACAATAATGATCAATAAAGTCTTGTTTTCTCTTGGTCATATTGTACTGTCCAAAAACATCAAATGTTTTCATGATCTCCAAATGCTATATCTAAAAGGCAATTCCCATGCAAACTCGAAAGTAGAGTATAGTATTTCACATGGTTTCAAAAGCCATTTTTTTCAAAATAAAATTTACAATTCTCAAAAGGAAAAAATCTAAATTTTTGTTCAAATTTGGGTCTCATGGTCTGACTAGGGCAGTTTTCTTTCGCTCATGGCAAGCAACGTCTCTTGCGATCGTGGATTAGCAAGGAAGCAAGTACATCTCCAGTAATTTATCTCATCTCTTCTGTTTGACATCGGAATGTGTTGTCATTCAGTTCAGTTTGGTTGACATCAGAATGTGTTGTCATTCATTTCATCTCGTCTGCTTGACATCGGAATGTGTTGTCCTGCATTCATCTCGACCTATTTGACATTAGAATATGTTGTCATTCGGTTCATCTCCACCTGTTTGACATCGGAATGTGTTGTCATTCAGTTCGGTTTGGTTGACATCGGAATGTGTTGTCACCCATTTCATCTCATCTGTTTGACATCGGAATGTGTTGTCACTCAGTTCAGTCTGCTTGACATCGGAATGTGTTGTCTTGCATTCATCTCTTCTGTTTGACATCGGAATATATTGTCATTCAGTTCAGAGTGGTTGACATCGGAATGTGTTGTCATCCATTTCATCTCGTTTGCTTGACATCGGAATGTGTTGTCATGCATTCATCTCATCCGTTTGACATCGAAATGTGTTGTCACTCAGTTCAGTCTGCTTGACATCGGAATGTGTTGTCATGCATTCATCTCCCCTGTTTGACATCGGAATGTGTTGTCATTCAGTTCGGTTTGGTTGACATCGGAATGTGTTGTCGTCCATTTAATCACATCTGCTTGACATCGGAATGTGTTGTCATGCATTCATCTCGATCTGTTTGACATCGAAATGTGTTGTCATTCATTTCATGTCATCTGCTTGACATCGGAATGTGTTGTCATGCATTTATCTCATTCTGTTTGACTTCGGAATGTGTTGTCATTCATTCATTTCTTTTTGGTTAACATCAGAATGTGTTGTTGTCATCCATTTCATCTCGACCTGTTCGACATCGGAATGTGTTGTCATTCGGTTTATCTCTTTTGTCTGACATCGGAATGTGTTGTCATTCATCTTCGTCTGCTTGACATCGGAATGTGTTGTCATGCATTCATCTCATCTTCGACATCGGAATGTGTTGTCACTCAGTTCCGTCTGCTTGACATCGGAATGTGTTGTCATGCATTCATCTCCACCTGTTTGACATCGGAATGTGTTGTCGTTCAGTTCGGTTTGGTTGACATCGGAATGTGTTGTCATCCATTTCATCTCATCTGTTTGACATCAGAATGTGTTGTCACTCAGTTCATTTCACCTCGTCTGCTTGACATCGGAATGTGTTGTCATGCATTCATCTCCACCTGTTTGACATCGGAATGTGTTGTCATTCAGTTCGGTTTGGTTGACATCGGAATGTGTTGTCATCCATCTTTTCCCTCCTGTTTGACATCGAAATGTGTTGTCATCCATTTTATTTCTCCTGTTTGACATCGGAATGTGTTGTCATTCAATTCGGTTGGGTTGACATCGGAATGTGTTGTCATCCATCTTATTTCTCCTGTTTGACATCAGAATGTGTTGTCATTCAATTCGGTTTGGTTGACATCGGAATGTGTTGTCATCCACCTTTTCTCTCCCGCTTGACATCGGAATGTGTTGTCATTCAGTTTGGTTCAGTTGACATCGGATCGTTTCATCACCCATTTCATCTTCTCTGCTTAACATCGGAATGCATTGTCCTCCATCTCATCTCCCACTGTTTGACAATTGAATGTATTGTCACACACTTCATCAATCATTTTTGTTTTCGAGTTCCCTTCAATCCATGTTTCCCTTACATTCATTTTCCCCAGCAGTCCTCCGTAATGAGGCCATAAACTACTATCCATCACTCCATCCTTTTGTTTCAGCCAAGTTTTCTAGGGTTAGAATTTAGCATCTCTTTATTCTATTTTTTACGTTTTTTTAGGATTTTTGTGTGTAAAAATGTCGGTGTTTCAGTCTTTGCCGTTCGATTACCAGCAATCTCCGACAAAGAGGGGCAACTGTGAACACCCCATTTTTACACCCCTTAATCCCTTTCTTTTTTAATTTTAATAGTACTTTATTTTATGTTTATTTCTTTTTTTTTTAAAATTATTTTATTTGAGTATCAAGGTTTTAGATCCGAGAGAGAGCCTTCTATTTGCTCGTGCCTGTGCTTGTGCCCACGAAATCCAGATCCATGTCATTAAAACCCTTTTTTATCAAGCCCGAGCCTGGGCCCAAAGTGTTGTAAAAAAATTTTAAGTTTCACAAAAGCCCAAGCCCATTTAAAGAACCCTAATCCCCAACCCTATCTCACTCTATAAATACCCTTTTTTTGAGGTCAGATGACCTCATTTTTCTTCTTCACTCATTTTCGGCAGCAGAGGGTCTCGATTTCCCATTTCTCCCTTCCTCCATCTCCTCCGACGAGCCGCTATTCCTCCATCTTCTCCGGTGAGACACCGTTAGCAGCAGCTTGTCTACGGAGGCTCTGTTTAGCCTCATCATCGGCGCCAACATCTCCCGGCCAACAGTCCTCTTCACCATTATAGTAATCCCACCAATTCAGATCGGTGAAAATCTCAATTCATCTAGATTTTCTCTCCCACCGGCGATTGCAATGGCGAGCAACTGAGTTGGCCGAATCTCTTTTGAGTTCCGTTGAGCTTCACCACCTCTGCCAACCGGCGGTTTTCGATCCATCGGTTTTTTTAAAAAAAACCTGGATTTCATCTTCTTCCGGCAAGTCTCAGCTGATTCCGATCATCAACTCTACCATACTTCGGCTTGCAGCTGAGTAGATCCTTCATCAGCTTCGTCCAACCCTTTTCTCCCGAGTTTTTTTTTTCTGAAAAAAAAACAGCCACTCTATTCACATTCTCCAGCCAGACTTTAGTTTTTAGTTTTTAGTTTTGATTTATTTTAAGTTCTGTATATTTGAGTGACCGAGAGTGAGAGTTTATCTTCCTGTTCTTCTCTTGGATCAACGGAGCAGCCTCCAATATCACACATTCCCCATCAACCGCACGTAGGTATGTGTCTTCCATGCCTATTTATTTGTTTCATTTATTTATTTATTTATTTATTTTTATGTATATGTGTGTGCAATAAGTTTAGGCCGATATCTTTTCCTATTTTGCCTACATTGGGCACTTAGGTAGGTTCTTTTTAACCCTAAATATTTGGCTTACCCCCGTTAGTTAGTCATACAAAAAATCAAAAAATATAAAAAAAGATTAAAATAAATTAAAGGTACTGGTCTATCCTCCCTTGGGACCTAGAGCAGGGTCCGTATTTTGGATTATCTCGGGATCCTACTTTCCCTAAGTAGGTGGCGACTCTTAGAATAAATTTAGCGTTATTCCTCTGCTCTCGGACCTTATCTCGACACTTAGAGTTGAGAGGGGAGGAAATACGGTAAATTTATGTGTTTACAGCAAGGACAAGTCAATCATGCATTATCATAAGAAGGGTCTCCCTTCCCTCGCAAGTACATACATATCATAAGAAGGGTTTCCCTTCCCTCGCTAGTACATCTCACAAGGACATCTCACAAGTGAAAGGACATGACATGAGCATTTAGAAAGAAGGGTCTCCCTTCCCTCACAAGTAGTTTACTTTTCCAAGCATGACATGACACGGCATGACAAGCATGAGCATTCTAGGAAGAAGGGTCTCCCTTCCCTCACAAGTAGATTACTTTTCCGAACAAGCAAGCATGATACATGACATAACAAGCATGGGCATTTAGGAAGAAGGGTCTCCCTTCCCTCACAAGTAGTTTACTTTTCCAAGCAAGCATGACATGGCATGACACATATGGCACGCATGATACGATAAGATAAGACAAACATGACAAGTTTTCAAGCACGGAAATGGTATTTTTAGTCAAGTCAAGTGCACGGTGTTTTTAAGGGTGTTATTGGCTTTTCATGAAATGCAAGCATGATTATAAATTGCCTTATTTCCTTGTTATGATATTGATGGCTCCTGCTTCATATGCGTGAATTGTTTCCTGCTTTATGTATGCTATCCTTATGCTATGACTGTTGGTTAGTGCTTAGTACCCGTTGAGTATTCCATGCTCAGCCGTACTTCTTATGTCGACAGGTTCTGAGGGAGCTGCTGCTCCATTTGATGTTTGTGCTCCTGGTCCATGGGTGGAGGAGGAGTACGTCGAGGAGCCTTTGGAGGAACCTCCAGTAGAGGGTTACCATTAGGTGGTTGTGGATTCTTAGTGAATAGCTGTGGGTGAGATGAGAGATATACATTCATGTATTTTGGCGGGTCTGTCCGCACTTTCTTTTGGATTCCTTTTGTGTAAACTTGGATTCGTATATACATAGAGGTTTGTTTAGACTTCCGCTATGCTATGTTAGATTATGTTTCCGCTGTTTATATCCTCTATTGTATATGCTTTGTGGGTTTTTGCAGGTTGGTTTGTCAAGCAAGTCATGTAAGCCATGATTAGTCGTCCAAAGTTCACTCTAACTCCTAGGGTGGGTTTTGGGTCGCGACAACTCCTGTCTGTGAGAACTCTCTGGAATTTCTCCAGCATCCACAAATCAGACCAGTTAGGCAACTCATCTCTGGGGTGCTGCTCCCCCTGAAGCACATCTGTAGGATCCTCTTCTGGTACTAGCTGCTACTTAGCTAGGGGTTCCTCTTCTGGCACTGAAGCTTGCTGCTGCTCAGCCAGAAGTTCTGCTGTGGGTGCAGATGAAAAGGAAGGAATAAATGAAGAGGGAATAGAAAAAGGTAGAGATGGAGTATGAATAGGAACTGGAGTACTGGAATGAAGGGAGGAGGACTGAGAAGCAGAGGGTTTGGAAGTCCAAACCTTCTGGGAGTCATTCCTGATATAGCCCATTCTTTGAATGGTTGCTTTGCTATAAATGGAGGAATCATAAGGGGTACAATATCACTGAGAGGCTAAGGAAATTGAACGTATTTAACGATTTTAGTTCAGAGCCTTGACCAAAAGGGAGGAAGGGAACACCTGATTTCTCTGAATTGCACCATGGTGGTTAGGAGCACACATAGGGGAATACATCGAAAGTGGTGAGATAATCCCTACCAACAAGGCCCTAGGAACTCGGTTTATAGGTTTATATGTGAGAAAACTAGCAGATGAGAGTAAGAGCTTTAACCTTATGTCGAAAAGGAGATGGTGCTTGAAAATCTGGTTTATGCAAAATCATTTCAGGGCTTCACACATCAAATCCTTCAGACTGGTCCACTGACCATTCCATTTCATCTCTCTGCTTCACCCCGGAATGCATTGTCCTCCATCTCATCTCCCACTGTTTGACAATTGAATGTATTGTCACACACTTCATCAATCATTTTTGTTTTCGAGTTCCCTTCAATCCATGTTTCCCTTACATTCATTTTCCCCAGCAGTCCTCCGTAATGAGGCCATAAACTACTATCCATCACTCCATCCTTTTGTTTCAGCCAAGTTTTCTAGGGTTAGAATTTAGCATCTCTTTATTCTATTTTTTATGTTTTTTTAGGATTTTTGTGTGTAAAAACGTCGGTGTTTCAGTCTTTGCCGTTCGATTACCAGCAATCTCCGACAAAGAGGGGCAACTGTGAACACCCCATTTTTACACCCCTTAATCCCTTTCTTTTTTAATTTTAATAGTACTTTATTTTATGTTTATTTCTTTTTTTTTTTAAATTATTTTATTTGAGTATCAAGGTTTTAGATCCGAGAGAGAGCCTTCTATTTGCTCGTGCCTGTGCTTGTGCCCACGAAATCCAGATCCATGTCATTAAAACCCTTTTTTATCAAGCCCGAGCCTGGGCCCAAAGTGTTGTAAAAAAATTTTAAGTTTCACAAAAGCCCAAGCCCATTTAAAGAACCCTAATCCCCAACCCTATCTCACTCTATAATACCCTTTTTTTGAGGTCAGATGACCTCATTTTTCTTCTTCACTCATTTTCGGCAGCAGAGGGTCTCGATTTCCCATTTCTCCCTTCCTCCATCTCCTCCGACGAGCCGCTATTCCTCCATCTTCTCCGGTGAGACACCGTTAGCAGCAGCTTGTCTACGGAGGCTCTGTTTAGCCTCATCATCGGCGCCAACATCTCCCGGCCAACAGTCCTCTTCACCATTATAGTAATCCCACCAATTCAGATCGGTGAAAATCTCAATTCATCTAGATTTTCTCTCCCACCGGCGATTGCAACGGCGAGCAACTGAGTTGGCCGAATCTCTTTTGAGTTCCGTTGAGCTTCACCACCTCTGCCAACCGGCGGTTTTCGATCCATCGGTTTTTTAAAAAAAAACCTGGATTTCATCTTCTTCCGGCAAGTCTCAGCTGATTCCGATCAACAACTCTACCATACTTCGGCTTGCAGCTGAGTAGATCCTTCATCAGCTTCGTCCAACCCTTTTCTCCCGAGTTTTTTTTTTCTGAAAAAAAAACAGCCACTCTATTCACATTCTCCAGCCAGACTTTAGTTTTTAGTTTTTAGTTTTGATTTATTTTAAGTTCTGTATATTTGAGTGACCGAGAGTGAGAGTTTATCTTCCTGTTCTTCTCTTGGATCAACGGAGCAGCCTCCAATATCACACATTCCCCATCAACCGCACGTAGGTATGTGTCTTCCATGCCTATTTATTTGTTTCATTTATTTATTTATTTATTTATTTTTATGTATATGTGTGTGCAATAAGTTTAGGCCGATATCTTTTCCTATTTTGCCTACATTGGGCACTTAGGTAGGTTCTTTTTAACCCTAAATATTTGGCTTACCCCCGTTAGTTAGTCATACAAAAAATCAAAAAAGATTAAAATAAATTAAAGGTACTGGTCTATCCTCCCTTGGGACCTAGAGCAGGGTCCGTATTTTGGATTATCTCGGGATCCTACTTTCCCTAAGTAGGTGGCGACTCTTAGAATAAATTTAGCGTTATTCCTCTGCTCTCGGACCTTATCTCGACACTTAGAGTTGAGAGGGGAGGAAATGCGGTAAATTTATGTGTTTACAGCAAGGACAAGTCAATCATGCATTATCATAAGAAGGGTCTCCCTTCCCTCGCAAGTACATACATATCATAAGAAGGGTTTCCCTTCCCTCGCTAGTACATCTCACAAGGACATCTCACAAGTGAAAGGACATGACATGAGCATTTAGAAAGAAGGGTCTCCCTTCCCTCACAAGTAGTTTACTTTTCCAAGCATGACATGACACGGCATGACAAGCATGAGCATTCTAGGAAGAAGGGTCTCCCTTCCCTCACAAGTAGATTACTTTTCCGAACAAGCAAGCATGATACATGACATAACAAGCATGGGCATTTAGGAAGAAGGGTCTCCCTTCCCTCACAAGTAGTTTACTTTTCCAAGCAAGCATGACATGGCATGACACATATGGCACGCATGATACGATAAGATAAGACAAACATGACAAGTTTTCAAGCACGGAAATGGTATTTTAGTCAAGTCAAGTGCACGGTGTTTTTAAGGGTGTTATTGGCTTTTCATGAAATGCAAGCATGATTATAAATTGCCTTATTTCCTTGTTATGATATTGATGGCTCCTGCTTCATATGCGTGAATTGTTTCCTGCTTTATGTATGCTATCCTTATGCTATGACTGTTGGTTAGTGCTTAGTACCCGTTGAGTATTCCATGCTCAGCCGTACTTCTTATGTCGACAGGTTCTGAGGGAGCTGCTGCTCCATTTGATGTTTGTGCTCCTGGTCCATGGGTGGAGGAGGAGTACGTCGAGGAGCCTTTGGAGGAACCTCCAGTAGAGGGTTACCATTAGGTGGTTGTGGATTCTTAGTGAATAGCTGTGGGTGAGATGAGAGATATACATTCATGTATTTTGGCGGGTCTGTCCGCACTTTCTTTTGGATTCCTTTTGTGTAAACTTGGATTCGTATATACATAGAGGTTTGTTTAGACTTCCGCTATGCTATGTTAGATTATGTTTCCGCTGTTTATATCCTCTATTGTATATGCTTTGTGGGTTTTTGCAGGTTGGTTTGTCAAGCAAGTCATGTAAGCCATGATTAGTCGTCCAAAGTTCACTCTAACTCCTAGGGTGGGTTTTGGGTCGCGACAACTCCTGTCTGTGAGAACTCTCTGGAATTTCTCCAGCATCCACAAAATCAGACCAGTTAGGCAACTCATCTCTGGGGTGCTACTCCTCCTGAAGCACATCTGTAGGATCCTCTTCTGGTACTAGCTGCTACTTAGCTAGGGGTTCCTCTTCTGGCACTGAAGCTTGCTGCTGCTCAGCCAGAAGTTCTGCTGTGGGTGCAGATGAAAAGGAAGGAAATGAAGAGGGAATAGAAAAAAGTAGAGATGGAGTATGAATAGGAACTGGAGTACTGGAATGAAGGGAGGAGGACTGAGAAGCAGAGGGTTTGGAAGTCCAAACCTTCTGGGAGTCATTCCTGATATAGCCCATTCTTTGAATGGTTGCTTTGCTATAAATGGAGGAATCATCAGGGGTGACAATATCTATCTGAGAGGCTAAAGGAACATTGAAGTATTTAAAGATTTTAGTCAGAGCCTGACCAAAAGGGAGACACCCTGATTTTCTCTTGAATGCACCATGGTGGTTAGGATGCACCACATAAGGAATACATCGAAGTAGGTGAGATACTCCCTACCACCAGCCCTAGGAACTCGGTTATAGGTGATTATATGATGAATCAATCTAGCAGAGAGAGTAAGATCTTTAACCTTATGTCGAAAAGGAGAGGTGAAATCTTGGTTTATGCACATCATTTTCAGTGCTTCAACCACATCAAATCCTTCATGACTGGTCCACTGACCATTCACAAAAGTTTGAAGGGTACACTAAGGGATTTTCAAAATTGAGGGTAATTGATTTAAATGACAAGAAATGTTTTTACCTAAGACAAATGAGGTAATAAGAGATTCAGATTGTTTGAAATGGAAGTGAGTGTAAAAGAGTTTGACCAACTCAGGAAACATGGGTTCGTTAGATTCAAGAAATTTATCCCATTTTAGGGCAGAAAAGAGAGTTTTTATGGGTTCGAGCCCATAGGCATCAAGACTAATGAAATTGACAACTTTACTGTACAAAGGAGAACGAGAGAGGAATTTTTCTTTGAATAATTTCTCGTACTTTGCTTCCTTGAACTTTGCTGGGACTGGAGTTGAACTTGAGGCTGGTTCTTTTCCTTTATCAATTCGGGATTTCTTCTTTGGTGGCTCCACCGATGCATTCTTCATTCTAGGAGGCATTTTCTGAGAGATTTAGAAAGATTTGCTAGATCTTGGAACGAAGAAGGGTGCACGAGCAATGGAATAGGGACTTTGGAGGGAAAGATTATGTAGAGCCCCGGACCTTTTCACATTTAATGCATGACACTTTCGTTGTCATTTTGCCTTTAAAGAGGTATAATTAATAAATAAGGAAGAAATTGAAAATTCCGAAACGTCAGAAATGTTCCTTTTTGAAGTACGAACCCAACGCAAATTGAATCGTCAAAATCCAACGAGCGAGTCAAAAGATATGGCCAAAATAGTCTGGACCTGTAGGCAACCGATCGCTCGATCCATAGAGCGATCGATCGGTCCAAAAGCGATCGATCGGTAGCTATCGACTGGTCAAGATTTTTGTATGGGGAAATTTTTCAGAGAGTTGATTTTTGGTCGAGAGCTCAGTCAACACACCGATCGCTCGGTAGGCAACCGATCGATCGGTCATTAACACCGATTGCTCGGTACTCGCATTTTTGCAGAAATTTCATTAAGGGTATTATGGTCTTTTGGTCGGTTCACTCTTACCTTAAGAGTTTAACCCGAGCCTTTAGGGCTCATTCTCAACACTTAGAAGATTTGGGGGATTAGAAGAGAGGAGAAAGGGTTTCCTAAGCTAGGGTTTTGCTTTTGGAGAAGAATCAAAGGGGTTTTGAGACCCTAGATCACTTCTGTAGCACCCCGGACTTTTTCATCCTTAATGAATAGCACCTTCGTAGCTAATTGGCCGTTTTTGTAGTCTAATTAATAAATAAGGGAGAAATCAAAAATTTCGAAACGTCAGAAATGTGCGTTTTCGAAAGACGAACCCAACGCAAGTTGAATCGTCGAAATCCGACGAGCGAGTCAAAAGATATGGTCAAAACAGTCCAGACATACAGAGAACCGATCGCTCGGTCCAATCAGCGATCGATCGGTCCATAACCGATCGATCGGTAGCTATCGCGCGGTCAGAAATTTTGTATGGGGAAATTTTCCAGAGAGTGAGTTTTTGACCGGTCGATCGGTCATAAACACCGATCGCTCGGTAGGCAACCGATCGATCGGTCATAACCACCGATCGCTCGGTCTTCGCGTTTTTGCAGAAATTTCAGTAAGGGCGTTTTCGTCTTTTGGGTGTTAAACCCTTACCCATAAGGGTTTGCTCGACCCTTTGAGCCCTCATTCACAACCCTTAGACATTTTGAGAGATAGAGAGAGAAGAGGAGAAAGCTCTAACCTAGGGTTTGGTTTTGAGAAGGAAATCAAAGGGGGTTTAAGAACCATAGCTCACCCCAACTCAAGTTGCTTCAAAATCGAGGCTCAAGCTCGTGTGTGAACCATTCTCCAAGCTAGGGCAGCAACCCAAGCACATTTTTGAAAGGGGTTTCTTCCTCAACTCAAGTCTCCTTCAAGCAAAGGTGTTCTTCTTTCAAGTTGGAGCTTCAATCAAGGTTTCTATCAAGGATCAAGCCTTGATTCAAGGTTAGTACACCCTACTAACCTACCCTAGCAATAAATCTAGGTTTTCCTTATGAAATATGATTCTTGTTAGTATGTTTTATTCTTTACAAAATGTGTTATCTATAATGAATATAAACAAGATAAAGAAAGGTGTGGATGTGTGGATGGAATGTTGGATACGGCGATTGGATGCCGAATGTGTGATGTATGATGTGTGGGTTGTGGATTGGAAAATGGAGGATGGGCATTGTACAAATAACAAACTTACCCTTGTGTGATTGAATGGAAAATATGCATTAAAAAGAATGAGATAAACTACTAAGGAATAACGTATGAAAGTGTTTGACAAAATGCCTAAACTATGAATAAATGATCTCAATGAAGGATATAGAAATGGGTTTTATGCATGCGTTCTTATAAATGATCAATTGATCAAATGTTATGCAAACTACTTATGTTACTTATGTTCATATCATGAATTGAATTATAATGTCATATTTGGTTATTTCCATTATCATGATTGTCACTATGGACACGTACACGAACACGCATGATAGCATGAATCGAGATTTCAAGAGCATGTGCCTATAATAAACAACAAGAAAATATTGCATGTCAAGGAGGTTGGTAGCCCAGGGAGGATTCGGGTACTAACCTCTGGCTCACAAGAAAACCCTGCATTGCATAACAAGGAGGTTGGTAGCCCAGGGACATTCGGGTGCTAGCCTCTGGCTCACAAGTGCATTGCATAACAAGGAGGTTGGTAGCCCAGGGACATTCGGGTACTAACCTCTGGCTCACAAGAAAACAAGTGCATTTCATAACAAGGAGGTTGGTAGCCCAGGGAGGATTCGGGTACTAACCTCTGGCTCACAAGTGCATTGCATATCAAGGAGGTTGGCAGCCCAGGGAGATTCGGGTGCTAGCCTCTGGCTCACAAGTTACAAGATGGAGGTTTACAAGATGATGATCATGCATTCATGCATGCACGCATACATGATTTCTACGAGACATACCGGGACATGACAAGGGTTTTCAAGCATGAGTTTTATCGGCATTTTCGCATTCATGTACGCACGTCAGGATGCTTGTATTGTGTCATGCCCTATACTGTTTCCTTGTGATGTTTCTATTACTGCTTGTATGATGTTACTATTATGTGTTTTTTTTTATTATTATTGTTGTTATGGTCTGCTAGTAGCTTGTACTCGCTGAGTATTCCATGCTCAGCCGTACTTTCATGTCGGCAGGTACTGAGGGAGCCCTCGACCCGGAGCCTTGGGTCGAGGAAGAGTATACAGAGGAGAGAGAGTCGGCTATCCCATTACAGTCTCAGGCGGACCGAGACCTCGATGCGTGGCCATACCTCGACTACTGTTGAGGGGAGAGTATGAGAGGGTTTGGTGTATTTTGATATTTTGATAGGTGGGCCTGTCCACCTTAGGCTTAGACATGTCTTGTATTTATGTTAACTTGGAATACTATTTTGGATCATCAGAAGAAATGAAAATTTGTTTACGCTTCCGCATATATGATAGCTTCCGTGCTCTGATTATCGTTATGCGTACTGTATTTTATCTTGTGCATTACAGGATGGTTTGATAGGTTCGCAGTGTGACACCTAAAATATCCCTAAACTCCTAGGGGGTATTTCGGGGCGTTACAACTTCAAGTCCGGTTTTTCTCCAAGATCACGGCTCAAGCACCCGTGGAGAGCGTTCCCCAAGCAAGGGCAGCACCTCACGGTCGTTTTTGGAAGGGGTTTCTGTAGAGCCCCGAACTTTTGACATTTATGCATGACACTTTCGTAGCCATTTTTCCTTTTAAAATAGTGCAATTAATAAATAAGGAAGAAATCGGAAATTCCGAAATGTCAGAAATGTTCCTTTCCGAAGTACGAACCCAACGCAAGTTGAATCGTCGAAACCCGACGAGCGAGTCAAAAGTTATGGCCAAAACAAGAAGGAGGAAAAATATGGAATTTTGCAGCAAGTTACGACCGATCGTACACACCCTACGAACGATCGTAGGTGAGTTACGATCGATCGTAGAGGTTACGATCGATCGTAGAATCTCAGGAATTGACAAAAGTCTCGGGTCGATCTACGATCGATCGTGGGAAACTTGCGATGGATCGTAGCATAACTTATGATCGATCGTAGACATGTTACGATCGATCGTAGATCGCGAATCCAGAATTTTAATCGGGTTCTTAGGGTTTTCTTCCCTTACCTATTTAAGGTAACCGAGCCTTTAGGGCTTCCATTCATATACTAAGAGATTTTTTGAGAGATAGAGAGAGAGGAGAAGGAAATCCTAACCTAGGGTTTGATTTTGGGGAGGAATCAAAGGGTTTGTGAACCCAATCATCCTCAAGCTCGTTTTCTTCAAGATCCAAGCTCAAGCACTCGTGGAGCTTGTGATCCAAGCTAGGGCAGCAACTCATGGTCGTTTTGGAAGGGGATTCTTTTCCTCATTTCTTCAAGGTCGGTACTCTTTGCTACCCTCCTAGTTATAGCTTCTCTTTTCCTTTATTTTTTCTTGTTTTCCTTCATTTATATATGTGTTATGAGATTGGTAGTATGAATGGTGAATGGAGATGGATGTTGGCGAACGGATGCCATGTGGATGATGTGATGAACGAATGGGAAAGGGCATTGTACCAATAATGAACATACAAGTGTGATGTGAGCATAACCCACCTAGAAAAGCATGATCTAGGTTTAAGTGAATAATGAACACACCCCATGTTTGATGAAATGCCAAGGTGAACAAAATAAATGATAAAGTAAGGGAACCCATGCTTAATTGCTCTTGAAAATTGTTAGGGTTCATGATAGTGTGTTTCTCACATTTCTTAAAATGCGTAGATTATTACTCACTTAAATTGTTATATGCTATGCTTTGTGAATTACCCCAAATTACCATATTTAATTCCAAATGCAAGTATGCACACGATCTCACGAGCACGCATGAAATGACGTGATTTACCGATGTTTTAAGTATGGGGTGTAGAGGTGGGGCATATCCTAAGATATGTTTCACTTCGCTTTTGACAAGGGCAAGACAATCATGCATTTCATAGGGAAAGGTCTCCCATCCCCTAGCATTACATGCATAGCATCGCATGACACGCATAGCATAGCATGGCATGACACGCATAGCATAGCATCACATGACACGCATAACTCTGCATGGCATTACACGCATGGATGCTAGTTACGACGGGCTATGAACGGCAACTAGGCATTCACATTCCGCATGGATGCTAGTTGCGACGGGCTATGAACGGCAACTAGGCATTCACATTCCGCATGGATGCTAGTTGCGACGGGCTATGAACGGCAACTAGGCATACCCATCTGCATATAGGGTACTAGTTGCGACAGACTATGAACGGCAACTAGGCATGTGAACATGTTTAAATTATGATAATACAAGCATGACAAGCATGACACGGTTAACAAGTTTCCAATCACGCAAAGGGTATTTTAAGTCAAGTCAAGTGCACGATGTTTTCAAGGGTTTTATCAGTCTTTCTGAAATGCAAGCATGAATATAAATTGCTTTACTTCCTTGTATGATATAAATTGTTCCTGTTCTATATATGCAACTTGCTTCCTACTTTATGTATGCTATCTGTATACTATGACTGTTGGTTAGTATTTAGTACCCGCTGAGTATTCCATGCTCAGCCGTAGTTCTTATGTCGGCAGGTTCTGAGGGAGCTGCTGCTCCATTTGATGTCTGTGCTCCTGGTCCATGGGTGGAGGAGGAGTACGTCGAGGAGCCTTTGGAGGAACCTCCCGTAGAGGGTTATCAGTAGGTGGTGTTAGATTCTGAGTGGATTAGCTGTGGGTGAGCATGAGTGATTATATCCTTGTATTTTGGCGGGCATGTCCGCACTTTCTTTGTTTTAATTTCTTTGTATTAAAACTTGGACCATGTGTATATACTTAGAGGTTGTTAGACTTCCGCTATGTCTTATAGTTATGCTTCCGCTGTTATCCTCTATTGTATATGCCCTGTGGGTGTTTTGCAGGTGGTTGGTCAAGCAAGTCATGTAAGTCATGATTTAGTCGTCCATGATTCACTCTAACTCCTAGGGTGGGTTTTGGGGCGCGATAGAAGTGGTATCAGAGCTTAGGCTTTAGGTCTCTAGGGTCACTTAGAATCTTATACCACGGCTTGACAAGAGCATATGTTAGGAAACGAGTTAGGAAGGAAGTGAGTCGGGAGCGAGTCTGGTTCCAAGTGTAAGACTAAACTGTAGTCTTAGTCTAAAATGGTTGCTTAACCAAGTACGGGTCCTAGGTACGCTAGAACACTAAAGTATAAGTATAATGTGATGAATACTCTGATGACTTGATGTGAGGTGTATTAGTATTATACAACTAATACAAATTGAATTATTGTGAAATGGAATTGAAATAAACTGTGGTTTCAAGTTAGACTCATGTGGTGTTATTATTCTCAGGACTTTAGTCATGAGACGGAACACCCGGGGTCGTGGGCCACATACCAGAGCTTCCTCTTCTTCACGGGATGAGGATGAGCAGCCGGACCTCTCTCAGGTCTTAGGCTCTATTGCTGAGACACTCGCCATACTGGCGGCTCGGCAGGCTATACCATCATCGGCAGCACCTACTCCACCGCCCGCAGCTCCAGTACATCGTACCGCTGGAGTTGAGGCATTCAGGAGATTGAGGCCTCCACCCTTCCATGGGAGTGTGGACCCTCTTGCTGCGGAGGCATGGACCCTGCAGATGGAGAAGATCTTTGCGGTCCTCTCTCCTACGGAGGAAGAGAAAGTTGCATGGGCAGTCTTCATGCTAGAAGGTGAAGCCCACCATTGGTGGTTGTCTGCATTGAGGACACGGGACTTGACCATGCAAGGTCAACCGTGGACTTGGGAGGAGTTCAAGGATACGTTCTATAAGAAGTATTTCCCGGTTGGAGCTCGGGAAAAGAAAGAGAGAGAATTCATCAACCTTGAGCAAGGTTCGATGTCTGTGGCCGCTTATGAGGCCAAGTTCTCAGAATTGTCGAGGTTTGCGCCTCATATGGTTGCTACTGAGGCAATGAAGGCGAGAAGATTTGAGCAAGGGCTCAAGGATGTTATTATGGAGAAGGTTTCCGTTTTCAGGCATGCTACCTACCCTGAAGTGGTAGACAAGGCCTTATTGGTCGAGGCCAATTCTGAAGCGGTGTCTAAGAAGAGAGAGTTGGCGAGAGGCCAAGCCAGTAGTTCAGCACCTCCAGAGAGGCGGGCTCGTACCGGCCCTTATCAGTATACATGGCCAGCACCACCGATGAGGCCGACTTATGCGGCCCCAGCACCATGATAGTACGTGCCACAGGCACCTCGACCTCAGGCCCCTCCTACCCGCACACACGAGGCCTGCCCTTCATGCGGCCGAAGGCACCCAACGGGGGATTGCCTAAGAGCATCGGGTGGATGTTTTCACTGTGGTCGCTAGGGCCACGTGATCAGGGATTGCCCTACCCGGCATTTACCAGGCCAGTCTCAGGGGATTAGGCCACCGGCACACCCAGCAGGATCATACCAGGCGTCATCTCAGACTACCCGGTCTACACCTCAGTCTCGCCAGGCAAACCAGGGGCGTGTGTTTGCTTTGACAGAGGGTGATGCACTTGCATCTAATGATGTGGTGCAAGGTACGCGTTTGGAGTTATTTTCTTTATTCGTGATGGTTATGTTATGTTTTATTCCATGTGTACGTACTTGGTATGCTATATATGTATATACCTATGTGTATACACTGTTGATGCTTGAATTGACGTAACTAGCTAAAATTTCAGGAGCCCTACTAGTCAATGAGTGTTTGGCTCGAGTGTTGATTGATACCTGGTCTACTCATTCATTTATCTCGCCGAGTTTTTCAGAAGGCTTTTCTGTAGAGCCAAGTCAGCTAGAACTGGAGTTAGCCATTTCGACTCCTCTCCGCAAAACAGTATTGGCTAATAAAGTGTATGGAGATAGTGTGGTCCAAGTTGGGAGCCACGAGTTGGCGGTTGATCTCATCGTCCTTGGATTCCAAGACTTTGATGTTATATTGGGAATGGATTGGTTAGCAGCACATCATGGGCATGTAGCTTACTTTGAGAAAATGGTACTCTTCAAGCCGGTCGAAGGAAAACCATTTCACTTTCGAGGGTTGAGAAGTAGAGACATTGCCCGCTTTGCGGCGTTGAGCTTAGCTAACCCTGAAGCAAAGGACTCATCGACTATTCCGGTTGTGAGTGAATTCCTGGATGTATTTCCAGAAGAGTTGCCAGGATTGCCTCCAGATAGGGAGATTGAGTTTGTGATCGAGCTTGCACCAAGCACAGCTCCTGTTTTCAGAGCTCCATATAGAATGGCCCCTATTGAACTCAAGGAGTTGAAGACTCAGTTGGAGGAATTACAAGGCCTTGGTTTCATACGACCAAGTGTCTCACCATGGGGTGCCCCGGTGTTATTTGTTAAGAAGAAAGATGGCTCGATGCAAATGTACGTCGATTATCGTCAATTGAACAAAGTCACTATAAAGAATAGGTATCCATTGCCTAGGATTGACGATTTGTTCGATCAGTTGAAGGGAGTGAGATTTTTCTCGAAGATAGATCTTCGATCGGGTTATCACCAGTTGAAGATTAAGGTGGAAGATGTTCCCAAAACTGCTTTCAGGACTCGATATGGGCACTACGAGTTCTTGGTGATGCCTTTTGGACTCACGAACGCGCCGGCAGCCTTTATGGATTTGATGAACTGGGTGTTCCGTCCATATCTTGATAGGTGCGTGATTGTATTTGTTGACGACATTTTGGTCTATTCCCAGACACGGGAAGATCACACACGCGACCTACGCCTTGCTTTGGAAATGCTAAGAGAGCACAAGCTATACGCCAAACTTAGCAAGTGTGAGTTTTGGTTGGAAGAGGTGGCATTCCTAGGCCACGTTGTTTCTGCAGAAGGTATATCGGTAGATCCAAAGAAGATCGAAGCAGTTATGAGTTGGCCGAGGCCCAAGAGTGTTACCGAGATACGCAGCTTTCTTGGGTTGGCAGGCTACTACAGGAGATTCGTATAGGGTTTCTCTAGCCTTGCAGCACCGCTTACTCACCTGACAAGGAAGAATGCGAAGTTTATTTGGAGCGACAAGTGCGAGATCGGTTTCACGGAACTAAAGAAGAGGCTTACTACAGCCCCTATCCTTACTGTGCCATCTGGACCTTATGGGTATGAGGTGTATAGTGATGCCTCACACGTTGGACTTGGGTGTGTACTCATGCAGCACAAGAAAGCCATTGCCTATGCATCAAGGCAATTAAAGGAACATGAGAAGAATTATCCCACGCACGACTTGGAGCTTGCGGCGGTCGTGTTTGCACTTAAGATTTGGCATCATTACCTTTATGGGGTGGAGACTTGACACTTGTGAAGTTTTGCGAGTACTATTCTAACGTGGATTTGACTTAACAATTTCAAAGTCGCAAAGGTGAATGTTATTCTAACCTTCATTGAATAAAATCAATTAGAATCTTAGTCAGATCTTGGGATTCGATGTATGCCCCCCAAGAACTGTGTTTCTAAAATTAAAAAGAGGCATACTTTCAGTTTCATGTAGAGAGTTTGAGTACAACAAAGTCCAGCTGCCATATACTCAGCTTCAGTTGTGGATAAGGCTACTGAATTTTGTTTTTTGCTAAATCATGAAACAAGAGAGTGTCCTAAAAATTGACAAGTTCCACTAGTGCTTTTTCTATCTATTTTGCAGCTTATTAAATCTAAGTTTGTGTCCTTTGGATACCATAAGCCTAAATCAATTGTTCGAAGTAGGTATCTAAAGATTCTTTTTACAGCAGTTAAGTGAGATTCTTTTGGACAGGATTGGAATCTTGCACAAATGCAGACACTGAACATAATGACAGGTCTACTTGCAGTGAGATACAAAAGACTTCCAATCATGCCTCTATAGAGTTTTTCATTAATATTTTTTCCTTTTTCATCCTTATCAAGTTTGGTTGATGGACTCATAGGAGTATCCATTATTTTAATGTTTTCCATTCCAAACTTTTTAAGTAGTTCTTTAGTATATTTAGCTTGATTAACAAAAGTTCCTTGTTTGGTTTGTTTGATTTGAAGTCCTAACAAGAATGTTAATTCACCCATCATGCTCATTTCAAATTCTTTTTGTATTGTTTCAGCAAACATTCTACAGAGAGATTCATTTGTTGATCCAAATATGATGTCATCTACATAGATTTGAATTATTAGCATATCATCATTTTTGGTCATTATGAATAAAGTTGTGTTAATTTTATCTCTTGTGAATCCGTTTTCAATTAAGAAGCTACTTAGCCTATCATACCAAGCTCTTGGAGCTTGCTTTAATCTATATAAGGCTTTAGTCAGCTTAAATACATGATTAGGGAATTTATGATTTCCAAAGCAAGGTGATTGATTTACATACACTTCTTCATTAATGTACCCATTTAGAAATGCGCTTTATACATCCATTTGATACAATTTGAACTCTTTATGATTAGCAAATGCAAGTAACATTCTTATAGCTTCTAGTCTAGCAACTGGGGCAAATGTTTCATCATAATCTATCCCTTCTTCTTAGTTGTAACCTTGAGCTACTAATCTTGCTTTGTTGTTAACTACATTCCCATTTTCATCTTTTTTATTTCTGAATACTCATTTTATTCCAATAATAGATTTATCATTTGGTTTAGGTACTAGATCCCAAACTTGATTTCTATCAAATTGATTTAGCTCTTCTTGCATCGCAATGCCCCACGATTCATCTTCAATAGCTTCCAAGACATTTTTAGGTTCAATTTGACTTAGGAAACCAAGGTTCATTAGATTTCTTCTTGTTCTAACTCCTTGTTCCATATTACCAAGTATTAGATCCTTAGGGTGATCTTTTATTAATTTCCAAGCTTTAGGAAGTTGATAGGATTATTCATTTTTAATTTCTTCTTCATTATCTATTTCAATGGAGTTGTTACTTGATCTTTCTTTTTCTTGTTCATTTTTATTTTCTTTGTTGATTTCTAAATTAGATATTGCTTTTGGAAGATTATTAATTTCATCATCTATATCAGTATTGATTTTGTTAAAAGGATTCGATTCATCAAAAACTACGTGAATTGATTCTTCAACAATTAATGATTTCTTATTAAATATTCTATAAGCTTTGCTATTAGTAGAGTATCCTAAGAAGATTCATTCCACAGATTTAGCATAAAATTTCTTAAGATGTTGTTTATCATTAAGCATGAAGCATTTACATCCAAACACCTTAAAATAACTTATATTAGGGATTCTTCCATTCAATAGCTCATAGGGAGTTTTATTTAATTTGTTTCTTATAACAACTCTATTAATTACATAGCATGAAGTGTTAATGGCTTCAGCCCAAAAATAATTTGGTAACTTATTTTCATTCAATATTGTTCTAGCCATTTCTTGAAGAGATCTATTCTTTATTTCTACTACACCATTTTATTGAGGAGTTCTAGGTGCTGAAAAATTATGGTTAAAACCATTTTCATCACAAAAAGATTCAAGTTCCTTATTTTTAAATTCTCCTCCTCTATCACTTCTTATGTTGTTAATAGAATAACCTTTTTATTTTGAACTCTTTTACGAAACTTTTTAAATAGAGAAGGTGCTTCATTTTTATGAGAAATAAATAGTACCCATGAGTATCTTGAAAAATCATCCACTATAACAAAAGCATAAGTTTTTTCAGCTAGGCTAGCTACTTCATTTGGACCAAAAAGATCTATATGCAAAAGTTCTACGGGCCTAGTGGTAGAAATCATTTTCTTGGTTTGAAATGAGGATTTTATTTGTTTTCCAAGTTGACAAGCATCATAGATTTTATCCTTGATAAATTTAGTTTTAGGTAATCCTTTAACTAATTCATTTTTAGAGAGTTTAGACAGAAGATCCATACTAGCATGTCCTAGTCTCCTATGCCATAGCCAACTTGCTTCATCTATAGCAGAAAAACATATCATGTTTTGAGATTTAAGTTCATCAAAATCTAAGGTATAAACATTTTCATTCCTATGTGCTACAAATAAAGTATTTAGATTATCTTTATCCTGAATCATGCAGATATTTGACTTAAATGAAACATTCAATCCCTTATCACAAAGTTGACTAATACTTATGAGATTATGCTTAAGACCATCAACGAGTAGTACATTCTCTATAAAGACAGATTTATTCTTACCAATGTTACCTATGCCGATGATCTTCCCTTTGGCATTGTCTCCAAATGTCACATGTCTGCCATCCTTTGGAGTGATTGATGCAAATAGTTCCTTGTTCCCGGTCATATGCCTTGAGCATCCACTGTCCAACAACCATGTTGTCTTGGAAGTTCTTGATTTGAAGCATACCTACACATCCAATTCAAGTAACTCCAAAATACTTTCCCCCCGATACCCAAACAGTTTTAGATGGTACCCAAAGTGATCTGGGTTGTGGTTTGGGAGGATTAGTTCCCTTGGGAACCCATATCATTCTTGGTCCTTTATGGTTAGTTTTTGAAATAGAAGATGTTCCTTTTGGAACCCAAACTTTTCTAATTATTTTACCATTATAAAATGAGGTAGATGGTGGAGTTTGGTGACTACTTAATTTTGTAAAGAAGTTTTGATAATCTTTTTGTTTTGAAAAAGTATTATAACCAAGTCCAGCCTTGTTAAAAACACATCTTTGCTGTTCTAAAAGTCTTTCTAGGTTCTTTTGACCATTTGTGAATGTGAGGACAGTATTAGTCAAGTCCTTGACTTTATCTTTTAGCTTATTACATTCACATGGTGAGTCATGAGGAACATTTTCAATTTCATTTAATTTCTTAATTCCTCATTCTTAGTGGCTAACATACTCTTATCTTTTTGTAGAGTTTTACATGATTGTGAGAGACTGTGGATTTCCTTTTTAAAGGATTTGTTTAATTTAGCTATTCTACCAAATTCAGTATAAAGTTCATCAAATGTTTCTCTTATTTCATCATATGAGAGAGAATCATTTGGGGAAGAAGTTACCTCATCCTCATTTGCCATGAGGCATAGATTTGCTACTTCTTCATCACCTGAATCTTCCGACTTGCTTCCCTCTGAGTCATCTTAAGTTGCCATCATAACCTTTTTCTTGTACTTTTGGCTTTTCTTGAGTTGAGGGCAGTCAGTCCTTATGTGGCCTGACTTCTTACATTCATAACAAGTGAGAGGTTCCTTCTTGCTAGATTCAGCTTTGTTCACTTCTTTTGAGAACTCCTTCTTATATGGTCTCTTTTTGAAGTTCTTCTTATGCTTGAGGAACCTTTTGAACCTTCTTGCCATCAAGGCTATATCTTCATCATCACTGCTGGTTTTCTCATCACTGATTTCAACTTGAGTAGACTTGAGAGCCAGCCCTTTCTTGTTTCTAGGTTCACCAGGCAATTGATCCTTCATTATGACTTCATGAGTCATAAGAGATCCTAGCAGCTCATCCATAGGCAGTTTGGTGAGGTCTTTAGCTTCTTGGATTGCTGTTACTTTTGGAGTCCAATCCTTGGGCAATGATCTTAAAATCATTTTCACATTTTCTGCATTAGAATATACTTTACCCAGAGATTTAAGACCATTTAAAATGTTAGTAAATCTGGTGAACATATCACCGATAGATTCTTCTTTTTTCATTTTAAATAATTCATACTTGTGAACAAGCATGCTAATCTTTTCTTCTTTAACCTGATTAGTCCCTTCATAGGTGACTTTCATTTTATCCCATATTTCTTTAGCAGAGTCACATCCAGACACTCTGTTAAATTCCTGGGGACTCAAAGCACAGTAGAGGTTGCTAATAGCTTTAGCATTAATTTGAATGAGCTTAATGTCAGCTTCATTCCATTCTTCCTCTACCTTAGGAATTCTGACATCATCCACAGTTTTTGTGGGAAGATGAGGGCCATTGACTATTACTCTCCAACACTCATAATCTAGAGCTTGAATGTAATACATCATCCTAGTTTTCCAATAGTTATAATTTTCTCCATTAAACAATGGTGGTCTAGTGGTGGTTCTCCTAGGCTTGTTGTAAATACATTATTTGCCATTATAAAATCGATTACTCAGATTGTTTAGATCTAATTAGAGTATTAGGCTCTGATACCAATTGTTGGCCAGGTAATGACCCTAAAGGGGGGTGAATATGGTCTAAGGCAGATTTTTAAAAATTAAAAGTATGAACTACAAGTTCAAAGAGCAAAATAGAGTATAATATACAACAAGATAAAACAATGGAATATTAAAAGAGAGAGAAGAGATAAGAAGAGTGCAAACTCAAGATTTGTTCTCAAGGTTCAGCAAGCGAGCCTACTCCCCGCCTCAGCTTCCAGCTAGAGGATTCACCACGATTCCTTAATCGTACAGGCTCCTTCACAGGTGGAGTCCAAACCCTTACAATCTCTCTTTACAGGTCGAGATATCACCTTTCAAGCTCTCCTTTAGGCCGAGCTGAAACCTTTCAACAGTACAACCCTCTCTTGATATTGCTAAAGCAACAACTTCAGTGCAAGAATCCTGGATTCTTGACTACTCTCAATAAATAGGTTTTGGATTGAAATTATGAACAGAAGGCTCCTTAAATGAGTTGGATAAGAATGAAATACAAACTCTAATAAAGTCTCTTAAAGAAGGTAGACTTGAATGAGCTCAAGAGAAACTTTTTGGGGATTTTCTAAGTGTGAGAGTGAGTGAAAATCAATATCAGTGAATCAGTGAAGAATAAGAGTTATTACTGTGATCAAGAGTTGTTGTATGTTCATAAATGAACTCCTTTTATAGCATTTGATCCAATAATGCTGTTGGGGAAGCATTAAATGCTTTTTAGTCCGTTGCAAACTAGCTGTTACAACGATTTTTCAGATTCAGACATGATTTCATCGACGAAGTGAAGTTCCCATTTGAGTTCGTCGCCGAATACATAAAACAGATTTGAATCCTAAAAAATCCTGTAGTGACTTCGTTGCCGAATTTATCTCAACCAAAGATTTCGTCGACAAATTCAGGAAACAGAACTGAATTAGAAAAACTTCTGTCATGACTTCGTCGCCGAATTCAGTCTTCCTAGAGAATTTGTCGACGAATTCAAAGTAAGAATTCTGAAATCAGTCTTGGATCAGACCAAAGGAATGAGATTTATTTCCTAGGTTAAATGACTACCTTTTAAACATGATTTTATGGTCCCTTAGGGCCTTAAACTGTTTTTCCAACAAGTATCCTAGGTTTCTATGGTCTTTCTATGATTCTTTGAGCTTTTTAATTCTACCATACTTTTGAGGACTTTTTACATGAAACCTATAAACTCTCAAAATGAAAAGAGAGACATTAAAATTGATTAGAGACGATCTTGGCTTGACTTAGGTCTTGCAAATGTGCTTTTTGTCTTCAATGGTCCTGACTTGGACTAAGGTCTTATCTTGGATCTTCATCTTGTATTTAGAGAGTTGGACTTCCTCTTGGGTAATTTCCAACCTTTTTCATGATTGGAGTGCTATCAACTTATGAAATCTGAAATGTTCACGCACTTAAATGGTTTTATTAGTACCAAATATTTCATTATATTATTATATTATTATCAAAATTATTAGGGGTACTTATGGTTGTAATCCTGAGGCTAACATATACATAAAGCCCTTGACCTCTATAAGCACCATTCACTAAACACACAGAGTATGTTTCATACTCTTTGCTTGCTTTCCCAAACCACCTCACACCCCTTGACTCATACACTGAATTCACAACAAACTCGGGTCATGAGAAAAAAACCTCAAGATAAGCAGTTATGTAAAAACACACACATGAAGACGCATTAAAGACTAAAATACCCCTAATAAACTAGGTAATGACATGAAAAAGATGCGGGTCTCTACAGTAGGTACCGTGGATAGCCTCAACCCTGAGCCTTGGGTTGAGGAAGAGTATGTAGAGGAGAGAGAGCCTCCTATCCCGATGCAGTCGTAGGAGGATAGAGATCACGATGTGTGGCCATATTTGGATTACTGTTGAGCATAGTGGGCTCAATAGTTCTTTTTGTATTTTGATATTTTGATAGGTGGGATGTCCATCTTTGACTTGATATGTTATGTGTATAAACTTGGAATACTGGTTTGAATTATAGAAGAAAAGAAAAAGTTGGTTCATGCTTCCGCATTCATGATATAGCTTCCGCACTCTAATTCACGTTATATTATGGTATGTTTACCTTGTTCATTACAAGATGGTTTGACAGGTATATATAGTCACACCTAAAGTATCCCTTAACTCCTAGGGGGTATTTTGGGGTGCGACAGAAGTGGTATCAGAGCTTAGGTATTAGAGAGCTGATACCATGATTGAACAAGGCATTAGAGTCACCTAAAATAGTCGTATTCCAAGTAAAGACTAACAAGTTAGTCTTAGTCAAAATAGGTTAAACCTCAACCGAACTTAGTGTCCTACGCTAGGAACACGAATTGTATGTTATGCCTTTGCTATGTATACATTGGTGTGTTGTTATTTGCTTAAGATATATTGAATGAATTAGGAAATGGTTATGAAATGTATATCCAAGTTAGACTCATGTTGTACTGTCGATCTCAGGATTTAATCATGAGATGCGGTGCTCGTTGTCACGGATATAACACAAGGGGAAATAGAGGTGATGCTCTTTCGAGTGATGAGCAACCCGATTTCACCCAAGCTTTTACATCAATAACCAAGACCTTGGCTATGTTAGCAGTGAGGAAACCTATTTGTAGCACCCCGGACTTTTCTATACTTAATGAATACCGTTTTCGTAGCTAATTGGCCTTCCTCATAGTCTAATTAATAAATAAGAGAGAAATCGGAAATTCTGAAATGTCAGAAATGTTCATTTTTGAAAGACGAACCCAACGCAAGTTGAATCGTCGAAATCCGGCGAGCGAGTCAAGAGATATGGTCAAAACAGTCCAGACCTACAGAGCACCGATCGCTCGGTCCAGTTAGCAATCGATCGGTCCAAAACCGATCGATCGGTATCTATCGCACGGTCAAAGATTTTGTATGGGGAAATTTTCCAGAGAGTAGTTTTTTGACCGGTCGCTCGGCCAGAGTACCGATCGCTCGGTAGGCAACCAATCGATCGGTCATAACCACAGATCGCTCGGTCCCCGTGTTTTGCAGAAAATTTTGTAAGGGCATTTTCATCTTTTGGGCGTTAAACCCTTTCTTCTTAAGGCTTGCCCGAGCCTTTAGGGCTTCATTCACATACTTAGAGGACTTTGAGAGTTAGGGAGAGAGTAGAAGGAGACTCTAACCTAGGGTTTCGTTTTTGAGGAGGAATCAAAGGGGGTTTAAGAACCCTAGATCCCCCATCTCGTTTGGCTTCGATTTCAAGGCTCAAGCTCTTGTGGGACTCCTCCTCCAAGCTAGGGCAGCACCCACACACGTTTTTTTGAAAGGGGTTCCTTCCCCAATTCAAGTCTTCCTCAAGCAAGGGTTGTTCCCTACCTTTTTTGGAGCTTCAATCAAGGTTCCTACCAAGATCAAGCCTTGATCTAAGGTTAGTACACCCTACTAACTTACCTAGCAATAAATCTAAGTTTTCTTTATGAAATGTGATTTATGCAATTATGTTTGCTTTCTTGTGAAATGTATCATCCTTAATAAATATAAACAAGATAAAGAAATGGTATGGATGTTTGGATGGATGTTGGATGTGGCGATTGGATGCCGAATGGGTGATGTATGGTATGTGTGGGTCATGGATTAGAAAATGGAGGATGGACATTACACAAATAATAAACTTACCTTGTGTGATTGAATGTAAAATATGCACTAAAAAGGAGAAAATGAACAATGAGGAAACTTGCATGCTAAGTGTTTGACAAAATACCTAAACTATGAACTAATGATTTAAATGAAGAAATGGAAAGGGGCCTTATGCATGTATTCTCATGAATGATGAATGGATTTAAATACCATGTTGATTACTCAAATTCTCATATGCATATATTGTGAATTGAATGGTGATGTCATACCTCTCCTATTATCCTTATTCCATGGTTGTCACGATTGACACGTACACGAGCACGCATGATAGCATGAACCAAGATTTCAAGAACATGAGCATATAATAACCAACAAGAAAATATTGCATGTCAAGGAGGTTGGTAGCGCAGGGACATTCGGGTACTAGCCTCTGGCTCACAAGAAAACCCCTAAAACACATATTGTCAAGGAGGTTGGTAGCCCAGGGACATTCGGGTACTAGCCTCTGGCTCACAAGAAAAATTAAACAAGTAATAAAAATCACCTATTGTCAAGGAGGTTGGTAGCCCAGGGACATTCGGTTACTAGCCTCTGGCTCATAAGAAAACCATACATATCCAGGAGGTTGGCAGCCCAGGGAGATTCGGGTGCTAGCCTCTGGGTCACAAGTTACAAGATACAAGGTTACAAGATGATGACAAGACATTCATGCATGCACGCATACATGGTTTTAAAATACATACCGGGACATGGAAACGGGTTTACAAGCATGAGTTTTGTCGGCGTTTTTGCATTCATGCTCATCAAGATGATAATATTTCTCCATGATTAATATCGTTTAATTCTATGATTTTACTATTGCCTGGAATTGATGATTGGTATTGTACTACTCTTTGCATGTTTATTATTGTTATGGATAGCTAGTAGCTTGTACTCGCTGAGTATTCCATGCTCAGCCGTACTTCCATGTCGGTAGGTACTGAGGGAGCCCTCGACCCAGAGCCTTGGGTCGAGGAAGAGTATATCGAGGAGAGAGAGCCGTCTATCCCACTGCAGTCTCAGGCGGACCTAGACCTTGATGTGTGGCCATACCTCGACTACTGTTGAGGGGAGAGTACGAGAGGGTCTTTTATGTATTTTGACAGTTTGATAGGTGGGTTTTTCCACTTTAGACTTAGACATGTTTTGTATATATGTTAACTTGGAATACTATTTTGGAAATCTTAAAAGAAAAGAAAAAGTTAGTTTACGCTTCCGCATTTATGTTTAGCTTCCGCGCTCTGATTATCATTGTTTAGTACGTTAATTATCTTGTTCATGGCAGGATGGTTTGGCAGGTACGTATAGTCACGCCTAAAGTATCCCTAAACTCCTAGGGGATATTTTGGGGCGTTACAGAAGTGGTATCAGAGCTCTAGGCATTAGAGTCCCTAGGGTCGCGTAGTACTAGAGACCATGATTGAACAAGGCATTAGTTGTATTCCAAGTATGGACTAACAAGTTAGTCCTAGTCAAAATAGGTTGAATCTCAACCAAACTTAGAGTCCTACGCTAGGAACACGGATTGTATGGATGATGTTGTGTTGTATACCATATGTGCATTAATTGTGTTGTGCTTATTAAATATGCTTGATGAATATATATTGAGCGAATTGCGAAATTTGTACTAAATGCGTATCCAAGTTAGACTCATGTTGTATTGTTGTTCTCAGGAGAAATCATGAGACGCAATACCCGGGGTCGCGGGTACAACACAAGGGGCAATGGAGGTGATGCTCCATCAGGTGATGATCAACCCGATTTTGCCCAAGCTTTTGCCTCAATAGCCGAGACCTTGGCTATGCTAGCGGCGAGGCAACCGGCCACTCCGCCTAATGCCGATCTTATACTAGCTCCTCCTAATCGAGCACAAGCCGGAATAGAGGCTTTTCGGAGGATGAGGCCTCCAACCTTTTGTGGGAGTATTGACCCGCTTGTGGCCGAAGGATGGATTCGGCAATTAGAAAAGATCTTCTCCGTGTTAGCGCCTACTGAGGCAGAGAAGGTTACTTGGGCCGCCTTTATGCTTGAAGGTGAGGCTGACCATTGGTGGAAATCTGCACTTCGAACCCGAGAGTTGACCCGCCAAGGTCAAGACTGGACTTGGGAGGAATTCTTGGATGTTTTCAACAAGAAGTACTTCCCAATAGGGATGAAAGAAAAGATGGAAGTTGAGTTCATTACCTTGGAGCAAGGTAATATGTCGGTAGCGGCTTATGAAGCAGCCAAGTTTTCGGAGCTATCCAGATTTGTTCCACATATGATAGCAACCGAGGCTATGAAAGCCCGGAAATTTGAGAGGGGGTTGAAGGCATACCTCAAGGACCGAGTCTCAATGTTCAGACATGAGACATATTCAGAAGTAGTGGACAAGGCACTTTTGGCCGAGTCGAACTCCGAGGAGTTCTTCAAGAGAAGAGGAATGGAGAAAGGACAGTCGAGTAGTTCAGGGGAGAAAAGAGCAAGGACTAGCTTGTATCAGTCCGCAGGGCCGGCTCAGTCACAGAGGATATATTCGGCACCACAGGCTCCTCGCCCTTTGGCTCCACCAGCTTTTCGCCCGATTTTTGCTCAGGCTCCTCGCCCCGCAGTGACTCAGGCTACGGGATATGCTCCTCCCACCTATGCGCATGATATCTGCACCCTTTGTGGAAGGAGGCATCCAGTGGGAGAATGTCGGAGGGTTACAGGAAGTTGCTTCCATTGTGGTGACCAAGACCACATGGTTAGAGATTGTCCCCGACGTCATTTGCCAGCTCAGTCTTCAGGGAGCAGGCCCCTGATTAGGCAGACATCCCAGCCTAGCTCTTCCCAAGCTTCGAGGGCCTCACAGTCTACACGGCCTCCTCGCCCAGCCACACAGGGCCGAGTCTTCGCCCTGTCAGAGAGAGACGCACGTGCATCCGATGATGTCGTGCAAGGTACGCGAGAATTTTGAGTTTAAGTTGTATAAAATTTCTATGGTTTATTATGTGGTTATTTATACTAAGGGTTACCTATGTATGATGCTTGTTATTGTTTGAAATCTACTGATATTAGTTACTTAATCGCACAGGCGCTTTATTAGTGAACGAGTGTCTCGCTCGAGTGTTGATAGACACAGGATCTACTCACTCTTTTGTCTCACCAAGTTTTGCAAAGGGCTTTTTGACTGAGGCTACTCCATTGGAGCGGGAGTTGACCATTGCAACTCCACTCGGCAAGTTAGTTGATACGGACAAGATATTCAGGGATAGTGTGGTTCAAGTGGGGGAGAAGGAACTGTTAGCCGATCTCATCATCCTAAACTTCTGAGACTTGGATTTCGATGTTATCCTAGGGATGGATTGGTTGGCAAACCATCACGGGCATGTTGCGTGTTTTGAAAAGATGGTGAACTTCAAGCCGGAAGGGGTTAAGCCTTTTCTTTTCCGAGGATTGAGAGAAAGGGATATTGCTCGCCTTGCAGCTTTGAGCTTAGCAAACCCCGAAGTACAAAACTCCTCGGCTATTCCAGTTGTGAGTGAGTTCTTAGATGTGTTCCCGGAAAAACTTCCCAGATTACCTCCTGATAGAGAGATCGAGTTCGATATAGAGCTTGCTCCGGGTACCGCTCCAATTTCAAGGGCACCATATAGAATGGCCCCTATAGAGCTTGAAGAATTGAAGAAACAGATTGAGGAGTTACAACAACTTGGTTTCATCCAACCAAGCGTCTCGCCGTGGGGAGCTCCGGTTCTCTTTGTGAAGAAGAAAGACGGGTCAATGAGAATGTGTACAGACTACCGCCAGTTGAACAAGGTTTATATCAAGAATCGTTATCCCTTGCCAAGGATAGACGACTTGTTCGACCAACTGAAGGGAGCGAGATTTTTCTCCAAGATTGATCTTAGGTCGGGGTATCATCAGCTAAAGATCAAGTCGGAGGATGTTCCGAAGACGGCTTTCAGGACTCGGTATGGGCATTACGAGTTCCTTGTCATGCCTTTTGGGCTGACGAATGCACCGGCGGCGTTCATGGATTTGATGAATCGGGTGTTCCGATCATACTTGGATCGATGCGTGATTGTATTCATCGACGACATTTTGGTGTATTCCCAGACACGGGAAGATCACGCACGAGACCTCCGCCTTGCTCTAGAGATGTTGAGAGAGCATAGGCTATATGCCAAATTGAGCAAGTACGAATTCTGGTTAGAGAAAGTGGCGTTCCTAGGCCACGTAGTGTCTGCCGAGGGTATTTCTGTAGATCCAGCCAAGGTTGAGGCAGTCATGAGTTGGGAGAGGCCCAAGTGCGTCATGGAGATACGTAGTTTCCTCGGGTTGGCAGGCTATTACCGGAGATTTGTAGAGGGATTCTCCAGTTTGGCCGCACCTCTCACTTACTTGACGAGGAAAAATGCCAAGTTCAGTTGGAGTGACCGATGTGAAGTGAGTTTCGAAGAGTTGAAGAAGCGCCTCACCACGGCCCCATCCTTACTGTGCCATCCGGACATGGTGGTTATGAGGTATATAGCGATGCTTCGCATATCGGACTTGGGTGTGTCCTTATGCAGCATAAGAAAGTCATTGCCTACGCATCAAGACAATTGAAGGAGCATGAAAAGAATTACCCCACTCACGACTTAGAACTCGTCGCGGTTGTGTTTGCATTGAAGATTTGGCGACATTATCTTTATGTGGAACAATTTGAGGTATTCACAGATCATAAAAGCCTTAAGTATTTGTTTTCCCAGAAAGAGCTGAACCTGAGGCAAAGAAGATGGGTAGAATTTTTGAAAGACTACGAGTGCTCCATTCAATACCACCCGGGCAAAGCGAATGTAGTAGCCGATGCTCTTAGCCGGAAGCCTACTGGACTTTTGGCGCATATGATGCTGAAGGAGTGGAGGTTGCTGAAGGATGCATCCAACCTCGACATCAGTTTTAGTCTCCCTACCTATGGGCCGGTAATGGCTAACATCACAGTTAGGCCATTTATGTTGAGCATGATCTAGGAGTTATAGGAAATGGATGCCGAGCTACTTTCTTGCCGAGACAAGTCAGTTAAGAGTGGCAGCAAGGATTTTACGCCGAGGGAAGATGGAATTATCACTTTCAAGGGAAGAGTATGTGTCCCAGCCAATGAGAAGCTTAAGCGAGAAATCTTATACGAGGCTCACCGGTCCAAGTACACTGTTCACCCCGGAGGTACCAAAATGTATAGAGACTTGAAAAAGCACTTTTGGTGGCAGAGCATGAAGCGAGAAATAGCGGAGTATGTGTCTAAATGCTTGGTGTGCCAACAAGTCAAAGCCGAACACAGGAGACCGGCTGGACTTTTGCAGTCCCTCCCCATTCCCGAGTGGAAATGGGAACATATCTCTATGGACTTCATTGTGGGGTTGCCGAAGACGGCTAGAAACTATGATGCTGTATGGGTCGTGGTCGACAGACTCACGAAGTCCGCCCATTTCTTACCGTACCGGATTACATTCAACTCAAATCAGTTGGCTGCATTGTATATCAAAGAAATAGTCCGATTGCACGGGGTGCCAGTGAGCATTGTGTCGGATCGAGACCCTAGATTTACCTCCAGGTTTTGGAAAAGCTTTCAGAGTGCCATGGGTTCCCGGTTGGACTTTAGTACGGCGTTCCATCCACAGACAGATGGGCAAACCGAGCGAGTGAATCAGGTTATTGAAGATATGCTCCGAGCTTGTATGCTGGATTTTAAAGTAAGTTGGGAAGATCACCTACCTTTGGATAGGAGAGATCAAGTCTTGCGTAACAAGACCATTCCCTTGGTCTTAGTGAGATGGCAACACCATTCAAGGGAGGAAGCTACATGGGAACGAGAAGCCGAAGTGCGGGAAAAGTATCCTCAGTTATTTATTTAGGGCCTTGGCATTCCCTTGTAATTGTTATGGTCTTGTGCATGTATGTATCGTCCAAATTTCGGGGATGAAATTTTTGTAAGGGGGGGAGAATGTAGCACCCCGGACTTTTCTATACTTAATGAATACCGTTTTCATAGCTAATTGGCCTTCCTCATAGTCTAATTAATAAATAAGAGAGAAATCAAAAATTCTGAAACATCAGAAATGTTCATTTTCGAAAGGCGAACCCAACGCAAGTTGAATTGTCGAAATCCGGTGAGCGAGTCAAGAGATATGGTCAAAACAGTCCAGACCTACAGAGCACCGATCGCTCGGTCCAGTCAGCGATCGATCGGTCCAAAACCGATCGATCGGTATCTATCGCACGGTCAAAGATTTTGTATGGGGAAATTTTCCAGAGAGTAGTTTTTTGACCGGACGCTTGGCCAGAGTACCGATCGCTCGGTAGGCAACCGATCGATAGGTTATAACCAACGATTGCTCGGTCCCCGTGTTTTGCAGAAAATTTTGTAAGGGCATTTTCATCTTTTGGGCGTTAAACCCTTTCTTCTTAAGGCTTGCCCGAGCCTTTAGGGCTTCATTCACATACTTAGAGGACTTTGAGAGTTAGGGAGAGAGGAGAAGGAGACTCTAACCTAGGGTTTCGTTTTTGAGGAGGAATCAAAGGGGGTTTAAGAACCCTAGATCCCCCAGCTCGTTTGGCTTCGATTTCAAGGCTCAAGCTCTTGTGGGACTCCTCCTCCAAGCTAGGGCAGCACCCACACATGTTTTTTTGAAAGGGGTTCCTTCCCCAACTCAAGTCTTCCTCAAGCAAGGGTTGTTCCCTACCCTTTTTGGAGCTTCAATCAAGGTTCCTACCAAGATCAAGCCTTGATCTAAGGTTAGTACACCCTACTAACTTACCCTAGCAATAAATCTAAGTTTTCTTTATGAAATGTGATTTATGCAATTATGTTTGCTTTCTTGTGAAATGTATCATCCCTAACAAATATAAACAAGATAAAGAAATGGTATGGATGTTTGGATGGATGTTGGATGTGGCGATTGGATGCCGAATGAGTGATGTATGGTATGTGTGGGTCGTGGATTAGAAAATGGAGGATGAGCATTACACAAATAATAAACTTACCTTGTGTGATTGAATGTAAAATATGCACTAAAAAGGAGAAAATGAACAATGAGGAAACTTGCATGCTAAGTGTTTGACAAAATACCTAAACTATGAAATAATGATTTAAATGAAGAAATGGAAAGGGGCCTTATGCATGTATTCTCATGAATGATGAATGGATTTAAATACCATGTTGATTACTCAAATTCTCATATGCATATATTGTGAATTGAATGGTGATGTCATACCTCTCCTATTATCCTTATTCCATGGTTGTCACGATTGACACGTACAAGAGCACGCATGATAGCATGAACTGAGATTTCAAGAGCATATGCATATAATAACCAACAAGAAAATATTGCATGTCAAGGAGGTTGGTAGCCCAGGGACATTCGGGTACTAGCCTCTGGCTCACAAGAAAAACTAAACAAGTAATAAAAATCACCTATTGTCAAGGAGGTTGGAAGCCCAGGGACATTCGGGTAATAGCCTCTGGTTCACAAGAAAACCATACATATCAAGGAGGTTGGCAGCCCAGGGAGATTCGGGTGCTAGCCTCTGGCTCACAAGTTACAAGATACAAGGTTACAAGATGATGACAAGACATTCATGCATGCACGCATACATGGTTTTAAAATGCATACCGGGACATGGAAACGGGTTTTCAAGCATGAGTTTTGTTGGCGTTTTTACATTCATGCTCATCAAGATGATAATATTTCTCCATGATTAATATCGTTTAATTCTATGATTTTACTATTGCCTGGAATTGATGATTGGTATTGTACTACTCTTTGCATGTTTATTATTGTTATGGATAGCTAGTAGCTTGTACTCGCTGAGTATTCCATGCTCAGCCGTACTTCCATTTCGGCAGGTACTGAGGGAGCCCTCGACCCAGGGCCTTGGGTCAAGGAAGAGTATATCGAGGAGAGAGAGCCGTCTATCCCACTGCAGTCTCAGGCGGACCGAGACCTTGATGTGTGGCCATACCTCGACTACTGTTGAGGGGAGAGTACGAGAGGGTCTTTTATGTATTTTGACATTTTGATAGATGGGTTTGTCCACCTTAGACTTAGACATGTTTTGTATATATGTTAACTTGGAATACTATTTTGGAAATCTTAGAAGAAAAGAAAAAGTTAGTTTACGCTTCCGCATTTTTCTTTAGCTTCCGCGCTCTGATTATCATTGTTTAGTACGTTAATTATCTTGTTCATGACAGGATGGTTTGGCAGGTACATATAGTCACGCCTAAAGTATCCCTAAACTCCTAGGGGGTATTTTGTGGCGTTACACTATTACTCTTCCTCCTACCGACACCATTATAGATGCTCCTCCAAATAGAGCACAAGCCGGAATAGAGGCTTTTCAGAGGATGAGGCCACCAATATTTTGTGGGAGCATTGACCAGCTAGTCGCCAAAGGATGGATCCAACAACTTAAAAAGATCTTCTCTGTGTTGACACCTACTGAGGCGGAAAGGGTCACTTGGGCCGCCTTTATGCTTGAAGGCGAGGCCAATCATTGGTGAAGGTTTGCACTTAGGACCCAAGATTTGACCTGACAGGGTCAAGAGTGGACATGGGGTGAATTCTTGGACATCTTTTACAAGAAGTACTTCCCCATCAGGATGAAAGAAAAGAAGGAGGTTGAGTTCTTACCTTGGAACAAGGTAATATGTCTGTGGCTTCTTATGAGGCCAAATTATCCGAGTTGTCTGGATTTGCTCCTCACATGATAGCTACCGAGGCAATGAAGGCCTGGAAATTCGAGAATGGGTTGAAGGCCTACCTCAAGGATAGAGTCTCAATGTTTAGGCATAAGACATATGCCGAAGTGGTGGACAAGGCCTAACTAGTCGAGTCTAATTCTGAGGAATTCCTCAAGAGAAGGGGAATGGAGAGAGGCCAATCTAGGCTCAGCAGAGAAGAGAGCTAGGACTACACCATACCAACCTTCAGGGCCAGCACAGTCACAGAGGCTGTATTCTGCCCCACAGGCTCCTCGTTCATTTGCTCCACCGGTTTCCCACCCGGCTATCACTCAAGCAACTCGCCCTGCGCTACCTCAAGTTACAAGATATTCTCCCTCCACTTACTCGTATGACATTTTCACTCTTTATGGTAGGAGGCATGTGGCCGGAGAGTGTAGGAAGATTTCTGGTTGGTGTTTTCATTGTGGTGACCAGGGCCACATGATCAGAGATTGTCCCTGCCGATAGATGCCATCTCAGTCTCAGGGGACTAGGCCCCTGATTAGGCAGTTCTCCCAGCAAAGCCCTTCACAGGCATCGAGGCCCTCACAGTTTACACGGCCACCTCGCTAGGCTACTCAGGGTCGAGTCTTCGCCTTGTCAAAACGGGATGCACGTGCATCTGACAATGTCGTACAAGGTACGCTGAATTAGAGTTGTGGTCTATAAATTGTCAATAGTATGTGATATATGTTTATATATGTGTACGAACATGCTATGTATATTCTATATGTACTGCTATGCATGGTTGGTTTAGTTGTGTGTAACGTGTTCCTAGCCAGGGGATTGGTTAACATTGGATTTAAATGTCCGATGGACGTGTTTAGCATTACTAGGTATGAAGGCTCGTTCGAGCTAAATGAAGTGTGGGAAAGTATCCTCACTTGTTCGTGGAAGTCCAAATTTTGAGGATGAAATTTTTGTAAGGGGGGGAGAATGTAGCACCCTGGAACTTTTCATACCTAATGAATAGTGCCCTTGTCGCGACTGAAAATACCCCCTAGGAGTAAGGGATACTTTGACTCAAGACCACCGTACCATACCTCTAATATGATACATAAGGTACACATACAGACCTGTCAGAGTACATAGACAACATAGCGGAAATGATTTATAATGCATAGCGGAACAAAATACACTAAACATAGCGGAAGCAAAGTAAATACTCCTATAACTTGTCCCACATGTGAGCTAACAAAATACAACTGCATACGTATATCCAAAATGTGGAGTGGACAAGTCCCACTCTCACTTAACAAAATATAATACTAATCTAGGTAGATCAACAAAAGTCAAAGTCCCGACACCTATCTGTCGAACCATCGTCCTGGTAGTGATCCATGGAAGGCTTAGGGTCAAAGTACTCTTCCTCTACCCAAGGTTCTGTGCCACATAGATCAAAGGGAACTTGAACACTTGCTAATGATAACAAATATTGACTGAGCATGGAATACTTAGCGTATACAAGCTACTAACAATAAAGCAATAGTAACATAGAGCATACGAATCATAGAGACTGAAATCCCTAAAGCATATTAAAGTGGAGAAACCTTGTATAGCATATGTGATGAAATCCGAAATCTAAAACCAAAACCATACCGTGTGAGTCAAGCGATAATCATAATCTTGTGAGTTCATAGAGTTCTTAGAGTTTCTTAGAGTCATTTATGATCCGTAGAGACATAGAGATACCATACACCAAAACCATAGAGATCTTAGAGCATTTTCATGGTGATCCTTAGAGCTTGTGAGACGATATTAGAGATATCATGGAGTTCTTGTGATGGGTATCATGATCCTTAGAGCTTGTGAGACGATATTAGAGATATCATGGAGTTCTTGTGATGAGTATCATGATCCTTAGAGCTTGTGAACCGATCTTAGACAAATCATGGAGTTGTTTAGAATCATTCCTTATAAGTCATTTGTTCAAAAACCCTTTTTGTAGCATTGAAGAAATCCATGGAAAACATCGATCATGCGAGACATGCGAGCACATGAGCATACAAGAGTACTAGCATATATTTTGACACCCAAAACTCTTAGAGGCCTTAATTCAAACACTTAGAGTGCATCATAATGATAGCTTACATCCAAGTATAACACAACCTTTTACACCATACAATTCAAGGTATATATATAGTAGGTAATAAGAAGAATAACCCAAGGTAACTAGTAGTATTGCAAGATTGGTAGTAGAGTATATCTACCTTGATGAAATCAGTGATTTGTTCCAAAAGATTGGAACACTTAAAGAACTTGAGTTCTTTGTTGAGAAACACCACAAGGAAGGAAGGATCTTGATCTTCCTTCAAGCTTGAGCAACTCCTAGTTCACTCCTTCTTCTTCCTCTTCAAAATCTCTCAAAATGGGGCACAAAGGGTTTCTATAACCCTAAGGCACAAACCCAGCCCTTATATAGGCAAAGGGTAGTGGCTAAAGTCTTAAACACCCTTAATGAAGAAAATTTGCGTATAACCGATCGATCAGTGGTACAGACCGAGCGATCGGTGACTGACTGGTCGATCGGTGGTTTCAACTGAGAGATCGGTTGAAAACACCCTCTCTAGAATTTTTTCCCATACAAAAAAGTTAACCGTTTGATAGCTACCGATTGATCGGTATAAGACCGGTCGATCGGAGGTTATCACCGATCGATCGGTAGTCCCCTACTTTTTGTAAAACCCTGTTTTAACTACTTGAATCTTCTCCAATCTAATTCTAACACTCCTTTTATGCTTAAGCACAATCCTTAAGCATATATTGACCTATTAGAACATGGATGCCGTAAATTCAACCATGTATATTAATATAAGGCCCATTAGTGCACAAAACCACACTTGAGTACTATTCACTGCTTAGTGATATGAAAATTTGGGGTTCTACATCCCTTCCTCCTTATAAGAATTTCGCCCTTGAAATTAGAACGATACCAAAAGCATAACGAGAATAAAATACATACAATCCAACGAACAAAACTACTCAAACAAGTGAGGGTACTTTTCCTTCACTTCGGCTTTTCGCTCCCACGTAGCTTCTTCCTTGGAATGATGTTGCCATTTCACAAGGACTAAAGGGATAGTCTTGTTACGCAAGACTTGATCTCGACAATCCAAGATCTGAACATGTTGCTCAATCAATATGAGATCCTCTCTAATCTCCACAGGATCAAGAGCAATGACGTGTGATGGATCCAAAATGTATTTCCTAAGCATAGACGTGAAACACATTATGGACCACTGCCATATGAGGTGGTAGTGCTACCCTATAAGCAACCTCACCAACCCTCGTGATAATCTCAAATGGCCCCGTGTACCTAGGGCTGAGCTTTCCCTTCTTTCCGAATTGCATGATTCCCCGACTCGGTGAAATCTTCACAAAGACCTGATCCCCAACTTGGAATTCTAAATCTCTGCGGTGAGTGTCTGCATAGCTCTTCTACCTATCCTTAGTAGTTTTCAAATGCTCCCTGATGACTTTGACCCTTTCTGTGGTCCGTTCGATCAATTCAGGACCAAGTACCTTTCTCTCACCAACTTCATTCTAGTATAGCGGTGATCGACAACTCCGGCCATACAGAGCTTCAAATGGCGCCATTTGGATGCTTGCCTGGTAACTGTTGTTGTAGGCAAATTCAACCAACGGCAAGTGTTCCTCCCAACTACCCTGAAATTCCAGCATACAAGCTCAGAGCATATCCTCCACAACCTGATTTACCCATTCAGTCTGCCCATCGATTTGAGGATGAAAGACGGTGCTGAAATGTAAATGAGAGCCCATAGCACTCTGAAAGTCTTTTAGAATCTGGAAGTGAACCTAGGGTCTCGATCAGAAACAATGGAAACTGGCACACCGTGCAGACGAACCACCTCTTTAACATATAACGCCACCAACTGACTCGAACTAAAAGTAGTCCGATAGGGAATAAAGTGTGCAGACTTAGTCAATCTGTCTACTATCACCTAAATAGCATCGGAGCCCTTCGCCCTCTGCGGCAAACCCACGAAGAAATCCATCGAGATATTCATCCATTTCCATTCGGGAATAGGGAGGGACTGTAAAAGACCTACCAGCCTCTAATGCTCAGCCTTCACTTGTTGGCACACAAAACATCGAGAAACATACTCGACGACTTCTCTCTTCATGTTTCGCCACCAGTAGTGCCTCTTGAGATTCTGATACATCTTGGTACCTCCCGGATGTACCGTGTACTTGGATCGATGAGCCTCGTCCAAAATCTCACCCCTCAACACTTTGTCGGTGGGAACTCACAACCTGCCTTTGAATGTGATAGCACAATCACCATTCAAAGCGAACTCCTGACTGCCACTACTAATTGACTTGTCTCGGTAAGCAAGCAACTCAACATCCGAATTCTGCAACTCCTTGATTCGGTTCAAGATATGCTTGAGAGTAGTGTCTAGGTTACACATATCGTCCAATAACTTCCAGTCATGTACTCTCAGGTGAGCCATAACCCCGTAGTGCTTCCTACTAAGAGCATCGGCTACTACGTTAGCCTTACCCGGATGGTACTGGATAGAACAGTCGTAGTCCTTCATAAACTTCATCCATCGACACTGCCTTATATTCAACTCCTTTTGGAGGAAGAGATACTTCAAGCTCTTGTGGTCTGTGAATACCACGAACTCTTCCCCATAGAGGTAGTGACGCCAAATTTTTAGTGCGAAAATGACTACTGCAAGCTCTAAGTCATGTGTGGGGTAGTTCTGCTCTTGCTCCTTCAACTGACGGGAAGCATAGGCAACTACCTGCTTATGCTGCATAAGGACACATCCAGGTCCAACAAGTGAAGCATCACTATAGACTTCAAAACCACCGCTCTCAGACGGAACCGTAAGAACAGGGACTATGGTAAGCCTCTTCTTCAACTCCAAGAAACTTGCCTCGCACTTGTCACTCCAAGTGAACTTAGTGTCTTTCCGTGTGAGGTAGGTAAGCAGAGCTGCAAAGCTTGAAAATCCCTCCACGAACCTCCTGTAGTATCCTACCAGGCTGAGAAAACTACGAATCTCGGTAACACTCTTCGGCCTTTCCCAATTCATCACTGCTTCAATCTTTGCAAGATCGACTGAGATACCTTCAACAGAAACCACATGCTCCAGAAAAGACACCTTGTCTAGCCAGAACTCGCACTTACTCAACTTAGCATAAAGCCTATGCTGTGTCTGCAATAAAAGGCGGAGATCTCTTGTGTGATCATCCTGTGTCTGTGAATACACGAGGATATCATGTACAAATACGATCACACACTGATTGAGAGTCGATCTAAACACCTGGTTCATCAGATCCATAAATGTAGCTGGCACATTAGTCAGACCAAATGACATCACCAAAAACTCGTAATGGCCGTATCGAGTCCTGAATGTCGTCTTCAGAATGTCCTTGTTGATCTTCAACTGATGATAACCAGATCGGAGGTCAATCTTGGAGAAAAACTTCGCACCCTTCAACTGGTTAAACAAGTCGTCTATTCGAGGCAATGGATAACGATTCTTGATAGTGACCTTGTTCAACTGCCTATGGTCAATGCACATCCGGATCGACCTATCTTTCTTCTTCACAAAGAGCATCGGAGCTCCCAAAGGTGAGACACTTGGCTGGATAAAGCGAAGGCCTTGCAATTCTTCCAACTACTCCTTCAACTCTTTGAGCTCAATAGGGGCCATCCTATACGGAGCCCTTGAAATCGGAGCCATGCCTGGAGCCAACTCAATTGCAAACTCAATTGCCCGATCCAGAGGTAATCCTAGTAAGGTCTCCAGAAAAATATCCATATAGTCACACACAACAGGAATGGACGTGGAGTCTCGTACTTCTACCTTCTTGAGACTGAGAGCCACAAAGTGACCAATATCTCTCCTCTGAAGTCCCCTAAAATGAAACGGCTTCAACCCAATGGGTTTAAAGTTCACCACCTTCTTGAAACACGCCACATGTCCGTGGTGAGCTGAGAGCCAATCCATAATTAGGATAACGTCAAAATCCTAATCCTGAAACCCTAGAATGATCAGGTCGACTAGCAACTCGTGCTGCATGACTTGCACAACACTGCCCAGATACACTTTATCTGTCTCAATAGACTTGCCCAATGGAGTCGAAATGGATAACTCCCGAGGTAGCTTACTCGGCTCAGACGTAAAGCCTTCGGCAAAACTAGGAGAGACGAATGAATGAGTGGATCCCGTGTCGATCAACACTCTTGCTAGACACTCATTCACTAGCAACGATCCTGATAATGATAACTACCCAAGTTATAACATAAACTACATGCCCAGTACATATAGATACACGCATAGCGAAACACCACGTAGAACGTATACACATAATATATCATAGCAATACTAAAACTTTGACAATCTTAATTACGCATACCTTGCACAACATCGTCAGATGCCTGTGCGTCTCTATCCGTCAAAGCAAATACCCTACCCTGATTAGCCTGACGAGGCTGCTGGGTGGGCAGCAAGGATCTAGAGGCCTGAGATGAAGACCCCTGAAGTGAAGTCTGCCTGCTTGGAAGCCGAACTCCCTGTGGCCCAGTCTGTGACTCCTTGCGCGGGTAATCCAGAATCACGTGGCCAACCTCACCACAATGGAAACATCCACTTGAAAATCTACGGTAGTCCCCTGTCTTGTGCCGACGACCACATACGGCGCACTCCTCGAATGCCTGTGATGTGGAGGAAGCCGGAGGCATAACCCTCGTAGCTTGTGAAGTCATAGGACACGGTGCCTGAGGTGCAAAAGAAGGCCTTTGAGTCGACATCGACTAGGAGAACTGGTAAGGTCCAGTCCTAGTCCTCTTCTCAGACTGTGAAGAACCACTCGATTGACCTCGAGACATGCTCTTCCCGAAGCCACTATCGCTCCTCCTCATAAACTCTTACGCATTCTTCTCGAAGATCTTCGCCTTTCCTACTATCTCTCTCTAAGATTCCACTTAGAGAATGGACACCCGATCTCGGATGAAAGCCTTCAAACCCATCTCAAACTTCCAGACCCTCATGTCTTCAGTAGCAACCAAATACGGAGAAAATCTAGACAACTGCATGAACTTAGCCTCATACTCAGCTACGCTCATCGTCCATTGCTCCAAAAGCATAAACTCCCTCGCTTTCTGTTCACGAATAAATCTGGGAAAGTACTGCTCACAGAAAGTTTCAAGGAACTCTGCCTATGTCCAAGGTTCCCCTACCTTTGCAACATCTCTCAGCCTTTGGGTAGCTCGCCACTAATGTTCGGCTTCACCTTCCATCACGAAGGTAGACCATTCAACCTGTTGTTCCTCAGTACATCGGAGAGCCCGAAAGGTCTTCTCCAGCTGCATAATCTAGGACTCTGCCACCATTGGGTCCAGAGTGCCATAAAATGTCGGAGGCCGTAGTCTCCAGAAAGCTTCGAGCCCCACGGTATGATGATGCACTGGTGTAGGCACAGGAGTAGCCGGTGGGGTGGAGTAGGTCTAGCTGCCAACAAAGCCAAATTCTCAGCTATGGAATCCATAGCGTTCGCAAAGTAAAGCGGTTCCTCTTCTCTTAGAACTTCACCCTCGGATCTCCGAGTATGATAACTATGACCCCGAATGCCTCGTCTCATGATATCAAATCCTGAGATCAATTGGCAAAACATGAGTCTAACTTGGATACCAATCCTCACACAATATATAGCAATTCAATAACATGAAATGCTATACGCATATAGTATACATGAAAGTATACACATAGTAATACAATCACAACTTAGAGTATTCTAGCATAGCTAAGATTCTTGTATTGGGCATTTACCCCTTTCCTTTGGAATAAGACTAAGGACGTATTCTAAACTAGCACCTAGAATAGGATCCTAGACCGACCTAATGATTAGCTTGATATCGGTTATGTCGTGGTAACAAGCCTACAACAACAAGTCCATCCGAGTTCTAACTTCAACTCAGAGAACTCACTTCCGCTTAGCCCAAGGGATATCGATCCATAGAGCAGAACAACTCTAGTTCCCACTTAAAAGACACTAGCCTACGTGACCTAAATGACACTAGTCCACGTGACCTAATGCCTTGGCTCTGATACCAAGTCTGTCGCGACCCAAAATACCCCCTAGGAGTAAGGGATACTTTAACTCAAGACCGCCGTACCATACCTCCAATATGATAGATAAGGCACACATACAGACCTGTCAGAGTACATAGACAACATAGTGGAAACGATTTATAATGCACAGCGGAACAAAATACATTAAACATAGCGGAAGCAAAGTAAATACTCCTATAACTTGGCCCACACGTGAGCCAACAAAATACAACTGTATACGTATATCCAAAATATGGAGTGGACAAGTCCCACTGTCACTTAACAAAATATTGTATCAATCTACATAGATCAACAAAAGTCAAAGTCCCGACACCTATCTACCGAACCATCGTCCTAGTAGTGATCCATGGAAGGCTCCGGGTCGTAGTACTCTTCCTTTACCCAAGGTTTCGTGCCACATAGATCAAAGGGAACCCGACCACCTACAGATGATAACAAATATTGACTGAGCATGGAATACTTAGCGTATATAAGCTACGAACAAAGAACCAATTGTAACATAGAGCATACAAATCATGGAGACTGAAAACCCTAAAGCATATCAAAGTGGAGAAATCATGTATAGCATATGTGATGAAATCCGAAATCTAAAACCAAAACCATACCGTGTGAGTTAAGCGATAATCATAATCTTGTGAGTTCATAGAGTTCGTAGAGTTCGTAGAGTTTCTTAGAGTCATTTATGATCCGTAGAGACATAGAGATACCATAGAGAAAAACCATAGAGATCTTAGAGCATTTTCATGGTGATCCCTAGAGCTTGTGAGACGATCTGAGAGATATCATGGAGTTCTTGGGAATGGGTATCATGATCCTTAGAGCTTGTGAACCAGTCTTAGAAAAATCATGGAGTTGCTTAGAATCATTCCTTATAAGTCATTTGTTCAAAAACCCTTTTTGTAGCATTGAAGAAATCCATGGAAAACATCGATCATGCGAGACATGCGAGCACATGAGCATACAAGAGTACTAGCATATATTTTGACACCTAAAACTCTTAGAGGCATTAATACAAACACTTAGAGTGAGTCACTGCGGGGCGAGGAGCCTGAGTCACTGCGGGGCATATCCCGTAGCCTGAGTCACTGCGGGGCGAGGAGCCTGAGCAAAAACCGGGCGAAAAGCTGGTGGAGCAAAAGGTCGAGGAGCCTGTGGTGCCGAATATATCCTTTGTGACTGAGCCGGCCCTGCGGACTGATACAAGCTAGTCCTTGCTCTTTTCTCCCCTGAACTACTCGACTGTCCTTTCTCTATTCCTTTTCTCTTGAAGAACTCCTCGGAGTTCGACTCGGCCAAAAGTGCTTTGTCCACTACTTCTGAATATGTCTCATGTCTGAACATTGAGAATCGGTCCTTGAGGTATGCCTTCAACCCCCTCTCAAATTTTTGGGCTTTCATAGCCTCGGTTGCTATCATATGTGGAGCAAATCTGGATAACTCCGAAAACTTGGCTTCATAAGCCGCTACCGACATATTACCTTGCTCCAAGGTAATGAACTCAACTTCCATCTTTTCTTTCATCCCTATTGGGAAGTACTTCTTGTTAAAATCGTCCAAGAATTCCTCCCAAGTCCAGTCTTGACCTTGGCGGGTCAACTCTCGGGTCCGAAGTGCGGATTTCCACCAATGGTCGGCCTCACCTTCAAGCATAAAGGCGGCCCAAGTAACCTTTTCTGCCTCAGTAGGCGCCAACACGGAGAAGATCCTTTCTAATTGCCGAATCCATCCTTCGGCCACAAGCGGGTCAATACTCCCATAAAAGGTTGGAGGCCTCATCCTCCGAAAAGCCTCTATTCCGGCTTGTGCTCGATTAGGAGGAGCCGGTATAAGCGCGGCAATAGGCGGAGTGGCCGGTTGCCTCGCCGCTAGCATAGCCAAGGTCTCGGCTATTGAGGCAAAAGCTTGGGCAAAATCGGGTTGATCATCACCCGATGGAGCATCACCTCCATTGCCCCTTGTGTTGTACCCGCGACCCCGGGTATTGTGTCTCATGATTTCTCCTGAGAACGACAATACAACATGAGTCTAACTTGGATACTCATTTAGTACAAATTTCGCAATTCACTCAATACATATTCATCAAGTATATTTAATAAGCACAACACAATTTATGCACACATGGTATACAACACAATATCATACATACAATCCGTGTTCCTAGCGTAGGACTCTAAGTTTGGTTGAGATTCAACCTATTTTGACTAGGACTAACTTGTTAGTCCATACTTGGAATACAACTAATGCCTTGTTCAATCATGGTCTTTAGTACTACGCGACCCTAGGGACTCTAATGCCTAGAGCTCTGATACCACTTTTGTAACGCCCCAAAATACCCCCTAGGAGTTTAGGGATACTTTAGGCGTGACTATACGTACCTGCCAAACCATCCGGTCATGAACAAGATAATTAACGTACTAAACAATGATAATCAGAGCGCGGAAGCTAAACATAAATGCGGAAGCGTAAACTAACTTTTTCTTTTCTTCTAAGATTTTCAAAATAGTATTCCAAGTTAACATATATACAAAACATGTCTAAGTCTAAGGTGGACAGACCCACCTATAAAAATGTCAATTACATAAAAGACCCTCTCGTACTCTCCCCTTAACAGTAGTCGAGGTATGGCCACACGTCAAGGTCTTGGTCCACCTGAGACTGCAGTGGGATAGACGGCTCTCTCTCCTCGATATACTCTTCCTCGACCCAAGGCTCTGGGTCGAGGGCTCCCTCAGTACCTGCCGACATGAAAGTACGGCTGAGCATGGAATACTCAGCGAGTACAAGCTACTAGCTATCCATAACAATAATAAACATGCAAAGAGTAGTACAATACCAATAATCAATTCCATGCAATAGTAAAATCATAGAATTAAACAATATTAATCATGGAGAAATATTATCATCTTGATGAGCATGAATGCAAAAACACCGACCAAACTCATGCTTGAAAACCCGTTTCCATGTCCCGGTATGCATTTTAAAACCATTTATGCGTGCATGCATGAATGTCTTGTCATCATCTTGTAACCTTGTATCTTGTAACTTGTGAGCCAGAGGCTAGCACCCGAATCTCCCTGGGCTGCCAACCTCCTTAGCATGGTGTTGTTGTGAACCAGAGGCTAGTACCCGAATGTCCCTGGGCTACTAACCTCCTTGACAATAGGTGATTTTTATTACTTGTTTAGTTTTCTTGTGAGCCAGAGGCTAGTACCCGAATGTCCCTGGGCTACCAACCTCCTTGACAATATGTGTTTTAGGGGTTTTCTTGTGAGCCAGAGGCTAGTACCCGAATGTCCCTGGGCTACCAACCTCCTTGACATACAATATTTTCTTGTTGGTTATTATATTCATAAGCTCTTGAAATCTCGATTCATGCTATCATGCGTGCTCGTGTATGTGTCAATAGTGACCATCGTGGAATGAGGATAGCAAGAGAGATATGGCATCATAATTCGATCCATCATATAAGCATAGGAGCACTTAAGAAATTTGCACATTACTTGATTAATTCATCATTCATAAGAGTACATGCATGAGACCTATTTTCATTTTCTTCATTCAAGTCATTATTTCATAGTTTAGGTATTTTGTCAAACACTTAGCATGCAAGTTTCCTCATTGTTCATTTTCTCCTTTTTAGTGCATATTTTACATTCAATCACACAAGGTAAGTTTATTATTTGTGTAATGCCCATCCTCCATTTTCCAATTCACAACCCACACATACCATACATCAACCATTCGGCATCCAATCGCCACATCCCACATCCATCCAAGCATCCATACCATTTCTTTATCTTGTTTATATTTATTAGGGATGTTACATTTCACAAGAAAGCAAACATAATTGCATAAATCACATTTCATAGAGAAAACTTAGATTTATGTCTAGGGTAAGTTAGTAGGGTGTACTAACCTTGAATCAAGGCTTGATCCTTGGTAGAAACCTTGATTGAAGCTGCAACTTGCAAGAAGAAAGATCCTTGCTTGAAGAAGGCTTGGTGTGGGCAAGAAACCCTTGAATTTGCCATGGAAAACGCTGCTTTACCTTGGAGAAGGAGTCCCACACGAGCTTGAGGTTGGATTTTCGAAATCCAAGCTTTTAGGGATGCTCTTGGGTGCTTAAACCCCTTTGATTCCTTCTCAAAATCAAAACCCTAGGTTAGAGTCTCTTCTCCTCTCTCCCTAACTCTCAAAAGCTTCTAAGTGTTGTAAATAATCTCTAAGGCTCGGGCCTAGCCTTATAAGAAAGGGTTTAACACCCAAAAGACAAAAACGCCCTTATAAAAATTTCTGCAAAAATACGGGGACCGAGCGATCGGTGGTTATGACCGATCGATCGGTTGCCTACCGAGCGATCGGTACTCTGGCCGAGCGACCGGTCAAAAAATTACTCTCTGGAAAATTTCCCCATACAAAATCTTTGACCGTGCGATAGATACCGATCGATCGATTTTGGACCGATCGATCGCTGACTGGACCGAGCGATCGGGTCCTCTGTAGGTCTGGACTGTTTTGACCATATCTCTTGACTCGCTCGCCGGATTTCGACGATTCAACTTGCATTGGGTTCGTCTTTCAAAAATGAACATTTCTGACATTTTAGAATTTCCGATTTCTCTCTTATTTATTAATTAGACTATGAGGAAGGCCAATTAGCTACGAAAACGGTATTCATTAAGTATAGAAAAGTCCGGGGTGCTACACTTGGTGTGGGTAAGAAACCGTTGAAGTTGCCATGGAAAACGCTGCCCTACCTTGGAGAAGGAGTCCCACATGAGCTTGAGGTTAGATTTTTGAAATCCAAGCTTTTAGGGATGCTCTTGGGTGTTTAAACCCTTGATCTTACTCTCAAATGGAAAGGGGGCTTTGGAACCCTAGTTTCTTCTCCCTCTCTCTCAAATATCCCTAAGTGTAGTGAATGAGGGCTCAAAGGGTCGAACAAGCCCTTATGGGTAAGGGTTTAACGCCCAAAAGACGAAAAAGCCCTTACTGAAATTTCTGCAAAAACGCGAAGACCGAGCGATCGGTGGTTATGACCGATCGATCGGTTGCCTACCGAGTGATCGGTGTTCTGACCGATCGACCGGTCAAAAAACTACTCTCTGGAAAATTTCCCCATACAAAATTTTTGACCGTGCGATAGCTACCGATCGATCGGTTTTGGACCGATCGATCACTGACTGGACCGAGTGATCGGTGCTCTGCAGGTCTGGACTGTTTTGACCATATCTTTTGACTCGCTCATCGGATTTCGACGATTCAACTTGCGTTGGATTCTTCTTTCGAAAATGAACATTTCTGACATTTCAGAATTTCCAATTTCTCCCTTATTTTTTAATTAGACTACGAGAAAGGCCAATTAGCTACGAAAACGGTATTCATTAAGTATAGAAAAGTCTGGGGTGCTACACACAGGGTGTCAAGAACACTCAGGGTGTTGAAGGGGGTGACATGCGGGTGTTGTACACTGTAAAGGTACACACGGGATGAGACATGCAGGTGGTATACGCTGTAAAGGTATACACGGGATGTCGAGGACACACGAGGGTGTCAAAAGAAGGGACATGCAAGTGGTATACGTTGTAAAGGAATACACGGGATGTCGAGGACACACGAGGGTGTCAAAAGAAGGGACATGCGGGTGGTATACGCTATAAAGGTATACACGGGATGTTGAGGACACACGGGGGTGTCGAAAGAGAGGACATGCAGGCGGTATACGCTGTAAAGGTATACACAGGATGTCGAGGACACACGGGGGTATCAAAAGAAGGGACATGCATGTGGTATACGCTGTAAAGGTATACACGGGATGTCGAGGACACACGGGGGTGTTGAAAGGAATGACATGCAGGTGGTATACACTGTAAAGGTACACACGGGATGTCGAGGACACACGGGGGTGTCGAAAGAGAGGACATGCAGGTGGTATACGCTGTAAAGGTATACACGGGATGTCGAGGAGACACGGGGGTGTCAAAAGAAAAGGCATGCAGGCGGTATACGCTGTAAAGGTATACACGGGATGTCGAGGACACACGGGGGTGTCCAAAGAGAGGACATGCAGGTGATATACGCTGTAAATGTATACACGGGATGTCGAGGACACATGGGGGTGTCAAAAGAGAGGACTTGCAGGCAGTATACGCTGTAAAGGTATACATGGGATGTCGAGGACACACGAAGTGTTGAAAGGGTACGACATGTCCAAGAGGCAGTAGCCGGATGATTGAAATGGCCAAGAGGCGCTGGATTTTTATCAAAGATGATGCTGAGGAGTTTGTTCACAAGAAGTGTGACACTATGCAGGGATGTCATGTAGGGGATAAAGGCGAGGATGCTTTCCCATGACTCTGCTAATTACGACTGGCGGGGATGTATGGTGTCGGCTTCTTCTGCTTTGTCTTGCTGGGGTTGCTCAGTGCAGGCTGGTATAATCTAGTCTGGATAATAAAGAGTTAGTTTTTGAAAGCATTTTGTAAAAGGTTTTTGGGTCTTTTGTAAAAAAATTTCTTTTAACAAAAGAATGTTCAACTAGCTATCAGTTTTGCCAGGAAAGTGCCTTAGTCAGGTCTTTGGGGATTCTATAGTCTGCCTGTCACTCTTGGAGAGTAGAGTATAACCCAGAAGAGGTTTCATCACCACTGAGGATGCTCATGGGTAAACCTGTTTGTCTTGTCACTGCTGGAGATTAGACTTTAACTGGCGAGAAGCTTGTTGGAGGAGCAAATAGGATGCTTCTATTGGGGAGATCTGCTGGGGGATGTAATGCCATTGTAGACCGTTGCTGGGGATCTGCTGAGAGATATGACACTGCCGTAGAGCACCGCTGGGGATCTGAACTCTGCTGGAGCCTAGTGTTGGGGAAGCTGCTCTTCCATGCCACCTGTTGGGGATTACTGTAGGGGATTTATCTGGCTAGCTTGATTGCTGCCGGATGTTGTTGCCAAACTGCTCTTCAGCCTTTCTCCCTTTTTTACACTTGGCATGACCAAGTCATGGGGTTCGCATAATTTTTATGCGATGAGTCCGTTGCCGGTTTTCCTCATGCCTGCGAAGCTGATTGGTTTTGTCCCTTTTTTACCCCTAGTCACAAGACTAGGTCTAGGGATCGTGTGATTTTTTTGCGCAATGAGGCCGTTGCCGGTTTTAACTCATGCCCGCGACTTACTGGGGAGGTTTTGTTTATGTTGGGAAAGAAGGTCTTCTCCCATCATAGCCCTGAATGGCGCTCCTCGAGGGTTTTGAGGATGATATTTCTGCTGAGAATTCAGATGTGATATTATGCTTGCACTCGAAATTCCTAAGGGATCGAGGAGGACTTAGAGTAGGACAAAATGGAGGCTGAGGGATCGAAGTTTGGGACACCCTAGGATTTCTCCTGTTTGTAGTTGATTTGCTCTCCCTTGGAGGTTTTGGTTTGATATAATTGATTTTCACTCTCTAGGGAGGATTTTTCTGTTTCCGGGGGGATAACTTGCTTAAGGCTTGTGCCTTATGACTCCCGGTGATTTTTTTTTTTGGGGGATGGGGAAGAGAGAGCAAGAGAGGTTGTCTCTGTTGGGGATAGAGAGGTTGTCTCTACCCGAGGATTTTGTTTTTCTGGAGAGATTGCCTCTGCTAGGTAAAGATTCCGGAGAGATGGTCTCTGTGGGGAGTCTCTGATTGTTGAGATGTTTCGACTTCTATTTTGGGCTTTGTTTTGATAGAAACTTTGTACCCATGAGAATCGATTTGCTTGGGAAGTTGGGAGAGTTTGTCTCTGCTTGGGGAGAGTTGATGACTCCTTTTGGGGAAAGAAGGACTCTGTTTGGGGAGAGTCGGGGAGTGGATACCCCATATGTGACCGCACCTGATTTGACAGGTTGCCTACGTACCTTTACAAGATCAGGTAATGATGTGGTTCGGGCCAATGCCGTAGAGGTGAGGGAGGGTGTCCCTGAAAAGTGTAATGAAAGAAGGGTTGTCAGGCTCAAGGGGCTAACTAGTGAGATTCTTTTGTTTTGTAAACGGATTACAGGAAGGAGGGATGAAGAGTGTGCCAAGGATGGCCTTTTGTCATTTCCCAGAGAAACTATAAGTGCAAAGTGCCTATCAGGTCTAGACCCTAAGCGTAGTATCTTTTGACTTTTTCTATGTGGACGAGCTCTGGGAGGTCTTCGTCATCCATACATCCGAGTTGAAGGGCACCGCTGGAGAATTTGTCTCGGACGACGTATGGGCCTTCATAGTTGGGAGTGAACTTGCCCCTCGGGTCAGGGCGGTTTGGCAACATTTTTCAGAGAACCAGGTCGTCGATCTCGATGCTTCTTGGCTTGACTTTCCTGTTGAATGCCCTAACCATGCGCCTTTGATAGGCCTGAGAGTGGTTGATGGCTTTCAGTCGCCGCACTTCGATCAGGTTTAGTTGCTCATAGCGGGTCTGTGCCCATTCCACTTCTTAGAGCTCTGCTTGTATTAACACCTGGAGTGATGGAATTTGTACTTCGATAGGGAGGACTGCTTCCATACCATAGGGCAGAGCGAATGGTGTTGCTCCTGTTGAGGTTCGGATGGACGTTCTGTAGGCCATGAGTGTATAAGGGAGCATCTCATGCCAGGCAGAGTACTTGGTTTCCATCTTCTCTATGATTTTCTTCAGATTCTTGTTGGCGGCTTCAACTGCCCATTCCACTTCTTAGAGTGAACTTTGGACGACTAATCATGGCTTACATGACTTGCTTGACAAACCAACCTGCAAAAACCCACAGAGCATATACAATAGAGGATATAAACAGCGGAAACATACTCTAACATAGCACAGCGAAAGTCTAAACAAACCTCTATGTATATACGAATCCAAGTTTACACAAAAGGAATCCAAAAGAAAGTCCGGACAGACCCACCAAAATACATGACTGTATATCTCTCATCTCACCCACAGCTAATCCACTCAGAATCCACAACCACCTAATGGTAACCCTCTACTGGAGGTTTCTCAAAAGGCTCCTCGACGTACTCCTCTTCCACCCATGGACCAGGAGCACAAACATCAAATGGAGCAGCAGCTCCCTCAGAACCTGCCGACATAAGAAGTACGGCTGAGCATAGAATACTCAGCGGTACTAAATACTAACCAACAATTATAGCATAAAATGGCAATACATAAATCAGGAGCAATTCATATATGTTAGACGGAAACAATTCATATCATACAAGGAAGTAAAGCAATTTATAATCATGCTTGTATTTCGTAGAAAGCCGATAAAACCTCTTGAAAACATCGTGCACTTGACTTGACTTGAAATATCTTTTCATACTTGAAAGCTTGTCGTGTTTATCTTACTTCATCTTGTCGAGCGTGTCGTACGTGTCATGTCATGCATGTCATGCGTGCTTGCTTGTGATCATGTAACTTGTGAGATACACTTGTGAGCTATCCTTGTGAGATGCGCTTGAGAGATGCCTTGAGAGGGAAGGGAGACCCTTCTTTATGCAATGCACTTACGAGGGAAGGGAGACCCTTCTTCATGATATGTATGTACTTGCGAGGGAAGGGAGGCCCTTCTTCATGATATGCACTTGTGAGTGAGGGGAGACCCCTCGTGGAATGTTGGTTCTTGTTTTCTTGTGAAAAGCGAGGTAAAACATATCGTAGGATATGTCCCACCTCTAACCATGTTCTTGAAAACCTCGATAAATCATGTCATGCATGCCGTGCTCGTGGGAACCGTGTACATACTTGCACTTAAATTTAAATATGACATTTGGGTAATTTCACAACACATATAACATCAATGATTGAGCAATGTAATATTCATATCATTTAGGGAAAGCAAGAAAACACACTATCATAGGCCCTAGCAATATTCATAATTTATTAGGCATGCATTTCCTAATTTACAGCTCATTTTATTCACCTTGGCATTTCATCAAACATGGTGTGTTCATTATTCATTATTCATTTAAACCTAAATCATGCTTTTCTAGGTGAGTTTACTCACATCATGAAGGTATGTTTATTATGGATACAATGCCCTCCCCATTTTAATCATCACAACACAACCCTTGGCATCCAATCGCCCATTCCATCTCCATTCGCCATTCACAATCATCCATCTCATAGCACATGTGTAAATGAAAGAAAATCAAAAGAAATAAAGGGAAAAGAGGAACTATAACTAGGAGTGTAGTAAGAAGTACCGACCTTGAAGAAATGAGGAAGAAACCCCTTCCAAAAACGACCGTGAGGTGCTGCCCTAGCTTGGGGAACGCTCTCCAAGAGTGCTTGAGCCGTGATCTTGGAGAAAAACCGGACTTGAAGTGATCTAGGGTCTCAAACCCCTTTGATTCTTCTCCAAAAGCAAAACCCTAGCTTAGGAAACCCTTTCTCCTCTCTTCTAATCCCCCAAATCCTCTAAGTGTTGAGAATGAGCCCTAAAGGCTCGGGTTAAACTCTTAAGGTAAGAGTGAACCGACCAAAAGACCATAATACCCTTACTGAAATTTCTGTAAAAACACGAGTTCCAAACACGTTGTGCTGTGAACAGTGCCAAACACGTTGTGCTGTGAACAGTGTCAAACACGTTGTGCTGTGAACAGTGCCAAACACGTTGTGCTGTGAACAGTGTCAAACACGTTGTGCTGTGAACAGTGCCAAACATGTTGTGATGTGAACAGTGCCAAACATGTTGTGCTGTGAACAGTGCCAAACACGTTGTGCTGTGAAGGGTGCCGAACCCATTGTCGCGTTGTCTTATGTACAACGTGCCCATTGTGAGCTGTACAACATACACGTTGTCTGTTGCACGACGTACCCGTTGTCTGTTGCACAACGGATGCACAACGTATACGTTATCAGAGCTAGAGCTACGTCCTTAGTGCCTTCTGAGCTACGTCCTTAGTGCCTTCCGAGCTACGTCCTCAAGTGCATAACCAAGCTACGATTGCCTGCAGGTCCAGACTGTTTTGGCCATATCTTTTGACTCGTTCGTCCGATTTTGACGATTCAACTTGTGTTGGGTTCGTACTTCGAAAAGGAACATTTCTGACATTTCGGAATTTCCAATTTCTTCTTTTTATTTATTTTACCTCTTTAAAGGCAAAATGGCAATGAAAGTGTCATGCATTAAATGTGAAAAGGTCCGGGGTTCTACATCCTCCCCCCTTACAAAAATTTCATCCTCGAAATTTAGACGCTACTTGCATTACAAACCAAAAGAAAATTACAAGTCATATACAAACTTATACAAAAACTCATTCAATTAATCCTGGGTACTTTGCTTTGACTTCGGCTTCACGCTCCCATGTAGCTTCTTCCTGAGCATGGTGTTGCCATTGCACAAGGACCAAAGGGATTGTCTTGTTGCGAAGCACCTGATCTCTTCGATCCAAAATCTGAACCGGCTTTTCAATCAAGGTGAGGTCCTCTCGAATCTCCAACGGTTCCAAGTCTATGTCATGTGAAGGATCCGCAATGTACTTCCGAAGCATAGACACATGGAAGGCGTTGTGAACTGCGGCTATGTGAGGTGGGAGAGCTACCCTGTAAGCAACCTCACCAACTCGTGTGATAATCTCAAAAGGCCCAACATACCGAGGACTGAGCTTGCCTCACTTTCCAAATCTCATGATCCCTTTGCTAGGAGATACTTTCACAAAAACTTGATCCCCTACTTGAAATTCCAAGTCCCTACGGCGCGTGTCCTCATAACTTTTCTGGCGATCTTGAGCGGCTTTCAATCGATCCCGAATGATCTTAACTGTGTTTGGAGTTTGCTCAATCAACTCCAGACCAAGTACTTTCCTTTCTCCTACCTCATCCCAATAGAGAGGAGACCTACAACTTCGCCCATACAAGGCCTCAAATGGCGCCATTTGGATACTCGCCTGATAGCTGTTATTATAAGTGAATTTAACCAAAGGGAAGTGCTCTTCCCAACTGCCTCTGAAATCCAACATACAAGCCCGAAGCATGTCTTCAATGACTTGGTTCACTCTCTCGGTTTGTCCATCCGTCTGTGGATGAAAAGCGGTGCTGAAATCAAGTCGGGAACCCATAGCCTCCTGGAAGCTTTTCCAGAATCGTGATGTGAATCTTGGATCCCGATCTGACACAATATTAACGGGCACTCCGTGCAACCTCACCACTTCCTTGATGTACAAAGCGGCTAACTGACTAGAGTTGAAAGTAGTTCGGTAAGGTAAGAAGTGAGCAGACTTCGTCAAACGATCCACTACTACCCATATCGCATCTGAGCCCCTTGCCGTCTTTGGCAAGCCAACTATGAAATCCATGGATATGTTCTCCCATTTCCACTCGGGAATCGGAAGGGACTGTAATAGACCTGCGGGCCGCATGTGTTCTGCTTTTACCTGTTGACACACCAAGCACCGTGCTACATATTCCGCAACCTCCCTCTTCATATTCCGCCACCAAAAGTGACTCTTGAGGTTCCGGTACATCTTTGTACCCCCTGGATGCACTGTGTACTTCGAACGGTGTGCTTCATCCAAAATCTCTCTTCGAAGATCTGCATTGGTTGGGACGTACAGCCTTCCCTTGAATGTGATAGCACCCCGACTAGTGAGAGAGAAGTCCTCACTACCCTTAGCAACTTCCTTGTCCCGATAAGCCAACAATTCAGCATCCGTGGCTTGGTATTCTTTGATCAAATCTATCATGTATGGCCGAATCGTGACATTTGCCAAGATAGGACTACGAACAGAGTCATTCACACTAATGTCCAGATTTGCCAAGTCTTCAAGTAGCTTCCATTCTTGCACCAACATGCATGCTAATAATCCTGGAGGTCTTCTACTCAAAGCATCAGCCACTACATTTGCTTTACCCGGGTGGTATTGAATGGTACAATCATAGTCTTTCAAAAATTCCATTCAACGCCGTTGCCTTAGATTCAATTCCTTTTGGGAAAAGAGGTACTTGAGGCTCTTGTGGTCCGTATACACATAGAATTCCACCCCGTATAAGTAATGTCGCCAGATCTTGAGTGCAAACACGACTGCGACAAGCTCTAAGTCGTGCGTGGGGTAATTCTTCTCATGCTCCTTCAATTGCCTCGATGCATAGGCAATGACTTTCTCGTGCTGCATGAGTACACACCCAAGTCCAACGTGTGAGGCATCACTATACACCTCATACCCATAAGGTCCAGATGGCACAATAAGGACAGGGGCTGTAGTAAGCCTCTTCTTCAGTTCCGTGAAACTGATCTCGCACTTATCACTCCATACAAACTTGGCGTTCTTCCTTGTCAGGTAAGTGAGCGGTGTTGCAAGGCTAGAGAAACCCTCTACGAATCTCCTGTAGTAGCCTGCCAACCCAAGAAAGCTGCGTATCTCGGTAACACTCTTGGGCCTCGCCCAACTCATAATTGCTTCGATCTTCTTTGGATCTACCGAGATACCTTCTGCAGAAACAACGTGGCCTAGGAATGCCACCTCTTCCAACCAAAACTCACACTTGCTAAGTTTAGCGTATAGCTTGTACTCTCTTAGCATTTCCAAAGCAAGACATAGGTCGCGTGTGTAATCTTCCCGTGTCTGGGAATAGACCAAAATGTCATCAACAAATACAATCACGCACCTATCAAGATACGGCTGGAACACCCGGTTCATCAAATCCATAAAGGCTGCCGGCGCATTCGTGAGACCAAAAGGCATCACCAAGAACTCGTAGTGTCCATACCGAGTCCTGAAAGCAGTTTTGGGAACATCTTCCGCCTTAATCTTCAACTGGTGATAACCCGATCGAAGGTCTATCTTCGAGAAAAATCTCGCTCCCTTCAACTGATCGAACAAGTCATCAATCCTAGGCAAGGGATACCTATTCTTTATAGTGACTTTGTTCAATTGCTTGTAATCGACGCACATCCGCATTGAGCCATCTTTCTTCTTAACAAACAACACCGGGGCACCCCACGGTCAGACACTTGGTCGAATGAAACCAAGACCTTGTAAATCTTCCAACTGGGTCTTTAACTCTTTGAGTTCAATAGGGGCCATTCTATACGGAGCCCTGAAAACAGGAGCTGTGCCTGGTGCAAGCTCGATCACAAACTCAATCTCCCTATCTGGAGGCAATCCCGGCAACTCCTCTGGAAATACATCCAGGAATTCACTCACAACCGGAATAGTCGATGAGTCCTTTGCTTCAGGGTTAGCTAAGCTCAACGCCGCAAAGCGGGCAATGTCTCTACTTCTCAACCCTCGAAAGTGAAATGGTTTTCCTTCTACTGGCTTGAAGAGTACCATCTTCTCAAAGCAAATGTAGCATCCCAGATTTTTCTATACTTAATGAATACCGTTTTCGTAGCTAATTGGCCTTCCTCATAGTCTAATTAATAAATAAGAGAGAAATCAGAAATTCTGAAATGTCAGAAATGTGCGTTTTCGAAAGACGAACCCAACGTAAGTTGAATCGTCGAAATCCGACGAGCGAGTCAAAAGATATGGTCAAAACAGTCCAGACCTACAGAGCACCAATCGCTTGGTCCATTCAGCGATCGATCGGTCCAAAACCGATCGATCGGTAGCTATCGCACGGTCAAAGATTTTGTATGGGAAAATTTTCCAGAGAGTGAGTTTTTGACCGGTCGATCGGTCAATAACACCGATCGCTCGGTAGGCAACCGATCGATCGGTCATAACCACCGATCGCTCGGTCTTCGTGTTTTTCAGAATTTTCATTAAGGGTTTTTTCGTCTTTTGGGGTTTAAACCCTTACCCATAAGGGCTTGCCCGAGCCTTTAGGGCTTCATTCACAGCACTTAAGGGATTTTGAGAGATAGAGAGAAAGGAGAAGGGGATTTGCAACTAGGGTTTTCCATTGGAGAAGGAATCAAAGGGGTTTAAGAACCCTAGCTCACCTAACTCGTTTTGCTTCAAGTTCAAGGCTCAAGCTCGTGTGGGGTTCCCTTCTCAAGCTAGGGCAGCACTCTCTACGGTATTTTCAAGAGGGTTTCCTACCCAATCAAGTATAGTTGAGTAAGGGCTTTCTTCTTCCAAGTTGGAGTTTAAATCAAGGTCTACACCAAGATCAAGCTTCGATTCAAAGTTAGTACACTCTACTAACTTTCTTTAGCAATAATCTAGTTTTTCCCCTTTGACATTATGATGTTGGTCTTATATCTTCCCTTACTTGAAATGTGCTATACTTCCTAAACCTAAACAAGATAAATGTGAATGTGGGGTTGTATGTATGAATGGTGGATGTAGAGGCGATTGGATGCCGTTGGACGTGGTGAAATGTGGGTATGGAAAATGGTGGAAGGGCACTCTATGAATAATGAACATACTTGGATATTGTGTTGGAAATTTATGCGCTACAAAGGGGAAATAAAACTACTAAAATGTTGCACACCGGATGTTTGATAATATGCCTAAACCAAGAATAAATGAAATTGATAAAGAAAATGGATGTAAGCTTTATGTAATTATTCTTGTAAATGATGACTTGACCAAATGCCATGTTGATCACCTAAATGCTTACATGTTATACTATGAATTGAAATATGATGCGATATCCCTCTTGTTACACATGTCCCCATGATTGTCACTATTGGCACGCACACGAGTACACATGCATGCATGCAACCGGGTTTTCCAAGATTGTATTATACATGTTGAATCAACAACGGAACAAGAACAAGACAAGGAGGTTGGTAGCCCAAGGAAGGGTGCTAGCCTCTGGCTCACAAGAGAAATGGAACAAGAACATGACAAGGAGGTTGGTAGCCCAAGGAAGGGTGCTAGCCTCTGGCTCACAAGAGAAATGGAACAAGAACATGACAAGGAGGTTGGTAGCCTAAGGAAGGGTGCTAGCCTCTGGCTCACAAGTATACAAGTCAAGAACAAATCAAGACATGAAATACAAGACAAGACACGACACACATACATGATTTGACCGAGACACGAAAAAGGTTTCCGAGACATGAGTTTTACCGAGGTTTTTGCATTCATACATGCATGTCAAGATATGGCTATGTATCTTATGCTTTCACTATTGCTTTAAATTAATATCTTGTATTGCTCACTGTTGTTATGCTTTCGCTATTATTATGGTTAGCTAGTAGTTTGTACTCGCTGAGTATTCCATGCTCAGCCGTACTTTTATGTCGGTAGGTACTGTGGATGTCCTCGACCCCGAGCCTTGGGTCGAGGAGGAGTATGTAGAGGAGAGGGAGCCACCTATCCCATGGCAGTCTCTGGAGGATCGGGACTTGGAGGTGTGGCCATACCTCGACCACTGTTGAGAGGAGAGGGTTAGAGAGTTCCTTTTGTATTTTGATAGGTGGGCATGTCCACCTTTACTTTGATTGTATTTGGTACATGTTAACTTGGCATACTATTTGGAGTTATAGAAGAAAAGAAAAAGTTGGCTTATGCTTCCGCACTTATGTTAGTTTCCACGCTCTGATTATCATTGTATTATATTATGTTTTGCCTCTTGCATTACAGGATGGTTTGACAGGTACACGTAGTCACCTCTAAAGTATCCCTTAACTCCTAGGGGGTATTTTGAGGCGCGACAGAGGTGGTATCAGAGCTCTAGGCATTAGAGTCCCTAGGGTCGCGTAGTACTAGAGACCATGATTGAACAAGGCATTAGTTGTATTCCAAGTATGGACTAACAAGTTAGTCCTAGTCAAAGTAGGTTGAACTTCAACCGAACATGGAGTCCTACGCTAGGAACATGGATTATATGTGATGCCATTGTTGTGTATACCATGTGTGCGTTAATTGTGTTATGCTTATTAAATATGCTTGATGAATATGTATTAAGTGAATTACGAAAATTGTACTAAATGCGTATCCAAGTTAGACTCATGTTGTATTGTCATTCTCAGGAGAAATCATGAGACGCAATACCCGGGGTCGCGGGTACAACACGAGGGGCAATGGAGGTGATGCTCCATCGGGTGATGATCAACCCGGCTTTGCCCAAGCATTTGCATCCATAGCCGAGACTTTGGCTATGTTGGCGGCAAGGCAACCGGCCACTCCGCCTAATGCGGCACTTATACCGGCTCCTCCTAACCGAGCCCAAGCCGGGATAGAAGCTTTTCGGAGGATGAGGCCTCCAACTTTTTGTGGAAGCATTGATCCACTTATCGCCGAGGGTTGGATTCGGCAACTTGAGAAGATATTCTCGGTATTGGCACCTACGGAAGTAGAGAGGGTCACATGGGCTGCCTTTATGCTTGAAGGCGAGGCCGACCATTGGTGGAAGTCTGCACTTCGGACCCTAGAGTTGACCCGGCAAGGCCAAGAATGGACATGGGGAGAATTCTTGGACGTTTTCTACAAGAAGTACTTTCCGGTTGGGATGAAAGAAAAGAAAGAAATTGAATTTATTACCTTAGAGCAAGGTAATATGTCTGTAGCGGCTTACGAAGCCAAGTTCTCAGAGCTATCTCGATTTGCTCCACACATGATAGCTACCGAGGCTATGAAGGCCCGGAAATTCGAGAGGGGGTTGAAGGCCTACCTCAAGGACGTAGCTCAATGTTCCGACATGAGACATATTCAGAAGTTGTGGACAAGGCATTGTTGGCCGAGTCAAATTCCGAAGAGTTCTTTAAGAGAAGAGGAATAGAAAAGGGACAGTCTAGTAGTTCAGGGGAGAAGAGAGCTAGGACTATGTCTTATCAGTCCGCAGGGCCAGCTCAGTCACAGAGCAGGTACTCGACACCACAGGCTCCCCGCCCTTGTGCTCCACCGGCTTTTCACCTGGGTTTTGCCCAGACTTCTCGCCCCGCAGTGACACAGGCTACGGGATATGCTTCTCCCACCTATTTGCACGACATATGCACCCTTTGTGGAAGGAGGCACCCAGCGGGAGAATGTCGAAGGGTTACTGGAAGTTGCTTCCATTGTGGTGACCATGGCCACATGGTTAGAGATTGTCCCCGACGTCAAGTGCCAGCTCAGTTTTTAGGGAGCAGACCCCCGATGAGGCAGACATCTCAGCCTAGCTCTTCTCAGGCTTCGAGGGCCTCACAGTCTACCCGGCCTCCTCGCCCAGCCACACAGGGCCGAGTTTTTGCTCTATCGGAGAGAGACGCACGTGCATCTGACGATGTCGTGCAAGGTACGCAAAAAAAAAAAAATAAATAAATTTTAGAGTCTAAGTTGTGTAAATTTCTATGGTTTATTATGTGATTATTTATACTAAGGGTTACCTATGTATGATGCTTGTTGTTGTTTGAAATCTACTAATAGTAGCTACTTAATCGCACAGGCGCTTTATTAGTGAACGAGTGTCTCGCCCGAGTGTTGATCGACACAGGATCCACTCACTCCTTTGTGTCACCTAATTTCGCGAAGGGATTTTTGACTGAGGCTATTTCGTTAGAGCGGGAGTTGACCATTGCAACTCCACTCGGTAAGTCAGTTGACACGAACAAGATATTCAGAGATTGTGTGGTTCAAGTAGGGGAGAATGAACTAGTGGCCGATCTTATCATTTTGGATTTCCAAGATTTAGACTTTGACGTCATTCTTGGTATGGATTGGTTGGCAAACCATCACGGGCATGTTGCGTGTTTTGAAAAGATGGTGAATTTCAAGCCGGAAGGGGGTAAGCCTTTTCACTTCCGAGGATTAAGAGAGAGGGACATTGCTCGCCTCGCAGCCTTGAGTATAGCACACCCAGAAGCACAAAACTCATCGGCTATTCCAGTTGTGAGTGAGTTCTTAGATGTGTTCCCGGAAGAACTTCCCGGATTACCTCCTGATAGAGAGATCGAATTCGCTATAGAGCTTGCTCCGGGTACCGCTCCGATTTCAAGGGCACCATATAGAATGGCCCCTATAGAGCTTGAAGAATTAAAGAAACAGATTGAGGAGTTACAACAACTTGGTTTCATCCAACCAAGTGTCTCGTCGTGGGGAGCTCCGGTTCTCTTTGTGAAGAAGAAGGACGGGTCTATGAGGATGTGTATAGACTACCGTCAGTTGAACAAGGTAACTATCAAGAATCGTTATCCCTTGCCAAGGATAGACGACTTGTTTGACCAACTGAAGGGAGCGAGATTCTTCTCCAAAATTGATCTTAGATCGGGGTATCACCAATTAAGGATCAAGGCGGAAGATGTTCAGAAGACGGCTTTCAGGACTCGGTATGGGCATTACGAGTTCCTTGTCATGCCTTTTGGGCTGACGAATGCACCGGCGGCATTCATGGATTTGATGAACCGGGTGTTCCGATATTACTTGGATCGATGCGTGATTGCATTCATTGATGACATTTTGGTGTATTCCCAGACACGGGAAGATCACGCACGAGACCTCCGCCTTGCTCTGGAGATGTTGAGAGAGCATAGGCTAAATTCCAAATTGAGTAAGTGCGAGTTCTGGCTAGAGAAGGTCACATTTCTTGGACACGTGGTGTCGGTCGAGGGCATTTCTGTAGATCCAATCAAGGTTGAGGCAGTCATGAGTTGGACGAGGCCCAAGTGCGTCACGGAGATACGTAGTTTCCTCGGATTGGCAGGCTACTACCGGAGATTTGTGGAGGGATTCTCCAGTTTGGCTGCACCTCTCACCTACTTGACAAGAAAAAGTGCAAAGTTCAGTTGGAGTGACCGATGTGAAGTAAGTTTCCAAGAGTTGAAGAAACGCCTCACCACAGCCCCTGTCCTTACTGTGCCATCTGGACCTTTTGGGTATGAGGTGTATAGTGATGCCTCGCACGTCAGACTCGGGTGTGTCCTAATGCAACACAAGAAAGTCATTGCCTATGCATCAAGGCAGTTGAAAGAGCACGAAAAGAACTACCCCACTCACGACTTGGAGCTTGCGGCGGTCGTGTTTGCACTCAAAATTTGGCGACATTATCTGTACGGGGTGGAGTTTTATGTGTACACGGACCACAAGAGCCTCAAATATCTCTTTTCCCAAAAAGAGCTCAATTTGCGACAACGGCGTTGGATTGAGTTCTTAAAAGACTATGAGTGCACGATCCAATATCACCCGGGAAAAGCAAATGTGGTGGTAGACGCTTTGAGTAGGAAACCATCGGGGTTGTTGGCTCACATGTTGGTGCGGGAATGGAGACTGTTAGACGATTTGGCAAATCTAGACATCAGTGTGAATGATTCTGTCCGCAGTCCTGTTTTGGCAAATGTTACGGTTCGGCCGTACCTTATAGATTTGATCCAGGAGTACCAGGCCACGGATGCTGACTTGTTGGCTTTTCGGGACAATGAAATTGCCAAGGGTAGTACGGACTTCTCTCTCAATAGCCGGGGTGCTATTACATTCAAGGGAAGACTTTGTGTCCCAGCCAATGCAGACCTTCAAAGAGAGATCATGGATGAAGCTCACCGTTCAAAGTACACAGTGCATCCTGGGGGTACGAAGATGTACCGGAACCTCAAGAGTCACTTTTGGTGGCGAAACATGAAGAAGGAGGTTGCGGAGTATGTGGCACGGTGTTTGGTGTGCCAACAGGTGAAAGCGGAGCATTTGAGACTGGCGGGTCTTTTGCAGTCTCTCCCTATTCCCGAGTGGAAATGGGAACATATCTCTATGGACTTTATCGTGGGATTGCCGAAGACGGTCAAGAAGACCGATGCTATATGGGTAGTTATTGATAGACTCACGAAGTCCGCTCATTTCTTACCGTACCGGACTACATTCAACTCCTATCAGTTAGCGGCGCTATACATCAAGGAAATAGTCCGATTGCATGGGGTGCCAGTGAGTATTGTGTCGGATAGAGACCCAAGATTCACATCCCAGTTCTGGAAAAGCTTTCAGGATGCTATAGGTTCCCGACTAGACTTTAGCACGGCTTTCCACCCACAGACCGACGGGCAAAAAGAGAGGGTGAATCAAGTGATAGAAGACATGCTCCGAGCTTGTATGTTGGATTTTAAAGGAAGTTGGGAGGATCACCTACCTTTGGTGGAATTCGCCTACAATAACAGTTATCAAGCAAGCATACAAATGGCACCTTTCGAAGCCTTATACAGAAAAAGTTGTAGATCCCCTTTGTATTGGGATGAAGTTGGAGAAAGAAAGATTTTGGACCCCGAGTTGATTGAACGAACCGCGGATAGGGTCAAGCTTATTCGGGAGAGGTTACAGACCGCCCATGTAACGCCCCGAAATACCCCGTAGGAGTTTAGGGATATTTTAGGTGTCACACTGCTTACCTATCAAACCATCCTGTAATGCACAAGATAAAATACAATACTAACAACGATAATCAGAGCGCGGAAGCTATCATATATGAGGAAGCGTAAACAAATTTTCATTTCTTCTGATGCAAAATAGTATTCCAAGTTAACATAAATACAAGACATGTCTAAGTCTAAGGTGGACAGGCCCACCTATCAAAATATCAAAATACACAAGACCCTCTCATACTCTCCCCTCAACAGTAGTCGAGGTATGGCCACGCATCGAGGTCTCGGTCCGTCTGAGACTGTAATGGAATAGCCGGCTCTCTCTCCTCTATATACTCTTCCTCGACCCAAGGCTCCGGGTCAAGGGCTCCCTCAGTACCTGCCGACATGAAAGTACGGCTGAGCATGGAATACTCAGCGAGTACAAGCTACTAGCAGACCATAACAATAATAACACACACAATAGTAATATCATACAAGCAGTAATAGAAACATCACAAAGAAACAGTATAGGGCATGACACAATGCAAGCATCCTGACGTGCGTACATGAATGCGAAAACGCCGATAAAACTCATGCTTGAAAACCCCTGTCATGTCCCGGTATGCCTCGTAGAAATCATGTATGCGTGCATGCATGAATGCGTGATCATCATCTGGTAAACCTCCATCTTGTAACTTGTGAGCCAGAGGCTAGCACCCGAATCTCCCTGGGCTGCCAACCTCCTTGATATGCAATGCACTTGTGAGCCAGAGGTTAGCACCCGAATGTCCCTGGGCTACCAACCTCCTTGTTATGAAATGCATGGTTTTCTTGTGAGCCAGAGGTTAGTACCCGATTCATCCCTGGGCTACCAACTTCCTTGACAATAGGTGATTTTTATTACTTGTTTAGTTTTCTTGTGAGCCAGAGGCTAGCACCCGAATGTCCCTGGGCTACCAACCTCCTTGACAATAGGTGATTTAGGGGTTATCTTGTGAGCCAGAGGTTAGTACCCGAATCCTCCCTGGGCTACCAACCTCGTTGACATGCAATATTTTCTTGTTGTTTATTATATGCACATGCTCTTGAAAAATCTCGGTTCATGCTATCATGCGTGCTCGTGTACGTGTCCATAGTGACAATCATGATAATGGGAATAACCAAAATATGACATTACAATTCAATTCATGATATGAACGTAGGTAACATAAGTAGTTTGCATAACATTTGATCAATTTATCATTTATAAGAACGCATGCATAAAACCCATTTCTATATTCTTCATTGAGATCATTTATTCATAGTTTAGGTATTTTGTCAAACACTTTCATACATTATTCCTTAGTAGTTTATCTCCTTCTTGTAAATGCATATTTTCCATTCAATCACACAATGGTAAGTTTGTTATTTGTACTATGCCCATCCTCCATTTTCCAATCCACAACCCACACATCATACATCACATTCGGCATCCAATCGCCACATCCAATCTCCCATCCACACATTCATTCCATTTCCCTTATCTTGTTTATATTTGTTGAGTTAATACAATGCATTGGGAAGGAAAAGCATAATATATAGAATCACCATTTACACTAGAAAACTTAGGTTATTGCTAGGGAAAGTTAGTAGGGTGTACTAACCTTGCTCAAGGCTTGATCCTTGGTGGGAAACTTGATTGAAGCTCCAAAAGGGATAGGGAACAACCCTTGCTTGAGGAAGACTCGAGTTGGGGAAGAAACCTCCTTTCAAAACGTACGTGAGATGACTGCCCTAGCTTGGAGAGTGGCTCCCACATGAGCTTGAGCCTTGAACTTGAAGCAAATCCAAGTTTGAGGACGACCTAGGATGGTCCACCCCTTTGGTTTCTTCCTCAATACCAAACCCTAGGTTAGAGCTTTCTCCTCTTCTCTCTCTATCTCTCAAAATCCCTCAATGTTGTAAGTGAGGCCTCAAAGGGTCGAGCAAACCCTTATGGGTAAGGGTTTAACACCCAAAAGATGAAAACGCCCTTACTGAAATTTCTGCAAAAACGCGAAGACCGAGCGATCGGTGTTCATGACCGATCGATCGGTTGCCTACCGAGCGATCGGTGTTTATGACCGATCGATCGGTCAAAAAATCACTCTCTGGAAAATTTCCCCATACAAAATTTTTGACCGTGCGATAGCTACCGATCGATCGGTTATGGACCGATCGATCGCTGACTGGACCGAGCGATCGGTTCTCTGTATGTCTGGACTGTTTTGACCATATCTTTTGACTCGCTCGTCGGATTTCGACGATTCAACTTGCGTTGGGTTCGTCTTTTGAAAATGCACATTTCTGACGTTTCAGAATTTCCGATTTCTCTTTATTTATTAATTAGACTATGAGGAAGGCCAATTAGCTACGAAAACGGTATTCATTAAGTATAGAAAAATCCGGGGTGCTACATTCTCCCCCCCTTACAAAAATTTCGTCCCCGAAATTTGGACGATACATACATGCACAAAATCAAAACAAAATTACAAGCCATTTGCACAAGTCTATTCAAACAACTCGGGATACTTTGCTTTGACTTCGGCTTCACGCTCCCACGTGGCTTCTTCTCGTGCATGATGTTACCATTGCACGAGGACTAGCGGAATAGTCTTGTTCTCTCCTATCCAAAATATGAATCGGCTTCTCAACTAAAGTGAGGTCTTCTCGAATCTCAACCGGATCAAGCTCGATGACGTGAGAAGGATCTGGGATGTACTTCCGAAGCATGGAGATATGAAACACATCGTGGACCGCCGCCATGTGAGCGGGCAAAGCAACACGGTAAGCAACTTCACCGACTCGAGTAATGATCTCGAATGGACCCACATATCTCGGGCTAAGCTTGCCTCTCTTCCCGAATCGCATAACACCCTTGGTCGGTGAAATCCTTACAAACACAAAATCACCGACTCGGAATTCAAGATCCCTCATTCGGTTGTCGGCATAGCTTTTCTGTCTATCTTGTGCAGTCTTTAACCTCTCCCGGATAAGCTTGACCCTATCCGCGGTTTGTTCAATTAACTAGGGGCCCAAAATCTTTCTTTCTCCCACTTCATCCCAATACAACGGGGATCTACAACTCCTTCCGTACAAAGCCTCGAAAGGCGCCATTTGTATGCTTTCTTGATAACTATTGTTGTAAGCGAATTCCACCAAAGGTAGGTGATCTTCCCAACTTCCCTTGAAGTCTAGCATATATGCTTGGAGCATATCTTCAAGAACCTGATTCACCCTCTCGGTTTGCCCGTCGGTCTGTGGGTGGAAAGCTGTGCTAAAGTCTAACCGGGAGCCCATTACACCTTGAAAACTTTTCCAAAACCTGGATGTGAATCTTGGGTCTCTATCCGACACAATACTCACTGGCACCCCGTGCAATCGGACTATTTCCTTGATGTATAGCTCCGCTAACTGATTGGAGTTGAATGTAGTCCGGTACGGTAAGAAATGAGCGGACTTCGTGAGTCTATCAACAACTACCCATATAGCATCGGTCTTCCTAACCGTCTTCGGCAACCCCACGATAAAGTCCATAGAGATATGTTCCCATTTCCACTCGAGAATGGGGAGAGACTGCAAAAGACCCGCCGGTCTCAAATGCTCTGCTTTCACCTGTTGGCACACCAAACACCGTGCTACATACTCCGCAACCTCCCTCTTCATGTTTCGCCACCAGAAGTGACTCTTGAGGTTCCGATACATCTTTGTCCCCCCGGGATGCACTGTATACTTAGACCGGTGAGCTTCGTTCATAATCTCTCTCCGAAGGTCTGCATTGGCTGGGACACAAAGCCTTCCCTTGAATGTAATAGCACCTCGGCTAGTGAGAGAGAAGTCCGTACTACCCTTGGCCACTTCCTTATCCCGGAAAGCCAACAAGTCAGTGTCTGTGGCTTGATACTCCTGGATCAAGTCTACTAGGTACGGCCGAACTGTAACATTTGCCAAAACCGGACTGCGGACAGAATCATTCACACTGATGTCTAGATTTGCCAAATCGTCTAACAGTCTCCATTCCCACACCAACATGTGAGCCAATAACCCCGATGGTTTCCTACTCAGAGCGTCTGCCACCACATTTGCTTTTCCCGGGTGGTATTGGATAGTGCACTCGTAGTCCTTTAAGAACTCAATCCAACGCCGTTGTTGTAAGGTTAGCTCTTTTTGGGAAAAGAGATACTTGAGGCTCTTGTGGTCCGTGTACACATAGAACTCCACCCCGTACAGATAATGTCGCCAAATTTTAAGTGCAAACACGACCGCCGCAAGCTCCAAGTCGTGAGTGGGGTAGTTCTTTTCATGCTCTTTCAACTGCCTTGATGCATAGGCAATGACCTTCTTGTGTTGCATTAGGACACACCCGAGTCCAACATGCGAGGCATCACTGTACACCTCATACCCAAAAGGTCCAGATGGCACAGTAAGGACAGGGGCTGTGGTGAGGCGTTTCTTCAACTCTTGAAAACTTACTTCACATCGGTCACTCCAACCGAACTTTGCATTTTTCCTTGTCAAGTAGGTGAGAGGTGCAGCCAAACTGGAGAATCCCTCCACAAATCTCCGGTAGTAGCCTGCCAATCCGAGGAAACTACGTATCTCCGTGACGCTCTTGGGCCTCTCCCAACTCATGACAGCCTCAACCTTGGCTGGATCTACAGAAATGCCCTCGGCCGACACCACGTGTCCAAGAAATGCGACCTTCTCTAACCAGAACTCGCACTTACTCAATTTGGCATATAGCCTATGCTCTCTCAACATCTCCAGAGCAAGGCGGAGGTCCCGTGCGTGATCTTCCCGTGTCTGGGAATACACCAAAATATCATCAATGAATACAATCACGCATCGATACAAGTAAGATCGGAACACCCGGTTCATCAAATCCATGAATGCCGCCGGTGCATTCGTCAGCCCAAAAGGCATGACAAGGAACTCGTAATGCCCATACCGAGTCCTGAAAGCCGTCTTCGGAACATCCTCCGACTTGAACTTTAGCTGATGATAACCCGACCTAAGATCAATCTTGGAGAAAAATCTCGCTCCCTTCAGTTGGTCGAACAAGTCGTCTATCCTTGGCAAGGGATAACGATTCTTGATAGTTACCTTGTTCAACTGGCGGTAGTCTATACACATCCTCATAGACCCGTCCTTCTTCTTCACAAAGAGAACCGGAGCTCCCCACGGTGAGACACTTGGTTGGATGAAACCGAGTTGTTATAACTCCTCAATCTGTTTCTTCAATTCTTCCAGCTCTATAGGGGCCATTCTATACGGTGCCCTTGAAATCGGCACGGTGCCCGGAGTAAGCTCTATAGCGAACTCAATCTCCCGATTTAGAGGCAACCCGGGAAGTTCCTCCGGAAACACGTCCAAGAAATCACTCACGACCGGAATGGCCGAGGAGTTTTGTGCTTCTAGGTTTGCTACACTCAAGGCTGCGAGGCGAGCAATGTCCCTCTCTCTTAATCCTCGGAAGTGAAAAGGCTTACCCCCTTCCGGCTTGAAATTCACCATCTTCTCAAAACACGCAACATGCCCGTGATGGTTTGACAACCAATCCATCCCTAAGATGACATCAAAATCCAAGTCTTGAAAATCTAGGACGATGAGATCGGCTAACAGTTCATTCTCCCCCACTTGAACCACACTATCCCTGAATATCTTGTCCGTATCAACTGACTTGCCGAGTGGAGTTGCAATGGTCAACTCCTGCTTTAACGGAGTAGCCTCAGTCAAAAATCCCTTTGCGAAACTAGGCGACACAAAGGAGTGAGTGGATCCTGTGTCGATCAACACTCGGGCAAGACTACTATTAGTAGATTTCAAACAACAAGCATCATACATAGGTAACCCCTAGTATAGAAACTCACAAAACAAACCATAGAAATTTTACACAATTTAAACTCTAGAATTCGTGCGTACCTTGCACGACATCGTCGGATGCACGTGCGTCTCTCTCTGATAGGGCCAAAACTTGACCCTGTGTGGCTGGGCGAGGAGGCCGTGTAGACGGTGAGGCCCTCGAAGCCTGAGAAGAGCTAGGCTGAGATGTCTGCCTAACCGGGGGCCTGCTCCCTGAAGACTGAGTTGGCAATTGACGCCGGGGACAATCTCTGACCATGTGGCCTTGGTCACCACAATGGAAGCAACTTCCTGAAACTCTCCGGCATTCTCCCGCTGGATGCCTCCTCCCACAAAGAGTGCAAAAATCATGCAAATAGGAGGAATGAGCATATCCCATAGCCTGAGTAACTGCGGGGCGAGGAGCATATGAGGTAGCCGGGCGAAAGGCCGGTGGAGCAAAAGAGCGGGGAGCCTGTGGTGCTGAATACATCCTCTGTGACTGAGCCGGTCCTGCGGACTGATACAAGCTCGTCCTTGCTCTTTTCTCCCCTGAACTACTCGGCTGTCCTTTTTCCATTCCTCTCCTTTTGAAGAACTCCTCGGAGTTCGACTCAGCCAATAGTGCTTTATCAACAACTTCGGAATATGTCTCATGTCTAAACATCGAGACTCGGTCCTTGAGATAGGCCTTCAACCCCCTCTCGAATTTCTGGGCCTTCATAGCCTCGGTCGCTATCATGTGTGGAGCAAATCGAGATAGCTCCAAAAATTTGGCTTCATAAGCCGCTACTGACATATTACCTTGCTCCAAGGTAATGAATTCGACTTCCATCTTTTCTTTCATTCCGACCGGAAAGTACTTCTTGTTGAAAGCTTCCAAGAATTCCTCCCAAGTCCAATCTTGACCTTGCCGGGTCAACTCTCGGGTCCGAAGTGCAGACTTCCACCAATGATCGGCCTCGCCTTCAAGCATAAAGGCGGCCCATGTGACCCTTTCCACTTCAGTAGGTGCTAATACCGAGAATATCTTCTCCAGTTGCCGGATCCAACCCTCGGTGACAAGTGGATCAATGCTTCCACAAAAAGTTGGAGGCCTCATCCTCCGAAAAGCTTCTATCCTGGCTTGGGCTCGGTTAGGAGGAGCCGGTATAAGTGCCGCATTAGGCAGAGTGGCCGGTTGCCTTGCCGCCAACATAGCCAAAGTCTCGGCTATGGATGCGAATGCTTGGGCAAAGTAGGGTTGATCATCACCCGATGGAGCATCACCTCCATTGCCCCTCGTGTTGTACCCCCGACCCCGGGTATTGCGTCTCATGATTTCTCCTGAGAACGACAATACAACATGAGTCTAACTTGGATACGCATTTAGTACAAATTTCGCAATTCACTCAATACATATTCATCAAGCATATTTAATAAGTACAACACAAATAATGTACACATGGTATATAACACAATAGCATAACATACAATCCGTGTTCCTAGCGTAGGACTCTATGTTCGGTTGAAGTTCAACCCATTTTGACTAAGACTAACTTGTTAGTCTATACTTGGAATACAACTCTCTAAGGTGATTCTAATACTTTGTTCAATCATCTAAGTGACCCTAGGGACTCTAATGCCTAGAGCTCTGATACCACTCTGTAACGCCCCGAAATACCCCCTAGGAGTTTAGGGATATTTTAGGTGTCACACTGCGTACTAATCAAACCATCCTGTAATGCACAAGATAAAATACAATACTAACAACGATAATCAGAGCGCGGAAGCTATCATATATGAGGAAGCGTAAACAAATTTTCATTTCTTCTGATGCAAAATAGTATTCCAAGTTAACATAAATACAAGACATGTCTAAGTCTAAGGTGGACAGGCCCACCTATCAAAATATCAAAATACACAAGACCCTCTCATACTCTCCTCTCAACAGTAGTCGAGGTATGTTCACGCATCGAGGTCTCGGTCCGTCTGAGAATGTAATGGAATAGCTGGCTCTCTCTCCTCTATATACTCTTCCTCGACCCAAGGCTCCGGGTCGAGGGCTCCCTCAGTACCTGCAGATATGAAAGTATGGCTGAGCATAGAATACTCAGCGAGTACAAGCTACTAGCAGACCATAACAATAATAACACACACAATAGTAATATCATACAAGCAGTAATAGAAACATCACAAAGAAACAGTATAGGGCATGACACAATGCAAGCATCCTGACGTGCGTACATGAATGCGAAAACGCCGATAAAACTCATGCTTGAAAACCCCTGTCATGTCCCGGTATGCCTCGTAGAAATCATGTATGCGTGCATGCATGAATGCGTGATCATCATCTTGTAAACCTCCATCTTGTAACTTGTGAGCCAGAGGCTAGCACCCGAATCTCCCTGGGCTGCCAACCTCCTTGATATGCAATGCACTTGTGAGCCAGAGGTTAGCACCCGAATGTCCCTGGGCTACCAACCTCCTTGTTATGAAATGCATGGTTTTCTTGTGAGCCAAAGGTTAGTACCCGAATCATCCCTGGGCTACCAACCTCCTTGACAATAGGAGATTTTTATTACTTGTTTAGTTTTCTTGTGAGCCAGAGGCTAGCACCCGAATGTCCCTGGGCTACCAACCTCCTTGACAATAGGTGTTTTAGGGGTTATCTTGTGAGCCAGAGGTTAGTACCCGAATCCTCCCTGGGCTACCAACCTCCTTGACATGCAATATTTTCTTGTTGTTTATTATATGCACATGCTCTTGAAATCTCGGTTCATGCTATCATGCGTGCTCGTGTACGTGTCCATAGTGATAATCATGATAATGTGAATAACCAAAATATGACATTACAATTCAATTCATGATATGAACATAGGTAACATAAGTAGTTTGCATAACATTTGATCAATTTATCATTTATAAGAACGCATGCATAAAACCCATTTCTATATTCTTCATTGAGATCATTTATTCATAGTTTAGGTATTTTGTCAAACACTTTCATACATTATTCCTTAGTAGTTTATCTCCTTCTTGTAAATGCATATTTTCCATTCAATCACACAATGGTAAGTTTGTTATTTGTACTATGCCCATCCTCCATTTTCCAATCCACAACCCACACATCATACATCACATTCGGCATCCAATCGCCACATCCAATCTCCCATCCACACATTCATTCCATTTCCCTTATCTTGTTTATATTTGTTGAGTTAATACAATGCATAGGGAAGGAAAAGCATAATATATAGAATCATCATTTACACTAGAAAACTTAGGTTATTGCTAGGGAAAGTTAGTAGGGTGTACTAACCTTGCTCAAGGCTTGATCCTTGGTGGGAAACTTGATTGAAGCTCCAAAAGGGATAGGGAACAACCCTTGCTTGAGGAAGACTCGAGTTGGGGAAGAAACCCCCTTTCAAAATGTACGTGAGATGGCTGCCCTAGCTTGGAGAGTGGCTCCCACACGAGCTTGAGCCTTGAACTTGAAGCAAATCCAAGTTTGAGGACGACCTAGGATGGTCCACCCCTTTGGTTTCTTTCTCAATACCAAACCCTAGGTTAGAGCTTTCTCCTCTTCTCTCTCTATCTCTCAAAATCCCTCAATGTTGTAAGTGAGGCCTCAAAGGGTCGAGTAAACCCTTATGGGTAAGGGTTTAACACCCAAAAGATGAAAACGCCCTTACTGAAATTTCTGCAAAAACGCGAAGACCGAGCGATCGGTATTCATGACCGATCGATCGGTTGCCTACCGAGCGATCGGTGTTTATGACCGATCGATCGGTCAAAAACTCACTCTCTGGAAAATTTCCCCATACAAAATTTTTGACCGTGCGATAGCTACCGATCGATCGGTTATGGACCGATCGATCGCTGACTGGACCGAGCGATCGGTTCTCTGTATGTCTGGACTGTTTTGACCATATCTTTTGACTCGCTCGTCGGATTTCGACGATTCAACTTGCGTTGGGTTCGTCTTTTGAAAACGCACATTTCTGACATTTCGGAATTTCTGATTTCTCTCTTATTTATTAATTAGACTATGAGGAAGGCCAATTAGCTACGAAAACGCTATTCATTAAGTATAGAAAAATCCGGGGTGCTACAGCCCAAGATAGGCAGAAAGCTATGCCGACAATCGAAGGAGGGATCTTGAATTCCAAGTCGGTGATTTTGTATTTGTTCGGGTTTCACCCACCAAGGGTGTTATGCGATTCGGGAAGAGGGGCAAGCTTAGCCCGAGATATGTGGGTCCGTTCGAGATCATTACTAGAGTCGGTGAGGTAGCTTACCGTGTTGCTTTACCCGCTCATATGACAGCGGTCCACAATGTATTCCATGTCTCTATGCTTCGAAAGTATATCCCGGATCCTTCTCATGTCATCGAGTTGGATCCGATAGAGATTCGAGAGCACCTCACCCTAGTTGAACAACCGGTGCAGATCTTGGATAGGAGAGATCAAGTCTTGCGTAACAAGATCATTCCCTTGGTCTTAGTGAGATGGCAACACCATTCAAGGGAGGAAGCTACATGGGAACGAGAAGCCGAAGTGTGGGAAAAGTATCCTCAGTTATTTATTTAGGGCCTTGGCATTCCCTTGTAATTGTTATGGTCTGGTGGATGTATGTATCGTCCAAATTTCGGGGATGAAATTTTTGTAAGGGGGGAGAATGTAGCACCCCGGATTTTTCTATACTTAATGAATACCGTTTTCATAGCTAATTGGCCTTCCTCATAGTCTAATTAATAAATAAGAGAGAAATCGGAAATTCTGAAATTTCAAAAATGTGCGCTTTCGAAAGACGAACCCAACGCAAGTTGAATCGTCGAAATCCGACAAGCGAGTCAAAAGATATGGTCAAAACAGTCCAGACCTACAGAGCACCGATCGCTCGGTCCATTCAACGATCGATCGGTCCAAAACCGATCGATCGGTAGCTATCGCACGGTCAAAGATTTTGTATGGGGAAATTTTCCAGAGAGTGAGTTTTTGACCGGTCGATCGGTCAATAACACCGATCGCTCGGTAGGGAACCGATCGATCGGTCATAACCACCAATCGCTCGGTCTTCGTGTTTTTCAGAATTTTCATTAAGGGCTTTTTCGTCTTTTGGGGTTTAAACCCTTACCCATAAGGGCTTGCCCAAGCCTTTAGGGCTTCATTCACAGCACTTAAGGGATTTTGAGAGATAGAGAGAAAGGAGAAGGGGATTTGCAACTAGGGTTTTCCATTGGAGAAGGAATCAAAGGGGTTTAAGAACCCTAGCTCACCCAACTCGTTTTGCTTCAAGTTCAAGGCTCATGCTCGTGTGGGGTTCCCTTCTCAAGCTAGGGCAGCACTCTCTACGGTATTTTCAAGAGGGTTTCCTACCCAATCAAGTATAGTTGAGTAAGGGCTTTCTTCTTCCAAGTTGGAGTGTAAATCAAGGTCTACACCAAGATCAAGCTTCGATTCAAAGTTAGTACACTCTACTAACTTTCTTTAGCAATAATCTAGTTTTTCCCCTTTGACATTATGATGTTGGTCTTGTATCTTCCCTTACTTGAAATGTGCTATACTTCCTAAACCTAAACAAGATAAATGTGAATGTGGGGTTGTATGTATGAATGGTGGATGTAGAGGCGATTGGATGCCGTTGGACGTGGTGAAATGTGGGTATGGAAAATGGTGGAAGGGCACTCTATGAATAATGAACATACTTGGATGTTGTGTTGGAAATTTATGCGCTAAAAAGGGGAAATAAAACTACTAAAATGTTGCACACCGGATGTTTGATAATATGCCTAAACCAAGAATAAATGAAATTGATAAAGGAAATCGATGTAAGCTTTATGTAATTAGTCTTGTAAATGATGACTTGACCAAATGCCATGTTAATCACCTAAATGCTTACATGTTATACTATGAATTGAAATATGATGCGATATCCCTCTTGTTACACGTGTCCCCATGATTGTCACTATTGGCACGCACACGAGTACACATGCATGCATGAAACCGGGTTTTCCAAGATTGTAATATACATGTTGAATCAACAACGGAACAAGAACATGACAAGGAGGTTGGTAGCCCAAGGAAGGGTGCTAGCCTCTGGCTCACAAGAGAAATGGAACAAGAACATGACAAGGAGGTTGGTAGCCCAAGGAAGGGTGCTAGCCTCTGGCTCACAAGAGAAATGGAACAAGAACATGACAAGGAGGTTGGTAGCCCAAGGAAGGGTACTAGCCTCTGGCTCACAAGAGAAATGGAACAAGAACATGACAAAGAGGTTGGTAGCCCAAGGAAGGGTGCTAGCCTCTGGCTCACAAGAGAAATGGAACAAGAACATGACAAGGAGGTTGGTAGCCCAAGGAAGGGTGCTAGCCTCTGGCTCACAAGTATACAATTCAAAAACAAATCAAGACATGAAATACAAGACAAGACACGACACACATACATGATTTGACCGAGACACGAAAAAGGTTTCCGAGACATGAGTTTTACCGAGGTTTTTGCATTCATACACGCATGTCAAGATATGGTTATGTATCTTATGCTTTCACTATTGCTTTAAATTAATATCTTGTATTGCTCACTGTTGTTATGCTTTCGCTATTGTTATGGTTAGCTAGTAGTTTGTACTCGCTGAGTATTCCATGCTTAGCCGTACTTTTATGTCGGCGAGTACTGTGGATGTCCTCGACCCCGAGCCTTGGGTCGAGGAGGAGTATGTAGAGGAGAGGGAGCCACCTATCCCATGGCAGTCTATGGAGGATGGGGACTTGGAGGTGTGGCCATACCTCGACCACTGTTGAGAGGAGAGGGTTAGAGAGTTCCTTTTGTATTTTGATAGGTGGGCATGTCCACCTTTACTTTGATTGTATTTGGTATATGTTAACTTGGAATACTATTTGGAGTTATAGAAGAAAAGAAAAAGTTAGCTTATGCTTCCGCACTTATGTTAGTTTCCGCGCTCTGATTAGCATTGTATTATATTATGTTTAACCTCTTGCATTACAGGATGGTTTGACAGGTACACGTAGTCACCTCTAAAGTATCCCTTAACTCCTAGGGGGTATTTTGGGGTGCGACAGCAAACTACATGCCTATGATGTGTTGCTAACCAATCCATTCCCAATATAACATCAAAGTCTTGGAATCCAAGGACGATGAGATCAACTGCCAACTCGTGGCTTCTAACTTGGACCACACTATTTCTATACACTTTATCTACCAATACTGTTTTGCCGAGAGGAGTCGAAATAGCTAACTCCGGTTCTAGCTGACTTGGCTCTAGTAGGGTTCCTGAAATTTTAACTAACGGAGTTAATCCATGCATCAACAGTGTATACATGTAGGTATATATACATATATAACATGCCAAGTACGTACATAATCAATTAATACTTAACAGTTTAATTTACGGATAATTAAATAAGCTACAACTGCGTACCTTGCACTACATCATCAGATGCAAGTGCATCACCCTCTGTTAAGGCAAAAACTCGCCCCTGGTTCGCCTGGCGAGACTGAGGTGTAGACCGGATAGTCTGAGATGACGCCTGATATGATCCTGCTGGGCGTGCTGGTGGCCTAATCCCCTGAGACTGGCCTGGTAAATGCCGACTGGGGCAATCCCTGATCATATGGCCCTGGTGACCACAATGAAAACATCTACCCGATGCTCTTCGACAATCTCCTGCCGAGTGCCTTCGGTCGCATGAAGTGCAGACCTCGTGTGTATAAGTCGGAGGGGCCGGAGGTGGTGCATACCTCATCGTCTGAGGTGCAACAGGCCGTGGGGCCGGAAGAGCCTGAGGTCGCGGTGCCTGAGGCACATACTGCCGTGGAGCTGGAGGCGCATAAGATGGCCTCATCGGTGGTGCTGACCACACATACTGATAAGGGCCGGTACGAGCCCGCCTCTCTAGAGGTGCTAAACTACTGAATTGGCCTCTCATCAATTCCCTCTTCTTGGACACTGCCTCCGAGTTGGTCTCAACCAACAACGCTTTATCCACCACTTCAGCGTAAGTGGCGTGCCTAAAGACTGATACTTTCTCCATGATGACATCCTTGAGTCCTTGCTCAAACCTCCTCGCCTTCATTGCCTCGGTGGCAATCATATGTGTCGCGAAGCGTGATAGCTCCGAGAACTTGGCCTCATAAGTGGCCACAGACATCGAACCTTGCTCAAGGTTGATGAATTCTCTCTCTTTCTTTTCCCGTGCTCCAATCGGAAAATACTTCTTGTAAAAAGTATCTTTGAACTCCTCCCAAGTCCAAGGTTGACCCTGCATGGTCAAATCTCGCGTCCTCAATGCGGACAACCACCAATGGTGGGCTTCACCTTCTAGCATGAAAACTGCCCATGCTACTCTATCCTCCTCTGTAGGTGAGAGGACCGCAAAGATCTTCTCCATCTGGAGGATCCATGCCTCCGCAGTAAGAGGGTCCACACTCCCATGGAAGGGTGGAGGCCTCAATCTCCTGAATGCCTCAACTCCAGCGGTACGATGTATTGGAGCTGCGGGCGGTGGAGTAGGTGCCGCCGATGATGGTATAGCCTGCCGAGCCACCAGTATGGCGAGTGTCTCAGCAATAGAGCCTAAGACCTGAGAGAGGTCCGGCTGCTCATCCTCATCCCGTGAAGAAGAGGAAGCTCTGGTATGTGGCCCATGACCCCGTGTGTTCCGTCTCATGACTAAAGTCCTGAGAATAATAATACCACATGAGTCTAACTTGAAACCACAGTTTATTTCAATGCCGTTTCACAATAATTCAATTTGTATTAGTTGTATAATACTAATATACATCACATCAAGTCATCAGAGTATTCATCACATTATACTTATACTTTAGTGTTCTAGCGTACCTAGGACCCGTACTTGGTTAAAGCAACCATTTCAGACTAAGACTAAAGTTTAGTCTTAAACTTGGAACTAGACTCGTTCCCGACTCACTTCCTTCCTAACTTGTTTCCTAACATATGCTCTTGTCAAGCCGTGGTATAAGATTCTAAGTGACCCTAGAGACCTAAAGCCTAAGCTCTGATACCACTTCTGTCGCGACCCAAAACCCACCCTAGGAGTTAGAGTGAACTTTGGACGACTAATCATGGCTTACATGACTTGCTTGACAAACCAACCTGCAAAAACCCACAGAGCATATACAATAGAGGATATAAACAGCGGAAACATACTCTAACATAGCACAGCGGAAGTCTAAACAAACCTTTATGTATATACGAATCCAAGTTTACACAAAAGGAATCCAAAAGAAAGTGCGGACAGGCCCGCCAAAATACATGAATGTATATCTCTCTTCTCACCCACAGCTAATCCACTTAGAATCCACAACCACCTAGTGGTAACCCTCTACTGGAGGTTCCTCCAAAGGCTCCTCGACATACTCCTCTTCCACCCATGGACCAGGAGCACAAACATCAAATGGAGCAGTAGCTCCCTCAGAACCTGCCGACATAAGAAGTACGGCTGAGCATGGAATACTCAGCGGGTACTAAATACTAACCAACAGTTATAGCATAAAATGGCAATACATAAATCAGGAGCAATTCATATATGTTAGACGGAAACAATTCATATCATACAAGGAAGTAAAGCAATGTATTTCGTAGAAAGCCGATAAAACCTCTTGAAAACATCGTGCACTTGACTTGACTTGAAATATCTTTTCGTACTTGAAAGCTTGTCGTGTTTTTCTTACTTGATCTTGTCGAGCGTGTCGTACGTGTCATGTCATGCATGTCATGCGTGCTTGCTTGTGATCATGTAACTTGTGAGATACACTTGTGAGCTATCCTTATGAGATGCGCTTGAGAGATGCCTTGAGAGGGAAGGGAGACCCTTCTTTATGCAATGCACTTGCGAGGGAAGGGAGACCCTTCTTCATGATATGTATGTACTTGCGAGGGAAGGGAGGCCCTTCTTCATGATATGCACTTGTGAGTGAGGGGAGACCCCTCGTGGAATGTTGGTTCTTGTTTTCTTGTGAAAAGCGAGGTAAAACATATCGTAAGATATGTCCCACCTCTAACCATGTTCTTGAAAACCTCGATAAATCATGTCATGCATGTCGTGCTCGTGGGAACCGTGTACATACTTGCACTTAAATTTAAATATGACATTTGGGTAATTTCACAACACATATAACATCAATGATTGAGCAATGTAATATTCATATCATTTAGGGAAAGCAAGAAAACACACTATCATAGGCCCTAGCAATATTCATAATTTATTAGGCATGCATTTCCTAATTTACAGCTCATTTTATTCACCTTGGCATTTCATCAAACATGGTGTGTTCATTATTCATTTAAACCTAAATCATGCTTTTCTAGGTGAGTTTACTCACATCATGAAGGTGTGTTTATTATGGATACAATGCCCTCCCCATTTTAATCATCACAACACAACCCTTGGCATCCAATCGCCCATTCCATCTCCATTCACCATTCACAACCATCCATCTCATAGCACATGTGTAAATGAAAGAAAATCAAAAGAAATAAAGGGAAAAGTGGAACTATAACTAGGAGTGTAGTAAGAAGTACCGACCTTGAAGAAATGAGGAAGAAACCCCTTCTAAAAACGACCGTGAGGTGCTGCCCTAGCTTGGGGAACGCTCTCCACGAGTGCTTGAGCCGTGATCTTGGAGAAAAACCGGACTTGAAATGATCTAGGGTCTCAAAACCCCTTTGATTCTTCTCCAAAAGCAAAACCCTAGCTTAGGAAACCCTTTCTCCTCTCTTCTAATCCCCCAAATCCTCTAAGTGTTGAGACTGAGCCCTAAAGGCTCAGGTTAAACTCTTAAGGTAAGAGTGAACCGACCAAAAGACCATAATACCCTTATTGAAATTTCTGCAAAAACACGAGTGCCAAACACGTTGTGCTATGAACAGTGCCAAACACGTTGTGCTGTGAACAGTGCCAAACACGTTGTGATGTGAACAGTGCCAAACACGTTGTGCTGTGAACAGTGCCAAACACGTTGTGCTATGAACAGTGCCAAACACGTTGTGCTGTGAATAGTGCCAAACACGTTGTGCTGTGAATGGTGCCGAACCCGTTGTCGCGTTGTCTTATGTACAACGTGCCCGTTGTGAGCTGTACAACGTACACGTTGTCTGTTGCACGACGTACCCGTTGTCTGTTGCACAACGGATGCATAACGTATACGTTATCAGAGCTAGAGCTACGTCCTTAGTGCCTTCTGAGCTACGTCCTTAGTGCCTTCCGAGCTACATCCTCAAGTGCATAACCGAGCTACGTTTGCCTGCAGGTCCAGACTGTTTTGGCCATATCTTTTGACTCGTTCGTCCGATTTTGACGATTCAACTTGCGTTGGGTTCGTACTTCGAAAAGGAACATTTCTAACATTTCAAAATTTCCAATTTCTTCCTTATTTATTTATTTTACCTCTTTAAAAGCAAAATGGCAACGAAAGTGTCATGCATTAAATGTGAAAAGGTCCGGGGTTCTACAAGCAGTGTTCATGAGACGCGAGTCTGGGTTAACCACAGATAGGTCTAGGATATTTTTGGTTTTCGAATACTGAGCCCAAATGAGACGCTGACTCGAGGTGAAAGCCCCAATTGAAGCCTGGAGGTTGTCATCATATGCCCCCTGAGAAGTTAGATGCACGGACCGTGACTGTCGGCCCATTGACTGAGTTACCCCTGAAAGGCCTGCCATCTACCTGGATAATGATACAGACTCTGTGAGTACACTGTGTATGCAGATGAGATGCAAAAAATGATGATACAGATTTTGTTTGGGTGTGACACGACATACGTGATCCGAGAGGGCAGACAGACGGAGGTCCGACGTGCTTTAGCCCAGGTTGTTGGAAACTGAGGGACCTATCAGATCAAGGCTGGGATAGGCCTAGTGAAGGCCTGTCTGCCTAGGTTTTGGACCCTATACGCTATATCAGGAATCAGGGTTGGATGTATTTTATTACAAGCATAGGTTTGGCTTATTACATGCCACTGAGTGGATGGTTATCTGGGTAGAATATGCTCAGGTAGTCAACCATGATTGGGGATAGGTATAGGGTGCAAGCAGGTTAGGGTTTGTAGTAGCCCTTCCAGAATGGACAGCTGGTAGACTATATCGAAGCCTAGACTACATGTATGAATGCTGGTTTAATGCAAAGGTGTTCCTAGTAGGATGGGGGGATCACTTAACACCGTATATGCGACTCCCCGGTATAGAACATACCTGAAAATGGATGATTGGTGTAAGAGGGAGCATTTAGAATCCTTCCCTGAGGAATATCACCCAACAGGAGTAACTCCACGGACCTCCAAAATGTTTAAGTCACTGACACTGAGGATGATCATCCAGCAGCCGTTAACGTAATAAGCCTGTCTACTTGGTTGAATGGGATTAATTACACTACTATGACATGTATAGATGCACAATACACAATTTAATCAAGAGATGTAAAATGATTGGTGTTTAGTTAAATGCTTAGGCATTTTATACAAGATCAAGGTTTAGTTGGCTTAAACCCGGGTTCCTGGTTGAACCCTAACGATGTTTAGTGTCAATGATTCCCCAGTAGAGTCGCCAGAGTTGTGAGCGCAGGAAATTCGCTTCCCTAAATCTGTTTGTGGCTCACGGGTTTTTGAGAGTCGCCACCTATTCATTCAGAAGTGATAAGTCCCCCGAAATTTTGGATAAGGTCTTGGTCCACGAGAGAGATCGGGGTAAGGGGTTCGGTTAAGTCCGGGGAAGGTGTTAAGCACCTCGAGGCTTCTGTTCTACAATAGTTCCGTAATCCCCGGGTTTAAGCCAAATAAAGTTAATCTTGTTTAGAATGCCGAAATGATTAAGTGAACACTAATCCAAGAAGAAAAAATCTAACTGGTTTCGGGCCCGTGTTGGGTTGCCTACGTACTCATAGGGTGAGATCAGATCGAGTGTAGTTCTAGCACGTGAGCCTGTACCGAGGCTAGGGGCGTGTGTGTGTGCACCAAGGGTGGCTAACATGGACTAGTCTGGTAGACTAGGATTGGTTGACCGAGGAGGGTCAAGTGAAAGGTATGTGAGCCTGGTAGGCTTAGGGAGTAGTCCGGTAGACTAAGGAGGAGTCCGGCCCGGGTTAAGATTGCTAACCGGGATTCGGCCGAACTAACGGCAGTTAGGGTTGCTAACCACATTAAAGGGTGAGTGAGTTGTAGCCCGGTAGGCTAAGGCGGGGGCCCGGTAGGCCGAGGTAAGTCCGGTATACTTGGTTTTTAGGCCCGGTAGGCCGTAAACCGAAGTTAACTACGATTAGGGTTACTAACCGCAGTTAAGGGGGTCTAACTGTGGTTAGGGTTGCTAACCAGGGTTAGGGAGACTGCCAAAGTCAAGATTATGGTCCAAAGTTTGTTTTAGGAATTTCTGTTTAATTTCCCAAAGTTTGTTGGGTTAAGGGGTGCTTAACCGCGGTTAAATGTTAACCGAAGGTGGATTTAACCACAGTTAAAGGTCAGGCACAGTCCAAGGTGGGCCCAGGGGCTAGGTAGGGCCTAAAGTGGCCTCCTACCAGGCCTGGGCCCCTGAAAAAGCCCAGAAATAAAACACAATTTAATGTCGGTAATGCAATTACCTACATTATAGACAGTGTTTTAAGACTGTGTTTTGTCACTGTTAACTAAGGTTAAGCTATAACCCGAGGTGAACCGAGGGTGTGAGAGTGTAAAGGGGACTCCTGGGAAGAGATCAGGCGCTGTGTGGGCCATAGGGAATGCCTAGAGTGGGCCCTACAAGAGTGTAAAGCCGCTGTGATAGACAGTGCAAGTTGGCGGTAGTCGTTCTACCGCCCATCCCAGATCAGGCGAAAACAGAATGTCGGTAGAGGTTGACTGACATTCTGGAAAAAGCTCAGAAACCAGGGGTCGGTAGAGGGATCACCAAAAAAATGGAAATCAGGCCATTTCAGTAATGTCGGTATTGAAAATGCCGCCGTCCTGGGTTTTTCTGAAAACCGAACTCGTGGCCACTGGGGCTGTGCACAGAGGTCACTAGGGGTTCCCTCATGATACAAGGGACCCCCAGAAGGTTCTGTAATGGCTGTCAAGCCTTGATGGAGATGCTATACCCGAAGGGTTTCACCACACCTATAGGTTAGATGGGTGAACACCCTGTGTGGGTCTGTATACCTACTAAACAATAACAAAACAATGAAAAACGTCCCCTAGAGATGACCAGGGGCTCACATGATGTGCAAGTGATAGAAAAAAATCGGTAGGGAGTCCCCTACCCAATGCTCTGTTTCTGCCAAATGGTGGAGGTGGCTGCAACTGTAGTGGTGGTGCTTTGGGGATGGGCTACAGTAGCTGGCGAAGGTCTAAGGTAGGTCTAGGGGAGTCCTGGGATTAAGACTAAGGGAGAGGAGAGATTTTGCAGCAGGGTTTTTCCTCTGAAAAAAGGATCGACCGTATGAACTGTGGTGGGGGTTGGGTTTTATAGGGAAGCTCCTAAGGGACCTAAAAGGGATTTGGAAGAAGGCTAGGTATGTGTATGGACCAAGGGGAGGTCAACTAAGAGCTGAGGAGGGAGAGACCGAGGTGGAGGAAGGGATGGTGGAGTGTGCAGGGGGTTTACAGACTGAAAATCTCGTAACTTGCAAAGGTCGGTAGAATAATTACCGACAAAGCGAAAACAGGCCAAAATGAAGACGTCGGTAGAGTGTCTACCGACAACAGGAAAACAGGGTAATTTTATAATGTCGGTATAAGGGCTACCGACATTCTGAATTTTAATTTGAATTGGGCCTGGACCCTGCACCTATGGGCATGGGGGTTTGTCCTAAGGATTTCTGGGTTTTATGGGCCTGGATAAAGGGGTTAGGCCCTATAGGCCATGGGTTTTGCTAGGGTTACCTAAATGCTAAGGGTTTTGACAAGGCTTTGAATCCTAGGGGAGGTAACCATAGTTATGGGTTTTTAACTACAGTTAGATGGGTGTAAAAATTGGGTGTTTACATTTCTTATAGATGATAAATTGATCAAATGCACTATATGTTATCTAAATTCTCATATGATTGTGTTAAGAATTGAAATGCTACACTCATATGAACCTTCTATTCAAGCATGTCATCATGTTTACTACAATTGTTACACACACGCACATACGCATGCATGAATCGGTTTTGTCTAAAGTATATGTATATGATAAACCATATAAGAACAAGAATGATGATTCATGATACGAATGATAAAGCCGGACATCGGGCCGATCAAGGGTAGGGCATATCCCTAGGATATGTCATATCTGGCTCACAAGGAAAACAAGCAAGTTGATAAAGCTGGACATCGGGCCGGTCAAGGGTAGGGCATATCCCTTGGACATGTTATACCTAGCTCATAAGTAAACAAGCATGAATGTCAAGGGTAGGGCATATCGCAAGATATGCCATACCTGGCTCACAAGGAATCAAGAAAACAAGGAGGTTAGTGTACCCTTTTCTATATATATATATTTCGCTGAAGGGAATTTACATTCCCGGCTCACAAGTCGCTTAAAGGGCACTAACCTCTGGCTCACAAGTATACAAGCAAGTCAATTCAAGAACATATCAAGAATATGACAAGAACAAGCGAAACAAGTGATTCCAAGCAAGACAAGACTAACATGTGTAATTCTCACAAACAAAACCAAGATAAGAAATAAGTTTTCAAACATGACAAGAAAGTTTTGAAAGAAACACGAAAAGCTATTTCCAAGAATAAGACATGATTTTTAAAGTATGAGTTTTCCGGAGTTTTCGCATTCATTCAAGCATGTCAAGAATTATCCTATTGCTTTACTTCAATATATTTGTCATATACTGCTATTCTCATTTCAAATGATATGATGAATTATATCTTGTCATTTCGTGTGATTGTTATTGCTATGGTTAGCTAGTAGCTCTTACTCGCTGAGTATTCCATACTCAGCCGAACTTTTATGTTGGCAGGTACCATGGACAACCTCAACTCTGAGCCTTGGGTTGAGGAAGAGTATGTAGAGGAGAGAGAGTCTCTTACTTGATGCAATTGCAGGAGGATGGAGATCGCAACATGTGGCCATATGTGGATTACTATTGAGCATAGTGGGCTCAATAGTTCTTTTTGTATTTTGATAGGTGGGCTTGTCCATCTTTGACTTGATATGTTATGTGTATAAACTTGGAATATTGGTTTGAATTATAGATGAAAAGAAAAAGTTGGTTCACGCTTCCGCATTCATGATATAGCTTCCACACTCTGATTCATGTTATATTATGGTATGTTTACCTTGTTCATTACAGGATGGTTTGACAGGTATGTATAGTTACACCTAAAGTATCCCTTAACTCCTAGGAGGTACTTTGGGGCGTGACAGTAGATGTTGTTTTAAGCAACCTAAGCCATCGTATTTGTCAAAGTCCGGCACTTTGAAACCTCCGGGAACGACTTCTTCTGATGAGAAAGTCAGGTCCTCTAAAGATAGATTGATGCTGGTAGATGACCCCTTCATCCGTCTTATCTCCTCTTTGATATGTTTGATCTCCTTATGCTGGATTCCCTTCACGGCCTTGAGGGGTGGTCGACTGGGATTCACCAGAACTTGGTGAATCCTTTTTCTGATTTTTCCAACTATGTGTGTTTCCACTCTTCCCTTCACTCACCTAGAGGCTTCCACTCTTTCACCTTGGGTTTAGCACCTATACAACACATCTAAATTTGGATTTCAATTTTTATTCAATCAAACACAAAATACATAGAAGACCCTTTTTGACAAAAAATCACTATTCATTGATACTATTCACAGAGTCTATTAACCAATTAGGAAAATGAGTTTCGGGATTCTACAACAGAATATTTAGATACTTGCCAGGCACTATAGACCTAGTATTATGATATCCAAAAAAAACTTCCCTAGAACTAGTTACTTATTCTGATGCAGACCTTGTTGGGTGCAAAGTTGATTGGAAAAGCACAAGTGGTACTTGTCACTTCTTAGGACACTCACTAGTTTCATGGTTTAGCAAGAAACAAAACACTGTAGCTCTATCTAGAGCTGAGGCTGAGTATGTAAATGTCGGGAGTGGTTGTGCTCAAACACTCTACATGAAACAAGAATTGGAAGACTTTAAAATATACTATACCTTCGATCAAATGTGATAATACAAGTGCAATATGCATGACTAAAAATCTTATTCAACATTCAAGAACTAGGCATATTGAAATAAGATCATTTCATAAGAGATCATGTACAAAATAGGGACGTTGTGTTAGAATTTGTGGATACAAATAACCAACTTGCTGACATATTTACAAAACGCCTACAATATGAAAGATTTAGTACTCTGAGAAGAGAACTAGGTATGGCTAACCTAAATGAACTGAAGTAATCATATCTAAATGCCTAATGCTTTTGAATGATGAATCTTGTATGATTATGCTCAATGATGAATAATGAGGAAATTAAAGATGAAATCTTATGACATATTATTAAAAATCTAATTGAATTGTTTGATGATTATATTTGATTATTTTGGATGCTTGAAACAAGGATTTGGATGAATAATTACTACAAAATAAAGCGGAAAATAGTTTAAAGGTGAAAAAAAGAAATTCTCAGTGTTTATATCGATTTCGGCGATGAAATTAGGTCAGCTTCCAAGTTTCGTCGATGTATTATTGAAATGGATGAAACAGAATGTTTCCTATCCTCATTTCGGCGATGAACCTATTTCACTACTTAATTTTGGTGAAGAATTCTTTTGAGTGAAATAAAAAGTGCACTGTCTCCATTTCGGCGACAAAATTTTTGGGCCAAGTCCATTTGGCGACGAAATTGATCGTAAGTATAAATAGAAACCTAGAATCCAAAAATTTTCAAATCATTTCTCTGGAAACCAAGTTAGGTCTTTTCCCTCCTTTTCACTATTTCATTGCACCCTCCTCCAAATCTTCTCCATTATCATTCTAATCTATCCAAAAACCTTCAAAATCTCATATGCCCTAAATCAAAACCTCTTTCAAATGGCAAGGACCAAGAACCCGAATGAAGCACCACAGAAGAAGAAGGCTAGAACCACAAAAGGAAAAGAGATTGCATCCTCTTCCACTCTTCTAGAGTCCAGACGAGCATGTCAAAGTTCAAATCATACAAATACGAGAAGTTATTGAAGGAATCATTCCTATCTCGATCTCCTCTATACGATAAGGTTGTGGATTTTGGTGTATTAGAGCTAAGTTGTTCAGGGATCCTTCAATATCACTTTAAAGGCCTTAAATGGGATTCCTTAATTACTTCTATTGAACATATGTATCCCGAACTTGTTCGGATCTTTTACACTCATTTCAAGTTCGATGAATCCACCCAAACCATAATTTCTTTTGCTTGGGGCCAAGACATTTCATTTCATACATATGATCTTCCAAAATCTTTCAAAATTCCCAAAGGGTCATTACAATCCTTTTCTATGCTAGATGGACCAACATGAAGATTTTGATGTTATAGAAGCCCTAAAACTCATGTGTGGGAATCGAGAAATCACCAAATTCTTTTAAAAAAAAGCCAAAGAACTCACCCTCACTTCTAGGCTTCTCCATCACATTACTACTTATGATCCAGAACCTAGAGCTGGTGGTAGGGAGTATTTAACATATTTTGATGTTTTCTTGATGTTGTATGTAAGCATCCCAATTTTGCACCCCTTTAGCATCTTTTTACACCTCTAAAAACCCTCGTTTAAAATCCTCTTGCCATGTGCTTCAATTTTCAAAAACAGCCCAGAGGTAAAAAAATGATCAAAATACCCTCAAGGTGAAAAATGACCAAAATATCCCTGAAAAAGTGCTAAGAAGTTATCATTTGATCCAAAATGATTTTAGAAATTTTTTGATTAATTTTGACTGTTTTCGGGAGCAAATTGGACTTAAAACAGTGAAAAAGGACTAAAATGCCCCTATGGTGTAAAAAGACCAAAATACCCCTGAAAAGTGTTCAAAATTTATCATTGGCCCAAAATAATCTCACAAAATTTTTGGTTCAATTTTTACTGTTTTTGGGATCAAATTGGAGTTAAAATGGTGAAAAATGACCAAAATGTCCCTGTGGTGTAAAAAGACTAAAATGCCTGAAAAAGTGTTCAAAATGTATCATTTTGCCCAAAATAATTTGACAAAATTTTTGGCTCAATTTTGACTATTTTTAGGTTCAAAACGGGCTTAAAATGGAAAAACGGCTTTTTGGCGAATCGGAGCGCAACACATGGCGAGTCAAAGTCAACAATAATAATTAAAAAAAAAATTATTGGCCCCTAAATAGGGGCGCTGCTTCAAACAGCGCCCCTTTTGGGGCTTGTTTTTATTAGTCATGTCGGCAGGCCATTTCGTAGAAGCATGGCTGGGGACGCTGCTTCAAGTAGCGCCCCCCCTATTTTGAAAAACTATAAATACCCCCCCTCTTTCACTTCATTTTTAACTCATTCTGACTCCTCTCTCTCCCTTTTCTTCTTCAAAACTCCTTGTAGCGCTCTGGATTCCCGAGAACGTCGATTGTGAAGGGTCGATTCTCGGGACCTCTTTTCAAAGACCCTTTTGGGTTTCCCAGAAGATAAAATCTCGCCGAACTCTATCTTTTTAGTCTTTCAATCAGTTTTTTAAATTGCTTTATCTCTTTTAAATACTTAGACTGCTTGCCTATCGAATCCCTGCCTAAATCCCAGTTCAAATATAGCCTCGCCTAGTCGAACCCCTGCCCAAATTCCAGTCCAAATATAACCTTGCCTAGTCGAACCCCAGCCCAAATTCCAGTTCAAAACTAGCCTCACCTAGTCGAATCTCTGCCCAAATCCCGGTTCAAAACTAGCCTTGTCTAGTCGAACCTCTACCCAAAAACCCTGATTAAACCCTGGTTAAACACTAGTTAATCCTAATTAAACCCTAGTTAATCCTAGTTAAACCCTAGTAAATCCTGGTTAAACCCTACCTAAACCCAAGCTAAACCCTAGGTAAACCCTGGTTAAAACCTACGTAAAGCCTAAGTAAATCCTTGCTTAACCCTAGTTAAACCCTATCTACCTAGTCAAACCCCTGTCAGAGCCTCGATTCAAACCCTATTCAAATACCCACTTCTAGAAGCTCCCCGGCACGAGCTTAAACTGCACCATCGCTCCTCAGCACGAGCTTAAAAGGTCATTCCGCTCTTCAAATAGGAGCAAAAACCGTCAAACCATCAAACAAAAACCATCAAACCATCAATCACCTTTCGGAACTACGTATGGCTTGATTCCACTAACAGTGGATGCATAGGCAACCCTGATCGGGTTCAGCTCCCCTAGGATAGAATCCCTATTCCGTTCTTATCTTATCAATCTCAATTCATTTATTTCTATTAATATTATATTGCTTATGTCGCGCCCCAAAATACCCCTAGGAGTTAAGGGATACTTTAGGTGTGACTATACATACTTTTCAAACCATCTTGTAACGAACAAGGCTGAACATGATATAATACAATAATAATCAAAGTGCGGAAGCTATATCATGAATGCGGAAACGGGAACTAACTTTTTCTTTTCTTTTAAAACTCAACTAGTATTCCAAGTTAGGTACAATACATAATCAAAGTAAAGGTGGACATGCCCACCAATCAAAATACAAAAAAAAAAGCTCTCTCACGCTCTCCCCTCAATAGTATTCGAGGTATGGCCACACGTCCAAATCCCAATCCTCCTGGGATTGCAATGGGATAGATGGCTCATTCTCCTCTACATACTCTTCCTCGACCCATGGCTCAAGGTAAAGGACATCCATGGAACCTGCCGACATAAAAGTACGGCTGAGCATGGAATACTCAGCGAGTACAAGCTACTAGCTACCCATAGCAATAACGAAAACATAACAACAGTGAATGCGATATGAAATATGAATTAAAGCAATACTAGCAGCATAAGATGAATAGTATTGAACATGAAGCAACATCAATATCTTTACATGCGTGCATGAATGCGAAAAGCTCGGTAAAACTCATGTTGTGAAACCCTTTTCATGTCTCAGTCTTGCTTGTGAAAATCATGCATGCAGGCTAGCACCCACACATCCCTAGGCTACCAACCTCCTTGATATTTTCTTCACTTGTGAGCCAGAAGCTAGTACCCTTCATTTGGGCTGCCAACCTCCTTGACATGTACTTGTTCCCTTTCCCTTGTGAGCCAGAGGCTAGCACCCTTCACTTCGGCTACCAACCTCCTTGACGTGTTCTTGTTTTATTCACTTGTGAGCCAGAGGCTAGCACCCGCACATCCCTAGGCTACCAACTTCCGTGATGTGTTCTTGTTTTATTCACTTGATCTACCATGTACAAATACTCTTGAAAACTCGGTTCATGCATGCATGCGTGCTTGTGTGCTTGTCAATAGTGGCAAACATGATGACATGAGTAATTTAAGGAAATGGTATTTGGCATTTTAAATTCTAATTCTAACATAAGGAAATTAGGCAAGCATATAAGACATTGACTCAATTTATCATTTTAGGGAAAATCACACAAGCCCTACTTGCATATTCTTCCTTAAAATCTGTTAAATTCTTATTTAGTCGTTTTATCAAACACTTAACATGCACCATTCATACGGCATCCAATCACCTCATTCCATCATGCACTCATACATCCCACCATTTACATTCTTCTTGTTTACATTTAGGGAAAGTAGTGCATCTCAAAGGAAAGGGTAAAATACTAGGTTAACATCATCATTTACCAAGGAAACCCTAGGTTATTACTAAGGAAGTTAGTAGGGTGTACTAACCTTGAAAGAAGAAGAGGAAAACCCTTAAAATATCGTGGGAAACGCTACCCTAGCTTGGACAACAAGTCCTTCACGTGATTTGCCTTGAATTTGAAGAATCCAAGCTTTTGAATGAGAACTAGGGAGCTTAAACTCTTGATTTTTGCTCAAGGTTTGTGAAGACCCAAACCCACGAAATTTGGTATATATAGGAAAATGGGAAATCAAAGACCCATTCACCCTTAAGATTTCGGCGAAAACAAACCAAAAGGGCAAAATCCCGCATGGTAGGTCGACCAGTAATGGGCATCGGTCGACCGTTCAAAAATGACCTCTCTGGAATAAAAGCCCATACATTTAGTCTGATGTTCGGTCGACCGATAATGGGCATCGGTCGATCGGTGACTGATTCGGTCAACCGGTAGCAAATTCGGTCGAGCGGATCCATTGTATTTTTCCCATTTGCACAAAACCAGAAAAAAATACAAGGGAAGGCCAAGGTCCTAAACAAATAACTGAGGATAATTTTCTCTCACTTCGGCCTCTCGTTCCCATGTAGCTTCCTCTACTGAATGGTGTTGCCATCTCACAAGTGCTAAGGGAATGGTCTTGTTGTGCAAGAATTGATCTCGCCTATCCAAAATTTGCACTGGTTGCTCAACTAGTGTGAGATCCTCCCGGATTTTTACCGGATCGAGCTCGATGACTTGAGAAGGGTCCGGGATGTATTTTCGAAGCATGGAGATGTGAAACACGCAGTGGACAGCCGCCATGTGAGTGGGCAAAGCAACTCAGTAAGCCACCTCACCGACTCCAGTAATGATCCCAAACGGGCCCACATATCTCGGGCTAAGTTTTCATCTCCTCCCGAATCTCATAACACCATTGGTTGGTGAAATCTTGACAAAAACAAAGTTGCCAACTCGAAATTCGAGGTCTCTCCTTCGATTGTCAGCATAGCTCTTCTATCTATCCTGTGCAGTCTTCAACCTTTCACGGATAAGCTTGACCCTATCCACGGTTTGTTCAATTAATTCGGGGCCCAACACCTTCCTTTCCCCAACTTCATCCCAATACAACGGGGATCTACAACTCCTCCTATACAAAACCTCAAAAGGTACCATCTGTATGCTTGCATGGTAACTATTGTTGTAGGCGAATTCCACCAAAGGTAGGTGATCTTCCCAACTTCCTTTAAAATCTAGCATATAAGCTCGGAGCATGTCTTCTATCACCTGATTCACTCTTTCGGTTTGCCCATCGGTCTGTGGGTGGAAAGCCGTGCTAAAGTCCAGTCGGGAACCCATGGCATCTTGAAAGCTCTTCCAGAACCTGAAAGTAAATCTAGGGTCTCTATCCAACACAATGCTCATGGGCACTCCATGCAACCGGACTATTTCCTTGATGTACAGCGCCGCTACCTGATTTGAGTTGAACGTAGTCTGGTATGGTAAGAAATGGGCAGACTTCGTGAGCTGTCAACTACAACTCATGTAGCATCGGTGTTTCTAACCGTCTTCAGCAACCACACAATGAAGTCCATAGATATGTGCTCCCATTTCCACTCTGGAATAGGGAGAAACAGAAAAGTCCTGCCGGTCTCCTAAGCTCGGCCTTGACTTGCTGACACACTAAGCATCGGGAGTGTGGTTGACAGAGATACCCTCAGTTGACACTACAAGATCGAGAAATGCTATCTTCTCTAACCAGAATTCGCACTTACTCAATTTGGCATATAGACTATGCTCTCTCAACTTCTCCAGAGCAAGGCGGAGATCTCGTGCGTGATCTTCCCGTGTTTGGGAATACACCAAAATGTCGTCGATGAACACAATCACACATCGATCCAAGTGTGATCGGAACACCCGGTTCAATAGATCCATGAACGCCGCCGGTGCATTCATCAGCACAAAAAGCATAACAAGGAACTCGTAGTGCCCATACCGAATCTTGAAAGCCGTCTTCGGAACATCTTCGGCCTTGATCTTTAACTGATGATATCCTGATCTAAGATCAATCTTGGAGAAGAATCTCGCTCCCTTCAGTTGGTCAAATAGGTCGTCTATCCATGGCAAGGGATAACAATTCTTGATAGTGACCTTGTTCAATTGACGGTAGTCTATGCACATTCTCATCGACCTATCCTTCTTCACAAAGAAGACCAGAGCTCCCCATGGCGAGACACTTGGTTGGATGAAACCAAGTTCTTGTAACTCCTCAATCTGCTTCTTCAATTCTTCAAGCTCTATTGGGGCCATTCTATACGGTGCCCATGAAATCGGAGCTATACCCGCAATAAGCTCTATAGCGAACTCGATCTCTCTATCAGGAAGCAATTCAGGAAGTTCTTCCGGAAACACATCCAAGAACTCACTCACGACCGGAATGGTTGAAGTGTTCGGTGCCTCTGGGTTCGCTATGCTCAAAGTTATGACGCGAGCAATGTCCCTTTCCCTTAATCTTCGAAAGTGAAATGGTTTTACTCCTTTTGGCTTGAAATTCACCATCTTTTCAAAGCAGGCAACATGGCCGTGGTGGTTTGCCAACCAATCCATTCCTAGGATGACATCGAAATCCAAGTCTTGGAAATCGAGGAGAATAAGATCAGCTAATAGTTCATTCTCCTCCACTTGAACCACACAATCTCTAAATATTCTGTCTGTATAAACCGAATTGCCAAGTAGAGTTGCAATGGTCAACTCCCGTTCTAACGCATTAGCCCTAGTAAAAAATCCTCTTGCAAAACTAGGTGAGACAAAGGAGTGAGTGGATCCTATGTCGATCAACACTCAGGCTAGATATTCGTTCACTAATAAAGCGCCTATACAATTAAATACCAAATCAATAGATTTTAAACGAGACATGAATCATACATAGGTAACCCGTAGTATACCTAACAACTCATCAAAAATGAAAATTTTTTTCACAACTCAAACTTCTAGAATTCTTGCGTACCTTGCACGACATCATTGGATGCACGTGCGTCTCTCTCTGATAGCGCAAAAACTTGGCCCTAGGTGGTTAGGCGAGGAGGCCGTGTAGAGGGTGAGGCCCTCGAAGCCTGTGAAGAGCCCTGCTGAGACATCGGCCTAATAGGGGGTCTGCTCCCTTGAGACTGAGCTGGAAAGTGACGTCGGGGACAATCTCTAACAATGTGGCCTTGGTCACCACAATGGAAGCAACCTCCTGTAACCCTCCGGCATTCCCCTGTGGGATGCCTCCTTCCACAAAGGGTGCAGACATCATATGAATATGTGGGAGGAGCATAACCCGTAGTCTAAGGTAGTACTGGGTGAGGAGCATATGAGGTAGCCGGGCGAAAAACTGATGGAGCAAAAGGGCGGGGAGCTTGTGGTGTCGAATATATCCTCTGTGACTGAGCCGGCCCTACAGACTAATATGAGCTAGTCCTTGCTCTTTTCTCCCCTGAACTACTTGACTGTCCTTTCTCCATTCCTCTTCTTTTGAAGAATTCCTCGAAGTTCGATTCGGCCAAAAGTGCCTTATCCACAACTTCTGAATATGTCTCATGTCTAAACATTGAGACTCGATCCTCGAGGTAGGCCTTCAACCCCCTCTCAAATTTTTGGGCTTTTATAGCCTCGGTACCAATCATGTGTGGAGCAAATCTGGATAGCTCCAAAAATTGGGCCTCATAAGTGGCAACAGACATATTACCTTGCTCTAAGGTAATAAATTTGACCTCTTTCTTCTCTTTCATCTCTTTCATCCTTATTGGGAAGTACTTCTTATTGAAAATGTCAAAGAATTCTCCCCAAGTCCAGTCTTAACCTTGTCGGGCCAACTCCCGGGTCCTAAGTGCGGACTTCCACCAATGATCGGCCTCACCTTCAAGCATGAAGGCGGCCCAAGTAACCCTTTCTGCCTCCATAGGCGTCAATATGGAGAATATCTTTTCTAATTGCCGAATCCATCCTTCGGCAACAAACGGGTCAATATTCCCAAAAAATTTCGGAGGCCTCATCCTCCTAAAAGCCTCTATTCCGGCTTGAGCTCGATCAGGAGGAGCAGGTATAAGTGAGGCACTAAGCGGAGTGGCTGGTTGCCTTGCCGCTAACATAGCCAAAGTCTCAGCTATTGAGGCAAAAGCTTGGGCAAAGTCGGGTTGATCATCACCCGATGGAGCATCACTTCCACTACCCCTTGTGTTGTATCCGTGACCCTGGGTATTGCGTCTCATGATTTCTCCTGAGAACGGCAAGACAACATGAGTCTAACTTGGATACGCATTTAGTAACAATTTCACCATTCATTCAAAGCATATTTTACTAAGCACAGAATAATGCACACATGGTAACAACACCATACCATAACATACAATCCGTGTTCCTAGCATAGGACTCTAAGTTTGGTTGAAGTTCAACCAGTTTTGACTAAGACTAACTTGTTAGTCTATACTTGGAATACAACTCCTTCACAATGCCTAATGCCTTGTTCAATTATGGTATCGAGCACTAAGTGACCCTAGGGACTCGAACGCCTAGAACTCTGATACCACTTCTATCGCGCCCCAAAATACCCCCTATGTAGCACCCCGGACTTTTCTATACTTAATTAATAGCATTTTCGTAGCCAATTGGCATTTTAAGTAGTCTAATTAATAAATAAGGGAGAAATTGAAAATTCTGAAATGTCAGAAATGTCCGTGTTCGAAAGACAAATCCATTGCAAGTTGAATCATCAAAATCCGACGAACGAGTGAAAAGATACGGCGAAAATAGTTTGGACCTGCAGAGCACCGATCGCTCGATCCAATGTAGGGATTGATCGATTCATAACCGATCGCTCGGTCATTAATTAAGATCGATTGGTCCATAACCGATCGATCGGTAGCTATCGACTGGTTAACTTTTTTGTATAGGAAAATTTTCCAGAGAGCTTGTTTTTGACCAGTTACTCGATCAAGAACACCGATCGCTCGGTAGGCAACCGATCGATCGGTCATAACCATCGATCGCTCGGTCTTCACGTTTTTGTAGAAATTTCATTAAGGGCTTTTTCATCTTTTGGGCATTTCCACCTTGCCTATAAAGGCTTGCTCAAGCCTAAGGATTTCACAAACCCTTAGGGCAGCATTTTGAGAGAGAGTAGAGGAGAGGAAGAGGGGTTTTCTCCTAGGGTTGCATCTTGAGAGAAATCAAGGGTTTTGAAACCCAAGATCATCCCAAAAGCTTGGATTTCTCAAATCCACCCTCAAGCACATGTGGAGTCCCACCCCAAGCTAGGGCAGCGTTCTCCAAGGCATTTTTCAAGGGTTTTCTCCTCTTCTTCAAGGTTAGTACACCCTACTAACTTCCTTAGTAATAACCTCGATTTCTTCCTCAGTATGATGAGTTTACATGTTGTTTGTCCCTTTTTATTGAGTTATGATGTAATCCCTATAATAAACAAGATAAACGAATAAAGGTGTGGGAATGTGCGAATGGATGGTAGATTGTGGCGAATGGATGCCGTGTGGGGTGATGTATGTAGTGTGATGGATAATGGTGGAAGGGCATTTTCAAACATAATGAATACACCCTTGTGTTTGTTGAAAAATATGCACTAAGAAACTTAAATCAAAAGACTATAATTGTGATGCCTACAAAGTGTTTGATAGAATGCTTAAATGTGAACTGGAATTATGAAAGCATGAATTGAGTTAATCTTTCTAAATGCCTACCTTGATCTAATAACTGTACATGCTATCTATCTTCGCATTGGATTATATTAAGAATTTAAATGCTACGCTCATGTGATCCTCCTACTCGAGTATATCATCATGCCTACTACAATTGCAACACACGAACGCATATTTGCATCAACGGGGTTTTCACGAGTATTGGTACATGATAAATAAAACAAGAAATAAGCATATGTCAAGGAGGTTGGTAGCCCAGGGATGTGCGGGTGCTAGCCTCTGGCTCACAAGTTAAACTAACATGAATGTCAAGGGTAGGGCATATCCCTAGGATATGTCATACCTGGCTCACAAGAAAACATGACAAGCAAGAATCATGAAGCATGGAAGGATGTTAGTGTACTAAGACCAGGTACGGGCACTAATATCTATTCCCAAACATGCATGAGAGGATGCTGGTATACTAAGACCAGGTACGGGTAGTAGCATCTGTCTCCAAGTAAAATAACAAGCATGAAAGGGTACTAGTGTACTAAGACCAGGTACAGGCACTAGTATCTGTTTCCAAGATAAGAATAATATGAAAGTATGCTAGTGTACTAAGACCAGGTCGGGCACTAGCATATGTTTCCAAGGCAAGCATGGTAGGGTGTTAATGTACTAAGACCAGGTTTGGGCATTAACATCTGTTCCCAAACATGTATGAGAGGATACTAATATACTAAAACCAGGTACGGGTACTAGTATCTGTCTCCAAGCAAGAATCAAGAAATAATGGAAGGATGATAATGTACTAAGACCAGGAACAGGCATTATCATCTGTTCATAGGCAAACAAGGAAACTCACAATCAAGTCGACAAGAAAACATGCATGATAGTCACGAGACAAGAACCAGATAAGAACCTAGTATGTCCGTCCATTTCATAGTTCGGGTACTAGCCAATGAGAAGAACCTCATAAGACAGGTAAGGCACCCACAAGAAGCATAAAATGTAAAGTGTAAATTATAAGAATCACAAGGAAGGTGAAAGAGGTTGTAGTCAAAGCATGAACCCTAAGTATGAGTTTAAATATGATGCTCAAGATTATGTTGTTATTTGTTATTGCTTCCGCACTCTGACTTGTGAAATATGATGATGAACTGTATGATGTATGTTATTTTATCGTTATTACTATTGTTAGTTAGTAGCTTGTACTCGCTGAGTATTCCATGCTCAGCCATACTTTTATGTCGGCAGGTACATTATGTGGTATAAGGACTCTCGTCCCTTGGATCGAGGTAGCTCAGGGTGACCAGGAGGTTATTCGGAGGCTTCTCACCTGGATAATAAGAAGTTTGGCATATGGCCAATGGTTGGGATGAGTGAAAGAGAGAGAGACATGTATTTTGAGTCTTTTCCCTTGGGGATTTTCATGTAGGCTTGAGTTGGTAATTCAGGCATTTGACTCATTTGTACATATTGTATTTTTGGTAAGTCGTTAGTTTATGTAACACTTGGAATTACATTTATTCATTAAAGAAATTTTTGTTCACTATTATTGCAAGCCTTGTATACTCTTTGCAGGTTAGTTTTGAAAGAATGCCTCTTTTTAATTTTAGAAACATAGTTCTTGGGGGGCATTCATCGAATCCCAAGATCTGACTAAGATTCTAATTGATTTTATTTAATGAAGGTTAGAATAACATTCACCTTTGCGACTTCGAAATTTTTAAGTCAAATCCACATTAGAATAGTACTCGCAAAACTTCCCAAGTGTCAAGTCTCCTGTCGATTCACATGAACCTTCTTTTTCCATTAAAGCTTTCTCTAATGGAAGCTAATGGCCCTTCCAAATTTCATGCTCTTTTATCTTTTCTTCTTTTCTTTGATCCAAGAACCTTTCTTGATCAAACAAGATCCAATCTTGATCTTCAAATAACTTGTTCTTGATCATTAAGATCAAAAACCAAACAAAAAGGAAGAAGGGGAAGGGTGACCGTACACCCTCAAAGGGGGAGAGGGCTGGGCGTGAACTTGAGGAGAGGGAGAGAAGAAAAAATTCTGGAGAATTATATATCTTAAAGGGCTGGGCATCCAATCTTTTATATAAGTTCCCTCTTGGTTGCTTGAATTGTAATCCAATTATAATCCATTAACCTTATCCTAATCCAATTAGGATTCCTCAATAGTTTCCTTTATTGATTATTCTCTTAATCCAATTAGGATTAATCTTAAAAGAAACCCACCTTATCCATTAGTAACTAATCTTATCCTTATCCAATAAGGAATCTTGAATTAGTAACTAACTAATGGAATCCCTAACAATTAGGGAATCTTTAATTAGTAACTAACTACTAACCTTCTCTAATAAGGATATTAGTTATTAGAAACTAATTAAAATAATAACAATTATTATTCCTCCTTGAAGTGGGTGTCCCACCCTAGGTGGGTCCCACTCCACACACCCAAAGGGTTTCCAAAACCCTCTTGGTCACTTGAATTATTCTTTTATAATAATTCCCAATGGGTCCTACCCATTTGGTTTTTCACATCTAATGTGATTCCACCTTTTAGAGCTTCACTATACCATATAGTGATTACTTAGAGAAATTAATGAATTTAATTATAAATTAAATTAAATACTTTAAGAAGGTCCTTGTGTGTGGGATCTAAAGGAATCTCCTATTTCCGGTTGTGGGATCAAGTACTTCACCTTTTTGGTTGAAGCATTGTTACTAGGAAACACCTTTCCTAAAACTCCATTAGGATCATAGAATGTTATCTAAGTCCCTGGACTTCCACCAATCACAATTAATGTCCATTAACAGAATGTGATTAACCTCCAGAAATTAGAGAATTGCTTGTAAGTACCATCTCACAATATATTTACAAATAAATCCTTCCACATTCCGATATCACTTGTAAGCTTCCGGGATTGGAACAATTCCACTGTCTTAGTCCCTAGCTTATGAATAGAACCCTTTCTCATGATTACTTTTTCAATGAACTGAACCTCCAAAACACTTTTGAAGAAACATTAGAAAAGAACTGACATATATATTTATATATACTTTTCCATATTAAAAATATCAACTTCGATAAAGACCATTTTACCGAAAAACACCAGTACTGGATTTAACAGTTCAGTTCAACAAGTATCACCTTAATATCATTATCTCCAATTAAGGAGTAGTGGATTCCTTATTGAATGTTTACACACTTCTCCAAACATTGTGTACATGACCCAACGTACCCGCAGTTAGTCCTGTGTATTGGACATTGCCGATTGGCACATCAAAGCCATATAGACAGATGTCTAAGAAGATGTTAACCTCTCAGGTATAAGGACAATTTGTCAAATAGATAACCCTAATACAATCTCACAGTGTATTCCATAGGGTATCCACTAGTGACCCCGTTCAGTATTATGTACTTGTTACATATACTCATATGTTAGTCAAGAGTCACCACTCTCTGTGAATGAGATTCATCACACTATCTCATAGAACTACACATGTGCAAGCCATGATGAAGTACGGTGCCCAACCAGTACTCTAGAAGCTTTTAACAATATTAGGTTTACAAGGAACCGGATAATCATATCTCCTCGCAACCTTTGCATGATTTTGCTACAATGTTACCAATGGAACTTTATGTCTTCATCATATGAGACAGTAATTAATATAAATACCCTTTATAGTTGGTTGTGTGAATATGATGCTTATCTAATCAACATAGAAAAGTCTCTTATTGGCTTTCGAGGGCATATATGTCCAACAAGCTTTAGTACAAGTCACGTCACCAAAGTATCCTAACTCATAGGGGGTATTTTGGGGCGCGACAGAAGTGGTATCAGAGCTTAGGTAGTAGCTCTCTAGGGTCATTTAGAGTTCGATACCATGATGAACACAAGGCATTAGGTTTAAGAAAAGAGTTGTATTCCAAGTGTGGACTAGTCATTTAGTCCGTGTCCAGAGTAGGTTGATTTCAACCAAAATTAGTGCCTATCTTCGCTAGGGAAGAACTTAAAATTTAGATGATTATACTACTATGTGCTATGATGTTGTGTGGTATTATAAGCTACGTGTTGCGTGCATACTATATGTATTGAATTCCCAGTTAGACAAATTAGTTGAGTAATATTCAGGCTAGAGGTGTTAGTTGACAAGGGGATGGTAGTTCCCTTGCCATACATAGTGTTATTAGAACTAGGTGAGAATTGTTACCCAAGAAAGGCCATAGGATTGCTCTTAGGTCTTACAAGTCTAGTATATTTAGAGTTATGGTGAAAATAGGGACATAAGTTGGATATGTATACTATTATGCGTGTTCAGTGTGAATTGAATTCTTCAAACTATACTTGATGTATCTTACATCACAAATGAGCATAAGTCGCACATCAAGGTATGACGATAAGTCCATGTGAGTTTATGTAACCCCACGACTAGTAGGAACATATATAAATATCAATGTATTTTAAGAAACACTCAGGGATGCTTGATGCACGCTTCTAGGTATAGATGCGCATTACTTGCAGCACGTCCTAGACCCAGTGCTCAGTCCCACCTGATAAATATATCATCGGCTCCAAGGATAGCATGCACTACATTCATAGCATCATCATCATACATAGCATACATTTCATACATGGCATGAGCATCATGCACATTCATACATAGCATGCACTCCATGCATCGCATAAGCATCATGCACTTTTACGCATCTCATGAGCATCACTCATATCATTCACTTCATACCTTTCATAATTATCATACACATCATGCTTGCACCATGTAGATCTTAGAAACATCATACTTGTCACCAAGATTAAGAAAATATTACTTAAAATAACTCAATTATGTAAATTCTCATTAGCGTTAGTCTTAAATTGGTTAAGGTTTTAAGTATATAATTGATTTAATATAGGCTCAAATTATACTCAGGTGAAGTGAGTACTCTCGAGCGCCGACCAACAAGTTAGTCTTAGACCATAATCGGTTGCAACTCAACCGACCTCGTCTCTTAACCTCGCTAGGAACCTCAGAGTGTACTATTATACTATGGTGTGCATGTTTTGATGTATATTCTATACTTCGATAAATACTTGCTGTTATGGAAATGCTATGTTTGAATGATAATAGTATCCGAGTTAGACTCATGCCTTGCTATCGTTCTCAGGAGTAAACCATGAGACGTGGCCATCGGGGTCGTGGATACCACACTAGGAGAGGTGGAGCATCTCCTCCTCCATCGAGGGATGAGCAGCCGGATCTCACTCAAGTCTTGGGATCCATAGCAGAGACACTAGCAGTGCTTCCAGCTAGGCAGCCCTCTACCCCTACTCTTACTGCTGCACAGCATGCCACGGGCATAGAGGCATTTCGGAGGATGAGCCCCCCGGCATTTTATGGTGGCACAGACCCGTTGGTAGCAGAAGCATGGGTCAGTCAATTGGAGAAGTTGTTCTCCGTTTTGATGCCTACGGAGGCAAAGAAGGTTGCATGGGCTGCCTTTATGATGGAAAGTGAGGTCGATCACTGGTGGAGATCCACCATTAGAATGAGGGACTTGACTCGAGTGGGTCAAGAATGGACTTGGGAAGAGTTCTTAGGGGTTTTCTACAAGAAATACTTCCCGGTAGGAGTTAAGGAAAAGAAAGAACTAGAGTTCATTACCTTGTAGCAGGGGAACATGACAGTGGCAGAGTAAGAAGCCAAGTTCTCTGAATTATCAAGGTTCGCTTCGTACCTGATATCCACAGAGGCAATGAAGGCCAGGAAACTTGAAAGGGGATTGCAGGCCTACATCAAAGACCGGATCTCCATGTTCAGGCATGAGACCTACGCCGAAGTGGTGGATAAGGCCCAACTGGCAAAAACGAATGTTGAGGAATTTTACAAGAGGAGAGAATAGTTGAGAGGCCAGTCCAGTGGCTCCACAAAGCCAGAGAGGAGGGCCAGAACAAGTCCATACCCATTCTCTGGACCTACGCAGGTACAGAGCCATTCTTTTTCACCCCAGGCCCCTCACCCTATTACTATGCAAGTTACTCGGCAGGTGCTACCAGCATCTTCTGCATCTATGTTCAGGTTCTGCAGTTACTGTAAGAGGAAACACGTGATTGGGGATTGCCAAGCTCGTACGCGAGCATGTTACCATTGCGGTGACACAGGACACCGGATTAGAGATTGTCTAAGCCGTCGGCCACGCGCTCAAACCCAGGAGACTAGACTCCCAGATCGATTGCCTACACAATAGGAGTCCTTCCAAACTTCAAGGCCCCAGCAGCCCACACAGCCTCCACCTCAGGCTAATGAGGGCCAAGTTTTTGCTATCTCAGAGCAGGGTGCTCAGGCACCTAACGATGTTGCATGAATGCCGAGAGATAGAAATTTTGTTAAAATGATGATGTAGTATTTTCTTCAGTATGTTGACTATATGTATAAACATATTACATTATGTTACGTAAGTTTTCTTACTTTTCATGGGTGTTTAGTAACATGAAAAACCTGAGTGTTTTGCATGAAAGTATGCCTCTTTTTAATTTAGAAACACAGTTATTGGGGGGCATACATCGAATCCCAAGATCTGACTAAGATTCTAATTGACTTTATTCAATGAAGGTTAGAATAACATTCACCTTTGCGACTTTGAAATTGTTAAGTCAAATCCACATAAGAATAGTACTCGCAAAACTTCACAAGTGTCAAGTCTCCTGTCGATTCACACGAACCTTCATTTTCCTTTAAGGCTTTCTTTAATGGAAGCTAATGGCCCTTCCAAATTTCATGCTCTTTTATCATTTCTTCTTTTCTTTGATCCAAGAACCTTTCTTGATCAAACAAGATCCAATCTTGATCTTCAAAGAACTTGTTCTTGACCATTAAGATCAAAAACCAAACAAAAAGGAAGAAGGGGAAGGGTGACCGTACACCCTCAAAGGGGGAGAGGGCTGGGTGTGAACTTGAGGAGAGGGAGAGAAGAAAAAAAATTCTGGAGAATCATATCTTAAAGGGCTGGGCATCCAATCCTTTATATAAGTTCCCTCTTGGTTGCTTGGATTGTAATCCAATTATAATTCATTAACCTTATCCTAATCCAATTAGGATTCCTCAATAGTTTTCTTTATTGATTATTCTCCTAATCCAATTAGGATTAATCTTAAAAGAAACCCACCTTATCTATTAGTAACTAATCTCATCCTTATCCAATAAGGAATCTTGAATTAGTAACTAACTAATGGAATCTGTAACAATTAGGGACTCTTTAATTAGTAACTAACTAACTAACTAACTAACCTTATCTAATAAGGATATTAGTTATTAAAAACTAATTAAAATAATAACAATTATTATTCCTCCTTGAAGTGGGCGTCCCACCCTTGGTGGGTCCCACCCCACATGCCTAAAGGGTTTCCAAAACCCTCTTGGTCACTTGAATTATTCTTTTATAATAATTCCCAATGGGTCCTACCCATTAGGTTTTTCACATCTAATGTGATTCCACCTTTTAGAGCTTCACTATACCATATAGTGATTACTTAGAGAAATTAATTAATTTAATTATAAATTAAATTAAATACTTTAAGAAGGTCCTTGTGTGTGGGATCTAAAGGAATCTCCTATTTCCGGTTGTGGGACCAAGTACTTCACCTTTTTGGTTGAAGCATTGTTACTAGGAAACACCTTTCCTACTCCATTACGATTATAGAATTTTATCTATATCCCTGGACTTCCACCAATTACAATTAATGTCCATGAACAGAATGTGATTAACCTCCAGAAATTAGAGAATTGCTTGTAAGTACCATCTCACAATATGTTTACAAATAAATCCTTCCACACTCCGATATCACTTGTAAGCTTCCGGAATTGGAACAATTCCACTGTCTTAGTCCCTTGCTTATGAATAGAACCCTTTCTCATGATTACTTTTTCAATGAACTGAACCTCCAAAATACTTTTGAAGAAACATTAGAAAAGAACTGACATATATATATTTATATATACATTTCCATATTGAAAATATCAACTTCGATAAAGACCATTTTACCGAAAAGCACCAGTACTGGATTTAACAGTTCAGTTCAACAAGTATCACCTTGATATCATTATCTCCAATTAAGGAGTTGTGGATTCCTTATTGAGTGTTTACACACTTCTCCAAACGTAGTGTACATGACCCAACGTACCCGGTGTTAATCCTGTGTATTGGACATTGCCGATTGGCACATCAAAAGCCATATAGACAAATGTCTGAGAAGATGTTAACCTCTCAGGTTTAAGGACAATTTGTCAAATAGATAACCCTAATACAATCTGACAGTGTATTCCATAGGGTATCCACTAGTGACCCCGTTCAGTATTATGTACTTATTACATATACTCACATGTTAGTCAAGAGTCACCACTCTCTGTGAATGAGATTCATTACACTATCTCATAGAACTACACATATGCAAGCCATGATGAAGTACGGGGCCCAACCAGTACTCTAGAGGCTTCGAACAATATTAGGTTTACAAGGAACCGGAAAATCATATCTCCTCGCAACCTTTGCATGATTTTCCTACAATGTTACCTATGGAACTTTATGTCATTATCATATGAGACAGTAATTAATATAAAAACCCTTTATAGTTAGTTGTGTGAATATGATGTTTGTCTAATCAACATAGAAAAGTCTCTTATTGGCTTTCGAGGGCATATATGTCCAACAATCTCCCACTTGCACTCCACGCCAATTAGATGTAATGCCCATCTTCTCAGTGATGTTTCTCAAACACCAATTGTAACATAACTTAATATGTATGGGTGTGTCATGTCCACTTTACCACAACTATTGTAGTGATGCAATAACACTTGCAACTCTTGCAAATTTATTATCAATAACCGTAGTCTTAAAAGACTAAACAAAAATGATACTGTCTAAAAGTCATTTTCAGAAGTTAACATGCTTGTGCTTTATCATTGTACAATGCTCCGGACTAATCTGACCAATATCTTATCACATCAACATGTGATAAATATCCGGTCTAGTACAAGTATACTTTCTCATGATATCATATATCTAAGAGAGACAGATTCCATCCCATAAAGGTAGAAACTCTTTTCTTTGGAATCTTACTTGCACAAAAACATGATTGTTATTGGGAGAATAACAATATCATTTTCCTTTTGTCTCTAAACCATTTAGGACTAAGAAAACATGTTGTCAAAGTTATTGTCCTTCATTGCATAATTGCTAGATCAAATCTAAGAGAAGAATAATATTCGTACTTCATTCACAATGAAAAGAATATTATCTCTGCATAGAGTCAGGAAAGTAATTATGCTCCCACTAACCAATTTGCACACAAATGATACTTTTATTCTTAGATGAAAATCAAACAGTTTGATTACTTCATCAAAATAAAAGTTAGTCCATCTACAGATTTTGGGACCTGTGGGTTCTAGTGTACTATTTAGGTATAGTGAAAGTAGAGAGTTGATCTTTATCAATTCTCATAATTATTGGTCTATTGGGTTTCCGCTTCTAGAACAATTCTAGATTCAGTTTCTCTACTAGGAAACTTGTATTCCTATTTACAAATATCTTTTGTTATCCAGGAATAGAGATTAAGTATCTCTAATGCGAATCCCAAGCTCATCTTCTATCAAATCATATCCAATATATTCGATTTAACAACACTATCATGCTATGGTTTGTTATGAGAATTATCTGAGACAGATGTAATGAGAGTAAATTATGAAATTTCTATTAAGAGGTACTCTTCTCAATCATGGAAGACTTACCTAGCTGTTTCTTTATTTCAGTGCGAAATTCCTTGAACTTTTCAAAGAAGGTGAAATAAAGTTAGCCACCTCTTAATGGAAGATTAATATGGTTATGATCATCAAACTTTTGTCCCATCTCAAGTAGAAGTTTTATCCACTCAGATTTCTCCTTCTCCTTAATAAACATGCAATTATTGCACTTATGCAAGATCATACCAAGCATTAGGAGCTAGAGGTTCCAACAATTAAGTTGAACTTGATGAGTATACAAGCTGGACAATCCTTCCAAAAGTTTGTCCTGTATCCAATGACCAATTGTTTCATTATGAAGCACAATCCTTATACTTTCATTTCTTTTCAGAAGAGCCTTTGTCCATACTACTAGAATACATTTCCAATGGAAAATCTTGGATTTCTTTCCTTTGCATAAATGGTCGGGATTTTGAAAATCCAATTCTTTTGAACATCTTTGCAAGTAGCATTGAACTCTTCAAAGGTTCTTAGCCATATGCAACATGTGAGATTTCAGACAATCTGATTTCCTACTTGCTCAACATAACCATATTAAAGGACTGCGGGAGTTTGTCGAAGATCATATCCTCTAATCCCATATATTTATCTCAATTTATCTCAACACTAAGAATTGGGATTTATGAATCCAATGATCTCTATCATATTCTTTGTGACTGGGTTTCCCTAGTCAACTTGGTGTCCACTTGTCCTTTTATATAGTAAGCTGTCTAGCAGCTCTATTGTATTCTGTAAACATCTCATATGAGATTTAACATCAGTAGTGAGAACTTGGACAATTCTTTAGATAGTAAGCACAAACTTGAGATTCCTTTTCCATTCCAAACACTTTGAATTGGTCAAGAGATTCTCATTAAAATCTTGGTAAGGTGGTTATAGAATGACATGAAAATAAAACATACATCATAATATTTCACACATTATAATATCATTAGATCAGGGCTTTCGATCTTTGATGATATTGCTCATCATTCAGTCAAATTTCATAGGCCCCTCAATCTATAAAATTAGGAAATATGTTACTTCATATTTCTGATGAGCATTGGGTGCCTTATAATACACTTGCAATCTTCCATTTTAGGATAGTACCACACATGCACTACAAGGTGGATAGTAACTATCCATCACTGAGCATCTCATGCATAACTCCTTATGTAAATCAGTGATTCCCAATTTTCTTGCGACCTCCAAGGACAACATGACTGTCACTGTTTCAGCCGCCATGTTCCTTGGTTAAGTGAAACCCATCATTTTGGTTCGTCATATGAGCAAGTAGGGCTGTGCCCCATTTTAGTTGACACTCCCTATCAGGCCATACACAAACCTATCTACTATAAAAATAAGACTCTAGGAGTTTAACTCAGACTGAATTATGTCAATACCTTTTGGCAAGACAAGACTCGGGCTAATTAATTCCTAGTCTTATTGATAATGGAAGGTCATAGGGCAACATTATCCCGTAGGATAAATTAGCCCATTTAATTCACTTAATATTTTTCTTGGGGGAAAACAGAATATTATGAACAAATTATACATCTAATGCATATATCAAAAGCATTCACAATTTTCATCATTGTATCACATGTATAGAATAATATACAAAATCATCACATGATAATAAATCAAATTTCTGTTTAATTAGATCAAACTAATTCCAATGAACTCCCACTAGCCCTAGAAATCTTAATGGATCTAATCCAAGGGTACAAAGGTCATTTTTAACATCAGTGGGCTTTAGATGGTTCATACATCCATATGATGGACCATTGGTCATACCAAGCACCATGGGCCCAAAATAACAATTATAAAGTGTCCATGTGCATCACTAAAGCTCATAAGTCAAAATGGACTATATTACCCTTTAATTCTCTATGAATTAATTTCAGCACATTAGGGTTCACCAACCCTAAGTCTAAAAGAAATTATGGAAGTCTTTAAACAACTCTCTAAGACCTCTATTAGGATCTATAAGTGTCAATCAAGCACTTCCCATAATCGTGAATATTGTTAGCTTACATCTATGCCAATTAAGGCACAATTATCTTATAATCAGGCAAGTAACATATTCCACGTAAAAATTTCAACATGGACTGCATGAATCATGTCCAAAAGGGCTATAATAATGTGTTTTATTTAAACACAAACTTTTTATGTTTCAACAAAACACATATTGTGGGGTTTGATCCAATTATCCAAAATTTACACAAAAAACGATAATCACATTATCACAAGGGTTATGTACTTTTCTAAGCAACTAAAAGCTATAACAAATTATCACATGAAATACATAATATAGCCGCACAATGGGTCCACATGATCATGCTATCTTAGAAATCCTACCACTACTCTTGTAGAACGCCTTCCAAGATTTTATTCTCCATGCGATCACCATCATCTTCGATTTTTAATATGATTTCTCTATAGAGAAAAAACCAGCAACTCCTAATACTAAGATTACATCATATTCAAAATAAGAAACCTTGAGAAACCACCCAAAATAGGGTGCTCAAGGGGAGTACAACTCATAAGAAGAAAGAGAAGAGAATAGAGAGAGAAGAAGAAGACATGATCATGAAACCCATCCACCATTCAATAAGAATATATATTAACAATTCATCAACTATGAATAATAACATGACATGAAAAATTACTTAGAAAGTCCATAATCTCAACAAGGGTTTGACTAACCGTAGGGAAACTCTTTCCCATATGGTTAAGGCTTCTATTAACATTTAATAGAAAAACCCTAGAGCAAAGAAAGCAAGCATGTCTAGAATGAATTCTTAGGGTTTTTAGATCATTATTAAAAGAAAACAATTTTCCTTTAATGCTTGGAAAGTCATTAAGAGAAACAATTTCTCTAAAATTTAATCTAACTCTAAAATTCATCCTCACATTCCTTAATTGATAAACAAATAGAAAACACCATATTAAATTCGGCTAGGCTAGGAATCTAATCCCTTCCATATTATTTTGATCTAATAACTATTAAAAGACCAAAATAAAAATCAGCAAATTGCTAATTTTTAATATCACTTTATATTGATTCCAAAAATAAATTCAAAATCAATAATAGGTGAATTCAAAATTTTCCATAATGGCCAACTGCTTTAGGGATTATTTGATTTAACAATTAAATAAAATAATACCCTAAACAATAGTATTAAATGTTCATAAAATAATTGATCTCTATCAATTAAAATTCACTTGAGATAAAACCCTGTATCTCAACCAATGGCATTTATGTAATTACTTGATTAACTATTAATCAAATAAAAACTTATAAATACTATGTAGCCGAAAATTTTGAGCACATGTAATTGATCTAAATCAACTACAATAATTATGGTATTATTCCCATAAACTTTTTAGGGAACCATAAAAGATATCATAATTAACATTTAATTAAATGATAGCCCGTGGACTCGAAGCAGATAATTAAACAATTTAATTAAATCTCAACCCGTGCTCTCGAATCAAATAATTAAACTATTTAATTAATTGATAGCCCATTAAACGATTTAATAGCATCCCATGCTCTCAAATTAAATAATGGAATTTAGGAAAAATTTGAAAGCCTCTTGGAAAATTAATTTAGAAAACTCCTTTTTCCGCTTTAGATTTTCGACTCAAGTTTTGACCCTCAAAACGATTGATTCTGGAGAAACTTTCTTCATGAAAGTTGTAGATCCTTTTGATGGCTTCGAAACGATGTACTAATGGACCTAAATCAGACTTACGGTCACAAAGTTATAGCCGAAATACCGAAACTGTATCGATTCTTCTAATCAAATACAAATCCGAAAATCCATGAATCAATTTTAAACGAAATAAGCTTTAATCTCCAAGAACACTTAAGCAAGGGTGTCTAACACCATGAGATTTATTAATTAACATTTAATAAATAAAATCTCATCTATATTTGCTAGCCAAAATATCAATAGGTATCTAAGTGGTATATATCAAAGGGAAAACTTGCACGGGGATCACAAGAATAAATTAAACAATTTAATTTAATATAAAAAAGGATCTCTGAATCTTTAAAGGGCTTTAACCAAATTTATATCTCTATATACCTATCCCTAATAGAATTAAGAGAGGTTTTGAAATCATCCAAAACTGAAATTAGTATCACACTAATTTCTAAGGGCTTGATTACTCCCTCAATAACTAGAGGGGGATCCCTTAAGCCTAATAATGATTATCCAATAATCAAGAATCTAGAAGTTTGATTCATTAGGGCTACCAAAATTCATAGGGGAGGCAATCTTGATATATATCTTGATTAAACTCAAAAATCAAAGAGAAGCATAGCCCTGGCACTGATATCAATGAAAGTATGCCTCTTTTTAATTTAGAAACACAGTTCTTGGGGGGCATACATCGAATCCCAAGATCTGAATAAGATTTTAATTGATTTTATTCAATGAAGGTTAGAATAACATTCACCTTTGCGACTTTGAAATTGTTAAGTCAAATCCACATAAGAATAGTACTCGCAAAACTTCACAAGTGTCAAGTCTCCTGTCGATTCACACGAACCTTCTTTTTCCTTTAAGGCTTTCTCTAATGGAAGCTAATGGCCCTTCCAAATTTCATGCTCTTTTATCTTTTCTTCTTTTCTTTGATCCAAGAACCATTCTTGATGAAACAAGATCCAATCTTGATCTTCAAAGAACTTGTTCTTGATCATCAAGATCAAAAACCAAACAAAAAGAAAGAAGGAAAAGGGTGACCGTACACCTTCAAAGGGGGAGAGGGCTGGGCGTGAACATGAGGAGAGGGAGAGAAGAAAAAAAATTCTGGAGAATTATATCTTAAAGGGCTGGGCATCCAATCCTTTATACAAGTTCCCTGTAGCACCCCGGACTTTTTCATCCTTATGAATAGCACCTTCGTAGCTAATTGGCCGTTTTTGTAGTCTAATTAATAAATAAGGGAGAAATCGGAAATTCCGAAATGTCAGAAATGTGCGTTTTCGAAAGACGAACCCAACGCAAGTTGAATCGTCGAAATCCGACGAGCGAGTCAAAAGATATGGTCAAAACAGTCCAGACATACAGAGCACCGATCGCTCGGTCCAGTCAGCGATCGATCGGTCCATAACCGATCGATCGGTAGCTATCGCACGGTCAGAAATTTTGTATGGGGAAATTTTCCAGAGAGTGAGTTTTTCACCGGTCGATCGGTCATAAACACCGATCGCTCGGTAGGCAACCGATCGATCGGTCATAACCACCGATCGCTCGGTCTTCGCGTTTTTGCAGAAATTTCAGTAAGGGCTTTATCGTCTTTTGGGGGTTAAACCCTTTCTCCTTAAGGCTTGCCCGAGCCTTTAGGGCTTCATTCACAACACTTAAGGGATTTTGAGAGATAGAGAGAGAGGAGAAGGGGATTTGCAAATAGGGTTTTCCATTGGAGAAGAAATCAAAGGGGTGAAGACCCTAGATCGTCCCCAAGCACATTTTCTTCAAGATTTCAACTCAAGCTCGCGTGGGGTTCCATTCTCCAAGCTAGGGCAGCAACCCAAGCACGTTTTTGAAAGGGGTTTCTTCCCCAACTCAAGTCTCCTTCAAGCAAAGGTGTTCTTCCTTCAAGTTGGAGCTTCAATCAAGGTTTCTACCAAGGATCAAGCCTTGATTTAAGGTTAGTACACCCTACTAACTTACCCTAGCAATAAATCTAGGTTTTCCTTATGAAATATGATTCTTGTTAGTATGTTTTATTCTTTACAAAATGTGTTATCTATAATAAATATAAACAAGATAAGGAAATGGTAGGGATGCTTGGATGAAGGTTGGATACGGCGATTGGATGCCGAATGTGTGATGTATGATGTGTGATTGGAAAATGGAGGATGGGCATAGTACAAATAATAAACTTACCATGGTGTGATTGAATGGAAAATATGCATTTAAAAGAAAGAGATAAACTACTAAGGAATAATGTATGAAAGTGTTTGACAAAATACCTAAACTATGAATAAATGGTCTAAATGAAGAATATAGAAATGGGTTTTATGCATGCGTTCATATAAAAGAATAAATCGATCAAATGTTATGCAAATTACTTAAGTTACCCATGTTCATATCATGAATTGAATTGCAATGCCATGTCTTGACGATCCTCATTATCATGATAGTCACTATTGACACGTACACGAGCACGCATGATAGCATGAACCGAGATTTCAAGAGCATGTGCATATAATAAACAACAAGTGCATTGCATAACAAGGAGGTTGGTAGCCCAGGGAGGATTCGGGTACTAACCTCTGGCTCACAAGTGCATTTCATAACAAGGAGGTTGGTAGCCCAGGGAGGATTCGGGTACTAACCTCTGGCTCACAAGTGCATTTCATAACAAGGAGGTTGGTAGCCCAGGGACATTCGGGTGCTAGCCTCTGGCTCACAAGTGCATTGCATATCAAGGAGGTTGGCAGCCCAGGGAGATTCGGGTGCTAGCCTCTGGCTCACAAGTTTACAAGATGGAGGTTTACAAGATGATGATCATGCATTCATGCATGCACGCATACATGATTTCTACGAGACATACCGGGACATGACAAGGGTTTTCAAGCATGAGTTTTATCGGCATTTTCGCATTCATGTACGCACGTCAGGATGCTTGTATTGTGTCATGCCCTATACTGTTTCCTTGTGATGTTTCTATTACTGCTTGTATGATGTTACTATTATGTGTTTTTTTTATTGTTGTTATGGTCTGCTAGTAGCTTGTACTCGCTGAGTATTCCATGCTCAGCCGTACTTTCATGTCGGCAGGTACTGAGGGAGCCCTCGACCCGGAGCCTTGGGTCGAGGAAGAGTATACAGAGGAGAGAGAGTCGGCTATCCCATTACAGTCTCAGGCGGACCGAGACCTCGATGCGTGGCCATACCTCGACTACTGTTGAGGGGAGAGTATGAGAGGGTTTGGTGTATTTTGATATTTTGATATTTTGATAGGTGGGCCTGTCCACCTTAGGCTTAGACATGTCTTGTATTTATGTTAACTTGGAATACTATTTTGGATCATCAGAAGAAATGAAAATTTGTTTACGCTTCCGCATATATGATAGCTTCCGTGCTCTGATTACCGTTATGAGTACTGTATTTTATCTTGTGCATTACAGGATGGTTTGATAGGTTCGCAGTGTGACACCTAAAATATCCCTAAACTCCTAGGGGGTATTTCGGGGCGTTACATTCCCTCTTGGTTGCTTGAATTGTAATCCAATTATAATTCATTAACCTTATCCTAATCCAATTAGGATTCCTCAATAGTTTCCTTTATTGATTATTCTCCTAATCCAATTAGGATTAATCTTAAATGAAACCCACCTTATCCATTAGTAACTAATCTTATCCTTATCCAATAAGGAATCTTGAATTAGTAACTAACTAATGGAATCCCTAACAATTAGGGAATCTTTAATTAGTAACTAACTAACTAACCTTATCTAATAAGGATATTAGTTATTAGAAACTAATTAAAATAATAACAATTATTATTCCTCCTTGAAGTGGGCGTCCCACCCCATATGCCTAAAGGGTTTCCAAATCCCTCTTGGTCACTTGAATTATTCTTTTATAATAATTCCCACTGGGTCCTACCCATTTGGTTTTTCACATCTAATGTGATTCCACCTTTTAGAGCATCACTATACCATATAGTGATTACTTAGAGAAATTAATTAATTTAATTATAAATTAAATTAAATACTTTAAGAAGGTCCTTGTGTGTGGGATCTAAAGGGATCTCCTATTTCCAGTTGTGGGACCAAGTACTTCACCTTTTTGGTTGAAGCATTGTTACTAGGAAACACCTTTCCTATACTCCATTAGGATTATAGAATTTTATCTATATCCCTAGACTTCCACCAATCACAATTAATGTCTATTAACACAATGTGATTAACCTCCAGAAATTAGAGAATTGCTTGTAAGTACCATCTCACAATATATTTACAAATAAATCCTTCCACATTCCGATATCACTTGTAAGCTTTTGAAACAATTCCACTGTCTTAGTCCCTAGCTTATGAATAGAACCCTTTCTCATGATTACTTTTTCAATGAACTGAACCTCCAAAACACTTTTGAAGAAACATTAGAAAAGAATTGACATATATATATTTATATACATTTCCATATTGAAAATATCAACTTCGATAAAGACCATTTTACCGAAAAGCACCAGTACTGGATTTAACAGTTCAGTTCAACAAGTATCACCTTGATATCATTATCTCCAATTTAGGAGTTGTGGATTCCTTATTGAGTGTTTACACACTTCTCCAAACATAGTGTACATGACCCAACGTACCCGGAGTTAGTCCTGTGTATTGGACATTGCCGATTGGCACATCAAAGCCATATAGACAAATGTCTGAGAAGATGTTAACCTCTCAGGTCTAAGGACAATTTGTCAAATGGATAACCCTAATACAATCTGACAGTGTATTCCATAGGGTATCCACTAGTGACCCCATTCAGTATTATGTACTTATTACATATACTCACATGTTATTCAAGAGTCACCACTCTCTGTGAATGAGATTCATCACACTATCTCATAGAACTACTCATGTGCAAGCCATGATGAAGTACGGCGCCCAACCAGTACTCTAGAGGCTTCGAACAATATTAGGTTTACAAGGAACCGAAAAATCATATCTCCTCGCAACCTTTGCATGATTTTCCTACAATGTTACCTATGAAACTTTATGTCATCATCATATGAGACCGTAATTAATATAAATACCCTCTATAGTTGGTTGTGTGAATATGATGTTTGTCTAATCAATATAGAAAAGTCTCTTATTGGCTTTCGAGGGCATATATGTTCAACATTGCCAACAAGCAAGTGCCTAGTCTTGTGTGGGATTAGTGTGTCCTTAGGATAACTAGGTGACAAAGTTCAAGCTTGCATGTGAGAGAGGTGTCCTGGCTTGATTTAGTATCGTCCACATTTTGAGGATGAAATTTTTGTAAGGGGGGCAGAATGTAGCACCCTGGACTTTTCTATACTTAATGGATAGCATTTTCGTAACCAATGGGCCTTTCAATTAGTCTAATCAATAAATAAGGGAGAAATTGAAAATTCTGAAATGTCAGGAATGTCTGCTTTCGAAAGATGAATCCAACGCAAGTTGAATCGTCAAAATCCGACGAACGAGTCAAAAGATATGGCCAAAACAGTTTGGACCTGCAGAGCACCGATCGCTCGTTCCAATGTAGCGATTGATCAGTTCACAACCGATCGCTCGGTCATTAATAGCGATCGATCGGCCCAAAACCGATCGATCGGTAGCTATCAACTGGTTAACTTTGTTGTATGGGAAAATTTTCCAAAGAGCTTGTTTTTGACCGGTCGCTCGGTTAAGAACACCGATCGCTCGGTAGGCAACCGATCGATCGGTCATAACCACTGATCGCTCGGTCTTCGTGTTTTTGCAAAAATTTCATTAAGGGATTTTTCGTCTTTTGGGCATTTCCACCTTGCCTATAAAGGCTTGCTCGAGCCTAAGGGTTTCATAAACCCTTAGGGCAGCATTTTGAGAGAGAGTATAGGAGAGGAAGAGGGGTTTTCTCCTAGGGTTGCATCTTGAGAGAAATCAAGGGTTTTGGAACCCAAGATCATCCCAAAAGCTTGGATTTCTCAAATCCACCGTCAAGCACATGTGGAGTCCCACCCCAAGCTAGGGCAGCATTCTCCATGGCATTTTTCAAGGGTTTTCTCCTCTTCTTCAAGGTTAGTACACCCTACTAACTTCCTTAGTAATAACCTCGATTTCTTCTTCAATATGATGAGTTTACATGTTGTTTGTCCCTTTTTATTGAGTTATGATGTAATCCCTATAATAAACAAGATAAACAAATAAAGGTGTGAGAATGTGTGAATGGATGGTAGATTGTGGCGAATGGATGCCGTGTGGGGTGATGTATGTAGTGTGATGGATAATGGTGGAAGGGCATTCTCAAACATAATAGATACACCCTTGTGTTTGTTGAAAAATATGCACTAAGAAACTTAAATCAAAAGACTATAATTGTGATGCCTACCAAGTCTTTGATAGAATGCTTAAATGTGAACTGGAATTATGAAAGCATGAATTGAGTTAATCTTTCTAAATGCCTACCTTGATCTAATGACTGTACATGCTATCTATCTTTCCCATTGGATTATATTAAGAATTTAAATGCTACACTCATGTGATCCTCCTACTCAAGTATGTCATCATGCCTACTACAATTTCTACACACATGCACACATGTTTGCATGAACGGGGTTTTCACGAGTATTGGTACATGATAAAAAATAAATAAAAAAATAAGCATATGTCAAGGAGGTTGGTAGCCCAGGGATGTGCGGGTACTAGCCTCTGGCTCACAAGTTAAACTAACATGAATGTCAAGGGTAGGGCATATCCCTAGGATATGTCATACTTGGATCACAAGAAAACATGACAAGCAAGAATCACGAAGCATGGAAGGATGTTAGTGTACTAAGACCAGGTACAGACACTAACATCTGTTCCCAAACATGCATGAGAGGATGCTGCTATACTAAGACCAGGTACGGGTACTAGCATTTGTCTCCAAGTAAAATAACAAGCATGAAAGGGTACTAGTGTACTAAGACCAGGTATGGGCACTAGTATTTGTTTCCAAGACAAGAATAATATGAAAGTATGCTAGTGTACTAAGACCAGGTACGGGCACTTGCATATGTTTCTAAGGCAAGCATGGAAGGGTGTTAATGTACTAAGACCAAGTACGGGCATTAACATCTGTTCCCAAACATGTATGAGAGGATACTAGTATACTAAGACTAGGTACGGGTACTAGTATCTGTCTCCAAGCAAGAATCAAAAAATAATGGAAGGGTGATAATGTACTAAGACCAGATACGGGCATTATCATCTGTTCCCAGGCAAACAAGGAAATTCACAAGCAAGTCGACAAGAAAACACGCATGATAGTCACGAGATAAGAACTGGATAAGAACCTAGTATGTTCGTCCATTTCATAGTTCGGGTACTAGCCAATGAGAAGAACCTCATAAGACAGGTAAGGCACCCATAAGAAGCATAAAATGTAAAGTGTAAATTACAAGAATCATAAGGAAGGTGGAAGAGGTTTTAGTCAAAGCATGAACCCTAAGTATGAGTTTAAATATGATGCTCAAGATTATGCTGTTATTTGTTCTTGCTTCCGCACTCTGATTTGTGAAATATGATGATGAACTGTATGATGTATGTTATTTTATCGTTATTACTATTGTTAGTTAGTAGCTTGTACTCGCTGAGCATTCCATGCTCAGCCATACTTTTATGTCGGCAGGTACATTATGTGGTATATGGACTCTCGTCCCTTGGATCAAGGTAGCTCAGGGTGAGCAGAAGGTTATTCGGAGGCTTCTCACCTAGATATTAGGAAGCTTAGCATATGACCAATGGTCAGGATGAGTGAGAGAGAGAGAGACATGTATTTTGGGTCTTTTCCCTTGGGGATTTTCATGTAGGCTTGAGTTGGTAATTCAGGAATTTGACTCTTTTGTACTTATTGTATTTTTAGTAAGTCGTTAGTTTATGTAACACTTGGAATTACATTTATTAATTAAAGAAATTTTTGTTCACTATTTTTGCAAGCCTTGTATACTTTTTACAGGTTTTTTTAGTACAAGTCACGTCACCAGAGTATCCTAACTCCTAGGGGGTATTTTGGGGCGCGACACCCTAGGAGTTAAGGGAAACTTTAGGTGAGACTATACATACCTGTGAAACCATCCTGTAATGAACAAGGCTGAACATGATATAATACAATAATAATCAAAGTGCGGAAGCTATATCATGAATGCGGAAACGGGAACTAACTTTTTCCTTTCTTTTAAAACTCAACAAGTATTCCAAGTTAGGTACAATACATAATCAAACTAAAGGTGGACATGCCCACCTATCAAAATACAAAAAAAAAGCTCTCTCACGCTCTCCCCTCATCAGTAGTCGAGGTATAGCCCCACATCCAAATCCCTATCCTCCTAGGACTGCAATGGGATAGATGGCTCCTTCTCCTCTATGTACTCTTCCTCGACCCACGGCTTAGGGTCAAGGACATCTATGGAAACTGCCGACATAAAAGTATGGATGAGCATGGAATACTCAGCGAGTACAAGCTACTAGCTACCCATAGCAATAATGAAAGCATAACAACAGTGAACGCGATATGAAATATCAATTAAAGCAATACTGGCAGCATAAGACCAATATTGAACATGAAGCAACATCAATATCTTGACATGGGTGCATGAATGTGAAAACCTCGGTAAAACTCATATTGGGGGACCTTTTTCATATTTCGGTCTTGCTTGTGAAAATCATGCATGCGGTTTGGTCTTGTGTTGTATTTCATGTTTTGACTTGTTCTTAACTTGTATACTTGTGAGCCAGAGGCTAGCACCCGCACATCCCTGGGCTACCAACCTCCTTGATATTTTCTTCACTTATGAGCCAGAGGCTAGTACCCTTCATTTGGGCTACCAACCTCCTTGACATGTACTTGTTCCCTTTCACTTGTGAGCTAGAGGCTAGCACCCTTCAATCGGGCTACCCACCTCCTTGGCGTGTTCTTGTTTTATTCACTTGTGAGCCAGAGGCTAGAACTCACACATCCCTGGGCTGCCAACCTCCTTGACGTGTTCTTGTTTTATTCACTTGATCTACCATGTACAAATACTCTTGAAAACTCGGTTCATGCATGCATGTGTGCTTGTTATATCATTTTAGGGTAAATCACACAAGTCCTACTTGCATATTCTTCCTTAAAATCCGTTAAATTCTTATTTAGGCATTTTATCAAACACTTGACATGAACCATTCGAGGTCATGTTATTTCCATTTCTTAGAGCGTATATTTCATACAAACATCATGGTGTATTCGTTATTTGTAGAATGCCCTTCCACCATTTTCCACACACACATCACACCACATTCATACGGCATCCAATCGCCTCATTCTATCATACACTCAATACATCCCACCATTCACATTCTTCTTGTTTACATTTAGGAAAAGTAGTGCATCTCAAAGGAAAGGGTAAAATACAAGGTTAACACCATCATTTATCAAGGAAACCCTAGGGAGACGCTGCCCTAGCTTGGAGAACGAGTCCTTCCCGTTATTTTCCTTGGATTTGAAGAATCCAAGCTTTTGAATGAGATCTAGGTTACTTCAACTCTTGATTTTTGCTCAAAAGGAACCCTAGGTGAAAACCCCTCTTTCTCTTCTCTCCCTTTCTCTCAAATGCAAGTTTGAGGGTGTGTGAAGACCCAAACCCACAAAATTTGGTATATATAAGAAAATGGGAAGGCAAAGACCCATTTACCCATAAGATTTCGGTAAAAACCAAGCAAAAGGGCAAAATCCCGCATGATCGGTCGACCGGTCAAAAATGACCTCTCTGGAATAAAAACCCATACATTTAGTGCGATGTTCGGTGGACCGGTACCGGGCATTAGTCGATCGGTGACTGATTCGGTCGACCGGTAGCAAATTCGGTCGAGCGGATCCATTGTATTTTTCCCATTTTTCTGCTTTTCTCACTTTTCCCACTTCGGTATCTTGGCCATAACCTTTTACTTGTTCGACAGATTTTGACAATTCAACTTGCGTTGGATTCGTCTTTCAAAGAGGAATATTCCTGGCATTTTAAAATTTTCAATTTCTTCTTTTTTTATTTATTGGGCCACATGAAAGGCCAAATCGGCTATGAAAACACTATTCGTTGGGTACGAAAAGGTTCGGGGTGCTACATTCTCCCCCCCTTACAAAAATTTCATCCTCGAAATTTGGACGATACATAAATGCACGAAACTAGAAAAAAATACAAGGGAAGGCCAAGGACCTAAATAAAAAACTGAGGATACTTTTCTCTCACTTCGGCCTCCTATTCCCATATAGCTTCCTCCACTGAATGGTGCTGCCATCTCACAAGCACTAAGGGAATGGTCTTGTTGCGCAAGACTTGATCTCGCCTATCCAAGATTTGCACTGGTTGCTCAACTAGTGTGAGATCCTCCCGGATTTCTACCGGATCAAGCTTGATGACATGAGAAGGGTCCGGGATGTACTTCTGAAGCATGAAGATGTGAAACACGTTGTGGACCTCCGCAATGTGAGCGGGCAAAGCAACACGGTAAGCCACCTCACCGACTCTAGTAATGATCTCGAACGGGCCCACATATCACGGGCTAAGATTGCCTCTCCTTCCGAATCTCATAACACCCTTGGTTGGTGAAATCTTGACAAAAACAAAGTCGCCAACTCGAAATTCAAGGTCTCTCCTTCAGTTGTCGGTGTAGCTCTTCTGTCTATCCTGTTCAGTCTTCAACCTTTCTCGAATAAGCTTGGCCCTATCCACAGTTTGTTCAATTAATTCGAGGCCCAACACCTTCCTTTCCCCAACTTCATCCCAATACAATGGGGATCTATAACTCCTCCCATACAAAGCCTCAAAAGGTGCCATCTGTATGCTTGCCTGGTAACTATTGTTGTAGGCGAATTCCACCAAAGGTAGGTGATCTTCCCAACTTCCTTTAAAATCTAGCATACAAGCTCAGAGCATGTCTTCTATCACCTGATTCACTCTTTCGGTTTGCCCGTCGGTCTGTGGGTGGAAAGCCATGCAAAAGTCCTATCGGGAACCCATGGCATCCTGAAAGCTCTTCCAGAGCCTGGAAGTAAATCTAGGGTCTCTATCCAACACAATGCTCATGGGCACTCCGTGCAACCAGACTATTTCCTTGATGTACAGTGCCGCTAACTGATTTGAGTTGAACGTAGTCCGATATGGCATGAAATGGGCAGACTTCGTGAGTCTGTCAATTACAACGCATATAGCATCGGTGTTTCTAACCGTCTTCAGCAACCCCATAATGAAGTCCATACATATGTGCTCCCATTTCCACTCGGGAATAGGGGGAGACTGTGAAAGTTCTGCCGGTCTCCTGTGCTCGGCCTTGACTTGCTGGCACACCAAGCATCGGGACACGTACTCCGCTATTTCTCGCTTCATGTTCCGCCACCAAAAGTGCTTCTTCAAATCCCTATACATTTTGGTACCCCCGGGGTGAATGGTGTACTTGGACTGGTAAGCCTCGTACAAGATTTCTCATTTAAGCTTCTCGTCGGCCGGGACACATACTCTTCCCTTGAAGGTAATGATCCCATCTTCCCTCACCAAAAAATCTGTGCTGCCACTATTAACTGACTTGTCTCGGCAAGAAAGGAGCTCGGCATCCATTCCCTGCAACTCTTTGATCATGCTCAAGATATATGGCCAAACTGTGATGTTAGTGATAAGTGCTTAATTTTGCTTAATTATCCTCATTTAAATAAGCATTATCATACTTCTTTGGTTTATATCTTCATTTTTACACGTAAAGTGGTGTATTTTCTCCTCACCATTGCGTTGTCCTCTTTCTCTTAATTTTCATGATACATTTGCATGTATTTATACATGTCTTGGAAGGCCGCATGCAAAATATTTTTAAGAGAGACTTATTACGTGTATTTATTTTTTGTAGGAATCCTAACCCCAGATTACTCTCGGGATTCAAGAAGTCCAAAGTTTCAAATAGCCCATGTTCAACTCAAAGATCTAAAGGAGTTAGAGCCCAAAGTGCAAAGCCCAAGCCAAAAGTCCAAGAAGCCAAGTCTCAAGTCAAAGAGTCAAAGCCCAAGAGCAAAGCCCAAGACCAAGTATAGAAAGATTCTACAACATGGCTGGAGAATCTTAGGAAGATATGGATTAATATGATTTTGGCATAAAAATGGTGGAATTCTCTTGAATTAGAAAGAAGAAGTGTGCTATATTGATGTTTCTATTTCAGAAAAAAGGAGAAAACCTATTTTGGTCACAAGAACTCTTTATTTTGGGTGGATTTTAGAATTCAAGTTAGGAGCTTAATGGAGGTCAACTAAATCTACAAGAAAGGCAAGAAATTTCGTGGATGGTTAGAGGAGTGCTATTATTTAGCAATCAATCTCAAACAAAGAAGGAGGATTTCCCGGATTCCCGCCTAATCTGGACAGTACTTACTAATTTGGACATAACTTTTGACTCAAAATTCGGATTAAGGCAAGGTTTGATGTTTTGGAAAGAAGACTTAAAGGGGAACAAAATTGTATTTCACAAAGATCCCATAATTCGGATGTTTAAGGGGTCAAAACATATCATCAAGAGGAAGGAAGTGCAATTTTGGTTGGAATTTTGGAATTAGAAGTTTCTCTTTTGTTTTTCTTTCCCTTCTCTTCTTCCCTTTAGTCTATATAAACCTAAAGTGAGAGACTTTTGGGGCTCTCTCTGATATTTTCTCATTCTCTTTTCTCTCTTCTTCTTTTAGTTTTTTTTGGAGTTATTTTATTGTAGTGTTTGGAAAACCATTAAGGAGGATGACAACTCCAAACATGGTTGGCTAAACACCCTTCTAAGGTTAGGGATTTGAAACCTTTTTCCAATTTATGTGGATGATGTGGATGGTTTGATTATGTATTTTAATTGAATAATTTTCTTAGTTTGGTTAATTGTTCCTCTCTATATGTTCTTTGATTTCATATGATCGAATGATATATGGAATGCTTGGATCCCCTGTGAGTTGGATACAAAGTGATTTTTTATTTCTCTAATTATTCAATTGAATTTAATGGTTAGTGGTTTTATCGTATAATTTTTCATCTAGATTAAATTATTATTTAATTCTAGATGTGTTTTCATCCAAATCTAAGCATAAGGAGGGATAGGTGGATTTTCCTGAAACCTTAGACCTCTTTTTCATTGCTTCACAGTAACAGTGATTTTTGCTCCATTCTCATTGAGTGGAAAACTGATTTTAAATCTCTTTTTTCTCTAGATTTCGTTTCCTTAATTCTTGTTGCACAATAGTCAATCCCTGTGGATTCGACCCTGTGCTCACCAAATACATCAACTGTGTCACTTGTGCACTTGCAAGTATATTATTTTTACTCTTGATTTTATGTCCATTAATTTGGATTAAATTAAGTTGTAACAGTTAGCCATTACCGGCCCAAAGGTAGGGAGACTAAAACTGATATCAAGGTTGGATGCATCTTCTAACAACCTCCACTCCTTCAGCAGCATGTGCGCCAAAAGTCCAATAGGCTTTCGGCTAAGAGCATTGGCTAAAATGATCACCTTGCCCGGATGGTATTGAATGGAACATTCATAGTCTTTCAAGAATTCTACCCATCGCCTTTGCCTTAAATTTAGCTCCTTCTGGGAAAACAGATACTTTAAGCTCTTGTGATCGGCGAACACCTCAAACTGTTGTCCGTAAAGATAATGTCACCAAATCTTTAAGGCAAAGACAACCGTGGCGAGCTCCAAATCATGGGTGGGATAATTCTTTTCATGCTCTTTCAACTGCCTTGAGGCGTAGGCAATGAACTTTCTGTGCTGCATGAGCACACATCCCAATCCCACGTGGGAGGCGTCACTATATACGACAAAACCGCCGCTCCCGAAAGGCACTGTGAAGACTAGAGCCATAGTGAGCCTCTTCTTCAACTCCTGAAAGCTAACATCACATCGGTCGCTCCAACTGAACTTGGTATTTTTCTCGTCAAGTAAGTGAGAGGTGCAGTCAAACTGGAGAATCCCTCCACAAATCTCCAGTAGTAGCCCGCTAATCCAAGGAAACTCCAAATTTCGGTGACACTCTTGGGTCTCTCCTAGCTCATAGCTGCCTCCACCTTTGCCGGGTCAATAGAAATGCCCTCAACTGACACTACTTATCTGAGAAATGCTACCTTCTCTAACCAGAATTCCCACTTACTCAATTTGGCATACAGACTATGCTCTCTCAACATCTCTAGAGCAAGGCGGAGATCTCGCGCGTGATCTTCCCGTGTCTGGGAATACACAAAAATGTCATCGATAAACACAATCACACATTGATCCAAGTGTGATCGGAACACCCGGTTCATTAGATACATGAATGCCGCTGGTGCATTCGTCAGCCCAAAAGGCATAACAAGGAACTTGTAATGCCCATACCGAGTGCTGAAAGCCATCTTTGGAACATTTTCCACCTTGATCTTTAACTGATGATATCCCAATCTAAGATCAATCTTGGAGAAGAATCTCACTCCCTTCAGTAGGTCAAATAGGTCATCTATCTGTGGCAAGGGATGACAATTCTTGATAGTCAACTTGTTCAACTGACGGTAGTCTATGCACATTCTCATCGACCCGTCCTTCTTCTTAACAAAGAGGACAGGAGCTCCCCATGGCGAGACACTTGGTTGGATGAAACCAAGTTGTTGTAACTCCTCAATCTGCTTCTTCAATTCTTCAAGCTCTATTGGGGCCATTCTATATGGTGCCCTTAAAATCGGAGTTATGCCTGGAGTAAGCTCTATAGCGAACTCGATCTCTCTATCAGGAGGCAATCTGGGAAGTTCTTCTGGAAACACATCCAAGAACTCACTCACGACCGGAATGGCCGAAGTGTTCGGTGCCTCTGGGTTCGCTATGCTTAAAGCTGCGATGTGAGCAATGTCCCTTTCCCTCAATCCTCGAAAGTGAAATGGTTTTACTCCTTTCGGCTTGAAATTCACCATCTTTTCAAAGCAGGCAACATGGCTGTGGTGGTTTGACAACCAATCCATCCCTAGGATGACATCGAAATCCAAGTCTTGGTAATCGAGGACAATAAGATCGGCTAATAGTTCATTCTCCCCCACTTAAACCACACAATCTCTAAATATTTTGTCTGTATCAACTAACTTGCCAAGTGGAGTTGCAATGTTCGACTCCCGTTCTAACGGAGTAGCCTCAATCAAAAATCCCCTTGCAAAACTAGGTGAGACAAAGGAGTGAGTGGATCCTGTGTCGATCAACACTCGGGCTAGACATTCGTTCACTGATAAAGCGCCTGTATAATTAAATACCAAATTCAATAGATTTCAAACGAGACATGCATCATACATAGGTAACCCCTAATATAACTAATAACTCATCAAAAATGAAAATTTTTTTTCACAGCTTAAACTTCTAGAATTCTTGCGTACCTTGCACGACATCATCGAATATACGTGTGTCTCTCTCTGAAAGTGCAAAAACTCAGCCCTGGGTGGATGGGCGAGGAGGCCATGTAGAGGGTGAGGCCCTCGAAGCCTATGAAGAGCCCTGCTGAGACATCTGCCTAACAGGGGGCCTGTTCCTTTGAGACTGAGCTGGTAAGTGACGTCGGGGACAATCTCTAACAATGTGGGCTTGGTCACCACAATGGAAGCAACCTCCTGTAACCCTCCGGCATTCCCCTGCTGGATGCCTCCTTCCACAAAGGGTGCAGACATCATGTGAATAGGTGGGAGGAGCATAACCCGTAGTCTGAGGTAGTATTGGGTGAGGAGCATATGAGGTAGCGGGGCAAAAAGCCGGTGGAGCAAAAGGGCGGGGAGCCTGTGGTGCCGAATATATCCTCTGTGATTAAGCCGGCCCTGTAGACTGATACGAGCTAGTCCTTGCTCTTTTTCTCCCCTGAACTACTTGACTGTCCTTTCTCCATTCCTCTTCTTTTGAAGACTCCTCGGAGTTCGATTCGGCCAAAAGTGCCTTATCCATAACTTCTGAATATATCTCATGTCTAAATATTGAGACTCGATCCTCGAGGTAGGCCTTTAACCCGCTCTCAAATTTTTGGGCTTTCATAGCCTCGGTAGCGATCATGTGTGGAGCAAATCTGGATAGCTCCAAAAATTTGGCCTCATAAGCGGCAACAGATATATTACCTTGCTCCAAGGTAAGAAATTCGACCTCTTTCTTCTCTTTTATCCCTATTGGGAAGTACTTCTTTTTGAAAATGTCCAAGAATTCTCCCCAAGTCCAGTCTTGACCCTGTCAGCCCAACTCTCGGGTCCTAAGTGCGGACTTCCACCAATGATCGGCCTCACCTTCAAGCATTAAGGCAGCCCAAGTAACCCTCTCTGCTTCCGTAAGCGCCAATACAGAGAATATCTTTTCTAATTGCTGAATCCATCCTTCGGCAACAAGCGGGTCAATACTCCCATAAAAATGTCGGAGGCCTCATTCTCCTAAAAGCCTCTATTCCAGCTTGAGCTCAATCAGGAGGAGCGGGTATAAGTGCGGCATTAGGTAGAGTGGCCAGTTGCCTTGCCGCTAACATAGCCAAAGTCTCGGCTATTGAGGCAAAAGCTTGGACAAAGTCGGGTTCATCATCAACCGATCGAGCATCACTTCCACTACCCCTTGTGTTCTATCCACAACCCCGAGTATTGCGTCTCATGATTTCTCCTGAGAACGACAATACAACATGAGTCTAACTTGGATATGCATTTAGTAACAATTTCACCATTCATTCAAAGCATATTTTACTAAGCACAGAATAATGCACACATGGTAACAACACCATAGCATTATTGGCCACGATGCCCAGAAAAGTCATTTAGATTGTTAGAACCTTATTAATTTGATTATTAAATGCTTCTTCTTAATCTATTGTGTATTCATTCTGGGTAATTGACCATGATGATGAGATGATATATACGATATGAGATATCGATGAAGGTCCATAGGATATATTGTAGGAAAGTTATGTGATTAGATTATTACAGGTAGATATAACTTTCCGGTTAATTATACCTTATATAGTCATAGCTGTGGGTGAAGCTGGGCACTTCACTTATATTGTTGCCAGAATGCTAAGATGTTCTCAATAGTTGAGATGTAGTTTTATCTCGAACTATTGTTGTGGAGACTACACATCAGCATATGGGTGCTAAATGTACACTGACTGATTGCATTCAATGAGAGACCTCTTGCATAAACTTACTATCAGATAGTTGGTCTCTCATTCACATTGAACGGTTTCGATGATCCTTAGATCTGATGAGTTCATCTATGACTGGGCAGTGATCTGACTATTTTGATTCCACCAACGTATTTTCTAACTTAGGGAATACAATACAGTGATAGTTGGATAGTCAAAAAGTTGTTCGAGTCCTGATGAATTTCAAACGAGAAATCCATGCTCATTAATTTGAGAGATTATCCAAGTTCCAGGTAAAACAGTTGACTAAGTTCAAATCCTGAGCAGGTGATTTTGAAAAAAAAATAAGTTTTGAAATATACTTTTATTAAAAGGTATTATACTTATAAAAAGATTTTTTCAAAATGTTTTTCATGAGAAATTGTTTCTCAGGGCTTAATCATAAGTCTTGGAAACCCGGATGATTTGTAATGGGCTATGGGTTAGATAGTATGTCAATCTCGAAGGCCCATTAGGGATAATGTATTTGGAAAGATAAATCGAATTTAAAAGTTCATGTGGCGGGATCTGTAATGGTTAATGTTCATACGCTGAGATTCAATTGCAACATGGATATCTCACGTTACTTGCAATTCCGATGTAATTCCCATTTAGGGTCAATGGGATAACATTGGATAAGCTAAGGTAAGAATGCCCCGGAGCAATCTGTGGAGGTGCTCACATAAGAAATACAAGCTAAATAATTGATTAAAAGTTAATTAATTAATTAAATAGATTAATAGTTAATCTATTGTTTAAATTAATTGTTAATTTAAACTAAGGGATTATTTTAGTAATTATTTGATTAACATAATTAAAGGGGAAATGGGTTTGACCCATATCCATAAACCCATTAAAATGGACCTTTAATATGGGCCAATGCCCATGGGTTTAAACCCTAAGGTGGGGCGCCCACTTGAGAAATCCTAATTGGAATAGGATTTGTTTAATTGAATAATTAATGGAATATAATTCCTTTTATTATGGAATTAAAATCCAAGTGCTGGATTGCAATTAAGATTCAGATGTTATTGTAATTAGATTACAATAAGGAGTTTTAACTCCTCAAATCCCACGCCCCATAGAAGCTCACGCCCCCCCTTGTGGATTCCTAGTTTGACTAGGTTTCCTACTTTGGTGTAGGATGTTGACTTATCCCTTTTAATTAAGGAATCCTCTTATAATAGAGACTCTTTAATTAATAGGATTACTATAACTAAAGTAATTATAGATTAAGTAGGAGTTTATTTAATTAATAATAAGAGTTATTGTTAATTAATAAATCCTACTAGATAAGATCAAGTTGGAGTAGGATTAGGATAAGATCCTAGTCTATAAATACCCCAACGCCCTAGACCATTAAGTAGAATTCTCCAGAATTTTTTCTCTTCTCTCCTCTCTCTCTCCAAACCATGAGCCCTAGGGGAGACCCCTAGAGATTTTCGCCAGCTATATTGGTGGTCCTAGTTGGGTTTTGCAAATCTAGGGTTTTGAACCTTAGTATTATTAGTGACAGAAGGTCTAAACCATTGATCCATCTTCTTCCTCTTGCTTATATAATTTCAAAGTAGATTCTAAAGCTTCGTGGGGATAGCGAAGAACAAGGATCGAGCTTCTAATATGTAGCAACCCGGACTTTTTCATCCTTAATGAATAGCACCTTCGTAGCTAATTTGTCGTTTTTATAGTCTAATTAATAAATAAGGGCGAAATTTGAAATTTTGAAACTTCAGAAATGTTCCTTTTCGAAGTACGAACCCAACGCAAGTTGAATCGTCAAAATCGGACGAACGAGTCAAAAGATATGGCCAAAACAGTCTGGACCTGCAGGCAATTGTAGCTCGGAAGGCACTAAGGACATAGCTCGGAAGGCACTAAGGACGTGCTCTGACAACGTGCTCTGATAAGGCACAGACAACGCATAGACAACGTACTCTGATAACGTAGCTCTAGCTCTGATAACGTATACGTTGTGCATCCGTTGTGCAGCAGACAACGTGTACTTTGTACAGCAAACAACGTGTACGTTGTACAGCTCACGACGGGCACGTTGTACATAAGACAAGGGACAACGAGCTCGACACTATTCACAGCACAACGTGTTCAGCACTATTCACAGCACAACGTGTTCAGCACTATTCACAGCACAACGTGTTCGGCACTATTCACAGCACAACATGTTCGGCACTATTCATAGCACAACGTGTTTGGCACTATTCACAGCACAACGTGTTTGACACTATTCACAGCACAACATGTTTGGCACTATTCACAGCTCAACGTGTTCGGCACTCGTGTTTTTGCAGAAATTTCAGTAAGGGTATTATGGTCTTTTGGTCGGTTCACTCTTACCTTAAGAGTTTAACCCGAGCCTTTAGGGCTCATTCTCAACACTTAGAGGATTTGGGGGATTAGAAGAGAGGAGAAAGGGTTTCCTAAGCTAGGGTTTTGCTTTTGGAGAAGAATCAAAGGGGTTTTGAGACCCTAGATCACTTCAAGTCCGGTTTTTCTCCAAGATCACGGCTCAAGCACTCGTGGAGAGCATTCCCCAAGCTAGGGCAGCAACCCAAGCACGTTTTTGAAAGGGGTTTCTTCCCCAACTCAAGTCTCCTTCAAGCAAAGGTGTTCTTCTTTCAAGTTGGAGCGTCAATCAAGGTTTCTACCAAGGATCAAGCCTTGATCTAAGGTTAGTACACCCTACTAACTTACCCTAGCAAAAATCTAGGTTTTCTATATAAAAATGTGATTCCTTATATTATGTTTCCTCCTTATGAAAAGTGTTATCCCCCATTAAATATAAACAAGATAATGGAAAAGGTGTGGATGTGTGGATGGAATGTTGGATGTGGCGATTGGATGCCGAGATGTATGTTGTGTGATGAAAATGGTGGATGGGTATTTTACCAATAATGAACTTACCTTGATGTTTGGATGGAAAATATGCGCTAAAAAGAACAAGATGAATTATTAAGAAACATTGCATGTGTTGTGTTTGACAAAATGCCTAAACTATGAATAAACGACTTAGATGAAGAAAATGGAAATAGGTTTTATGCATGTGTTCTTATAGACGATGAATTGATCCAATGTCATGTGAATTACTTAAGTTACCTATGCTAATATTATGAATTGAATTGTAATGCCATATCTCTTTTGTTAAGCGCATTCCCACGATTGTTATTATTGGCACGCACATGAGCACGCATGATAGCATGAACCAAGATTTCAAGAGCATGTGCATATAATAAACAACAAGAAAATATTGAATGTCAAGGAGGTTGGTAGCCCAGGGAGAATTTGGGTACTAGCCTCTGGCTCACAAGAAAACCATACATTTCATAACAAGGAGGTTGGTAGCCCAGGGACATTCGGATGCTAGCCTCTGGCTCACAAGTGCATTGCATATCAAGGAGGTTGGCAGCCCAGGGAGATTCGGGTGCTAGCCTCTGGCTCACAAGTTACAAGATGAAAGTTTACAAGATGATGATCATGCATTCATGCATGCACGCATACATGATTTCTACGAGGCATATTGAGACAGGACATGGGTTTCAAGCTTGGGTTTTATCGGTGTTTTTGCATTCATGCACACACTTTGAAGTGATTGTATTGTACCATGTCAAATACTGTTTAGTTCGTGATGCTTCTATTACTGCTTTGTATGGTATGACTATTACGTGTGTTATTATTGTTATGGCTAGCTAGTAGCTTGTACTCGTTGAGTATTCCATGCTCAGCCGTACTTTCATGTCGGCTGGTACTGAGGGAACCCTCGACCCGGAGCCTTGGGTCGAGGAAGAGTATATAGAGGAGAGAGAGCCGACTATTCCATTACAGTTTCAGGCGGACCGAGACCTCGATGTGTGGCCATACCTCGACTATTGTTGAGGGGAGAGTATGAGAGGGTTTGGTGTATTTTGACATTTTGATAGGTGGGCCTGTCCACCTTAGACTTCGACATGTCTTGTATTTATGTTAACTTGGAATACTATTTTGGATCATCAGAATAAATGAAAATGTGTTTACTCTTCCGCATATATGTTAGCTTCCGCGCTCTGATTATCATTGTTAGTACTATATTTTATCTTGTGCATTACAGGATGGTTTGATAGGTATGTAGTGTGACACCTAAAATATCCCTAAACTCCTAGGGGGTATTTCGGGGCGTTACAGAGTGGTATCAGAGCTCTAGGCATTAGAGTCCCTAGGGTCACTTGGATGATTGAACAAGGTATTAGAATCACCTTAGAGAGTTGTATTCCAAGTATGGACTAACAAGTTAGTCCTAGTCAAAATAGGTTGAATCTCAACCAAACTTAGAGTCCTACGCTAGGAACACGGATTGTATGGATGATGTTGTGTTGTATACCATATGTGCATTAATTGTGTTGTGCTTATTAAATATGCTTGATGAATATGTATTGAGCGAATTACAAAATTTGTGCTAAATGCGTATCCAAGTTAGACTCATGTTGTATTGTCGTTCTCAGGAGAAATCATGAGACGCAATACCCGGGGTCGCGGGTACAACACGAGGGGTAATGGAGGTGATGCTCCATCGGGTGATGATCAACCCGACTTTGCCCAAGCATTCGCATCCATAGCCGAGACTTTGGCTATGTTGGCGGCAAGGCAACCGGCCACTCCGCCTAATGCGGCACTTATACCGGCTCCTCCTAACCGAGCCCAAGCCGGGATAGAAGCTTTTTGGAGGATGAGACCTCCAACTTTTTGTGGAAGCATTGATCCACTTGTCGCTGAGGGTTGGATTCGGCAACTCGAGAAGATATTCTCGGTATTGGCTCCTACGGAAGTGGAAAGGGTCACTTGGGCCACCTTTATGCTTGAAGGCGAGGCCGACCATTGCTGGAAGTCTGCACTTCGGACCCGAGAGTTAACCCGGCGAGGTCAAGACTGGACTTGGGAAGAATTCTTGGAGGTTTTCAACAAGAAGTACTTTCCGGTCGGAATGAAAGAAAAGATGGAAGTCGAATTCATTACCTTGGAGCAAGGTAATATGTCAGTAGCAGCTTATGAAGCCAAATTTTCGGAGCTATCTCGATTTGATCCACACATGATAGCGACCGAGGCTATGAAAGCCCGAAAATTTGAGAGAGGATTGAAGGCTTACCTCAAGGACCGAGTCTCGATGTTTAGACATGAGACATATTCCGAAGTTGTTGATAAGGCACTTTTGGCCGAGTCAAACTCCGTGGAGTTTTTCAAAAGAAGAGAAATAGAGAAAGGACAGTCGAGTAGTTCAGGGGAGAAGAGAGCAAGGACTAGCTTGTATCAGTCCGCAGGGCCAGCTCAGTCACAGAGGATGTATTCGGCATCACAGGCTCCTCGCTCTTTTGCTCCATCGACCTTTCGCCCGGCTACCTCATATGCTCCTCGCCCCGTAGTTACTCAAGCTACGGGATATGCTCCTTCCTCCTATTTGCATGATGTCTGCACTCTTTGTGGAAGGAGGCATCCAGTAAGAGAATGCCGGAGGGTTTCAGGAAGTTGCTTCCATTGTGGTGACCATGGTCACATGGTTAGAGATTGTCCTCGACGTCAATTGCCAGCTTAGTCTTCGGGGAGCAGGCCCCCGATTTGGCAGACATCTCAGCCTAGCTCTTCTCAGGCTTCGAGGGCCTCACAGTCTACCCGGCCTCCTCGCCCAGCCACACAGGGCCGAGTCTTTGCCTTATCCGAGAGAGACGTCGTGCAAGGTACGCAAAAATTTTAGAGTCTAAGTTGTGTAAAATTTCTATGGTTTATTATGTGATTATTTATACTAAGGGTTATTCTATGTATGATGCTTGTGATTGTTTGAAATCTACTAATAGTAGTTACTTAATCGCACAGGCGCTTTATTAGTGAACGAGTGTCTCGCCCGTGTGTTGATCGACACAGGATCCACTCACTCCTTTGTGTCACCTAGTTTCGCAAAGGGATTTTTGACTGAGTCTACTCCGTTAGAGCGGGAGTTGACCATTGCAACTCCACTCGGCAAGTCAGTTGATACGGACAAGATATTCAGGGATAGTGTGGTTCAAGTGGGGGAGAATGAACTGTTAGCCGATCTCATCGTCCTAGCTTTTCAAGACTTGGATTTTGATGTCATCTTAGGGATGGATTGGTTGTCAAACCATCACGGGAATGTTGCGTGTTTTGAAAAGATGGTGAATTTCAAGCCGGAAGGAGTTAAGCCTTTTCATTTCCGAGGATTGAGAGAAAAGGATATTGCTCGCCTTGCAGCTTTGAGCTTAGCGAATCCCGAAATACAAAACTCCTCGACTATTCCAGTTGTGAGTGAGTTCTTAGATGAGTTTCCGGAGGAACTTCCCGGGTTACCTCCGAATCGGGAGATTGAGTTCGCTATAGAGCTTACTCCGGGCACCGCTCCGATTTCAAGAGCCCCATATAGAATGGCCCCGATAGAGCTTGAAGAATTGAAGAAGCAAATTGAGGAGTTACAACAACTTGGTTTCATCCAACCAAGTGTGTCACCGTGGGGAGCTCCGGTCCTTTTTGTAAAGAAGAAAGACGGGTCGATGAGAATGTGTATAGACTACCGTCAGTTGAACAAGGTAACTATCAAGAATCGTTATCCCTTGCCAAGGATCGATGACTTGTTCGACCAACTGAAGGGAGCGAGATTCTTCTCCAAAATTGATCTTAGATCGGGGTATCATCAATTAAGGATCAAGGCGGAAGATGTTCCGAAGACGGCTTTCAGGACTCGGTATGGGCATTACGAGTTCCTTGTCATGCCTTTTGGGCTGACGAATGCACCGGCGGCATTCATGGATTTGATGAACCGGGTGTTCCGATCTTACTTGGATCGATGCGTGATTGTATTCATTGATGACATTTTGGTGTATTCCCAGACACGGGAAGATCACGCACGAGACCTCCGCCTTGCCCTGGAGATGTTGAGAGAGCATAGGCTATATGCCAAATTGAGTAAGTGCGAGTTCTGGTTAGAGAAGGTCGCATTTCTTGGACACGTGGTGTCGGCCGAGGGCATTTCTGTAGATCCAGCCAAGGTTGAGGCAGTCATGAGTTGGGAGAGGCCCAAGAGCGTCACGGAGATACGTAGTTTCCTCGGATTGGCAGGCTACTACCGGAGATTTGTGGAGGGATTCTCCAGTTTGGCTGCACCTCTCACCTACTTGACAAGGAAAAATGCAAGGTTCAGTTGGACTAACCGATGTGAAGTAAGTTTCCAAGAGTTGAAGAAACGCCTCACCACAACCCCTGTCCTTACTGTGCCATCTGGACCTTTTGGGTATGAGGTGTATAGTGATGCCTCGCATGTTGGACTCGGGTGTGTCCTAATGCAACACAAGAAGGTCATTGCCTATGCATCAAGGCAGTTGAAAGAGCATGAAAAGAACTACCCCACTCATGACTTGGAGCATGCGGCGGTCGTGTTTGCACTTAAAATTTGGCGACATTATCTGTACGGGGTGGAGTTCTATGTGTACACGGACCACAAGAGCCTCAAGTATCTCTTTTCCCAAAAAGAGCTAAACTTACGACAACGGCGTTGGATTGAGTTCTTAAAGGACTACGAGTGCACTATCCAATATCACCCAGAAAAAGCAAATGTGGTGGCAGACGCTCTGAGTAGGAAACCATCGGGGTTGTTGGCTCACATTGTAGCACCCCGGACTTTTTCATCCTTAATGAATAGCACATTCGTAGCTAATTGGCCGTTTTTGTAGTCTAATTAATAAATAAGGGAGAAATCGGAAATTCCGAAATGTCAGAAATGTTCGTTTTCGAAAGACGGATCCAACGCAAGTTGAATCGTCGTAATCCGACGAGCGAGTCAAAAGATATGGTCAAAACAGTCCAGACATAACAGAGCACCGATCGCTCGGTCATTACCTGCGATCGATCGGTCAACCACCGATCGCTCGATAGCTGTCGCACGGTTAACTTTTTTGTATGGGAAAAATTTTCAGAGAGCGTGTTTTTGACCGATCTCTCGGTCATAACACCGATCGACCGGAAGCCACCTATCGCTCGGTCCATACCACCGATCGATCGGTCAGACGCAGATTTTCTCCATTAAGGGTGTTTAAGACTTTGACCATCACCCTTTGCCTATAAATAGGCTGAGTTCGTGCCTTAGGGTTTTAGAAACCCTCTGTGCCCTATCTTAGGAGATTTTGAGAGAGAGAAGAAGGAGAGGAACTACTTGTTGATCCAGCTTGTGGAAGATCAAGGTTCTTCCACTTCCCTTGGTGATTCTCAACCAAGAACACAAGGTTATTGCTTGTTCCAGCCATTGGGAGTCAAACTCATTGATTTCTCCAAGGTAGATACACTCTACTACAATCTTGTAATCCTACTAGTTACTAGATATGATTCTTCTTATATATGCCCTATCTATATGTATTGATTCTAGGTATGAAAAGGTGTGATTATATACTTGGATGAAGGTTACTATTATGATGCACTCTAAGTGTTTGATAAAATACCTCTAAGGGATTCTATGCTTAAATATGATGATTTCTCTTATTAAGTGCATATGCTCGCATGTCTCGCATGAACCGATGGTTTCCATGGATTTCTTAAAGTGCAAACAAAGGTTTTCACGAAAAGACGAATAATGAATGATTCTAAGTAACTCTATGATTTCTCTAAGATCGTTTCACAAGCTCTAAGGATCATACCATGCTCACAAGGAAACTCTATGATAATGCTCTAAGATCGTCTCACAAGCTCCACGGATCACAATGAAATGCTCTAAGATCTCTAAGGTTATGCTCTATGGAAATGCTCTAAGGTTATTGCTCTATGCTCTATGTCTCTACGGATCATAATGACTCTAAGTAACTCCATGAACTCACAAGAACTCATAAGGCTATGATTATCGATTGACTCACACGGTTACAGTTTTGGTTTCGAATATTATCTCACATATGTTTTCACGGTTTCCATGCTTTAAGAGATTTACGAATTTCATTCTCCATGTCTTGTATGCTCCATGCCTAACCGCTTTATTGTTATTAGTTTGTATACACTGAGTATTCCATGCTCAGTCGATATTGTTATGATCGGCAGGTGCTCGGGTTCCATTCGATTTGTGTGGCGAAGAACCTTGGGTTGAGGAAGAGTACCATGACCCGGAGCCTTCCATGGATCACTATCATGACGATGGTGCTCTAGATAGGAGTCGTGACTTCGATTTCTGTTGATCGACCGACTTAGAATTTGTGTCTTTTGTTATGTGAGTGTGGGGTTTGTCCACTCCACTTTTGGGTTTCTCACACATGTATACTTGTTGGTTCTTACTTGAGCCAAGTTATAGGAGTATTCATTTTGCTTCCGCTATGTTTAGTATTTTGTTTTCCGCTGTGCATTGTATTTCATTTCCGCTATGTATATTCAGGTACTCTGACAGGTTTCCACGTGTGCCTTATGTATCATACTGGAAGTATGGTACGGCAGTCACGAGTCAAAGTATCCTTAACTCCTAGGGGGTATTTTGGGTCGCGACACACATGTTGGTGCGGGAATGGAGACTGTTAGACGATTTGGCAAATCTAGACATCAGTGTGAATGATTCTGTCCGCAGTCCGGTTTTGGCAAATGTTACAGTTCGGCCGTACCTTATAGACTTGATCCAGGAGTATCAAGCCACAGACACTGACTTGTTGGCTTTCCGGGATAAGGAAGTGGCCAAGGGTAGTACGGACTTCTCCCTCACTAGCCGAGGTGCTATTACATTCAAGGGAAGGCTTTGTGTCCCAGCCAATGCAGACCTTCGGAGAGAGATTATGGATGAAGCTCACCGGTCTAAGTATACAGTGCATCCCGGGGGGACAAAGATGTATCGGAACCTCAAGAGTCACTTTTGGTGGCGAAACATGAAGAGGGAGGTTGCGGAGTATGTGGCACGGTGTTTGGTGTGCCAACAGGTGAAAGCAGAGCATTTGAGATCGGTGGGTCTTTTACAGTCTCTCCCTATTCCCGAGTGGAAATGGGAACATATCTCTATGGACTTCATCGTGGGGTTGCCGAAGACGGTTAGGAAGACCGATGCTATATGGGTAGTTGTTGATAGACTCACGAAGTCCGCTCATTTCTTACCGTACCGGACTACATTCAACTCCAATAAGTTAGCAGAGCTATACATCAAGGAAATAGTCCGATTACACGGGGTGCCAGTGAGTATTGTGTCGGATAGAGACCCAAGATTCACATCCAGGTTTTGGAAAAGTTTTCAAGGTGCAATGGGCTCCTGGTTAGACTTTAGCACAGCTTTCCACCCACAGACCGACAGGCAAACCGATAGGGTGAATCAGGTTATTGAAGATATGCTCCGAGCATGTATGCTAGACTTCAAGGGAAGTTGGGAAGATCACCTACCTTTGGTGGAATTCACTTACAACAATAGTTATCAAGAAAGCATACAAATGGCGCCTTTCGAGGCTTTGTACGGAAGGAGTTGTAAATCCCCGTTGTATTGGGATGAAGTGGGAGAAAGGAAGATTTTGGGCCCCGAGTTAATTGAAGAAACCGCGGATAGGTTCAAGCTTATCCGGGAGAGGTTAAAGACCGCCCAAGATAGGCAGAAAAGCTATGCCGACAATCGAAGAAGGGATCTTGAATTCCGAGTCGGTGATTTTGTATTTGTAAGGATTTCACCAACCAAGGGTGTTATGCGATTCGGGAAGAGAGGAAAGCTTAGCCCGAGATATGTGGGTCCGTTCGAGATCATTACTCGAGTCGGTGAAGTTGCTTACCGTGTTGCTTTGCCCGCTCACATGGCGGCGGTCCACGATGTGTTTCATATCTCCATGCTTCGGAAGTACATCCCAGATCCTTCTCACGTCATCGAGCTTGATCCGGTCGAGATTCGAGAGGACCTCACGTTGGTTGAGAAGCCGATTCACATATTGGATCAAAGAGACCAAGTGCTTCGCAACAAGACTATACCGCTAGTCCTAGTGCAATGGCAACATCACGCGAGAGAAGAAGCCACATGGGAGCGTGAAGCCGAAGTCAAAGCAAAGTATCCTGAGTTATTTGAATAGGTTTGTGTATATGGCTTGTGATTTTGCTTTGGTTTTGTACATGTATGTATCGTCCAAATTTCGGGGACGAAATTTTTGTAAGGGGGGAGAATGTAGTAACCCGGACTTTTTCATCCTTAATGAATAGCACCTTCGTAGCTAATTGGCCATTTTTGTAGTCTAATTAATAAATAAGATGGAAATTGGAAATTCTGAAATGTGAGAAATGTTCCTTTTCGAAGTACGAACCCAACGCAAGTTGAATCGTCAAAATCGGACGAACGAGTCAAAAGATATGGCCAAAACAGTCTGGACCTGCAGGCAATCGTAGCTCGGAAGACACTAAGGACGTAGCTCGGACGGCACTAAGGACGTAGCTCGGAAGGTACTAAGGACGTAGCTCGGAAGGCACTAAGGACGTGCTCTGACAACGTAATCTGATAAGGCACAGACAACACATAGACAACGTACTCTGATAACGTAGCTCTAGCTCTGATAACGTATACGTTGTGCATCCGTTGTGCAGCAGACAACGTGTACGTTGTACAGCAAACAACGTGTACGTTGTATAGCAAACAACGTGTACGTTGTACAGCTCATGACGGGCACGTTGTACATAAGACAACGGACAACGAGCTTGACACTATTCACAGCACAACGTGTTCAGCACTATTCACAGCACAACTTGTTCAGCACTATTCACAGCACAACGTGTTTGGCACTATTCACAGCACAACGTGTTTGACACTATTCACAGCACAACGTGTTCGGCACTATTCACAGCACAACGTGTTTGGCACTATTCACAGCTCAACGTGTTCGGCACTCGTGTTTTTACAGAAATTTCAGTAAGGGTATTATGGTCTTTTGGTCGGTTCACTCTTACCTTAAGAGTTTAACCCGAGCCTTTAGGGCTCATTCTCAACACTTAGAGGATTTGGGGGATTAGAAGAGAGGAGAAAGGGTTTCCTAAGCTAGGGTTTTGCTTTTGGAGAAGAATCAAAGGGGTTTTGAGACCCTAGATCACTTCAAGTCCGGTTTTTCTCCAAGATCACGGCTCAAGCACTCGTGGAGAGCGTTCCCCAAGCTAGGGCAGCAACCCAAGCACGTTTTTGAAAGGGGTTTCTTCCCCAACTCAAGTCTCCTTCAAGCAAAGGTGTTCTTCTTTCAAGTTGGAGCTTCAATCAAGGTTTCTACCAAGGATCAAGCCTTGATCTAAGGTTAGTACACCCTACTAACTTACCCGAGCAAAAATCTAGGTTTTCTATATAAAAATGTGATTCCTTATATTATGTTTTCCTCCTTATGAAAAGTGTTATCCCCCATTAAATATAAACAAGATAATGGAAAAGGTGTGGATGTGTGGATAGAATGTTGGATGTGGCGATTGGATGCCGAGATGTATGTTATGTGATGTGTGCGATGGAAATGGTGGATGGGTATTTTACCAATAATGAACTTACCTTGATGTTTGGATGGAAAATATGCGCTAAAAAGAACAAGATGAATTATTAAGAGTTTGACAAAATGCCTAAACTATGAATAAACGACTTAGATGAAGAAAATGGAAATAGGTTTTATGCATGTGTTCTTATAGACGATGAATTGATCCAATGTCATGTGAATTACTTAAGTTACCTATGCTAATATTATGAATTGAATTGTAATGCCATATCTCTTTTGTTAAGCGCATTCCCACGATTGTAATTATTGGCACGCACATGAGCACGCATGATAGCATGAACCGAGATTTCAAGAGCATGTGCATATAATAAACAACAAGAAAATATTGCTTGTCAAGGAGGTTGGTAGCCCAGGGAGAATTCGGGTACCAGCCTCTGGCTCACAAGAAAACCATGCATTTCATAATAAGGAGGTTGGTAGCCCAGGGACATTCGGGTGCTAGCCTCTGGCTCACAAGTGCATTGCATAACAAGGAGGTTGGTAGCCCAGGGACATTCGGGTGCTAGCCTCTGGCTCACAAGTGCATTGCATATCAAGGAGGTTGGCAGCCCAGGGAGATTCGGGTGCTAGCCTTTGGCTCACAAGTGCATTGCAAAACAAGGAGGTTGGTAGCCCAGGGACATTCGGGTGCTAGCCTCTGGCTCACAAGTGCATTGCATATCAAGGAGGTTGGCAGCCTAGGGAGATTCGGGTGCTAGCCTCTGGCTCACAAGTTACAAGATGAAAGTTTACAAGATGATGATCATGCATTCATGCATGCACGCATACATGATTTCTACGAGGCATATCGAGACAGGACATGGGTTTTAAGCTTGGGTTTTATCGGTGTTTTTGCATTCATGCACACACTTTGAAGTGATTGTATTGTACCATGTCAAATACTGTTTAGTTCATGATGCTTCTATTACTGCTTTGTATGGTATGACTATTACGTGTGTTATTATTGTTATGCCTAGCTAGTAGCTTGTACTCGCTGAGTATTCTATGCTCAGCCGTACTTTCATGTCGGCAGGTACTGAGGGTGTATTACCCCGGATTTTTCTATACTTAATGAATATCGTTTTCTTAGCTAATTGGCCTTCCTCATAGTCTAATTAATAAATAAGAGAGAAATCGGAAATTCCGAAACCTTAGAAATGTGCGTTTTCGAAAGACGAACCCAACGCAAGTTGAATCGTCGAAATCCGACGAGCGGGTCAAAAGATATGGTCAAAACAGTCCAGACATACAGAGCACCAATCGCTCGGTCGAGTCAGCGATCGATCGGTCCATAACCGATCGATCGGTAGCTATCGCACGGTCAAAAATTTTGTATGGGGAAATTTTCCAGAGAGCAGATTTTTGACTGGTCACTCGGTCAGAACACCGATCGTTCGGTAGGCGACCGATCGATCGGTCATAACTACCGATCGCTCGGTCTTCGCGTTTTTGCAGAAATTTCATTAAGGGCGTTTTTGTCTTTTGGGGGTTAAACCCTTTCCTATAAGGCTTTGCCCGAGCCTTAGGGCCTCATTCTCATCACTTAAGAGAAATTGAGAGATAGAGAGTGAGAAGAAGGGGGTTTCTAACCTAGGATTTCCATTGAGGAAGGAATCAAAGGGGTGGACCATCCTAGGTCGTCCTCAAGCTTGGATTGCTTCGAGCTCAAGGCTCAAGCTCGTGTGGGGTGCATTCTCCAAGCTAGGGCAGCACTCACTCACCTTTTTGAAAGGGGTTTCTTCCCCAACTCAAGTCCCCTTCAAGCAAAGGTTTCCTCCTTCCAAATAGAGCTTCTATTTCAAGGTTTCTTCAAGATCAAGCCTTGATCTAAGGTTAGTACACCCTACTAACTTACCCTAGCAATAAATCTAGGTTTTCCTTATGAAATGTGATTTATACTATTATGTTTACCTCTCATATGAAATGTATCATCTCCAATGAACCTAAATAAGATAAGAAAAGGGTATGGATGTGTGTGGGTGTTGATGTGGCGATTGGATGCCGAGATGTATGTTGTGTGATGTGTGTGATGGAAATGGTGGATGGGCACTTTACCAATAATGAACTTACCTTGATGTTGGATGGAAGATATGCGCTAAAAAGAACATGATGAATCATTAAGAAACATTGCATGTACTGTGTTTGACAAAATACCTAAAATATGAATAAATGATCTAAAGGAAGAATATGGAAATGGGTTTTATGCATGCGTTCTTATAAACGATAAATTGATCAAATGTTATGCAAACTACTTATGTTACCTATGTTCATATCATGAATTGAATTGTAATGTCATATCTTGGTTATTCCCATTATCAAGATTGTCACTAGGGACACGTACACGAGCACGCATGATAGCATGAACCGAGATTTCAAGAGCATGTACATATAATAAACAACAAGAAAATATTGCATGTCAAGGAGGTTGGTAGCCCAGGGAGGATTCGGGTACTAACCTCTGGCTCACAGGATAACCCCTAAAACACCTATTGTCAAGGAGGTTGGTAGCCCAGGGACATTCGGGTGCTAACCTCTGGCTCACAAGAAAACTAAACAAGTAATAAAAATCACCTATTGTCAAGGAGGTTAGTAGCCCAGGGAGATTCGGGTGCTAGCCTCTGGCTCACAAGAAAACCAAACATTGCATATCAAGGAGGTTGGTAGCCCAGGGACATTCGGGTACTAACCTCTGGCTCACAAGTGCATTGCATATCAAGGAGGTTGGTTGGTAGCCTAGGGACATTCGGGTACTAACCTCTGGCTCACAAGTGCATTGCATATCAAGGAGGTTGGTAGCCCAGGGACATTCGGGTACTAACCTCTGGCTCACACATGCATTGCATATCAAGGAGGTTGGCAGCCCAGGGAAATTCGGGTGCTAGCCTCTGGCTCACAAGTTACAAGATGAAAGTTTACAAGATGATGATCATGCATTCACGCATGCATGCATACATGATTTCCACGAGGCATACCGAGGCATGACATGGGATTTCAAGCATGAGTTTTATCGGAGTTTTAGCATTCATGCACACACGTTAGTATGATTGCATTTTACCATGCCTTATGCTATTTCACTGGTGATGCTATTACTGCTTTGTATGGTATTACTGTGGTGTGCTTTTATTATTGTTATGGTTTGCTAGTAGCGTGTACTCGCTGAGTATTCCATGCTCAGCCGTACTTTCATGTCGGCAGGTGCACGAGCCCCTCTTGACATATGTAATCAGGGTCCTTGGATAGAGGAGGACTACGGCGAGGAAGAACCGTATGAGGATCTAGCAGTCGAGCCTCAGGCGAAGACGAGAGACTTAGACCATTGGCCCCACGGGGGTGACTATTGATCGAGATAGTGTTGGGTCTTATGTATTTTGATATGTTGATAGGTGGGCCTGTCCACCTTAGACTTAGACACGTCTTGTATTTATGTTAACTTGGAATACTATTTTGGATCATCAGAAGAAATGAAAATTTGTTTAAGCTTCCGCATATATGTTAGCTTCTGCGCTTTGATTATCGTTGTTAGTACTGTATTTTATCTTGTGCATTACAGGATAGTTTGATAGGTACGTAGTGTGACACCAAAAATATCCCTAAACTCCTAGGGGGTATTTTGGGGCGTGACAGAGGGAGCCCTCGACCCGGAGCCTTGGGTCGAGGAAGAGTATATAGAGGAGAGAGAGCCGGCTATTCCATTACAGTTTCAGGTGGACCGAGACCTCGATGTGTGGCCATACCTCGACTACTGTTGAGGGGAGAGTATGAGAGGGTCTGGTGTATTTTGACATTTTGATAGGTGGGCCTGTCCACCTTAGACTTAGACATGTCTTGTATTTATGTTAACTTGGAATACTATTTTGGATCATCAAAAGAAATGAAAATGTGTTTACGCTTCCGCATATATGTTAGCTTCCACGCTCTGATTATCGTTGTTAGTACTGTATTTTATCTTGTGCATTACAGGATGGTTTGATAGGTACGTAGTGTGACACCTAAAATATCCCTAAACATCTAGGGGGTATTTCGGGGCGTTACATAATATTTTTTCAGAGAAATCTCTACAAAGAGTTCTGACGGTTCGAGTGGATTAAGCTTCACCGATGAAAAACTTTCATCGAGGTGATATGACTAAAACTATTAGATAATTTTGATGCTTTTTATAGTGTTAAGATCTAGGGGATCCAGTTTCCATATAAATTTTTATCCGGATCCCCCTTCAATTGGTATCAGAGCACATGGTTAGGAGTATTTTTTGTTTATTTTGATAAGGTAATTAAATGGATGATTTAATTCATGAGATGAATTAATTTAGATCTATTTAATATTGCTCGTAGTTGTTATTTTTTTATTTGTTCGTAAGATGAATAAATAAATATTTATTATATTATTGAATGAGATTTGATAATTAAATAAATTTTAAAAACTAGTATTATATGTGATATAATTAAATTCAAAACAAAGAGTTTATTTTGAAATTCATTTTAAATGATTTGATCATTAATTAATAAATCCCATGATGTTTGACACCCTTGCTTAAGCGTTCTTGGAGATTAAATCTTATTTCGATTTAAATTTATTAATGGATTTTCGGATTTGTATTTGATTAGAAGAATCGATAAAGTTTCGTTATTTTGGCCATAACTTTATGACCGTAAGTCCGATTTAGTTCCGTCAATACATCATTTCGAAGCCGTCAAAAAGATCTACAACTTTTGTGAAGAAAGTTATTCCAGAATCAATCTTTTTGAGGGTCAAAACTTCAGTTGAAAATCTAAAGCGGGAAAAGGAGTTTTCTAGATTAATTTTCCAAGAGGCTTTCAAATTTTTCCTAAATTGCATTGTTTGATTATGAAAATTGTTTTATGAAAAATATAATTATTTTAATCTTTCCAGGGTTTCATCTATATAAGATATAGATTTTTATTGGGCGATTTGATAATTGTTATCAAATTTTAAATCCTTTTAAAAATAAGAAAAAGTACTCCATCACCATGTAGCATCTTTTTTATATGAGATTATAGTTATGGGTCATAATTTATGATAAATTGTTTATCATTCATGCATTCATATTAGAGGTTAATATGTAGTAGGTTTTGGCAATCTGTAAAGGGCAGATTCATTCGGTTTCCCTAAAAAGGGTGAATAGAATACTGGTTTCCTTAATGACATTTAAATTCTATTTAATGCATTGGTGGAGATGCTGCGAAGGAGGATGTTGCGATGTGATCTATATAAGATGATAAAGGAACGAATCGCGAAGGAGTTTGCGAGCAACCTTTGTTCTTATCACATTCCCTTGCATCCATGCATTTTAATTTATTGACCCATAACGATTAATCTTGTATACTAATGTTTTATTATCATAAGATGATAAGTGCTGTTTATTTATCATGAGATGATATCAGTTTATATATTTAGTTATTATGTTGAAATAATTGTTCTTGATATATCATGTGTATATAAGATTGGGGATAAGTCCCTAAGTATTATGATCTTCTACTATACGCTATGTGATCCTATAGTGGGGAGTACGAGTAAGCTGACAGGCCAAAGCCGGGCCCAATCTCTCTCACCTATGAGTGAACATGGTAAAAACTGAAGAAGCAAATAGTGAGAGCAATAATGTTAAAGCGTGAGCTTTCATTAGATGTTTATTAGGTTTATGGTAGGTGGGCACATGAATAAGAGATATTATACAATAACGCCAAAGCGTGGGTATAATATCTCTTGTAGATCAGACAGTAGATCGAATACTCCAGAATTCACAAGATGAGATCTGTGAAATTGGACAAGATAGTTTCTATCTGCTTATTCAAGGCGATGTGATGATGTGCCCAAAGGTAAGATCACATTAAGCCAGTGTCTAGGTTTTCGATGCCAATTAATTCTTCCCGAATTGGCAATACCATTAGAAACAGACCCATAATCTAATTGGTATTAATGAATACAATAGATCCCTAATCCTGTCTTATTTGTCATTTGATTAGATCATGACAGGCCTACACCCATTAACTGAAATTCTTCATGATGAAAAGTTAGTAGGAACTAACTATATAGAGTGGAAAAGAAAGATTAGAATTCTATTTGCCGTGGATAACCTTGACCTATACCTTAACACACCTAAGCCCGAAATTCCTCCAGATGCTTCACCAGCCCAAAAGGTTGAGTTAGAGCAATGGGAGAGGTCCAATCAGATGACCAAGTGTTATATACTGGCTTCGATGTCTAACATTTTGCAAAGCCAGCATGAACACATGGATAAGGCTTCTGACATTTTGCAAAACCTTCATGAGATGTTTGGTGAACAAAATAGGTCAGCTCGACAAGTAAAGTTGAAATCCCTTGTTAACACCAAGATGGCTGAGGGAACTCCAGTCAGGGAACACATCATAAAGATGATTGGATTATTGAATGAATTGAAAATTCTTGGTGGAGAGATGGATGCCATCACTCAAGTTAACATTGTTCTGCAGTCACTCCCTCCGTTCTTCAATTCGTTCATGTTAAATTATAACATGAACAAGAGTGCAATGTCACTAAGTGAGCTTATGAACTCACTTGTGGCTGCAGAAGATTTGATCAAAAAGTCAACTAAAAGTGAAACTTTAATTGTCGATAAACCTGATACCTCTAAGAAATCTAAAAAGTTTAGAAAAGGTAAGAAAGGCAAAGGAAAGTTTAAAGACAATAAGGGTAAGGCAAGAGTTGCCAAAGGTTCTTCAGGGACAGTTGGCAAGGAAAACAAAGGCAATGAAAAGTGTTTCCACTGTAGTAAAATAGGCCACTAGAAGAGGAATTACAGGACTTACCTCGCAACTCTTAAGAAGGGTGGCGGAAGTACTCAAGGTATGAGATACTTTGAAGTACATATTACTGTTGAGTCTAACTTTCTGGATGGTCCTCCTAACTCATGGTGCGTGGATTCTGGATCCACTGTACACGTTTACAATTCTTTACAGGGGTTCAAGGAAACCAGAAAGTTGACCAAACAGGAGCAGAAGCTTGAAGTTGGCTCCGGTGCAAATGTTGCAGTAAAGTCAATCGGCTTGTTTACTCTTTATTTACCTAATGGAAAGACATTAATTTTAGAAGACTACTTTTATGTGCCTTCAGCACATCAAAATTTGATTTCAGTATCTAGACTTTTATTTTATGGATTCTCTATCAATTTTAATTCAATTGTTGAAATTAAGAAAGATGAAATTGTCTTGATAACTAGTAATCTAATTAATGGTCTTTATTTGATATTTCCATTGGTAAATAATGAATGTCTGCAAAGTGACAATATCTCATCATCTAGAATGTCTGGAATGAAGAGACATTGCACTGAGTCTACTTATCTTTGGCACAAGAGACTTGGTCACATTAATCTTGATAGGATCAAGAGGTTAGTAATAGATTGTCCCCTTGACTTCCTCAAGGTAGAACCACTCCCTACATGCGAGTCTTGTCTTGAAGGGAAGATGACCAAGAAGCCTTATCCTAAAAAGGTAGGAAGAGCTAAAGAAAAGTTAAGACTAATACATAGTGATGTATGTGGTCCATTTAACATTGTTGCACGAGGTCAATACCGGTATTTTGTCACATTTACCGATGACTATTCCAGATATGGATATGTCTATTTGATGCAACACAAATCGGATACCTTTGAAAAGTTCAAAGAATTCAGATTAGAAGTTGAGAATCAAACTGACAAAACCATAAAGATACTTCGATCAGATCGAGGTAGTGAATACCTCACCAATGAGTTTATGGATTACTTAAGGGATAATGGGATTATCTCGCAATGGACAAATCCAGCCTCTCCTCAACAAAATGGAGTTTCTGAAAGAAGAAAGCGGATCTTATTAGATATGATTCGCTCTATGATGAGCCATGCCGATGTTCCTTCATATCTTTGGGGATATGCTATACAAACTGCCATTTATATTCTAAACCGGGTTCCATCTAAGTCTATTTCGTTTACACCCTATGAATTGTGGACTGGGCGAAAACCTAGTTTACAACATCTAAGGGTATGGGGTTGTCCTACGCATGTTTGCAAACTCGAACCCACTAAATTGGAATCTAGGATAGAGAAATGGAATTTTGTAGGATATCCAAAAGAAATTAAGGGTTTCCATTTCTACTCCAAGGCACACCACACAATAGTTGTTAGGTTTCATGCCACTTTCTTGGAGGAAGAAATGGATCTCCTTAAGAAAGTTGAATTTCATGAGATGAAAGACGACACAGCCAGTATCCAAACTGAACCTAATCTTTCCACTTTAATTTCTCCTAATTCTGTTCCATTGAGAAAACTTGAAAGAGTTTCTAGACCACCGGATAGACATTAGTATTACAATAATGATGTTTATCTAGTTACCCCTGATGATGAGGATAAAGATCCTAATACTTATCAGGAAGCTACATTGGATGTAGATGCATCTCAATGGAATAAAGTCATGAATGCTGAAATAGATTCCATGTATGACAACGGTGTCTGGACTTTAGTAGATCCACCAGATGGTATAAGGCCAATTGGATGCAAATGGATTTACAAAAGGAAGAAGGGTACCGATGATAACGTGGAGACCTATAAAGCTAGACTTGTTGCAAAAGGTTATACTCAAATTCAAGGAGTTGATTATGAGGATACCTTTTCACCTGTAACTATGCTTAAATCCATCAGGATATTACTAGCTACAGCTGTACACCATGACTATGAGATATGGCAAATGGATGTCAAAACTACTTTCCTTAATGGAAAGTTAGATGAAGACATCTATATGAACCAACCAGAGGACTTCATTGCTCCTAACTAGGAGAACATGGTACGCAAGCTCAACAAGTCAATATATGGTTTCAAACAAGCTTCAAGAAGCTGGAACCAAAGATTTGATCTTTCGATCAAAGAATTTGGATTCCAAAAGAATTTGGAAGAATCTTGTATATACAAGAAGGACAGTGGGAGAGCGGTAGTATACCTAATTCTTTATATAGATGACATCCTACTCATTGGAAATGATGTAGGGATGTTGTCATCAGTCAAGATATGGCTTTCTCAGCATTTCTCAATGAAAGACTTGGGAGAGGCTTCATATATTCTCGGAATAATGATTCTGAGAGATAGAAAATGCCAAATGTTGGGATTGAGCCAAATTTCCTACTTAGATAAGATATTGTCTAGGTACAGTATGAGTGATTGTAAGAAAACACTCATTCCTTTTAGACATGGTGTCACTTTGTCTTTGTCTAAAAAGATGCCCCCTGCATCAACTGATGAGATCGAGCAGATGAAGAGGTGCTCTTATGCTTCGGCAGTTGGGAGCCTCATGTATGCCATGTTATGTACTAGACTGGATATCTGTCATGCAGTGGGAGTTGTTAGTCGGTTCCAATGCAATCCAGGTGTTAATCATTGGACTGCAGTGAAGCACATTATGAAGTACCTGAAAATGACTAGGGATTATGTGCTTACCTTTCAATCAAAAGATTTAGATGGACTGGGTTATACTGATTCGATTTCCAATCTGATCTGGACAATAGAGCTTCCACATCTGGGTATGTGTTTACACTGTGTGATGCTGCTATCAAGTTGGCGCAGCATAAAGCAGAAGAGTATTGCTGACTCTACCACAGAAGCAGTATGGTTCAGAAAGTTTTTGCAGGAGCTAGGAAATGATCCTTCAACATTCAGACCTATCACTCTCTTCTGTGATAGTAACGGTGCAATAGCCCATAGCAAAGAACCTAGGAACCACAAAAGGATAAAACAAGTGGAGCGGAAGTATCATTTCATTCGTGAGATCATTGACAGGTAAGATGTAGTGGTTACAAAGATTAGGTCTCAACTTAATGTTGCAGACCCGATGACCAAGGCTTTATCAGATAAATTTTTTGTAACACACTTAGACAGTATGGGATTGGAATCTATGCACAGTGACTTTTAGGGCAAGTGGGAGATTATTGGACATGATGCCTAGAAAAGTCAATTAGATTTATAGAACCTTATTAATTTGATTAATAAATGTTTTTGCTTAATCTATTGTGTATTCATTATGGGTAATTGACCATGATCATGAGATGATCTACACGATATGAGATATCGATAAAGGTCCATAGGACATATTGTAGCAAAGTTATGTGATTAAATTATCACAGGTAGATATAATTTTCCGGTTCCTTATACCTTATATAGTCACAGCTGTGGGTGAAGCTGGGCTCTTCACTTATATGGTTGCCAGAATGCAAAGATGTTCTCAATAGTTGAGATGTAGTTCTATCTCGAACTATTGTAGTGGAGACTACACATCAGCATATGGGTGCTTAAATGTACACTGACTAATTACATTCAATGAGAGACCTCTTGCATAAACATACTATCAGATAGTTGGTCTATCATTCACATTGAACGGTTTCGATGATCCTTAGATCTGATGAGTTCATCTATGACTAGGTAGTGATCTGACTGTTTTTTATCCACCAACATATTTTCTAACTTAGGGATACAATACAGTGACAGTTGGATAGTTAGAAAGTTGTTCAAGTCATGATGAATTTCAAACAAGAAATCCATGCTCATTAATTTGAGAGATTATCCAAGTTCCGGGAAAGACAGTTTATTATGTTCAAATCCCGCGCAGGTGATTTTGAAAACAAAATAAGTTTTGAAATATACTTTTATTAAAGGTATTATACTTATAAAAAGATTTTTTCAAAATATTTTTCATGAGAAATTGTTTCTCATGGCTTAATCATAAGGCTTGGAAACCCGGATGATTTGCAATGGGCTATGGGTTAGATAGTAGGTTAATCTCGAAGGTCCATTAGGGATAATGTATTTGGAAGGACAAATCGAATTTAAAAGTTCATGTGGCGGGATCCGTAATGGTTAATGTTCATACACTGGGATTCAATTGCAACATGGATATCTCACGTCACTTACAATTCCGATGTAATTCCCATTTAGGGTCAATGGGATAACATTGGATAAGCCAGGGTAAGAATGTCCCAGAGCAATCTGTGGAGGTGCTCACATAAGAAATACAAGCTCAATAATTGATTAAAAGTTAATCAATTATTTTAAGTGATTAAAAGTTAATCATTTAATTAAATAAATTAATAGTTAAACTATTGTTTAAATTAATTGTTAATTTAAACTAAGGGATTATTTTAGTAATTATTTGATTAACATAATTAAAGGGGAAATGGGTTTGACCCATATCCATAAACCCATTAAAATGGACCTTTAATATGGGCCAAAGCCCAAGGGTTTAAACCCTAAGGTGGGCCGCCCACTTGAGGAATCCTAATTGGATTAGGATTTTTTTAATTGAATAATTAATGAAATATAATTCCTTTTATTATGGAATTAAAATCCAAGTGTTGGATTGCAATTAGGATTAAGATGTTATTGTAATTAGATTACAATAAGGAGTTTTAACTCCCCAAATCCCACGCCCCATAGAAGCTCATGCCCCCCTTTATGGATTCCTAGTTTGACTAGGTTTCCTACATTGGTGTAGGATGTTGACTTATCCCTTTTAATTAAGGAATCCTCTTATAATAGGGACTCTTTAATTAATAAGATTACTATAACTAAAATAGTTATAGATTAAGTAGGAGCTTATTTAATTAATAATAAGCGTTATTGTTAATTAATAAATCCTACTAGATAAGATCAAGTTGGAGTAGGATTAGGATAAGATCGTAGTCTATAAATACCCCAACACCCTAGACCATTAAGTAGAATTCTCCAGAATTTTTTCTCTCCTCTCCTCTCTCTCTCCAAACCATGAGCCCTAGGGGAGACCCCTAGGGATTTTCTTGAGCTATATTGGTGCTCCTAGTTGGGTTTTGCAAATCTAGGGTTTTGAACCTTAGTATTATTGGTGATAGAAGGTCTACACCATTGATCCATCTTCTTTCTCTTGATCCTATAATTCCAAAGGAGATTCTAAAGCTTCATGGGAATAACGAAGAACTAGGATCGAGCTTCTAGTATTTTTTCAAAGAGATCTCTACAAATAGTTCTGACAGTTCGAGTGGATTAAGTTTCACCAGTGAAAAACATTCACTGAGGTGATATGACTAAAACTCTTAGATAATTTTGATCATTTTTATGATGTTAAGATCTAGGGGTTCCAGTTTTCGCATAAATTTTTATCCGGATCCCCCTTCAAGCATAACATACAATCCGTGTTCCTAGCATAGGACTCTAAGTTTGGTTGAAGTTCAACCAGTTTTGACCAAGACTAACTTGTTAGTCTATACTTGGAATACAACTCCTTCAGAATGCCTAATGCCTTGTTCAATTACGATATCGAGCATTAAGTGAACATAGGGACTCTAAAACCTAGAGCTCTGATACCACTTCTACCACGCTCCAAAATACCCCCTAGGAGTTAAGGGATACTTTAGGTGAGACTATACATATCTGTCAAACCATCCTGTAATGAACAAAGCTGAACATGATATAATACAATAATAATCAGAGTGCAGAAGCTATATCATGAATACACAAACGGGAACTGACTTTTTCTTTTCTTTTAAAACTCAACTAGTATTCCAAGTTGGGGACAATACATAATCAAAGTAAAGGGGGGCATGCCCACCTATCAAAATACAAAAAAAAAAAAGCTCTCTCATGCTCTCCCCTCAACAGTAGTTGAATTATGGCCACACGTCCAAATCCCTATCCTCCTGGGACTGCAACGGGATAGATGGCTCCTTCTCCTCTATGTATTCTTTCTCGACCCACGGCTCAGGGTCAAGAACATCCACGGAACCTACCGACATAAAAGTACGGTTGAGCATGGAATACTCAGTGAGTACAAGCTACTAACTACCCATAGCAATAACGAAAGCATAACAACAGTTAACGCGATATAAAATATCAATTAAAGCAATACTAGTAGCATAAGATGAATAGTATTGAACAAGAAGCAACAACAATATCTTGACATGCGTGCATAAATGCGAAAACCTCGGTAAAACTCATGTTGGGAAACACTTTTCATGTCTCGGTCTTGCTTGTGAAAATCATGCATGCGGTTTGGTCTTGTGTTGTATTTCATGTCATAACTTGTTCTTGACTTGTATACTTGTGAGCTAGAGGCTAGAACCCGCACATCCCTGGGCTACCAATCTCCTTGATATTTTCTTCACTTGTGAGCCAGAGGCTAGTACCCTTCATTTGGGCTACCAACCTCCTTGACATGTACTTGTTCCCTTTCACTTGTGAGCCAAAGGCTAGCACCCTTCACTTGGGCTACCAACCTCCTTGATGTGTTCTTGTTTTATTCACTTGTGAGCCAGAGGCTAGCACCCGCACATCCTTGGGCTACCAACCTCCTTGACGTGTTCTTGTTTTATTCACTTGATCTACCATGTACAAATACTCTTGAAAACTCGGTTCATGCATGCATGCATGCTTGTGTGATTATCAATAGTGGCAACCATGATGACATGAGCAATTTAAAGAAATGGTATTTGACATTTTAAATTCTAATTCTAACATAAGGAAATTAGGCAAGCATATAATACATTGACTCAATTTATCATTTTAGGGAAAATCACACAAGCCCTACTTGCATATTCTTCCTTAAAATCGGTTAAATTCTTATTTAAGCATTTTATCAAACACTGGACATGCAGCATTCAAGTCATGTTATTTCCATTTCTTAGAGCATATATTTCATATAAACATCATGGTGTATTCGTTATTTGTAGAATGTCCTTCCACCATTTTCCACACACACATCACACCACATTCATATGGCATCCAATCGCCTCATTCCATCATACACTCATACATCCCACCATTTATATTCTTCTTGTTTACATTTAGGGAAAGTAGTGCATCTCAAAGGAAAGGGTAAAATACAAGGTTAACATCATCATTTATCAAGGAAACCCTAGGTTATTGCTAATGAAGTTAGTAGGGTGTACTAACCTTGAATGAAGAAGAGGAAAACCCTTAAAATGTCGTGGGAGACACTACCCTAGCTTGGAGAACGAGTCCTTCACATGATTTGCCTTGGATTTGAGGAATCCAAGCTTTTGAATGAGATCTAGGGAGCTTAAACTCTTGATTTTTGCTCAAGAGGAACCCTAGGTGAAAACCCCTCTTTCTCTTCTCTCCCTTTCTCTTAAATGCAAGTTTGAGGGTTTGTGAAGACCCAAACCCCCGAAATTTGGTATATATAAGAAAAGGGGAAGTCAAAGACCCATTTACCCTTAACATTTCGGCAAAAACCAACCAAAACGGCAAAATCCCACATGATTAGTCGACCGGTAATGGGCATCGGTTGACCGGTCAAAAATGACCTTTCTGGAATAAAAACCCATACATTTAGTGCAATGTTCAGTCAACTGGTAATGGGCATTGGTCGACCGATGACTGATTCGGTCGACCGGTAGCAAATTCAGTCGACTGGATCCATTGTATTTTTTTCATTTTTCTGCTTTTCTCATTTTTCCCACTTCGGTATTTTGGCCATAACTTTTTACTCGTTCGACGGATTTTGACGATTCAACTTGCGTTGGATTTTTCTTTCATAGAGGAACATTCCTAATGTTTTAAAATTTTTAATTTCTTCTTTATTTATTTATTGGGCCACGTGAAATGCCAAATCGGCTTTGAAAACGTTATTCGTTGGGTACGAAAAGGTCTAGGGTGCTACAGCTCAGCACATAGATCAAATTTCAAGCTTCTCTTATGGTTTCCCCCACTTTGATTCAGACTCAAGGAGTAGGTAACCCTCTTCTCTTGGGATTTTAGGGGTGCCTAACACCTTCCCCTAACTCAAATGAATCCCTTACCCTGACCTCTGACTTCCAGACCATGCCTTATCCAACCATTTCAGGGACCTATTTCCCTCAAAATTAGATAGGTGGCGACTCTCAACCTAATTAAAATTTATCTCTATTCCTCCTCAGGATCTATCCTAATCAGGAGTGAGGATTAAAATTCAGGTACTCATAGCTGGTGACTCTGCTGGGGATCGAACCCAAAATCTCTGGTTTCGCAGACTAGTGATTAAGCCAAAACCTGAGTTTGAATCAAACGTTGGAAACCACATTAGAAGCTTTCAAATTTATCTATATACTATGAAATTTTTTTATCATTATTATTAAAACCTCGGACATTTGCTTCCAAAACTTAGCAACATGCCTAAGGTTCCATTTTTATTCAATGCTTGATTTTAATTAATGCATTCATTTTCATTGCATAATAGAATAAAAACCCTTTCACCTATTTAGTTGGATCCTGTAAGCTTACAATCAAGAGATGGTTATCCCCGATGCTAGAGCATAAAGATCTGTGGAAAGTACTGGATGTAGATTGAGAGATGGTTATCTCCGGTAAACGCGACTGGTCTTTCCCGCTTGCACCAATCGTCCTTCTTCAGGTATGTTCTATACCGAGGAGTCGTAAATATGGTCAAGTGCTCCTCAAACTTTTAGACAAAAGCCTTGCATACACCTGCATAAGCATATATATTATAAGTCTTTTTTTGGGTATAAACCAAGAGCACCCGTCACGAGGGACAACCATATCCCTATTTTGTTCTTGGTTTAAGCGGCTCCTGCATCTTTGTTCAGGTATAGGGATAATTGTATCCCTATACCCAACCTCTTCGAAGCTTGTGTGAGCCTTGATTGCTAGATAGGTCTAACCCTAATCCATTCTTTAGCCAACATCGTGTGAGGTCTAAAAACCTAGACTCTAATTAAATCATAACCCATTGATTTATTTTGATCTTAACCCAACAGGCTCTGGATCCCTACAACCCAGATTAGTGAAACGGATCCCTATCCATTCATCCCGTTGAGTCACACATGTTGAGTTGATTCACCCTTGTCTGAGTATCATAACTCAGTCATTTTTATTCATTTCATAAATGATTCTTGTTAATTCAATTCAAAATTTATAAAAGATTCAATTCAATTCATAAGGTTCAAGTTAAAAAATAATTTAATTCATCTTGTTCATATCATCATCTGCATTCTATTAAACATTATCGTCATCATATAAGTTAAGTCTTGTCATCATCTACCTCATTCATTTCATCTTTAATTGTAGTACATTCATGAGTCAGAGATTTACTCGTTCTATGACTAAAGCACTTGCCCTTGTACAAGCAGAGCAAGAGAAAGAGTACCCCGAAGATTTACCGCTAGCACTCTCAAAGATGGAGCACGAAGAAGCACCAGCTGACATTTCCACCACGCAAGCTTTGGAAAATGACCCAGAATTTGGCCATTATGACCAACCTATTAATGAAGTAAACCAGGCCCCGCCTTTTACAGCTTTACCGAACTCGCTCACTCCAGAGATAACACAGTTCATAAAGAAGCAACAAGAGCCAATGGAAAGAGTCCAAAAGTAGCTCAGGCAGATGCAGAAAGGGAAAATAGTCCAAGGGAATGATTTCTCAGATTTGACATTCTATACTGGGGCAATAGTGTCTAAAAATTTTAAAGTACCAGTCTTTGAGAAATATGATGGTAAGGGATGTCCTCGTACTCACCTCAGGCTCTACTACGGAGACATGCTTGGTCACGGTGGAAACCCTGCATTACTAGTCCAATGCTTCCAGAAGAGTTTGACCGGTCCAGCTTTGAGATGGTTCACGTCATTGGATTTAGAAAGGATCAAGATATGGAAGGACCTGACAACTGCATTCATTGAACATTACTCTTTCAATATGGAGCTCCTACCGCAGAAGGGTGACCTTGAGCTCATTTTCAAAAAACCTGATGAGTCATTCATTGAGTATGCAGTCCGATGAAGGGAGATAGCCGCCAGAATGAGAATTTCCCTACCCAACGACGAGTTAATAGACACATTTCTCAAGACTCTGAAGCAGCCTTACTCTACCTTGCTCGCTGTAGTTCAGACCTCAGATTTTGCAATAGTAGCCCAAAGTGGGGCCCGTATTGAAGCATCCATCCGGTCTGGGTCTATACATTCTCTGTTATACCAAGAGTCAGCACAAGCTGAAGGCACCAACAACAACAGACCTGGAGGGAGATGTGATCCCAAGAAGAGAGAAACAAATGTCCAAATGGTGACACCTGTAGCACCAGTCCGAGTTCCTAACCTTGGGGCACCAGTACCACAGGCCCCTAATCATTATCAAGTTCAGTAGCCAGTTCAATCCCAGTACCAAGCCTAGGGTCAAAGGTAGCAGCATGGGCCAATTAGGCAATTTAACCATCTCCCCTACACACTTAGTTTGCTCTTTCCATTCCTCATTCAAAGAAAGTTGGTTGAACCCAAAGCTCCAACCGCCATAGCTCACCCAGTACCCTAGTATTTCCGCATGGATCAGCATTATGACTTTCATCAAGGACAAGGGCATATAACCGACCATTGTTGAGCATTGTAGCATTTAATTCAAGATCTACTCGACCAGGGGAAGGTTGAGTTAGCTCCTGGCAATACCAACATCCTTGAAGCCCCCATTCCACCACATAATAACCAAGCTAACCACATCCAGCCCGCCCAACCCATCCAACCAGCCATTCCTGTGCCTTTTTGATAGCCACTGGGAATGCCACTGGGAGTAAAGCATCTTGGGGCAGAGAGCTAGAGAAAGAATGCTTCTGAAGGGGTCGACAGAGATCAAGCCTATCAAAGTCTGTTTTTTTGTCAAGTCTTGTAAGTATCGGCCAGTGGCCCATATTCTGGTCCATATAAAGTCTGTCTTTTGTAGTCAAACATGTTATGTTCACTACTCGTATTCAATGAAGTAAACTGTCTTTTGAAAAAAGTCTCATTTTTGTTATGCCTAAATTTGGCCAATGATGATCTAGCACTTCTCAGAAGCTCTAGTAACTTAAGACCACCTAAAAAAAAAATTGTCATCTCTTCTCGTGCTAACTAAGCTTCCTGGTTTAAAAATGGCTCGCCTGAATAATGATTAAACCACTCAATTCCAAGAATACCCAAGGGCAGCATATGTCAATAAGCAGGAAAAGGAATTTCCAAAGGAAACCCTCAACCTTACAGAGCCAAGGCAAGAAAGAAACGAAACTCAGTAATGACCTTAAGTGTGCAAAAATTGGAACCTTGCTACGCTAGGGGCAGAGGGAAAATAAGAAATTTCTTCAAAAAAGGTCTCGCACGATCTATCAAACCAGTGTCAAGATTTCAAACTACAAATCATTCATACAGAAGAAAGTACACAGAGCATGCAACATCCATACTGAGGTAGTGTACAAGACAGGGGCAGAATAATATATGAAGCACTCAACAAAGAGATTGACCAAAAATCCTATCTTCATTGAAGCATCACACCGAGGGGCAAGATTAGTCCATTGTCGAAGACCCATATGGTTGGAAATAGATTTTCCAAAAGTATTCGTCAACACAGCCGTATGGAGAATGAAGACCTCCCAGAGCTAATTAACACGGATCAAGTCAAAAGATGCCACACTTAAGATCTTGTTAGGAAACTGTCTATACTCTCAATCATTGTAGGAAATCAAAGGAGGCCATGTTTGGCACCCTATTTCTCCCTACTCATATATCTAATTAATTTCATATCAACAAAATCCGCTAGTTAGCCCTTCGAGCCTAATAGCCTTTCTTTCTTGAAACACATCTGCTGGGACACCCCTATCAAAGCTTCATTGTAGGCCTAAGAGCTTGAACTACGACATGACCTGATCCTGAAAAGGATACGTAGGCAGCCTACAAATAAGGTGTGGTCAAATCACTCATTTCGAGCACATTAGCCTCTTCAAAAAGTAAAGAGCAAAGGAAAATCAAATCTCAAAAGAAAGGAAAATCAAAGAAAAAAAGAAGAGCAAAGCTCAACAAAAAAAAAAGCAAAAGCTCAAAGGAGGCGCTCAAGCAAAGCTCAAAAGAAGAAAGGGTGTTCCCAAAACCTTGACCCCTAAGCCTACGTTTTGTCCTATCTTAAATCCCCCTAGATCCCTCAGAGACTAAGAGTAAAGGCAGATTAACAGGCAACTATCTGAAAGCAACATATCAAATCCATCAAGGTAATGACGGGAGAAGGCATCTTAGCTCAACTCAAAAGTTACAGGCCCAGTGAAAACCAGAAATGGCACTGAGGTGCAAAAATAATGTGAGCCCAGCTCTAGTATAGCTACTAGGGGAAAAAAAGGGAATAAATTATCAACTTCACAGGCATGAGTCAAAATCGGAAACGGCCTCATTGAGCAAAAACTATGTGATCTCCATGACTTGGTCATTTACAAGGGTAAAAAAGGGAAAAATTTGAATTTTGGTTCAAGGGCAAAAGATTGACGGAAGAAAAATGTGACTCCCCAGCAACACATCTCTGCAAGCTCAGATTGAAGAAAATCAATGTCATAGTGATCCAATGCCCTTAGCTCCAAGGAAGACCCGATTCAGCATACAATAAGGTCAGAACTGAGTAACTATCTCCCTTCGCTTTGGTTCAAAAGGTTAAGATTGCTTATTGCTATATCCTACCCCAGAGGGGCAAGAGATCCAAAAACTCCAGCCAGGGCAGGCCCTTTCATAAACTAGCAAGCAAAGAAAGCACCCTCCTTTTTTCCAAACTTTTGAAGGCAAATTCAAAATTTTCAAAATCTCCTTATTACTTTCAAACTGTGTTCAAAAATCAAATTTTTCAAAAGCAAGTTTTCTTTAAAGAGTCATAGTGCGTATCATGGCTTGGTAAAAGATCGATCTCCTTTCAATAGTTCTCCGAAGAGCAGAAGAGAAAACAAGTGCGAAAACTGCAAGCCAGGGGCAAGTGCGAAATCAAAGCTTCATTTAGCGAGTTTTCTCTTTGCTCCTTGCATTATCATACCATCTCATCTTTAATCATTCTCGGCATGTCACTATTCATTATATGAATCATCATGCATCTCATGTCTCATCTCCTTGTATAATAGTCACATCACATACCTGTACATAGGTATCCACATTGCTCACACACCTATATAGGTAGCTGCACTTTGCACACACACTTTATAATCACTCATGCAATTAACAGCACTGTACACATACTCACACACTTAGCGGCACTTCGTACGCACATTCACACAATTAGTCGCACTTTACACATGCACCCACGTACCTATCCACTCACATACCTTGATGTCCTTCTTGTGCATCTCATTTGATGTCATCTTCATCCTCCCAGTGCATCTCTTTTGATGTATTCTTTTTGACATCTCATCTGATGTCACCCTTCATGCATCTCATCTGATGCATTCCTTTTGACATCTCATCTGATGTCACCCTTCGTGTGTCTCGTCTGATGCATTCCTTTTGACATCTCGTCAGATGTCACCCCCTTTATGCATCTCGTCTGATGCATTCCTTTTGACATCTTGTCTGATGTCACCCCCTTCGTGCATCTCGTCTGATGCACTCCTTTTGACATCTCGTCTGATGTCACCCTTCGTGCATCTCGTCTGGTGCATTCCTTTTGACATCTCGTCTAATGTCACCCTCCATGCATCTCATCCGATGCATTCTTTTTGACATCTCGTCTGATGCATTCTTTTTGACATCTCATCTGAGGTCATCTATCGTGCATCTCGTCTGATGCCTCCATGTGCCATCTCGTTTGATGTCACTATCATCTTTTCTGACATCTCGTCTGATGTCATCTCCTTGTGCATCTCGTCTGATGTTGCATCTGTAGAGTCCGCTGCGAGCCCTCCTGTGGTGAGGTTAAACCCACGAGTCCGCTTTGAGCCCTCTTGCGATGAGGCTAAATCCGCATTTTAATCAATAAATCCCTCCTGTGATGAGGTTAAACTCATATAGAGTTTGCTTTGAGCCCTCCTGCATTGAGGCTAAATTCACATTTCCATAATCTGTTTTTCCTATCTTAGATGTTTCGTCACTAAGCACGAACCATCCATTTTCCACTCTATCATTGTCACCCTCTTGATTGAGTCGTGATTTCATCACTGAGCATGAATCATTCCTTCCTCCTTTCCATCTTTCCTCTGAAATAAGGTGAAAAACTATCTCTCCCATATCTCGAATGTTTCATCACTGAGAATGAACCATACCTTCCTTCCATCTATACTCCATCTACCGAACTTGTTCTCTCATCAATCCCATCCTCTAGGATACCATTTGCGGTAAGCAGTCTAAGCAACAATTTAACTTTTTTTGACTCTTTTGTCTTCAAATTCACAAGTTTTTTCACACATGCAAAATTGAGGTCTTATAGTCTTTGTCGTTCACGTGCCCGCACCCTTCGACAAAGAGAGTCAACTGTAAGCACCCTAATTTTGCACCCTTTTACCATCTTTTTACACCTCTAAAAACCCTCTTTTAAAACCCTCTTGCCACATGCTTCGATTTTCAAAAACAGACCAGAGGTAAAAAATTACCAAAATACCCCTAGATTGAAAAATGACCAAAATACCCCTAAAAAGTGCTAAAAGATTGTCATTTGGTCCTAAATTATTTTAGAAATTATTCGATGAATTTTGGCTATTTTCGGGAGCAAATTGGACTTAAAACGGTGAAAAAGGACTAAAATGCCCTTGTGGTGTAAAAAGAATGAAATACCCCAGAAAAGTGTTCAAAAGTTATCATTTGGCCCAAAATAATTTTACAAAATTTTTGGTTCAATTTTGAATATTTTTGGGATCAAATTAGACTTAAAATGGTGAAAAATGACCAAAATGTCCCTATGGTGTAAAAAAACCAAAATGCCATTGAAAGAGTGTTCAAAATGCATCATTTTGTCCGAAATAATTTTACAAAATGTTTGGCTGAATTTTGACTATTTTTGGGCTCAAAACGGGCTTAAAACGAAAAAACAGCTTCTCGGCGAATCGGAGCACAACACGTGTCGAGTCAAAGTCAATAATAAAAATAAATAAATAAATAAATAATTTATTGGCCCCTTAATAGGGGCGCTGCTTCAAACAGCGCCCCTTTTCGGGCTTGTTTTTATTAGGCATGTCGACAGGCCATTTTGTAGAGCCTGCTGGGGACGCTGCTTCAAACAACGCCCCCCAGTGTGGACCCGTTTTGCTGCCTCACTGTTCCTTACCGCCCTGCTTTTTGGGGTTTTTATCCATAGGGTAACTACTTGAAGTAGCGCCCCCCTGTTTTAAAAAACTATAAATATCCCCCCTCTTTCACTTAATTTTTGACTCATTCTGACTCCTCTCTCTCCCTTTTCTTCTTCAAAGTTCCTCTAGCACTCCGAATTCCCGAGAACGTCGATTACGAAGGGTCGATTCTCGAGACCTCTTTTCAGAAACCCTTTTGGATTTCTGGAAGGTAAAATTTCACCGAATTCTGTCTTTTATTAGTTTTTTAAATCGCTTTATCGCTTTTAAATATTTAGATTGCTTGCCTGTCGAACCCTACCCAAATCCCAGTTCAAATATAGCCTCACTTAGTCAAACCCCTACCCAATTCCAGTCCAAATATAGCCTTGCCTAGTCAAACCCCTGCCTAAATTCCAATTCAAAACTAGCCTCGCCTAGTCGAACCTTTGCTCAAATCCCGGTTCAAAACTAGCCTTGTCTAGTCGAACCTCTGCCCAAAAACCCTAATTACACCCTGGTTAAACCCTAGTTAATCCTGATTAAACCCCAGTTAACTCTAGTTAAACCCTAGTTAAGTCCTAGTTAACCCTAGTTAAACCCTAATTAAACCATAGTTAATCCTGGTTAAACCCTACCTAAACCCCTGTTAAAACCAACCTAAACCCTAGGCAAACCCTACCTAAATCCTAGTTAAACCCTATCTACCTAGTCAAACCCCTATCAGAGCCTCAGTTCAAACCCTATTCAAATACCCTCCTCTAGAGGTTCCCCGGCATGAGCTTAAATTGCCCCATCACTCCTCAGCACGAGCTTAAAAGGCCATTCCGCTCCTCAAATAGGAGCAAAAACCATCAAACCATCAACCAAAAACCATCAAACCGTCAAACAATCAAACCATCAAACCATCAAACAATCAAACCATCAATCACCTTCCGAACTACGTGTGGCTTGATTCCACAAACAGTGGATACGTAGGCAACCCTGATCGGGTTCAGCTCCCCTACGATAGAATCTTTATTCCATTCTTATCTTGTCTATTTCAATTCATTTATTTCTATTAATATTACATTGCTCAGCATATAGATCAAATTTCAAGTTTCTCTTATCGTTTACCCACTTTGATTTAGACTCAAAGAGTAGGTAACCATCTTTGAATGGGAATCTAAGGGTGCCTAATACCTTCCCCTAACTCAAATGAATCCCTTGCCCTGACCTCTGACTTGTAGACCATACCTTATCCAACCATTTCAGGGACCTATTTCCCTCAAAATTAGATTGGTGTCGACTCTCAACCCAATTGCAATTTATCACTATTCCTCCTCAGGATCTATCCTGATCGGGAATGGAGATTAAAATTCAGGTACTCACATTGTGTATTCTCGTTTCCACACCCATTAACCTCCCTTACATCATAGTCCACTATATGAATGATGCAAAAAGAAGAAAATTAGGGTGTCTTCCCTATGGTCAAGCATTGACCAAACTCTTTAGGCCCTTCAGAGCCCCTCTCTCCTCCTACTCTGATCAAGTAGATGACTTTGACATTTACAATAGAGCCTCCATCATGAGGATGGGTTATCTGTGGCATAATGCCATGAAAGAATGGATACCTATGCCTCCTTCCCAGCTAACTTTTGTACCTTCGGCACCTCCAGCTCCTGATTCTGCTCCTTCCAGTGAGCCTACTCCAATCATTCCTAGACCTTCTGATATCTCTATTCTAGTCTCCACTCCTTCAGCCCTTGGTCAATCTCATTCAGCTCTAGGACCTTCTTTTGTCACTCCTCCTGCTCCAAGCCCTTCCTCAGCCATTCCCTCTGGTATTCCATCATCTTCAGCTACTCCAGATATTCAAGAGTCATCTCATCAGAGAGAGTCTCCACATTTTCAAACAGGTGGAACTTTTGATTATTATGAATCCCCTAGGAGACCTACCATTTCAGATGAACTCATGTGTCTTCTCCTAACCCAGATGGAGTCTCTTGGTCTAGTATGATGACTTTTCAAACCTAGATCGGGGAGATTTTGTTGAGCTTCCAGTTAGAGACTAGAGAGAGATTAAGCTCTCTTGAGTCCAGTGTTGCTAGCCTCCAAATTGAGGTAAAAGGTAGTTTTGAGTCTATAGAGACCAGACTATAGGATATTAGTGTAGAGGTGGGCATAGTCAAGGAAAGAGTGGATGCCACTACATCTATCATCCAGAGGAGAGCAGTAGACACTGCTGAGTAGTTTGTGAGATTGCATGATGGGATATGTCTCATTAGAGGTAGAGCAGATTCCATGGATCAGCATCTCAAGACTCAGGGCCGCTATCATTCCGTAAGTAACCTCTCTAATGTGCGCTCAGGCTGCTATCATTCACTATATTGCTTCTCAGGTGACTGATTTAGCTCTTGAAGTGGAATTGATCAAGAAAAAACACATTTTTGAAATCAAGAAGCCTAAAGCACTCCATCCTTCATCTAAGATATCCAAGATACCCGAGGACCGCAAGCATCCAAGGCATCCAGATCCTCAAAAGAGCTCATCATCACTACACTTGATTCTAGCTCTTCCATTAGTTCTAGTGATTCTAGCTCCTCAGATGTCACGACCCAAAACCCACCCTAGGAGCTAGAGTGAACTTGGGACGACTAATCATGACTTGCTTGACAACCAACCTGCAAAACCCACAGAGCATATACCATAGAGGACAATATAGCGGAAACATACTATAAGACACAGCGGAAGTCTAACCAAATCTCTATGAATATACATACGCAAATCCAAGTTTATACAAAAAGTAACCGAAAGAAAGTGCGGACAGACCCACCAAAATACAAGGATATAATCTCTCATCTCACCCACAGCTAATCCACTCAGAATCTACAACCACCTAATGGTAACCCTCTACTGGAGGTTCCTCCAAAGGCTCCTTGACGTACTCCTCTTCCACCCATGGACCAGGAGCACAGACATCAAATGGAGCAGCAGCTCCCTCAGAACCTGCCGACATAAGAAGTACGGCTGAGCATGGAATACTCAGCGGGTACTAAATACTAACCAACAGCCATAGTATACAGATAGCATACATAAAGTAGGAAACAATTTTGCATATATTAAACAGGAACAATTTATATCAGACAAGGAAGTAAAGCAATTTACAATCATGCTTGCATTTCATGAAAAGCCGATAACACCCTTGAAAACACCGTGCACTTGACTTGGCTTGAAATATCTTTTCATACTTGAAAGCGTGTCTTGTCTATCTTGCTTGATTCTTGTATGTCGTGTCATGTCATGCATGTCATGCGTGCTTGCTTGTGATCATGTAACTTGTGAGATACACTTGTGAGAAGCGCTTGTGAGATGCCTTGAGAGGGAAGGGAGACCTTTCTTTATGCAATGCACTTGAGAGGGAAGGGAGACCCTTCTTCATGATATGTATGTACTTGCGAGGGAAGGGAGGCCCTTCTTCATGATATGCACTTGTGAGTGAGGGGAGACTCCTCGTGGAATTTTGGTTCTTGTTTTCTTGTGAAAAGCGAGGTAAAACATATCGTAGGATATGTCCCACCTCTAACCATGTTCTTGAAAACCTCGATAAATCATATCATGCATGCCGTGCTCGTGGGAACCGTGTACATACTTACATTTGGAATTAAATATGACATTTGGGTAATTTCACAACACATATAACATCAATGATTGAGCAATGTAATATTCATATCATTTAGGTAAAGCAAGAAAACACACTATCATAGGCCCTAGCAATATTCATAATTTATGAGGCATGCATTTCCTAATTTACAACTCATTTTATTCACCTTGGCATTTCATCAAACATGGTGTGTTCATTATTCATTACTCATTCAAACCTAAATCATGCTTTTCTAGGTGGGTTATGCTCACATCACACTTGTATGTTCATTATTAGTACAATGCCCTTTCCCATTCATTCATCACATCATCCATACGGCATCCATTCGCCAACATCCACCTCCATTCACCATTCATACCCATTCACAACCATCCATCTCATAGCTCATGTGTAAATGAAGTAAAATCAAAAGAAATAAAGGGAAAAGAGGAACTATAACTAGGAGGGTAGTAAGAAGTACCGACCTTGATCAAGTGAGGAAGAAATCCCCTTTCCAAAACGATTGTGTAGCTTCTGCCCTAGCTTGGAGAACGCTCTCCACGAGTGCTTGAGCCGAGATCTTGGAGAAAACCCGGACTGGAAGTGATCTAGGGTCTCAAAACCCTTTGATTTCTCTCCAAAATGGAAACCCTAGGTTTAGGAATCGCCCTTTCTTCTCTTCTTATCTCCCAATCTCTCTAAGTGTCGAAATGAAGCCCTAAAGGCTCGGGTTGAACTCTTAAGGTAAGAGTGAACCGACCAAAAGACCATAACACCCTTACTGAAGTTTCTGCAAACACACGAACACCCAACACGTTGTGCTGTGAACAGTGCCGAACACGTTGTGCTGTGAACAGTGCTGAACACGTTGTGCTGTGAACAGTGCCGAACACGTTGTGCTGTGAACAGTGCTGAACACGTTGTGCCTGAACAGTGCTGAACACGTTGTGCTGTGAACAGTGCCGAACACGTTGTGCTGTGAACAGTGCTGAACAAGTTGTGCTGTGAATAGTGCCGAACACGTTGTGCTGTGAACAGTGCTGAACACGTTGTGCTGTGAACAGTGCGGAACACGTTGTGCTGTGAACAGTGCTGAACACGTGCTGTGAACAGTGCCGAACACGTTGTGCTTGAACAGTGCTGAACACGTTGTGCTGTGAACAGTGCCGAACACGTTGTGCTGTACAACGTAACCGTTGTTGTTGCACAATGTACCCGTTGTTGTTGTACAACGTACCCGTTGTTGCTGTACAACGGATGCACAACGTATACGTTATCAGAGCTCGAGCTACGTTCTCAGAGTACGTTGTCTATGCGTTGTCTGTGTCTTATCAGAGCACGACCTTAGCACCTTCTGAGCTACGTCCTTAGCTCATAATCGAGCTACGTCCTTAGCGCATAACCGAGCTATGTCCTTAGCGCATAGCCGAGCTACGTCCTTAGCGCATAGCCGAGCTACGGATTGCCTGCAGGCCCAGACTGTTTTGGCCATATCTTTTGACTCGTTCGTCCGATTTTGACGATTCAACTTGCGTTGGGTTCGTACTTCGAAAAGGAACATTTCTCATATTTCAGAATTTCCAATTTCCTCCTCGTTCAGTAATTATACATCTTTAAAGGCAAAATGACAACGAAAGTGCCATGTATTAAGCATGAAAAAGTCTGGGGCTCTACATCCTCTCCCCCTTACAAAAATTTCTTCCTCGAAATTTGGACGGGACATACATTACAGAATCAAAAAAAATTACAAGCCACATATACAAAACCTATACAAAACTCATACAATTAATTCTGGGTAATTTGCTTTGACTTCAGCTTCACGCACCCATGTAGCTTCCTCCCGAGCATGGTGTTGCCATTGCACTAGAACCAAAGGAATTTTCTTGTTGCGAAGCACCTGATCTCTTCGATCCAAAATCTGAACCGACTTTTCAATCAAGGTGAGGTCCTCTCGAATCTCCAACGGTTCCAAGTTTATGACATGCGAAGGATCCGCAATGTACTTCCGAAGCATAGACACATGGAAGACGTTGTGAACTGTGGCCATGTGAGGTGGGAGAGTTACCCTGTAAGCAACCTCACCAAATCGTGTGATAATCTCAAAAGGCCCAACATACCGAGGACTAAGCTTGCCTCGCTTTCCAAATCTCATGATCCCCTACTTGAAATTCCAAGTCCCTACGGCGCGTGTCCGCATAACTTTTCTAGCGATCTTGAGCGGCTTTCAATCGATCCCGAATGATCTTAACTGTGTTTGCAGTTTGCTCAATCAATTCTGGACCAAGTAATTTCCTTTCTCCTACCTCATCCCAATAGAGAGGAGACCTACAACTTCGCCCATACAAGGCCTCAAATGGTGCCATTTGGATACTTGCCTGATAGCTGTTATTATAGGTGAATTCAACCAAAGGCAAGTGCTCTTCCCAACTGCCTCTGAAATCCAACATACAAGCCCGAAGCATGTCTTCAATGACTTGGTTCACTCTCTCGGTTTGTCCATCCATCTGTGGATGAAAAGCGGTGCTGAAATCAAGTTGGAAACACATAGCCTCCTGGAAGCTTTTCCAGAATCGTGATGTGAATCTTGGATCCCGATCTGATACAACACTGACTGGCACCCCATGTAGTCTAACTACTTCCCTGATGTATAGTGCAGCCAACTGACTAGAGTTGAAGGTAGTACGGTAGGGTAAGAAATGAGCGGACTTTGTCAAACGATCCACTACTACCCATATCGCATCTGAGCCCCTTGCCGTCCTTGGCAAGCCAACTATGAAATCCATGGATATGTTCTCCCATTTCCACTCGGGAATCGGAAGAGACTGCAATAGACCGGTGGGTCGCATGTGTTTTGCTTTCACCTGTTGGCACACTAAGCACCGTGCCACATATTCAGCAACATCCCTCTTCATATTCCTCCACCAAAAGTGACTCTTGAGGTTCCGGTACATCTTTGTACCCCCTGGATGCACTGTGTACTTCGAACGGTGTGCTTCATCCAAAATCTCCCTCCGAAGATTTGCATTGGCTGGAACACACAGCCTTCCCTTGAATGTGATAGCACCTCGACTAGTGAGAGAGAAGTCCTCACTACCCTTAGCAACTTCCTTGTCCCGATAAGCCAACAATTCAGCATCCGTGGCTTGGTATTCTTGGATCAAATCTATAATGTATGGCCGAACCGTGACATTTGCCAAGATAGGACTACGGACAGAGTCATTCACACTAATGTCCAGATTTGCCAAATCTTCTAATAGCTTCCATTCTTGAACCAACATGTGTGCTAACAACCCTTGAGGTCTTCTACTCAAAGCATCAGCCACTACATTTGCTTTACCCGGGTGGTATTGAATGGTACAATCATAGTCTTTCAAAAATTCCGTCCAACGCCGTTGCCTTAGATTCAGCTCCTTTTGGGAAAAGAGATACTTGAGACTCTTGTGATCAGTGAACACATAGAACTCCACCCCATTAAGGTAATGACGCCAAATCTTAAGTGCAAACACGACCACCACAAGCTCCAAGTCGTGCGTGGGATAATTCTTCTCATGCTCTTTCAACTGCCTTGATGCATAGGCAATGACCTTCTTGTGCTGCATGAGTACGCACCCAAGTCCAACGTGAGAGGCGTCACTATACACCTCATACCCATAAGGTCCGGATGGCACGGTAAGGACAGGGGCTGTAGTAAGCCTCTTCTTCAGTTCCGTGAAACTGGTCTCGCACTTATCACTCCATACAAACTTGGCGTTCTTCCTTGTCAGGTAAGTGAGCGGTGCCGCAAGGCTAGAGAAACCCTCTACAAATCTCCTGTAGTAGCCTGCCAATCCAAGGAAACTACGTATCTCTGTGACAGTCTTGGGCCTCGCCCAACTCATGACTGCATCTATCTTCTTTGGATCAACCGAGATGTCTTCCACAGAAACAACGTGGCCTAGGAATGCCACCTCTTCCAACCAAAACTCACACTTGCTAAGTTTGGCGTATAGCTTGTGCTCTCTTAGCATTTCCAAAGCAAGGCATAGGTCGCGTGTGTGATCTTCCCGTGTCTAGGAATAGACCAAAATGTCATCAACAAATACAATCACGCACCTATCAAGATATGGCCGTAACACCCGGTTCATCAAATCCATAAAGGCTGCCGGCGCGTTTGTGAGACCAAAAGGCATTACCAAGAACTCGTAGTGTCCGTATTGAGTCCGGAAAGCCATTTTGGGAATATCTTCCGCCTTAATCTTCAACTGGTGATAGCCCGATCGAAGATCTATCTTTGAGAAAAATCTCGCTCCCTTCAACTGATCGAACAAGTCATCAATCCTAGGCAAGGGATACCTATTCTTTATGGTGACTTTGTTCAATTGCCGGTAATCAACACACATCCGCATCGAGCCATCTTTCTTCTTAACAAACAACACCGGGGCACCCCACGGTGAGACACTTGGTCGAATGAAACCAAGGCCTTGCAATTCCTCCAACTGAGTCTTCAACTCCTTGAGTTCAATAGGGGCCATTCTATATGGAGCCATGAAAACAGGAGCTGTGCTTGGTGCAAGCTCGATCACAAACTCAATCTCCCTATCTGGAGGCAATCCCGGCAACTCCTCTGGAAACACATCCAGGAATTCACTCACAACCGGAATAGTCGATGAGTCCTTTGCCTCGGGGTTAGCTAAGCTCAATGCCGCAAAACGAGCAATATCTCTACTTTTCAACCCACGAAAGTGGAATGGTTTCCCTTCTACTGGCTTGAAGAGTACCATTTTCTCAAAGCAGGCTACATGCCCATGATGTGCCGCTAACCAATCCATTCCCAATATAACATCAAAGTCTTGGAATCCAAGGACGATGAGATCAACCGCCAACTCGTGGCTTCCAACTTGGACCACGCTATTTCTATACACTTTATCTGCCAGTACTATTTTGCCGAGAGGAGTCGAAATGGCTAACTCCGGTTCTAGCTGAGTAGGCTCCACAGAAAAGCCTTCTGAAAAACTCGACGAGACAAACGAATGAGTAGACCCGGTATCAATCAACACTCGAGCCAAACACTCATTGACTAGTAGGGTTCCTGAAATTTTAGCTAGTTATGTCAATTCAAGCATCAATAGTGTATACACATAGGTATATATATATATAGCATACCAAGTACGTACACAAGGAATAAAACATAACATAACAATCACGAATAAAGAAAATAACTCCAAACGTGTACCTTGCACCACATCGTCAGATGCAAGTGCATCACCCTCTATCAAGGCAAAAACTCGCCCCTGGTTCACCTGGCGAGACTGAGGTGTAGACCGGGTAGTCTGGGATGACGCCTGATATGATCCTGCTGGGTGTGCTGGGGGCCTAATCCCCTGAGACTGGCCTGGTAAATACCGACTGGGGCAATCCCTGATCATATGGCCCTGGCGACCACAATGAAAGCATCCACCCGATGCCCTTCGGCAATCTCCTGCCGGGTGCCTTCGGCCGCATGAAGTGCAGACCTCGTGTGTATAGGTCGGAGGGGCCGGAGGTGGAGCATACCTCACCGTCTGAGGTGCAACTGGCCGTGGAGCTGGAAGAGCCTGAGGTCGCTGTGCCTGAGGCACATACTGCCGAGGAGCTGGAGGCGCATAAGTTGGCCTCATCGATGGTGTTGGCCATGTATACTGATAAGGGCCGGTACGAGTCCGCCTCTCTGAAGGTGCTGAACTACTAGCTTGGCCTCTGGCCAACTCCCTCTTCTTGGACACTGTCTCTGAATTGGCCTCGACCAATAAGGCCTTGTCTACTACCTCAGGGTAGGTAGTATGTCTGAAGACCGAAACCTTCTCCATGATAACATCTTTGAGCCCTTGCTCAAATCTCCTTGCCTTCATTGCCTCGGTGGCAACCATGTGAGTCGCGAAGCGTGATAACTCCTAGAACTTGGCCTCGTATTGTGCCACCGACATCAAACCTTGCTCGAGGTTGATGAATTCTCTCTTTCTTTTCCCGTGCTCCAATCAGAAAATACTTCTTGTAAAAAGTGTCCTTGAACTCCTCCCAAGTCCAAGGTTGACCCTGCATGGTCAAATCTCGCATCCTCAATGCAGACAACCACCAATGGTGGGCTTCACCTTCTAGCATGAAGACTGCCCATGCTACTTTCTCTTCCTCTGTAGGAGAGAGCACCGCAAATATCTTCTCCATCTGGAGGATCCATGCCTCCGCCGCAAGAGGGTCCACACTCCCATGGAAGGATGGAGGCCTCAATCTCCTGAATGCCTCAACTCCAGCGGTACGATGTACTGGAGCTGCGGGCGGTGGAGTAGGTGCCGCCGATGATGGTATAGCCTGCCGAGCCGCCAGTATGGCGAGTGTCTCAGCAATAGAGCCTAAGACCTGAGAGAGGTCCGGCTACTCATCCTCATCTCTGGAAGAAGATGAAGCTCTGGAGTGTGGTCCATGACCCCGTGTGCCCCGCCTCATGACTAAAGTCCTGAGAACAATAGCACCACATGAGTCTCACTTGAAACCACAGTTTATTTCAATGTCATTTCACAATAATTCAATTTGTATTAGTTGTATAATACTAATATACATCACATCAAGTCATCAGAGTATTCATCACATTATACTTATACTTTAGTGTTCTAGCATACCTAGGACCCGTACTTGGTTAAAGCAACCATTTTAGACTAAGACTAAGGTTTTAGTGTTACACTTGGATCAAGACTCTCTTCCGACTTACTTTCTTCCTAACTTGTTTCCTGACATATGCTCTTGTCAAGCCGTGGTATAAGATTCTAAGTGACCCTAGAGACCTAAAGCCTAAGCTCTGATACCACTTCTGTCGCGACCCAAAACCCACCCTAGGAGTTAGAGTGAACTTGGGACGACTAATCATGACTTGCTTGACAACCAACCTGCAAAACCCACAGAGCATATACCATAGAGGACAATATAGCGGAAACATACTATAAAACACAGCGGAAGTCTAACCAAACCTCTATGAATATACATACGCAAATCCAAGTTTATACAAAAAGTAACCAAAAGAAAGTGCGGGCAGACCCGCCAAAATACAAGGATATAATCTTTCATCTCACCCACAGCTAATCCACTCAGAATCTACAACCACCTAATGGTAACCCTCTACTGGAGGTTCCTCCAAAGGCTCCTCGACGTACTCCTCTTCCACCCATGGACCAGGAGCACAGACATCAAATGGAGCAGCAGCTCCCTCAGAACCTGCCGACATAAGAAGTACGGCTGAGCATGGAATACTCAGTGGGTACTAAATACTAACCAACAGCCATAGTATACAGATAGCCTACATAAAGTAGGAAACAATTTTGCATATATTGAACAGGAACAATTTATATCATACAAGGAAGTAAAGCAATTTATAATCATGCTTGCATTTCATGAAAAGCCGATAACACCCTTGAAAACACCGTGCACTTGACTTGGCTTGAAATATCTTTTCGTACTTGAAAGCGTGTCTTGTCTATCTTGCTTGATTCTTGTATGTCGTGTCATGTCATGCATGTCATGCGTGCTTGCTTGTGATCATGTAACTTGTGAGATACACTTGTGAGATGCGCTTGTGAGATGCCTTGAGAGGGAAGGGAGACCCTTCTTTATGCAATGCACTTGAGAGGGAAGGGAGACCCTTCTTCATGATATGTATGTACTTCCGAGGGAAGGGAGGCCCTTCTTCATGATATGCACTTGTGAATGAGGGGAGACCCCTCGTGGAATGTTGGTTCTTGTTTTCTTGTGAAAAGCGGGGTAAAACATATCGTAGGATATGTCCCACCTCTAACCATGTTCTTGAAAACCTCGATAAATCATGTCATGCATGCCGTGCTCGTGGGAACCGTGTACATACTTACATTTGGAATTAAATATGACATTTGGGTAATTTCACAACACATATAACATCAATGATTGAGCAATGTCATATTCATATCATTTAGGTAAAGCAAGAAAACACACTATCATAGGCCCTAGCAATATTCATAATTTATGAGGCATGCATTTCCTAATTTACAACTCATTTTATTCACCTTGGCATTTCATCAAACATGGTGTGTTCATTATTCATTACTCATTCAAACCTAAATCATGCTTTTCTAGGTGGGTTATGCTCACATCACACTTGTATGTTCATTATTAGTACAATGCCCTTTCCCATTCATTCATCACATCATCCATACGGCATCCATTCGCCAACATCCACCTCCATTCACCATTCATACCCATTCACAACCATCCATCTCATAGCTCATGTGTAAATGAAGTAAAATCAAAAGAAATAAAGGGAAAAGAGGAACTATAACTAGGAGGGTAGTAAGAAGTACCGACCTTGATCAAGTGAGGAAGAAATCCCCTTTCCAAAACGACTGTGTAGCTTCTGCCCTAGCTTGGAGAACGCTCTCCACGAGTGCTTAAGCCGAGATCTTGGAGAAAACCCGGATTGGAAGTGATCTAGGGTCTCAAAACTCTTTGATTTCTCTCCAAAATGGAAACCCTAGGTTTAGGAATCGCCCTTTCTTCTCTTCTTATCTCCCAATCTCTCTAAGTCTCGAAATGAAGCCCTAATGGCTCGGGTTAAACTCTTAAGGTAAGAGTGAACCGACCAAAAGACCATAATACCCTTACTGAAGTTTCTGCAAACACACGAACACCCAACACGTTGTGCTGTGAACAGTGCCGAACACGTTGTGCTGTGAACAGTGCTGAACACGTTGTGCTGTGAACAGTACCGAACACGTTGTGCTGTGAACAGTGCGGAACACATTGTGCTGTGAACAGTGCCGAACACGTTGTGCTGTGAACAGTGCTGAACACGTTGTGCTGTGAACAGTGCGGAACACGTTGTACTGTGAACAGTGCCGAACACGTTGTGCTGTGAACAGTGCCGAACACGTTGTGCTGTGAACAGTGCTGAACACGTTGTGCTGTGAACAGTGCCGAACACGTTGTGCTGTGAACAGTGCTGAACACGTTGTGCTGTGAACAGTGCCGAACACGTTGTGCTGTACAACGTAACCGTTGTTGTTGCACAACGTACCCGTTGTTGTTGTACAACGTACCCGTTGTTTCTGTACAACGGATGCACAACGTATACGTTATCAGAGCTCGAGCTACGTTCTCAGAGTACGTTGTTTATGCGTTGTCTGTGTCTTATCCGAGCACGACCTTAGCGCCTTCCGAGCTACGTCCTTAGCGCATAACCGAGCTACGTCCTTAGCGCATAACCGAGCTACGTCCTTAGCGCATAGCCGAGCTATGTCCTTAGCGCATAGCCGAGCTACGGATTGCCTGCAGGCCCAGACTGTTTTGGCCATATCTTTTGACTCGTTCGTCCGATTTTGACGATTCAACTTGCGTTAGGTTCGTACTTCAAAAAGGAACATTTTTGACATTTGCAAAATTTCCAATTTCCTCCTCATTTATTAATTATACATCTTTAAAGGCAAAATGACAATGAAAGTGCCATGTATTAAGCATGAAAAAGTATGGGGCTCTACATCAGAGGATTCTCTTTTAGGAAGTCAAAGGAGAAGAAGTAGAAGAAGATTAGAAAAAGTAGTTGTTTGCTTTTCCCTTGGTTTTCTACGTTTTTTTTATGATGCCAAGGGGGAGAAAAATATGAATGAAATGTATTTTTTTTATAAATGAATAAATGGAATAGTCTTTGTATTTTGGCATATCTTTTTGTGAATGATGTAAATGACATACTTTGAAATGAGATATTATTGGTATCTATTTAAGAATGGAATTGTACTTATTAGCATATTTATAAAATGATTCATTTCCTATCCATTCCATATTGGTATCTTCTTTAGATTAATTGGTACTTGCATGAATGGTTTGATGGTAGCATGACTTAACCAATTATTCTATAATTAGGTATCATGTACCTAAGAATGGATATACATAATTTTTTTTTGTTATCATGTCCTTGAACATTTCTTTGAATTCATGAACTTGACAATGACTAATCTAAAATATGCAAAATGAATTGAACAATGTCATATTTATAACATTGCATATGTTTAGGGGGAGCTTATCTCAAAAATATTATTGTAATCAATTATTGAGGGGGACCTTATTCCCATTTCAATGCATTATTTTGTCATCATAAAAAATGAGGAGATTGTTAGCCTCAAGGTTACAACCTTGGGTACCCATAATAATTTTGATGATAACACAATAATGGAATGACCATTTTAGTACTAATGACTAAAGTTTATGTAAAATTTAGTGGAAAAGAGTATTATCACATCATTCAAGTCATGAATAATGGAAATGATCTCAAGTACTCAAAATGGAATAACAAAAATCATTCCATCAACCAAATCCAAGTCAAAGCTGAAAAAGCAAATTGAAGATTATGAAGATCAAAGACTCACTTGAAGCTAAAAAGAAAAATCTCAAATGAAGAACTCTTGGAAGATCATGAAGTCAAAGTCAAGTTTGAAGATACAAGATCAAGTTGAAGACCAACTCTCAAGAATCCTTTAAAGTCTTAATTTTTGTTTTTGAGATGGTCTATAACTTATGTAAGAAGTTCTCAAGGTATAAAAAGTTGAATGCTCAAAATACTTAGATTGACCTTAGGAGCCTAAGCCAAATAATTCATATTTATACATAGGCCCTAGGACATCAAAAGAATGATGAAAATAATGTTAAAAACAAGCTAAGTGACCTTGGAAAAGGTCCCAATCTTTTAAAGAAGAAAAAGATTAGATTACAGAGAAAACAAAGTAATCTCGTCGACGAAATTACAGGGCATCTATGATTTCGATGATGAAACTGGCCGTAAAGCCACTATTTCAAAACTTTGTCCCAATCTCATCAACGAATTGAGATTGCTTTCCTAATCTCGTTGACAAAATCATGCAGGAAATAAAAAATGCTATAGCGATTAGTTTTTCAATGACTTTTTCGCATATACTGTTTCACCAACGGCTATTATTTTCTCTCAGCTATAAGCGGAGTTTATTTATGAACTGTGAGAATGGGATTTTGCTTCATTCATGAGCATAGTGATTGTTGAGAGTCGATTAATTTAGAAGGGATAAGTCCCCTAGTTGTGGATAAGGTTTTCGTCCACGAGAGAGGTCTTGGTAAGAGGTTTGGTTAAGTCCAGGGAAGGGGTTAGGCACCCCGAGAATTCCATTTTACAATGGTTGCGTACTTTCTAGGTGTAATCCAAATTAAATCAAACTATGTTCAAAGGCCTAAGTGCTTAGAGTAATACTAACCCAAGAAAGAGAAAGCTAATTTGGGTCGAACCCGGGTTGGGTTGCCTACATACTCACAAGGGTGAGATCAGACCGAGCGTAGTTCTGGCCCATGCCAAGGCTAAGGGGTGTGTGTGTGTGCTCCAAGGGTAACTAATGGTCTAACCTGGAGGTTAGGGTTTGATTGACCGAGTTGGTCAAGTGCATGGTTTAGGCCCAGTAGGCCTAGGGTTAGTCCGGCAGACTAAGAATTAGTCTGATAGACTAGGTTTAGGCTTGGTAAGCCAAGGGGGTAAGTCTAGTAGACTTAAAATAGACCCGGTAGGCCAAGGGTAGATTTAACTAAGGTTAGGGTTGCTAACCGAGGTTATGGGTCAAACTAACTATGGTTAAGATTGCTAACTACGGTTGAAGGTAACAAATTTAAGCCCGGTAGACTGTGGTTGGGCCCGGTAGGCCAAGGGTGAGCCCGATAGGCTAAGAGATTAGGCCCGGTAGGCCAAAAGAAGGTTTAACCATGGTTAGGGCTACTAACCGGAGTTAAAAGGGGAACTCAACTATGGTTAGGACTGCTAATCATGGTAAAAGGGCCAAAGAAGGAACATTTTGGTCACTTTGCAATTTCAGAAAGTTTTTCAACATTTTTGTAGATTTTTTAAGGGTTAAGGAGCGATTAACCATGGTTAAAAGTTAACCAGGATTGAGTTAACCCTGGCTAAAGGTCTAGGCAGGTCAAAGTGGGCCTAAAGAGCATAATAGGTCCTAGAATGACCTCCTACCTGGTCTGAGTCCTGTGCAAAGCCCACGATTACAGAAAATTAATAATGGTGGTAAATAGATTACCACCATTATCAAACAGTTGCAGAGGTAGTTTGCAGGTCTGGTGGAGGTCGAGGGTGACACTCCTGGGGTCATGGACCCTTAGGGTTGGTAGAGGGAAGTCCAAGGAAGGTCTTGGGCCTTTGGTGGGCCAAGGGGGAGGTCTAGAGTGGGTGTAATGCCCTAGAATTGTAAATAATAAAATTATGCGTTTATTGGTCCTTAATTGGGGTTAAATATTTGAGTGTTTGTTAAATTAATAAAAATTGGGTTTTACTCGAGATTGAAGTGCACCGAAGAAATCTCAGTATCTTTTCTCAGTAATCGCACATAGTGTGCCGGTCGACTGCCGGGACACACCCTTATCGTATCGGTTTCGTCAGGTATCATTTCGCAAGACCACGGGACCATTATGTGTGATAAAATTGAGAAAAAATCAAGAAATTAGTGGGTTTTGCAGTTTTCTTCCAGACTAAAGTGTAACTGTCAAAGCTCAGTATTTTTTCCCAAAATTTTTACAGTAGGTGTTGGACTACCCCAAGTTCAGTCACCTGAAGTTTTGGTTCCGTTGCGTATCTATTCGCGAGACCACAGGAGTCTTAAATGTAAGAAAATCGATAAAACCAGGAAATTCCAGATTTTTTGGAATTCAATTGGAGACTCCATAATTGTTGGGGATTCTAATAGATATTCGTGTGGCTAGTACCACAGTGTGTCGGTCAGCCCTGAGGATTATTGTTTATCATTTCAGGAGTTAATCATCTCAAACGAAGAAACGGCAGCATGTTTTGGATCAAAAGTCAAGAAATTAGTGGGTTTTGCAATTTGGTCCGAGCGTTTCTAGAGAGGGAAACTAGAGAAAGAGAGAGAAAGTAAAGGGGGTAGTTGCATGCGTACTACCCCAGGGTTTTTCGACATGCTGAACACCTTGGTGTCGTCGGATCATGCACGTGAGACCTCAAAAAGCATGAAACAGGTAAAAACCCTCTCTTTCCTTACTATTTTCTTCTATTTTTACCATTTTTGTCGTGGTTTGGGATGTGTGAATGATGTGGATGAGTAAAAAGGGTCTGAGACCCTGAAATGATGTATAGATGAATGCGGGAAGGGATTAAATTAGAGTAGAGGGATGTAGCCCTGGTTTTGGGCTGTTCGCAGCTCAAAATTTAGACTCCAACTGATGTGCTATAGATCGCAGGGTGGCGATCGATCGCAACGATCGATCGTAAGCTGGGCAGTGTTCTTTGGAAGTCTATGTTGGCTCCCTTATGTTTATGGGGTCCTCCTGGGAAGCCCTAAAAGTCACGGTTGGAATTTTTAAGGTAATGGAGAGTGTCTATTGGCCTAGGTGCGCTCCTTATCAGAGCGGTATACTTATGGATTCGGTATACGGGCGTGATGGCCAAGTTTGTCGGTTATCCAAGTGGGGCTTGGGATAATCAGGGTTGTTCGTGGTTAGAAAACCTAACCCGTGGTTACGTGGGGCCGTGGTTCCTCCTTGTCTAGGTCCAGGATGGCGGCATTGGATGTCGTGGGTTCCCTGGGACTGATAAACGGGAGATGTCGGTCTGTTTGTCTAGGTCGTCTGTGGTTCCTCTTGGACTAGATCAGGAGTGGTGGCATTGGATGTCATGGTTCCTCCATAAGACTAGCCAGAAGAGGCCGGTAGGCAGGTTGGCCGCGGGTTCCTTCTGGACTGCTATCCGGCTAAGATGGCCGCGAATACATGAGACGTGGTCGGCCAGTGGATTTGAGGAGTTTGTTCTTGTAGGGCAGGTACCCGTGTGGTATGAAATCTTCAGCTTCGCAGTTTGTTGAATCGGAGTGCTCATGTGTCGTAATAGTTGGTCGAGCCGGAGTGCTCAGGTTGGTATTGAATCTTCGGATTCAAGGTTGTACGAGCAAGAGTGCTCAAAGTTGTAGTGAATCTTTGGATTCTAAGTTGGTATTTGGGTCGAAGTACCCAAAGTTTGGTCTTGATCAGGTATATATTACTTGGGATTGTGTAAGTGAGTCTAAAAGACTCAAGTGATGATTGATGATTGGACAAGGGTCCAAGTATGTATAGTGCAAATAAAATTGTGCATGGGCATACGGCCAGTTAATAGAGTCGAAGGACTCGAAGAATAACATGATTGTTGTGTGGAATGTTAAAATGAATTCATAACTGGATATCTTTGAGATTGGGAATCTCGTGTTAGGTGAAATAGCCCTGTGTGACCGTGTGTCACATTATAACTTGGATATATTATTATACTGTATCATAACTCTGGATCTGTATGATTATGTTGTTATTGATGCATGTTAATTCATGGAAAATAGTATAGATGGACTATGGTTTTTATTGGGCTTCATAGCTCACTGACGTTTTATGTCAACAAATACAGGAGCTGTGAGTAAGAGGTGTGGATCCTGCACCTTGGACCTTTTTACCCGGCGCTTTAGTTGCGTCTATGTTTTGTAAACAGACATAAATGAAATTAATACAGGTTTTTGTTTTGTGGAGATGGCTATTATGATGACCAGTGATGATTTACCTCACTGGGGGCAAAGTTTAAAATTTCTTGTAATTTTTACGGGCAAAGTCTTCAGCTGCATTGGTATGAACGACCCGGCACGCATCTCGGAACACGATTCCCTAAGGCGTGGGTTCAGGGCATCACACCAGGTTTCCCAGAAAATGAAACCAATTTAGAGTCCTTCAAAAAGGACTCCCATCCATGTGGTTTCTCTAAGATAAGAGAAACTTGCTATCTTGGACAAATGACCCTCTAAGGAGAGTTGGCCTCTTTTGATTTTTTATAAAAGAAAAAATCAAAAGGGAGTCCAAAAAGGAGTCTCCAAAAGGTATAAAAAGAGAATCTCTCAAAAGAAACCCTCACGGGGTAAGAATCCCAGAACACACAGATACATGGAAAGAGAGACATACGTGAAAAACACAAGAGCTTTCTTTTCTTTGTGCAGGAACAACAACAACCAAGGAGGAAGAAGAATGATCTCCCTCGTATGGAGAATACTAGGTGAACCCTCAATATGGCCACCTCTCTTTCTTATTCTTTCTTTTGATGCTAGAACCACTATGAGGTATCGTGTAACACCTACACGGGATCTAGGCAACCCCATTGAATAAATACAAATACTTTATTCAATTCTTGTTCTTCTTTAATCTTTCTTCTTAATCAGAGCTTATTCCCCAAATAAGGAAGTTAATTAACAGTTTGAGTTTACTCAGATTGGAAGGATAGTCTCTCACATCAAACAATAAACTCTATACAACAATGGAGGAAATTTGAAAACAAAGAACAATTTTTGCGCTTATATCCGTGGAGTTTAATTTGGATCCAGGAAAACCATTTAGAGCCTTATATATATAGGTTATGAATTAATGATATAAGTTTGAAGTTTATCTTTTAATAAATGTATTATCTAAGTTATATATTATGATTTTTGTTTGAATTGTTTGCTTGATTGTTTGTATTTTCAAGTTATTATAGTATTGTTTTAAATAAGAATACATGCCGCCTAGGAGAGCTCCCAACGATACCCTAGCCAGAGCCTTTGAAGCCATAACAGCCTTAGCAAACTAGATACAACAACAATAGAACCTGAATAATAATGCTCCTGTTGTACTGCCCTTGAACCAAGGAAATGGATGTCGGATAGAGAGATTCAAGAGGTTGAGACCACCGACGTTCCCAAGGTCTACTAACCCATTGATGGCAAAGAAATGGATTCGAGATACTGAAAAGATTTTTAGGGCAATGGCTTGTGTTGTGGAAAATAAGACCGAGTTAGTCGTGCTCATGTTAGAAGAAGAAGATGAACACTGATCGATAACAGTTGAGAGAACCATCCTAGCAAACCTTAGGCTTATCCCATGGGAAAGATTTATTGAATTATTTTATGAAAAATATTTTTTATCCACTATGAAGAAAAGAAAAAAATTTGAATTTCTTCAGCTCACACAAGGAAGTTTGGCCGTTAGTGATTATGAGCAAACGTTTAATGAACTTTTGAGGTTTGCACTACGATTGGTGGAAGATGATCAATGGAGGATTGATAAGGATTGAAGGCTACAATCCGAGGGAAGTTAACAATTCAATGATTTACATCGTTTACAGATATTCTAGATTGGCTTTGAAGATTGAAAAAGTTTATGAGGAATTTCAAAAGCCTAGTTTTGACAAAGGAAAGAAACCAGTCGGAAAGACTTGGGATAATAAATCATTTGGAGACTGGAACAAGAAAAGAAAATTTGAAGAGAACAAGCAAGGAAATGATACTGAGAAGTCAGTAACAATTTGTAATCTTTGTGGTAAGTTGGGCCACAAATCTGAAAATTGTTGAGCGATTTCAGCGACATGTTATCAGTGTGGCAAGATGGGTCATATCAAGAAATATTGTCTGGAGTTACTGAAGCAATTGACGGATGGAAGCAAATGTCGTGTCTTCACTATTACTCAGGAAGAAGCCAATGAATGTGATGACGTTACAGAAGGTAAGATGCTTCTCTTTCAAATTCCTGCAGTAGCATTAATGGACACTGGCTCTACTCATTCTTTTGTGTCTTCCCATTTTGCGTAGAATATTAGAATTAAGCCTGACACATTAGAGCACATGATGTCGATTACCATACCATTTGGAATGATTTTGTGCAACAAAATCCTCTATCAGTGTCCTACACAAATCGATTGTGTGCAAATGACTGTTATCTCATAGTGTTAGATATAAAAGATTTTAATCTCATACTAGGGATGGATTGGATTTCAAAACACTATGTTGTATGTTGATTGTAGGCCTAGGACATTAACCTTTAGGATTCCAGGCATCTTTGAGTTTGTCATGCGGAGAATTGATAAGGAAGAAGAGTTTATGATCTATAACACCCTAGTAGTCAAGGATTTTTTTTGAGATGTATTTCCTGAGGAATTACCAAGATTTGCTCCAGTTCGGGAGATGGATTTTTCAATAGACGTTATTCTTGGAACAAGCCCGATATTAAAAACACCTTAAGATTACACTCCATACCTTGAAGGAAAATCAATTATTTGCTAAATTCTTGAAGTGTAAATTTTGGTTAGAAAATGTATCTTTCTTAGGTCACATAGTATCCAGTGATGGAATTTCAGTGGATCCATCCAAGATTAAGGCAGTATCGGAGTGAGAAAGGCCAACTAATGTCATGGATTTTTGAAGTTTCTAGGCCTAGCCGGTTATTAGAAGAGATTCGTTGATGGATTCTCAGGGTTAGCTACTCCGTTAACTGAAATGACAAGGAAAATTGTCAAATTTGAGTGGTCACCATCAAGGGAAAAGAGTTTCCAAGAATTAAAGAATCAATTGACCACAACCCCAATTTTAACAATCCCCTCGAGAAAGGGATATTATGAAGATTATTGTCATACGTCCTACAAAAGGATTGAGTTGTGTATTGATTCAAATGGAAAAGTGATTGTGTATGCATCTAGACAGTTGAAGACTCAAGAACATTGCTACCCAACTCACAATCTTGAGTTGTTAGTGATTTGGAGACATTAATTACTTGGGGAGATGATGGTAGTATTCACCGACCACAAAAGTTAGAGGTATTTATTTCTCAAAAAGAACTCAATATGCGACAAGGAAGATAGATGGAGTTCTTGAAAGACTACTACTGTATAATCTAGTATCTATTTTTAAAGAAAATATCGTTGCTGATGCATTGAGGTGGAAAACAATTGGATCATTGGCAAGTATTAGAATACGGATGTGAAAAGTAATTAAAGAATTTCAGATTTGAGATTTGAATGATGAGGAAAGAAGATGAATGTCAGTGTTGGTTAATATTCAAGTTCAACCTGAATTAATACAGAAAATTAAGGAAACAAAAGCTCGAGACATTGAATTAAAGACACTTAAGGATAAAATAGAGGGAGGTCAATCTAATGATTTCAAAGTTTCTTCTGATGGGATTCTAAATTATTCAAAATCGAATATGTGTCAAGAGATAGAGAATTGAAAAATCAATTACTAGACGAAGCTCATAAGTCTCGATTTAATGTACATCCAGGGAGTACAAAGATATAACCATAATTTAAAGTCAAATTATTGGTGGAATGATATGAAGAAAGATCCATTAAATTTCTTGATCATAAGGAATAAATGTTGTGGAACCAAACAATTCCATTAGTAAAATTTTTCTAGCAATATCACAGTTAAGAAGAGGCGACTTGGGATCGCGAAACCGAGATCAAGGAGAAGTACCCTCAATTGTTTGAGTAATCAGGTATGATTTTAATTTTGAGGACAAAATTCCTATAAGAATGAGAGAATGTGACGACCCGAATATTTTTAGAAATAAAAATATTATATATTTGATTTAATATTTGAAAATTCATATTATTACTTATGCATATGATTTAATAATTGCTTAAAGTATATGGATATATACTATGCATTAAACCTTATATTAATGCATGTATATATTAAAAATGAGTCATTAGCTAGGATTATAGCATCTGGCAAAGTGCCACATGGCAACATCCTAAAGGTGGACGTCCAAGTATTAGTGAGAAGTTATTGATTTGTTTAATCATAAACTTACAAGATTAACTAGAAGAGTTAATCATGGGATCCAAAGAATCATATGGAATGATGGGCGATCAAGATTAACTCATTAGGGGCAAAGTGCCAGATGGCACCATCATTAAGTAAGTTCATGAAACAAAGGAACCAATTTGAGATAAGGGAGAAGAACCCAAATTTCCAACCAAGGATAAGCTCACGCCATTTTTGTTCACACTAAGTGCATGAACATGTTTAATAGGGTCTTGACCCTTAGACATTGAAAAAAGTGTACCTACTTGGGTACTAAACCTTTAGTCTAGCACTTAAGTAAGAAGTTAATCATTATGACATGTGGCAAGATCACCACACATCATCATCTATGGACGTACAAGATTACATCTTGGGTATCAAGTGCCACCTATTACTTTGGTATTCATAAACCAAATGATAAAGAAAATAGACCCAAACTCTATAACATGAGTAATGGCCACGCCCACTTTGAGGTAACCCTAGGGTACGAACTCAAGTAAAGAAAGGTTAGACAAAGGGGATGGATCATAAACCTCATTATGATGAGTTCACGAATAGAGTTAACCCAAACTAAAAAGATTCATGGAATGAGGAGATACCACACTCCAACCATGGTTCGGCCATGAGTTAAAGAAATGTCTACCTGGGTTAATTACATATCGAATTAAAGAGATACATGTATTAAGGATAATTAACCATGGGTTAGAAAGAGAACCATGATTAAATGGGTACATATTTAAAGGATTCATGTATCTTAGATATGATGAACTTAATCAAGGGTATTAAACCCAATTTAAATGATTCACGGAATTTATGAAGTGCATGAATCATTAACTAATAAAGGAATGAACCAACATTTATTAGAGACCAAGTCTCTTGCCTATATAAGGACCCCATGCCCAACCCATGATGCTCATTCCATTTGGTGCAAAGCCATGAAATATTAGAGAGAAAGAAAGGAAAGAGAAAGAGGAAAGAAAGGAAAAAGAAAGAACGAAAGAAAGAAAGAAGAAAGAAAGGAAAAATAAAGAAGGAAAGAAAAATGTGCCGGTCGATCCGACTTCGGACTCTGAAAAAGTGTAAGTAACATTTGGTGATATTATTCTAAACAGCAAGTTAGAATGAAGGTTATGACTAAGTACAATAATGTATATTCTACACCATTTTGAGAAATAGTATGATATTACTATGTTAAACTTCTGGAAAATAGTATGATAATACTATGTTAATATGCTAAAAAAAATAGTATGATAATACAATGTTAATATGCTGAAAAATAGTAAGATGATACTATGTTAAAATACTGAAAAATAGTAAGATGATACTATGTTAATGTGGTAAAAAAATAGTATGATGATACTATGATAATGTTCTATATTTCATGGGTATATTCTATTCTAAATCTTTGATTAGGAAATGGATAAAATGAAAGTAAGGAAAATGTTATTCTAAATTATATAATTATAGTTATGACATAGCTATAATAAAGATAAATGGAATAAAAATTGTATAATCATAATGATATGATTTGTATACTAAAGAAAAGATAAAAAGAAATTATCTTATAATGTCTTAATGAGAAGACAAGAAAAAGATAAATACACTTATCTTAAAAAGGCCTTAGGATAATAGTGTGGAATAGGATGACCGTTTGGCAAAAAAAACTCAAGATGGGTCAATGAAAACTCAATGAGGGATTGAGCCTAAAGAGGTGTACCTTTCGACGACTATCTAGAGAGGTAGGAATAAGATAAGAATGAATATAAAGGAAAGATAAAATGTTGTTTATCTTTAAAATGCCTCAAGATAATAGTGTGGGATAGGAAGATCGTTCGGCAAACAAAAACTCATGATGAGTGAATGAAAACTCAATTAGGGATTGAGCCTAAAGAGGTATACCTATTGGCGATTATCTAGAGAGGTAGGAATAAGATAATAATGAATATAAAGAAAGATAAAATAATGTTTATCTTAAAAAGGTCGCAAGAATATAGTGTGGAATAGGAAGACCGTTCGGCAAACAAAAACTCAGGATGGGTCAATGAAAACTCAATGGGAGATTGAGCCTAAAAAGGTGTAACTATCGGCGATTATCTAGAGAGGTAGGAATAAGAAAAGAATGAAAAGATAAAGGAAAGATAAAAGAATGCTTATCTTAAAAAGGTCTTAAGATAATAGTGTAGAGTATAAAGACCGTTTGACAAGAAAAAACTCAGGATGAGTCAATGAAAACTCAATGAGGGATTGAGCCTAAATAGGTGTAGCTATTAGCGATTATCTAGAGAGGTAGGAATAAGATAAGAATTAAAAGATAAAGGAAAGATAAAAGAATGTTTATCTTAAAAGGTCTCACGATAATAGTGTGGAATTGGAAGGTCGTTCGAAAAACAAAAACTCAGGATGGGTCAATGAAAACTCAATGAGGGATTGAGCCTAAAGAGGTGTACCTATCGGCAATTATCTTGGAAGACAAGATTTAGATAAACTGGATCCAAGTAAAAGATGGTTAAAAGAAATGACGAAAGGAATATTGAATTAGTTTTAATAATATATTCTGATGAAAAATTATTATTAAATGCTATATTATGAATATTCTAATTTATCGTCTAGCAAAATGTTGTTGAATATTCTTATTGGGCTTCATAGCACACTGACATTTTATGTCACCAGATGAGCAGTGAAAGAACGATTGAAGTGATGTTCGAAGATGGACGAAGTCGCTTTAATTATGCTTTTCATGTTTTGTTATTTCCATTTGATGTAATTAAATTTGGTTATGTAAACCTTAAGTTTATTATGAACATGACATGATGGCTATTGCGAATGGAAAGAAAATGAGGGTTTAAAAAGTTTAAATTCCATTGATATTATACACTTCCATAAATTATGAGAAAAGAGGATCTCACGGTTGGATTTATACTTAAATTTCGTTAGTCAATGTTAAGTTTAAGCCGGTTCGTGACATTGCATATGCTCTAAATTGATATATTTTTGTGATATTGGCTTTCTGCATACCTTTGGCAATTATGCCACAAAGGGGGAGAATGTTTGGGTATTATTTCTCTAGTTCAGTACATTCCTTACAATACCTGTGTTTACTTATTTTCATATTTCATACATGCTTCATGGGGTGTTTGATTAGCATGTGCAGGTGAAAGTTTGCAACAGAAAAATTCTACAAGACAAAAGCTTTAAGTTTCTCCCAATTGGGTTGTATTTCAATTTGTGTCATGTAATTGTGTTGGAGTCATGTAATGACCAAATTCTCTAGTTGATGTGCTTTGGGGGAGTTTGTGTCAAGTTATGTATTTCAGGTTGGTTTTGCCATAGGATTGTCAAATTGGGAGATTTTAAAGTCCATGTTTTAGTGTTGGCTTATTCCGTTGTCAAAACAGTGAGTCTAGTGTATCTCGTGTCATTGGCTACAAACGTCCAAGACAAGTGAAGATGAAGACTTAAGAAGATAAGTTGAAGACATTCTGATCATAGCGTTCGTTTTACTCATACGATGGTAAGTGACCTAGATATCATATTACCTTAGGTGAAAATTGACTTAAAATAATCATATGAACCTTAGGTGACTAGATATGTAGCCTTAAGAGTATCAAGGGATCTTAAAAACCAAGGTTCCTTGTAAGAGGAATATCTCATTGGCTGTAGCTCCAATTTTTCTCCATAATATATCAAATCGATCGTATCGAAAATATCTACAACTTTGATGAAGAAAGTAAAAGCAAAAAATAGATTTTTAAATCTTGGTCGACTGAATTTATACGACCAGCTGTCGAAAATAAACTACTGTTTCAAGACCAAGGTTCCTTGTAAGAGGCATATCTCATTGATTGTAGCTCCGATTTTTCTCCATAATATATCAAATCGACTATATCAAAAAGATATACCACTTTGATGAAGAAATCAAAAACAAAAAATAGTTTTCTAAATCCCAGTCGACCAGATTTATGGGCGGTCGACTGGCTGTTGAAAAACAGCTACTGTTCGTGAAGTTTTTCCAAATATCTGTCAGTTGGTCGATTGCCTATGACGGACGGTCAACCGGGCTTCATGTTTTCAGCAGTATTCTTCTTTCTAATCTTGTTTTTGGGTGTATATAAGTTGGGTATTGATTCCCCATTCAAATCAAGGAAGTTTGTGAGAGTTTAGAGTGTTTCTAAAGGATTATTGGGGTTGCTTAAACCCATTCTCCTCTCCTCTTCCACCCTAGAGATTGCAAGCTATTCTTCCATCCTTGCTTGCTTGATTATTCCTTTGATTCGGATATACCTAGGGATTATGTGATTAATTAAAACCATCAACCCGTTCTGTGAAGAACACTTTGACCGGTGTGTTCTACAGCCTTTGCGAAAGAGAACGATCGGAGAAGGATCATGGATATTTGGTCGGTGGAATCCGAAGCCGTCAAGGATGGAGATCGATCTTTAGAGATCGTGGTTGTCGAGACTCAAGAGAAGTAGAGGCTACTGAGGTTGTTCACGGGTCTTGTGAGAACGTGATTACTTATTGAGGCGTGTAGGACTAGTCGTGGATCGAAGAGTTCGAGTCCTGTTTAGGTGAGGTTTGAGTTCGTAAGTATCTTTACTTTGTCTTAGTGATCTCTTTGCTGGATTAGGTCTCGTGGTTTTTCCCAAAAAAGTTTCCACGTAAAAATCCTTGTGTTGTGGTTTGCTTGTCTTTCCTATTTCTATACTTTATTGTTCATCTTCCCTTAGTTAGTATTTTAATTGTTAAATCATAAAAATTGTAGATAGACTTTGTGGGGAGACCTAGCCGACCCCTTGAATTTGTTAGTTCTCAACTCAAATATTATTTTTGAGGTTCACCGGATTTTTTCAAACACATACATTAAAATCAAGTACATTTTTTTTAGGAAATTCATATAAATGACACGTATTTAAAAGAATTAAATTCGGGTCACTACAGTTTGCCAGTTCATTATTTGGGGTTCACCAAAAATTTCAATTAGTGATATTCATGAGTTAATAGATTTCATCAATCTTAGGTGGAAGTTGCACAACCAACATCCAATTCTTTGGAGGAATTTAAGCATTTTAAGCATTGGTTTATTGATAATTACAAGGATGATTTAGTTCTATCTATAACATGTGATGAGAAAATTATTGGAACATATTTGATACATTGTATATCGCAGAGGAAGATGTCGCAGAATTGTGTACATATAATGATATCAGTATAACTTCGATTGTTTTATATACAAGGTGAGACAACTCAATAATTAATTAAGGTTATTTTTTTTTCCTATTATTAATATTTAGAACTGTTTTTGCATCCAAAGATCAAGAATTGTATAGTGATGAAACAATAAAAGAACTAAAGAAGGAAATACCTGAATACTTGAGAGTTTATGCTGTCTAGAATAACATTCCATATTTGTATTTTTCTCATATTGTAAATAAATTCTCAGTATTTAATTCATTGATGTATAGTGTATTTTATTTGCAAGTGTGGGTGTTTATGAATTTAGTAGTGGGTATGAGAAGTTACAATTTGTAGGGCTGCATAATATTTCTAGATTTTAAATAAATCAATAATCATGGTTAACAATAAATCCATAAATATGTGGGATAAACGATCACGGTTACCTTTGTAACTATAATTTTAGAATAAAAACAATCATGGTTTAGTTAAATAAAATGTGATCTAAAATAGGTGAAGAATCCATTTTTAAAGGGAATAATCTCAATATTTATGATATTCAATCACGGGTAAAACTCTGATCCTTAATATTCATAAGAATCACGGTTAAGGTAAAACCGTGATATTTAAATACATATGATCATGCGTCGAAAGGTCCCGATTCAATCTACGCGTGGTAACCAAGATTAACGTATTACGGTCACCGATAAAAACTGTGAGCGATAAGCCTTTTTCTTGTAGTGATTCTAGGTTTGAAAGGAACTAAAAAATCATATTTCCCTTCCTTGGGTTAATAATCTTTTGCATAGTTTTGCTATAGTGTTGCCTAAGTATTCTTAAGCTCTCGTCTATGAGGCATTAACATAAATACCAATAAATGATGAATGTGCAATAAATAATAACTGTATTGAATGTAAAAGACAAATAAATAACTAAATATGGCTTTAATGGGCATACATGCCTAACAAAGAATATTTTAGTTATTTAAAAAACAAAATCGAGGACTTAGAGTTAGGTCATATGATGTCCAATAGGGCATACTAAGGGGCAAAATTTGAGTATATCGAACACTCCTATTTATTCTTCATTAGTAGTTTAACATTCCAAATCTTCGTATTATAGAAGAAACCTATCGTATAATCTTGTTGGAACAGATTAGACTCAAACTGTTGCCAACCATTTTTTGTAATAGTTTGGAATTGCTGCCATTTGAACCATTGTTTATTTTTCAGAAAGATGCTTTGGTTTTGACCCGTTTTAAACTTGTACGTGCAACTCCAAATCTTAATGTTAGGAATTCTGGGTATGGAACCAGATCCTGTTGATCTGATCTTGGAATGTGGAGACAAGACCAAGATCAATAACAGAAGGTGGTGAAATCGAAACGCATCTGCATTCCGGTCTTCAATTTCTTAAGTTTCTAGTGTTCATTGAACTTCAAACCCATAGTGGGGGTTGTCAGTTACTATAACTTCTGCTTCTGAAACTAACCCGATCAGATAGTAACCATCCGATCTGGTACATAAATGTACCCTGATCTTTCGTGATAGCTAGATCTATAAAATACTCCCATATTGGAACCTGCGATTAGTTGTGGAAACGGGTCAGTCGGGTCTAACGCACCCGAGTCGAAACCCCAACATCGATCTTACCTTCCAGACTAGCTACGTACTTTGACAATTTCTATGTCCTTAACAGCTTCTAGCTACTAGTGTATTTTGTTCCTCCTCTACCAACAACAGCAATTGAATATTTAGAACATTTGAGAAAGAAGCTAACCTTTTCAAACTAAGGAGAGTTAGTGGACGGAAACCTCACTAATTAGAAGTGGATGAGGTTTTGGATACGTGGAGTCCTGTGGGATGCCATTTTCTTTCCTGGAATTGGGCCTGTCGGCACTCCGGAAAACTGGTCCCTCTTATATATTAAGATAAGCTGCTTTGCATGAAATGAAATGAATTAATTTAAGCAGTGAAACCAAATACCCAATATTTTATGAGGTAGTCTGTGCGGGACACCAGCTTCAGCTTTTGACTTCGTTTCCCATTGTGGTTCTTTAACACACACACTCTGACCACTTGAAAAAGTGGCTTACCACTGTCTTCACTGTTCAAAACTCATCATTCCTTTCACCTACACCAACCCCCACCTCTATTTTTCCCTATCTATGTATCTCTCTCACTCCTGATTATTTTATTCTAATTAACTTCTCGGCATTTCCTCGTCAAGAAAAACGTTGGGTGTGATTTACACGAATGGCTATCTTTTTTTTACTTGGCTAAGACACGAATGGCTATCTGAACCACCTAAATATAAATCAGCCAAGCTTGAATATGGGATAGCAGTGGACTTTATGATCGGACGTCTTTTCAGTCATGCGCCATGACCAAAACTACATTTTATTGGAAATGTCGGAGTGGGGTAACTTTTCTCCAAGTTTGAAATTTTGAGCTCCGACTAAGATGGTCGACTTAGTCCTTTTTCAGCTCGCATCTCCTATACTTCCTCTTGAATTTTTGTCTTTTTTGTCATCATTACTATGCTTGATGACATTGCTTAGAAAGGAGGAGCTATTAGAGGTTCGACCTTCAATTTTTCTAAGTGAGGCTCGACACAACATTTTTATACCAACTTTGTGAATTTAGCTAGAGAAGCAGTATGAGGATAAGAAATTTCAAAAATATATTAGATGCTTAGCTAACACATACCTTTCTTGATTATTGCTTCTCTAATGGACACATCTTGAAGACAGACAAAATTATCAGGAGAACTTCATTTTTTTGTCATTGATGTGTAACACCACCATATTGTTTGTTGCTGTTTATGGTCTAAGACTTTTTAAGATTTGAGGATTTGAGAGCTTGCTGAGATGGATCTTAATCCTTTGTCTGCAAGTTATTCCTTGTTGATTCTGGGAAGCTTGCAACCCCAAAGTAGCCTAAATTTGGCGCGTAGACCGTTCTTCCTTCGAGTTTCTTAAAGAGCAAATCAAAAAAGGTGAAGAGACGAATAAATGAATGTGATCCAAGGGGGAGGGAGTGGAGCGATCAAGAACACATGTTGAAATGATATTTTCCTAAAAAATACAGAGTCTCCTTCCTATCAAACTTCCAGTGCTCCCGATCTCACCAAGAGACTTAATCTCCACCAAAAATATCTAATCTCCCCAGTGATCTCGTCTTTTTTTTTAAAATCCCATCAGGCTGTTTAAAATTGTTGTGATGTGTAACAAATTCTGATAGGAGACAACTGCATTCTGTTAGGTAAATTGCCAGCTCACTAATCTATTATAACCAACATATAGTTATAACTAACTCCAATCTTTCGGCTGTTATGACCTAGATAGCCTTCTAGATGTATTTTACAAAGGTAAAAAGTAAACAACTTCTAAAAGCGTTTATCTATTTAACGAACTCCCTTCAAGCCCTCCAAACCACAATTCATCATCATCACCCAAGCATATAAAGCTAATGCATTTTTATAGCAACTTTTTCAATTCAACAACAGAAACAATATGAGGATAAGAAATTTCAAAAATTTATATTAGATCCTTAGCTAACACATACCTTTCTCCTACTTTTTTCTTCGTGCTTAAATTCTTTCTTGATTATAGCTTTTGTATTTGACACATCTGTTGCCCAAGTATTGACCCTAGAGAGGGGTGAATAGGGTCTTGGCAAATTTAAAATCTAACTTAGGCCCTTTTTGCGGAATTTAAATTAATAAGGGAATGCAACTATCAAATCTAAATAAAGAAATTTAGAGAAATAAAGGAGAAGCAAACACAGAGATTTGTTATTGAGGTTCGGCAAATCCAGCCTACTCCCCGCCTCAAGCTTTTCCCGCTATGGGGTTCACCACGATTCACTGATCATACAAACTTCTTTCGGGTGAAGCCTAAAACTTTTACAATACTTTTTCAGGCGAGGATCCCACCTTTACAATCCCACTTCCAGGTGTGAATCAGACCTTTCTTGCAAGGGAACAACCCTCCTTTGTCTTTCACGAAGCCTTCACTCCAGTGCAAGAATCCTCAGATTCTTGACTTTACAAGATAATAATTTGTAGTTGGATTTGAATCCAAAAAATGCTCCTTGATTGAGCTAAATAAGATTTGAATGAATACTCTAAAAATCACACAAAGGATTAGAGTTGAATAGCCGAAGAACAGAGTATTTAGGTATTTTGGGTTTTTCACTCAAAATATGAGAATTTGACTTCTAGTGAGTAATGAATCTTTATGGATTGATCAATGGTAGTTCAAGCATTAGTGGAGATTCATAAATGAACTCCTTATATACCCCAAGTAATTTTATGGCCGTTGGAAGGAGCAATTAATGTGAAATAGCCGTTAGAGACTAAATATCGTGTTTTACTATTCATCCAGCCGACTGGATGAATCATAGCTTCGTCTAGATGGGCAAAAATGACTTCCAACTGCATTTTGGCTTATCCACTTGAATTTTGCCTATCCAGTCGATTAGATGACTCCATCCAGTTGACTCGTGCAGATTTTGCTCAAACTTGGATTCATTATCTTGAAGATGAGATTTGATCCCAAGGCTTTCTACGTCATCTTTAACAAGATAATTACCAACTTTTTAGGTATTTATAACTTGATGGTGCAGATTTTGCTCAAACTTGGATTCATTATCTTGAAGATGAGATTTGATCCTAAGGCCTTCTACCTCATCTTTTAAAAGATAATTACCAACTTTTTAGGTCCTATAAATAATTTTTCAATTTGGTCTTAAGGCACTTATGGTCATTCTAAGTTTTTGAGCTTTCCAACACCAACCATTGAGAACTTTTTACAAAAGTCCAAAATATTCTCAAAGACTGAAAAGTAAATTTTAAAACCATTTTGAGAGTCTTCTAATCTTGATTCTTAGATCTTCAATAAGGCTTCAACTTTGATATCTTTCAAGATTTGTTCTTCATTTTTTATGACTTTTTGCAGGAAATCCAACTTGGTCTTCTTGTATAATTGAAGAGTCTTGACTTGATAATTATGTGCTTTTTCATCAACTTGACTTGAATGCATCTTTTAGCAACTTGATTGGTGATACCAAGTCTTTTGAGTTGAATTGATGACTAATGTTCTTGTTCACTGTTTTTCTTAGTCACTTTAAAGTAGACATTAGTATTACAAAATTCATTTCATTATTTGAGTTATCATCAAAATTAATAAGGGTCCCTAAGGTTGTAACCTTTATGCTAACAGCATCTAGCATCTTGTATCTTGAAGAAGGACAAAATTACTGGGAGAACCTCATTTTTTTCTAATACTATAGGGTTGCAAATTTAGGTTTTTATTGTCGCGACCCAAAACCCACCCTAGGAGTTAGAGTGAACCTTGGACGACTAATCATGACTTACATGACTTGCTTGACAAACCAACCTGCAAAACCCACAGAGCATATACAATAGAGGACATCATAGCGGAAACGTAACTATTAAACATAGCGGAAGTCTACCAAACCTCTATGTATATACATACATAAATCCAAGTTTATACAAAGAGTAACCAAAACAAAGTGCGGACATGCCCGCCAAAATACATAAATCTAACTCTCATCTCATCCACAGCTATTCACTTAGAATCTCACACCACCTACTGATAACCCTCTATGGGAGGTTCCTCCAAAGGCTCCTCGACGTACTCCTCTTCCACCCATGGACCAGGAGCACAAACATCAAATGGAGTAGCAGCTCCCTCAGAACCTGCCGACATAAGAAGTACGGCTGAGCATGGAATACTCAGCGGGTACTAAATACTAACCAACAATTATAGCATAAAAATGGCAATACATAATCAGGAGCATTTCATATATGTCAGACAGAAACAATTCATATCATACAAGGAAGTAAGGCAATTTATAATCATGCTTGTATTTCGTAGAAAGCCGATAAAACCTCTTGAAAACATCGTGCACTTGACTTGGCTTGAATTATCTTTTCATACTTGAAAACTTGTCTTGTCTATCTTGCTTGATTCTTATATGTCGTGTCGTACTTGTCATGTCATGCATGTCATGCGTGCTTGCTTGTGATCATGTAACTTGTGAGATATCCTTGTGAGATGCACTTGAGAGGGAAGGGAGACCCTTCTTTATGCAATGCACTTGAGAGGGAAGGGAGACCCTTCTTCATGATATGTATGTACTGGCGAGGGAAGGGAGGCCCTTCTTCATGATATGCACTTGTGAGTGAGGGGAGACCCCTCATGTAATGTTGGTTCTTGTCTTCTTGTGAAAAGCGAGGTAAAACATATCGTAGGATATGTCCCACCTCTAACCATGTTCTTGAAAACCTCGATAATTCATGTCATGCATGTCGTGCTCGTGGAAACCGTGTACATACTTGCATTTAAATTTAAAGATGACATTTGGGTAATTTCACAACACATATAGCATCAATGGTTGAGCAATGTAATATTCATATCATTTAGGGAAAGTAGGAAACACACTATCATAGGCCCTAGCAATATTCAGAATTTATTAGGCATGCATTTACTAATTTACAGCTCACTTTATTCACCTTGGCATTTCATCAAACATGGTGTGTTCATTATGGATTTACCCTACAACATGCTTTTCTAGGTGGGTTTTACTCAAATCATACATGTATGTTCATTATTTGGAACAATGCCCTTCCCCATTTGTTCATCACACACAACCATTGGCATCCAGTCGCCCATTCCATCTCCATTCACCATTCACAACCAACCATCTCATAGCACATGTGTAAATGAAAGAAAATAAAGAGAGATGAAGGGAAAAGAAGAACTATAACTAGGAGGGTAGTAAGAAGTACCGAGATCTTGAAGAAAAACCGGACTGGGAGTGATCTAGGGTCTCAAAACCCTTTGATTTCTCTCCAAACTGGAAACCCTAGGTTTAGGAATCGCCTTCTCCTCTCTTCTTATCTCCCAATCTCTCTAAGTGTCGAATGATGCCCTAAAGGCTCGGGTTAAACTCTTAAGGTAAGAGTGGACCGACCAAAAGACCATAATACCCTTACTGAAGTTTCTGCAATGACGCGAGGACCGTGAATAGTGCTGAACACATTGTGCTGTGAACAGTGCCAAACACATTGTGCTGTGAATAGCGCCAACTCGTTGTGCCGTGAATAGTGCCCACTCGTTGTGCGGTGAACAGTGCCAACTCGTTGTGCTGTGAATAGCGCCAACTCGTTGTGCTGTGAATAGCGCCAACTCGTTGTGCTGTGAATAGTGCCCACTCGTTGTGCGGTGAACAGTGCTGAACACGTTGTGCTGTGAACAGTGCCGAACACGTTGTGCTGGGAACAGTGCCGAACATGTTGTTCTGTGAACAGTGCCAACTCGTTGTGCCGTGAACAATACCAAACACGTTGTCCGTTGTGAAGGGTGCCGAGCCCGTTGTCACGTCGTGTCGTGCATAGTGCTGAACCCGTAGTCTGTTGTCTTATGTACAACGTGCCCGTTGTGCTGTACAACGTAACCGTCGTTGCTGCACAACGCACCCGTTGTCGTTGCACAACGAACCCGTTGTTTTATGTACAACGTACTCGTTGTTGTTGTACAACGTACCCGTTGTCTGTACAACGCACGCGTCGTCTGTTGTGCAACGGATGCACAACGTATACGTTATTAGAGCTCGAGCTACGTCCTTAGCGCATAATCGAGCTACGTCCTTAGCGTCTTACGAGCTACATCCTTAGCGCATAACCGAGCTACGTCCTTAGCAGCTTACGAGCTACGTCCTTAGCGCCTTCCGAGCTACGTCCTTAGCGCCTTACGAGCTACGTCCTTAGCGCCTCTCCAGAGCTAGTTTGCCTACAGGCCCAGACTGTTTTGGCCATATCTTTTGACTCGTTCGTCCGATTTTGACGATTCAACTTGCGTTGGGTTCGTACTTCAAAAAGGAACATTTTTGACGTTTCAGAATTTCCAATTTCTTCCTTATTAATTAATTATACCTCTTTAAAGGCAAGATGACAACAAAAATGCCATCTATTAAGCATGAAAAAGTCTGGGGCTCTACATCCTCCCCCCCTTACAAAAAATTTCGTCCTCAAAATTTGGAAGAGACATGTATCACAGAAACAAAACAAAATACAGGCCACATATACAAAACCTATACAAAACTCATTCAATTAATTCTGGATACTTTGCTCTGACTTCGGCTTCACGCTCCCATGTAGCTTCTTCCCGAGCATGGTGTTGCCATTGCACAAGAACCAAAGGGATTGTCTTGTTGCGAAGCACCTGGTCTCTTCGATCCAAAATCTGAACTGGCTTTTCAATCAAGGTGAGGTCCTCTCGAATCTCCAACGGTTCCAAGTCTATGACACGCGAAGGATCCGCAATGTACTTCCGAAGCATAGACACATGGAAGACGTTGTGAACTGCGGCCATGTGAGGTGGGAGAGTTACCCTGTAAGCAACCTCACCAACTCGTGTGATAATCTCAAAAGGCCCAACATACCGAGGACTGAGCTTGCCTCGCCTTCCAAATCTCATGATCCCTTTGCTAGGAGATACTTTCACAAAAACTTGATCCCCTACTTAAAATTCCAAGTCCCTACGGCGTGTGTCCGCATAACTTTTCTGGCGATCTTGAGCGGCTATCAATCGATCCCGAATGATCTTAACTGTGTTTGCAGTTTGCTCAATCAATTCCAGGCCAAGCACTTTCCTTTCTCCTACCTCATCCCAATAAAGAGGAGACCTACAACTTCGCCCATACAAGGCTTCAAATGGTGCCATTTGGATACTCGCCTGGTAGCTGTTGTTATAGGCCAATTCAACCAAAGGCAAGTGCTCTTCCCAACTGCCTCTGAAATCCAACATACAAGCCCGAACCATGTCTTCAATGACTTGGTTCACTCTCTCGGTTTGTCCATCCGTTTGTGGATGAAAAGCGGTGCTGAAATCAAGTCGGGAACCCATAGCCTCCTGGAAGCTTTTCCAGAATCGTGATGTGAATCTTGGATCCCGATCCGACACAATACTGACGGGCACTCCGTGCAACCTCACCACTTCCTTGATGTATAGAGTGGCTAACTGGCTAGAGTTGAAAGTAGTTCGGTAAGGTAAGAAGTGAGCGGACTTCGTCGAACGATCCACTACTACCCATATCGCATCTGAGCCCCTAGCCGTCTTTGGTAAGCCCACTATAAAATCCATGGATATGTTCTCCCATTTCCACTTGGGAATAGGAAGAGACTGCAATAGACCGGCGGGTCGCATGTGTTCTGCTTTCACCTGTTGGCACACCAAGCACCGTGCTACATATTCCGCAACCTCCCTCTTCATATTCCGCCACCAAAAGTGACTCTTGAGGTTCCGGTACATCTTTGTACTCCCTGGATGCACTGTGTACTTCGAACGATGTGCTTCATCCATGATCTCCTTTTGAAGATTTGCATTGCCTGGAACACACAGCCTTCCCTTGAATGTGATAGCACCTCGGCTAGTGAGAGAGAAGTCCTCACTACCCTTAGCAACTTCTTTGTCCTGATAATCCAACAATTCAGCATCCGTGGCTTGGTATTCTTGGATCAAGTCTATAATGTATGGCCGAACCGTGACATTCGCCAAGATAGGACTACGGACAGAGTCATTCACACTAACGTCCAGATTTGCCAAATCTTCTAGTAGCTTCCATTCTTGAACCAACATGTGTGCTAACAACCCTTGAGGTCTTCTACTCAAAGCATCAGCCACTACATTTGCTTTACCCGGATGGTATTGAATGGTACACTCATAGTCCTTCAAAAATTCCATCCAACGCCGTTGCCTTAGATTCAGCTCCTTTTGGGAAAAGAGATACTTGAGACTCTTGTGATCAGTGAACACATAGAACTCCACCCCATAAACGTAATGACGCCAAATCTTAAGTGCAAACACGACCGCCGCAAGCTCCAAGTCGTGCGTGGGATAATTCTTCTCATGCTCCTTCAATTGCCTTGATGCATAGGCAATGACTTTCTTGTGCTGCATGAATACACACCCAAGTCCAACGTGTGAGGCATCACTATACACCTCATACCCATAAGGTCCGGATGGCACAGTAAGGACAGGGGCTGTAGTAAGCCTCTTCTTCAGTTCCGTGAAACTGATCTCGCACTTATCACTCCATACAAACTTGGCGTTCTTCCTTGTCAAGTAAGTGAGCGGTGCCGCAAGGCTAGAGAAACCCTCTACAAATCTCCTATAGTAGCCTGCCAATCCAAGGAAACTACGTATCTCTGTAACACTCTTGGGCCTTTCCCAACTCATAACCGCTTCGATCTTCTTTGGATCTACCGAGATACCTTCTGCAGAAACAACGTGGCCTAGGAATGCCACCTCTTCCAACCAAAACTCACACTTGCTAAGTTTGGCGTATAGCTTGTGCTCTCTTAGCATTTCCAAAGCAAGGCATAGGTCGCGTGTGTGATCTTCCCGTGTCTGAGAATAGACCAAAATGTCATCAACAAATACAATCACGTACCTATCAAGATACGGCCGGAACACCCGGTTCATCAAATCCATAAAGGCTGCCGGCGCGTTCGTGAGTCCAAAAGGCATCACCAAGAACTCGTAGTGTCCATATCGAGTCCTGAAAGCAGTCTTGGGAACATCTTCCGCCCTAATCTTCAACTGGTGATAGCCCGATCAAAGATCTATCTTGGAGAAAAATCTCGCTCCCTTCAATTGATCGAACAAGTCATCAATCCTAGGCAAGGGATACCTATTCTTTATAGTGACTTTGTTCAATTGCCTGTAATCAACGCACATCCGCATCGAGCCATCTTTCTTCTTAACAAACAACACCGGGGCACCCCACGGTGAGACACTTGGTCGAATGAAACCAAGGTCCTGTAATTCCTCCAACTCAGTCTTCAACTCCTTAAGTTCAATCGGGGCCATTCTATACGGAGCCCTGAATATAGGAGCTGTGCCTGGTGCAAGCTCGATCACAAACTCAATCTCCCTGTTTGGGGGCAATCCTGGCAACTCCTCTGGAAATACATCCAGGAACTCACTCACAACCGGAATAGTCGATGATTCTTTTGCCTCGGGGTTAGCTAAGCTCAACGCCGTAAAATGAGCAATATCTCTACTTTTCAACCCACGAAAGTGGAATGGTTTCCCTTCTGCTGGTTTGAAGAGTACCATCTTCTCGAAGCACGCTACATGCCCATGGTGTGCTGCTAACCAATCCATCCCCAAGATAACGTCAAAGTCCTGGAATCCAAGGACGATGAGCTCAACCGCCAACTCGTGGCTTCCAACTTGGACCACACTATCTCTATACACTTTATCTGCCAATACTGTTTTGCCGAGAGGAGTCAAAATGGCTAACTCCGGTTCTAGCTGACTTGGCTCTATAGAAAAGCCTTCTGAAAAACTCGACACGACAAATGAATGAGTAGACCCGGTATCAATCAACACTCGAGCCAAATACTCATTGACTAGTAGGGTTCCTGAAATTTTTGCTAGTTACGTCAATTCAAGCATCAACAGTGTATACACATAGGTATATATATATATATAGCATACCAAGTACGTACACAAGGAATAAAACATAACATAACCATCACGAATAAGAAAATAACTCCAACGCGTACCTTGCACCACATCGTCAGATGCAAGTGCATCACCCTCTGTTAAGGCAAAAACTCGCCCCTGGTTCACCTAGCGAGACTGAGGTGTAGACCGGGTAGTCTGAGATGACGCCTGATATGATCCTGCTGGGTGTGCTGGGGGCCTAATCCCCTGAGACTGGCCTGGTAAATGCCGACTGGGGCAATCCCTGATCATATGGCCCTGGCGACCACAATGAAAACATCCACCCGATGCTCTTCGGCAATCTCCTGCCGGGTGCCTTCGGCCGCATGAAGTGCAGACCTCATGTGTATAAGTCGGAGGTGGAGCATACCTCACCATCTGAGGTGCAACTGGCCGTGGAGCTGGAAGAGCCTGAGGTCGTGGTGCCTGAGGCACATACTGCCGTGGAGCTGGAGGTGCATAAGATGGCCTCATCGGTGGTGCTGACCACGCATACTGATAAGGGCCGGTACGAGCCCGCCTCTCTGGAAGTACTGAACTACTGGCTTGGCCTCTTGCCAACTCTCTCTTCTTAGACACCGCTTCAGAATTGGCCTCGACCAATAAGGCCTTGTCTACTACCTCAGGGTAGGTAGCATGCCTGAAAACCGAAACCTTCTCCATGATAACATCTTTGAGCCCTTGCTCAAACCTTCTCGCCTTCATTGCCTCAGTAGCAACCATATGAGGCACAAATCTCGACAACTTCGAGAACTTGGCCTCGTATTGTGCCACCGACATCAAACCTTGCTCGAGGTTGATGAATTCTCTCTCTTTCTTTTCCCGTGCTCCAATAGGAAAATACTTCTTGTAGAAAGTATCCTTGAACTCTTCCCAAGTCCAAGGTTGACCCTGCATGGTCAAATCTCGTGTCCTCAATGCGGACAACCACCAATGGTGCGCTTCACCCTCTAGCATGAAAGCTGCCCATGCTACTCTATCCTCCTCAGTAGGCGAGAGGACTGCAAAGATCTTCTCCATCTGGAGGATCCATGCCTCCGCAGCAAGAGGGTCCACACTCCCATGGAATGGTGGAGGCCTCAATCTCCTGAATGCCTCAACTCCAGCTGTACGATGTACTGGAGCTACGGGCGGTGGGGTAGGTGCCGCCGATGATGGTATAGCCTGCCGAGCCGCCAGTATGGCGAGTGTCTCAGCAATAGAGCCTAAGACCTGAGAGAGGTCCAGCTGTTCATCCTCATCCCGTGAAGAAGAGGAAGCTCTGGTATGTGGTCCACGACCCCGTGTGCCCCGCCTCATGACTAAAGTCCTGAGAACAATAGCACCACATGAGTCTCACTTGAAACCACAGCTTATTTCAATGCCATTTCACAATAATTCAATTTGTATTAGTTGCATAATACTAATATACATCGCATCAAGTCATCAGAGTATTAATCACATTATACTTTATACTTTAGTGTTCTAGCGTACCGTACTTGGTTAAAGCAACCATTTTAGACTAAGACTAAAGTTTTAGTCTTACACTTGGATCAAGACTCTCTTCCGACTTACTTTCTTCATAACTTGTTTCCTGACATATGCTCTTGTCAAGCAGAGGTATAAGATTCTAAGTGACCCTAGAGACCTAAAGCCTAGGCTCTGATACCACTTCTGTCGCGACCCAAAACCCACCCTAGGAGTTAGAGTGAACCTTGGACGACTAATCATGACTTACATGACTTGCTTGACAAACCAACCTCCAAAACCCACAGAGCATATACAATAGAGGACATCATAGCGGAAACGTAACTATTAAACACAGCGGAAGTCTACCAAACCTCTATGTATATACATACATAAATCCAAGTTTATACAAAGAGTAACCAAAACAAAGTGCGGACATGCCCGCCAAAATACATAAATCTAACTCTCATCTCATCCACAGCTATTCACTCAGAATCTCACACCACCTACTGATAACCCTCTACGGGAGGTTCCTCCAAAGGCTCCTCGACGTACTCCTCTTCCACCCATGGACCAGGAGCACAAACATCAAATGGAGCAGCAGCTCCCTCAGAACCTGCCGACATAAGAAGTACGGCTGAGCATGGAATACTCAGCGGGTACTAAATACTAACCAACAATTATAGCATAAAAATGGCAATACATAATCAAGAGCATTTCATATATGTCAGACAGAAACAATTCATATCATACAAGGAAGTAAGACAATTTATAATCATGCTTGTATTTCGTAGAAAGCCGATAAAACCTCTTGAAAACATCGTGCACTTGACTTGGCTTGAATTATCTTTTCGTACTTGAAAACTTGTCTTGTCTATCTTGCTTGATTCTTATATGTCGTGTCGTACTTGTCATGTCATGCATGTCATGCGTGCTTGCTTGTGATCATGTAACTTATGAGATACATTTGTGAGATATCCTTGTGAGATGCACTTGAGAGGGAAGGGAGACCCTTCTTTATGCAATGCACTTGAGAGGGAAGGGAGACCCTTCTTCATGATATGTATGTACTTGTGAGGGAAGGGAGGCCTTTCTTCATGATATGCACTTGTGAGTGAGGGGAGACCCCTCATGTAATGTTGGTTCTTGTCTTCTTGTGAAAAGCGAGGTAAAACATATCGTAGGATATGTCCCACCTCTAACCATGTTCTTGAAAACCTCGATAATTCATGTCATGCATGCCATGCTCGTGGAAACCGTGTACATACTTGCATTTAAATTTAAAGATGACATTTGGGTAATTTCACAACACATATAGCATCAATGGTTGAGCAATGTAATATTCATATCATTTAGGGAAAGTAGGAAACACACTATCATAGGCCCTAGCAATATTCAGAATTTATTAGGCATGCATTTACTAATTTACAGCTCACTTTATTCACCTTGGCATTTCATCAAACATGGTGTGTTCATTATGGATTTACCCTACAACATGCTTTTCTAGGTGGGTTTTACTCAAATCATACATGTATGTTCATTATTTGGAACAATGCCCTTCCCCATTTGTTCATCACACACAACCATTGGCATCCAGTCGCCCATTCCATCTCCATTCACCATTCACAACCAACCATCTCATAGCACATGTGTAAATGAAAGAAAATAAAGAGAGATGAAGGGAAAAGAACAACTATAACTAGGAGGGTAGTAAGAAGTACCGACCTCGAAGAGATGAGTAAGAAATCCCTCTTCCAAACGACTGTAAGTTGCTGCCCTAGCTTGGAACACGAGTTTCGCACGAGCTTGGGCCGAGATCTTGAAGAAAAACCGGACTGGGAGTGATCTAGGGTCTCAAAACCCTTTGATTTCTCTCCAAACTGGAAACCCTAGGTTTAGGAATCGCCTTCTCCTCTCTTCTTATCTGCCAATCTCTCTAAGTGTCAAATGATGCCCTAAAGGCTCGGGTTAAACTCTTAAGGTAAGAGTGGACCGACCATAATACCCTTACTGAAGTTTCTGCAATGACGCGAGGACTGTGAATAATGCTGAACACATTGTGCTGTGAACAGTGCCAAACACATTGTGCTGTGAATAGCGCCAACTCGTTGTGCCGTGAATAGTGCCCACTCGTTGTGCGGTGAACAGTGCCAACTCGTTGTGCTGTGAATAGCGCCAACTCGTTGTGCCGTGAATAGTGGCCACTCGTTGTGCGGTGAACAGTGCTGAACACGTTGTGTTGTGAACAGTGCCGAACACGTTGTGCTGTGAACAGTGCCGAACATGTTGTGCTGTGAACAGTGCCAACTCGTTGTGCCGTGAACAGTACCAAACACATTGTCCGTTGTGAAGGGTGCCGAGCCCGTTGTCACGTCGTGTCGTGCATAGTGCTGAACCCGTAGTCCGTTGTCTTATGTACAACGTGCCCGTTGTGCTGTACAACGTGCCCGTTGTGCTGTACAACGTAACTGTCGTTGCTGCACAACGCACCCGTTGTCGTTGCACAATGAACCCGTTGTTTTATGTACAACGTACTCATTGTTGTTGTACAACGTGCCCGTTGTCTGTACAACGCACGCGTCGTCTGTTGTGCAACGGATGCACAACGTATACGTTATCAGAGCTCGAGCTACGTCCTTAGCGCATAACCGAGCTATGTCCTTAGCGTCTTACGAGCTACGTCCTTAGCGCATAATCGAGCTACGTCCTTAGCGTCTTATGAGCTACGTCCTTAGCACCTTCCGAGCTACGTCCTTAGCGCCTTACGAGCTACGTCCTTAGCGCCTCTCCAGAGCTAGTTTGCCTACAGGCCCAGACTGTTTTGGCCATATCTTTTGACTCGTTCGTCCGATTTTGACGATTCAACTTGCGTTGGGTTCGTACTTCGAAAAGGAACATTTCTGAAGTTTCAGAATTTCCAATTTCTTCGTTATTAATTAATTATACCTCTTTAAAGGCAAGATGACAATGAAAATGCCATGTATTAAGCATGAAAAAGTCTGGGGCTCTACATTTATAGCACCAATCTTCGTCGAATATTAAAGGCAAGTGAATGACAAAGACTAAAAATGTAAAATTTTCTAAACCGAAAAATGTAAAAACTTGCTCATCCTGCTAAAACATGATAAGGCATACTCAGGGGTAGAGCCAAGGGGCAAGTTGGACATGCCCCCATCCTCCCCCGCCCCAAAAATTTTTTTTTTAAATATTAATATACTACATGTATACATTTTTTTAAATATATAATATATAAATTTTATTTAATGTGGCCCCCCCAAAAAATATTGTCAATTTTTTTATTTGTATAATATAAAAGAATTGATTCTTTATGTCACATTCCATATATTTTAGAAATAAAATATATTAAGATAAAATTAAATTAAGTTTTTAATTTGATTAAGATGTAATTTCTTAAATATACGGTAGATTATTATATTTAAGTGCATAAAATAAAGATCATGAGCTAAGATGATGACACATGGAAAGTGCCACATGTCAACACCCTACAATGGGAGCATCCAAGATGGAGGTAAAGGTGACAAAATGACACTTGTCAACATCTAGGGTGAGAACTCCAATTTTATGTGAATCGTAAGTTAAGGAATCTAGCTAGGAACCATTTAATAGGGTAGACCAAATGTCTCTCCTAACTCTTGAGAAATAATACACAACCCCTTATTATTAGATAGTGGATACCATTATTATGGGGTTAGTAACTCATAACTCATGGGTTAATCAAAGGGTGTTTAAATAAAAATGAGCATGATGACATGTGGCATGAATGCCACATGCCAACCATCTAGGGATGGAAATTCCATGAAGGAGAGGAAAAGCTTTTATGAGGTTAATGCATGAACATTTACTAAACCTAGTGAGTAACTCAATGGTAAGCCAGGGGCTTTCATAACCTAGATATAGTGGGATTAGAATTAAATAATCATAGTTATTGAAGGCTAAACCTCCTTGCCTATAAATACCCCATGCCCCACTCTCTTGGCATCATTCTCATTGTGGGCAAAGTCTAGAGAGGAGAAGAATAGAAGGAGAAAAAAGTAGAAATGAAAGGAAAGGGTAAGAAAGGAAGGAGAAAATGAGAAAAGAAAAGCTAGACTTCAGATAAGTCATAGCTAAGTTTGTAAGTAATTTTCATAATTTTTAATTTTTATTCTAATTTCTTTAATTAGAACAATCATGAAATTTTATTAGAAATGCTGTAATTTTATCAAATTGATGAAGATATCAATAGGTAACAAACCATTGAAAAATAAGGTCATCCGTAAGGAAAATTTTGTGCGTTATAGAAATGAATGTGAATTATGAATTAGTGATTGTAGAACCCCGGAATTCGAGTTCACTGTACTATGAAAAGTGGTAGTGAATAGTACCCTTGGGTTGTGTGTGAAAAGGGTTAAGTCCTTTCATTTTGTTCTTGGTAGTATGGTAAGTTAAGTGAGAGTTTTAAGTGCGGGTGTTGAGTCTTAAAAAGAGAGTATAAATATACTCTCTATGTATAGAAGCAAAGGGATATTACCCTAAGTGCTTAAAAGGTTGTAGGTGAATAGTGTCGTAAATAGTGCTTTTGAGACCCAAGGTTCCCTAGGTGTTTGTGAATGATGTGAGGAGGTTATTATAGGTTTAATGGTATGTGAGGGTACTAAAGAACATGCAATGGGTGTTTGGGATGAAGGAGTAGGAGTATGGAATAGTGCTAATTGTGGAAAAGAGGGATGCCTTAGCATACCTCAATTTTAAGGAGCTCCAGAATTCTCACCGTTAATCGAAATTGAGTGATTCTTGAATTTTTGGAAAGATATTTAAACCCTCTTTGAGGTTTATGCTTTATTCCTTTTCATATTTTGAGTGTAATTCATGTCAAATGTGAGGTTTCCGAAAGGTGGTCTGCTGTTGATTCAGCAGTCATGTTAGACTAGTCCACTTGTGGGCCCATTCAGACTACGTAAAACTCAAAATTAGGAGTTGTATAAAACATGAAAGTTGTTTTCCTTTCAAAGATGAATTCAACTCAAGTTCAATCATCAAAATCTGATAAGGGACCCAAAAGTTATGGCGAAAATACCAAACCTGGTCAGCAACCGGTCGACCGAACACAAATCCAGTCGACCGACCCTCTATCCGGTTGACCGAACCTCACTACGGTCAATCGAATAGTGCAAATTTTGTATGGGAAATTATTCCAAAGTGCCTATTTTGAACCGGTCGACCGATGGGCACCGCCGATCGATCGAACCTTGCGTTTTTGACCTTTTTTGGTCATTTTTAAGCCAAATCCTTAAGGGTAGATGGGTCTTTTGACCTCCCCTTTTCTATATAGCCCCAAATTCATGGGTTGAGGGTTTCATACACCCTCAAACATGTTTTTGGCAGAGGATTAGAGAAAGAGAGAAGGGAGTGAACTAGGGTTCACAAAAGGGATTTTTCTCAAGATCAAGAAAAGCCCAAATTCAATCTTCAAGCTTCTCAAGACCAAGAGGGGAGCAAGGATCGTGCAAGCCAAGGCTTTTCTCACGAGCTAAGCCACGAGTAAACAATCACAAAAAGGGATTTCATGAGAAGATCAAGAGGAGCTCGAATCCTCTTCGCCAAGGCCATTCAAGCTTGGATCTCGGGTCCAAGGCATCCTCAAGTGGAGATTTGATCTCCTTAAGGTATAACACTCTACTAGCTTTTCATGTTGGGATTTCCCCATAATTTCTAAGATGATAAACCCTTGACATGATGATTGAAGAAATACTAGTTACTAACTAACTAGGTTATGATTCATGTATGCAAAATACGTTTCGATGTATGATTTTGATTAAAGAAGACAAATGGGAAGAGTGTTGATAATGAGAGTGTGAATACACTCTCATAAACACTTTGCTAGGATTTCCTTAATTTAAGAGGGGATGAAGGGATGGGGTTTTGATGAGAGAGTAGAAAATTCTACTCACTCTCCATTTTGTGCAATGCTCACAATTAAAATCATGTTAGATCTAGGGTTGATGAATGTTTTGGGTTAATCTATGGCCTAGGGCATTGTATACATAAAACATATGCTATGTATGTTGTATGGATATAATTTCCTTGTTTTCCCTAAATTGTATATGCATTAGGATGATTTCTTAGTTTTCCCTAACTATGCTTATGGATTGGTATGACTCCTTGTTTTCCTTAACCATACACCAAGCATATGCACACACCCACTACTATGTGTTTGACGTTTCCTAGTGTATGACGCTACTCAAACATGATTTCCCAAGATCAAACCAAGTATGAGTTACCATGAACAAGGACAAACACGATGTTTTCAATCCATGATCACACATGACTCCTCAAGAACACGGATGAAATATGATTCTTCTAAGATCAAGAATAAATATGATTTCCCAAGAACACGAATGAAACATGATTCTCCTAAGATCAAGAATAAATATGATTTCCCAATAACACAAACAAGCATGATTTCTTACAATTAAACGAGTATACTAAATCAAGAACAAACATGATTTTCCAAGATCAAGAACGAGCACGACTCTCAAGAAAGAATAAGAAAGTATGTTAGTGCACTATGACTAGGGTACGGGCACTAACATACGTTTCCAAGACAAGACAAATTCACAAGGAATGAAAATAAAGTTCACAAGCAAGAATATGAAAGGATACTAGTGTACTATGACCAGGTACGGACACTAACACATGTTTACAAGACAAGAATGAAAGGATGTCAGTGTACTATGACTAGGTACAGGCACTGTCATTTGTTTCTAAGACAAGTAATAAATGATGTTAATGTACTATGACCAAGTACGGGCATTAACATCAGTGACAAGCATGAGAGGATGCTAGTTTACTATGATCAGGTATGGGTACTAGTGTCTGTCTCCAGATATCAAAGTATGCCAGTGTACTATGACTAGGTATGGGCACTGGTATATGTTTCCAAGTCAAGAAGTCAAGTATGCTAATGTACTATGACCAGGTACGGGCATTAGCATACCAGGTATTGGCATTTGTCTCCATGCAAGAACAACACAAGACAAGAAACATGAGACCAGAAACATAAGATAAACATGAAATGAACAAGACAAGCACGAACTAGACATGAAAACCATGATTCATGGGGAATAAGACAAGACAAGATGTAACAAGCATGATCTACACAAGAGTGAGATAAAACAAGCACGAGCTAGATACGCGATGTACACATGACAAGAAAAGATGAACAATTATGATCCTTACAAGACAAGACTACTATGATCCTCTCAAGAGCAAGACAAGACAAAATGAGTTCCACCAATCAAAGATCAAGACAAGAATCAAGGCTTATAAAGTTTTATTATGCTTCCGCACTCTGATTATTATTATTTATTATGCTATTTTGATTGTTAACTGCTTTAATACATATGTAATGTGAAGTTCATAACATGGTTAGCTAGTAGTTTGTAGACGTTGAGTATTCCATGCTCAGCAATACATTTTATGTTGGTAGGTTCATTCGACATTGTATCCCAGGCCATTAGATCGAGATGGATTATGGAGGGCAGGAGCCTTCTTGGGATGTTCTTGAGGATGATAGGGGTCTTGACATATGACCTTATGGTTGAGTGATGTAGAGGGAGAGACATGTATTTTGGGTTTTTATTTCTAAGGACATTTGTATCAGTTTGAGTTGGTAACGCATGTTAAGGATTTTATGTATATGTCTTATTTTATATTCAGTAATTGTAAATGATTAAACATGGAATACAGTCAAGTTATTAAAGAAATTTTTAGTTCACTATTTAGCATGCCTTGTATACTCTTTGCAGATGATTTTAAGTGTAAGTGACGTCGCCAAAGCCTCGTAACTCCTAAGGGGGATTTTGGGGTGTTACAGTAATAATACGTTGATTATCAGAAATACTGTGAATTAGAGAAAAAATGGAAAAATGGAAATTTTGTTAATTATTTGTTATTATGGTGAGAGTCCATAAAAAATGGAGAAGTTACTAGTGAGTAATTTTATTAAATATTCACAATTATTAAACATAAGAATATGCAAGTCTCAACACAGATGGGTGAGCCTGTTATGGAAGACCATTTGACAATCATCTATGAGGTTGAAGTTAATCTCAAGGTAGGTGAGATGACAAGAAATCTTATGGCATCCAATGCTACGAATGCAAATGATATGGTCACACCTCACATGAATGCCCTAACAATCAAAGTAAGTGAAAAGTGATGAATACCACATGGGATGATAGTGAAGTCGAAAGTGAACAATCTGACAGCTCTTTTTCAAGTGGAGAATATGAAAATCACATGACCTTCACTATCTCCATATCTGAGATTGTCGAAACTCTCCCCAGGGTTGATGAAAAGGAGAATAGTGATTACAGTCAAGAGACCAAGACTAGTGAATATAATGAGAAGAGTCAAAATGACTCTGAATCTGATGAAGATATGGACTCAGCTTAAGAACAACTATATTCCGAGAGTCTAAAGCTGAAGAAATGCAAGATCTCTTTGAACAAAAAATTCAAATGAGTTTAATTTAAAAGAGATGCTTGCAAGCTAGAAGTAGAAGGGAAGAGTGCTCTAGTTACTTAGCTCGAACTTGAAAAAGCTGACCTTGTGGTCAAAGTAGAGTGTCTTGAAGAAGAAAATGTTGCACTGACCAAATGGGTCAAAATTTTAGAAAATGAAAAAGACACTTCCATGTATGGAACTGAAGAGTCAAAGACTCTTGTTTTAGAATTAGAAACTGAGAGAGATAACCATTTTGAAAAGGTCAAGATTCTTGAAAAGGAGTTTCTTAATCTCCTCAAAGTTAAGGCTGGATTAGCTAAGAAAGTAATTGAATTTGAGGAAGAGGCTAAACTCCTTAGCAACACTCAAATCTTAGATGGATTGGCTAGAATGTTGCATTCAGCTATGAACATGACTAGCATAGGACACATAGATTGACCATCAGTTCCCATGAATGTTGGTATAATGGCCAATGCAACTTTTGAGCCAATTCATGCTAATCCAAGAAATAATGAACCTACTACTTTAGGCACTAACTGTCATGCCCCAAAATACCGCCTAGGAGTTAAGGGATAATTTAGGCATAACTATACTTAACCTGTCAAACCATCCTTTAATGAACAAGGTAAACACATAATAAAATGAAGGAATAACACAGAGTGCGGAAGCCAAAACAGTGCGGAAGCATAAACCAACTTTTTCTTTTTCTATACATAGTTTGTATTCCAAGTTAGGTACACAACATAAATAGTAAAGGTGGACATGCCCACCTATCAAAATAAAAAATCATGAATGTCTCTCTCTCCCTCTCAGTACTCACCCAGGTACGGCCAGCTATCTAAGTCTCTCGCCTCCACCATAGGATCCATGTGAGGCTCCTCCTCACCATAATCCTCCTCGATCCAAGGACCAGGAGCACAATTGTCGAATCGAGTATCTACCGACATCAATATGTATAACCGAGTATGGAATACTCAGTGAGTACAAGCTACTAGCTAACAATAGCAATAACGAACTACAATTCATAACAACAATAATTGACGAAATACGATGTCAATATTTAAGTCAATACCATAACAATAATTAAAGCAGAAATATGATCATGACATGCGTGGAATGATGCGAAACCTCTGATAAAACTCATAATTTAAAAATCATGTCTTGTTCTTGAAAATAGTCTTTCATGTTTTCCAAAACTTGCTTGTCATGTTTAAAAACTTGTTCTTGTCTTAGTCTTGTCTCTTAGGAATGACACATGTATTGCTTATTCTTGTTTGGAATCACTTGTCATGCTTGTCTTGTCATGTCTTGACATGTCTGGACTTGCCTTATCATGCTTAACTTGTGAGCTAAATGTTAGTGCCCTTATAGCGACTTGTGAGCCGGATACGTAAGTATCCTTCAGTGAAATAGAAAAGGGTATAACAACTTCCTTGATCGGCCCTCTGTCCGGCTTTATCAACTTGTCTTATTTTCTTGTGAGCCAGGTATGACATATCTTGCGATATGCCTTACCCTTGACCGACCCAAAATTCGGCTTGATCATTCGTATCGTAAATCACATGTCCAAACCCAGTTCATACATGCATGCGTGCTAGTGTGTAGCAATTGTAGTATCATGATGACATGTACAACTCAAGGATAGCATGTGGCATTTCAATTCCTATTCTAATCATGTGAGAATTTAAGCAAACATATATGACCTTTGATCAAATCACCATTTAGGGAGAACTACATAAATTATGCTTTCATAATCTTCCTTTAATTCATTTTTTTATTCTTATTCATGCATTTTATCAAACAAGTGGCATTCAAAATCTCTTTATTCTTTTAAATTCATAGTTTCCTTTTCAACATTTCATCAAGCATCAATAGTGCATGTATTATGCGTATAATGTCCTTCCATCATTTTCCATCACACACATTCATCACAACTACATGGCATCCAATCGCCTCTACCACCCATACATCCCATACATCCTTCCATATTTAGTTCATCTTATATATTTTTAGGGAAACTTAGTTTAAGGTAAGAAATTGGAATACACATGCTCAACTCATCATCATTTTTAGAGAAAACCTAGATTATTACTAAAGTAACTAGTAGGGTGTACTAACCTTTAAGATTTGGGGAAAAACTTGAGGAAACTTTGAGAAATGAGATCCAAGCTTCAAAGAAGAAGGATCTTGGCTTGAAAGAAGAGATCCAAACTTCAATTGATCTTCCAAGCACTCCTTAAGCAAACCCTAGCTCCTTCCCTTCTCTCTTTCTCTAATCCTCTCCAAAAACAAGTTTGAGGGTGTATGAAACCCTCAACCCACGAATTTGGGGTTATATAGAAAAGGGGTGGTCAAATGACCATCCTATCCTTAATGATTTGGTGAAAAATACAAAATTAGGCTAAATTTCTTAGGAAGGATCGATCGGTCATGGGGAAGGATCGATCCTTCAAAATTTCACTCTTTGGAAAAAAAGACCATACAATTTTTGGCTTGAAGGATCTATCGGTCATATGGATGGATAGATCCTTCGTGGATGGATCTATCCATCTTGGGCATGGATCTATCCTTCATGGATGGATCTATCCATCACGAAACGGATCTATCCTTTGGTCATCCCTTCACCCATTTTTCTCGCTGCGGTATTTTAACCATAACTTTTGACTCGCTCACCGGATTTTGACGATTCAACTTGTGTTGGACTCGTCATTCAAAGGAGAACAACTTTCATGTGCTGTATAATTCCTAATTCTTCTTTCTTTTTTTTCAAAATTGGCCCCAAAGGGGACTGGTCCAAAGTGGCTGCTGAATTGATGGCAGACCACCTTTCGGAAACTTCCCTTTTGACATGACTTATACTCAAAATCTAAAAAAGTGCAAAGCATGAACCTCGAAAAGTGTTTCAACCCCTTTCCAATGTTTTAAAAATCACTTGATTCAGATAAGCGGTGACAAAACTATAGCCTCTTCAAGTTGAGGGCAATGTTAAGACATTTCCTTTTTAACACTTATAACCCTTTCCATCTTTTGTTTTCAACACCCATAATGTGGGAAAAACATCCCTAAGGAATTTAATACTATAATACATCATCTTAATAATTGATTGAGGACACACAAGATTTCCAAATTCTCACTTCATAGAAAATGGAAGATTTCAAAGGCTTAAAGCCTTAGTACAAGTTCCAATACATGGACAAAAGTTCCGGGGCTCTACATCCTCCCCCCCTTATAGAAATTTCGTCCTCGAAATTTAGACGATACATACATGTATAGTACAACAACAAAATTTTGCACGCCAATACATAATACCCTATGCAAACAACTTCGGGTATTTTTCTTTGACTTCGGCCTCGCGCTCCCATGTGGCCTCTTCCCTGGCATGATGTTGCCATTGAACGAGGACCAATGGAATTGTTTTGTTGCATAACACTTGATCTTTCCGATCCAAGACTTGAATCAGCTTCTCTGAGGTCCTCTCGGATTTCCAATGGCTCATGGTCGATCACGTGTCAAGGATCGGTGATGTATGTCCAGAGCATCGACACATGGAACACGTTGTGGACTGTGGCCATATGAGTTGGGAGAGCTACCAGGTAGGCAACTTCACCGACTCTAGTGATAATTTCAAACGGCCCAAGATACCGAGGACTGAGCTTGCCTCTCTTGCCGAAACTCATGATCCCCTTGCTAGGTGATATCTTCACAAAGACTTGATCCCCAACTTGGAATTCCAAGTCCCTGCGGTGAGTGTCCACATAGCTCTTCTGACAATCCTAAGCGGCTTTCAACCGATCCCAGATGATCTTGACCTTATTCATGGTTTGCTCAATCAACTCAGGACCCAACATTTTTCTCTCTCCCACTTCATCCCAGTAGAGAGAAGACCTGCAACTTCGCACATACCCGACCTCAAATGGTGCCATCTAGATGCTTGCCTGGTAGCTATTATTGTAGGAAAACTTTGCCAAAGGCACTTGCTCTTCCCAGCTGCCCTTGAAATCTAACATACAAGCCCAAAGCATGTCCTCGATGATTTGATTCATCCTCTCAGTCTGCCCATCCATCTGTGGATGAAAGGTGATGCTAAAGTCTAGTTGGGAACCCATGGCACTCTGAAAGCTCTTCCAGAACCTAGATGTGAATCTTGGATCCCGATCTGATACGATGCTGACTAACACCCCGTGCAACCAAACCACTTCCTTGATATACAATACCGTTAACTGACTCCAGTTGAACGTAGTCCGATAGGGTAAGAAATGTGTAGACTTCGTCAAATGGTCCACCACAACCCACATTGCATCTAAGTACCTTGTCATTTGTGGCAAGCCAACAATGAAGTCCATGGATATGTGCTCCCATTTTCACTCAGGAATAGGGAGAGACTGTAATAGACCCATAGGTCTTATGTGTTCTACCTTCACTTGCTGACACACCAAGCACCAGGATACATACTCTACAACATCCCTTTTCATGTTCCGCCACCAAAAAATGCCCCTTGAGGTTCTAGTAAATCTTTGTACCTCCAGGATGCACTATATACTTGGAACGGTGAGCTTCATCCAGAATCTCTCTCCAGAGATCTACATCGGTCGAGACACAAAGTCTACCCTTGAACGTGACTACCCCATTATTTATCATGGCGAACTCATCACTTCCTTTGCTAATTGCCTTGTCACGGAGAGCAACCAACTCGACATCCACTACTTGTAACTCTCGGATCCGATCTATGAAGCATGGCTTCACCGTGATATTTTCCATCAATGGCCCATGAGTAGGACTGAAACTAATGTCAAGGTTGGAGGCATTCTCTAACAACTTCCATTCTCGAACCATCATATATGCAACAAGCCCATGTGACTTCCTACTCAATGCATCCGCCACCACGTTTGCTTTTTACCCGGATGGTATTGAATGGAGCACTCATAATCCTTCAAAAATTCTACCCATCTTCTTTGCCTCAGATTCAACTCTTTCTAGGAAAACAGATACTTAAGGCTCTTGTGATCTGTGAACACTTCAAACTGCTCCCTGTAGCAAAAACAACCGCGGCGAGTTCCAAATCGTGAGTGCGATAATTCTTCTCATGCTCCTTCAATTGTCTTGAGGCATAGGCAATGACTTTACCGTGCTGCATGAGCACACATCCCAATCCCACGTGGGAGGCATCACTGTACACTATGAAACCACAATTCCCAGATGACACTGTGAGTACGGGAGCCATAGTAAGCCACTTTTTTAGCTCCAGGAAGCTAATCTCTCATCTGCCACTCTATACAAATTTAACATTCTTCCGAGTGAGATATGTGAGTGGTGCAGCTAAACTGGAGAATCCCTCTACAAATCTCCAGTAGTAGCCTGCCAACCCGAGGAAACTATGTATCTCTGTGACACTCGTGGGTCTCTCCCAGCTCATAACTGCCTCTATCTTCGTCAGATCAATCGAGATGCCTTCGGCCGATACCACATGTCCAAGAAAAGCCACTTTTTCTAGCCAAAATTCACACTTACTTAACTTGGCATATAGCCTATGCTCTCTCAACATTTCCAAGGGAAGGCGGAGGTCTCATGTGTGATCTTCCCATGTCTGGGAATACACTAAAATGTCGCCAATGAATACAATCATGCATCGATCCAAGTACGATCGGAACACACGGTTCATCAGATCTATAAAGGCTACCGGCGCATTCATGAGACCAAAATGCATGACAAGAAACTCGTAGTGCCCGTACCGAGTCCTGAAAGCCGTCTTTGGAATATCTTCTGCCTTGATCTTTAATTGATGAAACCCCGATCTAAGGTCAATCTTGGAGAAGAATCTCTCTCCCTTCAATTGGTCCAATAAGTCATTTATCCGTGGCAATGGGTAACGGTTCTTCACAATGACCTTATTCAACTGTCTGTAATCATTGCACATACGCATTGAGCCATCTTTCTTCTTCACAAACAGCACTTGGGCACCCCATGGTAAGACAGTCGGTCTAATGAATCCTAGGCTTTACAGTTCATCCAACTATACCTTCAACTCCTTGAGTTCAATCGGGGCCATCCTATAAGTTGCCCTTGAAATTGGAGCAATGGCAGGAGCAAGCTCTATCCCGAACTCGATCTCTCAATCTAGAGGCAATCCAGGCAATTCCTTTAGAAATACATCCTAGAACTCACTCATAACCGGAATGGCTGAGGAGTTTTGTGCCTCTGCGTTCGCTAAAATATGTCGATAACAAGTCCACCCGAGGTTGACATCAAAATCTAAATCTTAAAAATCCAGGATGATGAGGTCGGCCAACAGCTCATTCTTCCCTACTTGAATCACATAGTCCTTATATATCCGATCTGTATCCATTGACTTGCCAAGTGGAGTCGAAATGGTCAACTCCCGCTCCAACAGACTAGACTCAGCCGAAAAGACCTTCGTAAAACTAGGCAAAACGAAGGACTGAGTGGATCTTGTGTCAATCAACACTCGGGCCAGACAGTCGTTTACTAGCAACGCTCTTGTGTAACGAGATAACTAACCTCAATAGATTTCAACGAGGACATACATAAAGTATAAGTAGCTTATAGTTCACAAGAAAACACATCATACAATAGCACGTGTTCATAACTTAAATCTCAATATTTTTGCGTACCTTGCATGACATCATCCGATGCACATGCATCTCTTTCTGACAAGGCAAAGACTTGGCCTTGAGTTACCTGACGAGGCGGCTGGGTAGATGGTGAGGGCCTCGAAGCCGGTGAAGAGCCCTGTTGAGAAGACTACCGAACTGGGGGCCTACTCCTTTGAGATTGGGTCGGCAAATAATGACGGGGACAATCTCTAATCATGTGGCCTTGGTCACCACAATGAAAACATCCACCCGAGATCTTCTGACATCCCCCTGCCAGAGGCCTCCTACCACAATAAGTACAGGGCTCGTAAGAGTAGGTGGAAGGTGCATATCACGTGGGCTGAGTCACTACGGGGCGAGGCACCTGAGTAGTAGCCAGACGTGAAGCCAGTGGAACAAAAGGGCAAGGCGCCTATGGTGCTGAATACAGCCTCTGTGACTGTGTTGGCCCTGAAGGCTGGTAAAAAATAGTCCTAGCTCTCTTCTCTACAGAACCACTAGACTGGCCTTTCTCTATTCCCCTTCGTTTGAAGAACTCGTCAGAATTAGGTTCGGCTAGATGAGCCTTGTCCACCACCTCGGCGTATGTCTCATGTCTAAACATCGAGACCCGATCCCTGATGTATGCCATCAATCCCGTTTCAAACTTTTGGGCTTTCATAGCCTCGTTAGCTATCAGGTGAGGAGCAAACCTGGATAGCTCTGAAAACTTGGCCTTATAAGCCGCAACTGACATATTACCTTGCTCCAAGGTAATAAATTCAACTTTCTTTTTCTCCTTCACCCGATCGGAGGGGAAGTACTTCTTATAGAATACATCCAAGAATCCTCCCTACGTCCAATCTTGACCCTGTTAGGTCAAATCCATGGTCCTCACTGGTGATCTCCACCAATGATCAGCCTCACCTTCTAATATGAAGGTGGCCCAAGTGACCCTCTGTAGAACCCTGGTTCTCGAGGGGCATGCATGGTGAATAGTGTCGGTGAAGGCTTGAGGCCATATGTAAATGATCAGACGTTTCTCATTGATGACGAGATGTTGTGTTACTATTTTGAGGAATAATAGGTTTTAATAAATGGTAAACCTTTAAGAATGGTTCCAAGGTTCAATAGGGATAAATTAAAGAATTTGGGAAAAGTGCTAAGTGTTAAAATGGCAAAAATCAAGGCAAAACTAGTTGACCGATTTTGTCGCGACCCAAAACCCACCCTAGGAGTTAGAGTGATTCTTGGACAACTCATCATAACATGCATGACTTGCCTGACCAAAATAACCTGCAAAAACCCACAAGGCATATACAATAGAGGGCCTAATAGCGGAAACATACTCTAACATAGCACAGCGGAAGACTTAACCAAACCTCTTTGTATATATTTATGTGATCCAAGTTTATACAAAAAGATACACAAAGGAAAGTGCGGACAGGCCCGCCAAAATACATGAATACATCTCTCTCAACTCACCCACAGCTATTCACTCAGAATCTACCACCTCTAATACTAACCCTCTACCGGAGGTTCCTCCACAGGTTCCTCGACATACTCCTCCTCCACCCAAGGGCTCGGAGCACAGATATCAAAAGGAGTAGCCGCTCCGCTATCACCTGCCGACATAAGAAGTACGGCTGAGCATGGAATACTCAGTGTGTACCGAATGCTAACCAACAGTCATAGTACAGCAACAATGATATATATATAAGCAGAAAGCAATTAATCTCATAACAGGAAAGTAAAGCAGTATATAATCATGCTTGCATTTTCATAAAAGTCGATAAAACCCTTGAAAACATCGTGCACTTGACTTGACTCAAAATGCTCTTTTCGTGCTTGAAAACCTGTCTTGTCTGTCTTGTCTTGTCATATCATGTCGTGTCATGTATGTCATGCCATGTCAAGCTTGCTTGGAAATTAAACGTGTTCATGCTACTTGTGAGGGAAGGAAGACCCTTCTTCCTAAATGCTCATGCTTGCCATGCCATGTATCTTGTTTACTTGGAAAGTAAACTACTTGTGAGGGAAGGGAGACCCTTCTTGCTAAATGCTCATGCTTGCCACGCCATGTATCTTGCTTGCTGGGAATATAAACTACTTGTGAGGGAAGGGAGACCCTTCTTCCTAAATGCACTTGCAAGGGAAGGGAAACCCTTCTTATGCTATGTACTTGCGAGGGAAGGGAGGCCCTTCTTATGCATGCTAGTCTTGTTCTTACCAAAAGCGAGGTGAAACATATCGTAGGATATGTCCCACCTCTAATTCTCGTTCTTGAAAAACCTCGGTAAATCAAGTCAAGCATGCTGTGCTCATGCAATCGTGTGCATACTTGCATTTGAATTTAAATATGACATTTGGGTAATTCACAATACATATAGCATCAATAATTTGAACAAGTCAATATTCATGCAATTTAGGGAAAATAAGAAAGCACACTATCATAGGCCCTAGCAATTTCCATAATTAATTAAGCATGCATTTATTAATTTATAACTCATTTTATTCACCTTGGCATTTCATCAAGCATGAGGTGCGTTCATTATGTATTAACCCTACATCATGCTTTTCTAGGTGGATTGATGTTCACATCAGACATGTATGTTTATTATGGATACAATGCCCTCCCCATTTCATTCATCACATCATTCACACAGCATTCAATCGCCAATATCCATCTCCATTCGCACCATTCACACATTACAACTCATTTTATAATATAGATGGGAGAAAACAAGAGTAGAAAAGAGAAGAGAAAACTATAACTAAGAGGGTAGCATATGGGACCGACCTTGAAAAATGTGGAAAGAAATCCCTTGCAAAAATGTGCGTGAGTTGCTGCCCTAGCTTGGAGAACGTGCTCTACGAGTGCTTGAGCCTTAATCTAGAAGGAAAACGAGCTTGAGGATGATTGTGGGTTCACAACCCCTTTGATTTCTCACCAAATGCAAACCCTAGGCTAGGAAACCCCTTTCTCTTCTCTCCTTATCTCTCAAATCTCTACTTAGGGTTACTGAACCCTCAAATACTCGGGCAAAGCCTTTAAGGCACGAGTGAAATGCCCAAAAGACAAAAACACCCTTAATGAAAATTCTGCAAAAACGCGAATACCGAGCGATCAGTGGTTATGAGCAATCGATCGGTTGCCTACCGAGCAATCGGTGTTCTTGACCGTGCGATCGGACAAAAACATGCTCTCTGGAATTTTTTCCCATACAAAATTTTGAACCAATCGATAGATACCGATCGATCGGTTTTGGACCGATCGATCGCTGATAATGACTGAGCGATCGGTGCTCTGCAATTTTCTACACTGAGGCCATTTTCACCCATTTCTACTATTTGGACTTGTCCTACTTCTATTCTAACCTCTTCTAAACTTGCCTAGGACACTTGTAAGGCTATAGTTTATTATTAGATCATTTATTTAATTAATTATAGCATCCTTGAGACAATTCTCTAAGTTTTCAAATTATCATTTCATGAAATTGGAGATTGCAAGGTATCATGCCTTGGCACACATTCCAAGACATGAGCAAAAGTTCCGGGGTTCTACATCCTCCCCCCTTACAAAAATTTCATCCTCGAAATTTAGACAACGCCCTCATCACAAACCAAAACAAAACTACAAATCATATACTCATTCAAACAACTCCGGATACTTCGTTTTGACTTTGGCCTCACGCTCCCAAGTAGGTTTTTCTCGAGCATGATGCTGCCATTGCACAAGAACCAATTGGATAGTTTTGTTGCGAAGGACTTGATCTCTCCAATCCAATATATGAACCGGCCTCTCAACTAAAGTGAGATTCTCTCGAATTTCCAACGGCTCCAAGTCTATGACATGCGAAGGATCCGCAATGTACTTTCGAAGCATAGACACATGGAAAACGTTGTGAACCGCGGTCATGTGAGGTGGAAGAGCTACCCTGTAAGCAACTTCACGAACTCGCGTGATGATCTCGAACGGGCCAACATATCGAGGACTAAGCTTGCCTCGCCTACCAAATCTCATAACTCCTTTGCTAGGAGATACCTTCACAAAGACTTTATCCCCAACCTGGAATTCCAAGTCCCTGCGGCGCATGTCGGCATAGCTCTTTTGACGATCTTGAGCGGCTTTCAACCGATCCCGGATGATCTTGACTATGCTCGCAGTTTGCTCGATCAACTCCGGACCTAACACCTTTCTTTCTCCTACCTCATCCCAGTAGAGAGGAGACCTACAGCTTTGCCCATACAAGGCTTCAAACGGAGCCATTTGGATGCTCGCCTGGTAGCTGTTATTGTAGGCGAATTCAACCAAAGACAAGTGTTCTTCCCAACTGCCCTTGAAATCCAACATACATGCCCGAAGCATGTCTTCTATGACTTGGTTCACCCTCTCGGTTTGTCCATCCGTTTGTGGGTGAAATACGGTGCTGAAATCAAGTCGGGAACCCATGGCATCTTGAAAACTCTTCCAGAATCTTGATGTGAATCTTAGATCCCGATCTGACACAATACTAACTGGTACCCCGTGTAGCCTAACAACTTCCTTGATATATAGTGCGGCCAACTGACTAGAGTTGAAGGTAGTACGGTAGGGTAAGAAATGCGCAGACTTTGTTAAACGATCCACCACAACCCATATTGCATCCGAGTTCCTTGCCGTCTTTGGCAAACCAACAGTGAAGTCTATAGATATGTGCTCCCATTTCCACTCGGGAATAGGAAGAGACTGTAATAGACCTGCGGGCCGCATGTGCTCTGCTTTCACCTGCAGGCACACCAAACACCGTGCCACATATTCCGCAACATCCCTCTTCATATTCTGCCACCAAAAGTGACTCTTGAGGTTTCGGTACATCTTTGTACCTCCTGGATGCACCGTGTACTTTGCCCGGTGGGCTTCATCCATAATCTCTCGTCGAAGATCCGCATTGGCAGGAACACAAAGCCTTCCCTTGAATGTGATAGCACCTCGGCTAGTGAGAGAGAAGCCCTCACTACCCTTGGCAGCTTCCTTGTCCCAGAAAGCCAACAATTCAGCATCCGTGGCTTGATATTCTTAGATCAAATCCATAAAGTACGGTCGGACCGTGACATTTGCTAAAATAGGACTGCGGACAGAATCATTCACACTAATGTCCAGATTTGCCAAATCTTCCGATAATCTCCATTCCTGAACCAACATGTGGGCCAACAAACCCGGAGGTCTTCTACTCAAGGCGTCCGCCACTACATTCGCTTTGCCCAGGTGGTATTGAATGGTACAGTCATAGTCTTTCAAAAATTCCATCCAACGCAGTTGCCTTAGATTCAGCTCCTTTTGGGAAAAGAGATACTTGAGGCTTTTGTGATTCGTGAACACATAGAATTCTACCCCGTAAAGGTAATGGCGTAAAATCTCAAGTGCAAACACGACTGCAGCAAGTTCCAAGTTGTGCGTGGGGTAAGTCTTTTCATGCTCTTTCAATTGCCTTGATGCATAGGCAATGACCTTCTTGTGCTGCATGAGAACGCAACCAAGTCCAACGTGCGAGGTGTCACTGTACACCTCATACCCCCCAGGTCCAGATGGCACTGTAAGGACGGGGCCCGTGGTAAGCCTCTTCTTCAGCTCCGTGAAACTGATCTCGCACTTATCACTCCATACAAACTTGGCATTCTTCCTTGTCAGGTAAGTGAGCGGTGCAGTAAGGCTAGAGAAACCCTCTACGAATCTCTGGTAATAGCCTGCCAATCCAAGGAAACTGCATATCTCTGTGACACTCTTGGGCCTCGCCCAACTCATGATTGCCTCTATCTTCTTCGGATCTACCGAAATACCTTCCGCGGATACAACGTGGCCTAGGAATGCCACCTCTTCCAACCAAAACTCACACTTGCTAAGTTTAGCGTACAGCTTGTGCTCTCTCAGCATTTCCAAAGCAAGACGAAGGTCTCGCATGTGATCTTCCCGTGTCTGGAAATACACCAAGATATCATCAACAAACACGATCACGCATCGATCTAGGTATGGCTGGAACACCCAGTTCATCAAATCCATAAAGGTTGCCGGCGCATTTGTGAGACCAAAAGCATCACCAAGAACTCGTAATGTCCGTATCGAGTCCGGAAAGTTGTTTTGGGCACATCCTCAGCCTTGATCTTCAACTATTGATAGCCCGATCGAATATCGATCTTAGAGAAAAATTTTGCTCCCTTCAACTAATCGAACAAGTCATCAATCCTAGGCAATGGGTACCTATTCTTTATAGTGACTTTGTTCAACTGTCGGTAATCGACGCACATCCGCATCGAGCCATCCTTCTTCTTAACGAATAGCACTGGGGCACTCCACAGTGAGACACTTGGTCGTATGAAACCAAGACCTTGCAATTCCTCCAACTGAGTCTTCAACTCCTTGAGTTCAATAGGGGCCATTCTATACGGAGCCCTGAAAATAGGAGCTGTGCCTGGTGCAAGTTCGATCACAAACTCAATCTCCCTGTCTGGAGGCAATCCTGGTAACTCCTTTGGAAATACATCCAGGAATTCACTCACGACTGGAATAGTCGAAGAGTCCTTTGCCTCGAGGTTCGCTAGGCTTAACGCCACAAAACGGGCAATATCTCTACTTCTCAACCCCCGAAAATGAAATGGCTTGCCTTCCACTGGCTAGAAGAGTACCATCTTTTCGAAACAAGCCACATGCCCATGATGTGTTGCTAACCAATCCATTCCAAAGATGACATCGAAGTCTTGAAATTCGAGGATGATTAGATCAACCGATAATTCGTGGCTCCCCACTTGAACCACACTATTTCTATGCACTTTATCCGCCAATACTGTCTTGCCAAGAGGAGTCGAAATGGCTAACTCCGGTTCCAGCTGGCTAGGCTCAGAGGAAAAACCTTGAGAGAAACTCGACGATACGAATGAATGAGTAGACCCAGTGTCGATCAATACTCGACCCAAACATTCATTGACTAGTAAGGTTCCTGAAATTTTAGCTAGCTAAGTCAATCCATGCATCAACAGCGTATACATATCGGTATATATACATATAATCATGCCATATACGTACACAATCGAATAATACATAATAATAATTTGAAGGAAAATTAAATAAACTACAACTGCGTACCTTGCACTACATCGTCAGATGTAAGTGATCACCCTCTGTCAAGGCAAAAACTCACCCCTGGTTCACCTGGCGAGACGGAGGTGCAGAACGTGCAGGCTGAGAGGACGCCTGGTATGATCCTACTGGGCGTGCTAGGGGCCTAATCCCCTGAGACTGGCCTGGTAAATGCCGAGTAGGGCAATCCCAGATCATATGGCCCTGGCGACCGCAATGATAACATCCACCCGATGCTCTTCGGCAATCTCCTTCCGGATGCCTTCGGCCACATGAAGTGCAGACCTCATATGTGTAAGTTGAAGGGGCCGGAGGTCAAGCGTACCTCACCACCTGAGGTGCAACTGGCCGTGGGGCTGGAAGAGCCTGAGGTCGCGGTGCCTGAGGCATGTACGACCGTCGAACTTGAGGCGCATAAGATGGCCTCATAGGTGGTGCTGGCCACATGTACTGATAAGGGCTGGTATGAGCCCACCTCTCTGGAGGTGCTGAACTACTAGGTTGGCCTCTCGCCAACTCCCTCTTCTTAGACACCGCTTTAGAATTGGCCTCGACCAATAAGGCCTTGTCTACTACCTCAGGGTAGGTAGCATGTCTGAAAACTGAAACCTTCTCCATGATAACATCCTTGAGCCCTTGCTCAAACCTTCTTGCCTTCATTGCCTCTGTGGCAACCATGTGAGTCGTGAAGCGTGATAGTTCCGAGAACTTAGCCTCATAAGCGGCCACAGTCATCGAACCTTGATCCAGGTTGATGAACTCTCTTTCCTTCTTTTCCCGTGCCCCAATCGGAAAATACTTCTCATAAGAAGTGTCCTTGAACTCCTCCCAAGTCCAAGGTTGACCCTGCATAGTCAAATCTCGCGTTCTCAATGCGGACAACCACCAATGGTGGGCTTCGCCCTCTAGCATGAAAACAGACCATGCTACTTTCTCTTCCTCTGTCACAGAGAGAACCACAAATATCTTCTCCACTTGGAGGATCCAAGCCTCTGTAGCAAGAGGGTCCACACTCCCATGGAATGATGGAGGCCTCAATCTCCAGAATGCCTCAACCCCAGCTGTACGATGAACTGGAGTCGTAGGCAGTGGAGTAGGTGCCGCTAATGATGGTATAGTTTGCCGAGCCGCCAGGATGGCGAGAGTCTCAGCAATAGAGCCTAAGACCTGAGAGAGATCCGGTTGCTCAACCTCATCTTGAGACGAAGATGAAGCTCTGGTATGTGGTCCACGACCCCGTGTGCCCCCTCTCATGACTAAAGTCCTCAGAACAATAGCACCACATGAGTCTCACTTAAAACCACAACTTATCACAGTTCCAATTCACAATAATTCAATTTGTATTAGTTGTATAATACTGATATACATCGCATCACAACCATCAGTGTATTTATCATATTATACCTTGGTGTTCTAGCGTTCCTAAGACTCGTACTTGGTTGATGCAACCATTTTGACTAAGACTAAAGTTTAGTCTTACACTTGGATCATGACTCGCTTCCGACTTACTTCCTTCCTAACTTGTTTCCTAACATATGCTCTTGTCAAGCCGTGGTATTAGATTCTAAGTGACCCTAGAGACCTAAAGCCTAAGCTCTGATACAACTTCTGTCGCGACCCAAAACCCACCCTAGGAGTTAGAGTGAATCTTGGACGACTCATCATAACTAGCATGACTTGCTTGACCAAAATAACCTGCAAAAACCCACAAGGCATATACAATAGAGGGCCTAATAGCGGAAACATACTCTAACATAGCACAGCGGAAGACTTAACCAAACCTCTATGTATATATATATGTGATCCAAGTTTATACATAAAGATACACAAAAGAAAGTACGGATAGGCCCGCCAAAATACATGAATACATCTCTCTCAACTCACCCACAACTATTCACTCAGAATCTACCACCTCTAATAATAACCCTCTACCGGAGGTTCCTCCACAGGTTCCTTGACATACTCCTCCTCCACCCAAGGGCTCGGAGCACAGATATCAAAATGAGCAGCCGCTCCGCTATCACTAGCCGACATAAGTATGGCTAAGCATGGAATACTCAGCGTGTACCGAATGCTAACCAACAGTCATAGTACAGCAACAATGATATATATATATAAGTAGGAAGTAGTTAATCTCATAACAGGAAAGTAAAGCAGTTTATAATCATGCTTGCATTTTTGTAAAAGCCGATAAAACCCTTGAAAACATCGTGCACTTGACTTGACTCAAATTGCTCTTTTCGTGCTTGAAAACTTGTCTTGTCTGTCTTGTCTTGTCGTATCAAGTCGTGTCATGCCATGTCAAGCTTGCTTGGAAATTAAACGTGTTCATGCAACTTGTGAGGGAAGGGAGACCCTTCTTCCTAAATGCTCATGCTTGCCATGCCATGTATCTTGTTTGCTTGGAAAATAAACTACTTGTGAGGGAAGGGAGACCCTTCTTCCTAAATGCACTTGCGAGGGAAGGGAAACCCTTCTTATGCTATGTACTTGCGAGGGAAGGGAGGCCCTTCTTATGCATGCTAGTCTTGTTCTTGCCAAAAGAGAGGTAAAACATATCGTAGGATATGTCCCACCTCTAATTCTCATTCTTGAAAAACCTCGGTAAATCATGTCATGCATGCTGTGCTCGTGGAATCATGTGCATACTTGCATTTGAATTTAAATATGACAATTGGGTAATTCACAATACATATAGCATCAATAATTTGAATAAGTCAATATTCATGCAATTTAGGGAAAATAAGAAAGCACACTATTATAGGCCCTAGCAATTTCCATAATTAATTAAGCATGCATTTATTAATTTATAACTCATTTTATTCACCTTGGCATTTCATCAAACATGGGGTGCGTTCATTATGTATTAACCCTACATCATGCTTTTCTAGGTGGATTGATGTTCACATCACACATGTATGTTTATTATGGATACAATGCCCTCCCCATTTCATTCATCACATCATTCACACGACATCCAATCGCCAATATCCATCTCCATTCCCACCATTCACACATTACAACTCATTTTATAATATAGATGGGAGAAAACAAAAGTAGAAAAGAGAAGAGAAAACTATAACTAAGAGGGTAGCATATTGTACCGACCTTGAAAAATGAGGGAAGAAATCCCTTGTAAAAACGTGAGTGAGTTGCTGCCCTAGCTTGGAGAACATGCTCCACGAGTGCTTGAGCCTTGATGTTGAAGGAAAACAGGCTTGAGGATGATTGTGGGTTCACAACCCCTTTCATTTCTCACCAAATGCAAACCCTAGGTTAGGAAACCCCTTTCTCTTCTCTCCTTATCTCTCAAATCTCTACTTAGGGTTAATGAACCCTCAAATACTCGGGCAAAGCCTTTAAGGCATGAGTGAAATGCCCAAAAGACAAAAACACCCTTAATGAAAATTCTGCAAAAACGCGAATACCGAGCGATCGATGGTTATGACCGATCGATCGGTTGCCTACCGAGCGATCGGTGTTCTTGACCGTGCGATCGGTCAAAAACATGCTCTCTGGAATTTTTCCCCATACAAAATTTTGAACCAGTCGATAGATACCGATCGATCGGTTTTGGACCGATCGATCACTAATAATGACCGAGTGATCAGTGCTCTGCAATTTTCTACACTGAGGCCATTTTCACCCATTTCTACTATTTGGACTCGTCCTACTTCTATTCTAACCTCTTCTAAACTTGCCTAGGACACTTGTAAGGCTATAGTTTATTATTAGATCATTTATTTAATTAATTATAGAATCCTTGAGACAATTCTCTAAGTTTTCAAATTATCATTTCATTAAATTGGACATTATAAGGTATCATGCCTTGGCACACATTCCAAGACATGAGCAAAAGTTCTGGGGTTCTACAGATTTCACTACCGGTCAACTGATAGGCAACCGATCGACTGATGCCCACTACCGGTCGACCGAATATCACACTAAATGTATGGGATTTTATTCCAAAGAGGTCATTTTTGACCGGTCGACCAGCCATGCATACTTTTGCCCAGTTTGGCATTTTTAACCAGTCGGCAAGGGTAGTATGGTCATTTGACCTCCGTTTTTTCCTATATAAACCTAATTTTATGGGTGGAGGGTTTCATAAACCCTCAAGCATGCATTAGAGAGATTTGAGGAAGTGGAAAAGAGTTCTAAGTGTCAAATTGAGGGATGTTTAAACATTGCTCTAGTTTGGTCTTCGGTTATCGGAATTGAGTAATGCTTGAAATTTTTGAAAGATAATGAAGTCCTCTTTGAGGTTCATGCTTTACGCTTTTTCATATTTTTAGTGTAAGTTATGCCAAATGTGAGGTTTCCGAAAGGTGGTCGGCTGTCGATTCTGCAGTTATTTTGAACCAGTCCACTTGTGGGCTCATTTATACCATTAAGAACTCATATTTAGGACTTGCCAAAACATAAAGTTGTTCCCCTTCGAAAGACGAGTTCAACGCAAGTTGAATCATCTTAATTTGATAAGCAAGTCAAAAGTTATGGTCAAAATACCGAGGTGGGAAAAACGGGAAGCAAGGTGACCAAACCGGACGACCGAACTTGTGACCGGTCGACCGGTCAACTGTTCATTTGCGCTTTGACCGACTTCCAGTGCTGTTTTAAGGGTATTTTGCGGTTTTGGCAATCCAAAACTCTTATATAAACCCACATTTCGTGGGACTAAGGGTTCTAACAAATGGGGGAGACATTTTGAGGGGAAAAGAGAGAGAGAAAGGGAAGGAAGATTGGGGATTTCCAAGAGCGGTTTTCTGAAGATCAAGGGGAGTCCAAATCAAATTTGGATAATCCTCTTAAGCAAGGATCTTCATCATCAAGTGGTGGTGTCTTCTTCCTCCAGCTTGGAGCATTCTCTACAAGTGAGATTGTAGAGATCCCGAATCTTTTCCATGTTTTTACTTCATTGTATTATAGTCCTTGTGATGTTTTGATATTTATTGTATTATATATTTATTTGGTGTGGTGTAAACTAGGCTTAATCAAACTTGTAACGGAGGGATGTCATATCACACCCTAAAATTTACGAAGCTCTAGTTTTGGCACCGTTTACTGGAATTGAGTGATTTTTAAACCATTAGAAAGGTGTGGGAACCCTCTTCGAAGTTCATGTTTAATATTTTTCCTTATTTTGAGTTTAAGCCAAGTCAATGGTGGGTTTTATCTGATGGAATTGCAGATCAGTCAACTTTGGGGACAATTTAGTCTATTAATTAAGTGGAATTTAGAAATTCTGAAACACTAAAATTTTCGTTTTCGAAAGACGAATCCAATGCAAGTTGAATCGTCGAAATCCGACGAACGAGTCAAAAGTTATGGCCGAAACAGTAAAGCGGGTCAAAAATCTGTAGGCAACCGATCGCTCGGTCAGAAGTAGCGATCGATCGGTCCAAAACCGATCGATCGGTATCTATCGACTAGTCCAGAATTTTGTATGCCAAAAATTTCCAGAGAGTGCTTTTTTGACCGATCGACCGGTCAAGAGCACCAATCGCTCAGTTGAGAACCGATCGCTCGGTCATAACTACAGATCGCTCGGTCCTTCGTGTTTTTGCAGAATTTTAGTAAGGGCTTTTTGGTCTTTTGTTCTCAGACCTTGGGGCTATAAATAGGGGGTCCTACTCGAAATATTAAAATACCCTACCTATTTCTAACCTAATTTGGCAAAAAGGGGAGAAAACCTAGGGTTTGAGGGAGAGGGTTGCTTGGAGAAGAAGGAGGTTGCTAGAAGATTGAGAGGAAAGCTTGGAGATCGTCCTCAAAGCTTCTCCAAATCTCCTCGGAAGCGTTTTGAATCCAAGGGAAGGATTCCTAAGGTCGATATACTATCCTAATCAACTCTATTTTAATGTTTTGTGAATATTAATTGATAGAAATGATAGAATAGAGATTAAATGCATTTTTCTCAAATTTTCTATGAAGTAAGCAAATTATAGATGGAAATGTGGATTGGATGTGGATAGAATATATGGAGGATGGGAAATGCATGGAGGATGGGATTAATATGTGGATGTGAATAGTGAATTGATTGTATGGATGAATTATGGTTTGATGAATGCTTGAAAATATAGAAGGGAAATGGATTCATATTATGCGTACACAAGGTGTTTGTGAAAATGCTTGAAAGGATAAATGCTATTATACTCTTATGAAATGGTGGTAAATTGATTATGAATTGCGATATGAATTATGATAAGATATGTATATGTGAATTGTTTGTTAAGTATGTCTAATTATTTGCATGGAAATTGATAGTCGGAAAGGTAAGAACTTAGAGGAACACCTCTCAAACCGGGAATTCTCTAACTATTTGGTATGGGATAGTATAGTGGAGTTTCCATGGTGGAAGATCGGAATCTAAGCAATTACCAACTCGAATGTTAATTTCGACACTTAAGCACATATGCACGTGTATGTTAAGATAAGAGTCTCACAAGTCACACATGTGGACCACAAGCATGAGCATGGCATACGTATGACATTCTGAATAAGCATAAGCATGGCATGGTTTGTATCCGCCAAGAACGGGATGTCAATTACATTTGATTCTTAGGCATGGTCCGTATCCGCCAAGAACGGCATGTCAACCATTTGATTCTTAGACATGGTCCGTATCCGCCAAGAACGGCATGTCACATCAGTGTATGATCTGAATAAGTGCATAAGCATAAACATCTCACAAGCACGTGGTCTTATATGCATAAGCAACTCATAAGTGTATTGTCTTCCAAGTCTAAGATTCTCACAAGTACACGAGTGAAGGTGATGATATGATGTATATGCGCACACGTTCTTCCGCACTTTGATTATGTTATTATGTTATTGGATATGTTTCTGACTAAGTGCAGGTATATTATTATTGTTGGTTGGATTTTATATACACTGAGTACCTTTGTACTCAGCCGGACTTCGTCTTGGCAGGTTTAGAGCAGGAGTACACGGCGGAGCCGTGGGTTGAGGAAACATACGCAGAGGAAGGAGGTGAAGGTGAGCCTTCTGAGGAGGGAGCCAAGGACTTGGGTGGCTACACCTCTTAGTTTTTATTTCATTTGATTAAGAGAGTGTATTAGACTTGAGTAGATGTTGCTTAGTAGACTTTTATAGTTGTGTATCAGACTCTTTGGTTTTAGTGGGTTGTATTTGTTGACTATAGACTCGTACTATTTAGTTGGTTACAGTTGATATATCGGAAATTTTACTATCCCCATTTTTGGAGACTCGTGTTAGTGTGCCTTGCATGTCATGGATTTTAAGGAGGTTTAAGTAATGTAGTGATCCCAAAGTCCTATTTTAGCCTTGTAGGATTTTGGGGTCGTTACAGAGGTGGTATCAGAGGTCAAGGCATTAGAGTCCTTAGGGCTAAGGTATTAAGTGTAGGGTATAGGAAGATGTGAACCTTAGGGAAGCAACATCAAGTTCAGGACTTTAAAATTGTTGAGGATTGAGTTTTGATTAAGTGTAGACTTAGGAATTTATGTGTGTGTTCTAAATAGATTTTTTTTTTCTTCTCAGGTTTGTAAGCATGAGAAGGGGTGGAAGAAATAATAGGAATGGAGGAGGCAGTGTGACTGATGGGGATACTCCAGACGGTACCCGCTAGGCAAATGTGGGTCGGGCCATGGAAGCTATTGCTGCAGCCATTGAAAGGCAGGCTGAAATTATGGCTCAGCAAACTGCATTACTAGCGGTTGGTCAAGCTAGGCAAGAGAGGCAGATTGATGTTCACCCACCCCGTCACAACGGAGTGGAAGCTTTTAGATGAGTCCTCCAGCCTTCTATGGTAGTACGGATCCCTCAGTTGCCGAGTTATGGATCATGCAACTAGAGAAGATTTTCTCCGTGCTTGAGGCCACCGATGAGCAGAGGGTGAAATGGGCCTCTTTTCTCATGGAAGGTGAAGCGGAACATTGGTGGAGGGCAGCATCTAGGCAGAGGAATGAGGTGCGAGCTGAACAAGAGTGGACTTGGGGAGAGTTCCTCGACATCTTCTACGAGAGATACTTCCCGGTGTTTGTGAGAGATCAGAAGGAGATTGAATTCTCTACCTTGGACCAAGGGAGGATGTCAGTGGCCGAGTATGAGGCCAAGTTTGTAGAGCTCTCTAGGTTCGCTCCTCACTTGATTGCTACGGAGAGAATGAAGGCAAAGAGGTTTGAGCGAGGCTTAAAGGATTTTATCTGGGAGAAGGTTTCGATACTTTAACTCGAAACATGTAGGGAGGTGTATCAGCTCGCCTTGATAGCTGAGAAGAATTCATAGGAATTTTTGAAGAAGAGGGAGAAGATGCAAGCAAGCAGGTTTGTCCCCCAGGACAAGAGGTCGAGGATAGCAGGTCCTATGCCCATTGCTAGGCCTACCCCGTATCAGAGGCCTACTCAGGCAGCCCCTCGAGCATCTCAGGTGGCTCCGCCTACTGCTGGTACCCAGTTATATGATACATGCAGCCAGTGCGGAAAGAGGCATAGAGTGGGAGAGTGTAGGGGAATTACTGGAGGTTGTTTCTATTGTGGAGAGGTCTCACACCGGATCCGAGATTGCCCACTCCACATTTAGCAGGGGCTTCAGTCGACTCAGCCATAGGGAGTCAGGCCCCCAGGTAGGCAGTCCACACAGCAGAGGCCACCACAGGGTCCTAGACCTTAGCAGCCTCGCCAGCCAGCTCAGGGTCGAGTGTTTGCTACCTCAGAGCGGGATGCACAGGCGTCCGACGACGTTGTGCAGGGTACGTTTAATTGTGTTTTAGTCAATTAAAATATTGTTCTGATGCTATGAGTGTGATATTAAATGTTATGTGGTATGATGTAAGATGCATGTATGTATTCATGATTTGACAAATTAGCTTTGTGTATTAATTCAGGCTCATTGTTGATAAATGATTTCCTCGCTTATGTTTTGATCGATACTGGTTCCACTCACTCCTTCGTCACACCTAGTTTTGTACGAGAGTTTCCGATTGAGCCAAGTCTGTTAGATCGTGAATTGTCGATTGCTACTCCTGTTGGTAGTTTGGTCATCACCGATAAGGTCTATCGAGCTTGTGATATTCGAGTAGGTCAGAGAGAGATACCAGCTGATCTGATTGTCCTTGAGTTCAAAGACTTTGACGACATTTTAGCCATGGATTGGCTTTCCAAATACCATGGGCATGTCGACTGTTTTGGGAAAGTGGTCAACTTTAGACCAATCAGTGAGCCCTCTTTTCATTTCGAAGGGTTGAAGAAGAAGGATTTAGCTCGTTTCGCGGCATTGAGTCTTACTACCTCGGAAGCACCAGATTCCTCAAGTATTCCAGTTGTAGAGGAATTTATGGATGTCTTTCCCAAGGACTTACCGGGTTTGCCACCGGATAGAGAAGTAGAGTTTGTAATTGAGTTGGCTCTGGGTACGGCACCCATCTCTAAAGCGCCATATAGGATGGCTCCAGCAGAGTTGAAAGAGCTTAAGGAGCAGATTGACGAATTGCTTGGTCTTGGATTTATCCACCCAAGTGTATCACCTTAGGGAGCTCCAGTGTTGTTTGTGAAGACGAAGGATGGTTCGATGAGGATGTGCATCGACTATCTGCAACTGAACAAGGTCACTATCAAGAACAAATATCCTTTACCTAAGATCGATGACTTGTTTGATCAGTTGCAAGGAGCTAAGTATTTCTCCAAGATTGATTTGAGGTCGGGCTACCATCAACTGAAGATAAAGGCAGAAGATGTGCCTAAGTCTGCTTTCAGGACCAGATATGGGCATTTTGAATTCTTAGTCATGCCGTTCGGTTTGACAAATGCCCCGGCAGCATTCATGGATCTCATGAACAGGATCTTCAAGCCGACTCTGGACCGCTATGTGATCGTGTTTGTGGATGACATTGTAGTGTACTCCAGGACACAGAAGGAGCATGAGATGCATCTCCGGATCACCCTGAAGACACTTCGTGAGCATAAGCTATATGCTAAGCTTAGCAAGTACGAGTTTTGGCTAGAAAAGGTAGCATTTCTAGGCCATCTTGTGTCAGAAGAGGGGATTTCAGTTGACCCTGCTAAGATAGAAGCAGTGGAAGGATGGGGAAGGCCAAAGAGTGTTACAGAGGTTCGAAGTTTCTTGGGCCTAGCTGGATATTATCGAAGATTTGTAGAAGGATTTTCTAGTTTGGCAGCTCCGCTTACTCATCTAACTCGAAAGAACACTAGATTCGAGTGGAATGAGAAATGTGAGAAGAGTTTTCTTGAGTTGAAGAAGCGTTTCACCATCGCTCCAATCTTGACTGTTCCATCGGGTAGTGAAGATTTTGTGGTGTATAGTGATGCCTCACTCATTGGGTTAGGTTGTGTTCTTATGCAACACGGGAAGGTGATTGCCTATGCTTCTCGGAAGTTGAAAGAGCACGAGAAGAACTATCCTACCCATGATTTGGAGTTAGCAGCCTTGGTTTTTGCTCTTAAGATCTGGAGACACTACTTGTACGGTGCGCAGTTTGAAGTTTTCACCGACCACAAAAGTCTAAAGTATTTATTCTCGCAGAAAGAGCTGAATTTGAGGCAGTGTCGTTGGGTGGAATTCCTCAAGGTTTATGATTGCTCTATCCAGTACCACCCGGGGAAAGCGAATGTAGTGGCAGATGCGCTAAGTAGGAGACCTACTGGGTTCTTGGCACACTTGATGGTCCAAGAATGGAAGTTACTAGAAGAGGTGTCTAGCCTCAATGCGGGTTTCAGTGTGGGAGCATCTGGAGCCTTGTTGGCTAACATTATGGTCAGGCCAACTTTATTGAACAGGATTAAAGACCTGCAGAGGAATGATGGAGAACTGCACACTGCTATGAATAAGTCGCTTAACAGCGGGTTTGAGGATTTCTCTTGGAGGGATGGTGGAGTTTGTTTCAAGGGTAGACTTTGTGTTCCGGATGATGAGGATTTAAGAAGGGAGATTCTGGATGAAGCACACAAGTCCAAGTACACCGTGCATTCGGGAGGTACTAAGATGTACTAGAACCTTAAGAAGTATTTCTGTTGGAAAGGTATGAAGAAAGATGTGGCTACCTTTGTATCCAAGTGTTTGGTGTGTCAGCAGGTGAAGGCCGAACACAGGAGGCTGGCAGGACTTCTTCAGTCTCTTCCTATTCCCAAGTGGAAGTGGGAAAATATCTCCATGGATTTTGTTGTTGGTTTGCCAAAGACGGCCAAGAACTTTGATGCCATTTGGGTTGTGGTTGATCGATTGACTAAATCAGCTCACTTTCTTCCATATCGGACCACTTTCAACTCCAATCAATTGGCTAACCTCTATATCAATGAGATAGTTCGTTTGCATAGAGTGCCAGTTGGCATTGTTTCTGATCGAGATCCGAGATTTACATCCAGATTCTGGAAGAGTTTTCAGCAGGCCATGGGTTCCCATTTGGATTTTAGTACGACATTTCATCCGCAGACAGATGGGCAAACTGAAAGAGTGAACCAGATCATAGAGGACATGCTACGAGCCTGCATGTTAGACTTTCAGAGTAGTTGGGTTGATCACTTGCCGTTGGTTGAGTTTGCCTACAACAACAGCTATCAAGCTAGCATTCAGATGGCACTGTTTGAGGCACTTTATGGGATGAGTTTTCGTTCACCTTTGTGTTGGGACGAAGTTGGTGAGAGGAAGCTTTTGGGTCCCGAGCTCGTTGGTCAGACTGTGGATAGAGTTCAGTTGATTAGGGAGAGATTGAAAGCAGCTCAGAGTAGACAGAAGAGCTATGCCGATACTCGGAGGAGAGATCTTGAGTTCCAAGTCGGAGATTTTGTGTTTGTAAAGATCTCACCTATGAAGGGGGTGATGAGATTCGGCAAGCGGGGCAAGCTTAGTCCGAGATATGTGGGTCCTTTTGAGATCATCACCCGAGTCAGGGAAGTTGCTTATCGGGTCACCTTACCACCTCACATGGAAGGTGTGCATAATGTCTTTCACATCTCTATGTTGAGAAAGTACATTACTGATCCTTCACATGTCATTCATTTGGAACCGTTGGAAATTCGGGAAGATTTGACTCTAGTGGAGCAACCGGCTCGAATTTTGGACCGGAAAGAGCAAGTTTTGCGTTCAAAGGTCATTCCTCTTGTGCTCTTGCAATGAGAGCATCACTCTAGAGAAGAGGCTACTTAGGAGAGAGAAGCCGAAGTCCGCGAAAAGTACCCACATTTATTCACCTAAGGTACGTAATCTCGAGGATGAAATTCTTTTAAGGAGGGGAGGATGTAGAGACCCCGAATCTTTTTCATGTTTTACTTCATTGTATTAGGGGTATTATAGTCCTTGTGATGTTTTGATGTTTATTGTATTATATATTTATTTGGTGTGGTGTAAACTAGGCTTAATCAAACTTGTAACGGAGGGATGTCATATCACACCCTAAACTTTAGGAAGCTCTAGTTTTGGCACTGTTTACTAGAATTGAGTGATTCTTGAACCATTAGAAAGGTGTGGGAATCCTCTTCGAAGTTCATGTTTAATGTTTTTCCTTATTTTGAGTTTAAGCCAAGTCAATGGTGGGTTTTATCTGATGGAATTACAGATCAGTCAACTTTGGGGATAATTTAATCTATTAATTAAGTGGAATTTAGAAATTCTAAACTACCCAAAATGTTCATTTTCGAAAGACGAATCCAACGCAAGTTGAATCATCGAAATCCGACGAATGAATCAAAAGTTATGGCCAAAACAGTAAAGCGGGTCAAAAATCTGTAGGCAACCGATCGCTTGGTCAGAAGTAGCGATCGATCGGTCCAAAACCGATCGATCGGTATCTATCGACTGGTCCAGAATTTTGTATGCGAAAAACTTCCAGAGAGTGCTTTTTTGACCGATCGACCGGTCAAGAGCACCGATCGCTCGGTTGAGAACCGATCGCTCGGTCATAACCACAGATCGCTCGGTCCTTCGTGTTTTTGCAGAATTTTAGTAAGGGCTTTTTGGTCTTTTGGTCTCAGACCTTGGGGCTATAAATAGGGGGTCCTACTCGAAATATTAAAATACCCTACCTATTTCTAACCTAATTTGGCAAAAAGGGGAGAAAACCTAGGGTTTGAGGGAGAGGGTTGCTTGGAGAAGAAGGAGGTTGCTAGAAGATTGAGAGGAAAGCTTGGAGATCGTCCTCAAAGCTTCTCCAAATCTCCTCAGGAGCGTTTTGAATCCAAGGAAAGGATTCCTAAGGTCGATATACTATCCTAATCAACTCTATTTTAATGTTTTCTGAATATTAATTGATAGAAATGATAGAATAGAGATTAAATGCATTTTTCCCAAATTTTCTATGATGTAAGCTAATTATAGATGGAAATGTGGATGGAAATGTAGATTGGATGTGGATAGAATATATGGAGGATGGGAAATGCATGGAGGATGGGATTAATATGTGGATGTGAATAGTGAATTGATTGTATGGATGAATTATGGTTTGATGAATGCTTGAAAATATAGAAGGGAAATGGATTCATATTATGCGTACACAAGGTGTTTGTTAAAATGCTTGAAAGGATAAATGCTATTATACTCTTATGAAATTGTGGTAAATTGATTATGAATTGCGATATAAATTATGATAAGATATGTATATGTGAATTGTTTGTTAAGTATGTCTAATTATTTTCATGGAAATTGATAGTCGGGAAGGTAAGAACTTAGAGGAACATCTCTCAAACCGGGAATTCTCTAACTATTTGGTATGGGACAGTATAGTGGAGTTTCCATGGTGGGAGATCGGAATCTAAGCAATTACCAACTCGAATGTTAATTTCGACACTCAAGCACATATGCACGTGTATTTTAAGATAAGAGTCTCACAAGTCACACATATGGACAACAAGCATGAGCATGGCATACGTATGACATTCTGAATAAGCATAAGCATGGCATGGTCCGTATCCACCAAGAACAGCATGTTAATTACATTTGATTCTTAGGCATGGTCCATATCCGCCAAGAACGGCATGTCAATTACATTTGATTCTTAGGCATGGTCCGTATCCGCCAAGAACGGCATGTCAACCATTTGATTCTTAGACATGGTCCGTATCCGCCAAGAACGGCATGTCACATCATTGTATGATCTGAATAAGTGCATAAGCATAAACATCTCACAAGCACGTGGTCTTATAAGTATAAGCAACTCATAAGTGTATTGTCTTCCAAGTCTAAGATTCTCACAAGTACACGAGTCAAGGTGATGATATGATGTATATGCGCACACGTTCTTCCGCACTCTGATTATGTTATTATGTTATTGGATATGTTTCTGACTAAGTGCAGGTATATTATTATTGTTGGTTAGATTTTATATACACTGAGTACCTTTGTACTTAGCCAGACTTCATCTTGGAAGGTTTAGAGCAGGAGTACACGGCGGAGCCGTGGGTTGAGGAAACATACGCAGAGGAAGGAGGTGAAGGTGAGCCTTCTGAGGAGGGAGCCAAAGACTTGGGTGGCTACACCTCTTAGTTTTTATTTCATTTGATTAAGAGAGTGTATTAGACTTGAGTAGATGTTGCTTAGTAGACTTTTAAAGTTGTGTATCAGACTCTTTGGTTTTAGTGGGTTGTATTTGTTGACTATAGACTCGTGCTATTTAGTTGGTTACAGTTGATATATCGGAAATTTTACTATCCCCATTTTTGGAGACTCGTGTTAGTGTGCATTGCATGTCATGGATTTTAAGCAGGTTTAAGTAATGTGGCGATCCCAAAGTCCTATTTTAGCCTTGTAGGATTTTGGGGTCGTTACAGAGATCATCCTCTGTCAAGTTGGGGGTTCTCCAAATCAAGGGGTTTTCTTCAAGATCAAGCTTTCATCTTCAAAGTTAGTACACCCTACTAACTACTTTAGTAATAACCTAGGTTTATGTTAAAAGGATGCCATTGGATTTCTTTAGTTCATGGTTTTCTTGATTTGCTTTATTAAATCCCTCAATTAAACAAGATAAAGAAGAAATTGTGGATGTGTGAGATGTTGGATGTGGATGAGGTGATTGGATGCTATGTGTTGTGATGGATGATGTGTGATGAAAATGGTGGAAGGGCATTGTACACATAAGGAACACACCCCATGTGTTTGATGGAATGGTTGAATGAGAAAACATGAATTAAATAAATATAAGAATGTTGCACACTACTTGTTTGATAAAATGCAGGAATGACCTTGAAAACCAAGACTAAGGAAATATGAATAAAGGTTAAAGAAATGTTGCATGCTAAGTATTTGACAAAATGTATGAATGAGAATTCAAGGAAATTAAAGGAGATTATTAAAGCATGAGTTATGTAGTTTTCTTTAAAATGATAATTTTAGATTAATGGCCCTACATGCTTGTTTTAAATTCCAGCATAGTTATAAAAAGAATTGAAATGCAATATGTGTCCTTTGAAGCACTATGATAGTATGATTGTCACGAATGACACACACACCAAGCATGCATGCATGGACCAAACTTTTAAGCAGGATCAACATGTAAGAAAACCACGAGGATAAGATATGTGATTTACAACATGAATGACAAAGCCGGACATTGGGTCGATCAAGGGTAGGGCATATCCCTCGGATATGTCATACCTGGCTCACAAGAAAACAAGCAAGTTAATTTGCTAATGTGTTCCATCCCATTATAGTTCGGGCATTACTAAAGCAAGATCAAGAACAAGAATAACTAATATGTTCTGTTCCACCATAGTCCAGGCACTAGTCAAGTCAAGGCACGGAGGCTAATGTGTTCCGTTCCATTATAGTCCGGGCATTAGTCAAGCAAGAATAACTAGTGTGTTCAGTTCCACCGTAGTCCGGGCACTAGTCAAGTCAAGACATGAGGCTAATGTGTTCCGTTCCACCATAGTCCGGGCATTAGTCAAGCAAGATACTAATGTGTTCCATTCAATCATAGTCTAGGCATTAGTAAGCAAGAATACTAATGTGTTCCATTCCACCATAGTCCGGGCACTACTCAAGTCAAGGCAAGGATACTAATGTGTTCCGTCCCATTATAGTTCGGGCATTAGTAAAGCAAGTACAAGATGCTAATGTGTTCCATCCCATTATAGTTCAGACATTAGTAAAGCAAGTATAAGATGCTAATGTGTTCCGTCCCATTATAGTTCGGACATTAGCAAAGCAAGGCAAGAAGCTAGTATATCCGTCAATTTCATAGTTCGGGTACTAGCCAAATAAGATAAGTGAACTAAAGAACCTCATAAGACATATAACGAACTCACAAGACTCACAAGGTAATGGAAAACACGTATGAGTTAAAGCATGAATAAAATGTATGATTTAAAGTATGATGTTCAAGAATTGTACAAGTGTTAGTTATATTAACTTCCACACTCTGATTATGTATATGTGAAAATGAATTGTACCATAATATACAGAAACTCGATCATGCATATGCATATGTGTCCGTGTAGCAATTGTGATATAACATAGTAGACATTTAAAGGAAACACTTTGCCTATTATAATATGGCTAATGCTTAACATAATTCACCCATCACAATAATCCATATACAATAACATTACATCATCTAGTCACATTGAAAATTAGGTTTTTCTACTTGTTTTTCCAAAAACTTATGGCTTTTAACATGCTTTTCTTCTTTGGATACTAACATATAAAACATCTCAATAAATACCGTATTTTATTTGTTGGTTGAAAGCCGCGTCATCACATTTAACTCACATCATCATTCATAGGATTTTATCTTGATATAGAAAGGGATCCATGAAATCAATGGCTAGGAACAACTATAAGGCTATCTATGTCTATATTTGTCAAGAAAATCATATTTATCAATAATGGTATATGAAATTAGAACCTAGTAGAGTGTATCTACCTTTTGGGATGAAATCCCTTTGATCCAATACTTGAAGAAGCTTGAGGAAGGTTGTAGAAGTGAAACCCAAGCTTGTGGATGCAGATCCAAGCTCCAATGGTGTGTGAGGATGAGATCCAAGCTTGAGGAAGCTTGGGAAGTGATGATTCGAGATCCTCTTTGATCTACTACAAAGCCCCCTTTTGGAAACCTAAGTTGCCTCCTTTTTCTCTCAAAATATCATTCTCTAGGTGTTAGAAACTTTGGTTCCCCGAAAATGGGGTATTTATAGGTGTTTGGGTTGAGAAAAACCCTAAAAAAAATATTTCTGGGTGATCTCACTCAAGCGGGCTTCCATCTCGCTTGAGCGGGTTGCTCCCGAGACTCAGAAACACCATTTTGGTTGATCTCGCTCGAGTGGGTTTGGATCTCGCTCGAGCTACTTTGTCTGCAAAAATGTCATTCGGTATTTTGACCATAACTTTTGACTTGGTGGTCGGATTTTGATGATTCAACTTGTGTTCAATTCGTCTTTTGAAGAGGAACAAATTTAATGTTTTACATAACTTCTAATTTTGAGTTTTACTTTTTAAAAATGGCTCTAAAGCCGACTGATCTGCAAATGGGTTTTGTCAACGCATATTGCAGCAGATCCGATTTTGGAAATCGGACATTTGGCTTAACCCCGACTCAAAATCTGGGAAAATGGTAAACATGAACCTTGAAGAGGATTCTAATACCTTTTCAAAAAAGTCAAGAATCACTTAATTCCGATGAACGGTGACTAAACTAGAGCTTCATAGAGTTGAGGGAAATGCCGAAACATACCACTTCAACACCTAGAACACATCGAGTGCTTTCACACTCTTTTCCCTTGGTTCCGAAACCATTCTCACACCTTATGAATTCTTACCCCATAGGTTTTTAACCCACCTAGGTGATCATCTAACTCACACCAATGTGCATGAGAGGTCCTGGCTTCTTTATACCTCATGCACTAGCACTATTCACTTACAACCCATGCATTAGCACTTAGGGTATTTATACCCTTTCTTTCACCCACATAGAGTACACTTATACTATCATTTTTGAGACTCAACACACTCACCTAAAAACCTTCACTTGACTCACTTCATACCAAGAACACAATGGAAGGCCTTATGCCTTTACACCCACCATTTAAGGGCATTATTTACTGACACTGTTCCTCGTACAGTGAACTCGGTTCTGTGGTTCTACATCCTCCCCCCCTTATAGGAATTTCATCCTCAAAATTAGGACGATACGCACTCAAGCAGGAATATTTGTCCCACATTTCCCTTAAATAGTACTGAATCAAAATTTACATATAACTTTCTATATGTAGTATGTCATATACTCATACAACACATCATAATTAAGTCAAGCATTGTGTAGTAGCACCCATATAATATAAGTAGCATGTTCTTACACACATAGCAACATATCACATAGCTTGAACATTCACATGTTAACTACATGACATGGGCATACCTGGCACGACACCCTCACATGCATGTGTGCCTTGCTCGGTTAAGGCAAAGACCCTACCCTGATTCGCCTGACGAGGCGGCTGAGTGGGTCGTGGGGGCCTCGTGACCTAAGTAGATCCCTGCTGAGGCTCTTGCCTAATTGGGAGTCTGCTTTCTCTAGGCTGGACTCTTTGAGACAGTCGTCCTGGAAAATCCCTAATCCTGTGTCCCGGAAGACCACAGTGGAAGCACCCACCTACCAACTTTCGACATTCTCCGGTATGCTTCCGCCCACAATGCCTACAAGGTTCTTGCCCTGAAGTGGAAGAAACGGGCTGCAAAGGTCGAGTCACCTGTGGAGGAGTAGAGCGAGGAACCTGTGGTGTAAATGAAGGCCCCCATACCGGTGCAGACATAGTAGTCTGGTATGGAGAAAGCCTGTCGCGACCCAAAACCCACCCTAGGAGTTAGAGTGAATCTTGGACGACTCAATCATGACTTACATGACTTGCTTGACAAACCAACCTGCAAAAACCACAGAGCATATACAATAGAAGACATTATAGCGGAAACATAACTATAAAACACAGCGGAAGTCTAACAAACCTCTAAGTATATACATATGGTCCAAGTTTATACAAAAAGTAACCAGAAGAAAGTACGGACAGACCCGCCAAAATACATGGATATAATCTCTCATCTCACCTACAGCTAATCCACTCAGAATCTACAACCACCTAATGGTAACCCTCTACTGGAGGTTCCTCAAAAGGCTCCTCGACGTACTCCTCCTCCACCCATGGACTCGGAGCACAGATATCAAATGGAGCAGCTGCTCCGCCGTCACCTGCCGACATAAGAAGTACGGTTGAGCATGGAATACTCAGCGGGTACTAAGCACTAACCAGTAGTCATAGCATACAGATAGCATACATAAAGGAGGAAGCAAGTTGCATATATAGAACATGAACAATTTATATCATACAAGGAAGCAAAACAATTTATAATCATGCTTGTATTTCGTAGAAAGCCGATGAAACCTCTTGAAAACCTCGTGCACTTGACTTGACTTGAAAATACCATTTCCTTGCTTGAAACTTGTTATGTTGTCTTATCTTGTCATATCATGCGTGTCATGTCATGTCATGCGTGTCATGCTAGTATCATGCTTGCTTGTTCATAATTTAAACATGTTCACATGCCTAGTTGCCGTTCATAGTCCGTCACAACTAGTACCCTATATGCAGATGGGTATGCCTAGTTGCCGTTCATAGCCCGTCGCAACTGCATCCATGCAGAATGTGAATGCCTAGTTGCCGTTCATAGCCCGTCGCAACTAGCATCCATGCGGAATGTGAATGCCTAGTTGCCGTTCATAGCCCGTCGCAACTAGCATCCATGCGGAATGTGAATGCCTATGCTATGCGTGTCATGCCATGCTATGCTATGCGTGTCATGCCATGCTATGCTATGCGTGTCATGCCATGCTATGCTATGCGTGTCATGTCATGTCATGCGTGTCATGCCATGCTATGCTATGCGTGTCATGCGATGCTATGCATGTCATGCGAGGGGATGGGAGACCTTTCCCTATGAAATGCATGATTGTCTTGCCCTTGTCAAAAGCGAAGTGAAACATATCTTAGGATATGCCCCACCTCTACGTCCCATACTTAAAACATCGGTAAATCACGTCATTTCATGCGTGCTCGTGAGATCGTGTGCATACTTGCATTTGGAATTAAATATGGCAATTTGGGGTAATTCACAAAGCATAGCATATAACAATTTAAGTGAGTAATAATCTACGCATTTTAAGAAATGTAAGAAACACACTATCATGAACCCTAACAAATTTCAAGAGCAATTAAGCATGAGTTCCCTTAATTTATCATTTATTTTGTTCACCTTGGCATTTCATCAAACATGAGGTGTGTTCATTATTCACTTAAACTTAGATCATGCTTTCCTAGGTGGGTTATGCTCACATCACACTTGTATGTTCATTATTAATACAATGCCCTTTCCCATTCATTCATCACATCATCCACACGGCATCCATTCGCCAACATCCATCTTCATTCACCATTCATACCACCAATCTCATAACACATATATAAATGAAGGAAAACAAGAAGAAATAAAGGAAAAGGGAAGCTATAACTAGGAGGGTAGTAAGAAGTACCGACCTTGATCAAGTGAGGAAGAAATCCCCCTTTCCAAAACGACCGTGAGTTGCTGCCCTAGCTTGAGGAGAGTGCCCCACACGAGCTTGAGCCGAGACTTGGAGAAAATAGACTTGAGGATGATCTAGGGTCTCAAACCCCTTTGATTTCTTTTCAAAAATGGAAACCCTAGGTTTAGGAAAACCTTCTCCTTTCTCTCTATCTCTCAAAAGACTCTAAGGGTTGAGAATGAGCCCTAAAGGCTCGGGCAATCCTATATAAGAAAGGGTATAACACCCGAATGCCGAAAATGCCCTTAGTGAAAATTCTGCAAAACGCGCGGACCGAGCGATCGGTGGTTATGACCGATCGATCGGTTGCCTACCGAGCGATCGGTGTTTATGACCGATCGACCGGTCAAAACTCACTCTCTGGAAAATTTCCCCATACAAACTTTCTGACCGCGCGATAGCTACCGATCGATCGGTTATGGACCGATCGATCGCTGACTGGACCGAGCGATCGGTTCTCTGTATGTCTGGACTGTTTTGACCATATCTTTTGACTCGCTCGTCGGATTTCGACGATTCAACTTGCGTTGGGTTCGTCTTTCGAAAACGCACATTTCTGACGTTTCGGAATTTTCGATTTCTCCCTTATTTATTAATTAGACTACAAAAATGGCCAATTAGCTACGAAGGTGCTATTCATTAAGGATGAAAAAGTCCGGGGTGCTACATTCTCCCCCCCTTACAAAAATTTCATCCCCGAAATTTGGACGATACATACATGCACCAATTCAAAACAAAATTATAAGCCATATGCACAAGTCTATTCAAACAACTCGGGATACTTTGCTTTGACTTCGGCTTCACGCTCCCACGTGGCTTCTTCTCGGGCATGATGTTGCCATTGCACGAGAACCAAAGGGATTGTCTTGTTGCGAAGCACTTGATCTCTCCGATCCAATATGTGAATCGGCTTCTCAACCAACGTGAGATCTTCTCGAATTTCCAACGGTTCCAATTCTAGTATATGCGAAGGGTCCGCAATGTACTTCCGAAGCATAGACACGTGGAAAACGTTGTGAACCGCGGCCATGTAAGGTGGAAGAGCTACTCGGTAAGCAACTTCACCAACCCGCGTGATAATCTCAAACGGTCCAACATAGCGAGGACTAAGCTTGCCTCTTTTGCCGAATCTCATAATCCCTTTGCTAGGAGATACTTTCACAAAGACTCGATCCCCTACTTGAAATTCCAAGTCCCTGCGGCGCGTGTCTGCATAGCTCTTTTGGCGATCTTGAGCGGCTTTCAACCGATCCCGGATGATCTTGACTATACTAGCAGTTTGCTCAATCAACTCCGGACCAAGTACTTTTCTTTCTCCTACCTCATCCCAGTAGAGAGGAGACCTGCAGCTTCGCCCATACAAAGCCTCGAACGGAGCCATTTGGATACTCGCCTGATAGCTATTGTTGTAGGCGAACTCCACCAAAGGCAAGTGCTCTTCCCAACTGCCTTTGAAATCCAGCATGCAAGCCCGAAGCATATCTTCTATTACTTGGTTCACCCTCTCGGTTTGTCCATCCGTTTGTGGATGAAAAGCAGTGCTGAAATCAAGTCGGGAACCCATAGCTTCCTGAAAGCTTTTCCAGAATCGTGAAGTGAATCTTGGATCCCGATCCGACACAATACTGACAGGCACTCCGTGCAACCTCACCACTTCCTTGATGTACAAAGCAGCTAACTGACTAGAGTTGAAAGTAGTTCGGTAAGGCAAGAAGTGAGCGGACTTCGTCAAACGATCCACTACTACCCATATCGCATCTGAACCCCTTGCCGTCTTTGGCAAGCCAACTATGAAATCCATGGATATGTTCTCCCATTTCCACTCGGGAATCGGAAGGGACTGTAATAGACCTGCGGGCCGCATGTGTTCTGCTTTCACCTGTTGGCACACCAAGCACCGTGCTACATATTCCGCAACCTCCCTCTTCATATTCCGCCACCAAAAGTGACTCTTGAGGTTCCGGTACATCTTCGTACCCCCTGGATGCACAGTGTACTTTGCCCGGTGGGCTTCATCCATAATCTCCCTCCGAAGATTTGCATTGGCTGGAACACACAGCCTTCCCTTGAATGTGATAGCACCTCGGCTAGTGAGAGAGAAGTCCTCACTACCCTTAGCAACTTCTTTGTCCCGATAAGCCAACAATTCAGCATCCGTGACTTGGTATTCTTGGATCAAATCTATAATGTATGGCCGAACCGTGACATTTGCCAAGGTAGGACCACGGACAGAGTTATTCACACTGATGTCCAGATTTGCCAAATCTTCTAGTAGCTTCCATTCTTGAACCAACATGTGTGCTAACAACCCCTGAGGTCTTCTACTCAGAGCATCAGCCACTACATTTGCCTTACCCGGATGGTATTGAATGGTACAATCATAATCCTTCAGAAATTCCATCCAACGCCGTTGCCTTAGATTCAATTCCTTTTGGGAAAAGAGGTACTTGAGGCTCTTGTGGTCCGTATACACATAGAATTCCACCCCGTATAAGTAATGTCGCCAGATCTTGAGTGCAAACACGACTGCGGCAAGCTCTAAGTCGTGCGTGGGGTAATTCTTCTCATGCTCCTTCAATTGCCTTGATGCATAGGCAATGACCTTCTTGTGTTGCATAAGCACACATCCAAGTCCAACGTGTGAGGCATCACTGTACACCTCATACCCAAGAGGTCCGGATGGCACTGTAAGGACAGGAGCTGTAGTAAGCCTCTTCTTCAGTTCCGTGAAACTGATCTCACACTTGTCGCTCCAAAAAAACTGCGCATTCTTCCGTGTCAGGTGAGTAAGCGGTGCTGCAAGGCTAGAGAAACCCTCTACGAATCTCCTGTAGTAGCCTGCCAGCCCAAGAAAGCTGCGTATCTCAGTAACACTCTTGGGCCTCGCCCAACTCATAACAGCTTCTATCTTCTTCGGATCAACGGAGATGCCTTCCGCGGAAACAACGTGGCCTAGGAATGCCACCTCTTCCAACCAAAACTCACACTTGCTAATTTTGGCGTATAGCTTGTGCTCTCTTAACATTTCCAATGCGAGGCGAAGGTCGCGTATGTGATCTTCCCGTGTCTGGGAATAGACCAAAATGTCATCAACAAATACAATCACGCACCGATCTAGGTATGGTCGGAACACCCGGTTCATCAAATCCATAAAGGCTGCCGGCGCGTTCGTGAGACCAAAAGGCATCACCAAGAACTCATAGTGCCCATATCGAGTCCTGAAAGCAGTTTTGGGAACATCTTCCACCTTAATCTTCAACTGGTGATAACCCGATCGAAGATCTATCTTTGAGAAAAATCTTGCTCCCTTCAACTGATCGAACAAGTCGTCAATCCTAGGCAATGGATACCTATTCTTTATAGTGACTTTGTTCAATTGCCGGTAATCGACACACATCCGCATCGAACCATCTTTCTTCTTGACAAACAACACTGGGGCACCCCACGGTGAGACACTTGGTCGAATGAAGCCAAGGCTTTGTAATTCTTCCAACTGAGCCTTTAACTCTTTGAGTTCAATAGGGGCCATTCTATACGGAGCCCTGCAAACAGGAGCTGTGCCTGGTGCAAGCTCGATCATAAACTCAATCTCCCTGTCTGGAGGCAATCCTGGCAACTCCTCTAGAAATACATCCAGGAACTCACTCACAACCGGAATAGTTGATGAGTCCTTTGCCTCGGGGTTAGCTACGCCCAACGCCGCAAAACGAGCAATAGATCTGCTTTTCAACCCGCGAAAGTGGAATGGTTTTCCTTCTACTGGCTTGAAGAGTACCATTTTCTCAAAGCAAGCTACATGCCCATGATGTGCTGCTAACCAATCCATTCCCAATATAACATCAAAGTCTTGGAATCCAAGGACGATGAGATCAACCGCCAACTCGTGGCTTCCAACTTGGACCACACCATTTCTATACACTTTATCTGCCAATACTGTTTTGCCAAGAGGAGTCGAAATGGATAACTCCGGTTCTAGCTGACTTGGCTCCCCAGAAAAGTCTTCTGAAAAACTCGGCGAGACAAACGAATGAGTAGACCCGGTATCAATCAACACTCGAGCCAAATACTCATTGACTAGTAGGGTTCCTGAAATTTTAGCTAGTTACGTCAATTCAAGCCTCAACAGTGTATACACGTAAGTAAATATATATAGCATACCAACTACGTACACAAGGAATAAAACATAACACAACAATCACGAATAAGGAAAATAACTCCTAACGCGTACCTTGCACCACATCGTCAGATGCAAGTGCATCACCCTCTGTCAAGGCAAAAACTCGCCCCTGGTTCGCCTGGCGAGACTGAGGTGTAGACCGGGTAGTCTGAGATGACGCCTGATATGATCCTGCTGGGCGTGCTGGTGGCCTAATCCCCTGAGACTGGCCTGGTAAATGCCGGGTAGGGCAATCCCTGATCACGTGGCCCTGGCGACCACAGTGAAAACATCCACCCGATGCTCTTAGGCAATCCCCAGCTGGGTGCCGTCGGCCGCATGAAGGGCAGGCCTCGTGTGTGCGGGTAGGAGGGGCCTAAGGTGGAGCATATCTCGCCACCTGAGGTGCAACTGGCCATGGGGCCGGGAGAGCCTGAGGTCGAGGTGCCTGTGGCACGTACTGCCGTGGTGCTGGGGCCGCATAAGTCGGCCTCATCGGTGGTGCTGGCCATGTATACTGATAAGGTCCGGTACGATTCCGCCTCTCTGGAGGTGCTGAACTACTGGCTTGGCCTCTCGCCAACTCTCTCTTCTTAGACACTGCTTCAGAATTGGCCTCAACCAATAAGGCCTTATCCACTACTTCGGCGTAAGTGGCGTGCCTGAAAACTGACACTTTCTCCATGATGACATCCTTGAGCCCTTGCTCAAACCTCCTCGCCTTCATTGCCTCGGTGGCAATCATATGTGTCGCGAAGCGTGATAGCTCCGAGAACTTGGCCTCATAAGCGGCCACAGACATCGAACCTTGCTCAAGGTTGATGAATTCTCTCTCTTTCTTTTCCCGAGCTCCAACCGGGAAATACTTCTTATAGAACGTGTCCTTAAACTCCTCCCAAGTCCAAGGTTGACCCTGCATGGTCAAGTCTCGTGTCCTCAATGCGGACAACCACCAATGGTGGGCTTCACCCTCTAGCATGAAAACTGCCCATGCTACCCTATCCTCCTCTGTAGGCGAGAGGACCGCAAAAATCTTCTCCATCTGGAGGATCCACGCCTCTGCTGCGAGAGGGTCCACACTCCCATGGAAGGATGGAGGCCTCAATCTCCTGAATGCCTCAACTCCAGCTGTACGATGTACTGGAGCTGCGGGCGGTGGAGTAGGTGCCGCTGATGCCGGTATAGATTGCCGAGCCGCAAGTATGGCGAGTGTCTCAGCAATAGAGCCTAAGACCTGGGAGAGGTCCGGCTGCTCATCCTCCTCTCTGGAAGAAGATGAAGCTCTGGTGTGTGGTCCACGACCCCGTGTGCCCCGCCTCATGACTAAAGTCCTGAGAACAATAGCACCACATGAGTCTCACTCGAAACCACAGTTTATTTCAATGTCATTTCACAATAATTCCATTTGTATTAGTTGTATAATACTAATATACATCACATCAAGTCATCAGAGTATTCATCACATTATACTTATACTTTAGTGTTCATGCGTACCTAGGACCCGTACTTGGTTAAAGCAACCATTTTAGACTAAGACTAAAGTTTAGTCTTAAACTTGGAACCAGACTCGTTTCCGACTCACTTCCTTCCTAACTTGTTTCCTAACATATGCTCTTGTCAAGCCGTGGTATAAGATTCTAAGTGACCCTAGAGACCTAAAGCCTAAGCTCTGATACCACTTCTGTCGCGACCCAAAACCCACCCTAGGAGTTAGAGTGAATCTTGGACGACTCAATCATGACTTACATGACTTGCTTGACAAACCAACCTGCAAAAACCACAGAGCATATACAATAGAAGACATTATAGCGGAAACATAACTATAAAACACAGCGGAAGTCTAACAAACCTCTAAGTATATACATATGGTCCAAGTTTATACAAAAAGTAACCAGAAGAAAGTGCGGACAGACCCGCCAAAATACATGGATATAATCTCTCATCTCACCTACAGCTAATCCACTCAGAATCTACAACCACCTAATGGTAACCCTCTACTGGAGGTTCCTCAAAAGGCTCCTCGACGTACTCCTCCTCCACCCATGGACTCGGAGCACAGATATCAAATGGAGCAGCTGCTCCGCCGTCACCTGCCGACATAAGAAGTACGGCTGAGCATGGAATACTCAGCGGGTACTAAGCACTAACCAGTAGTCATAGCATACAGATAGCATACATAAAGGAGGAAGCAAGTTGCATATATAGAACATGAACAATTTATATCATACAAGGAAGCAAAACAATTTATAATCATGCTTGTATTTCGTAGAAAGCCGATGAAACCTCTTAAAAACCTCGTGCACTTGACTTGACTTGAAAATACCATTTCCTTGCTTGAAACTTGTTATGTTGTCTTATCTTGTCATATCATGCGTGTCATGTCATGTCATGCGTGTCATGCTAGTATCATGCTTGCTTGTTCATAATTTAAACATGTTCACATGCCTAGTTGCCGTTCATAGTCCGTCACAACTAGTACCCTATATGCAGATGGGTATGCCTAGTTGCCGTTCATAGCCCGTCGCAACTGCATCCATGCAGAATGTGAATGCCTAGTTGCCGTTCATAGCCCGTCGCAACTAGCATCCATGCGGAATGTGAATGCCTAGTTGCCGTTCATAGCCCGTCGCAACTAGCATCCATGCGGAATGTGAATGCCTATGCTATGCGTGTCATGCCATGCTATGCTATGCGTGTCATGCCATGCTATGCTATGCGTGTCATGTCATGTCATGCGTGTCATGCCATGCTATGCTATGCGTGTCATGCGATGCTATGCATGTCATGCGAGGGGATGGGAGACCTTTCCCTATGAAATGCATGATTGTCTTGCCCTTGTCAAAAGCGAAGTGAAACATATCTTAGGATATGCCCCACCTCTACGTCCCATACTTAAAACATCGGTAAATCACGTCATTTCATGCGTGCTCGTGAGATCGTGTGCATACTTGCATTTGGAATTAAATATGGCAATTTGGGGTAATTCACAAAGCATAGCATATAACAATTTAAGTGAGTAATAATCTACGCATTTTAAGAAATGTAAGAAACACACTATCATGAACCCTAACAAATTTCAAGAGCAATTAAGCATGAGTTCCCTTAATTTATCATTTATTTTGTTCACCTTGGCATTTCATCAAACATGAGGTGTGTTCATTATTCACTTAAACTTAGATCATGCTTTCCTAGGTGGGTTATGCTCACATCACACTTGTATGTTCATTATTAATACAATGCCCTTTCCCATTCATTCATCACATCATCCACACGGCATCCATTCGCCAACATCCATCTTCATTCACCATTCATACCACCAATCTCATAACACATATATAAATGAAGGAAAACAAGAAGAAATAAAGGAAAAGGGAAGCTATAACTAGGAGGGTAGTAAGAAGTACCGACCTTGATCAAGTGAGGAAGAAATCCCCCTTTCCAAAACGACCGTGAGTTGCTGCCCTAGCTTGAGGAGAGTGCCCCACACGAGCTTGAGCCGAGACTTGGAGAAAATAGACTTGAGGATGATCTAGGGTCTCAAACCCCTTTGATTTCTTTTCAAAAATGGAAACCCTAGGTTTAGGAAAACCTTCTCCTTTCTCTCTATCTCTCAAAAGACTCTAAGGGTTGAGAATGAGCCCTAAAGGCTCGGGCAATCCTATATAAGAAAGGGTATAACACCCGAATGCCGAAAATGCCCTTAGTGAAAATTCTGCAAAACGCGCGGACCGAGCGATCGGTGGTTATGACCGATCGATCGGTTGCCTACCGAGCGATCGGTGTTTATGACCGATCGACCGGTCAAAAACTCACTCTCTGGAAAATTTCCCCATACAAACTTTCTGACCGCGCGATAGCTACCGATCGATCGGTTATGGACCGATCGATCGCTGACTGGACCGAGCGATCGGTTCTCTGTATGTCTGGACTGTTTTGACCATATCTTTTGACTCGCTCGTCGGATTTCGACGATTCAACTTGCGTTGGGTTCGTCTTTCGAAAACGCACATTTCTGACGTTTCGGAATTTTCGATTTCTCCCTTATTTATTAATTAGACTACAAAAATGGCCAATTAGCTACGAAGGTGCTATTCATTAAGGATGAAAAAGTCCGGGGTGCTACAAAGCCTAACCCTTCTCTCTGGTTGTAGAGCCCCGGACTTTTTCATGCTTAATGCATGGCACTTTCGTAGCCAATTTTCCTTTAAAGTAGTATAATTAATAAATAAGGAAGAAATTGGAAATTTCAAAATATCAGAAATGTTCCTTTTCGAAGTACGAACCCAACGCAAGTTGAATCCACAAAATCCGACGAACGAGTCAAAAGATATGACCAAAACAGTTTGGACTTGCAGAGCACCGAATCGCTCGGTCCATAGAGCGATCGATCGGTCCAAAACCAATCGATCTGTAGCTATCGACTGGTGAAAAATTTTGTATGGAGAAATTTTCCGGAGAGTTGATTTTTGGTCGAGAGCTCGGTCAACACAACGATCGCTCGGTAGGCAACCGATCGATCGGTCATAAACACCGATCGCTCGGTCTTCGTGTTTTTGTAGAAATTTTATTAACGGTGTTTTCATCTTTTGGGCATTTCACTCATGCATTAAAGGCTTTGCCCGAACATTTGAGGGTTCATACTGTAGAGCCCCGGACCTTTTCACATTTAATGCATGACATTTTCGTTGTCATTTTGCCTTTAAAGAGGTATAATTAATAACTAAGGAATAAATTGGAAATTTCGAAACATCAGAAATGTTCCTTTTTGAAGTACGAACCCAACGCAAGTTGAATCGTCAAAATCGGACGAACGAGTCAAAAGATATGGCCAAAACAGTCTGGACATGCAGGCAATCGTAGCTTGGAAGGCACTAAGGACGTAGCTCGGAAGGCACTAAGGACGTAGCTCGGAAGGCACTAAGGACGTAGCTCTGACAACGTGCTCTGATAAGGCACAGACAACGCATAGACAACGTACTCTGATAACGTAGCTCTAGCTCTGATAACGTATACGTTGTGCATCCGTTGTGCAACAGACAACGGGTACGTTGTACAGCAAACAACGTGTACGTTGTACAGCTCACGACGGGCACGTTGTACTTAAGACAACAGACAATGAGCTCAGCACTATGCACAACACAACATGACAACAGGTTCGGCACCCTTCACAGCACCACGTACTCGGCACTATTCCCAGCACAACGTGTTCCACACTATTCACAACGGACAACATGTTCAGCACTATTCACAACGGACAACGTGTTCAGCACTATTCACAACGGACAACGTGTTCAGCACTATTCACAGCACAACGTGTTCAGCACTATTCACAGCACAACGTGTTCGGCACTATTCACAACGGACAACGTGTTTGGCACTATTCACAGCACGACGTGTTCGGCACTCGTGTTTTTGCAGAAATTTCAGTAAGGGTATTATGGTCTTTTGGTCGGTTCACTCTTACCTTAAGAGTTTAACCCGAGCCTTTAGGGCATCATTCAACACTTAGAGAGTTTGAGAGAATAGGAGAAAGGGGAGAAGACGATTCCAACCTAGGGCTTGTCTTTGGAAGAGAAATCAAAGGGGTTTGAGACCCTAGATCACTTCAAGCTCGGCTCTTCTCCAAGATCTCGGCTCAAGCACTCGTGGAGGGCATTCTCCAAGCTAGGGCAGCAGCTACACGGTCATTTTGGAAAGGGGATTTCTTCCTCACTTGATCAAGGTCGGTACTTCTTACTACCCTCCTAGTTATAGTTCCTCTTTTCCCTTTATTTCTTTTGATTTTCTTTCATTTACACATGTGCTATGAGATGGATGGTTGTGAATGGTAAATGGAGATGGAATGGGCGATTGGATGCCAAGGGTGGTGTTGTGATGATTAAAATGGGGAGGGCATTGTATCCATAATAAACACACCTTTATGATGTGAGTAAACTCACCTAGAAAAGCATGATTTAGGTTTAAATGAATAATGAATAATGAACACACCATGTTTGATGAAATGCCAAAGTGAATAAAATGAGTTGTAAATTAGGAAATGCATGCCTAATAAATCATGAATATTGCTAGGGCCTATGATAGTGTGTTTCTTGCTTTCCCTAAATGATATGAATATTACATTGCTCAATCATTGATGTTATATGTGTTGTGAAATTACCCAAATGTCATATTTAAATTTAAATGCAAGTATGTACACGGTTCCCACGAGCACGGCATGCATGACATGATTTATCGAGGTTTTCAAGAACATGGTTAGAGGTGGGACATATCCTACGATATGTTTTACCTCGCTCTTGGCAAGGACAAGTCAATCATGTATTATCATAAGAAGGGTCTCCCTTCCCTCGCAAGTACATACATATCATAAGAAGGGTTTCCCTTCCCTCGCAAGTACATCTCACAAGGACATCTCACAAGTGAAAGGACATGACATGAGCATTTAGAAAGAAGGGTCTCCTTCCCTCACAAGTAGTTTACTTTTCCAAGCATGATACAAGCATGACATGACACGACATGACAAGCATGAGCATTTTAGGAAGAAGGGTCTCCCTTCCCTCACAAGTAGATTACTTTTCCGAACAAGCAAGCATGATACATGACATGACAAGCATGGGCATTTAGGAAAAAGGGTCTCCCTTCCCTCACAAGTAGTTTACTTTTCCAAGCAAGCATGACATGGCATGACACACATGACACGCATGATACGATAAGATAAGACAAACATGACAAGTTTTCAAGCACGGAAATGGTATTTTCAGTCAAGTCAAGTGCACGGTGTTTTCAAGGGTGTTATCAGTTTTTCATGAAATGCAAGCATGATTATAAATTGCCTTATTTCCTTGTTATGATATTGATGGCTCCTGCCTTATATATGTGAAATGCTTCCTGCTTCCTATACTGCTATGGTTTTGCTATGACTATTGGTTAGTATTTAGTACCCGCTGAGTATTCCATCCTCAGCCGTACTTCTCATGTCGGCAGGTTCTGAGGGAGCTGCTGCTCCATTTGATGTTTGTGCTCCTGGTCCATGGGTGGAAGAGGAGTACGTCGAGGAGCCTTTGGAGGAACCTCCCGTAGCGCGTTATCAGTAGGTGGTGTTAGATTCTGAGTGAATAGTTGTGGGTGAGATGAGAGATATACATTCATGTATTTTGGCGGGTCTGTCCGCACTTTCTTTTGGATTCCTTTTGTGTAAACTTGGATTCGTATATACATAGAGGTTTGTTTAGACTTCCGCTGTGCTATGTTAGAGTATGTTTCCGCTGTTTATATCCTCTATTGTATATGCTCTGTGGGTTTTTGCAGGTTGGTTTGTCAAGCAAGTCATGTAAGCCATGATTAGTCGTCCAAAGTTCACTCTAACTCCTAGGGTGGGTTTTGGGTCGCGACACATACACAACACTTACAGTCTTTTGAGTGATAGAGAGAAAGGAGAAGGGGTTCCCTAACCTAGGGTTTGCTTTTGGGGAGAAATCAAAAGGGTTTCAAGACCCACAATCACCTCAAGCTTGGATTGCTTCAAGATTCCGGTTCAAGCACGCGAGGAGCAATTCCTCCAAGTTAGGGCAGTGACTCATGGACGTTTTGGAAGGGGATTCTTTCTCTCATTTGTCAAGGTCGGTACTTCTTGCTACCCTCCTAGTCATAGTTCCTCTTTTCCTCCATGTTTCTTTGTTTTCCTTCATCTATGCTTGTGCTATGAGTTGGGATGTGTGGATGTTGTGAATGAAGATAGAATGGGCGATTGGATGCCAATGGTTGTATTGTAATAATTGAAATGGGGAGGGCATTGTATCCATAATGAACAAACATGTATGATGGAATTATAACCCACCTAGAAAAGCATGTTGTAGGGTTAACAAATAATGAACATACCATGTTTGATGGAATGCCAAGGTGAATAAAACGAATAATAAATTAAGAAAATGCATGCTTAAAGTTTATGGAAATTGTTTGGGTTATGATAATGTGTTTTTGCACTTTCCCTAAATTGTTAAATTTGTTACTTGTTTAAATGGTGATGTGCAATGTATTGTGAAATCCCCAAACATGTCGTATTTAAATTCAATTGCAAGTATGCACACGACTTCCATGAGCATGGTATGCATGACATGATTTATCATTTTTTCAAAAATATGATTAGAGGTGGGACACATCCTACGATATGTTTTACCTCGCTTTTCACAAGAAAACAAGAACAAACATTTCACGAGGGGTCTCCCCTCACCCACAAGTGCATAGCATAAAGAAGGGCCTCCCTTCCCTCGCAAGTACATACATATCATGAAGAAGGATCTCCCTTCCCTCTCAAGTGCATTGCATAAAGAAGGGTCTCCCTTCCCTCTCAAGTGCATCTCACAAGGATATCTCACAAGTGTATCTCACAAGGTACATGATCACAAGCAAGCACGCATGACACGCATGGCACGCTCGACAAGATCAAGCAAGACAAACACGACAAGCTTTCAAGTACGAAAAAGATATTTCAAGCCAAGTCAAGTGCACGATGTTTTCAAGAGGTTTTATCGGCTTTCTACAAAATACAAGCCTGATTATAAATTGCCTTACTTCCTAGTATGATATGACTTGTTCCCATTTTACATATATGAATTGCTCCTGCTTTATGTATTGCCATTTTATGCTGCGACTGTTGGTTAGTATTTGGTACCCACTGAGTATTCCATGCTCAGCCGTACTTCTTATGTCGGCAGGTGATAGCGGAGCGGCTGCTCCATTTGATGTCTGTGCTTCGAGCCCTTGGGTGGAGGAGGAGTACGTTGAGGAGCCTGTGGAGGAACCTCAGGGTGAGGGTTATTATTAGGTGGTGGTAGATTCTAAGTGGATGGCTGTGGGTGAGCTTGAGAGTTAGATTTATGTATTTTGGCGGGCATGTCCGCACTTTCTTTTGTGTATCTTTTGTATAACTTGGATCACTTGTATATACGTAGTGGTTTGGTTAAGTCTTCCACTGTGCTTTGTTATATATTTCTGCTATCGTGTCCTCTTTGTATATGCTTTGTGGTTTCTTTTGCAGGTTATTTGGTCAAGCAAGTCAGGAAAGTCATGATTGGTCGTCCAAGATTCACTCTAACTCCTAGGGTGGGTTTTGGGTCGCGACAGAAGTGGTATCAGACTTAGGCTTTAGGTCTTTAGGGTCACTTAGAATCTATACCACGGCTTGACAAGAGCATATGTCAGGAAACAAGTTAGGAATGAAGGAAGTCGGAAGTGAGTCGTGATCCAAGTGAAAGACTAAACTTTAGTCTTAGTCAAAATGGTTGTTTCAACCAAGTATGAGTCTTAGGAACGCTAGAACACCAAGGTATAATATCATAAATACACTGATGGTTGTGATGCGATGTATATTAGTACTATACAACTAATACAAATTGAATTATTATGCAATGGAACTGTGATGAATTGTGGTTTCAAGTTAGACTCATGTGGTGCTATTATTCTCAGGACTTTAGTCATGAGGCGAGGCACACGGGGTCGTGGACCACACACCAGAGCTTCATCTTCTTCTAGAGATGAGGATGAGCAGTCGGACCTCTCATAGGTCTTAGGCTCTATTGCTGAGACTCTTGCCATTCTGGCGGCTCGGTAGACTATACCTTCTTCGACGGCACCTACTCCACCGCCTACGGCTCCAATACATCGTACAGCTGGGATTGAAGCATTCAGGAGATTGAGGCCTCCATCATTCCATGGGAGTGTGGACTCTCTTGCTGTGGAGGCGTGGATCCTCTAGATGGAGAAGATCTTTGCGGTCCTCTCACCCATAGAGGAGGATAGAGTAGCATGGGCAGTTTTCATGCTAGAGGGGAAGGCACATCACTGGTGGTTGTCCGCATTGAGGACACGGGATTTGACTATGTAGGGTCAACCTTGGACTTGGGAGGAGTTCAAGGATACTTTTTATAAGAAGTACTTTCCTATTGGAGCACGGGAAAAGAAAGAAAGAGAGTTCATTGACCTAGAGCAAGGTTTGATGACCGTGGCCGCTTATGAGGCTAAGTTCTAGGAACTCTCTAGATTTACACCTCACATGGTTGCTACTGAGGCAAGGAAGGCGAGGAGATTTGAGCAAGGGCTCAAGGATCTCATTATGGAGAAAGTATCGGCTTTCAGGCACGCTACTTATCCAGAAGTAGTAGACAAGGCCTTATTGATCGAGGCAAATTCGGAGGCGGTGTCCAAGAAGAGGGAGTTGGCGAGAGGCCAACCTAGTAGTTCAGCACCTCCAGAGAGGCGGGCTCGTACCGGTCCTTATCAGTACACGTGGCCAGCACCACCGATGAGGCCATCTTATGCACCTCCAGTTCCACGACCGTACATGCCTCAGGCACAACGACCTGTGGCTCTTCCAGCTCCACGACCAGTTGCTCCTCAGACGGTGAGGTATGCTCCACCTCTGGCCCCTCCGACCTTTAAACACGAGGTCTGTACTTCGTGCGACCGAAGGCACCCGGCAGGAGATTACCGAAGGGCATCGGGTGCATGTTTTCATTGTGGTCGCCAGGGCCACATGATCAAGGATTGCCCCAGTCGGTATTTACCAAGCCAGTCACAGGGGATTAGACCCCCAGCACACCCAGCAGGATCATACCAGGCGTCATCCCAGACTACCCGGTCTACACCTCCGCCTCGCCAGGCGAACCAGGGGCGAGTTTTTGCCTTGACAAAGGGTGATGCACTTGTATCTGACGATGTAGTACAAGGTACGAAGTTGTAGTTTATTAAATTATCCTTAAAATGTTTTGTTATGTATTATTCAATTGTGTATATATATGGCATGATTATATGTATATATATGCCGATATTTATACGCTGTTGATGCATGGATTGACTTAGCTAGCTAAAATTTCAGGAACCGTACTAGTCAATGAATGTTTGGCTCGAGTGTTGATTGATACCTGGTCTACTCATTCGTTTGTCTCACCGAGTTTCTCATAAGGCTTTTCTATGGAGCCTAGTCAGCTAGAACCGGAGTTAGCCATTTCGAATCCTCTTGGCAAGACAGTATTGGTAGATAAAGTGTATAGAAACAGTGTGGTTCAAGTGGGGAGCCACGAGTTGGCGGTTGATTTAATCATCCTCGGATTTCAAGACTTCGATGTCATCTTGGGAATGGATTAGTTAGCAACACATCATGGGCATGTCGCTTGTTTTAAAAAGATGGTACTCTTTTGGCCAGTGGAAGGCAAGCCATTCCACTTTCACGGGTTGAAAAGTAGAGATATTGCTCGTTTTGCGGCGTTGAGCTTAGCTAACCCCGAGGCAAAGGACTCTTCGACTATTTCGGTTGTGAGTGAGTTCCTGGATGTATTTCCAGAGGAGTTGCCAGGATTGCCTCCAGATAGGGAGATTGAGTTTGTGATCGATCTTGCACCAGGCATAGCTCCCATTTTCAGGGCTCCATATAGAATGGCCCCTATTGAACTCAAGGAGTTGAAGGCTCAGTTGGAGGAATTACAAGGCCTTGGTTTCATATGACCAAGTGTCTCACCTTGGGATACCCCGGTGTTATTTGTTAAGAAGAAGGATGGCTCGATGCGGATGTGCTTCGATTACCGGCAGTTGAACAAGGTCACTATAAATAATAGGTATCCATTGCCTAGGATTGATGACTTGTTCGATCAGTTGAAGGGAGCGAGATTTTTCTCGAAGATAGATCTTCGGTCGGGTTATCACCAATTGAAGATTAAGGCGGAAGATGTGCCTAAAACTACTTTTCGGACTCGATACGGACACTACGAGTTCTTAGTGATACCTTTTGGTCTCACAAATGCGCCAGCAGCCTTTATGGATTTAATGAACCGGGTGTTCCGGCCATACCTGGATCGATGCGTGATCATGTTTGTTGATGATATCTTGGTGTATTCCCAGACACGAGAAGATCACATGCGAGACCTTCGTCTTGCTTTGGAAATGCTGAGAGAGCACAAGCTGTACGCCAAACTCAGTAAGTGTGAATTTTGGTTGGAAGAGGTGGCATTCCTAGGCCACGTTGTTTCTGCGGAAGGCATCTCCATTGATCCGAAGAAAATAGAGGCAGTTCTGAGTTGGGCGAGGCCCAAGAGTGTCACAGAGATACGCAGCTTTCTTGGGTTGGCAGGATACTACAGGAGATTCGTAGAGGGTTTCTTCAGCCTTGCAGCACCGCTCACTTACCTGACAAGGAAGAACGCCAAGTTTGTATGGAGTGATAAGTGCGAGATCAGTTTCACGGAACTGAAGAAGAGGCTTACTACCGCTCCTGTCCTTACTGTGCCATCCAGACCTTATGGGTATGAGGTGTATAGTGATGCCTCGCACGTTGGACTTGGGTGTGTACTCATGCAGCATAAGAAAATCATTGCCTATGCATCAAGGCAATTGAAAGAGCATGAGAAGAATTACCCCACACACGACTTGGAGCTTGCCGCAGTCGTGTTTGTACTCAAGATTTGGCGACACTACCTTAACGGGGTAGAATTCTATGTGTATACGGATCACAAGAGCCTCAAGTATCTCTTTTCCCAAAAAGAGTTAAATCTAAGGCAACGGCATTGGATGAAATTTTTGAAAGATTATGATTGTACCATTCAATACCACCCGGGTAAAGCAAATGTAGTGGCTGATGGTTTGAGTAGAAGACCTCCGGGGTTATTAGCACACATGTTGGTGCAGGAATGGAAGCTACTTGAAGATTTGGTAAATCTGGACATCAGTGTGAATGACTCTGACCATAGTCCTATCTTGGCAAATGTCATGGTTCGGCCATACATTATAGATTTGATCCAAGAATACCAAGTCACGGATGCTGAATTGTTGGCTTATCGGGACAAGGAAGTTGCCAAGGGTAGTGAAGACTTCTCTCTCACTAGCCAGGGTGCTATTACGTTCAAAGGAAGGTTGTGTGTTCCAGCCAATGTAGATCTTCGAAGGGAGATTATGGATGAAGCAGACCGATCAAAGTATACTGTGCATCCTGGGGGTACGAAGATGTACCAGAATCTCAAGAGTCACTTTTGGGGGCGGAATATGAAGAGGGATATTACGGAATATGTGGCACGGTGCTTGGTGTGCCAACAGGTGAAAGCAGAACACATGCGACCTGCCGGTCTATTGCAGTCTCTTCCTATTCCTGAGTGGAAATGGGAGAATATGTCAATGGATTTCATAGTTGGCTTGCCAAAGACGGCAAGGGGCTCAGATGCGATATGGGTAGTAGTGGATCGTTAGACAAAGTCCCCTCATTTCCTACCTTACCGGATCACGTTCAATTCTAATCAGTTGTCCACTCTATACATCAAGGAAGTGGTTCGACTACACGGGGTGCCAGTCAGTATTGTCTCAGATCGGGATCCAAGATTCACATCAAGATTCTAGAAAATTTTTCAGGAAGCTATGGGTTCACGACTTGATTTCAGCACTGCTTTTCATCCACAGACGGATGGACAAACCGAGAGGGTGAACCAAGTTATAGAAGTCATGCTTCGGGCTTGTATGCTGGATTTCAAAGGCAGTGGGGAAGAGCACTTGCCTTTGGTAGAGTTCGCCTACAACAATAGCTATCAGGCGAGTATCCAAATGGCTCCATTCGAGGCTTTATATGGGCGAAGCTGCAGGTCTCCTCTCTACTGGGATGAGGTAGGAGAAAGAAAGGTGTTAGGTCCGGAGTTGATCGAGCAAACTGCTAGTATAGTCAAGATCATCCGGGATCGGTTGAAAGCCGCTCAAGATCGTCAAAAGAGCTATGCGGACACACGCCGCAGGGACTTGGAATTCCAGGTTGGGGATCAAGTCTTTGTGAAGGTATCTCCTAGCAAGGGGATTATGAGATTTGGCAGGCGAGGCAAGCTTAGTCCTCGATATGTTGGCCCGTTTGAGATCATCACACGAGTGGGTGAGGTTGCTTACAGGGTAGCTCTTCCACCTCACATGGCCGCGGTCCACAACATTTTCCATGTGTCTATGCTTCGGAAGTACATTGCGGATCCCTCGCATGTCATAGACTTGGAACCTTTGGAAATTCGAGAGGACCTCACTTTAGTTGAGAGGCCGGTTCACATATTGGATCGGAGAGATCAAGTCCTTCGCAACAAAACGATTCTGTTGGTTCTCGTGCAGTGGCAACATCATACTAGAGAAGAGTCTACGTGGGAGCAAGAGGCCGAAGTCAAAGCGAAGTACCCAGAATTGTTTCAATGAGTTTTTGTATAGGTTTAGTATATGACTTGTAATTTTGTTTTGGTTTGTAATGCAAGTATCGTCTAAATTTCGAGGAAGAAATTTTTGTAAGGGGGGGAGGATGTAGAGCCACGGACATTTTCATGCTTAATGCATGGAACTTTCGTAGCCAATTTCCCTTTAAATTAGTACAATTAATAAATAAGGAAGAAATTAAAAATTTTGAAATTTCAAAATGTTCCTTTTCGAAGTACGAACCCAACACAAGTTGAATCGTTAAAATCCGACGAACGAGTCAAAAGATATAGCCAAAACAGTTTGGACTTGCAGAGCACCGATCGCTCGGTCCATGGAGCGATCGATCGGGCCAAAACCGATCGATCGGTAGCTATCGACTGGTGGAAAATTTTGTATGGGGAAATTTTCCAGAGAGTTGATTTTTGGTCGAGAGCTCGGTCAACACACCGATCGCTCGGTAGGCAACCGATCGATCGGTCATAAACACCGATCACTCGGTCTTCGCGTTTTTGCAGAAATTTTATTAAGGGTGTTTTCGTCTTTTGGGCGTTTCACTCATGCCTTAAAGGCTTTGCCCGAACATTTGAGGGTTCATACACAACACTTACAGTCTTTTGAGAGATAGAGAGAAAGGAGAAGGGGTTCCCTAACCTAGGGTTTACTTTTGGGGAGAAATCAAAGGGGTTTCAAGACCCACAATCACCTCAAGCTTGGATTGCTTCAAGATTCCGGTTCAAGCACGCAAGGAGCAATTCCTCCAAGCTAGGGCAGCGACTCACGGACGTTTTGGAAGGGGATTCTTTCCCTCATTTGTCAAGGTCGGTACTTCTTGCTACCCTCCTAGTCATAGTTCCTCTTTTCCTCCATGTTTCTTTGTTTTCCTTCATCTATGCTTGTGCTATGAGTTGGGATGTGTGGATGTTGTGAATGGAGATGGAATGAGCGATTGGATGCCAATGGTTGTGTTGTGATAATTGAAATGGGGAGGGCATTGTATCCATAATGAACAAACATGTATGATAGAATTATAACCCACCTAGAAAAGCATATTGTAGGGTTAACAAATAATGAACATACCATGTTTGATGGAATGCCAAGGTGAATAAAATGAATAATAAATTAAGAAAATGCATGCTTAAAGTTTATAGAAATTGTTTGGGTTATGATAATGTGTTTTCGCGCTTTCCCTAAATTGTTAAATCTGTTACTTGTTTAAATGGTGATGTGCAATGTATTGTGAAATCCCCAAACATGTCATATTTAAATTTAATTGCAAGTATGCACACGACTTCCATGAGCACGGCATGCATGACATGATTTATCATATTTTCAAGAACATGATTAGAGGTGGGACATAACCTGCGATATGTTTTACCTCGCTTTTCACAAGAAAACAAGAACAAACATTCCACGAGGGGTCTCCCCTCACTCACAAGTGCATAGCATAAAGAAGGGCCTCCCTTCCCGCGCAAGTAAATACATATCATGAAGAAGGATCTCCGTTTTCTCTCAAGTGCATTGCATAAAGAAGGGTCTCCCTTCCCTCTCAAGTGCATCTCACAGACGCATCTCACAAGGATATCTCACAAGTGTATCTTACAAGGTACATGATCATAAGCAAGCACGCATGACACGCATGGCATGGCATGACACGCATGGCACGCTCGACAAGATCAAGCAAGACAAACACGACAAGCTTTCAAGTACGAAAAAGATATTTCAAGCCAAGTCAAGTGCACGATGTTTTCAAGAGGTTTTATCGGCTTTCTACGAAATACAAGCATGATTATAAATTGCCTTACTTCCTAGAATGATATGACTTGTTCCCGTTTTACATATATGAATTGCTCCTGCTTTATGTATTGCCATTTTATGCTATGACTGTTGGTTAGTATTTGGTACCCGCTGAGTATTTCATGCTTAGCTGTACTTCTTATGTCGGCAGGTGGTAGCGAAGCGGCTGCTCCATTGGGTGTCTGTGCTCCGAGCCCTTAGGTGGAGGAGGAGTACGTTGAGGAGCCTGTGGAGGAACCTCAGGGTGAGGGTTATTATTAGGTGGTGGTAGATTCTGAGTGGATAGCTGTGGGTGAGCTTGAGAGTTAGATTTATGTATTTTGGCGGGCATGTCCGCACTTTCTGTTGTGTATCTTTTGTATAACTTGGATCACTTGTATATACATAGAGGTTTGGTTAAGTCTTCCGCTGTGCTTTGTTATATGTTTCTGCTATCGTGTCCTCTTTGTATATGCTTTGTGGTTTCTTTTGCAGGTTATTTGGTCAAGCATGTCATGAAAATCATGATTGGTCGTCCAAGATTCACTCTAACTCCTAGGGTGGGTTTTGGGTCGCGACACTGGTGGTATTGGCCCACTGTACTGGCCTCAAACCATGCCTCTCACTAGGCCACTATCACTCCTCATGAGAGACTCGTCGAAATGTTTCTTAGCGATCTTCGCCTTACCCATAATTTCCTTCCAGGTTTCCACCTACAGTATAGCAACTCATTCTCGAATGGAAGGTCTCAAGCCACCTTCAAATTTTTTGACTCGTATACTCTTGGATGCGACTAGATGTGGAGCAAACCTCAAGAGTCCGACGAACTTGGCCTCGTAATCGACCACGCTCATCTCTCCCTATTCCAAGAACATGAACTCCCTCTCCTTCTGTTCCTTCACGAACCTGGGGAAATACTACTCGTAAAAAGTGTCTAGGAACTCTTCCCATGTCCATAGTGTCCCCGCTTTGGCGGCATCCCTCTACTTTAGTGCAGACCACCACCAATGCTCGGCTTCACCTTCCATTATGAAGGAAGCCCATTCAACTCTTTGTTCATCCGTGCAGTGAAGAACTCGGAAGGTCTTCTCTAACTGTATGACCCAAGCCTCTGCGACCATGGGGTCAGTAGTCCTATAGAAAGTAGGAGGCTTCAATCTCCGAAACGCCTTAAGTCCTGCTGTGTGATGCACAGGAGGAGGTGCAGGTGCAGGCATAGCAGCAACAGGAGTCTCAACCCTGTCTGCAAGCCTAGTCATAGCCGCTGCCATAGCCCCAAGGATCTAAGTCAAGTCTGGCTGCTCATCTCTCATGGGAATGTCTCCTCTATTTCCTCGGGTCCGAGACCCTCTACCTAGGATGCCATGCCTCATGATCGAATCCTGAGGGCAATAGCAAGGCGTGAGTCTAACGGAAAGCCGAGCTTTTTGAACATAGCGATTTCAACGAGCATATCTTACCTCTATAAGCATGTCATACACAATCAAGATATACTTATAATAGTACAATCCTATGCCTTAGTTCCTAGCGAAGCTAAGTTCTCACACTTGGTTATGACATTAACCGACTACATACTTAAAACTAACGATTGGTGTATACACTTGAATTCTTTAATCTAAGTCCTTTGAAACATGAGACCTGTATGATCCAGGATCTATATGATGCATATGAGATGTTCATGATGCTTATGATATGTATGATACTCATGCCAGTAAGAGGCTCATGATATGGATGATGCTTATGCTATGTATGATGCCCATGATATGGATGATGCTTATGATATGCATAATGCTTATGCCATGCATGATACTGATGCCATTCTAAATCCACTAGACTTGTGAGGCAAAAGAGGATCCTATAGTCATACTCTGAAGACAATTCCATACCAAACTCTAATATCACAATGTGACAAGGGACATACCAATTCCTTGTCCACCAACACTTGGGCTAGACTCTAGTTTGGGTATCGCCACCACTCGTGCTTCTAACTAGAAACCAAAATTTTATTTCAATCATGCTTCAAGCTCATTCTATGTTCATAAGGTACATAATAATAATACATCAAGGTATACATTACAATAGTATAAGCATACAATTTGTGGTTCTAGCGTAGGACACTAAGTTCGGTTGGTTTTCAACTGGTTATGGACTAAGACTAAGTGATTAGTCTATACTTGGAATACAACTCATTTCTCATCCTAATGCCTTGTTTTCCTCATGGTATCGAACTCTAAGTAACCCTAGAGACCTAATGCCTAAGCTCTGATAGTTTAGAGTAGCCCTTCCTAGGTGGGCTGCTTGTAGACTATACCCTAGCCTAGGCTATTTGTATGAATTCTGATCTAATGCAAGTGCGTTCTTAGCAGGATAGGGGGATCACTTAACACCGTATATGCGACTCCTTAGTATAGAACATACCTAAAAAGGGATGGCTGGTGAAAGCGGGAGCGTTCAGAATCCTTCCCTGAGGGTAACCACCCAACAGGAGTAATTTCATGGACCTCCAAGACTGTTAAGCCACTGACACTGAGGATAATCATCCAGTAGCCGTTAACAATTTTTATTTTTGTAAAAAAACCACTCAGAAGGAGCAAGGGGTTTAGGTGGACCCCTACCTGTTTATTAAGAATAAGAAAATGGGGGGGACATAAACTGTAGAAGCCTGAATCTTCGTTTCACTAAGTAGTGAATAGTATGTGAATAGTGCTCAAGTGTGGTTTTGTGCACTAATGGGCCTTATGTTAATATATGTGTTTGGATTTATGGCCTGCATGCTTTAATAAGTCTACATATCTTTAAGGAGTGTGTTTAAATCATAAAAGGTGTTGGAAATGGGATTGGAGAAGATCCAAGTAGTGAAAATAGGGTTTTGCAGCAAAATAGGGGCCACCGATCGCTCGATGAAAACCACCAATCGATCGGTCATCCACCGATCGCTCGGTGATAACCTCTGATCGACCGGTCTTATACCAATTGCTTGGAAGCTATCGACTGGTTAACTTATTTGTATGGGAAAAAATTCTATAGAGGGTGTTTTCAACCGATCGACCGGTTGAAACCACCGATCGCTCGGTCAATCACCTATCGCTTGGTCATACGCAGATTTTCTTCATTAAGGGTGTTTAAAACTTTAGCCATCCCCCCTTGCCAGATAAGGGCTGGTTCGTGCTTTAGAGTTTGAGAAACCCGTTGTGTACTATTATGAGAGATTTTGAGAGGGAGAATCTAGGTTGTTGCTCAAGCTTGAAGGAAGATCAAGATTCTTCCTTCCTTTTGGTGTTTCTCAACAAGAACTCAAGGTTCTCACTTGTTCCAAGCTATTGGAATCAAAATCACTGATTTCACCAAAGGTAGATACACTCTACTACCAATCTAGTAATACTACTAGTGATTACATGTTGTTCTTATCATTCCACACTATATATGTATCTTGATTTGTATGGTATGAAGGGTTGTTTTTATACTTGGATGTAAGCTATCACTATTATGCACTCTACGTGTTTGTGTAAATGCCTCTAAAGGTTTTTAGGTGTCTAAACATACTAGTACTCTCATATGTTCATATGCTTGCATGTCTCGCATGAACCGATGTTTTCCATGGATTTCCTCAATGTTACAAAAAGGGTTTTAGAACAAATGACTTGTCGCACCCCAAAACCCACCCTAGGAGTTAGAGTGAATCTTGGATGACTTATTATGACCTTCATGACATGCTTGAGAAACCATCCTATAAAACACACCGAGCATATACAATAGAGGACAAAATAGCGGAAGCATAAACTAACATGACTCAGCTAAAGTCTTACAAAAACCCTCTAAGTATATATACATGATCCAAGTTTTGTACAAAAATAGGAAACCAAGAAAGTGTGGACATGCCCGCCAAAATACATGGTATGATCTCTCATGCTCAGCTACAAGTCACTCAAAATCTACCACCTAATAAAAGTCCTCAACATGAGGCTCCTCAGCAGGGACCTCCTCAACATACTCCTCTTCCTCCCATGGACTGGGAGCGTAGATGTTGAAAGGAGCAGCAGCTCCCTCAATACCTGCCGACATAAACGTACGGATGAGCATGGAGTACTCAGCGGGTACCGAATACTAACCAACAGTCATAGCATAATAATAACATAGTAAAGCAGGAAGCAGTTCATATCATTAACAGGAAAAGTAAACAATTTATAGTTCATGCTTGCATCATATCAAAGTTAGAAAAACTCTTGAAGTTATGTGCTTGACTTGACTTAAAATACTCTTTTTGTGTTTAAAACTTGTCTTGTCCTGCTCTGTCTTGCTTGATCTTGTCGTGTCATGCGTTTCATGTCATATCATGCATGCCATGTCATGTTCTTGCTTGACTAGGTATGCCTAGCTGTCGTTCATAGTCCGTCGCAACTAGTATCCCCTATGCTGGATTGGGTAAGCCTAGCTGCCGTTTATAGTCCATCACAACAAGTATCCCCTATGCTGGATTGGGTATGCCTAGCTGCCGTTCATAGTCTGTCGTAACTAGTATCCCCTATGATGGATTGGGTATGCCTAGTTGTCATTCATAGTCTGTCACAACTAGTATCCCTTAAGCTGGATTGGGTATGCCTAACTGCCATTCATAGTCCGTCGCAACTATTATCCTCTATGCATGACTTGTGGTATCGGAGCAAAGCATATCTTAGGATATGCCCTACCCCTATTACCAACCCTTACATTTGGCCTTGTATGGTGGTCGTAAATCGAGAATAAAACCCTTGTTCTTGAAAAATCCGATAAATCACACATCCATGCGTGTAATGCCATGCAGAGTTATGCGTGTCATGTGATGCTATGCTATGCGTGTCATGCCATGCTATGCTATGCGTGTCATGCGATGCTATGCATGTCATGCGAGGGGATGGGAGACCTTTCCCTATGAAATGCATGATTGTCTTGCCCTTGTCAAAAGCGAAGTGAAACATATCTTAGGATATGCCCCACCTCTACGCCCCATACTTAAAACATCGGTAAATCACGTCATTTCATGCGTGCTCGTGAGATCGTGTGCATACTTGCATTTGGAATTAAATATAGCAATTTGGGGTAATTCACAAAGCATAGCATATAACAATTTAAGTGAGTAATAATCTACGCATTTTAAGAAACGTAAGAAACACACTATCATGAACCCTAACAATTTTCAAGAGCAATTAAGCATGGGTTCCCTTAATTTATCATTTATTTTGTTCACCTTGGCATTTCATCGAACATGGGGTGTGTTCATTATTCACTTAAACCTAGATCATGCTTTTCTAGGTGGGTTATGCTCACATCACACTTGTATGTTCATTATTGGTACAATGCCCTTTCCCATTCGTTCATCACATCATCCACACGGCATCCATTCGCCAACGTCCATCTCCATTCACCATTCATACCACCAATCTCATAACACATATATAAGTGAAGGAAAACAAGGAGAAACAAAGGAAAAGGGAAGCTATAACTAGGAGGGTAGTAAGAAGTACCGACCTTGACAAAAGAGGGAAGGAATCCCCTTCCAAAATGCACGTAAGTTGCTGCCCTAGCTTGGAACACGAGCTCCACGAATGCTTGAACCGAAATCTTGAAGAATCGGGCTTGAGGTTGATCTAGGGTTTCAAAACCCCTTTGATTTCTCTCCAAAATGGAAACCTAGGTTTTGGAAAACCTTCTCCTTTCTCTCTATCTCTCAAAAGACTCTAAGGGTTGTGTATGAACCCTCAATTGATCGGGCAAAGCCTTTAAGGTATGAGTGAAACGCCCAAAAGACGAAAACACCCTTACTAAATTTTCTGCAAAAACGCGAGTACCGAGCGATCGGTGTTAATGACCGATCGATCGGTTGCCTACCGATCGATCGGTTTCATAACCGAGCGATCGGTTAAAATTTCACTCTCTGGAAAATTTCCCCTTACAAAAATCTTGACCAGTCGATAGCCTCCGAGCGATCGGTTTTGGACCGATCGATCGCTCCATGGACCGAGAGATCGGTTGCCTGCAGGTCCAGACTGTTTTGGCCATATCTTTTGACTCGTTCGTCCAATTTTGACGATTCAACTTGCGTTGGGTTCGTAGTTCAAAAATGAACATTTCTGGCGTTTCGGAATTTCCAATTTCTTCCTTATTTATTAATTATTTCTCTTTAAAGGAAAAAAAAATGGAAACGAAAGTGTCATGCATAAATGTCAAAAGTTCGGGGCTCTACATCCTCCCCCCCTTACAAAAAAAATTTCGTCCTCGAAATTTGGACGAGACATGCATTACAGAATCAAACAATATTACAAGCTACGTATACAAAACCTATACAAAATTCATTCAAACAATTCCGGGTACTTCGCTTTGACTTCGGCTTCACGCTCTCATGTAGCTTCTTCCCGAGTATGGTGTTGCCATTGCACTAGAACCAAAGGGATAGTCTTATTGCGAAGCACTTGATCTCTTCGATCCAAAATCTGAACCGGCTTTTCAATCAAGGTGAGGTCCTCTCGAATCTCCAACGGTTCCAAGTCTATGACATGCGAAGGATCCGCAATGTACTTCCGAAGCATAGACACATGGAAGACGTTGTGAACTGCGGCCATGTGAGGTGGGAGAGCTACCCTGTAAGCAACCTCACCAACTCGCGTGATAATCTCAAAAGGCCCAACATACCGAGGACTGAGCTTGCCTCGCTTTCCAAATCTCATGATCCCTTTGCTAGGAGATACTTTCACAAAAACTTGATCCCCTACTTGAAATTCCAAGTCCCTACGGCGCGTGTCCGCATAACTTTTCTGGCGATCTTGAGCGGCTTTCAATCGATCCCGAATGATCTTAACTGTGTTTGCAGTTTGCTCAATCAATTCTGGACCAAGTAATTTCCTTTCTCCTACCTCATCCCAATAGAGAGGAGACCTACAACTTCGCCCATACAAGGCCTCAAATGGTGCCATTTGGATACTTGCCTGATAGCTGTTATTGTAGGCGAATTCAACCAAAGGCAAATGCTCTTCCCAACTGCCTCTGAAATCCATCATACAAGCCCGAAGCATGTCCTCAATGACTTGGTTCACTCTCTCGGTTTGTCCATCCGTCTGTGGATGAAAAGCGGTGCTGAAATCGAGTCGGGAACCCATAGCCTCCTGGAAGCTTTTCCAGAATCGCGATGTGAATCTTGGATCCCGATCTGACACAATACTAACGGGCACTCCGTGCAACCTCACCACTTCCTTGATATACAAAGCGGCTAACTGGCTAGAGTTGAAAGTAGTTCGGTAAGGCAAGCAGTGAGCGGACTTCGTCAACCGATCCACTACTACCCATATCACATCTGAGCCCCTTGCTGTCTTTGGCAAGCTAACTATGAAATCCATAGATATGTTCTCCCATTTCCACTCGGGGATCGGAAGGGACTGTAATAGACCTGCCGGCCGCATGTGCTCTGCCTTCACCTGTTGGCACACTAAGCATCGTGTTACATACTCCGCAACATTCCTCTTCATATTCCGCCACCAAAAGTGACTCTTGAGGTTTCGGTACATCTTTGTACCCCCAGGATGCACTGTGTACTTCGAACGGTGTGCTTCATCCAAAATCTCTCTTCGAAGATCTGCATTGGCTGGGACGCACAACCTTCCCTTGAATGTGATAGCACCCCGACTAGTGAGAGAAAAGTCTTCACTGCCTTTGGCAACTTCCTTGTCCCGGAAAGCCAACAATTCCGCATCCATGGCTTGATGTTCTTGGATCAAATCTATAATGTACGGCCGAACCGTAACATTTGCCAAGGTAGGACCACGGACAGAGTTATTCACACTGATGTCCAGATTTGCCAAATCTTCTAGTAGCTTCCATTCTTGAACCAACATGTGTGCTAACAACCCCTGAGGTCTTCTACTCAAAGCATCAGCCACTACATTTGCTTTACCCGGGTGGTATTGAATGGTACAATCATAGTCCTTCAAGAATTCCATCCAACGCCGTTGCCTTAGATTCAATTCCTTTTGGGAAAAGAGGTACTTGAGGCTCTTGTGGTCCGTATACACATAGAATTCCACCCCGTATAAGTAATGTCGCCAGATCTTGAGTGCAAACACGACTGCAGCAAGCTCTAAGTCGTGCGTGGGATAATTCTTCTCATGCTCCTTCAATTGCCTCGATGCATAGGCAATGACCTTCTTGTGTTGCATAAGCACACATCCAAGTCCAACGTGTGAGGCATCACTGTACACTTCATACCCAAGAGGTCCGAATGGCACTGTAAGGATAGGAGCTATAGTAAGCCTCTTCTTCAGTTCCGTGAAACTGATCTCACACTTGTCGCTCCAAACAAACTTCGCATTCTTCCTTGTCAAGTGAGTAAGCGGTGCTGCAAGGCTAGAGAAACCATCTACGAATCTCCTGTAGTAGCCTGCCAGCCCAAGAAAGCTGCGTATCTCAGTAACACTCTTGGGCCTCGCCCAACTCATAACAGCTTCTATCTTCTTCGGATCAACGGAGATGCCCTCCGCGGAAACAACGTGGCCTAGGAATGCCACCTCTTCCAACCAAAACTCACCCTTGCTAATTTTGGCGTATAGCTTGTGCTCTCTTAACATTTTCAATGCAAGGCAAAGGTCGCGCACGTGATCTTCCCGTGTCTGGGAATAGACCAAAATGTCATCAACAAATACAATCACGCACCGATCTAGGTATGGTCGGAACACCTGGTTCATCAAATCCATAAAGGCTGCCGGCGCGTTCGTGAGACCAAAAGGCATCACCAAGAACTCATAGTGCCCATATCGAGTCCTGAAAGCAGTTTTGGGAACATCTTCCACCTTAATCTTCAACTGGTGATAACCCGATCGAAGATCTATCTTTGAGAAAAATCTCGCTCCCTTCAACTGATCGAACAAGTCGTCAATCCTAGGCAATGGATACCTATTCTTTATAGTGACTTTGTTCAATTGCCGGTAATCGACACACATCCGCATCGAGCCATCTTTCTTCTTAACAAACAATACTGGGGCACCCCACGGTGAGACACTTGGTCGAATGAAACCAAGGCCTTGTAATTCCTCCAACTGAGTCTTTAACTCCTTGAGTTCAATAGGGGCCATTCTATATGGAGCCCTGCAAACAGGAGCTGTGCCTGGTGCAAGCTCGATCATAAACTCAATCTCCCTGTCTGGAGGCAATCCTGGCAACTCCTCTGGAAATACATCCAGGAACTCACTCACAACCGGAATAGTTGATGAGTCCTTTGCCTCGGGGTTAGCTACGCCCAACGCCGCAAAACGAGCAATAGATCTGCTTTTCAACCCGCGAAAGTGGAATGGTTTTCCTTCTACTGGCTTGAAGAGTACCATCTTCTCAAAGCAAGCTACATGCCCATGATGCGCTGCTAACCAATCCATTCCCAATATAACATCAAAGTCTTGGAATCCAAGGACGATGAGATCAACCGCCAACTCGTGGCTTCCAACTTGGACCACACCATTTCTATACACTTTATCTGCCAATACTGTTTTGCCAAGAGGATTCGAAATGGCTAACTCCGGTTTTAGCTGTCTAGGGTCCTCAGAAAAGCCTTCTGAAAAACTCGGCGAGACAAACAAATGAGTAGACCCGGTATCAATCAACACTCGAGCCAAATACTCATTGACTAGTAGGGTTCCTGAAATTTTAGCTAGTTACGTCAATTCAAGCCTCAACAGTGTATACACGTAGGTATATATATATATATAGCATAACAACTACGTACACAAGGAATAAAACATAACATAACAATCACGAATAAGGAAAATAACTCCTAACGCGTACCTTGCACCACATCGTCAGATGCAAGTGCATCACCCTCTGTCAAGGAAAAAACTCATCCCTGGTTCGCCTGGCGAGACTGAGGTGTAGACCGGGTAGTCTGAGATGACGCCTGATATGATCCTGCTGGGCGTGCTGGTGGCCTAATCCCCTGAGACTGGCCTGGTAAATGCCGGGTAGGGCAATCCCTGATCATGTGGCCCTGGCGACCACAGTGAAAACATCCACCCGATGCTCTTAGGAAATCCCCTGCTGGGTGCCTTCGGCCGCATGAAGGGCAGGCCTCGTGTGTGCGGGTAGGAGAGGCCTGAGGTGGAGCATATCTCACCACCTGAGGTGCAACTGGCTGTGGAGCCGGGAGAGCCTGAGGTCGAGGTGCCTGTGGCACGTACAGCCGCGGTGCTGGGGCCGCATAAGTCGGCCTCATCGGTGGTGCTGGCCATGTATACTAATAAGGGCCGGTACGAGCCCGCCTCTCTGGAGGTGCTGAACTACTGGCTTGGCCTCTCGTCAACTCTCTCTTCTTAGACACCGCATCAGAATTGGCCTCGACCAATAAGGCCTTGTCTACCACTTCAGGGTAGGTAGCATGCCTGAAAACGGAAACCTTCTCCATAATAACATCCTTGAGCCCTTGCTCAAATCTTCTCACCTTCATTGCCTCAGTAGCAACCATATGGGGCGCAAATCTCGACAATTCTGAGAACTTGGCCTCATAAGCGGCCACAGACATCGAACCTTGCTCAAGGTTGATGAATTCTCTCTCTTTCTTTTCCCGTGCACCGATCGGAAAATACTTCTTGTAAAAAGTATCCTTGAACTCCTCCCAAGTCCAAGGTTGACCCTGCATGGTCAAGTCTCGCGTCCTCAATGCGGACAACCACCAATGGTGGGCTTCACCCTCTAGCATGAAAACTGCCCATGCTACCCTATCCTCCTCTGTAGGCGAGAGGACCGTAAAAATCTTCTCCATCTGGAGGATCCACGCCTCTGCAGCGAGAGGGTCCACACTCCCATGGAAGGATGGAGGCCTCAATCTCCTGAATGCCTCAACTCCAGCTGTACGATGTACTGGAGCTGCGGGCGGTGGAGTAGGTGCCGCTGATGCCGGTATAGTTTGCCGAGCCGCCAGGATGGCGAGTGTCTCAGCAATAGAGCCTAAGACCTGAGAGAGGTCCGGCTACTCATCCTCATCTCTGGAAGAAGATGAAGCTCTGGTGTGTGGTCCACGACCCCATGTGCCCCGCCTCATGACTAAAGTCCTGAGAACAATAGCACCACATGAGTCTCACTTGAAAACACAGTTTATTTCAATGTCGTTTCACAATAATTCAATCTGTATTAGTTGTATAATACTAATATACATCACATCAAGTAATCAGAGTATTCATCACATTATACTTATACTTTAGTCTTCTAGCGTACCTAGGACCCGTACTTGGTTAAAGCAACCATTTTAGACTAAGACTAAAGTTTAGTCTTACACTTGGAACCAGACTCGCTCCCGACTTACTTCCTTCCTAACTTGTTTCCTAACATATGCTCTTGTCAAGCCGTGGTATTCGATTCTAAGTGACCCTAGAGACCTAAAGCCTAAGCTCTGATACCACTACTGTCGCGACCCAAGACCCACCCTAGGAGTTAGAGTGAACTTTGGACGACTAATCATGGCTTACATGACTTGCTTGACAAACCAACCTGCAAAAACCCACAGAGTATATACAATAGGGGATGACAGCGGAAACATAACTATAAAACACAGCGGAAGTCTAACAACCTCTAAGTATATACACATGGTCCAAGTTTAATACAAAGAAAGTGCGGACATGCCCGCCAAAATACATGGATATAATCACTCATGCTCACCCATAGCTAATCCACTCAGAATCTAACACCACCTACTGATAACCTTCTACGGGAGGTTCCTCAAAAGGCTCCTCGACGTACTCCTCCTCCACCCATGGACCAGGAGCACAAATATCAAATGGAGCAGCAGCTCCCTCAGAACCTGCCGACATAAGAAGTACGGCTGAGCATGGAATACTCAGCGGGTACTAAATACTAACCAACAGTCATAGTATACAGATAGCATACATAAAGTAGGAAGCAAGTTGCATATATAGAACAGGAACAATTTATATCATACAAGGAAGTAAAGCAATTTATATTCATGCTTGCATTTAGAAAGACTGATAAAACCCTTGAAAACATTGTGCACTTGACTTGACTTGAAATACCCTTTTGCGTGATTGGGAACTTGTTAACCGTGTCATGCTTGTCATGCTTGCATTTTCATAATTTAAACATGTTCACATGCCTAGTTGCCGTTCATAGTCCGTCGCAACTAGTACCCTATATGCGGATGGGTATGCCTAGTTGCCGTTCATAGCCCGTCGCAACTAGCATCCATGCGGAATGTGAATGCCTAGTTACCGTTCATAGCCCGTCGCAACTAGCATCCATGCGTGTAATGCCATGCAGAGTTATGCGTGTCATGTGATGCTATGCTATGCGTGTCATACCATGCTATGCTATGCGTGTCATGCGATGCTATGCATGTCATGCGAGGGGATGGGAGACCTTTCCCTATGAAATGCATGATTGTCTTGCCCTTGTCAAAAGCGAAGTGAAACATATCTTAGGATATGCCCCATACTTAAAACATCGGTAAATCACGTCATTTCATGCGTGCTCGTGAGATCGTGTGCATACTTGCATTTGGAATTAAATATAGCAATTTGGGGTAATTCACAAAGCATAGCATATAACAATTTAAGTGAGTAATAATCTACGCATTTTAAGAAACGTAAGAAACACACTATCATGAACCCTAACAATTTTCAAGAGCAATTAAGCATGGGTTCCCTTAATTTATCATTTATTTTGTTCACCTTGGCATTTCATCGAACATGGGGTGTGTTCATTATTCACTTAAACCTAGATCATGCTTTTCTAGGTGGGTTATGCTCACATCACACTTGTATGTTCATTATTGGTACAATGCCCTTTCCCATTCGTTCATCACATCATCCACACGGCATCCATTCGCCAACATCCATCTCCATTCACCATTCATACCACCAATCTCATAACACATATATAAGTGAAGGAAAACAAGGAGAAACAAAGGAAAAGGGAAGCTATAACTAGGAGGGTAGTAAGAAGTACCGACCTTGACAAAAGAGGGAAGGAATCCCCTTCCAAAATGCACGTAAGTTGCTGCCCTAGCTTGGAACACGAGCTCCACGAATGCTTGAACCGAAATCTTGAAGAATCGGGCTTGAGGTTGATCTAGGGTTTCAAAACCCCTTTGATTTCTCTCCAAAATGGAAACCTAGGTTTTGGAAAACCTTCTCCTTTCTCTCTATCTCTCAAAAGACTCTAAGGGTTGTGTATGAAACCTCAATTGATCGGGCAAAGCCTTTAAGGTATGAGTGAAACGCCCAAAAGACGAAAACACCCTTACTAAATTTTCTGCAAAAACGCGAGTACCGAGCGATCGGTGTTAATGACCGATCGATCGGTTGCCTACCGATCGATCGGTTTCATAACCGAGCGATCGGTTAAAATTTCACTCTCTGGAAAATTTCCCCTTACAAAAATCTTGACCAGTCGATAGCCTCCGAGCGATCGGTTTTGGACCGATCGATCGCTCCATGGACCGAGCGATCGGTTGCCTGCAGGTCCAGACTGTTTTGGCCATATCTTTTGACTCGTTCGTCCGATTTTGACGATTCAACTTGCGTTGGGTTCGTACTTCAAAAACGAAAATTTCTGGCATTTCAGAATTTCCAATTTCTTCCTTATTTATTAATTATTTCTCTTTAAAGGAAAAAAAAATGGAAACGAAAGTGTCATGCATAAATGTCAAAAGTTCGGGGCTCTACATATGCAGCACGAGTTACCGGTCAACCTGATCATTCTGGGATTTCAGGATTTAGATTTCGACGTTATCCTAGGTATGGATTGGTTCTCAGCTCACCACAGGCACGTGGCGTGTTTCGAGAAGGTGGTGAACCTTAAACCCGCTGGGTTGAAGCCATTTCATTTCAAGGGACTTCAGAGGAGAGACATTGCTCATTTTCCAGCTCTCAGTCTCGCGAATGTTGAAGTACGAGGCTCCATATCCATTTCGATGGTATATGAGTATATGGATGTTTTTCCGGAGACCTTATCGGGATTACCTCCTGATCGGGCAATCGGGCTTTCTCAAGGCATGGCTCCGATTTCAAGGACTCCGTATAGGATGGCCCCTATTGAGCTTAAAGAGTTAAAGGATCAGTTGGAAGAATTACAGGGCCTTGGTTTCAATCGGCCAAGTGTCTCACCTTGGGGAGCTCCGGTGCTCTTCGTAAAGAAGAAATATGGGTTGATGTGGATGTGCATTGACTATAGGTAGTTGAACAAGGTCACTATCAAGAATTGTTATCCATTGCCTCGGATAGACGACTTGTTTGATCAGTTGAAGGGTGCAAGGTTTTTCTCAAAGATTGACCTTTGATCTGGTTATCATCAGTTGAAGATCAAGAAGGAAGACATTCCGAAGATGGCATTCAGGACTCGATATGGTCACTATGAGTTTCTAGTGATGTCCTTTGGTCTGACTAACGCACCGGCAATATTTATGGATTTGATGAACCGAGTGTTTAGATCATCTCTCGATCAGTGTGTGATTGTATTTATAGATGATATCCTCGTGTATTCACAGTCACGGGATGATCACATGAGAGATCTCCACCTTGTATTGCAGACTCTTCAAGAGCATAGCCTTTATGCTAAGTTGAGCAAGTGTGAGTTCTGGCTGGACAAGGTGTCTTTTCTTGGACATGTGGTGTCTGCCGAGGGTATCTCAGTCGATCCTGCAAAGATTGAGGCAGTGATGAATTGGGAGAGGCCGAAGAGTGTTACCGAGATTCTTAGTTTTCTCGGCTTGGAAGGATACTATAGGAGGTTCGTAGAAGGATTTTCCAGCCTAGCGGCACCGCTTACCTACCTCACGAGAAAGAACACTAAGTTCACTTGGGGTGACAAGTTCGAGGCAAGTTTCTTGGAGTTGAAGAAGAGGCTTACCACAGCCCCTGTTCTCATAGTTCCGTCTGGGAGCGGTGGTTTTGAAGTCTACAGTGATGCTTCACTCGTATGGCTTAGGTGTGTCCTTATGTAGCATAAGTAGGTGGCATAAGCAGGTGGTTGCCTATGCTTCACGTCAGTTGAAGGAGCATGAGGAAAACTACCCCACACACGACTTAGAGCTTGCAGTAGTCATTTTTGCACTAAAAATTTGGCGTCACTACCTCTATGGGGAAGAGTTCGTGGTGTTCATGGATCACAAGAGCTTGAAGTATCTATTATTACAAAAAGAACTTAATATGAGGCAGCGTCGTTGGATAGAGTTCATGAAAGACTATGATTGTTCCATCCAGTAACATCCGGGTAAGGCTAACATGGTAGCCGATGCACTTAGTAGGATACCTTACGGAGTTATGGCTCACTTGAGAGTACAGGAGTGTAAGTTGTTGAATGATATGTGTAACTTAGACACTACTCTCAAGCATGTTACTTATGGGCCGGTGATGTCAAACATCTCAGTTAGGCCGTATATTTTGAACCAGATCAGGGAGTTGCAGAACTCGGATGCTGAGTTGCTTGCTTACCGAGACAATCGGTTAGTAGTGGCAGTCAAGAGTTTACTTTGAATGGTGATGATGCTATCACATTCAAAGGCAGGTTGTGTGTTCCCGCCAACATAGTATTGAGGTGTGAGATCTTGGACGAGGCTCATCGATACAAGTACACGGTACATCCGGGAGGTACTAAAATGTACTAGAATATCAAGAGGCACTACTGGTGGCAAAACATGAAGAGGGAAGTCGCCGACTATGTTTCTAGATGTTTGATGTGCCAGCAGGTGAAGGCTAAGCATCAGAGGCCGGCAGGTTTTTTTCAGTCCCTCCCTTTTCCGAAATGGAAATGGGAGAATATCTCGATGGACTTCATCGTTTATTTGCCACGGACGGTAAAGGGCTCCGATGCTATCTGGGTGATAGTGGATAGATTGACAAAGTCTGCACACTTTATTCTGTATCGAACCACTTTTAGTTCGAATCAGTTGGTGGCCTTGTATGTCAAGGAAGTGGTTCGTCTCCATGGTGTGCCGATTTCCATTGTGTCTGATCGAGACCTTAGGTTTACTTCCAGGTTCTAGGAAACTTTTCAGAGTGCTATGGGTTCTCGGTTGTAGTTCAGCACCGCCTTTCATCTTGAAATCGATGGGCAGACTGAATGGGTGAATCAGGTTATGGAGGATATGCTCCGAGCTTGTATGTTGGACTTTCAGGGCAGTTTGGGAGGAACACTTGCCGGTGGTTGAATTTTCCTACAACAACAGTTACCAGGCAAGCATCCAAATGACACCTTTTGAAGCTCTGTATGGTCGAATTTGTAGATCACCCCTACATTGGGATGAAGTTGGTGAGAGGAAAGTTCTTGGTCCTGAATTGATCAAGCGGATCACAGAAAGGGTCAAGGTAATCAGGGTGAAAGCCGCTTAAAATAGGCAGAAGAGATATGCGGACACTCGCCGCAGAGATTTGGAATTCCAAGTTGGGGATCGGATCTTTGTGAAGATTTCACTAAGTCGGGGGATCATACGATTCGGGAAAAAAGGAAAGCTCAGCCCTAGGTATGTGGGGCCATTCGAGATCATCACTAGGGTTTGTGAGGTTGTATACAGGGTAGCCCTACCGCCTCATATGGCAGCAGTCCATAATATATTTCACGTTTCAATGCTTAGGAAGTATATTCCGGATCTATCTCCCATCATTGCTCTTGATCCCATGGAGATTCGAGAGGATCTCACTTTGGTTGAACAACCATTTCAGATCTTGGATAGTCGAGATCAATTCTTGCGCACCAAGATTATCCTGTCGGTCCTCGTGAAATGGCAGCATCATTCCAAGTAAGAGGCTACATGGGAGCGAGAAGCCGATGTGAAGGAAAAGTACCCTCACTTGTTTGTATAGTTTCTAAGTTGGATTTTCTATGTTTTTGTTATTGCTATGCTTTTGGTGTCGTTCTAATTTCGACGATGAAATTCTTGTAAGGGGGGAGGGATGTAGAACCCCGAATCTTCGTTTCACTAAGTAGTGAATAGTATGTGAATAGTGCTCAATTGTGGTTTTGTATACTAATAGGCCTTATGTTAATATACGTGTTTGGATTTATGGCGTGCATATTTTAATAAGTCTACATATCCTTAGGGAATGTGTTTAAAGCATAAAAGGTGTTGGAAATGGGATTGGGAGAAGATCCAAGTAGTGAAAATAGGGTTTTGCAACAAAACAGGGGCCACCGATCGCTCGGTGAAAACCACCATTCGATCGATCCACCGATCACTCGGTGATAACCTCCGATCAACCAGTCTTATACCGAATACTCGGAAGCTATCGACTGGTTAACTTATTTGTATAGGGAAAAATTCTAGAGAAGGTGTTTTCAACCGATCGACCGGTTGAAACCACCGATCGTTCGGTCTATACCACGGATCGATCGGTCATACGCAGATTTTCTTCATTAAGGGTGTTTAAGACTTTAGCCATCCCCCCTTGCCTATACAAGGGCTGGTTTGTGCCTTAGGGTTTTAGAAACCCTTTGTGCACTATTTTGAGAGGGAGAAGAAGGGAGAAGCTAGGTTGTTGCTCAAGCTTGAAGGAAGATCAAGATTCTTCCTTCCTTTTGGTGTTTCTCAACAAGAATTCAAGGTTCTCACTTATTCAATGAGAGTAAAAATCACAATATCTTTGTGACTTTGATATTGTTAAGTCAAATCCATGATAATAGTGATACCGGCAAAACTTCACAAGTGCCAAGTCTCCTTCGCAATCTACACGGACCTTCTTTTTCTTTAAAGCTTTCTTAATGGAAGCTAATGACCCTTCCAAAAATCCAGCTCTAGGAATCTTGAATAAAAGATCCAATCTTTTATTATAAAGAACCTTTCTTGATCCTCTTCTTGATCTTCAAAACTAAGAACACAAGAGAGATTAAGAGGGGGTGGAATGGGATGACCGTACACCACTAGGAGAGAGGGGTGTGAGATATTTGAGGGGAGGAGACATATTTCCAAATCTGGAAAATTCTGGAAAATAATAATTGTATTCAACACCTTGAACGTCCACCTCTTTATAGGCTTTACTTGGGTTGCTTGCAACCCAAGTCTCCTCATTCTAATCCAATTAGAATTCCCTCAATTAGTTTCCTATTTGGTTTCTCCTTTAATTAATTAGGATTAATCAAAATAGAAACTAATCTTATCCATTAGTGTCCAACTAATCTTATCCTTATCCTAATCCAATTAGGATTCCTTGATTAGCAAGAAACTAATAGACTCCTTATCCAACAAGGAATCTTTAATTAGTAACTAACTAACAAACCTTATCTTATAAGGTGTCATTAATTAGAAACTAATTAAAAACATACCAAAACATAATCCTCCATGAAGTGGGCATCCCACCCTAGGTGGGCCCCAGTCCTTACGCCCCCATGGGTTCCAAACCCATTTTGTCAACATATTTCATCTTCTATCAAATTCCCCAATGGGTCCTACCCATTTGGTTTTTCACATTTAATATGATTCCACCTTTTAGAGCTTCACTATACCATATAGTGATTTCTTAGAGAAATAAATTAATTTAATAAATCATTAAATTAATTACTTTAAGAAAGTCCTTGTGTGTGGGATCTAAAGGGATCTCTTATTTCCGGGTGTGGGACCAAGTACTCAACCTTTTTGGTTAAAGCATTGTTACTAGGAAACACCATTCCTATACTCCATTAGGATTATAGAATTTTATCTATATACCTGGACTTCCACCAATCACAATTATTGTCCATTAACACAATATGATTAACCTCCAGCAAATAGAGAATTACTTGCAGGTATTTCTATCTCAAGATATGTTTACAAATCAGTCCCTCCACTTCCAATATTGTTATAAGCTTATGGGACAATATCTAATATTGTCTTTAATCCCTGGCTTATATTGAGAACCCATTCTCTTTAATACTTTTAGTCAAACTTGGACTTTCAAAATATTTTAAAAATTCTTTAAAAGAAATAATAATAATTATTGCATTTCTTTTATACAGAAAATAAATTCCTTGATAAAACCATTTCATTGATAAATACCAACGCTGGGTTTTTCAAGTCCGGTTTTGACAAGTATCAACTCAATATTATTTACTCTGTAAGAGTAGTGGAATCCTTGTCGAGCGTACACACACTTCTTCCAGTACAGCGTACATAACCCAATGAGCCCGTATTTAGTCCGGTGTGTTGGACATTGACGATTGGCTACATCAAAGCTATATAGGTAAATACTAGAGAAGATGTCTACCTCTTAGGTTAAGGACAATCTGTCAAATGGACTACCCTAAATATAAAGACAGTATATTTCTAAGGGTATCCACTGAGCGATTCAGTTACAATATAAGTGCTTCTTACTTATATCCATATTTTAGTCAAGAGACCCTTCTCTCAGTGATTGAGATTCATCACTCCATCATATGGAACTAACAATGTGTAAGTTATTAGGAATAGATTGTCCAGATGCATCCTGATTAACTTAGAACAATTTTAGGTCTATAAGGAACTGGAAAAACCATATCTCCTTAGCAATCAATTATCGACTAATTGGATGGTTTTCCTACAATGTTACCTAAGGAACAAAGTAATCTCATCCAATGAGATACTTTTGATATATTACCCAATGTAGAAGACAATGTGTGAATGTAAAATATGCATTTATTGATTTAAAAATAGATAAATACCATTTCGGAATGGCTTTGTGGGCATACATGTCTAACAATTTTGACAGGGAAGGTTACAGAGATGTGTGGTCGGGTCTCAAGTTTTGCCAACAGTCTGCTCTTCTTAGTCAGCTTGGAGAGGTAATCCTCGTATCTGGGCTTGTACCCTAAACCATAGGGAGGTGTATAGTGAGGGGGTGTGTATCTCTTCTTCATGCCCTGCTTCCTGGCACCGAGACCACTTCTGGGCTGGTAGTTCATTCTGACCATCATTCTGACAAATGGTGGCACTGCTTGCTTGCTTGTCTGTTCTACCTGGGTGATAGAACTAACCTGCTCGAACTGGAATGTCATGAAGGCAGTGCCTTGCCCCAGCTCTTGGACGTCCCCAAAGGAACTTGCCAACTCCTCAGAAGAAATGACAACTAGACGGTCGTCTTGGATGAACTTGATTCTTTGGTGTAGAGAGGAGCGAATGGCTTCGGCCGCATGGATCCATGGCCTCCCTAGGAGAAGAGTGAAAGAGGTTGGCATGTTCACAACCTGAAAGTTCGTTGTGAAATGAGCAGGTCCGATTCCGATGGTTAGATCGATGTCGCCCAGGTTCTGCCTAATTGTGTTATCGAAAGCCCTGATGGTCATGGGTCTCTTCTTCACTTAACTGAGATTCAGGCCCAAGTTTTACAGCGTGGAGAGTGTGCAGACATTCAGGCCAGAGCCATTGTCGATGAGCACTGATGATAATGTTTGATCCATGCACTGTACTGCAATGTACAAAGCCCGGTTATGGTCCCTGTTACTGTCTGGTATCTCCTCTTCTATAAAGGAGATGACTTTGGGTTCGAGGATTTGCCCTAGTTTCTCAGGTTTTATGTCTGGTGTTATATGGGCATTGCTGAATACTTGGAGCAGTTGCTTCCTGTGGTGCTCTGAAGTGAGAAGAAGACCCAAGATGGATATCTATTCTAGGACCTTACTAAGTTGCTGAGTGATATTGAACTCCTCAGCTTTTTCTAGGATTTTCAATTAAATTGTTGAATCAGCTGCTTCCTTCTGTGGGTCTGATACCCTTGCTTTCTCTTTCTCTTTCTCTGCTTTTGCTGGCTCAGTTACAGGAGGTTGATATACTCGGTCAGATCTGGTTAGGTTGGTTATGCTCTCACTCTCAAGGATGAGAGAGGGGAGCGGGTACTCGTTTGAGGTTGAAGGGAGGCTCTAGGATGTAAGGGATCCAGACAGGGCCTGAAGAGGTTGAGGCTTGAGCTGGAGCTATAGGCCAATTTGTAAGGCAAGAAATTGTGTAGATGATTTGTTCGGGGATAGGTATCGGGGTTGGAGACCGAGTGGTCTATATGTTTGACTGGGGGAAGGGGATTATAACAGTTGATTGGTAAGAAGGTCTGATGATGCCGTCATTCACTACGGCTGTGTTGGGTCCTGGCTGCCCTACCCCGATCTCTTCCCACTAGATAAAGTTGACTTGATTGTTATGTGGGGGTAGTGGCACCTGATTGATACTGGTATTGTTGGGAACCAGCTCAACCTTTCCGTCATCCAAGAGATCTTAGATTGCACACTTCAGGCCTATGCAATAGTCTATATCATAGCCTAGGCCTCTGTGAAAGGCGCAATGATGATAGGTATTGTAGTTCTTGTTCTGTTTATCTGGAGGTAAGAGAGGTGTGGGGCCTCACAACTCGAGAAGACTCTACTTGGTAAGGAATTCCAATAACTGGCTGAGTGTGTATGGAAGAGGGGTAAATTTTCTGGGGGGATAGTTTTGTCCCTTGACTGGTAGGGCTGGTTGAGTATTCCTGATAAGTGATTGCTACTGAGCTGCTGGAGCTGGTAGTCGGATGGGTGTTGTAGAAGCAACCATATGTACATCTTCCTTCTTTCTTTGGTCCCAAGGACCGATGTTTCTACTGGATGAGGTTGTTGCCTTGGGGGGATCAAGTCCCAGACTGGAATGAATGGCCCCACTCATGATGGCCATCTCGATACGGGTACCCTTACTGACGATGGTGCCGAAGTCCACCACTGGTTGGTCAACATGAGTGTAGAGTAGGGCTGCTTTAGAGTGCCCATGAATATGCCTGCCAGCTCCTCCTTAGGGATAGGAGTCAAGATCTTTACTGCCATTTCCCTCCAGCAGGTGGTGTACTCCAAGAATAATTCATTATTACGCTAGCTTAACTACTCAAGCTGGCTCCTGTGAGGGGAGAGCTCCTGGTTAAAGGAGTACTGCTCTACGAAGCTGTCCATGGCATCTTGCCAAGTCTTGACCTTCAGCTTGTTTATAGACATCAACCATGTAAGGGCTGCCCCCTTCAGACTCTTCTGGAAGTACTGGATGAGTAGAGACTGGTTCTTGTTGTACTAAAGTATATCCCCCAGGTATAACTGTAGGTGTTGTTTTGGATAGCCCGAGCCGTCGTATTTGTTAAAGTCCAGGACCTTAAAACCTGCTGGAACAGCATCCCCTGATGAGAAAGTTAAGTCTTCCAGTGATAGTGGATGCACCCTTCATTCTGGTGCTAGTGGATGCACCCTTCATTCTTCTCATCTCCTCTTTCATCTGCTTGATCTCGTCTTGTAAGGATGGAGTGGGGTCTAAGCATGATGGCTGGTCCTAGTGGACGAGTGAGGCCTTGGGTTGCTATTCGTACTGGTCATACTACTCTCCTCCGCCTGTTGCGGGTATGGGGTTAGGTATGATGAAGGGGGGAGGACGAAGCTATGGTATAGGTTGATCGGTATGTTCTCCGGTCGGGATCCAGGTGGAGGGTTCTTTGGTTTGGGTACCAATTAGAATCTTTAGGATTCCAGAACACTGTCAAGCTTTCACAAAATGGCTACTATGTCCCTGTCATGTGACTGTAGGATCTCAATGGTTCGCTGGTGCTGATCCGCAGGTTCCTCCAACGAATCGACGCTGCTTTCTGATATATTGTGTAAAAGCTGCTCTCTAATTGGGTTGTTCAAGGTACTAACTCTGTAATTAGTACCTCTGTCAAGACTGTGTCTGCAGCTGCTGCTTCTGTGAGAATCGCAGTCAGAGAACGAGTCACAGGTAAGCTCATGCAGCTGAAAAGAATGTAACGGCTAATCATGATTATGCATGATGACAAGAAGCAGATGCTAAAAAAAGCAGGATTCATGTCCGTAAGGGTTTCAGTAGTGTTGAACATGTGGTATCCAAATTGTTGGATACAGGAGGTCATCTCCGCCTTGGCACTATCAAACTGCTCTTGGTGGAAGTGAAGCTGGGCCCGGATAACGGCTGCTTCCTTAGCATCGCCTCTATGTCTCCTTTGAAGAGACTGGATTGTCTGCTCCAATTGTTCAATCTGTTCTTGTATGGCTTGGAGTTCACGACCTTGTTCCGCTTCCTGCTGCCTGAAGGCACGTTGGGCTTTCCGTAGCCTTTTCAATTTCTGCTGGATCTGGGGCTGTCTCTCCAGGAAGAAGTCTATCTAGGGAACCACCATTTTTGTCAGGGGTGTGGTTCCTTATGATGGAGCTACGAATGGTGTGGGCAGTTCCCTGGGTGCAGGCATACCGGGTAGAATGTCAGGATTATCCACCCACTGTAGGTATACTGAGTTGGTCAATGGTCATGATGTAACCATGAAGTCTGGCCATTGGTTTCATCTGGAGTGGTGCCAAGCTAACTGGAAGCATCGCGTGAGGTTATCAGAGTGCACTGTGAAAGCGATCCAATCATTTTCTTGCTGGTCTATCACTGGAATACGTTGAGGGAATCCAAACTGTTAGAGGACTTAGAGTGGTGTATAGACTGCGGTGCCTGTTAGACCAACAAGAATCATACATCATCTGCCAGTGATGACAACACGAGGTAGCCTATTCAGTACAAGCCAATCGTATCGCTAAGTGATTTCTTCCTCTGACAGGTCTTGGAGAAGCTGGTAGAGCTCTCCAATATCTGTAGTTGCTATCGGGCCTTAATTTTGAGAAATCTTTTGAGGTAGACTGTAGGCATCGTGGATGCCGTTCGGTACCGATATGATTGTAGGTAAATGACTTACTAACCAGAGGTGTAGGAGAGGTGTACTGGCCTAGAAGATGCCCTTTCTGCGGTCTGCCAACTGGTTAAGAGCCCTGGGAATCTCAGTTAGGATGACTGGTACAACTGAGCAGGAGTTGTGCATGTCCTCGACGATCCCGACCAAAACTACTTCGACAAGTGAGCGACACCTTGGGAACACTAGCTGAGACATGGCTATCAGTGCAAGGGCATTAAGACCGGGAAGTTCCACTGCAATAGAGTCAGGGTTCCACTTGCATTTGTACTTCTTTTCAAGAAAAGACACGAGTATCCGATCAAAAGAGTCATTATAATCGGGCTGTAAGCAGGCAGACTTGATATGCAAGAACCTAGATAAGTCTGCCTGGTATGTTTTCTTATAGCGCGGTACTATGGCTTCACCGTCCATTTTTAACCCTAGAATGCACTGAATCTCTTCTAGTATTGGGCAGAGTTTCTTCTTACCAAAACGGAATACCATGTGAGATGGGCTCCAACACTGGATAGCAGCGTTCATGAGGCGCGAGTCCGGATTAACCACGGATAGCTCTAGGATAGTTCAAAACCTCCTAGAGGTTGTTATCAGATGCCCCTTGAGAAGTTAGATGCACGGGTCTTGATGGTCGACCATTGACTGAACAATCCCTAAACGACCTGCCATATACCTGGATAATAATATACAGATTCTGTGAGTGCACTGTGCATGCAGATGGGATGCAAAAATGATGATGTAATATTTTTGAATTTTTTATTTTGATTGGGTGTGATAAGGTACATGTGATCCGATAAGGCAGACGGACGGAGGTCCGACGTGCTTTAGCCTAGGTTGTTGGAACCCAAGGGACCTATCAGATCAATTTTGGGACAGACCTAGTGAAGGTCTGTCTGCCTGAGATTGGGACCCCATATGTTATGTCGGGAAACAGGGTTGGATGTAGTTTATTACAAGCACAGGTTTGGCTTATTAAATACCCCTGGGTGGGTGTTTATCCAGGTAGAATGTGCCCGGGTAGTCAACCATAACTGGGGACAGGTATAGGTTGCAAGCAGGTTATGGTTTATAGTAGCCCCCCTAGATGGGCTACTTGTAGACTATACCTTAGCCTAGACTACATGTATGAATGCTGGTTTGATTCAGGTGTGTTCCTAGCAGGATGGAGGGATCACTTAACACCGAATATGTGACTCCCCGATATAAAACATACCTGAAAAGGGACGATTGGTGCAAGCGGGAGAGCTCAGAATCCTTTCCTAAGAGTAATCACCCAACAGGAGTAACTCCGCGGACCTCCGAGACGTTTAAGTCACTGACACTGAGGATGATCATCCAGTAGCCATTAACGTAATAAGCCTATCTACTGGGTTGAATGAGATAATTACACTACTATGACATGTATTGATGCACAATACACAATTAACCAAGAGATGTAAAATGATTAGTGTTAAGTTAAATGTTTAGGCATTTTAATCAAGATTAAAGTTTAGTTGGCTTAAACCTGGGTTCCTGGTTGAACCCTGAAATATCGAGTCCCCAGCAGAGTCGCCAAAGCTGTGAGCGCAGAATTTCTTCACTCATAAAAGGATGATGAGGTGATGAGTTTATTACTTGTGTACCCTCATGGGTGTGAAAGGGTTTTAACATTTAAGAGTCGCCACCTATTCATTCAAAAGGGATAAGTCCCCTGGGTTTGGATAAGGTCTTGGTCTGCGAATGAGATCAGGGTAAGGGGTTCAGTTAAGTCTGGGGAAGGTGTTAGGCACCCCGAGACTTCCGTTTTTCAAAGGTTCTGTACTCCCCAAGTTTAAGTCAATTAAAGTTAATCTTGATTAGAATGTCAAAGTTTTTAAGTTAACACTAATCCAATAAAGGAAAAGCTAACTGGGGTCGAACCCGGGTTGGTTTGCCTACGTACCCACAGGGTGAGATCAGACTGAGCGTAGTTCTGGCATGTGAGCCTATGTTGAGGCTAGGGGCGTGTGTGTGTGCACCAAGGGTAGCTAACATGGACTAGTCCGGTAGACTAGGGTGTGGTTGACCGAGGAGGGTCGAGTGCATAGTATTCAAGCCCGGTAGGCTTAAGGGTAGTCTGGTAGACTAGGATGGAGTCCGGCCTGGGTTAGGATTGCTAACTGGGGTTAGAACAAACTAACTATGGTTAGGGTTACTAACCATAGTTAAGGGGATGTGACGTGTAGCCCGGTAGGCCGAGGTAAGTCCGATAGACTTGGGTTTAGGCCCCATAGGCCATAAACCAAAGTTAACTACGATTAGGGTTGCTAACCATAGTTAAGGGGTGTCTACCTGTTGTTAGGGTTGAGGCCAAAGTCAGTTTTATGGTCTGAATGCATTTTAGGAATTTCTATTTATTTTCCCAAAGTTTGTGGGGTTAAGGGGTGCTTAACCACGGTTAAAGGTTAACCGGAGGTGCATTTAATCGTGGTTAAGGGTCTGGTACGGTCTGAGGTGGGCCCAAGGGGCTAGGTAGGGCCTAAAGTGGCCTCCTACCAGGCCTGGGCCCCTATAAATGGACAGTGTTTTTGAACTGCGTTTTTGCCTCTACTAACTACGGTTAAGGTGTAACCCAGGGTGATTTGAAGGTATGGGAGTGTAGAGGGGACTCCTGGGAAGAGTTCAGGTTAGGTGTGGGCCCTAGGGGATGCCTAAAGTGGGCCCCACAAAGGTTCAAAGGCACTGTACATGTAACAGCATATTGGCGGTAGTTATTCTACCGGCAAAAAAAAGGGCCAACAAAGAGTTTCGGTAGTAGTTTCACTGACAGAAATAAAATAGGTCTACCAGGAATGGCGGTACTGGAATTACTGCCATTCCTGATTTTCAAAAAAATCAGTTTTTGCCCATTGGATTGTGTACGGGTATGTCCAGGGGTTCCCTTATGATGTGAGGGACCCCCAGAGAGTCTGTGAAGGTCTGCCAAGCCTTGGTAAGTTGGGTATACCCGTAGAGGTTCACCAGACCTATGAACAAGGTGGGTGAACTCCCTTTTGGGCTGTTAGCTGCACACCAAGAATACAAAAAAAGAACAGCCCCTGGAGATGACCAGGGGCTCACAATGATTGCACAAGAGAGAAATGGGAGTAGGGAGTGCCTACCCAACACTCTGTTTTGTCGTGGAGGAGTGGCGGTCTGCCCACTATGGTGGTGCACTACCACGAATGCTGGAGCCAAAGGGGAGATCCTTCTAAGGGGCTAGGGTGTCCTAGGATTAAGACCAAGAGTTAGAGGAGGCTGAGACTCAGGATTTTTGTAACAGGGGATTGGCTATATGATTTGCAAACCATATAAACTGTTGAGGGTGATGGGGTTTTATAGGGAAAGACCTAAAGGACCTACAAGGGATTAAGGAGAAGGGGGAGAGGGGCATTGGACCCTCGGAAGATCAACTAAGAGGCCTGAAGGGAGAGATCGAGGTGAGGGTTAAGTGTGCAGGGGTGTTCGCAGACTGCAACTCAGAACTTGCATATTGTCGATAAAAGGTCTACCGACAATATGAAAACAGGTTAAATTTATAATGTTGGTAGACCTTCTACCGACATTATGAGATTTACTTTCAATTGGGCTGGACCCTGCACATACACGTATGGGGCTAATGTTTAATGGTTTTTGGGCCTTGTGGGCTTGAGGCTAGGGGTCAGGCCCTATAGGCCATGGGTTTAAGGGTTTTAAGCCCTAAGGGCTGTAAGTTTATGCTAGGGTCACCTAAGGCTAGGATTTTTGACATGGGCTTGACTTAGGGTGAGTCCTAAGGTTTAACTAGGTTTAAACTAGGGGTAGGTCCTAGGGTCTTAACTAGGGTTGAGTCTAGGGTTTACCTAGGGTGTAGCTAGGGTTTAGCTGGTGTTTACCTAGGGTTAGGTTTTGTTTCTAGGATTTGACTTAGGGTGAGTCTTAAGGCTAACTAAAGGCTTACCTAGGGGGATTTAGAAGAGGGTAACCATAGTTAAAATACTTTAACTATGGTTAGACGGGGTGTAAAAATTGGGTGCTTACACCACTCATATAGTAGCCCTTCACAATGTGTTGTTTACTGTGGGCTACTGCACCATTACTATCACAGAAGAGAGTGATAGGTTTAGGTGCTGAAGGAACATTTCCTAGCTCTTGCAAAAACCTTCTAAACCAGACTGCTTCTTTTGCTGCTTCTGAAGCTACAATATATTCTGCTTCATGTGGTAGAGTCAACAATACACTTTTGCTTTATATTGCACCAACTGACAGTAGCACCACCCGGTGTGAACAAATACCCTGATATGGAAGCTCTATTGTCCGGATCAGATTGCAAATCAGAATCAAAATATCCCAGTCCAACAAAATCTTCTGATTGAAAAGTAAGCATATAATCCCTAGTCCTTTTCAGGTACTTCATAATGTGCTTCACAGCTGTCCAGTGATTGGTACCTGGATTGCTTTAGAACCGACTAACAACTCCCACTGTATGATAAATATCCGGTCTAGTACATAAGATGACATACATGAGGCTCCCAACTGCCGAAGCATAAAGGCACCTCTTCATCTGCTCGATCTCATCAGCTGATGTAGGGGCCATCTTTTTAGACACAGTAACATCATGTCTAAAAGGAATGAGTGTTGTCTTACAATCACTCATACTGTACCTAGACAATATCTTGTCTATGTAAAAAGTTTGGCTCAATCCCAACATTCGGCATTTTCTATCTATCAAAATCTTTATTCCGAGAATATAGGATGCCTCTCCCAATTATTTTATTAAGAAATGCTGAGAAAGCCATATCTTGACTAATGATAACATCCCTACATCATTCCCAATGAGTAGAATGTCATCTACATAGAGAATTAGGTATACTATTGCTCTCCCACTGTCCTTGTAAATACAAGATTCTTCCAAATTCTTTTGGAATCTAAATTCTTTGATCGAAAGATCAAATCTTAGGTTCCAGCTTCTTGAAGCTTGTTTCAAACCATATATCGACTTGTTGAGCTTGCATATCATGTTCTCCTGGTTAGGAGCAATTAAGCTCTTTGGTTGCTTTATATAGATGTCTTCATCTAACATTCTGTTAAGGAAAGCAGTTTTGACATCCTTTTGTCATATCTCATAATCATGGTGTGCAGCTATAGCTAGCAATATCCTGATGGATTTTAGCATAGCTACTGGCGAAAAGGTATCCTCATAATCAACTCCCTGAATTTGAGTGTAACCTTTTGCAACAAGTCTAGCTTTATAGATCTCCATGTTACCATCGGCACCCTTCTTCCTTTTGTAAATCCATTTACATCCAATTGGCCTTATACCATCTGGTGGATCTACTAAAGTCCAAACGCTATTGTCATACATGGAATCTATTTTAGCAATCATGGCTTTACTCCTTTGAGATACATCTACATCTAATATAGCTTCCTGATAAGTATTAGGATCCATATCCTCATCATCAGGGGTAACTAGATAAACCTCATTATTGCAATACTGAAGTATATCTGGTGGTCTAGAAACTCTTTCAGACCTTCTCAGTGGAATAGAATTAGGAGAATCATTAATAGAAGGATTAGGTTCAATTTGGACAATGGTTGTGTTGTCTTTCATCTCATGAAATTCAACCTTTTTAAGGAGATTCATTTCTTCCTCCAAGAAAGTGGCATGAAGCCTAACAACTATTGTTTAGTCTGCCTTGGAGTAGAAATAGAAACTCTTATTTTCTTTTGGATACCCTATAAAATTTCATTTCTCTGTCCTAGATTCCAACTTAGTGGATTCGAGTTTGCGAACATGCGCAGGACAACCCCATACCCTTAGATGTTGCAAACTAGGTTTTCACCCAGTCCACAATTCATAGGGTGTAACAGGAATAGACTTAGATGGAACCCGGTTCAGAATATAAATGGTAGTTTGTAAAGCATATCCCAAATGATATGAAGGAACATCAGCATGGCTCATTATAGAGCGAACCATATCTCATAAGGTCCGGTTTTTTCTTTTAGAAAATCCATTTTGTTGAGGAGAGGCAGGACTTGTCCATTGCGAGATAATCTCATTATCCCTTAAGTAATCCAGAAACTCGTTAGTGAGGTATTCACCACCTCGATCTGATCGAAGTGTCTTTATGGATTTGTTAGTTTGATTCTCAACTTCTAATCTGAATTCTTTGAACTTTTCAAAGGTGTCAGATTTGTGATGCATCAAATAGACATATCCATATCTGGAATTGTCATCAGTAAATGTGACAAAATACCGGTATTGACCTGGTGCAATAATGTTAAATGGACCACATACATCACTATGTATTAGTCTTAGCTTTTCTTCGGTTCTTCCTACCTTTTTAGGATAAGGCTTCTTAGTCATCTTCCCTTTGAGACAAGACTCGTAAGTAGGGAGCGGTTCGACCTTGAGGAAATCAAGGGGACCATCTATTACTAACCTCTTGATCATATCAAGATTAATATGGCCAAGTCTCTTATGCCAAAGATAAGTAGACTCAGTGCAATGTCTCTTCATTCCAGACATTCTAGATGATGAGACATTGTCACTTTGCAAACATTCATTATTTACCAAAGGGAATATTAAATAAAGACCATTTATGAGATTACCAGTAATCAAGACCATTTTATCTTTCTTAATTTCAACAATTGAATTAAAAACGATAGAGAATCCACAATGTAAGAGTCTAGATACTGAAATCAAATTACGATGTGCTGAAGGCACATAAAAGCAATCTTTTAAAATTAATGTCTTTCCATTAGGTAAATAAAGAGTAAACAAGACGATTGACTTCACTACAACATTTGCACCGGAGCCAACTTTAAGCTTCTGCTCCTATTTGGTCGGCTTTCTGGTTTCCTTGAACCCCTGCAAATAATTGCAAACGTGCAAAGTGGATCCAGAATCCATGTACCAAGAGTAAGGAGGACTGTCCAGAAAGTTCGACTCAACAGTAATAAGCACTTCAAAGCATCTCATACCTTGAGTACTTCCGCCACCCTTCTTAAGAGTTACGAGGTAAGTCCTACAGTTCCTCTTCCAGTGGCCTATTTTACCACAGTGGAAACACTTTCCATCATCCCTTGATAAACCTTGGGCAACTTTTGCCTTACCCTTATTGTCTTTAAAATTACCTTTACCCTTATTCTTCTTTCTAAACTTTTTAGACCGATTGGAGGTATCAGGTTTATCGAGAGTTAAAATTTCACCCTTTGTTGATTTTTTGATCAAATCTTCTGCAGACACAAGTGAGTTCATAAGCTCACTTGGTGACATTTCACTCTTGTTCATGTTATAATTTAACACGAGCGAATTGAAGGATGAAGGGAGTGACTGTAGAACAGTGTCAACCTGAGTGATGGCATCCATCTCTCAACCAAGAATTTTCAGTTCATTCAATAAGTCCATAATCTTTATGATGTGCTCCCTGACTGGAGTTCCCTCAGCCATCTTGGTGTTAACAAGGAATTTCAATTTAACTTGTCGAGCTGATCTATTTTGCTCACCAAACATCTCATGTAGGTTTTTCAAAATATCAGAAGCCTTATCCATATGTTCATGCTGGCTTTGCAAGATGTTAGACATCGAAGTCAGAATCTAACACTTGGTAATCTGATTGGACCTCTCCCATTGCTCTAACTTAGCCTTTTGGGCCGGTGAAGCATCTGGAGGAATTTTGGGTTTAAGTGTCTTAAGACATAGGTCAAGGTTATCAATAACAAATACTATTCTAATTTTTCTTTTATAGTTTACATAGTTAGTTCCTACTAACTTTTCATCACGAAGAATTTCAATCAATGGGTGTAAGCCTGTCATGATCTAATCAAATGACAAAAAAGATAGTATTAGGGATCTATTGTATTCATTAATACCTATTAGATTATGGGTCTGTTTCTAATGGTATTGCCAATTCGGGAAGAATCAATTGGCATCGAAAAACTAGACACTGGCTTAATGTGATCCTTCCTTTGGGCATATCATCACATCGCCTTGAATAGGCAGATAGACACTATCTTCTCCAATTTCACAGATCTCATCTTCTGAATTCTGGAGCATTCGATCTACTGTCTAATCTATAAGGGATGTTATACTCACGCTTTGGCGTTATTGTATAATATCTCTTTTTCATGTGCCCACCTACCATGAACCTAATAAACACCTAGAGAAAGCTCATGATTTCGCATTATTGCTCCCACTATTTTCTTATATAGTTTTCACCATGTTTACACATAGTTGAGAGGGATTGGGCCCAGCTTTGACCTGTCAGCTTACTCACACTCCCCATTATAGGATCACATAGTGTATGGTAGAAGATCATAATACTTAGGGACTTGTCCCTAGTCTTATATACACATGATATATAAAGGGCAATTATTTCAACAAAATAATTAAACATATAAACAGATATCATCTCATGATAAAATAAACAACTATCATCTCATGATAATAAAAATAATAATATACAAGATTAATCGCTATGGGTCAATTAATTAAAATGCATGGATGCAAGAGAATGAGATAGGAATAAAGGTAGCTCCCAAACTCCTTTGCGATCCCATCCTTTATCATGTTATCGAGATCTTCTGTAGAGCCCCGAAACTTTTGTATATGTCTTGGAATGCGTGTCAAGGCATGATGCTTTAGAATCTCCATTTTCCATGAAATGAGAATTTGAGAATTTTGTAAGAATGCTATAAAATAATTAAGTAAAATATTTATTAATATCTCATAGCCATAGGAAGGTCTTAGTCATGTTTAGAAGAGGTTAGAATAGAAGTGGGATAAGTCCAAGTAGTGGATTGAGTGGAAAATGAACTGAGTGACAAAATTTGCAGATAACCGATCGCTCGGTCCATGGTAGCGATCGATTGGTCCACAACCGATCGATCAGTAGCTGTTGACTGGTCTAACATTTTGTATGGGAAAAAATTCCAGAGAGGTGATTTTTGACCGAGAGCTCGGTCAGAAATACCGATCGCTCGGTCATAACCACCGATCGCTCGGTTTTTCGCGTTTTGCAAAAATTTCATTAAGGGCTTTTCGTCTTTTGGGCAGTACACCCTTGCCTAAAAGGGCTTGCTCAAGCCATGGGTCCCCATTCACAACACTTAGCAACATTTTGAGAGAGAGTGAGAGAAGAGAAAGGGGTTTCTAACCTAGGGCTTCAACTTGAGAGAAATCAAGGGTTTAAGAACCTTAGATCATTCCAAAGGCTTGGATTCTTCAAATCCAAGGCAAATCACGTGAGGAGCATGTTCTCCAAGTGCAACAGCAACCCCATGCACGTTTTAGAGGGTATTCCTCGTCTTTTCAAGGTCGGTACCCTATACTACCCTCCTAGTCATTCATCTTCCTCTTTTCTTTCCTTTTTAAGGTTTTTTCCTAAATACTAAGTGTGTTAATGAGATGGATTGTACATGTGGAGATGGATGTTGGGCGATGGATGCCATGTGGATGTTGTGATGAATGAAATGGGGAGTGTATTTCACCAAATAATGAACACACAATGGATGATGGATGGATTGGATGAATCATTAATCAAGAAAAGCATGATTTAAAGCATATGGAAATTTCTAGGGTTTCTGATAGTATGACTATTTGCTTTCTATAACGGCATGAAGATTTATGTGTTGAAATGAATATCATTTCATGTATAATTGAATTTCAAATGTCGCGTTTAATTCCAAGCTAAGGCATGTGCATGACTTCACGAGCACGGCATGCATAACATGGTTTATCAGTGTTTTTCAAGACAAGGGTTTTATTCTCAATTCACGAATACCATGACAAGGCAAAATGTAAGGGTTGGTAATTAGAGGTAGGGCATATCTTAAGATATGTTTTGCCTTACTTTTGACGAGAACAAGACCAAACATTGCAAATGAGGGAGTTTACACTTCCCTCCCTTCAAGATCGTTGAGGGGGTTCTACACCACCCTCCCTCGCAAGTGCATCTCATTGTAGAGTGGGTTCTACACTACCCTCCCTCTCAAATGCATCTCATTGTAGAGGGGGTTCTACACCACCCTCCCTCACAAGTGCATCTCACAAGTTACATGAGCATGTTAAGTTTTCAAGCAAGCAAGCATGAGTACAATCAAGAACATGACATGACACGTATGAAAGCATGACCCAACAAAACAAGCAAGACAGAACATGACAAGACAAGTTTTTCAAGCACGAAAATAGTATTTTAAGTCAAGTCAAGCACAAGATGATTTCAAGAGTTTTTCCGACTTTGATGTATGCAAGCATGAAAATATAAACTGTTTACTTTCTTGTCAATTATATGAACTCCTTCCTACTTTATTTCCATTATTATATTGCTATGACTGTTGGATAGTATTTGGTATCCGTTGAGTATTCCATGCTCAGCCGTACTTTTGATGTCGGCAGGTGTCAGTGGAGCGCCCTCTCCTTTTGACATTGTGCTCCTGGTCCATGGGAGGAGGAGGAGTACGTCGAGGAGACCCCTGCTGAGGGGCCTCATGTGGAGAGCTACTACTAGGTGGTAGATTCGAGGTGAGTGTGGGTGAGCACGAGAGATTATACCCATGTACTTTGATGGGCATGTCCGCACCTTCTTTATTTTGTTTTTTCTTTTGTACAAAACTTGTATTACATGTATACACATAGAGGTTTTGTTAGAGTTCCGCTATGCCATGTTAGTTTATGCTTCCGCTATTTTGTCCTCTATTGTATATGCTTCTAGTGTTTTGCAGGATGGTTTGTCAAGCATGTCACGTACGTCATAAGTCATCCAAGATTCGCTCTAACTCATAGGGTGGGTTTTTTATCGCGACATCATCATCGCAACATCCTCCTTAACAGCATCTCCACCAATGCATGATAAAATAATGGCATTAGGGAAACCAGTATTCCATTCGCCCTTTTTAGGAAAACTGAATGAATCTGCCATTTACAAATTGCCAAAACGTACTACATATTATCCTCTAATATGAATGCATGAATGATAAACAATTTATCATAAATATGACCCATAACTATAATCTCATATAAAATAGATGCTACATGGTGATGGAGTACTTTTTCTTATTTTAAAAGGATTTAAAACATGATAACAATTATCAATTTCCTCGATAAAATCTATATCTAATATAGATCAAACCTCGGAAAAAATAAAACAATTATATTTTCCATAAAACAATTTTCATAAAATTATTTTTAAAATATAAGATAGAATTTTCTTAAAATCTCTACAATATTTTATTTCTTTCTCGAATGCAAGATCCTTTCATATAGATTGGTTCAACTATTATCTAAGATTAAAATAAAAATTAAGAGAATCGAAAATCCTAAATATGATCTCATCATAAATTAGGGTTTTATAATTTTTCGAATAAAATCTATTTATGGGAAAAATCATTTATTAATTATTTTAAACAATTAATAAATATATATTAAATGATCAAATCATTTTAAAATGAATTTCAAAATAAACTCTTTATTTCGAATTTAATTATATCACATATAATGCTAGTTTTTACAATTATTAAATTATCAAATCTCATTCAATAATATAATAAATATTTATTTATTCATCTCATGAGCAAAATAAAATAATAAAAACTACGAGCAATATTAAATAGATCTAAATTAAATTAATCTCATAAATTAAATTATCCATTTAATAACCTTATTAAAATAAACAAAAAGTACTCCTAACCATGAGCTCTGATACCACTTGAAGGGGGATCCGGAAAAAAATTTATGCGGAAAACAAGATCCCCTAGATCTTAACACCATAGAAAGCATCAAAAACTATCTAAGAGTTTTAGTCATATCACCTCGGTGAATGATATTCACTGGTGAAGCTTAATCCACTCGAACTGTTAGAACTCTTTGTAGAGATTTCTTCAAAAATACTAGAAGCTCGATCCTTATTCTTTGCTATCCCCACGAAGCTTTAGAATCTCCTTTGGAATTATTGAAGCAAGAGGAAGAAAATGGATCAATGGTATAGACCTTCTATCACCACAAATACCAAGGTTCAAAACCCTAGAAAAGCAAAACCCAACTTGGACCACCCTTGTAGCTCATAAAAATCCTAGGGAGACTCCCTAGGTGCCCACGGTTTGGAGAGAGAGGAGAGGGAAAGAGAAAAAATTCTGGAGAATTGTGATTATATTCTCTCCCCACGTTTTGGTCTTGGTATATATATAGACTAGGATCCAATCCTAATCCTACTCCAACTTGATCTTATCCCTTAAGAAGTTATTTATTAATAATAACTCTTATTATTAATTAAATAAAATCCTAGTTTAACTATAACTACTTTAGTTATAGTAATCCTACTAATTAAAGAGTCCTTACTAAATGAGGATTCTTTAATTAATAGGGATAAGTCAACTACCAACACATGGAGGAAATCCTAGTCAAACTAGGATACCTAAACAACCAGGGGGGGGCGTGAGCATCAAGGGGGCGTGGACTTTGAGGAGTTTAACACTCCTTGTTGGATTCCAACTCCATGTCATCTTAATCCTAATTGCAATCCAACCATTGGATTTTAATTCCTTAATTAATAGAGTTAATACTCAATAATTATTCAAGTAAACAAATCCCAATCCAATTAGGATTTCCAAAGTGGCTGCCCCACCCTAGGGTTTAAACCCATGGGCTTGGGCCCATATTAAAGGTCCATATTAATGGATTTATGGATATGGGTCAAACCCATTTCCCCTTTAATTAGGTTAATTAAATAATTATTAAAATAATCCCCAGATTTAAATTAACAATTAATTTAAACCATAGATTAACTTTTAATCTATTTGATTAATGATTAACTTTTAATCACTTAAATAATTGGTTAACATTTAATCAATTATTGAGCTTGTATTTCTTATGTGAGCATCTCCACAGATTGCTCTTGGACATTCTTACCCTAGCTTACCCAATGTTATCCCATTGACCCTAAACAGGAATTACATCGGAATTGCAAGTGACGTGAGATATCCATGTTGCAATTAAATCCCAGTGTATGAACATTAACCATTACGGATCCCGCCACATGAAATTTTAAATTCGATTTATCCTTCAAAATACATTATCCCGAATAGGCCTTCGAGATTGACATACTATCTAACCCATAGCCCATTTCACATCATCCGGATTTCCAAGACTTATGATTAAGCCATGAAAAACAATTTCTCATGAAAAACATTTTGAAAAAATTCATTTAGTAAGTATAATATCTTTTAATAAAATTATATTTCAAAACTTATTTTGATTTCAAAACTTATTTTGATTTCAAAATCACCTACGTAGGATTTGAACTTAATCAACTGTCTTACCCGGACATGGATTTCTTGTTTGAAATTCATCATGACTTGAACAGCTTTCTGACTATCCAACTATCACTATATTGTATTTCTTAAGTTAGAAAATACATTGGTGTAGTAAAAAAAGACAGATCACTGCTCAGTCATAGATGAACACATCAGATCTAAGGATCATCGAAACTGTTCATTGTGAATAAGAGACCAACTATCTGATAGTATGTTTATGCAAGAGGTCTTTCTTTGAATGCAATCAGTCAATGTACATTTAAGCAACCATATGCTGATGTATAGTCTCCACTACAATAGTTCGAGATAGAACTACATCTCAACTATTGAGAACATCTTAGCATTCTAGCAGCCATATAAGTGAAGTGTCCAGCTTCACCCACAGCTATGACTATATAAGGTATAAGGAACCGGAACGTTATATCTACCTGTGATAATCCAATCACATAACTTTCCTATAATATATCCTATGGACCTTTATCGATATGTCATATCGTATAGATCATCTCATGATCATGGTCAATTACCTATAATGAATACACAATAGATTAAGAAGAAGTCTTTTTTAATCAAATTAATAAGAGTCTAACAATCTAAATGACTTTTCTTGGGATCATGTCTAACAGTGTGGGTCCATTTGAGTTCATCACCAAAGTTGGAGAGGTTGCTTACCGGGTAGCTCTACCCACTCATATGGTACTCCTTCACAATGTGTTCCACGTTTCCATGCTCCAGAAATATATCCCGGATCCATCGCATGTCATCGAGTTGGATCCTTTGGTGATTCGGGAAGACCTCACATTGGTGGGATAGCCAGTCCAAATCTTGGATCGCAAAGACCAAGTATTGTGCACCAAGGTTATTCCCCTAGTGCTCGTGTAATAAGAACATCACTCTAGTGAAGAAGCTACGTGGGAGCGCGAAGCCGAAGTGAAAGAAAAGTACCTGCATTTATTTTTTTAGTGTATCTCATGTATTTTGTGGTTTGTTCCAATTTCGAAGAAAAAATTTCTGTAAGGGGGGAGGATGTAGAACCCCATAACTCATTTTCGTAATTGGCGAATAGTGTTAGTGAATAGTGTCAGTGAATAGTGATTTTTGATCAAAAAGGATCTTATATGTATTTTGTGTTTAATGATGGAATAAAAGAATTGAAATCCAAATTTTGATGTGTTGTATAGCTGCTAAAGCCAAGGTGAAAGAGTGGAAGCCCCTAGGTGAGTTAAGGGTGTTAGACATAATGCCCAGAAAAGTCATTGAGGTTGTAAAATTCTTATAAATTTGATTAATAGAGACTTCTTCTTTATCTATTGTGTATTCATTATGGGTAATTGACCATGATCATGGGATGATCTATACAATATGAGATATCGACAAAGGTCCTTAGGATATATTGTAGGAAAGCTATGTGATGGGACTATCACAGGCAGATATAGCTTTCCAGTTCCTTATACCTTATATAGTCACAACTATGGGTGAATCTGGGCACTTCACTTAAATGGCTGCCACTATGCTAATATGTTCTCAATAGTTGAGATGTAGTTTTATCTCAAACTATTGTAGTGGAGACTACACGTCAGCATATGGGTGCTTAATGTACACTGACTGATTGCATGGAATGAGAGACCTCTTGGATAAACATACTATCAGATAGTTGGTCTCTCATTCACATTGAACAGTTTCAATGATCCTTAGATCTGATGAGTTCATTTATAACTGAATAGTAATCTGACTGTTTTGATTCCACCAAAGTAATCTGTACCTTAGGGATTACGATACAGTGACAGTTGGATGGTCAGAAAACTGTTCGAGTCATAATGAATTTCAAACAAGAAATTCATACTCATTAATTTGAGAGATTATCTAAGTTCCAGGTAAGACAGTCGATTAAGCTTAAATCTTGCACAAGTGATTTTGAAACAAAATAAGTTTGAAATATATTTCTATTAAAATATATTATACTTATAAAAAGGTTTTCTCAAAATGTTTTACATGAGAAATTGTTTCTGATGACTTAATCAAAAGTCTTGGAAACCCGAATGATGTGTAATGGGCTATGAGTTAGATAATATAAATAATCTCGAAGGCCCATTAGGGATAATGTATTTGGAAGGATCAATTGAATTAAAAATTTCAGATGGCGGGATCCGTATTGGTTAATGTTCTTACTCTAGGATTCAATTGCAACATGGATATCTCACGTCACTTACAATTCCGATATAATTCCTATTTAGGGTCAATTGGATAACATTGGGTAAGCCAGGGTTAGTATGTCCTAGAGCAATCGTGGAGATGCTCACATAAGAAATATAAGCTCAAACAATTGATTAAATGTTAATCAATTATTTAAATGATTAAATGTTAATCATTGATTAAATAGATTAAAAGTTAATCTATAGTTTAAATTAAAAGATTATATTAGTAATTATTTGATTAACCTAATTAAATGGGAAATGGGTTTGACCCATATCCATAAACCCATAAAGGATGGACCTTTAATGTGGGCCTAAGCCCATGGATATAAACCCTAGGGTGGGGTGCCCACTTAAGCTTTCCTAATTGGATTAGGATTAGGTTAGTTGAATAATTATTGAATAATAACTCCTTTAATCATTGGAATTAAATTTCAATGCGTGGATAGAAAGGAACAAAGAGATAAGTTGTAATTGGAATACAACTAGGAGTCTAAGACTCCCCTATAGCTCACGCCCTCCCTTGGCTCACGCCCCCCCCCCCCCCCCGTATTAGTTTCCTAATTAAATTAGGATTCTTATTTGTGGTTAATGGTTTATCCTTTTAATTAAGGAATACCTTTTTGAAAAGGACTCCTAAATTAGTAGGATTACTATAACTAAAGTAGTTATAGATAAACTAGGTTTTTATTTAATTAATAATAAAAGTTATTATTAATAAATAATTACTAAGGGATAAGTTGTAAATGGATTGGGATTAGGACATGATCCAAATCCTATATATACATACCCCAACACCCCAAAACCGTACAACTCTCTCTCTCTCATTCTCTCTTCTTCAACAACCGTGAGCCCTAAGGGACACTCCTTTGGATTTTCGTGAGCTTTATAAGGTTCTTCAAGTTGGGTTTTTCAACTTTAGGGTTTTGAACTCTAAAGTTATTGGTGATAGAAAGTCTACATCAACAATCCATCTACTTCTCTTTGCTTCTTCAATACCAAGTTTAGATTCCAAAGCTTCGCGGGGATAGCGAAGAACTACGATCGAGCTTCGAGTATTTCTTCGAGAAATCTCTACAAAGAGTTCTGACGGTTCGAGTTGGTTTTTGTTTCACCATTGATCATCATTCACCGAGGTAATATGACTAAAACTTGTAGATAGTGTTAGTTGCTTTCTATGGTGTAAAGATCCTCGGGATCCAGTTTTCCGCATAAATTTTTATTTGAATTCCCTTCAAGAAAAAGAGTGGAAACACTCTAAGTTGGAAAAATGGGAAAAACAAGACGATTCACCAAGTTCTGGTAAATCCTGGTCGACCGCCCCTTAAGGCCGGTCGGCCGGCTGTCAAAAAAAGGGCTAAAAATGGCCAATAGAGTGCTTCGGGATCAATGCCGATCAATTTCCCCCTAGCCGGTCGACCGACTGTGGGAAAAATTCCCAAAATGGGCTTTACAATAAGGTTTTTGGCCTGGCTAGTTGACCGGGCTAATAAGGTTTTGGCCAGTTGGGCCTTTTGCACTGTTTCATTAAGGGTTTGATGGTCTTTTGACCTCCCCCTTACTCTATAAATCCTCAAATTCATGGGTGAGAGCTTTATAAACCCTCAAGACAAAAATTGGGGAAATTTTGGAGAGTTAGAAAGGGAGAAAGGGAAAGCTAGAGGTTTGGCCAAAGGATTTGGCTAGGATCAAGGTGGAGCTTGGTTCCTTCTTCAAGCATTGGATCTCATCTTCTCAAGCCTCCTCAAGCTCTTCTCTAATCCAAGAGGTAAGTACCTACTATTACCAAACCTTGTTATGATACAAAGATGTAAATAGAGGATTTAATATATGAAGTGGAATAGAAATTGTAAGTCATCCTACTATCTAGCTTTGGTATGATAAAAATATTGAATAGATGATCAAAGCATGATTGTGAATAACCTAGATCCTAAACTTAGGTTCCCAAGCTTGAAATGTTTAGATTGTTCACATGTGTTTCCAATTTCTAAATCTATCATGATTTCTATAAGTGTATGAATTATAAAGTACGTAATGGATTTAATAGGCTAAGTAACCATGATCTATGCCATGTATGTCAAATGTATGATTCTTAGTGCTATGATTTCATGTGTAGAGCTTATTCATATATATTAAGATGATTTTAAGGTTCCCCGTGAATGTCAAATTGCTAGAATACTTAGATATGTTTCATTCAAGTTCTCTCATCTCTATAAGAATATTCAAATGCCCACATGTTATTTCTTTAAATATCATTATGATATTATGATGTCCACGAATCATTATGCATAAGCATGTATGCATGAACCGAGTTTTCTAAGTATAAGTATATGAATACGAACCAAGACAAGATAAGTGATTTACGAAACAAATGATAAAGCCGAACTTTGGGTAGGTCAAGGATAGGGCATATCCAAGGGTATGTCATATCTGGTTTCAAGAAATCAAGGATGTTAGTGTGCCTTTTCTATTTCGTTGAAGGGTATTTACATACCCAATTCACAAGTTGCTTTCAAGAATTTCGATGACGAGTATTTACATACCCGGCTCACAAGTCGTTACAAGGACACTAACATTTGGCTCACAAGACAAGCATGACAAGACAAGTATGATTCAAACAAGAACAAGATAAGACAAACATGATTCTCACAAGACAAGAATAAGATTTTTAAGCACGATAAGTAAGTTTTGAAAACACGAAAAGATAATTTTAAGTACGAGCTATGAATTATGCACATATGATTTATATGAGATTTTGCACTTGGGTTTCATGCATCCTCATGAATGCATTGTTTGAATTCCAGTATGCTATGAAGTGATTATGTCATTGTTAGGTAGTAGTTGTACTCGCTGAGTGTTTCAATACTCAGCCATACATTTTGATGTCGACAGGTACACCATTTGATATTTGTATTTCAGGTCCTTGGGTTGAGGATGTCTATGGGGAGGAGGAGCCTTTCGTTGAGCCTAAAGTAACGCCTTAGGTGGAAGCAAAAGACTTAGATAGTTGGCTCTATCAGGGTGACTCTTTGATTAGTTTATGGACTTTCACCATAATCATGAAAATCACTCATTAGTAATTTTTCGATCATTTTATGGACTTTCACCATAATAACGAATGTTTCTCTTTTGTCATTTTTCAGCCAATCTATGGACTTTCACCAAATATAATCACGAAAATCAATAATTAGTAACTTTTCGATCAATTTATCGACTTTCACCATAATGACGAATATCTAACAAAATTACAATTTTACCATTTTCGTCCTCTAATTCATAGAATTTCTGATAATCACATATTATCACAAATTTATAATCCACATTTATTTACATTTATTTTTACATACGAACAACCACATTTTTCAATTGTTCATTTGTCATAAAAATCTATTACACTTCTAAATGATTGGGATAAACTTCATTATTATTCTAAAGAAAAATATTATAATAAAACTTATGTATATTACTTACATATAACTTTTCTATTTATTAACATAATCTTATAATAATTCTAAATAAAAACTTAAAATAAGGTTTATAGAAATCACTTGCAAACTTAGCTATGACTTATTTGAAGTCTAGCTTTTCTTTTCTCATTTTCCCCTTCCTTTTTTCCTTCATTTCTTTCATTACCTTCTTTCTCCTTCCTTAGTTCCCTTTCTTCTTCTCTTCTTCTCCTCTCTAGACTTTGCCCACAATGAGAATGATGCCAAGAGAAAGGGGCGTGTAGTATTTATAGGCTAGGAGGTCTAGCCCTCCTCAACTAAGGTTATTAATTTCTAAACCCAGTAATAATAGGTTATGAAAAACCCTTGGTTTTGGTGGTGGTGGTGTGACTATGTTCTATGTTTTTGTTTTTTATTTCCAAAAACCAGAGGTAACAGATCCTAGATTTTCAAAATTTTGTTACTAATTTTTTAAAAACAAAAAACATAAACATGTTTTGCATAAAAAATTTCAACACATTGTTTTCAAAAACAGAAGTACAACCAAACGGGGCCTAAATTTTTAATACAATTCTTAATTATATTTTCGTTTGATTTTATTTCATTTTCTCTTTTTTTTTTTTACTTATTTTCTCGACAACCAAGGGTAAGATATTTTTTTCCCTTATTTTTCTTGCGGATTCCGTGTTAGTTTTTTAAAAAGACAATGGCCTATTCTTTCTTTCGATTTCACGTTTCTTTTTTTTCCCTTTTTTTTTTTTTTTTGAATTGCGTCAATATATCATTATTAGGCAACCACAAGGAAAGAAAATTAGAGAGGAGGAAAGTTAAAAAGTTGGTGAATGCACAGACAATGGCGGAGACGATATTGAGAATCTTGTGGATCCGATTAAATTATAGGGTATGATGGGTCCCATGAGTCCATGCTCTTGGATACAAAATAAGTAGGAACTGCGATATTTTGGACTCCCCCAAGTGGCCTATATGTGTTATGTCATCCACATCATCCTTCCGTCCTCGGTCAAACAGAATACCCATATTCGTATTCACATCCATTTCTAGTGTTACTACCCTGATTTTGCTAGACTCACTTGCGTCTCTTTGGCTAGTTAAATGAAGTTTTGTATTTTATTAATCAAATGCCGAGTGACACCAGCACTTCCTTGGGATTAGATAGACGTCCAACTTTACTGCGTTAGGATTCCAATAGGATAGAAGCCAAGATAATTACACTTTTATTTTGTTTTTTATCCTTAAAAACATTTAGGTTACAACCCCAATGCCTAACATTTTAGTTAGGTTAAATAAGCTTTTCCACTGTGCCGCTAATTCTTAAGAATTGATCTCAAAACACCCAAACAGATACACACAATACCAATAGGCAGGTGTGCACTTTATTTCTTATACACTTAAATTTGTTGTTAATTTTACACTCAGGGTTTCCTCATGCAATAGAGAGACTCTGGCTTCAGGCCATTGCGCCACATTTCTAATTAACCCTAATTACTCGACTACTTTTTAAAAAAATCTGAAAATGATGAATTTTGTACAACTGTCGGACAAATTTCACAATCCCTTCTGCAAATGGAAATCTGGAATCTACATTTATATTCCTTAGGAAATGAACATTAGGATAAGGGGTTTCTTTTACCTTTTTTATAAAATAAATATTCAATTTTTATTTTTAAAGTAAGGATATTTCTGACATGAAAGAGGATTAGAGTTTATTTGGAAAAGACTACTTTTGAATTCTCTTGCGTGCCGCCAAGGAAACCTTGATTATTTATGATAACTAAAGTCAACCCTTAATTTGGTGGCCAAAATAAAGGGTTTGAAAGAGAGAAAAAAAGTCTACGAAGCAGAATCATTCCCACCCACACTGAAGAGGCAGGCTTTAGAAAATATGGATTTCATTCAACCGACCAAAGCCTTTCGAAAATACTTTTTAATCGTCAAATGGGTCAAAGGAACAAAGATTAGTCGGTGGTTGGGCATAGGAAAGTGTCCATTTCCTCTCTTTTTTGGTCTCTCTTTTTGTGAGTGTAATTTTGAGGTAGAACTCTACTTTTTTCTTGGTTCATTGGAGGTCACATGAACCTATAGGCTACACAATGAGGGGTAGTCCTTCCCCTCCCATAAACTGAAAGTATGCCTCTTTTTAATTTTAGAAAAAACAGTTCTTGGGGGGCAAACATCGAATCCCAAGATCTGACTAAGATTCTAATTGATTTTATTCAATGAAGGTAGGAATAACATTCACATTTGCAACTTTGAAATTGTTAAGTCAAATCCACGTTAGAATAGTACTCGTAAAACTTCACAAGTGTCAAGTCTCCTGTCGATTCACACGAACCTTCTTTTTCCTTTAAAGCTTTCTCTAATGGAAGCTAATGGCCATTCCAAATTCTATGCTTTTTTATCTTTTCTTTTTTTCTTTGATCCAAGAACCTTTCTTGATCAAACAAGATCCAATCTTGATTTTCAAAGAACTTGTTCTTGATCATCAAGATCAAATACCAAACAAAAAGGAAGAAGAGGAAGGGTGACCGTACATCCTCAAAGGGGGAGAGGGTTGGGTGTGAACTTGAGGAGAAGGAGAGAAGAAAAAATTCTGGAGAATTATATATCTTAAAGGGCTGGGCATCCAATCTTTTATATAACTTCCCTCTTGGTTGCTTAAATTGTAATCCAATTATAATTCATTAACCTTATCCTAATCCAATTAGGATTCCTCAATAGTTTCCTTTATTGATTATCCAATTAGGATTGATCTTAAAAGAAACCAACCTTATCCATTAGTAACTAATCTTATCCTTATCCAATAAGGAATCTTGAATTAGTAACTAACTAATGGAATCCCTAACAATTAGGGAATCTTTAATTAGTAACTAACTAACTAACTAACCTTATCTAATAAGGATATTAGTTATTAGAAACTAATTAAAATAATAGCAATTATTATTCCTCCTTGAAGTGGGCGTCCCACCCTAGGTGGGTCCCACCCAACACGCCTAAAGGGTTTCCAAAACCCTCTTGGTCACTTGAATTATTCTTTTATAATAATTCCCAATGGGTCCTACCCATTTAGTTTTTCACATCCAATGTGATTCCACCTTTTAGAGCTTCACTATACCATATAGTGATTACTTAGAGAAATTAATTAATTTAATTATAAATTAAATTAAATACTTTAAGAAGGTCCTTGTGTGTGGGATCTAAAGGGATCTCATATTTCCGGTTGTGGGACCAAGTACTTAACCTTTTGGTTAAAGCATTGTTACTAGGAAACACCTTTCCTATACTCCATTAGGATTATAGAATTTTATCTATATCCCTAGACTTCCACCAATCACAATTAATGTCCATTAACACAATGTGATTAACCTCTAGAAATTAGAGAATTGCTTGTAAGTACCATCTCACAATATATTTACAAATAAATCCTTTCACATTCGATATCACTTGTAAGCTTCCGGGATTGGAACAATTCCACTGTCTTAGTCCCTAGCTTATGAATAGAACCCTTTCTCATGATTACTTTTTCAATGAACTGAACCACCAAAACACTTTTGAAGAAACATTAGAAAAGAACTGACATATATATATTTATATATACATTTCCATATTAAAAATATCAACTTCGATAAAAATAACTTTACCGAAAAGCACCAGTACTGGATTTAACAGTTCAGTTCAACAAGTATCACATTGATATCATTATCTCTAATTAAGGAGTTGCGGATTCCTTATTGAGTGTTTACACACTTCTCCAAACATAGTGTACATGACCCAACGTACCCGGAGTTAGTCCTGTGTATTGGACATTGCCGATTGCCACATCAAAGCTATATAGACAAATGTCTGAGAAGATGTTAACCTCTCAGGTTTGAGGACAATTTGTCAAATGGATAACCCTAATACAGTCTGACAGTGTATTTGTCGCGCCCCAAAATACCCCCTAGGAGTTTAGGGATACTTTAGGCGTGACTATACGTACCTGCCTAACCATCCTGTTTTGAACAAGATTAAATACAGTACTGACCAATGATAATCAGAGCGCGGAAGCTAAACATAAATGCGGAAGCGTAAACTAACTTTTTCTTTTCTTCTAAGGTTTCCAAAAGGGTATTCCAAGTTAACATATATATATACAAAGCATGTCTAAGTCTAAGGTGGACAGACCCACCTATCAAAATGTCAAACCACATATAGCCCTTTCGTACTCTCCCCTCAACAATAGTCGAGGTACGGCCACACGTCGAGGTCTCGGTCCGCCTGAGACTGCAGTGGGATAGACGGCTCTCCCTCCTCTATATACTCTTCCTCGACCCAAGGCTCCGGGTCGAGGGCTCCCTCGGTACCTGCCGACATGAAAGTACGGCTGAGCATGGAATACTCAGCGAGTACAAGCTGATAGCTAACCATAACAATAATATGCACCACAACAGGAATACAGTACACGGCAGTAATAGCATCGCAAGAGAAATAGCAGGAGGCATGGTACAATATAATCATCATAACGTGCGTGCATGAATGCGAAAACTCTGATAAAACTCATGCTTGAAAACCCGTTTCCATGTCTCGGTATGCATTGTAAAAATCATGTATGCGTGCATGCATGAATGTCTTGTCATCATCTTGTAACCTTGCATCTTGTAACTTGTGAGCCAGAGGCTAGCACCCGAATCTCCCTGGGCTTCCAACCTCCTTGATATGTATGGTTTTCTTGTGAGCCAGAGGCTAGTACCCGAATGTCCCTGGGCTACCAACCTCCTTGACAATATGTGATTTTTATTACTTGTTTAGTTTTCTTGTGAGCCAGAGGCTAGTACCCGAATGTCCCTGGGCTACCAACCTCCTTGACATGCAATATTTTCTTGTTGGTTATTATATGCATATGCTCTTGAAATCTCGGTTCATGCTATCATCCGTGCTCGTGTACGTGTCAATCGTGACAACCATGGAATAAGGATAATAAGAGAGGTATGACATCACCATTCAATTCACAATATATGCATATGAGAATTTGAGTAATCAACATGGTATTTAAATCCATTCATCATTCATGAGAATACATGTATAAGGCCTATTTCACTTTTTCTTCCTTCAAATCATTATTTCATAGTTTAGGCATTTTGTCAAACACATCACATGCAATGTTCCTCCATAGTTCATCTTCTTATTTTTAGTGCATATTTTCCATCCAATCACACAAGGGTAAGTTTGTTATTTGTACAATGCCCATCCTCCATTTACAACTCACAACCCACACATATCATACATCACACATTCGGCATCCAATCGCCACATCCAATCTCCCATCCGCACATCCATTCCATTTCCCTTATCTTATTTATCTTTGTTGAGTTAATACAATGCATAGGGAGGGAAAGCATAATATAAATAATCACCATTTACAATAGAAAACCTAGGTTATTGCTAGGGAAAGTTAGTAGGGTGTACAAACCTTGAATCAAGGCTTGATCCTTGGTAGAAACCTTGATTGAAGATCCAACTTGCAAGAAGAAAGATCCTTGCTTGAAGAAGGCTTGGTGTGGGCAAGAAACCCTTGAAGTTGCCGTGGAAAACACTGCTCTACCTTGGAGAAGGAGTCCCACACGAGCTTGAGGTTGGATTTTCGAAATCCAAGTTTTTTTAGGGATGCTCTTGGGTGCTTAAACCCTTGATATTACTCTCAAATGGAAAGGGGGCTTTGGAACCCTAGTTTCTTCTCCCTCTCTCTCAAATATCCCTAAGTATAGTGAATGAGGGCTCAAAGGGTCGAGCAAGCCCTTATGGGTAAGGGTTTAACGCCCAAAAGATGAAAAAGCCCTTACTGAAATTTCTGCAAAAACGCGAAGACCGAGCGATCGGTGGTTATGACCGATCGATCGGTTGCCTACTGAGCGATCGGTACTTTGACCAAGCAACCGGTCAAAAAACTACTCTCTGGAAAATTTTCCCATACAAAAGTTTTGACCGTGCGATAGCTACCGATCGATCGGTTTTGGACCGATCGATCGCTGACTGGAGTGAGCGATCGGTGCTCTGCATGTCTGGACTGTTTTGACCATATCTTTTGACTCGCTTGTCCGATTTCGACAATTCAACTTGCGTTGGGTTCGTCTTTCGAAAATGAACATTTTTGATATTTCGGAATTTTCGATTTCTCCCTTATTTATTAATTTGACTACGAGGAAGATCAATTAGGCACGAAAGTGCTATTCATTAAATATAGAAAAGTTCGGGATGCTACAGTATTCCATAGGGTATCCACTAGTGACCCCGTTCAGTATTATGTACTTGCTACATATACTCACATGTTAGTCAAGAGTCACCACTCTCTGTGAATGAGATTCATCACACTATCTCATAGAACTACACATGTACAAGCCATGATGAAGTACGGCGCCCAACCAGTACTCTAGAGGCTTCGAACAATATTAGGTTTACAAGGAACAGGAAAATCATATCTCCTCGCAACCTTTGCAAGATTTTCCTACAATGTTACCTATGGAACTTTATACTTTATGTCTTCATCATATGAGATAGTAATTAATATAAATACCCTTTATAGTTGGTTGTGTGAATATGATGCTTATCTAATCAACATAAAAAAGTCTCTTATTGGCTTTCGAGGGCATATATGTCCAACAATCTCCCACTTGCACTCTAAGCCAATTAGATGTAATACCCATCTTCTCAGTAAAGTTTCTCAAACACCAATTGAGACATAACTTAATATGTATGGGTTTGTCATGTTTGCTTTACCACAACTATTGTAGTGATGCAATAACACTTGCAACTCTTGCAAATTTATTATCAATAACCATAGTCTTAAAAGACTAAGCAAAAATGATACTGTCCAACAGTTATTTTCAGAAGTTAACATGCTTGTGCTTTATCATTGTACAATGCTCTAGACTAATCTGACCAATATCTTATCACATCAAGATATGATATATATCCGGTCTAGTACAAGTATACTTTCTCAATATATCACATATCTAAGAGAAACTGATTCCATTCCATAAAGGTAGAAACACTTTTCTTGGAATCTTACTTGTACAAAAACATGATTGTTATTGGGAGAATAACAATACCATTTTTCTTTTGTCTCTAAACCATTTAGGACTAAGAAAACATGTTGTCAAAGTTATTGTCCTTCATTGCACAATTGCTAGATCAAATCTAAGAGAAGAATAATATTCATACTTCATTAATAATGAAAAGAATATTATCTTTGCATAGAGCCAGGAAAGTAATTATGCTCCCACTAACCAATTTGCACACAAAGGATACTTTCATTCTTAGATGAAAATCAAATAGTTTGATTACTTCATCAGAATAAAAGTTAGTCCAACTACAGATTCTGGGACCTGTGGGTTCTAGTGTATTATTTAGGCATAGTGAGAGTAGAGAGTTGATCTCTATCAATTCTCATAGTTATTGGTCTATTGGGCTTCCGCTTCTAGAACAATTCTAGATTCAGTTTCTCTACTAGGAAACTTGTACTCCTGTTTACAAATATCTTTTGTTATCCAGGAATAGAGATTAAGTATCTCTAATGCGAATCACAAGCTCATCTTCTATCAAATCATATCCAATATAATTCGATTTACAACACCATCATGCTATGGTTTGTTGTGGGAATTATCTGAGACAAGATGTAATGAGAGTAAATTATGAAATTTCTATTAAGAGGTACTCTTCTCAATTATGGAAGACTTACCTAGCTGTTTATTTATTTCAATGTGGAATTCCTTGAACTTTTCAAAGAATGTGAAATAAAGTTAGCTATCTCTTAATGGAAGATTCATATGGTTACGATCATCAAACTTTTGTCCCATTCCTAAGTAGAAGTTTTATCCACTCAGATTTCTCCTTCTCCTTAACAAACATGCAACTATTGCACTTATGCAAGATCATACCAAGCATTAGGAGCTGGAGGTTCCAACAATTAAGTTGGACTTGATGAGTATACAAGCTGGACAATCCTACCAAAGGTTTGTCCTGTATCCAATGACCAATTGCTTCACTATGAAGCACAATCCTTATACTTTCCTTTCTTCTCAGAAGAGCCTTTGTCAATACTACTAGAATACCTTTCCAATGGAAAATCTTGGATTTCTTTCCTTTGCATAAATGCTCGGGATTTAGAAAATCCAATTATTTTGAACATCTTTGCAAGTAGCATTGAACTCTTCAAAGGTTCTTAGCCATATGCAACATGTGGGATTTCAGACAATCTGATTTCCTACTTGTTCAACATAACCATATTAAAGGACTCCGGGAGTTTGTCGAAGATCATATCCTCTAATCCCATAGATTTATCTCAATTGATCTCAGCACCAAGAATTGGGATTTATGAATCCAATGATCTCTATCATATTCTTTGTGACTAGGTTTCCCTAGTCAACTTGGTGTCCATTTGTCCTTTTATATAGTAAGCTGCCTAGCAGCCCTATTGTATTCTGTAAACATCTCATATGAGATTTAACATCAGTAGTAAGAACTTGGGCAATTCTTTAGATAGTAAGCACAAACTTGAGATTCCTTTTCCATTCCAAACACTTTGAATTGGTCAAGAGATTCTCAGTAAAGTCTTGGTAAGGTGGTTATAGAATGACATGAAAATAAAACATACATCATAATATCTCACACATTATAATATCATTACATCAGGGGTTTCGATCTTTGATGATATTGCTCATCATTCAGTCAAATTTCATAGACCCCTCAATCTATAAAATTAGGAAATATGCTACTTCATATTTCTGATGAGCATTGGGTGCCTTATAATACACATGCAATCTTCCATTTTAGGATAGTACCACACATGCACTACAAGGTGGATAGTAACTATCCATCATTGAACATCTCATGCATAACTTCTTATGTTAATCAGTGATTCCCAATTTTCTTGTGACCTCCAAGGACAACATGACTGTCACTGTTTCAGCCGCCATGTTCTTTGGTTAAGTGAAACCCATCATTCTGGTTCGTCATATGATCAAGTAGGGCTATGCCCCCATTTTAGTTGACACTCCCTATCAGGCCATACACAAACCTATCTACTATAGAAATAAGACTCTAGGAGTTTAACTCAAACTGAATTATGTCAATACCTTCTGGCAAAACAAGACTCAAGCTAATTAATTCCTAGTCTTATTGATAATGGAAGGTCATAGGACAACATTATCCCATAGGATAGATTAGCCCATTTAATTCACTTAATATTTTTCTTGAGGGAAAAACAGAATATTATGAACAAATTACACATCTAACGCATATATCAAAAGCATTCACAATATTTATCATTGTATCACATGTATAGAACAATATACAAAATCATCACATGATAATAAATCAAATTTCTGTTTAATTAGATCAAACTAATTCCAATGAACTCCCACTAGCCCCAGAAATCTTAATGGATCTAATCCAAGGGTACAAAGGTCATTTTTAACATCAGTGGGCTTTAAATGGTTCATATATCCATATGATGGACCATTGGTCATACCAAGCACCATGGGCCCAAAATAACAATTATAAAGTGTCCTTGTGCATCACTAAAGCCCATAAGTCAAAATGGACTATATTACCCTTTAATTCTCTACGAATTATTCTTAGCACGTTAGGGTTCACCAACCCTAAGTCTAAAAGAAATTATGGGATTCTTTAAACAACTCTCTAAGACCTCTTCTAGGGTCTATAAGTGTCACTCAAGCACTTCTCATAATCGTGAATATTGTTAGCTTACATCTGTGTCAATTAAGGCACAATTATCTCATAATCATGCAAGTAACATATTCCACATAAAAATTTCAACATGAACTACATGCATCACGTCCAAAAGGGCTATAATAATGTGTTTTATTTAAACACAAACTTTTTATGTTTCAACAAAACATATATTGTGGGGTTCGATCCAATTATCCAAAATTTGCACAAAAACGATAATCACATTATCACAAGGGTTATGGACTTTTCTAAGTAACTAAAAGCTATAACAAATCATCACATGAAATACATAATATAGCCGCACAATGGGTCAACATGATCATGCTATCTTAGAAATCCTACAACTACTCTTGTAAAACGCCTTCTAAGATTTATTCTCCATGCGATCACCATCATCTTTGATCTTCAATTTGATTTCTCTATAGAAAAATCAGCAACTCCTAATACTAAGATTACATCGTATTCAAAATAAGAAACCTTGAGAAACCATCCAAAATAGGGTGCTCAAGGGGAGTACAACTCATAAGAAGAAAGAGAAGAGAATAGAGAGAGAAGAAGGCATGATTATGGAACCCATCCACCATTCAACAAGAATATATATTAACAATTCATCAACTATGAATAATAATATGACTTGACAAATTACTTAGAAAGTTCATAACCTCAACAAGGGTTTTGTTAACCTTAGGGAAACTCTTTCCCATATGGTTAAGGCCTCTATTAACATTTAATAGAAAAACCCTAAAGCAAAGAAAGCAAGCATGTCTAGAATGAATTCTTAGGGTTTTTAGATCATCATTAAAAGAAAAAAATTTTCCTTTAATGCTTAGAAAATCATTTAGAGAAACAATTTCTCTAAAATTTAATCTAACCCTAAAATTCATCCTCACATTCCTCAATTGATAAACAAATAGAAAACACCATATTAAATTCGGCTAGGCTAGGGATCTAATCCCTTCCATATTATTTTGATCTAATAACTATTAAAAGACCAAAATAAAAATCAGAAATTTGCTAATTTTTAATATCACTTTATATTGATTCCAAAAATCAATAATAGGTGAATTCAAAATTTTCCATAAGTGCCAACTGCTTTAGGGATTATTTGATTTAACAATTAAATAAAATAATACCCTAAACAATAGTATTAAATGTCCATAAAATAATTGATCTCTATCAATTAAAATTCACTTGAGATAAAACCCTGTATCTCAACCAATGGCATTTATGTAATTACTTGATAACTATTAATCAAATAAAAACTTATAAATTCTATGTAGCCGAAAATTTTGAGCACATGTAATTGATCCAAATCAACTACAATAATTATGGTATTATTCTCATAAACTTTTTAGGGAACCATAAAAGATATCTTAATTAACATTTAATTAAATGATAGCCCGTGGACTCGAAGCAGATAATTAAACAATTTAATTAAATCTCAGCCCGTGCCCTCGAATCAAATAATTAAACTATTTAATTAATTGATAGCCCATTAAACGATTTAATAGCATCCCATGCTCTCAAATCAAATAATGGAATTTAGGAAAAATTTGAAAGCCTCTTGGAAAATTAATTTAGAAAGCTCATTTTCCCGCTTTAGATTTTCAACTCAAGTTTTGACTCTCAAAACGATTGATTCTGGAAAAACTTTCTTCACAAAAATTGTAGATCTTCTCGACGGCTTCGAAACGATGTACTGACGGACCTAAATCATAATTACGATTACAAAGTTATGGCCGAAATACCGAAACTATATCGATCCTTCTAATCAAATACAAATCCGAAAATCCATGAATCAATTTTAATCGAAATAAGCTTTAATCTCCAAGAATGCTTAAGCAAGGGTGTCTAACACTATGAGATTTATTAATTAACATTTAATTAATAAAATCTCATCTATATTTGCTAGCCAAAATATCAATAGGTATCTAAGTGGTATATATCAAAGGGAAAACTTGCCCGGGGCTCACAAGAATAAATTAAACAATTTAAAACATCTCTAAATCCTTAAAGGGCTTTAAAAAAATTTATATCTCTATATACCTATCCCTAATAGAATTAAGAGAGGTTTTGAAATCATCCAAAACTGAAATTAGTATCACACTAATTTCTAAGGGCTCGATTACTCCCTCAATAACTAGAGGGGGATCCCTTAAGCCTAATAATGATTATCCAATAATCAAGAATCTAGAAGATTGATTCATTAGGGCTACCAAAATTCATAGGGGAGGCAATCTTGATATAAATCTTGATTAAACTCAAAAATCAAAGAGAAGCATAGCCCTGGCTCTGATACCAATGAAAGTATGCCTCTTTTTAATTTTAGAAGAAACAGTTCTTGGGGGGCATACATCGAATCCCAAGATCGGACTAAGATTCTCAAAGGGGGAGAGGGCTGGGCGTGAACTTGAGGAGAGAGAGAGAAGAAAAAATTCTGGAGAATTATATATCCTAAAGGGCTGGGCATCCAATCCTTTATATAAGTTCCCTCTTGGTTGCTTGAATTGTAATCCAATTATAATTCATTAACCTTATCCTAATCCAATTAGGATTCCTCAATAGTTTCCTTTATTGATTATCCAATTAGGATTAATCTTAAAAGAAACCAACCTTATCCATTAGTAACTAATCTTATCCTTATCCAATAAGGAATCTTGAATTAGTAACTAACTAATGGAATCCCTAACAATTAGGGAATCTTTAATTAGTAACTAACTAACTAACTAACTTTATCTAATAAGGATATTAGTTATTAGAAACTAATTAAAATAATAACAATTATTATTCCTCCTTGAAGTGGGCGTCCCACCCTAGGTGGGTCCCACCCAACACGCCTAAAGGGTTTCCAAAACCCTCTTGGTCACTTGAATTATTCTTTTATAATAATTCCCAATGGGTCCTACCCATTTGGTTTTTCAGTACATCCAATGTGATTCCACCTTTTAGAGCTTCACTATACCATATAGTGATTACTTAGAGAAACTAATTAATTTAATTATAAATTAAATTAAATACTTTAAGAAGGTCCTTGTGTGTGGGATCTAAAGGGATCTCCTATTTCCGGTTGTGGGACCAAGTACTCAACCTTTTGGTTAAAGCATTGTTACTAGGAAACACCTTTCCTATACTCCATTAGGATTATAGAATTTTATCTATATCCCTGGACTTCCACCAATCACAATTAATGTCCATTAACACAATGTGATTAACCTCTAGAAATTAGAGAATTGCTTGTAAGTACCATCTCACAATATATTTACAAATAAATCATTCCACATTCGATATCACTTGTAAGCTTCCGGGATTTGAACAATTCCATTGTCTTAGTACGTAGCTTATGAATAGAACCCTTTCTCATGATTACTTTTTCAATGAACTGAACCTCCAAAACACTTTTGAAGAAACATTAGAAAAGAACTGACATATATATATTTATATATACATTTCCATATTAAAAATATCAACTTCGATAAAAACAACTTTACCGAAAAGCACCAGTACTGGATTTAACAGTTTAGTTCAACAAGTATCACCTTGATATCATTATCTCCAATTAAGGAGTTGTGGATTCCTTATTGAGTGTTTACACACTTCTCCAAACATAGTGTACATGACCCAACGTACCCGGAGTTAGTCTTGTGTATTGGACATTGCCGATTGCCACATCAAAGCCATATAGACAAATGTCTGAGAAGATGTTAACCTCTCAGGTCTGAGGAAAATTTGTCAAATGGATAACCCTAATACAATCTGACAGTGTATTCCATAAGGTATCCACTAGTGACCCCGTTCAGTATTATGTACTTGCTACATATACTCACATGTTAGTCAAGAGTCACCACTCTCTGTGAATGAGATTCATCACACTATCTTATAGAACTACACATGTGCAAGCCATGATGAAGTACGGCGCCCAACCAGTACTCTAGAGGCTTCGAACAATATTAGGTTTACAAGGAACCGGAAAATCATATCTCCTCGCAACCTTTGCATGATTTTCCTACAATGTTATCTATGGAACTTTATGTCTTCATCATATGAGACAGTAATTAATATAAATACCCTTTATAGTTGGTTGTGTGAATATGATGCTTATCTAATCAACATAAAAAAGTCTCTTATTGGCTTTCGAGGGCATAGATGTCCAACATAAACCCCCCCAATCCTGATGTAGATGGGAATCAACCCCAGGTCTCTGGTACTACGTCAAGAAACTTTACCAATTATACTAGCGGGCACCTAGCTACCGGTAGAGCTCTACTTCACCACAAAAAGAGGAGCTCCCCCTTCTTAGTGTAAAGGAAGTGACACTTTTGTAATTATGGAAAAAGATGGGTAATTTTGTAAAAACACTTTCTCTCCATAGTTATAAGATTATCATTGCCATAGGAAAAAAGGGGAGCTTCGCTTTTTCACTATGAAGTAAAGCACCGCTTTGTATTTAAACTATTTTTTAAAAATCATTTCATATAATAAATTTGTTAAAAAACTAATTATAGCTTGTTTGGTAAAACATATAAATAAGCACTAATTTGAGGGAAATTTGTATAGCTTCTTTTTTGTGTAGGCTTTTTTTCTAAAAAGACAAACAAAGATGAAACCAAAGCTAGAAATAGGGGTATAATAGGAAATTAATTTTAAGTAACAAAACTATTAAAAAAACATAATGCAAATGGGGTTAGGAGTTAAGACATCTACCCACTTCAATAAAATAAATTCTATTTTAATTTCTTTTTCACTTTTTGAAATGGAGGCAAAATGTAGAGCCCCGGACCTTTTCACATTTAATGCATGACACTTTCGTTGCCATTTTGCCTTTAAAGAGGTATAATTAATAAATAAGGAAGAAATTGGAAATTCCGAAATGTCAAAAATTTTCCTTTTCGAAGTACGAACCCAACGCAAGTTGAATCGTCAAAATCGGACAAACGAGTCAAAAGATATGGCCAAAACAGTCTGGACCTGCAGGCAATCGATCGCTCGGTTAAGCACTTGAGGACGAGCTCTGGAAAGGCACTAAGGACGTAGCTCGGAAGGCACTAAGGACATAGCTCGGAAGGCACTAAGGACGTAGCTCGGAAGGCACTAAGGACGTAGCTCTGATAACGTGCTCTGACAACGTACTCTGATAACGTATACGTTGTGCATCCGTTGTGCAACAGACAACGTGTACGTTGTATAGCAAACAACGTGTACGTTGTACAGCTCACGACGGGCACGTTGTACGTAAGAAAACGGACAACGAGCTCAGCACAACGTGTTTGGCACTATTCACAGCACAACGTACTCGGCACTATTCACAGCACAACGTACTCGGCACTATTTACAGCACAACGTGTTCAGCATTATTCACAGCACAACGTGTTCGGTACTATTCACAGCACAACGTGTTTGGCACTATTCAACGTGTTCAGCACTCCTGTTTTTGCAGAAATTTCAGTAAGGGTATTATGGTCTTTTGGTCGGTTCACTCTTACCTTAAGAGTTTAACCCGAGCCTTTAGGGCTCATTCTCAACACTTAGAGGATTTGGGGGATTAGAAGAGAGGAGAAAGGGTTTCCTAAGCTAGGGTTTTGCTTTTGGAGAAGAATCGAAGGGGTTTTGAGACCCTAGATCACTTCAAGTCCGGTTTTTCTCCAAGATCACGGCTCAAGCACTCGTGGAGAGCGTTCCCCAAGCTAGGGCAGCACCTCACGGTCGTTTTTGGAAGGGGTTTCTTCCTCATTTCTTCAAGGTCGGTACTTCTTACTACCCTCCTAGTTATAGTTCCTCTTTTCCCTTTTTTTTCTTTTGATTTTCTTTCATTTACACATGTGCTATGAGATGGATGGTTGTGAATGGTGAATGGAGATGGAATGGGCGATTGGATGCCAAGGGTTATGTTGTGATAATTAAAATGGGGAGGGCATTGTATCCATAATAAACACACCTTTATGATGTGAGTAAACTCACCTAGAAAAGCATGATTTAGGTTTAAATGAATAATGAACCCACCATGTTTGATGAAATGCCAAGGTGAATAAAATGAGTTGTAAATTAGGAAATGCATGCCTAATAAATTATGAATATTGCTAGGGCCTATGATAGTGTGTTTTCTTGCTTTCCCTAAATGATATGAATATTACCTTGCTCAATCATTGATGTTATATGTGTTGTGAAATTCCCCAAATGTCACATTTAAATTTAAATGCAAGTATGTACACGGTTCCCACGAGCACGGCATGCATGACATGATTTATCGAGGTTTTCAAGAACATAGTTAGAGGTGGGACATATCCTACGATATGTTTTACCTCGCTTTTCACAAGAAAACAAGAACCAACATTCCACGAGGGGTCTCCCCTCACTCATAAGTGCATATCATGAAGAAGGGCCTCCCTTCCCTCGCAAGTACATACATATCATGAAGAAGGGTCTCCCTTCCCTCGCAAGTGCATTGCATAAAGAAGGGTCTCCCTTCCCTCTCAAGGCATCTCTCAAGCGCATCTCACAAGGATATCTCACAAGTGTATCTCACAAGTTACATGATCACAAGCAAGCACGCATGACATGACACGTACGACACGCTCGACAAGATCAAGTAAGACAAACACGACAAGCTTTCAAGTACGAAAAGATATTTCAAGCCAAGTCAAGTGCACGATGTTTTCAAGAGGTTTTATCGGCTTTCTACGAAATAAAAGCATGATTATAAATTGCTTTACTTCCTTGTTTGATATGAATTGTTTCCGTCTAACATATATGAATTGCTCCTGATTTATGCATTGCCATTTTTATGCTATGACTATTGGTTAGTATTTGGTACCCGCTGAGTATTCCATGCTCAGCCGTACTTCTTATGTCGGCAGGTTCTGAGGGAGCTGCTGCTCCATTTGATGTTTGTGCTCCTGGTCCATGGGTGGAAGAGGAGTATGTCGAGGAGCCTTTGGAGGAACCTCCTGTAGAGGGTTATCAGTAGGTGGTGTTAGATTCTGAGTGGATTGGCTGTGGGTGAGCATGAGTGATTATATCCATGTATTTTGGCGGGCATGTCCGCACTTTCTTTGTTTTGATTTCTTTGTATTAAACTTGGACCATGTGTATATACTTAGAGGTTGTTAGACTTCCGCTGTGTTTTATAGTTTTGTTTCCGCTGTCATCCTCTATTGTATATGCTCTGTGGGTTTTTTGCAGGTTGGTTTGTCAAGCAAGTCATATAAGCCATGATTAGTCGTCCAAAGTTCACTCTAACTCCTAGGGTGGGTTTTGGGTCGCGACAAAAGTGGTATCAAAGCTTAGGCTTTAGGTCACTAGGGTCACTTAGAATCTTATACCACGGCTTGACAAGAGCATATGTTAGGAAACAAGTTAGGAAGGAAGTGAGTCGGGAACGAGTCTGGTTCCAAGTTTAAGACTAAACTTTAGTCTTAGTCTAAAATGGTTGCTTTAACCAAGTACGGTCCTAGGTACGCCAGAACACTAAAGTATAAGTATAATATGATGAATACTCTGATGACTTGATGTGATGTGTATTAGTATTATACAACTAATACAAATTGAATTATTGTGAAATGGCATTGAAATAAACTGTGGTTTCAAGTTAGATTCATGTGATGTTATTATTCTCAGGACTTTAGTCATGAGACGGAACACACGGGGTCGTGGACCACATACCAGAGCTTCCTCTTCTTCACGGGATGAGGATGAGCAGCCGGACCTCTCTCAGGTCTTAGGCTCTATTGCTGAGACACTCGCCATACTGGCGGCTCGGCAGGCTATACCATCATCGGCGGCACCTACTCCACCGCCTGCAGCTCCAGTACATCGTACCGCTGGAGTTGAGGCATTCAGGAGATTGAGGCCTCCACCCTTCCATGGGAGTGTGGACCCTCTTGCTGCGGAGGCATGGATCCTCCAGATGGAGAAGATCTTTGCGGTCCTCTCGCCTACAGAGGAGGATAGAGTAGCATGGGCAGTTTTCATGCTAGAAGGTGAAGCCCACCATTGGTGGTTGTCCGCATTGAGGACGCGAGATTTGACCATACAGGGTCAACCTTGGACTTGGGAGGAGTCCAAAGATACTTTTTACAAGAAGTATTTTCTGATTGGAGCACGGGAAAAGAAAGAGAGAGAATTCATCAACCTTGAGCAAGGTTCGATGTCTGTGGCCGCTTATGAGGCCAAGTTCTCGGAGCTATCACGCTTCGCGACACATATGATTGCCACCGAGGCAATGAAGGTGAGGAGGTTTAAGCAAGGACTCAAGGATGTCATCTTGGAGAAAGTATCGGTCTTTAGGCACGCCACTTACGCTGAAGTGGTGGATAAAGCCTTGTTGGTTGAGACCAACTCTGAGGCGGTGTCCAAGAAGAGGGAATTGACGAGAGGCCAATCCAGTAGTTCAGCACCTCTAGAGAGGCGGGCTCGTACCGGCCCTTATCAGTATGCGTGGCCAGCACCACCGATGAGGCCATCTTATGTGCCTCCAGCTCCACGGCAGTATGTGCCTCAGGCACCGCGACCTCAGGCTCTTCCGGCCCCACGGCCTGTTGCACCTCAGACGATGAGGTATGCTCCACCTCCGGCCCCTCCGATTTATACACACGAGGTCTGCACTTCATGCGACCGAAGGCACCCGGTAAGAGATTGCTGAAGAGCATCGGGTGGATGTTTTCATTGTGGTCGCCAGGGCCATATGATCAGGGATTGCCCCAGTCGGCATTTACCAGGCCAGTCTCAGGGGATTAGGCCACCAGCACGCCCAGCAGGATCATATCAGGCGTCATCTCAGACTACCCGGTCTACACCTCAGCCTCGCCAGGCGAACTAGGAGCGAGTTTTTGCCTTAACAGAGGGTGATGCACTTGCATCTGACGATGTAGTGCAAGGTACGCAGTTGTAGCTTATTGAATTATCCGTAAATTAAACTGTTAAGTATTAATTGATTGTGTACGTACTTGGCATGTTATATATGTATATATACCTATATGTATACACTGTTGATGCATGGATTAACTCCGCTAGTTAAAATTTCAGGAACCCTACTAATCAATGAGTATTTGGCTTGAGTGTTGATTGATACCAGGTCTACTCATTCATTTGTCTCGCCGAGTTTTTCAGAAGGCTTTTCTGTAGAGCCAAGTCAGCTAGAACCGGAGTTAGCCATTTCGATTCCTCTCGGCAAAATAGTATTGGCAGATAAATTGTATAGAAATAGTGTGGTCCAAGTTGGAAGCCACGAGTTGGCGGTTGATCTCATCGTCCTTGGATTCCAAGACTTTGATGTTATATTGGGAATGGATTGGTTAGCAGCACATCATGGGCATGTAGCTTGCTTTGAGAAAATGGTACTCTTCAAGCCAGTAGAAGGAAAACCATTCCACTTTCGCAGGTTGAAAAGTAGATATATTGCTCGTTTTGCGGCGTTGAGCTTAGCTAACCCCGAGGCAAAGGACTCATCGACTATTTCGGTTGTGAGTGAGTTCCTGGATGTATTTCCAGAGGAGTTGCCAGGATTGCCTACAGACAGGGAGATTGAGTTTGTGATCGAGCTTGCACCAGGCACAGCTCCTGTTTTCAGGGCTCCGTATAAAATGGCCCCTATTGAACTCAAAGAGTTAAAGACCCAGTTGGAAGAATTACAAGGTCTTGGTTTTATTCGACCAAGTGTCTCACCGTGGGGTGCCCCGGTGTTGTTTGTTAAGAAGAAAGATGGCTCGATGCGGATGTGCGTCGATTACAGGCAATTGAACAAAGTCACTATAAAGAATAGGTATCCCTTGCCTAGGATTGATGACTTGTTCGATCAGTTGAAGGGAGCGAGATTTTTCTTGAAGATAGACCTTCGATCGGGTTATCACCAGTTGAAGATTAAGGTGGAAGATGTTCCCAAAACTGCTTTCAGGACTCGGTATGGACACTACGAGTTCTTGGTGATGCCTTTTGGACTCACGAACACGCCGGCAGCCTTTATGGATTTGATGAACCGGGTGTTCCGGCCATATCTTGATAGGTGCGTGATTGTATTTGTTGATGACATTTTGGTCTATTCACAGACACGGGAAGATCACACACGCGACCTATGCCTTGCTTTGGAAATGCTAAGAGAGCACAAGCTATACGCCAAACTTAGCAAGTGTGAGTTTTGGTTGGAAGAGGTGGCATTCCTAGGCCACGTTGTTTCTGCAGAAGGTATCTCGGTAGATCCAAAGAAGATCGAAGCAATTATGAGTTGGGCGAGACCCAAGAGTGTTACCGAGATACGCAGCTTTCTTGGGTTGGCAGGCTACTACAGGAGATTCGTAGAGGGTTTCTCTAGCCTTGCAGCACCGCTTTTCATCCACAGACGGATGGACAAACCGAGAGAGTGAACCAAGTCATTGAAGACATGCTTCGGGCTTGTATGTTGGATTTCAGAGGCAGTTGGGAAGAGCACTTGCCTTTGGTTGAATTCGCCTATAATAACAGCTATCAGGCGAGTATCCAAATGGCACCATTTGAGGCCTTGTATGGGCGAAGTTGTAGGTCTCCTCTCTATTGGGATGAGGTAGGAGAAAGGAAAGTACTTGGTCCGGAGTTGATTGAGCAAACTGCAGGCACAGTTAAGATCATTCGGGATCGATTGAAAGCCGCTCACGATCGTCAGAAAAGTTATGCGGACACGCGCCGTAGGGACTTGGAATTTCAAGTAGGGGATCAAGTTTTTTTGAAAGTATCTCTTAGCAAAGGGATCATGAGATTTGGAAAGCGAGGCAAGCTCAGTCCTCGGTTTGTTGGGCCTTTTGAGATTATCACACGAATTGGTGAGGTTGCTTACAGGGTAGCTCTCCCACCTCACATGGCCGCAGTTCACAACTTCTTCCATGTGTCTATGCTTCGAAAGTACATTGCGGATCCTTCGCATGTCATAGACTTGGAACCGTTGGAGATTCGAGAGGACCTCACCTTGATTGAAAAGCCGGTTCAGATTTTGGATCGAAGAGATCAGGTGCTTCGCAACAAGACAATCCCTTTGGTTCTTGTGCAATGGCAACACCATGCTCGGGAAGAAGCTACATGGGAGCGTGAAGCCGAAGTCAAAGCAAAGTACCCAGAATTAATTGAATGAGTTTTTGTATAAGTTTGTATATGACTTGTAATTTTCTTTTTGGTTTGTAATGCAAGTAGCGTCTAAATTTCGAGGATGAAATTTTTGTAAGGGGGGGAGGATGTAGAGCCCCGGACCTTTTCACATTTAATGCATGACACTTTCATTGCCATTTTGCCTTTAAAGAGGTATAATTAATAAATAAGGAAGAAATTAGAAATTCCGAAATGTCAGAAATGTTTCTTTTCGAAGTATGAACCCAACGCAAGTTGAATCGTCAAAATCGGACGAACGAGTCAAAAGATATGGCCAAAACAGTCTGGACCTGTAGGCAATCGATCGCTCGGTTATGCACTTGAGGACGAGTTCTGGAAAGGCACTAAGGACGTAGCTCAGAAGGCACTAAGGACGTAGCTAGGAAGGCACTAAGGACGTAGCTTGGAAGGCACTAAGGACGTAGCTCTGATAACGTGCTCTGACAACGTACTCTGATAACGTATACGTTGTGCATCCGTTGTGCAACAGACAACGTGTACGTTGTACAGCAAACAACGTGTACGTTGTACAGCTCACGAGGGGAACGTTGTACGTAAGACAACGGACAACGAGCTCAGCACAACGTGTTTGGCACTATTCACAGCACAACGTACTCGGCACTATTCACAACACAACGTACTCGGCAATATTCACAACACAACGTACTCGGCACTATTCATAGGACAACGTGTTCAACACTATTCATAGCACAACGTGTTCGGCACTATTCACAGCACAACGTGTTCGGTACTATTCACAGCACAACGTGTTTGGCACTATTCAACGTGTTCGGCACTCCTGTTTTTGCAGAAATTTCAGTAAGGGTATTATGGTCTTTTGGTCGGTTCACTCTTACCTTAAGAGTTTAACCCGAGCCTTTAGGGCTCATTCTCAACACTTAGAGGATTTGGGGGATTAGAAGAGAGGAGAAAGGGTTTCCTAAGCTAGGGTTTTGCTTTTGGAGAAGAATCAAAGGGGTTTTGAGACCCTAGATCACTTCAAGTCCGGTTTTTCTCCAAGATCACGGCTCAAGCACTCGTGGAGAGCGTTCCCCAAGCTAGGGCAGCGCCTCACGGTTGTTTTTGGAAGGGGTTTCTTCCTCATTTCTTCAAGGTCGGTACTTCTTACTACCCTCCTAGTTATAGTTCCTCTTTTCCCTTTTTTTCCTTTTGATTTTCTTTCATTTACACATGTGCTATGAGATGGATAGTTGTGAATGGTGAATGGAGATGGAATGGGCGATTGGATGCCAAGGGTTGTGTTGTGATGATTAAAATGGGGAGGGCATTGTATCCATAATAAATACACCTTTATGATGTGAGTAAACTCACCTAGAAAAGCATGATTTAGGTTTAAATGAATAATGAATAATGAACCCACCATGTTTGATGAAATGCCAAGGTGAATAAAATGAGTTGTAAATTAGGAAATGCATGCCTAATAAATTAGGAATATTGCTAGGGCCTATGATAGTGTGTTTTCTTGCTTTCCCTAAATGATATGAATATTACCTTGCTCAATCATTGATGTTATGTGTTGTGAAATTACCCAAATGTCACATTTAAATTTAAATGCAAGTATGTACACGGTTCCCACGAGCACGGCATGCATGACATGATTTATCGAGGTTTTCAAGAACATGGTTAGAGGTGGGACATATCCTACGATATGTTTTACCTCGCTTTTCACAAGAAAACAAGAACCAACATTCCACGAGGGGTCTCCCCTCACTCACAAGTGCATATCATGAAGAAGGGCCTCCCTTCCCTCGCAAGTACATACATATCATGAAGAAGGGTCTCCCTTCCCTCGCAAGTGCATTGCATAAAGAAGGGTCTCCCTTCCCTCTCAAGGCATCTCTCAAGCGCATCTCACAAGGATATCTCACATGTGTATCTCACAAGTTACATGATCACAAGCAAGCACGCATGACATGCATGACATGACACGTACGACACGCTCGACAAGATCAAGTAAGACAAACACGACAAGCTTTCAAGTACGAAAAGATATTTCAAGTCAAGTCAAGTGCACGATGTTTTCAAGAGGTTTTATCGGCTTTCTACGAAATACAAGCATGATTATAAATTGCTTTACTTCCTTGTATGATATGAATTGTTTCCGTCTAACATATATGAATTGCTCTTGATTTATGTATTGCCATTTTTATGCTATGACTATTGGTTAGTATTTGGTACCCGCTGAGTATTCCATGCTCAACCGTACTTCTTATGTCGACAGGTTCTGAGGGAGCTGCTGCTCTATTTGATGTTTGTGCTCCTGGTCCATGGGTGGAAGAGGAGTATATCGAGAAGCCTTTGGAGGAACCTCTCGTAGAGGGTTATCAGTAGGTGGTGTTAGATTCTGAGTGGATTGGCTGTGGGTGAGCATGAGTGATTATATCCATGTATTTTGGCGGGCATGTCCGCACTTTCTTTGTTTTGATTTCTTTGTATTAAACTTGGACCATGTGTATATACTTTGAGGTTGTTAGACTTCCGCTGTGTTTTATAGTTATGTTTCCGCTGTCATCCTCTATTGTATATGCTCTGTGGGTTTTTTGCAGGTTGGTTTGTCAAGCAAGTCATGTAAGCCATGATTAGTCGTCCAAAGTTCACTCTAACTCCTAGGGTGGGTTTTGGGTCGCGACACAAAATGTATAACAAATAGATATTCAAATTAGATGTTTACCATATGGACTTAGATAAAAAGCAGTTAAGACTTCTTTGTTAGTGAATTGTCCCCCTACTACTTATATGTTGAAATGAAGAAATCATATTGTAAAGAAAAGAGATAAATAATCCAGAGGTCATCTGATACCAATTTGAATTGAGGTTGCCATGCTTAGCTCATAGGTCAGTAGTGCAGTTCATGTTAGAAAAATAGTACAGAAGAATCTGAAAATGTATGATGATAATAAAGCAAGGAAGGTCGATCTCGAGGCATGTAGTCGCTTTCTTTAACTAAAACATTATTCACCCTCTAGTCAATCTGAGTCTGCAACAGGGAGTGCAAGTCGTTTCGAGGATACAATGAGCCCAACTACTTGATAACAAATAAACGTCTTGCAATGATGGAGGATCACCAAGATAACTTAATCAGTTTATTTATTAAATACACTTAAAAAGAAAAGACGAGATTCAAGTTTTTGTATGCAAAAAGCAGTGGGAATTTTAATTGCTTTTATGCCTTGATCTGGAACCACTGCTTCGTTTTATAGCTGTCAATTTTTACTATTTGTACAATCACCATGGTTGTAATTCAAAAGGCATAACAGTTGGATAGATCTTTACTCATTTGTGACTGTTTTTATAGTCACTATATATGGTGGCTATTCAAGAGTTTTAACAACTGGTTAGATCTGTATTCATTTGTGACTATTTACACAGTCCCCCTCTTTGTATATTGGTTTTTGGCGTTTAGATCAATCTACTTTGATTAATTGTGATTTCTTATTTTTTTGAGACGTTATGATCAATGGATTTGATTAATTTACTGAGTGGGTTTAACCCAACCATTGGATAGTGGGCAACATAAGGTAAGTAGAGACAAGTGCATTACAATAAAGTGTGTATTTTTGGGAGCATTTTGTATACACATTCCATGATGGAAAAAAGCCTATTATCAACCTCATGGTAGGGCCCACAGGTCACACATTAGAGTCCTCCCATTTTTATGGCATTTAGAGTTGGGAAAAAGTCTCTCCAATCTACTTTAAGGATAATTCATCAGAGTTTGAAACAGAATAGGAAAGAAGACAGAAGAAAGAGATGAACAAAATTTCTCTAAAGGTTTTGTTAAAGTACTATATATCATCTCTCATCATCAAGAGATGAATATATATGGTGGACTTGAGGTTTTTCAACAAGGAAAGTGAAAGTGTGTGTTCCCGTATACATAAGGATCCAAGCCTCCTCCAAAAGATAGGTATGAAGGACATAAATATAAAAAATTTCGAAGCACGATTTTTTAATTCAAACTTGATTTTGATCTGATCAAATTCTTCTCAATGGTCATCTTATGATCATATTAAATCATAGTGTGAGAAACCATACTTACAAAGCTCCTCAAGTGTAAAGCCTCCTGTCGATTCACACGAACCTTCTTTGAATCTTCCAAGTTTTTCTCCAATGGAAGCTAATGGCCCTTCCAATCATTGTTTTTTAATCTTTCTTCTTTTTCTTTGATCCAAGAATGATTTTTGATCATTAAACATTCAATCTTGATGTATAAAGAATCAACCTTGATTATCAAATAACAATTCTTGATCTTCAAGGAATTATTCTCGAACTTCTTCAAGATCCAAATAACAAAACAAAAAAAGTATATGGAGAGGTGGCCATACACCCCTAAAGGGGAGAGAGTTGGTGTCCAAACAAAAAGGGGAGAAAGAGGGAGACTTCCATCATGTGGACGTTTCACTATGGGGGTCATTATATAGACACCCCATATTGCTAACTTGTAGCTCAAGTCAAACTCCTCTTTCAAAATTCTAATCCAATTAGAATTCTCTCTTTAATTCATTAATGATAATTCATAATCTAATTAGGAATTAATCACAGTAGAAACTAACATTATCTATTCCCTATTTAATAGGAAACAATTAGTAACAAACTAATCTATTCCCTACTAAATAGAAAATTAACAATTAGTAACCAACTAATCTATTCCTCATACTTTGTACGAGATAATTAATTAGATAATGAAACCATGAAGTGGGTGTAGAACCCCAAAACTTTTGCCATGTATTAAAAACCGTGCCAAGACATTTTGCCTTTGTAATCCTCCTATTTTTATGAAATGAGGAAATTTAAAGAAACTCTAAGTGTTAGGAAGTAGTATTTCTAAGTCGGACATATCGAAAACGCGAGTTTCGGAAACCCTTTTGTTGATCAGTCGACTTTAGGGGTAATTTGGTCAATAAATAAAGAAGAAATTTGAAATTCTAAAACATTAGGAATGCTTCCCTTCAAAAGAAGAATCCAACACAAGTTGAATCGTCCAAATCGGACAACCGAGTCACAAGTTATGGCCGAATTACCAAAGTAAGGGAAAATGGAAGAAAACAACAAAATCTGGGATGTGCGATCGATCGCAGGTTTGGTGCGATCGATCACATGCAGGCGAAATGGGTCCCAAGGTCTCGAGGCCATATGCAAAAGATGGGGATCCCTGTGCGATAGATCGTAGTGATCTGCGATCGATAGCAAGAGTGTGCGATCGATCGTATGCAGAGGGAAATCAGACCAATGTATTTGGGTTCATGTGCGATAGATCGCATTAATGTGCGATCGATCGCAAGGACCTGCGATCGATCGCAGATAAGTGCGTGATCGATCGTATGCGGTAGCAGGTTCCGAATTTGGGGGTTTTAAACCCTTGTCTTGTTTAGGGATCCCATTTGGGGATTTTCTAAACCTAAGGAGAGAAAGAAGGGGAAAAGGAGGAGGAGAGATTGTAGGCAAAAAAATCCAAAGAGGGCTTTGGGATTGAGATCAAGGGAGCAAGCTTGAAGGATTCCAAGCTAGAACCATCCTCAATCAAATGATTCCTCAAAGATCAAGCTTGATCTTCAAGGTGAGTACACTCTACTAACTTCTCTAGCAATACTCTAGGCTTTCTTCTTTTAAAATCATGATGTTGATCTTGTATTCCATTTCCCTTGGAAACATACTATATATCCAAAACCTAAACAAAATAATGTGAATGAATGTGGGATGTATGAATGGATGAAATGGGTTGAGGCGATTGGATGCCGTGTTGGTTGATGAATGGGTATTGGAAAATGGTGGATGGGCACTTCAAACATAATAAATACATTTTGTGTGGTGTGATGAAATATATGCATTAAGAAATCGAAACAAAATGACTAGGAATGGGATTGCACACCAAGTGTTTGATAAAATGCTTAAATGACGTATTGAATAAATGAACTGGAATTATGAAAGCATGTATTGAGCTAATTATGTCTAAATGCCTACCTTGATCGAATGCCCTACATGTTATCCATATTCCTTTATGCTTATATTCAAAATGGAAATGCTATGCTTATGTGATCCCCTCATCCAAGCATGTCATCAGGATTGTCACTACTGGCATGCACACGAGCACGCATGTTGCATGAACCGAGCTTTTCAAGGGCATCTGCATACAATAAATCAACAAGAAAACATTGCATGTCAAGGAGGTTGGTAGCCCAGGGAAATTCGGGTACTAGCCTCTGCATCATAAGAAAACTCAAAACACATATTGTCAAGGTTGGTAGCCCAGGGACATTCCGGTACTAGCCTCCAGATCACAAGAAAACTCAAAACACATATTGTCAAGGAGGTTGGTAGCCCAGGGACATTTGGGTACTAGCCTCTGGCTCACAAGAAAACTAAACAAGTAATAAAAATCACCTATTGTCAAGGAGGTTGGTAGCCCAGGGACATTCGGGTACTAGCCTCTGGCTCACAAGAAAACCCTATATCAAGGAGGTTGGCAGCCCAGGCAGATTCGGGTGCTAGCCTCTGGCTCACAAGTTACAAGATGCAAGTTTACAAGATGATGACAAGACATTCATGCCTGCACGCATACATGATTTCTACAAGGCATACCGAGACATGGAAACGAATTTTCAAGCATGAGTTTTATCGGCGTTTTTGCATTCTTGCACATACATCACGATGATAATATTGCTTCATGTTTAATATTGTTTAATTCTATGATTTTACTATTGCCTTGAATTGATGATTGGTATTATATTACTCTTTGCGTGTTTATTATTGTTATGGTTAGCTAGTAGCTTGTACTCGTTGAGTATTCCATGCTCAGCCATACTTTCATGTCAGCAGGTACCGAGGGAGCCCTCGACCCGGAGCCTTGGGTCGAGGAAGAGTATATAGAGGAGAGAGACCCGTCTATCCCCTGCAGCCCCAGGCGGATCGGGACCTCGACGTGTGGCCATACCTCAACTACTGTTGAGGGGCAAGTACGAGAGGATTTTGTGTATTTTGATGTTTTGATAGGTGGGCTTGTCCACCTTAGACTTAGGCATGTTTTGTATATAAATATGTTCACTTGGAATACTATGTTGGAATGGTAGAAGAAAAGAAAAAGTTAGTTTACGGTTCCGCTGTTTAGCTTCCGCGCTCTAATTTTCATTGTTTAGTACTGAAATTATCTTGTTCATTACTGGATGGTTTGGCAGGTACGTATAGTCACACCTAAAGTATCCCTTAACTCCTAGGAGGTATTTTGGGGCGCGACAGAGGTGGTATCAGAGCTCTAGGCATTAGAGTCCATAGGGTCGCTTAGTACTAGATACCATAATTGAACAAGACATTGGGTGTTAGGAAAGAGTTGTATTCCAAGTATGGACTAACAAGTTAGTCCTAGTCAAAACAGGTTGAATCTCAACCAAACTTAGAGTCCTACGCTAGGAACATGAATTGTATGTATGATATTGTGTTGTATACCATGTGTGCATTAATTGTGTTGTGCTTATTGAATATGCTTGATGAATATGTATTGAGCGAATTACGAAATTTGTACTAAATGCGTATCCAAGTTAGACTCATGTTGTATTGTCGTTCTCAGGAGAAATCATGAGACGCAATACTCAGGGTCATGGGTACAACACGAGGGGCAATGGAGGTGATGCTCCATCGGGTGATGATCAACCCGACTTTGCCCAAGCATTCGCATCCATAGCCGAGACTTGGGCTATGTTGGCGGCAAGGCAACTGGCCACTCCGCCTAATGCCGCACTTATACCGAGCACAAGCCGGGATAGAAGCCTTCTAGAGGATGAGGCCTTCAACCTTTTGTGGAAGCATTGATCTACTTGTTGCCGAGGGTTGGATCCGGCAACTAGAAAAGATCTTCTCCGTGTTGGCGCCTACTGAGGTAAAGAGGGTTACTTGGGTCGATTTTATGCTTGAAGGCGAGGCCGACCATTGGTGGAAATCCGCACTTCGGACCCGAGAGTTGACCCGGCAAGGTCAAGACTGGACTTGGAAAGAATTCTTGTATGTTTTCAACAAAAAGTACTTCCCGATCGGGATAAAAGAGAAGATGAAGGTGGAGTTTATTACCTTGGAGCAAGGTAATATGTCAGTAGCCGCTTATGAGGCTAAGTTTTCGGAGCTATCTCGGTTTGCTCTACATATGATAGCAACCGAGGCTATGAAAGCCCAGAAATTTGAGAGAGGATTGAAGGCCTACCTCAAGGACTGAGTCTCAATGTTTAGACATGAGACATACTCAGAAGTTGTTGATAAGGCACTGTTGGCCAAGTCGAACTCCGAGGAGTTCTTCAAAAGAAGAGGAATGGAGAAAGGATAGTCAAGTAGTTCAAGGGAGAAAAGAGCAAGGACTAGCTTGTATCAGTCCGCAGGGCCGGCTCAGTCACAGAGGATATATTCGGCACCACAGGCTCCCCGCCCTTTTTCTCCACCGGCTTTTCGCCCGGCTTTCACTAAGGCCCCTCGCCCCGTAGTGACTCAGGCTACGGGATATGCTCCTCCCACCTATACGCATGATATCTACACCCATTTTGGAAGGAGGCATCCCACGGGAGAATGCCGGAGGGTTACAGGAAGTTGCTTCCATTGTGGTGACCATGGCCACATGGTTAGAGATTGTCCCCGACGTCATTTTCCGGCTCAGTCTTTAGGGAGCAGGCCCCCGATTAGGCAGACATCTCAGCTTAGTTCTTCTCAGGCTTCGAGGGCCTCACAGTCTACACGGCCTCCTCGCCCTGCCACCCAGGGTTGATTTTTTGCTCTATCAGAGAGAGACGCACGTGCATCCGACGATGTCGTGCAAGGTACGCAAGAATTCTAGAGTTTAAGTTGTACATGATTTCTATGGTTGATGAGTTGTTAATTTTACTAGGGGTTACCTATGTATGATAGTTGCTATTGTTTGAAATCTACTGATATTAGTTACTTAATCGCACAGGCGCTTTATTAGTGAACTAGTGTCTCGCCCGAGTGTTGATCAACACAGGATCCACTCACTCATTTGTTTCACCCAGTTTTGGAAAGGGCTTTTTGACTGAGGCTACTCCATTGGAGCGGGAGTTGACCATTGCAACTCCACTCGGCAAGTCAATTGATACGGACAAGATATTCAGAGATAGTGTGGTTCAAGTAGGGGAGAATGAACTATTGGCCGACCTTATCATTTTGGATTTCCAAGATTTAGACTTTGACGTCATTCTTGGTATGGATTGGCTAGCAACCCACCATGGCAATGTTGCATGTTTTGAGAAAGTGGTGAATTTCAAGCCGAAGGGAGTAAAGGCATTTCAATTTCGAGGATTGCGGGAAAGGGACATTGCTCGCCTAGCAGCTTTGAGTTTAGCAAACCCAGAGGCACCGAACTCTTCAGCCATTCCGGTCATGAGTGAGTTCTTGGACGTGTTTCTAGAGGAACTTCCCGGATTGCCTCCGAATCGGGAGATTGAGTTCGCTATAGAGCTTGCTCCGGGTACCGCTCCGATTTCAAGGGCACCGTATAGAATGGCCCCAATAGAGCTTGAAGAATTGAAGAAGCAAATTGAGGAGTTACAACAACTTGGTTTCATCCAACCAAGTGTGTCACCGTGGGGAGCTCCGCTCCTCTTTGTGAAGAAGAAAGACGGGTCGATGAGAATGTGTATAGACTACCGTCAGTTGAATAAGGTAACTATCAAAGTCGTTATCCCTTGCCAAGGATGGACGACTTGTTCGACCAACTGAAGGGAGTGAGATTTTTCTCCAAGATTGATCTTAGATCAGGCTATCATCAGTTAAAGATCAAGTCGGAGGATGTTCCGAAGATGGCTTTCAGGACTCGGTATGGCATTACGAGTTCCTGGTCATGCCTTTTGGACTGACGAATGCATCGATGGCGTTCATGGATTTGATGAACTGGGTGTTCCGATCATACTTAGATCGGTGTGTGATTGTATTCATCGACGACATTTTAGTGTATTCCCAGACACGGGAAGATCACACACGCGACCTCCGATTTGCTTTGGAGATGTTGAGAGAGCATAGGTTATATGCCAAATTGAGCAAATGTGAATTTTGGTTAGAGAAGGTGACATTCTTAGGCCACGTAGTGTCAGCCGAGGGTATTTCTGTAGACCCGGCCAAGGTTGAGGCAGTCATGAGTTGGGAGAGGCCCAAGAGCGTCACGGAGATACGTAGTTTCCTGGGATTAGCGGGCTACTACCGGAGATTTGTGGAGGGATTCTCCAGTTTGGCTGCAACTCTCACTTACCTGACAAGGAAGAATGTGAAGTTCAGTTGGAGTGACCGATGTGAAGTAAGTTTCCAAGAGTTGAAGAAACGCCTCACCACAGCTCCCGTCCTTACGGTGCTGTCAGGACATGTTGGTTATGAGGTTTATAGTGACGCCTCACATGTGCGACTTGGCTGTGTCCTAATGCAGCACAAGAAAGTCATTGCCTATGCATCAAGGCAATTGAAGGAGCACGAAAAGAATTACCCCACTCACGACTTGGAGCTTGCGGCAGTCGTGTTTGCACTCAAGATTTGGCGACACTACCTTTACGGGGTAGAATTCTATGTGTTCACCGACCACAAGAGTCTCAAGTATCTCTTTTCTCAAAAAGAGCTAAACTTATGGCAACGGCGTTGGATTGAGTTCTTAAAAGACTATGAGTGCACTATCCAATATCACCAGGGAAAAGCTAACGTGGTGGCAGACGCCTTGAGTAGGAAACCACCGGGGCTGTTGGCTCACATGTTAGTGTGAGAATGGAGACTATTGGAAGATTTGGAAAATTTGGACATCAGTGTGAATGACTCTGTCCACAGTCCCGTTTTGGCAAATGTTACGGTTCGGCCGTACATTATAGTCTTGATCCAGGAGTATCAAGCCACAGATGCTAACTTATTGGCTTTCTGGGACAAGGAAGTGGCCAAGGGTAGTACGGAATTCTCTCTCACTAGCCGAGGTGCAATCACATTTAAGGGAAGACTTTGTGTCCTAGCCAATGCAGACCTCCGGAGAGAGATTATGGATGAAGCTCACCAGTCCAAGTATACAGTGCATCCTGGGGGTGCAAAGATGTACCGGAATCTCAAGAGTTACTTTTGGTGGCGAAACATGAAGAGGGAGGTTGCGGAATATGTGGCACGGTGTTTGGTGTGCCAACAGGTGAAACAAGAGCACTTGAGACCAGTGGGTTTGTTGCAGTCCCTCCCTATTCCCGAATGGAAATGGGAGCACATATCTATGGACTTCATTGTGGGGTTGCCAAAGACGGTTAGAAAGACCGATGCTATATGGGTTGTAGTTGACAAACTCACGAAGTCCGCCCATTTCTTACCGTACCGCACTACATCCAACTCAAATCAGTTGGTGGCATTGTACATCAAGGAAATAGTCTGACTGCATGTGGTGCCAGTGAGCATTGTGTCTGATAAAGACCCGAGATTCACTTCCAGGTTTTGGAAAAGTTTTCAAGATGCTATGGGTTCCCGACTAGACTTTAGCACAGCTTTCCACCCATAGACCGATGGGCAAACCGAACAAGTGAATCAGGTTATTGAAGATATGCTCCGAGCTTGTATCCTAGACTTCAAGGGAAGTTGGGAGGACCACTTGCCTTTGGTGGAATTTGCTTACAATAATAGTTACCAAGCAAGCATACAGATGGCGCCTTTTGAGGCTTTGTACGAAGAATTTGTAGATCCCCATTATATTGGGATGAAGTTGGAGAAAGAAAAATTTTGAGCCTCGAGTTGATTGAACAAACGGCGGATAGAGTCAAGCTCATCCGGGAGAGGTTGAAGACCGCCCAAGACCGACAAAAGAGCTATGCTGACACCCGTAGGCGGGACCTTGAGTTTTGAGTTGGGGACTTTGTTTTTGTCAAGATTTCACCGACCAAGGGTGTCATGCAATTCAGGAAGAGGGGCAAGCTTAGCCCGAGATATGTGGGTTCGTTCGAGATCGTTACTAGAGTCGGTGAGGTAGCTTACCGTGTTGCTTAACCCACTCATATGGCGGCGGTCCACAATGTATTCCATGTCTCTATGCTCGAGAAGTACATCCCGGATCCTTCTCATGTCATCGAACTTGATCCAGTTGAGATTCGAGAGGATCTCACTTTGGTTGAGAAGCCGATTCATATCTTGGATCGAAGAGATCAAGTGCATCGTAACAAGACTATACCGCTAGTTCTTGTACAATGGCAACATCACGCTCGGGAAGAGGCTACCTGGGAATGTGAGGCCGAAGTCAAAGCGAAGTACCCCGAGTTGTTTGGATGAGTTTTGTATATGACTTGTAATTTTGTTTTGAATAGTAATGCACGCATCGTTCAAATTTCGAGGACGAAATTTCTTATAAGGGGGGAGGATGTAGAACCCCAAAAGTTTTGCCATGAATTAAAAACCATGCCAAGGCATTTTTCCTTTATAATCCTCCTATTTCTATGAAATGATGAAATTTAAAGAAACTCTAAGTGTTAGGAAGTAGTATTCCTAAGTTGGACATATCGAAAACTCGAGTTACGGAAACCCATTTGCGGATCAGTCGACTTTAGGGGTAATTTGGTCAATAAATAAAGAAGAAATTTGAAATTCTAAAATGTCAAGAATGTTCCCCTTCGATAGATGAATCCAACGCAAGTTGAATCGTCCAAATCGGACAACCGAGTCACAAGTAATGGCCGAATTACCAAAGTAAGGGAAAATGGAAGAAAACAACATCTGGGATGTGCGATCGATCGCAGGTTTGGTGCGATCGATCGCATGCAGGCGAAATAGGTCTCAAGGTCTCGGGGCCATATGCGATAGATGGGGATCCCTGTGCGAAAGATCGCAGTGATCTGCGATCGATCGCATGCAGAGGGAAATCAGACCAATGTATTCGGGTTCGTGTGCGACAGATCGCATTAATGTGCAATTGATCACAAGGACCTGCGATCGATCGTAGATAAGTGCGCGATCGATCGCATGCAGTAGCAGGTTCCGAATTTAAGGGTTTTAAACCCTTGTCTTGTTTACGAATCCCATTTGGGGATTTTCTAAACCTAAGGAGAGAAAGAAAGGGAAAAGGAGGAGGAGAGATTGAAGGCAAAAAAATCCAAAGAGGGCTTTGGGATTGAGATCAAGGGAGCAAGCTTGAAGGATTCCAAGCTAGAACCATCCTCAATCAAAGGATTCCTCAAAGATCAAGCTTGATCTTCAAGGTTAGTACACTCTACTAACTTCTCTAGCAATACTCTAGGCTTTCTTCTTTTAAAATCATGATGTTGATCTTGTATACCCTTTACCTTGGAAACATACTATATATCTAAAACCTAAACAAAATAATGTGAATGAATGTGGGATGTATGAATGGATGAGATGGGTTGAGGCGATTGGATGCCGTGTTGGTTGATGAATGGGTATTGGAAAATGGTGGATGGGCACTTCAAACATAATAAATACATTTTGTGTGGTGTGATGAAATATATGCATTAAGAAATCGAAACAAAATGACTAGGAATGGGATTGCACACCAAGTGTTTGATAAAATGCTTAAATGACGTATTGAATAAATGAACTGGAATTATGAAAGCATGTATTGAGCTAATTATGTCTAAATGCCTACCTTGATCGAATGCCCTACATGTTATCCATATTTCTTTATGTTTATATTTAAAATGGAAATGCTATGCTTATGTGATCCCCTCATCCAAGCATGTCATCAGGATTGTCACTATTGGCATGCACACGAGCACGCATGTTGCATGAACCGAGCTTTCAAGAACATATGCATATAATAAATCAACAAGAAAACATTGCATGTCAAGGAGGATGGTAGCCCAGGGACATTCCGGTACTAGCCTCTGGCTCACAAGAAAACCCTAAACACATTGTCAAGGAGGTTGGTAGCCCAGGGACATTCAGGTACTAGCATCTGGCTCACAAAAAAACTAAACAAGTAATAAAAATCACCTATTGTCAAGGAGGTTGGTAGCCTAGGGACATTCAGGTACTATCCTCTGGCTCACAAGAAAACCCTATATCAAGGAGGTTGGCAGCCCAGGGAGATTCGGGTGCTAGCCTCTGGCTCACAAGTTACAAGATGCAAGTTTATAAGATGATGACAAGACATTCATGCCTGCACGTATACATGATTTCTACAAGGCATACCGAGACATGGAAACGGGTTTTCAAGCATGAGTTTTATCAGGGTGTTTGCATTCATGCACGTACATCACAATGATAATAGTGCTCCATGTTTAATATTGTTTAATTCTATGATTTTACTATTGCCTTGAATTGATGATTGGTATTATATTACTCTTTGCATGTTTATTATTGGTATGGTTAGCTAGTAGCTTGTACTCGCTGAGTATTCCATGCTCAGCCGTACTTTCATGTCAGCAGGTACCGAGGGAGCCCTGGACCCGGAGCCTTGGGTCGAGGAAGAGTATATAGAGGAGAGAGAGCCGTCTATCCCCCTGTAGCCCCAGGCGGATCGGGACCTCGACGTGTGGCCGTACCTCGACTACTGTTGAGGGGCGAGTACGAGAGGATTTTGTGTATTTTGATGTTTTGATAGATGGGCTTGTCCACCTTAGACTTAGGCATATTTTGTATATAAATATGTTCACCTTGGAATACTATGTTGGAATTGTAGAAGAAAAGAAAAAGTTAGTTTACGCTTCCGCTGTTTTGCTTCCGCGCTTTGATTTTCATTGTTAAGTACTGAAATTATCTTGTTCAATACAGGATGGTTTGGCAGGTACGTATATTCACACCTATATAGTATCCCTTAACTCTTTGGGGGTATTTTGGGGCATGACAGAGGGCGTCCCACCCTAGGTTGGCCCCACAAGCCACATGCCCCTTTTTTGTGTATAACATCTCATGTTGTCACCTTTTGATCTTTATCAAAATCCCATTTGGATTCTACCCATTTGGTTAATCAAACACCATTTCCACCTATAAGAGCTTCACTATACCATATAGTGAATTACATGAAAAAATTAATTAATTTAATTCTTAATTCAATTAAAAGCTTTGAGGAGGTCCTAGTGTGTGAGATCTAAAGGGATCTCCTATTTCCGGTTCTGAGACCAAGTGCTTCGTCACCTTTAAGGTGTTGCCTTGTTGCTAGGAAACATTTTCCAATAATTCCTTTCGGATCATAGAATGCTATCTAAGTCCCTCGACTTCCACTAATCACAATAATTTACATTAACACATTGTGATCAACGTCCAGAAATTAGAGAATTGCTTGTAAGTACTATCTCACAATATATTTACAAATAAATCCTTCCACAATCCGATATCACATATAAGTTTTCGGAATTAGAACAAGTCCACTGTCTAGTCCCTAGCTTGAATAGAACTCTTTATCATGAATACTTTTTCATTGAACTAAACTACCAAAACACTTTCGAAGAAACATCAGAAAAGAATTGACATATACATATACTTTCTATATTGAAAATATCAACTTCGATACAGACCATTTTACTAAAAAGCACCAACACTAGTATTTGAGTTCAGTTCAACAAGTATTATCTTGATATCATTATCTCTAATTAAAGAGTAACAAATTCCTTATTGAGTATTTATATACTTCTCCAAACATTGTGTACATGACCCAACGTAACCAGAGTTAGTCCTATGTATTGGACATTATTGATTGCACATCAAAACCATGTAGACATATGTTTGAGAAGATGTTAACCTCTTAGGTCTAGGGACAATTTGTTGAATGGATTTCACCCTAATACAATCTGATAGTGTATTCTATAGTGTATCCACTAGTGAGCCCATTCAATATTATGCACTTACTACATATACTCAAATGTTAGTCAAGAGTCAACACTCTCTGTGAATGAGATTCATCACACTATCCTATAGAACTATACATGTGCAAGCCATGATGAAGTATGATGCCCAACCAGTACTCTAGAGGCTTAGAACATTATTAGGTTTACAAGGAACTAGAAAAGCATATCGCCTCACAACCTTTGCATGATTTTTCTACATTGTTACCTATGAAACATTATGTCATCATCAAATAAGACATCAACAATTATAAATACCCTTTATATAGCAAATGTGAATTTTGGTTGGAGAATGTACATTTTTAGGCCATGTTGTTTTTGGTGAAGGAATTTTGGTGGACCCCTCTTAGATTGAAGTAGTAGAAAACTGGAGTGGACCCAAGAGCATCACAGAGATAAGAAGCTTCTTGGGCCTTGTAGGCTATTATCAGAGATTTGTCAAAGGATTTTCAAAATTGGCGTCACCACTTACTAAATTGACACGGAAGAATGCCAAGTTCTTGTGAAATGAGGACTGCGAGAAGAAAACGCCTCACTACGAAACAATTCCTTCTGGTATTGGAGGATTTGTATTATACAGTGACCCTTCATACATGATTAGGATGTGTCCTTATGCAGCATGGGAAGGTTATCGCCTACGCCTTCCTGTAGTTTAAGGATCACGAGAAGAATTATCCCACTTATGACTTAGAGCTAGCAGTGGTTGTGTTTGTTCTTAAAATTTGGAGACATTATCTATACGACAAATAGTTCGAGGTTTTCATAGATCACAAAAGTTTGAAGTATTTGTTCTCTTGGAAAGAGCTGAATTTAAGGCAACATCAATGGGTTGAATTTCGTAAAGATTATGATTGTTTTATCCTTTATCATCCTGGAAAAGAAAATCTGGTAGAAGATGCTCTTAGTAGAAATTCTTTTGGACTGTTAGCTCATATGATGGTACAAGAGTGGAAGCTATTGGATGATATGGCCAACAATGATATGAGCTTCAGTGTTGGTGTATCAGGAGTCTTACTAGCCAACATAGCAGTTAGGCCAAACATTTTGGACAGGATTAGAGATCTTCAGTGGTCAGATGAGGAACTATTGGTTTATCGGGACAAATTAGGCAGGAATGACGATCAATATTTCTCACTGAATGGAAATTGTGCTTGTGGACAGTGAAATTACGACGTCAAATTGAGCTGGGATTCACCAATTTCAGTGCTTCACTTCAGTAACCAATTTCAGTGCTTCACTTAGAATCTACCACCTAATAGTAACCATCTACATAAGACTCCTCAGCAGGGACTCCTCGAAGTACTCATCTTCCTCCCATGGACCGGGAGCACATAAGTCAAAAGAAGCGATCACTCTACTAACACCTGCCGACATCAAATGTACGGCTGAGTATTGAAACACTTGACGGGTACCAAATACTAACCAACAGTCATAGCAACATAATAATGAAAATAAAGCAGAAGCAGTTCATATCATAACAGGAAAGTAACAAGTTTATATTTTATGCTTGCATCACATCAAAGCCGAGAAAACTCTTGAAATCAGCGTGTGCTTGAATTGACTTCAAATGAAATACTCTTTTCGTGCTTGAAAACTTGTCTTGTCATGTTATGTCTTGCTTGTCTTGTCATGTTCTGTCTTGGTTGTCTTGTCATGTTATGCGTGTCATGCCATGAAATTAAAATGCTCATGTTTGCTTGCTTGGAATTTATATATGCTCATGCACTTGGGATGTTAGTGCCCTTGAACAACTTGAAGGGAGGGTAGTGTAAACCCCCTCTTTTTGAGATATGGAAATTTTAACTTGAAGGGAGGGAAGTGTAAACCCCCCTCTTTTTGCGAAAATGTAATAAAGTATACATGCATGCTTGGAGGCACCCTAACATCTTGCTTGACGTGTTCTTGTTCTTGTCAAAAGTGAGACAAAACATATTTTAAGATATTCCCCACCTCTATTTACGAACCCTTACGTTTGGCATTGTCATGGTGTTCGTGAATCGAGAATAAAACCCTTGTTCTTGAAATACCAGATAAACCATGCTTGACTCATGGATGTATACCGTGCTCGTGAGTGAAATTTATCCAGATCAATGATCTCTAAGACCTAGAGGGGGGGTGAATAGGTCTATCTAATGATTTCTAACCAATTTTAACAATTTTAATATTTCAACAAATATGTCTAGAAATCAATGAACCATTCACTCAGATAATCCACACAAATCAGACACAGAAGATTTTTACGTGGAAAACCCTAACGGGAAAAAAACCACGGGACCTCGTCCAGCAACAAACTTCACTATGAAAAGATTTTAAGTACAAGACAAGACCTTACCAAAACAGAAACGACGTTCCTAGGTATAGACTCTTACTCTTGATTTCCACGAACCAGCAGGTTCGATCTCCACCGTAGCAGCTTCGGTTCCACACCGACCAAATCTTCTCAAGCTACTTCAAAACCACGATCACACACGATCGATCTCCTTCCACGAAGGCTCCGGATCAAACACCGGACACACACACAAGGTGTAGGGTTGTGAATCAATTTAGGAATTTTCAAACCCTAGAGGGATCTCATATAGATCTGAGATCACACAATGCAAGATCAAAGGTTTAGATCTATACTTGCATTCTCTAGGATCAAAGAAAGAGGAGGGATCAACAAAGATCTAATAAGAACAAGAGGAAAAACCCTAGAGGAGTTTCTCAGACCTCTACTCTTTCAAAAATAAACAAAGATACGAATTAGGTCTCTAAAAAGTTGTTTCTATAGGGTTTAAAAAAAGAATCCAGAAAAATAAAAATTCTTTTTACGGGGACCGATCGAGCGGTGCACATTACCGATCGCTCGGTCCAAAACGGATCAATCGGTGCTCATAACCGATCGAGCGGTTGAAAATCATCTCTCTGGAAAAATACCCCATACAAATTTTTTGTCCAGTCGATAGCCACTGATCGCTCGGTATGTGATGATAACCACATAAAAAGAAGACAAATGAAAGAACATGCTAAATCAAAAACCTGTGAAGCATGGGAAATAAAATATGGATGGGAAGAAGTAAAACATGTCTAACATCCACAATTCCACAATACTATATCCATAACAGGTCAGGTTAATCATGTATCCATAACATCATCCACAAATTTATATCCATGTGTTATGCACATATCATGCATCATCATCCACAAATTTATATCCATGTGTTATGCACATATCATGCACTCTCCCCCTTTTTGGCTTGAAATGCCAAAGGCGGACTATAAACAATAAAATTAACGCATAAACACAAATGAGATGAGATATAAGAGAATGAGTATAAACCATCCAAATGCATACATCTATAACCAAGTCAATAACATACAAAAAGGTTTGTACTGAGACAAAATACATCTAAATGTCAAACTAATACTAGGACTAAGATAAACTCCAAAATATACACATGAACCAGAAGGAGTTTCTATCCTAGTACATCAATCTAACTATCACTCCTGCTCATCATCAGAAGTGAGCTGGGACTCATAATAAGCTCGAAAATCACGAACATCTCTCTGTACGCCCAGCACTGCTGCATCCAGTGATCCAAGTCTGCCACGGATCTCTGTGGTGAACTCCTGGTGGGATGAAATATGCGTTGAGAGATCCATCTGCATCTCTCTCATCATTCTGGCTAGATCATCAATCGTGGCCGGAGGTGGATGAGAGGATCCTGTACCAAAATCAGCTTCCTCCTCAATATCTCGAACTGAAGCATGAGAGAAACTCTGAGCGATGGTCTTTTTGTTGATTGGACCTTTCGGAGTACGGGTAGGAACTCCAGGAGGAGCAATAATCCCATGAGAACCAAGGAGTTTAGTAATCAGGGAACCAAACGGAAGAGCTCCAACCACAGTTTGAGTTTGATGGGCTTGAATCATCAAATCAATTATGTGTGCTGCAAGGTCAATATCATGTCCACGAAGGAGACTGAATAAAAATCGAGCTCTATCTTCCCTAAGGTCTGCAGTATGAACCTTTGGGTGGATATTGGCACTCATAACTAGGTTTACAAGTCTGGCATCCCTAGTGAGTTTTGTTACTTCTATTAAGGAACCAACCCAAAGTGTAGGAGCACCACAAAGAAATGTGACTACATTGTTCATAGATTCTTTATCCTCATCTTTCTTGTATTTATAAGGATAATAAGCATTTGGAACTCGAGGACAACCAAGAAATTTTGCAATGACATTTGGATTTATCAAAACTGATTGTTCTAAAGATCGAGATTTAAAAGACCAGGTTTTGAAATTGATTTCAGAGAAATTTGAGTAAAATTCCTGGACTAACTGAATAGGAGCAGGACCGGATAAAGTGAGAAGACCTTCCCAGTTACGATCGGTAATGAGCTTAGAAAGGTAATAATCACCAAAATCTGAAATTCTAATGCTCCTTTCAATCATAATACCCTTTTTACTAAAATACTCAATATAAAGCTGAGCAGCATTAGGGCTAATGAAAGGACCCAATAGAACAATTGAAGATGAACTAGCTTTTCCCTTTTGTTTCCGGGTTTTTATCTGCCAAAGACTTTTGGAGATTTTCAGTAGTAGAATCCACCATTCTACGAATTGGTCGATCCCCTATTGAAATCCCATGTCCTATTGGAGTGAAGGAAAAGGGCTCTTGGTTTTGTTCATCTTCAGGAGGGTCCTCTTGGTTGTTGAGGACCAACCTTCGGCGTTTGGGAACGCCAGACATGAGATAGGTTAGTAGGATTAAGGACAAAATGAAAGCCATGGATGAACAGTCGATGCCCTAGATGAGAAATTCAACCTATACGCAAGAAAACGTACAAGGCTTACCTTTTTGATGCTTGGGAAACCCTTAGAGTCGAATGGAATGACCGTAGGAAGGATTTGGAGTAGAGGTAACCGAGAGATCGCTCTGGAGTTCGGAGAAGAAGTGAACAGAAAAAGAAGAAATGAGGGTTTTATAACCCTGTTCACAAAAGACCGATCGATCGGTCTTTAACACCGAGCGATCGGTGGTCTGAAAAATTTTCAAAAATTTTCGATCCCCTATTGAAATCCCATGTCCTATTGGAGTGAAGGAAAGGGCTCTTGGTTTTGTTCATCTTCAGGAGGGTCCTCTTGGTTGTTGAGGACCAACCTTCGGCGTTTGGGAACGCCAGACATGAGATAGGCTAGTAGGATTAAGGACAAAATGAAAGCCATGGATGAACAGTCGATGCCCTAGATGAGAAATTCAACCTATACGCAAGAAAACGCACAAGGCTTACCTTTTTGATGCTTGGGAAACCCTTAGAGTCGAATGGAATGACCGTAGGAAGGATTTGGAGTAGAGGTAACCGAGAGATCGCTCTGGTGTTCGGAGAAGGAGTGAATAGAAAAAGAAGAAATGAGGGTTTTATAACCCTGTTCACGAAAGACCGATCGATCGGTCTTTAACACCGAGCGATCGGTGGTCTAAAAAATTTTACTTTTTAAAAACCATTTCTCCCCCTCAACCAATGGTACAGTAAAAACTCATTTTCACCTCAAAATAACCAATTCACCAAAAAATTTGCAATAATTGATTTCATTAAAATCATAAAGAATAATCACCCAAGAATTGATATATCAAGTACAGTCATAAATAAGGATTATGTAAACAATAATTGATTTTCACAGGTGATTAATTATGGTATTTGCATCAAATTCACAATCAGAGTCAAGAAACAATTAGAAGTAATGTTAGTGTGAAATCAAAATTCATTACTTGACTCTTTGAATTGGTTTCCTTCCTTAAGCTAGATTTTGACATTATAGCTCAAATGGGACTCTAAAATTTTCAAAAACTAGTTTTAAAACCAATAAACATCCATACTTATATGATGAGCAATTTTTACCCAAATTTGACTAACAAATTTATTTCATTTCTTTTTCAGTCAAATTGTACTCATTGTGAAAATTCTTTTTGGAGTACACATATATAGTTTTTAGCACACTGGTGACTTTCACACAAGTGAGAAGGTAGCTCTTTCTAATGACAGTGGGGGCTTTCACACTAGCAATCCATATAGATACCTACTGTTTGTCTAGGTAGTCATTACTCACTGTTTGCATTCACTAGTAGCTATCACACAAACTCACAGGTAGTCCTCTCCATGTCAATAATTTTTATAACTAGGGGGCTCACCTTATGGAATTGTTTATTACATTGGTTATACTAGATTTGATTAAACTAGGGAACCATATGGTATAATATCATAACCTTTAAATAGGAACTAATACCATTTAAAGAATCAGTCAGAGTGCATGTGCAACATATAACATCTTTGTTTACTCAACTCTAACTGAGATTAGTTAGCATGACCAAATTCAATCACAAGATCGAAACAACTGTTTACATATCCTGATTTACTCAATCCTATGAAATATTTATCCTTGGATTATATGTTCAAATATGAAAAAAAATAACAAAAAAAAATAGCTCTATAACATGAATAGAACATGAAGTACACATAGGCTATGAAACAAGTACACCTTTACTCAACTCCGCACAAACCTATGGATTTCCTAAGGAGTTCAAACCTAAGGGAATCTAAGGGTTTTGTAAGAATGTCCGCAAATTGATTCTCTGTTTGGACATACTCTATAGACACAATCTTTTGCTCAACAAGATCACGGATGAAGTGATGTCTAATGTCTATGTGTTTTGTGCGAGAATGTTGAAAGGGATTTTTAGAAATATTGATAGCACTTGAATTATCACAATACACAGTCATAGTGCTCTGTTCAATCCCGTAATCATTCAACATCTGCTTCATCCACAGAAGTTGAGTGCAACAACTGCCAGCTGCTATGTACTCAGCTTCTGCAGTGGAAAATGAAATTGAATTCTGCTTTTTGCTAAGCCAAGCAACTAAGCAGTTTCCAATATAGAAACATCCTCCTGAGGTGCTTTTCCTATCATCAGCATTTCCGGCCCAATCGGCATCGGAATATCCAACTATCGTGGCATTTGTATCAAAAGAATACAAGAGGCCAAATGTCACGCCCCAAAATACCCCCTAGGAGTTAAGGGATACTTTAGAGGTGACTACGTGTACCTGTCAAACCATCCTGTAATGCAAGAGGCTAAACATAATATAATACAATGATAATCAGAGCGCGGAAACTAAATATAAGTGCGGAAGCATAAGCCAACTTTTTCTTTTCTTCTATAACTCCAAATAGTATTCCAAGTTAACATATACCAAATACAATCAAAGTAAAGGTGGACATGCCCACCTATCAAAATACAAAAAGGAACTCTCTAACCCTCTCCTCTCAACAGTAGTCGAGGTATAGCCACACATCGAAGTCCCTATCCTCCTGAGACTGCCATGGGATAGGTGGCTCCCTCTCCTCTACATACTCCTCCTCGACCCAAGGCTCGGGGTCGAGGACATCCACAGTACCTGCCGACATAAAAGTACGGCTGAGCATGGAATACTCAGCGAGTACAAACTACTAGCTAACCATAACAATAGCGAAAGCATAACAACAGTGAGCAACACAAGATATTAATTTAAAGCAATAGTGAAAGTATAAGATACATAGCCATATCTTGACATGCGTGTATGAATGCAAAAACCTCGGTAAAACTCATGTCTCGGAAACCTTTTTCGTGTCTCGGTCAAATCATGTATGTGTGTCGTGTCTTGTCTTGTATTTCATGTCTTGATTTGTTCTTGACTTGTATACTTGTGAGCCAGAGGCTAGCACCCTTCCTTAGGCTACCAACCTCCTTGTCATGTCCTTGTTCCATTTCTCTTGTGAGCCAGAGGCTAGCACCCTTCCTTGGGCTACCAACCTCCTTGTCATGTTCTTGTTCCATTTCTCTTGTGAGCCAGAGGCTAGCACCCTTCCTTGGGCTACCAACCTCCTTGTCATGTTCTTGTTCCATCATATACAAATACAATCGTGGAAAACCCGGTTTCATGCATGCACGTGTGGTGTGTGTAGCACTTGTAATATCATGATGACAATATGACATGAAGAGTAGTGTATAGCAATTCAATCCATAGTGTAACCATATAGGAATTTGAGTAATCTACGTGGCATTTGAATAGTTCATCATTCATAAGAACACATGCATAAGGCCTACTTTCATTTTCTTCATTTATGTCATTTATTCCTAGTTTAGGCATTTTGTCAAACACATAACATGAAAGGTTCCTTAATGGTTCATCTTCTTCTTTTTAGTGCCTACTTTCCATCCAAAAATCAAGGTATGTTCATTATTGGTAAAATGCCCATCCTCCATTTTCCATTCTTCACACCACACATTCATACACCATACATTCGGCATCCCATCGCCTCAATCAACCTCTCATCCATGCATCCACACCATTTTCCTCAACTTGTTTATATTTTGTGAATATGATACATTTCATAAGGGAGAAATACATAGTAGCAAAATCATATAGTTCATAGAAAAACTAGGTTATTGTTAGGGGAAGTTAGTAGGGTGTATTAACCTTGAATCAAGGCTTGATCCTTGGTAGGGACCTTGATTGAAGCTCCAACTTGAAAGATGAAGCCTTTGCTTGAAAGAAGCTTGAGTTGGGGAAGAAATCCATTTCAAAAACGTGAGTGAGGGCTGCCTTAGCTTTGAGAATGCACCCCACGCGAGCTTGAGTTGAAATCTTAAAGAAAACGTGCTTGGGGACGATCTAGGGTCTTCACCCCTTTGATTTCTTCTCCAAAAGCAACCTAGGTTTAGGAAACCCTTTTCTCTTCTCTCTTATCTCCCAAATCTCTCTAAGTATAGTGAATGATTCCCTAAGGCTCGGGCAAGCCTTAAGGAGAAAGGGTTTAACCCCCAAAAGACGAAAAAGCCCTTAATGAAAATTCTGAAAAACACGAAGACCGAGCGATCGGTGGTTATGAGCGATCGATCGGTTGCCTACCGAGCGATCGGTGTTTATGACCGATCGACCGGTCAAAAACTCACTCTCTAGAAAATTTCCCCATACAAAATTTCTGACCGTGCGATAGCTACCGATCGATCGGTTATGAACCGATCGATCGGTTATGAACCGATCGATCGCTGACTGGACCGAGCGATCGGTGCTCTGCTGGTCCCGACTGTTTTGGCCATATCTTTTGACTCACTCGTCCGATTTCGACGATTCAACTTGCGTTGGATTCATCTCTCGAAAACGCACATTTCTGAAGGTTTAGAATTTCCGATCTCTCTCTTATTTATTAATTAGGGTGCTACATTCTCCCCCCTTACAAAAATTTCATCCTCGAAATTTGGACAATGCGTGCTTTACAATTTAAACAACTTAGCATAACAATTCGAAACAAAATTACAAGTCATACACAAAATCATTCAAACAACTCGGGGTACTTCGCCTTGACTTCGGCCTCACGTTCCCATGTAGCCTCTTCTCGGGCGTGATGCTGCCATTGCACGAGAACTAGCGGAATAGTCTTGTTGCGAAGTACTTGGTCTCTTCGATCCAAAATATGAACCGGCTTCTCAACCAAAGTGAGATCCTCTCGAATCTCAACCGGATCAAGCTCGATGACGTGAGAAGGATCCGGGATGTACTTCCGAAGCTGGGAGATATGAAACACGTTGTGGACCGCCGCCATGTGAGCGGGCAAAGCAACACGGTAAGCAACTTCACCGACTCGAGTAATGATCTCGAACGGACCCACATATCTCGGGCTAAGCTTGCCTCTTTTCCCGAATCGCATAACACCCTTGGTCGGGTGAAATCTTGATAAACACAAAGTCACCGACTCGGAATTCAAGATCCCTCCTTCGGTTGTCGGCATAGCTTTTCTAGTCTGTCCTGTGCGGTCTTCAACCTCTCCCATATAAGCTTGACCCTATCCGCGGTTCGTTCAATCAACTCGGGGCCCAAAATCTTTCTTTCTCCAACCTCATCCCAATACAAGGGGGATCTACAACTTCTTCCATATAAGGCTTCAAAAGGTGCCATTTGTATGCTTGCTTGATAACTGTTATTGTAGGCGAATTCCACCAAAGGTAGGTGATCCTCCCAACTTCCTTTAAAATCCAACATACAAGCTCGGAGCATGTCTTCTATCACTTGATTCACCCTCTCTGTTTGCTCGTCGGTCTGTGGGTGGAAACCGTGCTAAAGTCTAGTCGGGAACCCATAGCATCCTGAAAGCTTTTCAAGAACCTGGATGTGAATCTTGGGTCTCTATCCGACACAATACTCACTGGCACCCCATGCAATCGGACTATTTCCTTGATGTATAGCGCTGCTAACTGATTGGAGTTGAATGTAGTCCGGTACGGTAAGAAATGAGCGGACTTCGTGAGTCTATCAATAACTACCCATATAGCATCGGTCTTCTTGACCGTCTTCGGCAATCCCACGATAAAGTCCATAGAGATATGTTCCCATTTCCACTCGGGAATAGGGAGAGACTGCAAAAGACCCGCCGGTCTCAAATGCTCTGCTTTCACCTGTTGCACACCAAACACCATGCCACATACTCTGCAACCTCCCTCTTCATGTTTCGCCACCAAAAGTGACTCTTGAGGTTCCGATACATCTTTGTCCCCCCGGGATGCACTGTATACTTAGACCGGTGAGCTTCGTCCATAATCTCTCTCCGAAGGTCTGCATTGGCTGGGACACAAAGCCTTCCCTTGAATGTAATAGCACCTCGGCTAGTGAGAGAGAAGTCCGTACTACCCTTGGCCACTTCCTTATCCCGGAAAGCCAACAAGTCAGTGTCCGTGGCTTGATACTCCTGGATCAAGTCTATAAGGTACGGCCGAACTGTAACATTTGCCAAAACCGGACTGCGGACAGAATCGTTCACACTGATGTCTAGATTTGCCAAATCGTCTAACAGTCTCCATTCCCGCACCAACATGTGAGCCAACAACCCCGATGGTTTCCTACTCAGAGCGTCTACCACCACATTTGCTTTTCCCGGGTGATATTGGATAGTGCACTCGTAATCCTTTAAGAACTCAATCCAACGCCGTTGTCGTAAGTTTAGCTCTTTTTGGGAAAAGAGATACTTGAGGCTCTTGTGGTCCGTGTACACATAGAACTCCACCCCGTACAGATAATGTCGCCAAATTTTGAGTGCAAACACGACCGCCGCAAGCTCCAAGTCGTGAGTGGGGTAGTTCTTTTCATGCTCTTTCAACTGCCTTGATGCATAGGCAATGACTTTCTTGTGTTGCATTAGGACACACCCGAGTCCGACGTGCGAGGCATCACTATACACCTCATACCCAAAAGGTCCAGATGGCACGGTAAGGACAGGGGCTGTGGTGAGGCGTTTCTTCAACTCTTGGAAACTTACTTCACATCGGTCACTCCAACTGAACTTTGCATTTTTCCTTGTCAAGTAGGTGAGAGGTGCAGCCAAACTGGAGAATCCCTCCACAAATCTCCGGTAGTAGCTTGCCAACCCGAGGAAACTACGTATCTCCGTGATGCTCTTGGGCCTCTCCCAACTCATGACTGCCTCAACCTTGGCTGGATCTACAGAAATGCCCTCGGCCGACACCACGTGTCCAAGAAATGCGACCTTCTCTAACCAGAACTCGCACTTACTCAATTTGGCATATAGCCTATGCTCTCTCAACATCTCCAGAGCAAGGCGGAGGTCTCGTGCGTGATCTTCCCGTGTCTGGGAATACACCAAAATGTCATCAATGAATGCAATCACGCATCGATCCAAGTAACATCGGAACACCCGGTTCATCAAATCCATGAATGCCGCCGGTGCATTCGTCAGCCCAAAAGGCATGACAAGGAACTCGTAATGCCCATACCGAGTCCTGAAAGCCGTCTTCTGAACATCTTCCGCCTTGATCCTTAATTGGTGATACCCCGATCTAAGATCAATTTTGGAGAAGAATCTCGCTCCCTTTAGTTGGTCAAACAAGTCGTCTATCCTTGGTAAGGGATAACGATTCTTGATAGTTACCTTGTTCAACTGACGGTAGTCTATACACATCCTCATAGACCCGTCCTTCTTCTTCACAAAGAGAACCGGAGCTCCCCACGGCGAGACACTTGGTTGGATGAAACCAAGTTGTTGTAACTCCTCAATCTGTTTCTTTAATTCTTCAAGCTCTATAGGGGCCATTCTATATGGTGCCCTTGAAATCGGAGCGGTACCCGGAGCAAGCTCTATAGTGAATTCGATCTCTCTATCAGGAGGTAATCCGGGAAGTTCTTCCGGGAACACATCTAAGAACTCACTCACAACTGGAATAGCCGATGAGTTTTGTGCTTCTGGGTGTGCTATACTCAAGGCTGCGAGGCGAGCAATGTCCCTCTCTCTTAATCCTCGGTAGTGAAAAGGCTTACCCCCTTCCGGCTTGAAATTTACCATCTTTTCAAAACACGCAACATGCCCGTGATGGTTTGCCAACCAATCCATACCAAGAATGACGTCAAAGTCTAAATCCAAAATGATAAGATCGGCTACTAGTTCATTCTCCCCTACTTGAACCACACAATCTCTGAATATCTTGTTCGTGTCAACTGACTTACCGAGTGGAGTTGCAATGGTCAACTCCCGCTCTAACGGAATAGCCTCAGTCAAAAATCCCTTCGCGAAACTAGGTGACACAAAGGAGTGAGTGGATCCTGTGTCGATCAACACTCGGGCGAGACACTCGTTCACTAATAAAGCGCCTGTGCGATTAAGTAGCTACTATTAGTAGATTTCAAACAACAACAAGCATCATACATAGGTAACCCTTAATATAAATAATCACATAATAAACCATAGAAATTTACACAACTTAGACTCTAGAATTTTTTTGCGTACCTTGCACGACATCGTCGGATGCACGTGCGTCTCTCTCCGATAGGGCGAAGACTCGGCCTTGAGTGGCTGGGCGAGGAGGCCGGGTAGACTGTGAGGCCCTCGAAGCCTGAGAAGAGCTAGGCTGAGATGTCTGCCTAATCGGGGGCCTGCTCCCCGAAGACTGAGCTGGCAATCGACGTTGGGGACAATCCCGAATCATGTGGCCCTGGTCGCCACAATGAAAACAGCCTCCTGTAGCCTTCCGATATTCCCCTACTGGATGCCTCCTTCCACAAAGGGTGCAGACATCATGTGAATAAGTGGGAGGAGTATAACCCGTAGCCTGAGTCACTGCGGGGTGGGGAGCATACGAGGTAGCCGGGCGAAAAGCCGGTGGAGCAAAAGGGCGGGGGGCCTGTGGTGCCGAGTACATCCTCTGTGACTGAGCCGGCCCTGCGGACTGATAAGACATAGTCCTAGCTCTCTTCTCCCCTGAACTACTAGACTGTCCCTTCTCTAATCCTCTTCTCTTAAAGAACTCTTCGGAATTCGACTCGGCCAACAATGCCTTGTCCACAACTTCTGAATATGTCTCATGTCGGAACATTGAGACACGATCCTTGAGGTAGGCCTTCAACCCCCTCTCGAATTTTCGGGCCTTCATAGCCTCGGTAGCTATCATGTGTGGAGCAAATCGAGATAGCTCTGAGAACTTGGCTTCGTAAGCCGCTACAGACATATTACCTTGCTCCAAGGTAATAAATTCAATTTCTTTCTTTTCTTTCATCCCAACCGGAAAGTACTTCTTGTAGAAAACGTCCAAGAATTCTCCCCATGTCCATTCTTGGCCTTGCCGGGTCAACTCTCGGGTCCGAAGTGCAGACTTCCACCAATGGTCGGCCTCGCCTTCAAGCATAAAGGCAGCCCATGTGACCCTCTCTACTTCCGTAGGTGCCAATACCGAGAATATCTTCTCAAGTTGCCGAATCCAACCCTCGGTGACTAGTGGATCAATGCTTCCACAAAAAGTTGGAGGCCTCATCCTCCGGAAAGCTTCTATCCCGGCTTGGGCTCGGTTAGGAGGAGCCGGTATAAGTGCCGCATTAGGCGGAATGGCCGGTTGCCTTGCCGCCAACTTAGCCAAAGTCTCGGCTATGGATGCAAATGCTTGGGCAAAGTCGGGTTGATCATCACCCGATGGAGCATCACCTCCATTACCCCTCATGATTTCTCCTGAGAACGACAATACAACATGAGTCTAACTTGGATACGCATTTAGTACAATTTTCGCAATTCACTCAATACATATTCATCAAGCATATTTAATAAGCATAACACAATTAACGCACACATGGTATACACAACAATGGCATTACATACAGTCCATGTTCCTAGCGTAGGACTCCATGTTCGGTTGAAGTTCAACCTACTTTGACTAGGACTAACTTGTTAGTCCATACTTGGAATACAACTCTTTAAGGTAATTCTAATACCTAGTTCAATCATGGTATCATTCCTATGTGACCCTAGGGACTCTAATGCCTAGAGCTCTGATACCACCTCTGTCACGCCCCAAAATACCACCTAGGAGTTAAGGGATACTTTAGAGGTGACTACGTGTACCTGTCAAACCATCCTGTAATGCAAGAGGCTAAACATAATATAATACAATGATAATCAGAGCGCGGAAACTAAACATAAGTGCGGAAGCATAAGCCAACTTTTTCTTTTCTTCTATAACTCCAAATAGTATTCCAAGTTAACATATACCAAATACAATCAAAGTAAAGGTGGACATGCCCACCTATCAAAATACAAAAAGGAACTCTCTAACCCTCTCCTCTCAACAGTAGTCGAGGTATGGCCACACATCCAAGTCCCTATCCTCCTGAGACTGCCATGGGATAGGTGGCTCCCTCTCCTCTACATACTCTTCCTCGACCCAAGGCTCGGGGTCGAGGACATCGACAGTACCTGCCGACATAAAAGTACGGCTGAGCATGGAATACTCAGCGAGTACAAACTACTAGCTAACCATAACAATAGCAAAAGCATAACAACAGTGAGCAACACAAGATATTAATTTAAAGCAATAGTGAAAGCATAAGATACATAGCCATATCTTGACATGCGTGTATGAATGCAAAAACCTCGGTAAAACTCATGTCTCGGAAACCTTTTTCGTGTCTCGGTCAAATCATGTATGTGTGTCGTGTCTTGTCTTGTATTTCATGTCTTGATTTGTTCTTGACTTGTATACTTGTGAGCCAGAGGCTAGCACCCTTCCTTAGGCTACCAACCTCCTTGTCATGTCCTTGTTCCATTTCTCTTGTGAGCCAGAGGCTAGCACCCTTCCTTGGGCTACCAACCTCCTTGTCATGTTCTTGTTCCATTTCTCTTGTGAGCCAGAGGCTAGCACCCTTCCTTGGGCTACCAACCTCCTTGTCATGTTCTTGTTCCATCATATACAAATACAATCGTGGAAAACCCGGTTTCATGCATGCACGTGTGGTGTGTGTAGCACTTGTAATATCATGATGACAATATGACATGAAGAGTAGTGTATAGCAATTCAATCCATAGTGTAACCATATAGGAATTTGAGTAATCTACGTGGCATTTGAATAGTTCATCATTCATAAGAACACATGCATAAGGCCTACTTTCATTTTCTTCATTTATGTCATTTATTCCTAGTTTAGGCATTTTGTCAAACACATAACATGCAAGGTTCCTTAATGGTTCATCTTCTTCTTTTTAGTGCCTACTTTTCATCCAAAAATCAAGGTATGTTCATTTTTGGTAAAATGCCCATCCTCCATTTTCCATTCTTCACACCACACATTCATACACCATACATTCGGCATCCCATCGCCTCAATCAACCTCTCATCCATGCATCCACACCATTTTCCCCACCTTGTTTATATTTAGTGAATATGATACATTTCATAAGGGAGAAATACATAGTAGCAAAATCATATAGTTTATAGAAAAACTAGGTTATTGTTAGGAGAAGTTAGTAGGGTGTACTAACCTTGAATCAAGGCTTGATCCTTGGTGGGGACCTTGATTGAAGCTCCAACTTGAAAGATGAAGCCTTTGCATGAAAGAAGCTTGAGTTGGGGAAGAAATCCATTTCAAAAACGTGAGTGAGGGCTGCCCTAGCTTTGAGAATGCACCCCACCCGAGCTTGAGTTGAAATCTTGAAGAAAACGTGCTTGGGGACGATCTAGGGTCTTCACCCTTTTGATTTCTTCTCCAAAAGCAACCTAGGTTTAGGAAACCCTTTTCTCTTCTCTCTTATCTCCCAAATCTCTCTAAGTATAGTGAATGATGCCCTAAGGCTCGGGCAAGCCTTAAGGAGAAAGGGTTTAACCCCCAAAAGACGAAAAAGCCCTTAATGAAAATTCTGAAAAACACGAAGACCGAGCGATCGGTGGTTATGAGCGATCGATCAGTTGCCTACCGAGCGATCGGTGTTTATGACCGATCGACCGGTCAAAAACTCACTCTCTGGAAAATTTCCCCATACAAAATTTCTGACCGTGCGATAGCTACCGATCGATCGCTGACTGGACCGAGCGATCGGTGCTCTGCTGGTCCCGACTGTTTTGGCCATATCTTTTGACTCGCTCGTCCGATTTCGACGATTCAACTTGCGTTGGATTCGTCTCTCGAAAACGCACATTTCTGAAGGTTTAGAATTTCCGATCTCTCTCTTATTTATTAATTAGACTATGAGGAAAGCCAATCAACTACGAAATGCCTATTCATTTAAAAATGGAAAAGTCTGGGGTGCTACACCAAATGATAGAGTTCCACTCACATATCGAATGATACGCTTGACTGCAAGCAAGTGAGACTCTTTTGGGCTCGCTTGATAGCGGGCACATGCACCAACACTAAAGGCTATGTCAGGTCTAGTAGCAGTTAGGTAGAGTAAACTACCAATCATGCTTCTATAAGAAGTTTGATCAACATCTTTGCCTGTAGCATCTTTACTAAGTTTTGTAGTAGAACTCATAGGAGTCCTTACATGCTTAGTAGAGCTCATGCCAAATTTCTTCACTAGATTTTTAGCATATTTGATTTGAGATACTGAGATCCCAGAATCCAATTGCTTGATCTGAAGACCAAGGAAGAAACTTAGCTCACCAACCATGCTCATTTCAAATTCATTTTTCATTTGTTCAGCAAATGAAAGAGCATGTAAGTCTAATGTGGAACCAAACACTATCTCATCAACATATATTTGGGCGATGACAATATCACCTTTCACATTCTTTATGAAAAGGGTTCTATCTACTCCCCCTCTCGAAAATCCGTTTTCCAAGAGATAAGTAGTCAGCCTCTCATACCAAGCTCTTGGAGCTTGCTTTAAACCATAGAGGGCCCTTTTTAGCCGATAGACTTTATCAAGATGATGTGGATCTTCAAACCCTTTTGGTTGTTCCACATAGACTTCCTCCTGTAGAATGCCATTCAGAAAGGCACTCTTAACATCCATTTGAAAGAGTTTGAATTTCATATGGCAAGCCACAGCTAGAAGAATTCTTATTGATTCTAGCCTGGCTACAGGAGCAAAAGTTTCATCGAAGTCAATACCTTCAATTTGGGTGTATCCTTGTGCAACTAACCTAGCCTTATTTCTTATGATAGTACCTTTTTCATCAGATTTGTTCTCGAAAATCCATTTGGTACCTATCACATTTGTATTGTTAGGCCTAGGTACTAAATACCAAACATCATTCCTAGTAAACTGAAGTAACTCTTCTTGCATTGCATTTATCCAATTATCATCTGCAAGAGCTTCAGCTACATTCTTGGGTTCAAAAGATGAAGTATAGCAAATGTAGCTAACTTCATTTTCAATTTGTTTCCTCGTTCGCACTCCACTTTCAAGATCACCAATTATATCAGTGGGGGTGTGAGGACTCATGACCCTAGAATGTGTAGGTTTTGATGGAGATGATTGCTTATTAATAGGTGGAGTTGAAACAGTTTCAACATTTTCATTTTCAGCACTTTCATCATCCTTAAGTTGCACATTTTCAACACCGGAGTCATCCACGACTACATTTATGGACTCCATAATCGTAGAGGTTCTCAAGTTGTACACTCAATAAGCTCTACTATTGGTGGAATATCCAAGAAATATCCCTTCATCACTTCGGGATTCAAATTTGCCCAGTTGCTCTCTATCCTTAAGGATATAGCATTTACTTCTGAATTCTCGAAAGTACTTGACACTGGGTTTCTTGTTATTCCACAACTCATATGGGGTTTTCCTTGTTCCAGGTCTTACAAAAACTCTATTAACTATATAGCAAGCAGTGTTAACTGCCTCAGCCCAGAAATGAGAAGCTAGATTGTTGCTATGAAGCATAACTCTAGCCATCTCTTGGAGAACCCTGTTCTTCCTCTCTACTACACCATTCTGCTGAGGTGTAATAGGTGCAGAAAATTCATGTTTGATACCCGACTCAACACAAAAGTCATTGTACTTAGAGTTTTCAAACTCCTTTCCATGATCACTTCGAATTCGAGTGATTGGGCATCTTTTCTCATTTTGAATTTTCAAGCAAATACTTTTGAAATTGTCAAAAGTATCGGATTTCTCTCTTATAAATGCCACTCATGACATTCTTGAGAAATCATCAACCATGACTAGGATGTATCGCTTTCCACCTAGGCTTTCAGTTCTTGTAGGACCCATAAGATCCATATGAATTAATTCCAGAGGAAATGAAGTAGCAATACTTGAAGTCTTCTTATGTGGGGTTCTAATTTGTTTACCAATTTGGCATGACCCACACACAGCAGTAGAAGGCTTTCTTAGTTTGGGAACACCTCTTACAAGCTCTTGCTTAGAGATTTTACATAAGTCTTTGAAGTTCATGTGACCTAGTCTTCGGTGCCACAAATCAACCTCCTCAATTTAGTCTTATAACAGACATTTGAGGGATTAGGACTGGGAATTAAGCCGTAGCAATTGTCAGTGGTTCTTAACCCTTCTAGAACACACTTACCTTTACCATTAATGACTAAGCATTTATTTTGGGTAAAGTGCACAGCATGGTTATCATCACATAGTTGACTTATGCTAATTAAATTAGCTTTCAGTCCTTCAACAAACAAGGCATCTTTCAATTTTGGTATGCCTGGTGAATTGATGATACCCTTCCCTTTGACTAAAGACTTGCTTCCATCACCAAATGTAACAGTCCCATCTGGACAGTCCTCAAATTGAGTAAATAAGGACTTGTTACCTGTCATATGCCGAGAACACCCACTGTCGAAATACCACATTTCTGTGTTTTGGGCTTTCAAGGCTGTGTGAATGACGAAGCATTTAAGGTCATCCTTTCTTACATACACAGTCTTTAAACTTTGTTTAGATCTTTGATCATTAAACTGTGTATTTGAAACCTTTTTCCTTTTTGTCCTCATTGACCTTTTCCTATTTTGTTCAGTTCTAGCTTTTTGGTTAGTCAAATTCTTTCCTCTTGAATAATCATTTGGAATAAATTGACCAGTTCTTGTCATTGAGATTTGAGCAATTCTATTAACATCTTCGCTCAATATTCTAGACTTTTCAGCCAGAACTTGAATCTGCCTTTGAAGAGTCCCTTGACTTTGATTTTGGTTCCATGAACCATTTTGAGGAGCTCTCCTAAAAGCATTACAATTTGGTCGAATGTGACCTCTCACACCACAAAAGTGACATGTGGGTATGAATCTTGGGAGAGGAGGAGGATTTCTTCTAAAAGGAATTTGATTCCTCATAGCATTCACTCTAGGAGCTGTATTTCTAGGCTTTATAAAATTTGTATAAGCCTTAGTACTTGATGTAGAAGGTAGATTCACTTTAGGATTAGAATGTATTGGCTCAAACACTGCACTAGCCATTGTACCAACAGCTAAAGGACCAGCTAGTGTGTCAGCATGTCCTATCCCAGATCTACTCGAATTTGACCCATATTTTCTAACTAATTCATCTAGGCAGCTAGTGTTACCAAACATTTTTACTTCTTTTTCAAGAGTATAGACCTTCTGAATCAAGTCAGTCTTGTCTTTAAGGGTAATTTGATGTTCTTTTTCAAGAAATTTCACCTTATCAATAAGAGAGTCTTTAAAAGTTTCTAGCTCCATTTGCAAAGTTCTTAACTCTTCAATTTCTTTCATGGAAGTGTCTCTTTCAACTTCTAATTTTCTGACCACATTAGTCAATGAGACTTCCAAAAGACATTGAACTTTCATAACAAATGCTTCTTTTTCATTTTCCAACTGACTAACTAGAGCACTCTTCTCTTCTGCTACTAGCTTACAAGTATCTCTTTCATTTTGAATGATTTTGAGTTTTTTGCTCAAGGAGATTTTTGTTTTAGTCAGTTTCAAACTTTCAGCATACAACTTATCATAAGTTGTTTTCAAATCTTCATCACTTTCAGAGTCAGTTTGACTCTTCTGTATGTCATCACTAGACTCAGTATGAACACTCTCATCACTTCTATCCTTTTCATCAACCGCAGAGGTAGTCTCAAGAATCCCAGAAAGGGAAACAGTAAACGCCGTATGATTTTCAGTATCTTCACTTCAAGAGGAACTGTCCGATTCTTCATTCTCGGAATCACTGTCATCCCAACAGGCATTCATCACCTTGCCTTTACTCTTCTTCTTGTTAGGGCAGTTAGGTGAAATATGACCGAAGCCATGGCATTCATAACATTGAACACCTTGGGATTTCTTGTCGCCACTCTTGGAATTTTTCTTGTTTTCCCAGGGCTTAGACTTTGACTTCTCAAAAGATTTTCCTCCCTGTTTGGGATTGAACCTCTTTTTCGTTTTAAAAAATTTTTGAAATTTTTTAACGAAGAGAGCCATTTCTTCCTCATTCATATCTCCATCACTGTCATCCTCATCCAAAGATTCCTTGATAGATTTCAAGGCTAAAGATTTGTTCTTCTTGGATGGACGGAGATTGAGTTCATAGGTTTGGAGTGAACCAACCAATTCCTCAATCTTCAGAGAGTCAACATTTTTACTCTCTTCGATTGCAGTGACTTTGGGTTGAAATCTCTCAGGGAGAGATCTAAGGACTTTTCTAACTATTTTGGACTCAGATATTTTTTCACCTAAATTGAAACTAGCGTTGACAATGTCCCTAAGTTTTGCATAGAAGTCATCAAAAGTGTCATTATCATCCATGTTTAAATGTTCAAATTTGGTGGTTAACATTTGGAGTTTTGAGATTTTAACAGTGGTAGTACCCTCATGGGTAATTTCAAGAGTGTCCCAAGCCTCCTTTGCTGTTTCACATGAAGAAATTCGTCTGAATTCCTCAGCAGTGACTGCAGTAAAGATAGCATTGAGACCTTTAGTGTTCCATCCACTTGACTCAAGCTCTTCTCTGGTCCATTCATTAGAATATTTGACGACAGTCAAATCACCTATAGTTTTTATGGGCGTAGTCCACCCATTCTGTATAGACATCCAAATTCTCTCGTCAATTGATTTGAGAAAGGCTCTCATTCTAGCTTTCCAGTATGATTAATTATTCCCATCAAAAAGTGGGGGACGAGAGACGAATCCACCTTCTCTTAGAGTACTCATGATCACGGATAATACAGGATCACACTTAAGGGATTAGCCTTATCAGTGAACAAGCTCTGATACCAATTGAAATTTATCCAGATCAATGATCTCTAAGACCTAGAGGGGGGGTGAATAGGTCTATCTAATAATTTCTAACCAATTTTAACAATTTTAATATTTCAACAAATATGTCTAGAAATCAATGAACCATTCACTCAGATAATCCACACAAATCAAACACAGAAGATTTTTACGTGGAAAACCCTAACGGGAAAAAAACCACGGGACCTCGTCCAGCAACAAACTTCACTATGAAAAGATTTTTGTACAAGACAAGACCTTACCAAAACAGAAACGACGTTCCTAGGTATAGACTCTTACTCTTGATTTCCACGAACCAGCAGGTTCGATCTCCGTCGTAGCAGCTTCGGTTCCACACCGACCAAATCTTCTCAAGCTACTTCAAAACCACGATCACACACGATCGATCTCCTTCCACGAAGGCTCCGGATCAAACACCGGACACACACACAAGGTGTAGGGTTGTGAATCAATTTAGGAATTTTCAAACCCTAGAGGGATCTCATATAGATCTGAGATCACACAATGCAAGATCAAAGGTTTAGATCTATACTTGCATTCTCTAGGATCAAAGAAAGAGGAGGGATCAACAAAGATCTAATAAGAACAAGAGGAAAAACCCTAGAGGAGTTTCTCAGACCTCTACTCTTTCAAAAATAAACAAAGATACGAATTAGGTCTCCAAAAAGTTGTTTATATAGGGTTTAAAAAAAGAATCCAGAAAAATAAAAATTCTTTTTACGGGGACCGATCGAGCGGTGCACATTACCGATCGCTCGGTCCAAAACGGATCGATTGGTGCTCATAACCGATCGAGCGGTTGAAAATCATCTCTCTGGAAAAATACCCCATACAAATTTTTTGTCCAGTCAATAGCCACCGATCGCTCGGTAGGCCACCGATCGATCGGTCTCAACACCGAGCGATCGGTTGAGACAGAATTTTTTCCAAACCATATTTCTTTTCATGTTTATTTGATTCAACTAAGATCAAACAACTTTGTTAGGTTTAAAACTATCCTCCTACGTATGTTTAGAGTTATCTAAGTCAAATCCAACCTAGGTGGGGGTCTCTAAGTCCATTGCCTTTCTAGATCCAGAGTAGGAGCTTTTTCTTCACTTTCTTCAATCTTCTTTATGCTTTAGCTCTTCTCTTCTGACAAGTTGAACACGACTCGACTCACATGACCTATCTAATGATCACGGAATTTGCCAACACCTACTTAGGGATTTACAGTGAGGTTGTGTACATACTATAGCTTGGAAATAAACATGGCATATTCAATTTCATAGTATACAATTCATTAAAATAAGCATTCACTTTACCACATCCCGTTCTAGAAAGCAAGGTAACAAACTAACATAAAACCCTAGACTTTTCCATGCCTTAAATCAAGCTTTTCTTGATCAATGATTCATCCAATCCATCCATCATCCATGTGTGTTCATTATTAGTGAAATACCCTTCCCATTTCATTCATTACTACAACCATATGGCATCCATCGCCCACCACATTCTCCATCCATTTATTCCATCACATTCTCATGCTTGAAAGTTGAGGGAAAACCACAAAAATGAAGAAAAGGAGAAGAAGATGAACTAGAAGAGTAGCATGGGGTACCAACCTTGAAAAATGGAAGAAAACCCTTAAGAAATGCTGTGGAAGACGCTGCCGAGCTTGGAGAAGGAACTCCACGTGTGCTTGAGCCTTGGATTGAGAAATCAAAGCTTTTGGGATGATCTAGGGTTCTCAAACCCTTGATCTTTCTCTCAAATGGGGAGAACCTTTAGGAACCCTAGGTTCTCTCTCCCTCTCTCTCAAAATGCTCTAAGTACTGTGAGTGGGGCCCAAGGCTCGAGCAACCATTAAAGGCAAAGGTGGAATGGCCAAAAGACTGGAAATGCCCTTAATGAAATTTCTGCAAAACGCGAAAGACTGAGCGATCGGTGCTTATGACCGAGCGATCTATGGCCTACTGATCGATCGGTGTTTTTGACTGAGCGATCAGTTGGAAACACCCTCTCTAGAATTTTTCCCAATAAAAATTTTTGGACCAGTTGATAGATACCGATCGCTCGGTATTGGACCGAGTGATCGCTCCTCTACAAATTTTGACACTAAGTCCATTTTCCACTCAAAACCTTACTGTCGCGACCCAAAACCCACCCTAGGAGTTAGAGTGAATCTTGGATGACCTACCATGACTTAGTTGACTTGCTTGACAAACCATCCCGCAAACACCCACAGAGCATATACAATAGAGGAAAAAAATAGCAAAAACATACCCTAACATGGCACAGCGGAAGTCTAACAAAACCTCTATGTATATATATACATTATCCAAGTTTTGTACAAAATGAAATCACAAAAGAAAGTGTAGACATGCCCGCCAAAATACATGAGTCTACTCTCTCAAACTCACCACAGCCACTCACTCAGAATCTACCACCACCTAATAGTAACCGTCTACCAGAGGTTCCTCCATAGGTTCCTCAACATACTCCTCCTCCACCCAAGGGCTCGGAGCACAGATATCAAAAGGAGCAGCTGCTCTGCTATCACCTGCCGACATAAGAAGTATGGCTGAGTATGGAATACTTAGCGGGTACCAAACACTAACCAACAGCCATAGCATAGCAACAACAATGTAAAGCAGGAAGCAATATATATATCATACAGGAAGGTAAAACAGTTTATATTCATGCTTGTATTACATAAAAACCGATAAATCTCTTGAAATCATCGATCACTTGACTTGACTTAAAAATCCTCGTTTCGTGCTTGAAAACTTGTCATGTTTGTCTTGCTTGATCTTGTCGAGCTTGTCATGCTATGGGTGTCATGCATGCTTGCTTAAATTTAAACATGCTCATGTACTTGTGAGATGTGCTTGTGAGATACACTTGTGAGACGCACTTGTGAGATGCACTTGAGAGGGAAGGGAGACCCTTCTTTAATGCGATGCACTTGTGAGTGAGGGGAGACCCCACATGGAAGGGAAGTGTAAGCTCCCTCCTATGAAATGCTTGTTCTTTTCCTCTTGTCAAAAGCGAGATAAAACATATCGAAAGATATGTCCCACCCCTACACCCATAAGAACTCTAGGTGCTTTGGGAAGGCCCTTTCTTGCAAATCTCCAAGCTTGAACCTCTCTTGATCTCCAAATCAAAGCCTCTTTGGAGGATTTTCCAAATCTCCTCTCTTCCTCTTTCTCTCCTCTAGGTTAGAAAAGCCCCAAAAATGAGGATCCCTAAACAAGAAAAGGGTTTAAGACCCTCAAATCCGGCATCAGTTACTGCATGCGACCGATCGTACACTTGTCTGCGATCGATCGCAGGTCCTTGCGATCGATCGCACATGAACCCAAGCATTCTTGGAATGAATTTCCCTACATGCGATCGATCGCACATACTTGCAATCGATCCCAGATCCTTGCAATCTATCGCACCTGGGGAAATCATCTATCGCATCTAACCTCGAGAGTTTGGGAACCATTTCACCTGCATGTGATTGATCGCAACCTCCAGATCTTGTTGTTTTCTCCTGTTTCCCCTCACTTTGGTAATTTGGTCATAACTTTTGACTCGTTTATCCGATTTTGACAATTCAACTTGCGTTGGATTCGTCTTTAGAGAGGAGACCTGTAACTTTGCCAATACAAGGCCTCAAATGGTGTCATTTGGATGCTTGCCTGGTAGCTATTATTGTAGACAAACTCCTCTAAGGTTAATTGCTCTTCCCAGCTGTCCTTGAAATCTAACATACATGCCCGAAGCATGTCCTCGATGATTTGGTTTACTCTCTCGGTTTTTCCATCCATCTGTTGATGAAAGGCAGTGCTAAAGTCTAGTCAGGAACCTATAGCGCTCTAAAAGCTCTTCCAGAACCTGGATGTGAATCTTGGATTCCAATCTGATACAATACTGACTGGCACCCCGTGCAACCGAACCACTTCCTTGATATACAACGCCACTAACTGGTTTGAGTTAAACTTAATTCGATATGGCAAGAAATGTGCAGACTTCATCAACTGGTCCACCACAACCCATATTGCATCTGGGTTCCTTGCCGTACATGGCAAGCCAACAATGAAGTCCATGGAGATGTGCTCCCATTTCTACTCGAGAATGGGGAGAGACTGTAATAGACCCACTAGTCTCATGTGCTCTACTTTTACCTGCTGGCACACCAAGCACCGTGCCATATACTCTATAACATTTCTCTTCATATTTTGCCACCAAAAGTGCCCCTTGAGGTTTCGGTACATCTTCGTACCCATAGGATGCACTATATACTTCAAATGGTGGGCTTTATTCATAATCTCCCACATCAACTCTACATCAGCAGGGATACACAGTCTACCCTTGAATGTGATAGCACCTCAGCTAGTCAGAGAAAAGTCTTCACTACCCTTGGCAAATTCCTTGTCCTGCAAAGCCAACAAGTCAGCATCCGAGGCCTGTAACTCTCAAATCCAATCTATGATGTACGACCGAACCGTGATATTCGCCATCACTGTTCTGTGGACGGAAGCATTGACACTGATGTCCAGATTTTCCAAATCTTCCAATAGCTTCCATTCCCGCACTAAATGTAAGCCAACAACCTCGGAGGTCTTCTACTCAAAGTGTAGCACCCCGGACTTTTTCATCCTTAATGAATAGCACCTTCGTAGCTAATTGGCCGTTTTTGTAGTCTAATTAATAAATAAGGGAGAAATCGGAAATTTTGAAACGTCAGAAATGTGCGTTTTCGAAAGACGAACCCAACGCAAGTTGAATCGTCGAAATCCGAAGAGCGAGTCAAAAGATATGGTCAAAACAGTCCAGACATACAGAGAACCGATCGCTCGGTCCAGTCAGCGATCGATCGGTCCATAACCGATCGATCGGTAGCTATCGCGCGGTCAGAAATTTTGTATGGGGAAATTTTCCAGAGAGTGAGTTTTTGACCGGTCGATCGGTCATAAACACCGATCGCTCGGTAGGCAACCGATCGATCGGTCATAACCACCGATCGCTCGGTCTTCGCGTTTTTGCAGAAATTTCAGTAAGGGCGTTTTCGTCTTTTGGGTGTTAAACCCTTACCCATAAGGGTTTGCTCGACCCTTTGAGCCCTCATTCACAACCCTTAGACATTTTGAGAGATAGAGAGAGAAGAGGAGAAAGCTCTAACCTAGGGTTTGGTTTTGAGAAGGAAATCAAAGGGGGTTTAAGAACCATAGCTCACCCCAACTCAAGTTGCTTCAAAATCGAGGCTCAAGCTCGTGTGTGAACCATTCTCCAAGCTAGGGCAGCAACCCAAGCACGTTTTTGAAAGGGGTTTCTTCCCCAACTCGAGTCTCCTTCAAGCAAAGGTGTTCTTCTTTCGAGTTGGAGCTTCAATCAAGGTTTCTACCAAGGATCAAGCCTTGATTTAAGGTTAGTACACCCTACTAACTTACCCTAGCAATAAATCTAGGTTTTCCTTATGAAATGTGATTTATGCTATTATGTTTGCCTCCCATATGAAATGTATCATCTCCAATAAACCTAAATAAGATAAGAAAAGGGTATGGATGTGTGTGGGTGTTGATGTGGCGATTGGATGCCGAGATGTATGTTGTGTGATGTGTGTGATGAAAATGGTGGATGGGTACTTTACCAATAATGAACTTACCTTGATGTTTGGATGAAAGATATGCGCTAAAAAGAACACGATGAATCATTAAGAAACATTGCATGTGCTGTGTTTGACAAAATGCCTAAAATATGAATAAATGATCTAAAGGAAGAATATGGAAATGGGTTTTTTGCATGCGTTCTTATAAACGATAAATTGATCAAATGTTATGCAAACTACTTATGTTACCTATGTTCATATCATGAATTGAACTGTAATGTCATATCTTGGTTATTCCCATTATCATGATTGTCACTATGGACACGTACACGAGCACGCATGATAGTATGAACCGAGATTTCAAGAACATGTGCATATAATAAACAACAGGAAAATATTGCATATCAAGGAGGTTGGTAGCCCAGGGACATTCGGGTGCTAGCCTCTGGCTCACAAGTGCATTGCGTATCAAGGAGGTTGGTAGCCCAGGGACATTCGGGTACTAACCTCTGGCTCACAAGAAAACTAAACAAGTAATAAAAATCACCTATTGTCAAGGAGGTTGGTAGCCCAGGGAGGATTCGGGTACTAACCTCTGGCTCACAAGAAAACCCTGCATTTCATAACAAGGAGGTTGGTAGCCCAGGGAGGATTCGGGTACTAACCTCTGGCTCACAAGTGCATTGCATATCAAGGAGGTTGGCAGCCCAGGGAGATTCGGGTGCTAGCCTCTGGCTCACAAGTTTACAAGATGGAGGTTTACAAGATGATGATCATGCATTCATGCATGCACGCATACATGATTTCTACGAGGCTTACCGGGACATGACAAGGGTTTTCAAGCATGAGTTTTATCGGCATTTTCGCATTCATGTACGCACGTCAGGATGCTTGTATTGTGTCATGCCCTATACTGTTTCTTTGTGATGTTTCTATTACTGCTTGTATGATATTACTATTATGTGTTTTTATTATTGTTATGGTCTGCTAGTAGCTTGTACTCGCTGAGTATTCCATGCTCAGCCGTACTTTCATGTCGGCAGGTACTGAGGGAGCCCTCGACCCGGAGCCTTGGGTCGAGGAAGAGTATACAGAGGAGAGAGAGTCGGCTATCCCATTACAGTCTCATGCGGACCGAGACCTCGATGCGTGGCCATACCTCGACTACTGTTGAGGGGAGAGTATGAGAGGGTTTGGTGTATTTTGATATTTTGATAGGTGGGCCTGTCCACCTTAGGCTTAGACATGTCTTGTATTTATGTTAACTTGGAATACTATTTTGGATCATCAGAAGAAATGAAAATTTGTTTACGCTTCCGCATATATGATAGCTTCCGCGCTCTGATTATCATTGTGAGTACTGTATTTTATCTTGTGCATTACAGGATGGTTTGATAGGTTCGCAGTGTGACACCTAAAATATCCCTAAACTCCTAGGGAGTATTTCGGGGCGTTACACAAAGCGTCAGTCACTACATTTGTTTTGCCTAGGTGGTATTGGATGGTGCATTTGTAGTCTTTCAAAAATTTCATCCAATGCCGTTGTCGTAAATTCAGCTCCTTTTAGAAAAAGAGGTACTTGAGGCTCTTGTGGTCCGTGAACATATAGAACTCTTCCCCGTAGAGGTAATGTCACCAAATCTGGAGTGTGAACACCACTGCGGCAAGCTCTAGGTCGTGCATAGGGTGATTCTTTTCATGCTCCTTTAATTACCTTAATACATAGGCAATGACCTTGTGCTACATGAGAACATATCCCAGCCCGACGTGCGAAGCATCACTATACACCTCATAACCACCATACCCTGATGGCACTGTAAGGATGGGGGCCATGGTAAGCCTCTTCTTTAGCTCCGTGAAGTTGATCTCAGACAAGTGAGTGGCGCTGCAAGGCTGGAGAACTCCTCTACGAATCTCCTGTAATAGCCTGCCAACCCAAGGAAGCTGCGGATCTTTGTGACACTCTTGGGCCTCGCCCAACTCATGACTGCCCCTATCTTTTTCAGATCTACTAAGATGCCTTCCACATAAACAATGTGGCCTAGGAATGCCACTTCCTCCAACCAAAACTTACACTTACTTAGTTTGGCATACAACTTGTGCTCTCTCAACATTTCCAAAGCAAGACGAAGGTCTCGCGTGTGATCTTCCTATGTCTGGGAATAGACCAGGAGGATTTCATTGACAAAAACCATCACGCATCGATCTAGGTAAGATCGGAAAAACCGGTTCATCAGATCCATGAAGGCTGCTGGCACATTCGTGAGACCGAAAGGCTTCATTAAGAACTCGTAATGCCCATATCGAGTCCTGAATGTAGTTTTGGGAACATCTTCCACCATGATCTTCAACTGGTGGTAAACAGACCGAAGATCAATCTTAGTGAAAAATTTTGCTCCCTTTAACTGATCAAACAAGTCATCAATCCTAGGTAATGGATACCTATTCTTTATTGTGACCTTGTTCAACTGCCTGTAACTGATGCACATCCACATCGATCTATCCTTTTCTTGACAAATAGCACCAGGGCACCCCACGGTGAGACACTTGGTTGAATCATCCTTTTTCTTGACAAATAGCACCAGGGCACCCCACGGTGAGACACTTGGTTGAATGAAACCAAGGTCTTGCATCTCCTCCAATTGAGTCTTCAACTCCTTGAGTTCAATCGGGGCCATCCTATATGGAGCCCGGGAGATGGGAGCTGTGCCTGGTGCAAGGTCGATCATAAAATCAATCTCCCTATCTAGGGGCAACCCCGTCAACTCCTCTGGAAATACATTCAGGAATTCGATCACAACCGGAATAGTTGAAGAGTCCTTAGCCTTGGGGTTTGCTAGACTCAACGCCGCAAAGCGGGCGATATCTTTACTTCTCAACCCCCAAAAATGACTTTAAAGAATTTAAAAATTCTCCTCATAACTCATCTAGTGAATGTGAAGAGCTTAGAGCTAAAGTCAAAAATTTGACAAGCACAATCCTCACATTCACTAATGGCCAAAAGAACTTAGAAAGACTTCTACGCCAACAAAGATGTGTTTTCAGCAAAGCAAGACTTGGGTACAATCCTTTTTCAAAACAAAAAGACTCAAAATTTCTTCACTAAACCAAGTAGCAACCCAATTCCACCTTCTACTGCTTTTTACAATGGTAAAATAGTTAAAAAGGTATGGGTCCCAAAAGGAACACCACTTCCCAATATTGATATTTGTTTCAGAGGACCAAAAATGAAATGGGTTCCCAAGGGAACTAATCCTCCTAAAACCATCCCTAAAGCAATTTGGGTATCAGGGCGAAAATATCTTGGAGTTATTTGAATTGGTTGTGTAGGTGTGCTTCAAGTCAAAAACATCTAAGACAACATGGTTCTTGGATAGTGGATGCTCAAGGCATATGACTGGGAACAAGAAGCTATTTGCATCACTCAGTCCAACAGATGGTAGACATGTGACTTTTGGAGACAATGCTAAAGGAAAGATCATTGGAATAGGCAACATTGGTAAGAATAACTCTATACTTATTGAAAATGTCTTGCTAGTAGATGTTCTTAAGCATAATCTTATTAGCATTTGTCAACTTTGTGATAAAGGATTAAATGTCTCGTTTAAATCAAATATTTGCATGATTAAGGACAAACACAATCTAAACACTTTGTTTGTAGCACATATAAATGAAAATGTTTACACCTTAGATTTTGATGAACTTAAATGTCAAAACATGATTTGCTTTTCTGCTATAGATGAAGCTAGCTGATTATGGCCTACAAGATTAGGACATGCTAGTATGGATCTTTAATCTAAACTCTCTAAAAATGAATTAGTTAAAGGCTTGCCTGAAACCAAATTTGTAAAAGACAAAATCTGTGATGTTTGCTAACTTAGAAAATAAATAAATTCCTCTTTCAAAACTAAGAAAATCATTTCTACTTCTAGACCTCTAGAAATCTTGCATAGGGACCTATTTGGCCCAAATGAAGTAGCTAACCTTAGAGACAAAACTTATGCTTTTGTGATTGTGGATGATTATTCAAGGTACTCTTGGGTACTATTCCTTTTCTACCTTCATTGTTTAAGAAGTTTTACAAAAGAATTTAAAATGAAAAAGGTTATTCTATTAACAATATAAGAAGTGATAGAGGAGGAGAGTTCAGAAATAGAGAGTTTGAGTCATTTTGTGAAGAAAATAGTTTTAACCATAATTTTCAGCACCTAGAACTCCCAAACAAAATGGTGTAGTAGAAAGGAAAAATAGATCTCTTCAAGAAATGGCTGGAACTATGCTTAATAAAAACAAACTACCTAATAACTTTTCGGCTGAGGCCATTAACACTTCATGCTATGTAATCAACAGAATAGTTATAAGAAATAAATAGAATAAAACTCCTTATGAGCTTTGGAATGGACGAATCCCCAATATAAGTTATTTTAAAGTGTTTGGTTGTAAATGCTTCATACTAAATGATAAATAATATCATAAAAAATTTGATGCAAAATCTGTAGAAAGAATCTTCCTTGGGTATTCAATTAATAACAAAGCTTATAGAGTATTTAATAAGAAAACATTAACTATTGAAGAATCAATTCTTGTTATATTTGATGAATCTAATCCTTTTAACAAGGCTAATAATGAAGTTGATGATGAAATTGAAAAACTTTCCAAAGAAATATCTAATTTGGAAATCAATGAAGTAAGTAAAGATACTCAAGTAGATGAAGAAACTAATGATAAAATCATTGAAAAAATATTGAGGAAGAAATTGAAAATGAAGAATCATATCAACCTCTCAAAGCTTGGAAATTAATTAAAGATCATCTTAAAGACTTAATCGTTGGTAATATAGAACAAGAAGTTAGAACAAGAAGAGATCTAATGAACCTTACTTTCCTAAGTCAAATTGAACCTAAAAATGTCTTAGAAGCAATTGAAGATGAATCTTGGGACATTGCTATGCAAGAAGAGTTAAACCAATTTGATAGAAACCAAGTGTGGGATCTAGTACCTAGACCAAATAATAAATCTATAATTGGTACAAAATGGTTCTTAAGAAACGAAAATGATGAAAATGAAAATATAATTAAAAACAAAGCCAGACTAGTAGCTCAAGGTTACAACGAAGAGGAGGGCATAGACTATGATGAAACCTTTGCCCCGGTTGCTAGATTAGAAGCTATAAGAATGCTACTTGCATTTGCTAGTCATAAAGAATTTAAATTATTCAAAATTGATGTAAAAAAGTGCATTTCTTGATGGTTATATTAATGAAGAAGTATATGTAAATCAACCACCTTGCTTTGAAAATCAAAAATTTCCAAATAATGTTTTTAAACTAACAAAAGCCTTATATGGATTAAAGCAAGCTCGAAGAGCTTGGTATAATAGGCTAAGTAGCTTCCTAATTGAAAATGGATTTATTAGAGGCAAAATTGATACAGCTCTATTTATAATGACCAAAAATGATGATATGCTAATAATTCAAATCTATGTAGATGACATCATATTTGAATTAACTAATGAATCCCTTTATAAAATGTTTGCTAAAACAATGCAAGAAGAATTTGGAATGAGTATGATGGGAGAACTAACATTCTTCCTAGGACTCCAAATTAAGCAAACTAAACAAGGAACATTTCTTAATCAATCTAAATACACTAAACAATTGCTTAAAAAATTTGGAATGGAGAATACTAAGGTTATGGATACTCCTACGAGTTCATCAATGAAACTTGATAAAGATAAAAAATGCAAAAATGTTGATAAAAAAACTATGTAAAGGCATGATTGGAAGCCTTTTGTATCTCACTACAAATAGACCTGACATTATGTTCAGTGTTTACTTTTGTGCAAGATTCTAATCTTGTCCAAAAGAATCTCATGATAGCTATAAAAAAAATCTTAAGATACTTACTTGACACAATTGATTTAGGCTTATGGTATCCTAAAGACATAAATCAAGACCTAATAAGCTATTCAGATGCACACTTTGCTGGATACAAAGTAGATAGAAAAAGCACTAGCGGAACTTGTCACTTTCTAGGACATTCTCTTGTTTCATGGTTTAGTAACAAACAAAATTCAGTAGCCCTATCCACAGTTGAGGCTAAGTATATGGTAGCTAGACATTGTTGTGCTCAAACTTTGTACATGAAACAATATTTAGAGGACTTTAAATTTTTCTATACCAAAATCTCTATTAAGTTTGATAATACATGTAGCACCCCAGAACTTTTGTCCATATATAGAAACTTATGCCAAGGCTTTAAGCCTATGTAATCTTCCACTTTCTAGGAAATGAGAATTTTGAAATCCTTGTAGTCTTAATTAAATATTAAGATAATTTATTATAGTACTAAGAAGGGTTTTAGGAATGTTCATGGGTATCAAATGGAAGTGGAAATGGTTCTAAGTGTTAAGAAGGGGAATGACTTAATATTACCCTCAACTTGAAGAAGCTATAGTGTTGTCACCACTTATCCGAACCGAGTGATTCTTGAATTTTTGGAAAGGTATTGGAACCATCTTCAAGGATCATGTTTACCATTTTTCCAGATTTTGAGTCCGGGTGGAGTTAAAAGTGGGATTTCCAAAATCGGATATGCTGCAAAAACGGGTTGATGAAACCCATTTGTATGTTTGTCGGCTTCAGAGCCATTTTTGGTAAATAAAACCTCACAATTAGGATTTTTATAAAACATCAAAGTTGTTCCTATTTGAAAGACGAACCCAACGCAAGTTGAATCATCAAAATCTAATAAACAAGTCAAAAGTAATGGCCGAAATACCAAATAGAGAAAATCTGGACAATTTACGGTCAATTGTAAGAAACAACGAATGATCATAGATGTGCTACGATCGATCATAGGAATCTATGAACAATCGTAGGTGCGCGATTTTGTGTTTTTTCTGGATTTTTAGGGTTTCTACCCTTTTGCTTATAAATAGGGCTTCAAATTGGGGGTTCTTGGCTTACCCTAAACCTAGAGAGACTAAGAGAAATTGAGAGGAAGTGAAGAAGGAGGAGATCAAGATCAAGGTTGATGTTCCCCAAATCAAGCAAGGATCACATCCCTTCTCAAGTGGTTGCCTTCTTCCTCAAGCTAGGGATTCCAAATCAAGGGCTTTCTCCAATCAAGGAGTAATCCTCAAGGTTAGTACACCCTTACTAACTAACTTAGTAGTAACCTAGGTTTTCTTTTGAATAGGTTATGATTGATAATGTGTATCCTATTCTTACCTCAATACCCTTGATTCCTTAAATAATGCAAGACAAACTAGGTAAGGATGGATGATGTGTGATGAAAATGGGGGAAGAGCTTGGTACACATAATGAATACACCCATGTGTTTGATGAAATGTGTGAATGAGAAAATATGAAATAAAAGAATATTAAAAAATGTTGAATGCAACTTGTTTGATAAAATGCATGAAGGAGAATACAAGGAATTAAATGAAGATTTTGAGAGCATGATTTAGGTAGTTTTCCTTAAATGGTGATTTTGATCAAATGCTTTATATGCTTGTTTTAAATTCTCACATGATTACAATATGAATTGAAATGCTACATGATATCCTTGAGTTGTACATGTCATCATGATCGCCAGCATTGCTACACACAAGCACGCATTGTCACGACCCAAAATACCCCCTAGGAGTTAGGGATACTTTAGTTCGTGACCGCCGTGTCAAACCATCCGGTATGCCACATAAGGCATACTTAACATCCTGTCAGAGCACACAAATTATACATATAACTAAAACAAAGCAAAAGCAATTCAAAATAATGTACTCCTATCATTAGGTTCAAGTTTGAACCATAGAACACCGTAACTTTAAGTATAAAGTGGACAAATCCCACCCTCAATACTCTCAAAATATATAATCTAAAGTGGGCATTTCCCACTTTCAATATACATGACCTTCTCCCTTACTTCACTCAACAATAGTCTAGATAGGTCCCCCTATCTAGAGTTCCATCATCTTGGTAGTGATCCATAGCAGGCACAGGCTCGTAGTACTCCTCCTTTATCCAAGGCTCAGGAGCAGGTGCGTCCACAAAACCCACCGAAGTCAATAATCGGCTGAGCATGGAATACTCAGTGGGTACAAAATACTAGCTAACAGTGTCATAAAGTAACAATATCATGCGAGAGCATAGAGGGTTAACAATTTATATTTCATGATTTAAACCGAACTTAGAAATCATACTTTTACAAGCTCATAACTTTTTAAACCTTATCTTTTGAGCTTTCGTAAAAACAAAACATATCTTATGAGGTCTTGCATAAATCAATCATTATGAGTTCTTAAGAGTGCTTAGGGGTACTTATGAGTTCTTATGAGTCGTGTGAGCCACATATGATGCCTTGTGAGATATGAATGATGCCTTGTAAGATATGAATGATGCCTTGTGAGTTATGAATGATACCTTGCGAGATATGAATAATACCTTGTGAGATAAAAATGAACTTTTGAGATACTTGTGAGCATCTATGATCCCGTAAAATCACTTGTGAGTGCTTATGAGGTTTTCTTAAACATTTCTTATGAATTTTGAAAACATCCAACTTGTGAGAAATCCGATTCATGCAAGACTAGTGTACATACGAGACTTGTGAACATCTTAATAGACTTAGAAAACCTTTTGACATAATAGCGTAATCCTTTGAAAACTTGGAATATAACATGTGAGAACTTTGAGTATCATGTTAGACTTAGAATCTCTTAAACATAGCATATAGCTCTATTGAGTATCATGGAAATCATAAAATACCTTAATAACATTGAGGCATATGTATAAAGTATCATACATCATAGAAAACTAAACTTTCTTAAGCATAGAGGATTTCTTTTATAGGAAACATCATAGAGTGAATAAAAAAGTGAATTCATAACAAACCTAGATAGTAGATTATATCTACTTTAAAATGAAGTTTTTACACTTCTGTGGATCAGAATCAAGCCTGAGGTAAACTTGGTTGAAGCTTGGGAAAATCTGGGTTTGAAAACCCCCTTCTTCAAGAACACGAACATAATTTCTTTGGAGAAATTCCAAGCTTTGAAATCACATTAGTGATGATTTGTGAGCTTGAGAACATTAAAGGAAGGAAGCTTGACAAGGTTGGAACCTCACTTGAGCTTGGGGAAGAACAGTTTGAAAGGAACAAGGTTTCTCTTCTTCTTCTTCTTCAATCTCTCTCTCAATTACATTCAAGGGTTTGGTAACCCTTATACAAGAAATTCAGACCTATTTATAACCTAAAGGTTGCCAAATATCTCAAAATATCTTAGAGAAATATCCCCCATGGTCGGTGATGAGTTAAAGCTCATTACTGGACGTTTTTGCCAATTTTCGGGTTGAATTCGTCGACGAAATTCAGCCCCCAGCACACTTCGTCACCGAAATTGAACTCTGCCTGGGTGGTTTTTCCTGCTTTAGTATTTTGACCATTACTTTTGACTCGCTTATCCAATTTTGATGATTCAACTTGCATTGGACTCCTTATTCAAAGGGGAACAACTTTCATGTTTTACACAACTCCTAATTATGAGTTTTGATGGTCTAAATGGGCCCACAAATGGACTGGTCCTGGTATGAATCTCAGCAGACCAAAATTGACAGCAGACCAGTTTGCGGAAATCTGACATTTGACCCAACTTTTACTCAAAATCTGAAAATGAAGTTAACATGAACCTCGAAGAGGGTTTCAATCCCTTTTTAAAAATTCAAGAATCACTCGATTCTGATCAGCAGTGAGAATTCTAGAGCTCCTTAAATTTGAGGGTATGTTTAGGCATCCCTTTCTTTGACACTTGGAGTATGTCCTATTCTCGTTTTTCATTTGTCCCTAACCCCCAAAAACACTTTCCATACATATTTTGATTCATTCAAAACCTTCTTTCATTTCAAAATATGAACCCATAATTTCCTTAAGGCTTTAGGCCTTGAAGGCACTATTCACAGCACTATTCACACACTATTCACATGAATAGTGAACCTAAATTCCGGGGCTCTACACGCATGCATGCATGAATCGATTTTTTTTTTAAAGTATAAGTAATTGAAAGAAATGACAAGAACATGAATTGTGATTCACGAAACGAATGATAAAGCCAGATATCGGGCCGGTCAAGGGTAGGGCATATCCCTCAGATATGTCATACCTGGCTCACAAGGAAAACAAGTTGATAAAGCCGGACATCGGGACAATCTAGGGTAGGACATATCGCAACATATGTCATACCTGACTCACAAGAAAACAAGTTGATCATGCCGGACATCGGGCCGGTCAAGGAGGTTGGTGTAGCCTTTTCTATATATATATATTTCGCTGAAAGGAATTTACATTCCCGGCTCACAAGTTGCTACAAGGGTACTAACCTCTGGCTCACAAGGAAACAAGCAAGTCAAGTTAAGTCAAGAACAAGCAAGACAAGTGAATCCAATCAAGACAAGATACATGTGTGATTCTTAAGAATGAGACCAAGACAAGAACAAGTTTTAAATACGACAAGCAAGTTTTGCAAACAGGAAATGATATTTTCAAGAACAAGACATGACTTTGAAAATATGAGTTTTATTGGAGTTTTTGCTTTCACTCATGCATGTCAAGACTTTTGCATTGCTTCAACTTGGATGCTATGAATGTCATAGGTTGTTATAATTGCATTAAATTTATGTTATGAACTATATCTCGTTATTTCTATTGTGCACATTATTACTATTGTTAGTTAGTAGCTTGTACTCGCTGAGTATTCCATACTCAGTCGTACATTTTATGTCGGTAGGTATTGTGGATGTCCTCAACCCTGAGCCTTGGGTTGAGGAAGAGTATATCGAGGAGAGAGAACCCCCCATTCCAATGTAGACGCATGCGGATAGAGATTTAGACGTGTGGCCGTATCTAGACTACTGCTGGTAGAGAGAGAGTCTATGAGATCTTACCTCTTTTGTATTTTGATAGGTGGGCATGTCCACCTTTACTTTGACATGTTTTTGTATATGAGCTTGGAATACAAACTGTATAGAAAAGAAAAAGTTAGTTCATGCTCCCGCGTTGTATTTAAGTTTCCGTACTCCGTATCATGTTCTATTTATAAATTATTACCTTGTTCATTTCAGGATGTTTTGGCAAGTTAAGTACAATCATGACTAAAGTATCCCTTAACTCTTAGGGGGTATTTTGGGGCACAAAAATATAAGTGCTATTTGCATGACTAAAAATCTCATTCAACACTCAAGAACTAAACACATAGAAATCAGATATCATTTCATAAGAGATCATGTACAAAATGGGGATGTTATCTTGGAGTTTGTTAATACAAACAATCAGCTTACTGATATCTTTACCAAACCCCTTCAATCTGATAGGTTTAATACTTTGAGAAGAGAATTGAGTATGGCTAGTCTAAATGAGCTTATCTAAACATATTTATAATTTGATCAAAAATGAAAAACTTTGAATTGATATGTTATAAATTGTTTGATTATGTTATGAGCTTAATTTGAATGATATATGATGTTTTTGGATGCTTAAAAGAATCATTGATTTCAAGAAAAATGTTTGAAAAATCAAAAATAAATCATATCTTCAAATTCAGTATTGAATTCGGTGACGAATTCAGTCAGAAATTTGATTTCAACTACGAATCTTTAGGTAATTTGAAAACAGAATATTTTCTATACCCAATTCGGCAATGACATTGGATAGACCATCCACTTTGTCGACGAAGTCAATCCGAAAATCAGAATAGTGAGTTTCCTGTCTTTAATTCAGCGACGAATTCAGGACTAAAACCCATTTCGGGGACGAATTGAGTCGAGGGTATAAATATAAACCCCCAAATCCAAAAATTTTCAAACCTGATTTCTTTCCCTCCAGTTCCTATTCCATTGCTCCAGCACCCAATCTCTCTCCAAAATCATCGAAAATCAATTCTACATCTCAGAGAATGCCGCCAAGAATGAAGAATGCGTTAGTGGAGCCCCCACAGAAGAGAGCACGCACTGACAAAGGCAAGGAGCCTACTACAAGTTCAGCTCTAATTCTAGTCAAGTTCAAGGAACCTCGTTTTGAAAAGATCTTCAAGGAGAAATTTCTTCCCCGTTCCCCTCTCTATGGTAAAATTGTAAACTTCATAAACCTAGATGCCTATGGGTTAGAACATGTTAAAACCCTCTTTGCTGCCCTTAAGTGGGATTCTTTTCTCTCTTCTAATGAAATTATGTTTCCAGAACTAGTTAGGTCTTTCTATACCCACCACATTATAACCTACAATCATGTCCCTATGGCAGGTGGTAGGGAATATCTCACCTATTTTGATGTTTTTCTTATGTGGTACATCTTAACCTCCACACCCATTGATTTATCTTATATCATTGTCCATTGTATGGACGATGCATTTAAGAGAAAATTAGGATGTCTGTGACGCCCCAGAATTTTAAATATTAAAATTATGCGTTTATTGGTCCTTAACAGGGGTTAAATACTTAAGTGTTTGTTAAATTAATAAAAAGTGGGTTTTGCTCGGGATTGAAGTGCACGGAGGAAATCTCAGTATCTTCTCTCAAAAATCACACATAGTGTGCCAGTTAACTGTCGAGATACACCCCTATCGTATCGGTTTTGTCAGGTATCATTTCGTGGGACCGCGGGGCCATGATGTGTGATAAAATTGAGAAAAACCAGGAAATTAGTGGGTTTTGCAATTTTCTTCTGAACTAAAGTGTAGCGATCAAAACTCAGTATTTTTCCCTGAAATTTTTACACTAGGTGTCAGACTACCCTAAGTTTGGTCATCTGAAGTTTCAATCCTATTGCGTATCGATTTGCGAGACCGCAAGGGTCTTAAATGTAAGAAAATCAAGGAAACCAGGATATTCTAGATTTTCTGGAATTCAATTAGGAATTCAATTAGGACTCCATAATTGTTGGGGATTCTAATAGAAATCTGTGTGGCTAGTACCACAATGTGCCGGTCGGCCATGAGGATGACCATCTGTCGTTTCGGCAGTTAATCATCTCAAACGAAGAAATGACAGCATGTTTTGTGTCTAAAATTAGGAAATTAGAGGGTTTTGCAATTTTCTTCTGGACTAAACTGCAGCTGTTAAAACTCAGTACTTTTCTTTGAAATTTTTATAGTAGGTGTTGGACTACCCCATGGTCGGTCACCTGAGGTTTCATTGGAATCGAACATCGTTTAGTATGGTTACTTGGGTCATTTCCGTGAAAAATCAGAATCTGGTCAAACTTTGTCAACTAAGTCAAATAGTTAAAAAGTCAAAGTTCACACCGTTTCCTTATGTGCACGTTGTTCATGATCTAAACCCTTTCCCTATATAAGGCTTTGCCTAAACCCAAATTTCTCATTCGGATAGTGGGTTCCCAAATTTTTAGATAGGGAGAGAAAAAGAAAAAGGAGGAGAGAGAAAAGTAGCCGTGCGTTGTATGCGTGCTACCCCAAGGTTATTTGACATGGCGATCGCATTGGTGGGGACGGATCATCCGTACAGACCCCCAAAATGCTAAAAAAAGGTAAAAACCCCCTCTTTGCTTCTCATTTTCCCCTTTTATCACTATATTTTGGCATGGTTTGAATGTGTGGATGGATGAAAGGGTCTGAGACCCTGAAATGATCTATGGATGTGTCTGGATTATTGTGGGAAATGATTAAATAGGTCCGAGACCCTGAAAAATGATGTGTGGATGAATGTGGAAAGGAATTTGATCAGAGTATAGGGATGTAGCCTCTATTTTGGACTGTCCGCAATCCAAAATTTAGACTGTATAATTTTTTGTCGTGGTTTGAAATGTCGTGGAAAAAAAAAGGGCTCCAAGACCCTGCATGTGATGAGTGACCGATCAACGTGGCGATCGATGGGACGATCAATCGTCCCTGACAGTAAATTTTTTCTGAGCCCATGGTGGGCTTCCCTATGTGCTTGGTGGTCATCCATGGATGACAAATGATATATGTTGTATTTAATTTAGGCAATGGAAGTGTCCATTGGCCTTGGTGCACTCCTTATCGGAGTGGTATAGTAGTGGATTTGGTATACGGGCATGATGCCCAAGTGTGTTGGTTATCCAAGTAAGGCTTGGGATAATCGGGGTTGTTCGTGGTTAGGAAACCTAACCCGTGGTTATGTGGAGCCGTGGTTCCTCCTTGTCTAGGTCCAGGATGGCAGCATTGGATATCGTAGGTTCCCTAGGATTGATAGACGGGAGATGTTGGTCTATTTGTCTAGGTCGTCCGTGGTTCCTCTTGGACTAGGTCAAGAGTAGTGGCATTGGATGTCGTGGTTCCTTCGGGACTGGTAGTCAAGAGATGTCGAAGTCCTAAGGAGTCAGTGGCTGAGCATCCGATGGTGTATTGTCCGGGGATCCTCTCTGGATGGGTCAAAAGAGGGTGGCAGCTGGGTCTATCGGGGTTACCTTTGTGGTGAGATGTCTAGGAGTGGTGGCATTGGATGCCATGGTTCCTCCGTAAGACTAGCCAGAAGAGGCTGGTAGGCAGGTTAGCCACGGGTTCCTTCTGGACTGATATCTAGCTGAGATGGTGGCGAATACACGAGATGTGGTCAGCCAGTGGATTTGAGGAGTTTGTTCTTGTTGGGCAGGTGTCCATGTGGTATGAAATCTTCGGCTTCGCAGTTTGTTGAACCAGAGTGCTCATGTGTCGAAACAGTCGGTCGATCCGAAGTTCTTAGGTTGGTATTGAATCTTCGGATTCAGGGTTGTACGAGTAGGTGTGCTCAAAGTTTTAGTGAATCTTCAGATTCTAAGTTGGTATTTGGGGCAAAGTACCCAAGCTTCGGTCTTGATCAGGTATATATTACCTGGATTGTGTAAGTGAGTCTAAAGGACTCAAGTGATGATTGATGATTGGACAAGGGTCCATGTATATATAGTGCAAATAAAATTGTGCATGGGCTTATGGCCAATTAATAGAGTCGAATGACTCAAAGAATGACATGATTGTTGTCTGGAAATGTTAAAATGAAGTCATAACTGGATATCTTCAAGATTAGGAACCTCGTGTTGGGTAAAATAGCCCCGTGTGAACGTGTTTCACATTATAACTTGGATATATTATTATATTGTATAATAACACTGAATTTGTACTATTATGTTGTTATTGTTGCATGTTAATTCATGGAAAATAATATGGAAAGACTGTTGTTTTTATTGGGCTTCATAGCTCACTGATGTTTTATGTCAACAAATACAGGAACTGCTGAGCAGTAGGTGTGGATCCTCACCTTGGACCTTTTTGGATTTGGATAGAGACTACCCGGCACATTAGTGGTGCCTACATTTTGTAAACAGACATAAATGTTTAATACAGGTATTTTTTTTGTGGTGATGGCTATTGTGATGACCAGTGATGATTTGCCTCATTGGGGGAAAGTTTGAAAATTCTCGCAATTTTCGTAGGCAAAGTCTTCCACTACATTGGTATAAACAATCGGGTGCGCATCTTGGAACACGATTCCCTAAGACGCGGGTTCAGGGTGTCACAGTGTCTCCCTTTTGGTCAAACCTTCACCAAAATCTTTAGACACTTCCATGTTCCTCTATCGAGACAGACAGACTTTGTGATAGCTGATGACTCCTCCATTTATAGCAAAGCCACATTCCAAAGAATGGGCTATATTTGGAACGAAACCCAGAAGGAATGGACTCCCAAACCTTCTGCCTCTCAGTCCTCCAGTCTTCCTCCCATTGACCTTTCAGGTCCCACTAACTCTACTCCACCTCCAGCTTCATTCATCCCTCCTACCTCTTCTACTCCCTCAGTCCCTCCAGCTTCCGTCTCTTCTCTAGCAGCAGATGAGTTTCAGGTTGAGCACCAGCCAGAGCTAGCTTCAGTAGATGAGCTTTAGGTTGAGCAGCACCCTCAGGATGTGTTGCTAGAGTGGCTTGAGTATGTAGTAGATGCTGGAGAGATTCCAAAGAGCTCCCATAGACAGGTGTCTCCTCCCTGGTCAGTTCAATGAGGGTCTTATTAGGACAGCTGCATCTGAGGAGCAGATGAGCATCACGGTAGGCCAGATAGCCTCCATGGCTTCTAGTTTGGAGTAGTTTCAGAATGAGATGAGGATGAACTAGCTGAGATTTTAGGAGGAGATGAGAGCCTCTATGCTTTCCTTTATGGCTAAGACTAGAACTAGCATAGCTACCATCCAGTTAGAGACCAGGGAGTGCTTCCGGAGCCTCCAATCTGCTTCTTCAGAGAGATTTTCAGTCATTGAGTCTGGGATGATCAAGATCCCTAAGGAAGTAAAGAGCCTGTCAGATTCTATAGAACCAAGGTTGGCTGTGATTGAAGACTCCTTGGATGTAACCAAGAATAGGGTAGATTCAGCTCTAGGCCTAATAGATAGAAAGTCTATAAATGCCTATGAACAAAGTATTCAACTCAATGCTATGATATCAGTCATAAAGACCAAGATTGAAGCAAAAGAGAAGCATCTTAAGTATCAAAATCCCATCATTGATAAAATGTCATCTCACCTTGGCCAACAGGCAAATGTGATGATCCAAATGGCCAAGGAGGTGAATAAGGTCAATCTTGAGATATCTAAAGTGAAGCAGCAATCCTTCCAACTCTTAAAGACCAAACCTCCAAAATCCTCCATACCTCCTATCTTGGCAAAAGGATGGAAATTATCCAAGAGCAAGTTCAATTCAAAGTATACAATTGAAGATTCAAGATAAGACCATAGTCCAAGTTAGGTCCCTGAAGACATGTCAAAATCATCAAGAATTAAGATCATCTCTCAAGAAGTGTGTAAATTGTATTTTTTTTTCCTTTTTTGCTTTGAGAGTGTCTAGGACTTATGTAAGAAGTCCTTAAAAGAATGGTAGGATAAATGCTCAAAGATCTTAGATTGACCATAGGAGCCTAGCACACTTTTTGTTCATCATTCTAAGGCCTGAAGGAATCATAAAATCATGTTAAAATATAGCTAATTGACCTAGGAATTCATTCTCATCTCTTTGGTCTGATCCAAGATGGAATTCAGAAAATCTATTATGAATTCGTCGACGAATTCTCAGAGTCATCTGAATTCGGCAACGAATTGATGACAGTAAATTGAAATTTGCTTACTATCTTCATAATTCGGTGACGAACTCAAGTGAGAACTACACTTCGTGATGAATTTAAGTCTGAAATAGAAAATCGTTATAACGGCTAGTTTTCAACGGCCTAAAACATATTTAATGTTTCTTCAACGGCTATATTGGATCAACTGCTATCAAAGGAGTTCAATTATGAACTAATAACAACTCTTGATCACTGCAATAATTCTTATTGATCACTCATTCATTGTCTTTGATTTCTCACTCACTAACATGCATAGAAATACCCAAATCTCTCTTGAACTCATTTAACTCCAATTTTTTTTGAGAGACTTCATTAGAAATTGTACTCCACTCTTATTCAGCTCATTCAAGGAGCTTTTATTTTGGATTTCACAGTCCAAACTCATTTATTAAGAATAGTCAAGAATCTAGGATTCTTGCACTGAAGCTGTTACTTTAGTTTTAGCAATAGAGTGAGGTGCTCTTGCAAGGTTCCAACTCAGCCTAAAGGAGAGTTTATGAAGGTAATATCTCCACCTATAAGAGAGATTGTAAAGGTTTGGGCTCCACCAGTGAAGGAGTCTGTGCGATTAAGGTATCGTGGTGAATCTTCTAGCTGGAAGCTTGAGGCGGGGAGTAGGCTGGATTGACGAACCTCGTGAATTAATCTTTGTAGTTGCTTCTCTAACTCTTCTCTTTTACCTTCAACATTAATGTTGTTTAATCTTGTGTTGCAAATCATTTTTAATTCCGCATCTTGGACTTAAAGTCCATCAATTTTTAAATCTGTCATAAACCCTATTCACCTCACCTTTAGGGTCATTACCTAACCAACAAATATAAGATTCCTCTAAATTCTTTTGGAATCGAAATTCTTTGATCGAAAGTTCAAATCTTTGGTTTCAACTTCTAGAAATTTGTTTCAAACCATATATTGACTTGTTTAGCTTGCATACCATGTTGTCTTGGTTAGGAGCAATAAAGCCCTCAGGTTGCTTCATATAGATTCTTACATTCCATTTAGGAAAATAGTTTTGACATCCATTTACCATATCTCATAGTCATGGTGTAAAGTTATAGCTAGCAATATCCAGATGGATTTGAGCATAGCTACTGGTGAAAAGGTATCCTCATAATCAACTCCTTGAATTTGAGTGTAACCTTTTACAACAAGTCTTGCTTTATGGGTCTCCACATTACGATCGACACCCTTCTTCCTTTTGTAAATCCATTTGCATCCAATGGGACTTATTGTCGCGCCCCAAAATACCCCTAGGAGTTAAGGGATACTTTAGGTGAGACTATACATACCTGCCAAACCATCCTGTAATTAATAAGGTTAAACATGATATAATACACTAATAATCAGAGTGTGGAGACTACAACATGAATGTGGAAACGGGAACTAACTTTTTCTTTTCTTCTATAACTCCAAAATAGTATTCCAAGTTATGTACAATACATACTCAAAGTAAAGGTGGACATGCCCACCTATCAAAATACAAAAAGGACTCTCTCACGCTCTCCTCTCAACAATAGTCGAGGTATGGCCACACGTCCAAATCCTTATCCTCCTGGGACTACAACGGGAAAGATGGCTCCCTCTCCTCTACGTACTCTTCTTCGACCCAAGGCTCGGGGTCGAGGACTTCCACAGTACCTGTCGACATAAAAGTACGGTTGAGCATGGAATACTCAGCGAGTACAAGCTACTAGCTAACCATAGCAATAACAAGAGCACGACAACAGGGAACACAATACAAAATATCGAGTTAAAGGAATCCTAGCAACATAATATAAATAGTATTGAACATGAAGCAATATAATTATCTTGACATGCGTGTATTAATGTAAAAATTCCAATTAAACTCATGTTCAAAAACCTTTTTCATGCCTCGATCATGCTTGTGAAAATCATGTATGTGTGTCTGTCTTGTTTGGGATTTCATGTCTTGACTTGTATACTTGTGAGCCAGAGGCTAGCACCCGCACATCCCTAGGCTACCAACCTCGTTGATATTTCCTTCACTTGTGAGCCAAAGGCTAGTACCCTTCACTTGGGCTACCAACCTCCTTGACATGTAATTGTTTCATTTTCTTATGAGCCAGAGGCTATGTCGCGACCCAAAACCCACCTTAGGAGTTAGAGTGAACTTTGGACGACTAATCATGGCTTACATGACTTGCTTAACAAACCAACCTGCAAAAACCCACAGAGCATATACAATAGAGGATATAAACAGCGGAAACATACTCTAACATAGCATAGCGGAAGTCTAACAAACCTCTAAGTATATACATATGGTCCAAGTTTACACAAAAGGAATCCAAAAGAAAGTGCGGACAGACTCGCCAAAATACATGAATGTATATCTCTCATCTCACCCACAGCTATTCACTCAGAATCTACAACCACCTAATGGTAACCCTCTACTGGGGGCTCCTCCAAAGGTTCCTCAATGTACTCCTCTTCCACCCATGGACCAGGAGCACAAACATCAAATGGAGCAGTAGCACCCTCAGAACCTGCCGACATAAGAAGTACGGCTGAGCATAGAATACTCAGCGGGTACTAAATACTAACCAACAGTCAGAGTATACAGATAGCATACATAAAGTAGGAAACAAATTTGCATATATAGAACAGGAACAATTTATATCATACAAGGAAGTAAAGCAATTTATATTCATGCTTGCATTCAGAAAGACTGATAAAATCCTTGAAAACATCGTGCACTTGACTTGACTTGAAATACCCTTTGCGTGATTGGGAACTTGTTAACCGTGTCATGCTTGTCATGCTTGCATCATGCGTGCCATGTCATGTCATGCGTGTCATGCGAGTATCATGCTTGCTTGTTCATAATTTAAACATGTTCACATGCCTAGTTGCCGTTCATAGTCCGTTGCAACTAGTACCCTATATGCAGATGGGTATGCCTAGTTGCCGTTCATAGCCCGTCGCAACTAGCATCCATGCGGAATGTGAATGCTTAGTTGCCGTTCATAGCCCGTCGCAACTAGCATCCATGCGTGTAATGTCATGCAGAGTAATGCGTGTCATGTGATGCTATGCTATGTTATGCGTGTCATGCGATGCTATGCATGTTATGCGAGGGGTTGGGAGACCTTTCCCTATGAAATGCATGATTGTCTTGCCCTTGTCAAAAGCGAAGTGAAACATATCGTAGGGTATGTCCCACCTCTAACCATGTTCTTGAAAACCTCGATAAATCATGTCATGCATGCCGTGCTCGTGGGAACCGTGTACATACTTGCATTTAAATTTAAATATGACATTTGGGTAATTTCACAACACATATAACATCAATGATTGAGCAATGTAATATTCATATCATTTAGGGAAAGCAAGAAAACACACTATCATAGGTCCTAGCAATATCCACAATTTATTAGGCATGCCTTTCCCAATTTCCAACTCACTGTATTCACCTTGGCATTTCATCAAACATGGGGTGTGTTCATTATTCACTTAAACCTAGATCATGCTTTTCTAGGTGGGTTATGCTCACATCACACTTGTATGTTCATTATTAGTACAATGCCCTTTCCCATTCGTTCATCACATCATCCACACGGCATCCATTCGCCAACATCCATCTTCATTCACCATTCATACCACCAATCTCATAACACATATTTAAGTGAAGGAAAACAAGGAGAAACAAAGGAAAAAGGGAAGCTATAACTAGGAGGGTAGTAAGAAGTACCGACCTTGATCAAGTGAGGAAGAAATCCCCTTCCAAAAACGATCGTGAGTTGCTGCCCTAGCTTGAGGAGATGCTCCTCACGAGTTTGTGCCTTGATCTTGAAGAAAAATGGGCTTGAGTTAAGCGTGGGTTCACAAACCCCTTGATTTCTCTCCAAAAATGGAAACCCTAGGTTTAGGAATCGCCCTCTCCTCTCTTCTTATCTCCCAATCTCTCTAAGTGTCGAAACGAAGCCCTAAAGGCTCGGGCAAGACTCTTAAGGTAAGAGTAAACCGACCAAAAGACCATAATACCCTTACTAAAATTTCTACAAAAACGCGAGTGCCGAACACGTTGTGCTGTGAACAGTGTTGAACACGTTGTGCTGTGAACAGTGCCGAACACGTTGTGCTGTGAACAGTGCGGAACACGTTGTGCTGTGAACAGTGCTGAACACGTTGTGCTGTGAACAGTGCCGAACACGTTGTGTTGTGAACAGTGCTGAACACGTTGTGCTGTGAACAGTGCTGAACACGTTGTGCTGTGAACAGTGCTGAACACGTTGTCCGTTGTATTGTGCATAGTGCTGAGCTCGTTGTCTTATGTACAACGTGCCCGTTGTTGCTGTACAACGTACCCGTTGTCTGTTGCACAATGGATGCACAACGTATACGTTATGAGAGCTAGAGCTACGTCATCGGAGTACGTCCTTAGTGCCTTCCGAGCTACGTCCTTAGTGCATAACCGAGCTACGTCCTTAGTGTATAACCGAGCTACGTCCTTAGTGCATAACCGAGCTACGTCCTTAGTGCCTTCCGAGCTACGATTGCCTGCAGGTCTAGACTGTTTTGGACATATCTTTTGACTCGTTCATCCGATTTTGACGATTCAACTTGCGTTGGGTTCGTACTTCGAAAAGGAACATTTCTGACATTTCAGAATTTCCAATTTCTTCATTATTTATTAATTATACCTCTTTAAAGGCAAGATGGCAACGAAAGTGTCATGCATTAAATGAAAAAAAGTCCGGGGCTCTACATCCTCCCCCCCTTACAAAAATTTCGTCCTCGAAATTTAGACGCTACTTGCATTACAAACCAAAAATAAAATTACAAGTCATATACAAACTTATACAAAAACTCATTTAATTAATTTTGGGTACTTTGCTTTGACTTCGGCTTCACGCTCCCATGTAGCTTCTTCCCGAGCATGGTGTTGCCATTGCACAAGAACCAAAGGGATTGTCTTGTTGTGAAGCACCTGATCTCTTCGATCCAAAATCTGAATCGGCTTGTCAATCAAGGTGAGGTCCTCTCGAATCTCCAACGGTTCCAAGTCTATGACATGCGAAGGATCCGCAATGTACTTCCGAAGCATAGACACATGGAAGACGTTGTGAACTGCGGCCATGTGAGGTGGGAGAGCTACCCTGTAAGCAACCTCACCAACTCGTGTGATAATCTCAAAAGGCCCAACATACCGAGGACTGAGCTTGCCTCGCTTTCCAAATCTCATGATCCCTTTGCTAGGAGATACTTTCACAAAAACTTGATCCCCTACTTGAAATTCCAAGTCCCTACGGCGCGTGTCCGCATAACTTTTCTGGCGATCATGAGCGGCTTTCAATTGATCCCGAATGATCTTAACTGTGCCTGCAGTTTGCTCAATCAACTCCGGACCAAGTACTTTCCTTTCTCCTACCTCATCCCAATAGAGAGGAGACCTACAACTTCGCCCGTACAAGGCCTCAAATGGTGCCATTTGGATACTCGCCTGATAGCTGTTATTATAGGCGAATTCAACCAAAGGCAGGTGCTCTTCCCAACTGCCTCTGAAATCCAACATACAAGCCCGAAGCATGTCTTCAATGACTTGGTTCACTCTCTCGGTTTGTCCATCCGTCTGTGGATGAAAAGCAGTGCTGAAATCAAGTCGGGAACCCATAGCCTCCTGGAAGCTTTTCCAGAATCATGATGTGAATCTTGGATCCCGATCTGACACAATACTAACGGGCACTCCGTGCAACCTCACCACTTCCTTGATGTACAAAGCGGCTAACTGACTAGAGTTGAAAGTAGTTCGGTAAGGTAAGAAGTGAGCGGACTTCGTCAAACGATCCACTACTACCCATATCGCATCTGAGCCCCTTGCCGTCTTTGGCAAGCCAACTATGAAATCCATGGATATGTTCTCCCATTTCCACTCGGGAATCGGAAGGGACTGTAACAGACCTGCGGGCCGCATGTGTTCTGCTTTTACCTGTTGACACACCAAGCACCGTGCTACATATTCTGCAACCTCCCTCTTCATATTCCGCCACCAAAAGTGACTCTTGAGGTTCCGGTACATCTTTGTACCCCCTGGATGCACTGTGTACTTCGAACGGTTGCTTCATCCAAAATCTCTCTTCGAAGATCTGTATTGGCTGGGACGCACAGCCTTCCCTTGAATGTGATAGCACCCCGACTAGTGAGAGAGAAGTCCTCACTACCCTTAGCAACTTCCTTGTCCCGATAAGCCAACAATTCAGCATCCGTGGCTTGGTATTCTTGGATCAAATCTATAATGTATGGCCGAACCGTGACATTTGCCAAGATAGGACTACGAACAGAGTCATTCACACTAATGTCCAGATTTGCCAACTCTTCAAGTAGCTTCCATTCCTGCACTAACATGCATGCTAATAACCCCGGAGGTCTTCTACTCAAAGCATCAGCCACTACATTTGCTTTACCCGGGTGGTATTGAATGGTACAATCATAGTCTTTCAAAAATTCCATCCAACGCCGTTGCCTTAGATTCAATTCCTTTTGGGAAAAGAGGTACTTGAGGCTCTTGTGGTCCGTGTACACATAGAATCCCACCCCGTATAAGTAATGTCGCCAGATCTTGAGTGCAAACACGACTGCGGTAAGCTCTAAGTCGTGCGTGGGGTAATTCTTCTCATGCTCCTTCAATTGCCTCGATGCATAGGCAATGACTTTCTTGTGCTGCATGAGGACACACCCAAGTCCAACGTGTGAGGCATCACTATACACCTCATACCCATAAGGTCCAGATGGCACAGTAAGGACAGGGGCTGTAGTAAGCCTCTTCTTCAGTTCCGTGAAATTGATCTCGCACTTATCACTCCATACAGACTTGGCATTCTTCCTTGTCAGGTAAGTGAGAGGTGCTGGAAGGCTAGAGAAACCCTCTACGAATCTCCTGTAGTAGCCTGCCAACCCAAGAAAGCTGCGTATCTCGGTAACACTCTTGGGCCTCGCCCAACTCATAATTGCTTCGATCTTCTTTGGATCTACCGAGATACCTTCTGCAGAAACAACGTGGCCTAGGAATGCCACCTCTTCCAACCAAAACTCACACTTGCTAAGTTTGGCGTATAGCTTGTGCTCTCTTAGCATTTCCAAAGCAAGGCATAGGTCGCGTGTGTGATCTTCCCTTGTCTGGGAATAGACCAAAATGTCATCAACAAATACAATCACACACCTATCAAGATATGGCCGGAACACCCGGTTCATCAAATCCATAAAGGCTGCCAGCACGTTCCTGAGTCCAAAAGGCATCACCAAGAACTCGTAGTGTCCATACCGAGTCCTGAAAGCAGTTTTGGGAACATCTTCCATCTTAATCTTCAACTGGTGATAGCCCGATCGAAGATCTATCTTTGAGAAAAATCTCGCTCCCTTCAACTGATCGAACAAGTCATCAATCCTGGGCAAGGGATACCTATTCTTTATAGTGACTTTGTTCAATTTTCTGTAATCAACGCACATCCGCATCGAGCCATCTTTCTTCTTAACAAACAACACCGGGGCACCCCACGGTGAGACACTTGGTCGAATGAAACCAAGGCCTTGTAATTCCTCCAATTGAGTCTTCAACTCTTTGAGTTCAATAGGGGCCATTCTATACAGAGCCCTGAAAACAGGAGCTGTGCCTGGTGCAAGCTCGATCACAAACTCAATCTCCCTGTCTGGAGGTAATCCTGGCAACTCCTCTGGAAATACATCCAGGAACTCACTCACAACCGGAATAGTCGATGAGTCCTTTGCCTCGGGTTTAGCTAAGCTCAACGCCGCAAAACGAGCAATATATCTACTTTTCAACCCGCGAAAGTGGAATGGTTTTCCTTCTACTGGCTTAAAGAGTACCATTTTCTCAAAGCAAGCTACATGCCCATGATGTGCTGCTAACCAATCCATTCCCAATATAACATCAAAGTCTTGGAATCCAAGGATGATGAGATCAACCGCCAACTCGTGGCTTCCAACTTGGACCACACTATTTCTATACACTTTATCTGCCAATACTATTTTGCCGAGGGGAGTCGAAATGGCTAACTCCGGTTTTAGCTGTCTAGGCTCCTCAGAAAAGCCTTCTGAAAAACTCAGCGAGACAAACGAATGAGTAGACCCGGTATCAATCAACACTCGAGCCAAATACTCATTGACTAGTAGGGTTCCTGAAATTTTAGCTAGCGGAGTTAATCCATGCATCAACAGCATATACGTGTAGGTATATATACATATAGAACATGCCGAGTACGTACACAAAGAATATAGCATAACATAACAATCACGAATAAAGAAATTAACTCCAAACGTGTATCTTGCACCACATCATCAGATGCAAGTGCATCACCCACTGTCAAAGCAAACACACGCCCCTGGTTCGCCTGGCGAGACTGAGGTGTAGACCGGGTAGTCTGAGATGACGCCTGATATGATCCTGCTGGGCGTGCTGGTGGCCTAATCCCCTGAGACTGGCCTGGTAAATGCCGGGTAGGGCAATCCCTGATCACGTGGCCCTGGCGACCATAGTGAAAACATCCACCCGATGCCCTTAGGCAATCCCCTGCTGGGTGCCTTCGGCCGCATGAAGGGCAGGCCTCGTGCGCGCGGGTAGGAGGGGCCTGAGGTGGAGCATATCTCGCCACCTGAGGTGCAACTGGCCGTGGGGCCGGGAGGGCCTGAGGTCGAGGTGCCTGTGGTACATACTACCGTGGTGCTGGAGGCGCATAAGTCGGCCTCATCGGTGGTGCTGGTCATGTATACTGATAAGGACCGGTACGAGCTCGCCTCTCTGGAGGTGCTGAACTACTGGCTTGGCCTCTCGCCAACTCTCTCTTCTTAGACACCGCTTCAGAATTGGCCTCTACCAATAAGGCCTTGTCTACCACTTTAGGGTAGGTAGCATGCCTGAAAACGGAAACCTTCTCCATAATAACATCCTTGAGCCCTTGCTCAAATCTTCTCGCCTTCATTGCCTCAGTAGCAACCATATGAGGCGCAAATCTCGACAATTCTGAGAACTTGGCCTCATAAGCGGCCACAGACATCGAACCTTGCTCAAGGTTGATGAATTCTCTCTCTTTCTTTTCCCGTGCACCGATAGGAAAATACTTCTTGTAAAAAGTATCTTTGAACTCTTCCCAAGTCCAAGGTTGACCCTGCATGGTCAAATCTCGCGTCCTCAATACGGACAACCACCAATGGTGGGCTTCACCCTCTAGCATAAAAACTGCCCCTGCTACTCTATCCTCCTCTATAGGCGAGAGGACCGCAAAAATCTTCTCCATATGGAGGATCCAAGCCTCCGCAGCCAGAGGGTCCACACTCCCATGGAAGGATGGAGGCCTCAATCTCCTGAATGCCTCAACTCCAGCTGTACGATGTACTGGAGATGCGGGCGGTGGAGTAGGTGCCGCCGACGATGGCATAGCTTGCCGAGCCGCCAGTATGGCGAGTGTCTCAGCAATAGAGCCTAAGACCTGAGAGAGGTTCGGGTGCTCATCCTCATCCCGTGAAGAAGAGGAAGCTCTGGTATGTGGTCCACGACCCCGTGTGTTCCGTCTCATGACTAAAGTCCTGAGAATAATAACACCACATGAGTCTAACTTGAAACCACAGTTTATTTCAATGTCATTTCACAATAATTCAATTTGTATTAGTTGTATAATACTAATATACATCACATCAAGTCATCAGAGTATTCATCACATTATACTTATACTTTAGTGTTCTAGCGTACCTAGGACCCGTACTTGGTTAAAGCAACCATTTTAGACTAAGACTAAAGTTTAGTCTTAAACTTGGAACCAGACTCGCTCCCGACTCAATTCCTTCCTAACTTGTTTCCTAACATACGCTCTTGTCCAGCCATGGTATAAGATTCTAAGTGACCCTAGAGACCTAAAGCCTAAGCTCTGATACCACTTCTGTCGCGACCCAAAACCCACCTTAGGAGTTAGAGTAAACTTTGGACGACTAATCATGGCTTACATGACTTGCTTGACAAACCAACCTGCAAAAACCTACAGAGCATATACAATAGAGGATATAAACAGCGGAAACATACTCTAACATAGCACAGCGGAAGTCTAACAAACCTCTAAGTATATACATATGGTCCAAGTTTACACAAAAGGAATCCAAAAGAAAGTGCGGACAAACCCGCCAAAATACATGAATGTATATCTCTCATCTCACCCACAGCTATTCACTCAGAATCTACAACCACCTAATGGTAACCCTCTACTGGGGGCTCCTCCAAAGGTTCCTCGACGTACTCCTCTTCCACCCATGGACCAGGAGCACAAACATCAAATGGAGCAGCAGCTCCCTCAGAACCTGCCGACATAAGAAGTACGGCTGAGCATGGAATACTCAGCGGGTACTAAATACTAACCAACAGTCATAGTATACAGATAGCATACATAAAGTAGGAAACAAATTTGCATATATAGAACAGGAACAATTTATATCATACAAGGAAGTAAAGCAATTTATATTCATGCTTGCATTCAGAAAGACTGATAAAACCCTTGAAAACATCGTGCACTTGACTTGACTTGAAATACCCTTTGCGTGATTGGGAACTTGTTAACCGTGTCATGCTTGTCACGCTTGCATCATGCGTGCCATGTCACGTCATGCGTGTCATGCGAGTATCATGCTTGCTTGTTCATAATTTAAACATGTTCACATGCCTAGTTGCCGTTCATAGTCCGTCGCAACTAGTACCCTATATGCAGATGGGTATGCCTAGTTGCCGTTCATAGCCCGTCGCAACTAGCATCCATGCGGAATGTGAATGCTTAGTTGCCGTTCATAGCCCGTCGCAACTAGCATCCATGCGTGTAATGTCATGCAGAGTAATGCGTGTCATGTGATGCTATGCTATGTTATGCGTGTCATGCGATGCTATGCATGTCATGCGAGGGGATGGGAGACCTTTCCCTATGAAATGCATGATTGTCTTGCCCTTGTCAAAAGCGAAGTGAAACATACCGTAGGGTATGTCCCACCTCTAACCACGTTCTTGAAAACCTCGATAAATCATGTCATGCATGCCGTGCTCGTGGGAACCGTGTACATACTTGCATTTAAATTTAAATATGACATTTGGGTAATTTCACAACACATATAACATCAATGATTGAGCAATGTAATATTCATATCATTTAGGGAAAGCAAGAAAACACACTATCATAGGTCCTAGCAATATCCACAATTTATTAGGCATGCCTTTCCCAATTTCCAACTCACTGTATTCACCTTGGTATTTCATCAAACATGGGGTGTGTTCATTATTCACTTAAACCTAGATCATGCTTTTCTAGGTGGGTTATGTTCACATCACACTTGTATGTTCATTATTAGTACAATGCTCTTTCCCATTCGTTCATCACATCATCCACACGGCATCCATTCGCCAACATCCATCTCCATTCACCATTCATACCACCAATCTCATAACACATATATAAGTGAAGGAAAAAAGGGAAGCTATAACTAGGAGGGTAGTAAGAAGTACTGACCTTGATTAAGTGAGGAAGAAATCCCCTTCCAAAAACGACCGTGAGTTGCTGCCCTAGCTTGAGGAGATGCTCCTCACGAGTTTGTGCCTTGATCTTGAAGAAAAATGGGCTTGAGTTAAGCGTGGGTTCACAAACCCCTTGATTTCTCTCCAAAAATGGAAACCCTAGGTTTAGGAATCGCCCTCTCCTCTCTTCTTATCTCCCAATCTCTCTAAGTGTCGACACGAAGCCCTAAAGGCTCGGGCAAGACTCTTAAGGTAAGAGTAAACCGACCAAAAGACCATAATACCCTTACTGAAATTTCTGCAAAAATGCGAGTGCCGAACACGTTGTGCTGTGAACAGTGCTGAACACGTTGTGCTGAACACGTTGTGCTATGAACAGTGCTGAACACGTTGTGCTGTGAACAGTGCCGAACACGTTGTGCTGTGAATAGTGCTGAACACGTTGTGCTGTGAACAGTGCCGAACACGTTGTGCTGTGAACAGTGCTGAACAAGTTGTGCTGTGAACAGTGTTGAACACGTTGTCCGTTGTGTTGTGCGTAGTGCTGAGCTCGTTGTCCGTTGTCTTATGTACAACGTGCCCGTTGTTGCTATACAACGTACCCGTTGTCTGTTGCACAACGGATGCACAACGTATACGTTATCAAAGCTAGAGCTACGTCATCAGAGTACGTCCTTAGTGCCTTCCGACCTACGTCCTTAGTGCATAACCGAGCTACGTCCTTAGTGCATAACCGAGCTACGTCCTTAGTGCCTTCCGAGCTACGATTGCCTGCAGGTCCAGACTGTTTTGTCCATATCTTTTTACTCGTTCGTCCGATTTTGACGATTCAACTTGCGTTGGGTTCGTACTTCGAAAAGGAACATTTCTGACATTTCAGAATTTCCAATTTCTTCGTTATTTATTAAGTATACCTCTTTAAAGGAAAGATGGCAACGAAAGTGTCATGCATTAAATGAAAAAAAGTACGGGGCTCTACAGGCTAGCACCCTTCACTTCGGCTACCAACCTCCTTGACATATAATTATTTCATTTTCTTGTGAGCCAGAGGCTAGTACCCTTCACTTGAGCTACCAACCTCCTCAACATATACTTGTTTCCTTGTTTGATTTATCATGTACAAATACTCTTGGAAAACTTGGTTCATGCATGCATGCATGCGTGCTTGTCAATAGTGGTAACCATGATGACATATATAACATGAAGGATAGTGTATCGCAATTCAATTCATAGTATATGCATGTGAGAATTTGGGTAATCTCCATGGCATTTGGTCCATTCATCATTTGTTGGAATAATTGCATAAGGCCTACTTTCATTTAATTCATTTACTCCTAGTTTAGGCATTTTGTCAAACACATAGCATGCAACATTTCCTTAGTAGTTCATCTTACTCTTTTTAGTGCATATTTTCCATCCAATCATCAAGGTAAGTTCATTATATGTAAAATGTCCATCCACCATTTTCCATTTCACACATCCCACACATCCATACGGCATCCAATCGCCTCAACCCCTCCTCCATCCACACATCACAACATTCATTATTACCTTGTTTACCTTTTATGGGAATAGCACATTTTAAAAGGAAGAAAACATGAAATTAAGAATCACTATTTGAAATGGGAAAACCTAGGTTATGGCTAAGGGAGTTAGTAGAGTGTACTAACCTTGAATCAAGACTTGATCTTGGGTGGAAACCCTTGATTGAAGCTCCAACTTAGAAGAAGGAGGACCCTTGCTTAAAGAATGCTTGAGTGAGGAAGAAACCCTTTGAAGAATGCTGCCCTAGCTTTGGAAAAGACTCCCCACGAGCTTGAGGCTTGGCTGTGAAGGAAAAACCAACTTTATGAAGATTCTTGGATGTTCAAACCCTTCATCTCTTCACCAAGGATGCCGTAAGAGAAAAACCCTCTTCTTCTCTTCCCCTTTCTCTCAAAATACTCTAAGTATGATGTATGGGGACCCAAATGCTCGAGTAAGCCCTTATAGGCAAGGGTTTAACGCCAAAAAGATGAAAAAACCCTTAATGAAATTTCTCCAAAACGCGATATACCGATCAATCGGTGGTTAAGACCGAGCGATCAGTCACCTACTGAGCGACCAGTGTTTTGACCGGACAATCGGTCAAAAACATGCTCTATGGAATTTTTCCACATAAAACAAAGTTAACCAGTCGATAGCTACCTATCGATCGGTTGTAGACCGATCGATTGCTAGTTTGAACCGATCGATCGGTTGTGGCCATATCTTTTGACTCGTTCGTCGGATTTTGATGATTCAACTTGCGTTGGATTCGTCTTTTGAAAAGGAACATTTATGATGTTTTAAAATTTTAAAATTCTCTCTTATTTATTAATTAGACTACGTGAAACGCCAATTAGCTACGAAAGTGCTATTCATTAAGTACGGAAAAGTTCAGGGTGCTACACTTATACCATCTGGTGGATCTACTAAAGTCCAGACGTCATTGTCATACATTCATGGCTTTATTCCATTGAGATGCATCTACATGTAATGTAGCTTCCTAATAAGTGTTAGGATATGTATCCTCATCATGAGGGGTAACTTGATAGACCTCACTATTGTAATACTGAAGTCTATCTGGTGGTCTAGAAACTCTTTCAGACCTTCTTAGTGGAACAAAATTAAAATAGTCTGTAGTAGATGGATTAAGTTCATTTGGGATATTGGTTGTGTTGTCTTTCATCTCATGAAATTCAACCTTTTTCAGAAGATTCATATCTTCCTCCAAGAATGTAGCATGATTCCTAACAACAATTGTTTGGTCTGCCTTGGAGTAGAAATAGAAACCCTTAGTTTCCTTTGGATACCCTACAAAATTTCATTTTTCTGTTCTAGATTCCAACTTGGTAGGTTCGAGCTTGCAAACATACGCATGAAAACCCCATACCGTTAGATGTTGTAAACTAGGTTATCACCCAATCCACAATTCATAGGGTGTAACCGGTATTGATTTAGAAGGAATCCGGTTCAGAGTATAAATGGCCGTTTGTAAAGTATATCCCCCAAGATAAGAAGGTACATCGGGATGGGTCATCATAGATCGAACCATATCTAATAAGGTCCAGTTTCTTCTTTCAGAAACACTATTCTGTTGAGGTGAGGCATGATTTGACCATTGTTAGATAATCTCATTATCCTTTAAGTAATCCATAAAATCGTTCATGAGGTATTCACCACCTCGATCTCATCGAAGTGTCTTTATGCATTTGTTTATTTGATTCTCAACTTCTAATCTAAATTGTTTGAACTTCCAAAAGTGTCAATTTGTGTTGCATCAAATAGACATATCCATATCTAGAATAGTCGTCAGTAAAAGCAAAAAAATACCAGTATTGACCTCGTGCAACAATATTAAATGGACCACTTACATCACTATGCATGAGTCTCAACTTCTCTTCCTACCTTTTTAGGGTAAGACTTCTTGGTCATCTTCCCTTCGAGACATGACTCGCAAGTAGGGAGTGGTTTTACCTTGAGAAATTCAAGGGGACCATCTTTTACCAACCTCTTGATCCTATCAAGATTAAAGTGACCAAGTCTCTTATGCCAAAGATAAGTTGACTCTGTGCAATGTCTCTTCATTCCAGACATTCTAGATGATGAGGCATTGTCACTTAGCAGACTTACATTATTTACCAAAGGAAATATCAAATAAAGACTGTTAATAAGATTACCAGTAATTAAGACCATTCCATCTTTCTTAATCTCAACTATGGAAATAGAAATGACAGAGTATCCACATTGTAAAAGTCTTGAAACTGAAATCAAATTCTTGTGTGCACTAGGCACATAAAAACAATCTTCTAAAATTAAAGTTTTTCCTTGAGGTAAATAAAAAATAAAAACACCTATTGACTTGACTACAACATTTGCACCCGAGCCAACTCTAAGCTTTTGCTCCTGTTTTGTCGGTTTTCTGGTTTCCTTGAATCCCTGCAAACAATTACAAATATGTACAATGGATCCAAAATCCATGCACCATGAATTAGGGGGACCATCCAAAAAATTTGACTCAACAATAATTAGTACTCCAAAGCATCTTATACCTTGAGTACCGGTGCCATCCTTCTTAAGAGTTGTAAGATAAGTCCTATAGTTCCTCTTCTAGTGGCCTATTTTTCCACAATAGAAACATTTTCCTTTACCTTTGTTATCCTTACCAGCATCTCCTGAAGAACCTTTGGCAACTTTTGTCTTGCCCCTGTAGTCTTTAAACTTCCCTTTACCCTTATTCCTCTTTCTATTCTTTTTACACACTAACAGAGGTACAGGTCTTTCAAGAAAGAATTTCACCATCAACATCCTTTCCGATTTGATCTTCCATAGCCAATAGTGAGTCTAAAAACCCACTCAGAGTCATTTTATACTTGTTTATATTGTAATTAACTACAAACAAGTTCAATGACCGAGGGAGTGACTGTAAAATTGTATTGATTTTGGTGATATGATCCATCTCTCCACCATACATCTCCAATTCATTAATATAACCCATCATCTTCATCACGTGTTCTCTGACTGGAATTCCCTCTATCATAACAGTGGTAAGAAGAGATCTTAATGCTGTCTATTTAGCAGACTTTTTCTCTACACCAAACATCTAATGAATGTGTTTTAAAATGTCAAAAGTATTATCCATATCCATACGATGATTATAAAGAATATTGGATAAGGATGATAACACTCATTCTTTGGCTTTTTTATTAGAATGATTTCGTAGATCAGCTTCGACCAACAGATCAAGTGATGACTTCAGAAGAACTATAGGTTTAGGAGTTGTAAAACATTGGTCAAGTTTCTCAGCAAAAAGTACCAAATATATTCTAAATTCTCAGTCAACATAGTTAGTTCCAACTAACTTCTCATCATGTAAAATTTCAATTAGAAGGTGAAAGCCTGTCATGTAGCTCCCTAGACTTTTCTATACTTAATGAATAACACTTTCGTAGCTACTTGGCCTTTCATGTAGTCTAATTAATAAATAAAGGAGAAATTAAAGAATCTGAAATGCTAGAAATGTTCCTTTTTGAAAGACGAATCCAACGCAAGTTGAATCGTCAAAATCCGACGAACGGGTCAAAAGTTATGGCCGAAACAGTAAAAGGAGTCAAAAATCTGTAGAACACCGATCGCTAGGGATCGATCGGTTCAAAACCGATCGCTCGGTCATTATTAGCGATCGATCGGTCCACACCCGATCGATCGGTAGCTATCGACTGGTTAACTTTTTTGTATGGGAAATTTTTCCAGAGAGAGTGTTTTTGACCGATCGCTCGGCCAAGAACACAGGTCGCTCGGAGGCAACCGATCGATCGGTCATAACCACCAATCACTCGGTCTATCGCATTTTGCAGGATTTTCATTAAGGGATTTTTTGATCTTTTGGCCATCACCCTTTGGCTTTATAAGCCTTGCTCGAGTTTTGGGTCCCAACTCACTACACTTAGAGGTATTTGAGGAAGAGGGAGAAGAACCTAGGGTTTTAAGAGGCCCATTTCCATTTGAGAGGGAGAATCAAGGGGTTAAACACCCAACATCATCCCAAAAGGCTTGAATTCATCAAACCCAACCTCAAGCACGTGTGGAGCTCGTTCTCCAAGCTAGGGTAGTGTCTCCCTTAGCATTTTAAGGGTTTTTCTCTTCTTCTTTCAAGGTTAGTACACCCTTCCTAGCTACTATGGTAATAACCTAGAATTTTTTGTGATTATAGTGTTTTGTATCTTCCCATTTGCCCCATTGTGTGGAAATATGCTATATCCCTAAAACATAAACAAGATAAAATGAATAGATGGTAGAATGTATGGATGGAGGAAGGGAATGAGGTGATGGGATGCCATGTTGTGATGTGTTGAATGATGAAAATGGTGGAAGGGTATTGTACACATAATAAATGCACATGTGATGCTTGATGAAATGCTTGAGAAAGAAATTATGAGTTTAAAGGACTAAAAGAAATGTAGGACACCACTTGCTTGGTAAAATGCATGAATGAAAATACCTTGAATTGAATGAAGTTCGAGAAGCATGAATCATGTAGTTTCCCTAAAATGGCTTTTGTGATCATATTTCCATATGCTTGTTTAAATTCTCTTGTGAATGTGATAAGAATGGAAATGCTATATGTTACTTCTCAAATCGTATATGTCATTATGTTTCACAATTGCTATGCACCAGCACACATGTATATGGAGAAATGTCAAGGAGGTTGGTAGCCCGGTTAAGGGTGCTAGCCTCTTGCTCATAAGAGAATGGTATTCTCAAGGAGGTTGGTAGCCCAGGGATATGCGGCTGCTAACCTCTGGCTCATAAGAAATGTTCAAAAGTATTGTATTGTCAAGGAGGTTGGTAGGCCAGGGATATGCAGGTGCTAACCTCTGGCTCATAAGAAATGTTCAAAAGTATTGTATTGTCAAGGAGGTTGGTAGCCCAGGACTGCGCAGGTGCTAACCTCTGGCTTATAAGAAGGATGTGAACTATCAAGGAGGTTGATTAACCTTTGGCTCATAAGTATGGTATTGAAATTGTCAAGGGGGTTGGTAGCCCAGGATTGTGCGGGTGCTAACCCTTCGCTCATAAGAAAAGAGTCTAAAGTGTTGTACTATCAAGGAGGTTGGTAGCCCAGGGTTGTGCGGGTACTAACCTCTGGCTTATAAGAAATATGGAAGGAACTCATGTGTTTTATAGATATGGTTGGTTCTCATTAGAGTTGTGATTTAATAATTGGTTATGTATGATGTTGTTTTAAATGAGTATGAACTGTATCTTCCAGTACTTGCATATAATGCTTTGCTCATTATTATTATTGTTAGCTAAGAGCTTGTACTCGCTGAGTATTCCATGCTCAGCCATACTTTTATGTTGGCAGGTATACGAGTCCCTTTCGCCATTTATGCCCCGGGTCCTTGGGTTGAGGAGGACTACGGCGAGGAAGAACCTCATGAAGATTTGGTAGTTGAGCCTCAGACTGAGGTGAGAGACTTGGACCATTGGCCCCACAAGAGTGACTATTGAGTCAGATAGAGTTGTATTTTGTCTTTTGTGTTTTTGATAGGTGGGCATGTCCAACTTTAGATGTCATATTTTGTATCAACTTGGAATACTTGTTAAGTTTATAGAGGAAAAGAAAAAGTTGGTGGTATTTCCGCCATATTTTAGCTTCCGCACTCTGTATTATATTTCCATTAGAGCATGTTATACCTTGTTCATTGCAGGATGGTTTGCCAGGTTATGTATAGTCACACCTAAAGTATCCCTTAACTCCTAGGAGGTATTTTGGGACGCGACATATCATGATCTAATCAAATGACAAAATCAAGATAGTATTAGGGATCTATTGATTTCATTTAATACTATTAGATTATGGGTCTGTTTCTAATAGTATTGCCAATATAGGAAGAATTAATTGGTATCAAATACCTAGTCATTGGCTTAATGTAATCCCGCCATTGGGCGCAATATTACATCGCCTTGAGTAGGCAGATAGAATCTATCTTCTCCACTTTCACGTATTTTATCTTGTGAATCTTGGAGCATTCGATCTTCTGTCTGATCTATAAAGGATGTTACACTCAAGCTTTGATGTTACTGTATGACATCTCTTATTCATGTGCCCATCCACCATGAACATAATAAACACCTAGCAAAAGCTCACGTTTTGGCGTTGTTGCTCCCACTATTTGCTTATAAAGCTTTCACCATGTTTTCACATAGGTGAGAGGGATTGGGCCTGGCTTTGGCCTGTCAGCTTACTCACACTCCCCACTATAAGAGCATATAGTGTATGGTAGAAGATCATAATACTTATGGAATTATCCTGTAGCGACTCGGAATTTTAATATAATAAAATTTTGGATTATCGGTCCTTAATTGAGGTTAATTAGTTGTGTGTTTGATAAATTTGTGTAAAGTAGGTATTACTCGGAATTGGGTTGCACTGCTACGAAATTAGTGTTTTTCTCTGATCTATGCACATAGTGTGCCAGTCAGCTATCCCGACGTCCACCTATCGTTTCGATTCAGTTGCACATCAATGCGCGAAACCCCAAAGGTCCTATGTATGGAAACATCGAGAAAATCAGGGAATTCGTAGTGTATCGAATTTCGATTGGGGCTCTATATTTAGCGAGCTTTCTAATCGAAATCCGTGCGGATTGTCCCACTACATGCTGGAAGGCCATGGGGACAACCGTCTGTCATTTCGGCAGTTTATTATCTCATATGGCGAAACCCCAGTGTGTTTTGTATCAGAAATTGGAAAATTTGTGGGTTTTACAAATTCTTCCGGTCGCAGTTTTTGACAGTCAAAACTCATCGGATTTCCCAAAATTTTGCCAGCAGGTGTCAGACTACCCCAAGATCGATCACCTGAAGTTTTGTCAAAATCGAAAATCATATGGTATGGTTTCGGAATGTCTTTCGGCGACATTACCGGAAATCGGTCGCGATTCGCAAGCTGCGACACGTGTCTTGGCTCAGGCTAACACGTGGCACCTTCGAAGCGACACTTGGTGCGCATGTGTGGGTTAGGCTAATCTATAAATAGTAGAGCACCCCCCAGCGATATCTCTCATCCTAGTGAGAGAGAGGCGAAGCCCTGCCGAATTTTCTAGAGAGAGAAACATTCTAGAGAGAGAAAGGGAATTTTCTAGAGGGAGAAAGTCTCGAGAGAGAGATAAAGAGGCGTATCTTGACATTTTTGGATGTGCTGAGCGAATTGGCGGCATCTATTTCATCTCTCGGAGCTTTGAAACACGTGTACCAGAGGTAATAAAAACCCTTTCTTATCTATTTTTCATTCCGCTAGATAAATTATGCGAATTGTGCTGTTTATATCAGACCCTTTCTGAGCACTGATCATGCTCAAATTGTTACTCTAAATTTATCTTCCTAATCTGTAAATCATATCAAAATTTCACCACGATCTAAAGGTTGGATTGGATGATATGAATTTCTAAATGAAAACCTAGTCTGCTATTTTTAAGGCTAACAGTACGATTTTCCTAATTATAGGGAACCTTTCTGAGCTTTGATCATTTTCAAATTTTTACTCTAAATTTATCTTCCTAATTTATAAATCATATCAAAATTTCACTCCGATCTGATGGTTGGATTGGATGATATGAATTTCTAAAGGAAAACCAATGCTGCTGTTTTTAAGGCAAACAGTACGGTTTTCCTAATTATAGGGAAACCTCCTGTCTCAGATCATGCTATAAATTTTAGCACAAATTAACCTTCCTAATCTGTAAATCATATCAAAATTTCACTACGATCTGATGGTTGGATTGGAAGGTATGAATTTCTAAAAGAAAACCTAGTCTGATGTTTTTAAGGCTAACAGTACGATTTTCCTTATAATAGGGAACCCTCATGATCTTAGATCATGCTATAAATTTTACCACATATGTATCTTCCCAATCTGTAAATCATATCAAAATATCACTATGATCTGATGGTTGGATAGGATGATATAAATTTCTAAAGGAAAACCTAGTCTTTTGTTTTTAAGGCTAACAGTACGGTTTTAATCATTACAGGGAACCTTCCTTATCTCAGATCATGCTCATATTTTTACCGTATTGCGACCTTCCTACTTTATCAATCATATCAAAATTTCAATGAGATCTGATGGTTGGATTTGACAATAGGTACACTTCTTTTTAACCATGCATACGTTTACGTTTAGCTCAGCTTGGCCCTGCCTCCTCCTCTCCCAGGCTTCTTGGAGCTAGGTTTTTATTCCACATCTCCTGTCCTGATCTACGACCACCCTGCCCCTCCAGCTCCCATTTTAGCTTATCCTTCTTCTGTCATCGGGGATGGGAACCTTGGTAGGAATTAAGGAGAATTTCTAATTAAAACCTAGTCTGTCGTTTTAGGAACAACAGTATGGTTTTGATAATTACAGAGCCCCTTCCTGATCTCAGATCTTTATTCAACATTATGCTTGTCATGGTGTGTTAAAATGGGTTGTATGTACTTGTATGGGGGGTATAAGAACTGAGCAGAGGGGCATAGCCCTCGGTTTCGAATTGAATAACTCGGAATTTAGGTTCGACGATCGATTGGGTGACCAATTGCTAAGCGATTTGTTAATTTGACATGGCATGTGTATATGATGGGATGATTATTTTGATATTGGAATAGTTAGGTTCGTAGTGTTTAGACCTCCGTGACTGATATTCGGGGAGTGAGTGGATATTATCCATAGATCCTCTTTGACTAGGTCTAGAGTAGTGATTGTGTATAGTCTGGAATCTTCGGATTCGTAGTTAGTTGAGCCGGCATGCTCAAGCGTTGTCACAATTGGTTGAACTGGGAGATGTCGGAGTCCTAAAAGATGTCTAAAGTGACTGAGCATTATATAGTGTATTGACCGGGGTTCCTCTATTGTTGGGTCCGAAGAGGCAGCGCTTTGCCAATCGGGGTTCCTTCTAGGTGGTACGTCATGGAGAGACGGTGTACAGTAAGTCCCGGGGTGCCTCCAGTGAATAGCCAGAAGATGACGGTAGACAAGTTGGCTGGGATTCCTTCATGACTGATAACCAGTGAGATGGCGGTGTGTATACACAGTAGGTGCTGTCAGTCAGAGTATATGTGGTAAGTCCTTGGAGGATGATTACCCTAGTTGTGTAGAATCTTCAGGATTCTAGTCTGTGTGGGTTGGGACACCCAAGGGTTGGTCATGTTCGGGTAAATACCGGAACAGTATCCAGGAGTCTGGATGACTCAAGTTATGATGTGACCGGATAATGTCGGAATTGTGTTGAGCTTGGAATGATCGAGCTCGAATAGGGTATAGAGACCACTCTATGATGAACATGTATGGGCTAAAGGCCGGTTAACAGAGTCTCAAGACTCAGAGTAAAACATGGTTGATGATTGAAACAAATAACTTGGTAAAAGAAATACATGTTGCATAACGAACTCCATAATTGGGAAAGATATTCGAGATTGGGAATCTCGTGTTGGGTGCGATGGCCCTGTTTGACTGAGGGTCACAATATAACTTGGATATATTACTAAATTGTATCATGAACCGGCTTATGTATATTATGTGTTTATTGATGCTTTGCTATAATGTGGAAGATATTATAGATGGATTGTGGTTTTTTTTATTGGGCTTCATAGCTCACTGACGTTTCATATCAACAGATACTGGAGCGAACGAGTAGTAGGTGTGGATCCTACACCTTGTACTTTTGCCTTTGGATAGAGACTTGTCCCGGGGCGTTAATGGCGCCTCCGTTTTGTAAAACATACACAATGGTAAATAATATACAGGTATTTTTTTTGTGGTTGATGGCTATTGTGACGACCAGAGTTTATGTTGCTCTATGTGAGTAAAGTTTAAATTTTTCCGCATTTGTGCGGTAAAGTCTTCCGTTGAGCTGGTATGAACGATCGAGAACGCATCTCGGGACACTACTCCAGTAGGCTCGGGTTCGGCGTGTCATAATTGGTGTCAGAGCCAATAGCAATAACCATCACACAAATCATACTTGAGCATAACATACCTAAGAACTGTTGGATAGGCGATCCCTTAGAGATTAATTCGATATTCCTAGTTTAGTGATTGTTGTACATGTCATGTTTCGAAATCAGACATTGATTTGGAATATGTGCATGTGCAGGAATGGCAAGCACCGAATTTCCACAAAGAGGGAGATAGCTCTGTTTGAGTGGGCGGTGACCATGCAAAGAAAACATCATGCTGGATGGTCATCTTACCGCACTGTACACCTAAAGGCGGTACGACCACTCCGTAAGGGATTGACCGCACGAGCAATGCGCGAATCCCTGAGAAAGAGCGAGATTGATTGGGTATTGAGAGAGGCTAGACCTAAGACAGAGGACCCAGCACCGCAGGAGGATAGTGTAGCAGTCTCACTGATAGAGGTTGGGACTTACGGAGTATAGGATCATAGGGAAAGAGCGTGGTGCATCTGTATCGTTTTGGCGTTTTGGAGTATAATAGATGCCCTACTCGGTCTTTCCATCATGAGATCACTTTTTGTATGTGTACAGCTATAGGATGTTTTGTATACGCTGGTGTACTACTATACTGTACAGTGTTGCCTTGTATATCTTAGTAATGAAATGAATGAAATGTTTCTTTTTGACTATTGAACTCTTGTGTACATTTATTTTTATTTCATTACATTTATAAAGCGTTTACTATGGTATAATTATAGGAAAACCATGCCACCTCGGTGAGCCCCCGAGAATACTTTGGCCGGAGCCTTTGAAGCCATCTCGGCTCTAGCTAATTTAATTCAACAACAACAAACCCAGAATAATAACAGAAATGGGAATGGCAATGGTAGTCGTCCTATCGCTACCATACCAGAACATGGGCATGCGTCAAGACTTGGACCGTCAGCTTTCTCAGGGGCCACAGATCCACTGAAGGCGGAGAACTGGATTAGGGGATTGGAAAAGATCTTCTGGGCTATAGCATTACCCGAGAACACGCAGTCGGAATTTGCTATATTCATGCTTGAAGGGGAGGCCAAGCACTGGTGGACAATAGTGGAACGAACAATCCCACCTAATCAGAGGCCCGTGACTAGGGCAAAGTTTGTAGAGTTATTTTATGAGAGGTATTTCTCTGCCTCGATGAAGAAGAAGAAGGAGATAGAGTTTCTTCAATTAACTTAGGGAAACATGACCGTGAGTGAGTACGAACAAAGATTCAACCAACTCTCTAGATTTGCCGCGAAGTTTGTGAAGGATGAGCAATGGAGAGTTGAAAATTTGAGGAAGGTTTAAAGCCACCAATTAAGGGAAAGTTGGCAGCCCAATGATTTACTGTGTTTTCTAAGCTTTTAGACAGAGCGCTCCGAGTGGAGCAAGTACACAAGGAAATGTTTCTATCAACTCTAGGGAAGAATAAAGGACCAGCTAAGAAACCCTGGGACAAAAAGAACAACACCAATCGGTTCGCTAGAAAAATAAAATTTGATGATGTGAAGGGCCAAGGATCTGTAGGAGGATCTGTACCAAAATGTGCCAAGTGTGGGCAAGCTCACTTGACCAAGGATTACAGAGGACAAGGTTGTTTTCAGTGTGGAAAGCTTGGCCACTTCAAGAGAGACTGCCCTCAATCGAAGCCACTAGCCCTGGAGGGTGGGAAAGGTCGAGTTTTCGCTATCACGCAAGAGGAAGCTCAGCAGGCCGAAGGCGTTATTGAAGGTAAATTCCTAATTTTTCAAAAGCCTACATATGCACTAAAAATTTGGAGGCATTATCTTTATGGAGAGAAGTTGATGATCTATAGTGATCACAAGAGTTTAAAGTATCTATTCTCCCAAAAAGGAACTCAATATGTGACAACGTAGATGGATAGAATTCTTGAAAGATTATGACTATGTAATCCAGTATCATCCTGGTAAGGGTAAAGTGGTTGCTGATGCCCTGTGTAGAAAGACAGTTGAATCTGTAGCATATATGAGGGCAGAGCGATGGAAGATGATCGAAGAATTCAAGAGTTGGAATCTGAGTCTAGGATTCCAGGGTAATAGTGCCAAGTTGGCTAGTATTTAGGCCAAGCCAGTGTTGTTACAAAAGATTCAAGAAGCACAGTTGGAAGATCAGGAGATCAAAGTTATCAGAGATAAGATTCTTCAAGGAAAAATGGGTGATTTTGAAGAATCTGAAGATGGAATACTTCGATTCAAAGGACGAATCTGTGTGCCTGGAAACCCTGAGTTGAAAAATGAACTGCTCAATGAGGTGTATCGATCTCATTTTGCGGTGCACCCTGGAAGTACGAAGATGTATCAGGATATGAAGAATAACTACTGGTGGAATGGCATGAAGAGAGAAATTGTAGAGTATGTATATCGATGCCTTATTTGTCAGCAAGTCAAGGTAGAACATCAGAAACCACCTGGATTGTTAAATTCATTGCTTATCCTCGAGTGGAAATGGGAGCATATTACAATGGATTTTGTGGTGGGGTTACCAAAAACAAGGAGTGGACACGATGCCGTTTGGGTGATAGTTGATCGAATTGACGAAATCGGCTCACTTTCTCGCTATCAAGGATACCATAACCCTGGAACATTTATCAAAGTTGTACATCAAGGAGATTGTGAAGCTACATGGTGTGCCAGTATCTATTGTGTCAGATCGCTATCCGTGATTTACTTCCCGATTTTGGAGGAGCTTGCAGGAAGCTTTGGGTATACAGCTAAACATGAGTACAGCTTATCATCCACAAACCGACGGACAGTCCGAGCGCACGATACAAACTCTAGAAGATATGATGTGCACTTACAGTCTGGACTTTCATGGTAGCTGGGATGATCACTTGCCATTGATTGAGTTTGCATATAACAATAGTTACCAGGCAAGTATTCAAATGGCTCCGTATAAGGCCTTGTATGGTCGGAGCTGTCGGTCTCCGGTATGTTGGACTGAAGTAGGAGAGCATAAGCTACTGGGACCTGAACTGGTACAGGAAACAACGAAAAAAATCAAGTTGATTCGATCCAGGTTATTGGCTGCACAGAGTCGTCAGAAGAGTTATGCAGATGGAAAGCGTCGAGACTTGGAATTTCAAGTCGGCGACCATGTCTTCTTGAAGATCTCTCCGTCAAAAGGCATTATTCGATTTGGAAAGCGGGGGAAGTTAAGTCCGCAATTCATTGGACCTTTTGAAATTTTGGCTAAGGTGGGGGCCGTAGCATATCGTCTGGCATTGCCACCAGAGTTAGAGAGGGTTCACCATGTGTTTCACATATCCATGCTGAGGAAATATATACCTGATCCTTCGCATGTGATTCGATATGAACCACTTCAAGTTTGAGAAGACTTGTCTTTTGAGGAAAAGCTAGTGCAAATATTGGACCGCAAAGAACAGGTGTTACAGAATAAATCAATCCAGCTGGTTAAAGTATTATGGCAACATCACAGTATTGAAGAAGCTACTTGGGAACTGGAGGATGCCATCAGATGCAATCATCCTCAGTTGTTTCCTGCTTAAGATATATTTTGTATGTAAATTTCGAGGATGAAATTTATGTAAGGTGGGGAGATTATAGTGACCCGGAATTTTAATATAATAAAATTTTGGATTATCAGTCCTTAATTGAGGTTAATTAGTTGTGTGTTTGATAAATTTGTGTAAAGTAAGTATTACTCGGAATTGGGTTGCACTACTACGAAATTAGTGTTTTTCTTTGATCTGTGCACATAGTGTGGCGGTCGGCTATCTGGACGTCCACCTATCGTTCCGATTCAGTTGCACATCAATTTGCGAAACCGCGAAGGTCCAGTGTGTGGAAACATCGAGAAAATGAGGGAATTCGTAGTGAATCGAATTTCGAATGTGGCTCTATATTTAGCGGACTTTCTAATCGAAATCCGTGCGGATTGTTCCAGTACATGCTGGAAGGCCATGGGGACGACCGTCTGTCATTTTTGCAATTTATTATCTCATATGGCGAAACCCCAGTGTGTTTTGTATCCGAAATTGGAAAATTTGTGGGTTTTCTGAATTCTTCCGATCGCACTTTTTAGCAGTTAAAACTCATCGGATTTCCCCAAAATTTTTACAGCAGGTGTCAGCCACCCCAAGATCGATCACTTGAAGTTTTGTCGAAATCAAAAATCATATGGTATGGCTTCGAAATGACTTTCGGCGACATTACCGGAAACCGGTCGCGATTCGCAAGCCGCGACACGTGTCTCAGCTTAGGCCAACACGTGGCACCTTCTAAGCGACACTTGGCGCGCATGTGTGGGTTAGGCTAGTCTATAATTAGTAGAGCACCCCCCAGCGATATCTCTCATCCTAGTGAGAGAGAGGCGAAGCCCTGCCGAATTTTCTAGAGAGAGAAACATTCTAGAGAGAGAAAGGGAATTTTCTAGAGAGAGATAAAGAGGCGTATCCTAACATTTTTGGACGTGTTGAGCGCATTGGCGGCGTCTATTTCATCTCTCAGAGCTTCGAAACATGTGTATCAGAGGTAATAACAACCCTTTCTTATCTATTTTTCATTCCACTAGATAAATTATATGAATTGTGCTATTTATATCGGACCCTTTCTGAGATCTGATCTTGCTCAAATTGTTACTCTAAATTTATCTTCTTAATCTATAAATCATATCAAAATTTCACTGCGATCTGATGGTTGGATTGGATGATATGAATTTCTAAAGAAAAACCTAGTCTGCTGTTTTTAAGGTTAACAGTACAGTTTTCCTAATTATAGGGAACCTTTATAAGCTCTGATCATTTTCAAATTTTTACTCTAAATTTATCTTCCTAATCTGTAAATCAGATCAAAATTTCACTGCGATCTGATGGTTGGATTGGATGATAAGAATTTTAAAAAGAAAACCTAGTCTGCTGTTTTTAAGGCTAATAGTACGGTTTTGATCATTACAGGGAACCTTCCTTATCTCAGATCATGCTCAGATTTTTACCATTTTTCGACCTTCCTACTTTTTCAACCATATCAAAATTACAATGAGATCTGATGGTTGAATTTGAAAATATGAATTTCTAATTAAAACCTAGTCTGCCGTTTTAGGAACAACAGTTGGTTTTGATAATTACAGAGCCCCTTCTTGATCTCAGATCTTTATTCAACATTATGCTTGTCATGGTGTGTTAAAATGGGTTATATGTACTTGTATGGGGAGGTATAGGAACTGAGCAGAGGGGCGTAGCCCTCGGTTTCGGGTTGAATAACTCAGAATTTAGGTTCAGCGATCGATTGGGTGACCAATCCCTAAGCGATTTGTTGACTTGACATGGCATGTGTATATGATGGGATGATTATTTTGATACTGGAATAGTCAGGGTCGTAGTATGTAGACCTTCATGACTGATAGTCGGGAGTGAGTCTATTACTATCCATAGATCCTCTTTGATTTGGTCCAGAGTAGTGATTGTGTATAGTCTGGAATCTTCGGATTCGCAGTTAGTTGAGCTGGCATGCTCTAGCGTTGTCACAATTGGTTGACCTGGGAGATTTCAGAGTCCTAAAAGATGTCTAAAGTGACTAAGCATTATATAGTGTATTGACCGGGGTTCCTCTATGGTTGGGTCCGAAGAGGCAGCGCTGTGCCGATCGGGGTTCCTTCTAAGTGGTACGTCATGGAGAGATGGTGTCCAGAAAGGCCCGGGGTGCCTCCAGTGAATAGCCAGAAGATGACGGTAGAAAATTTGGCCGGGGTTCCTTCATGACTGATATCCAGTGAAATGACGGTGTGTATACACAGTAGGTGCTGTCAGTTAGAGCATATATGGTAATTCATTGGAGGATGATTACCCTAGTTGTGTAGAATCTTCAGGATTCTGGTCTGTGTGGGTTGGGACACCCAAGGGTTGGTCATGTTCGGGTAAATACTGGAACAGTATTCAGGAGTCTGGATGACTGAAGTTATGATGTGACCGGGTAATGCCGGAATTGTGTTGAGCTTGGAATGATCAAGCTCGAATAGGGTATAAAGACCACTCTATGATGAACATGTATGGGCTAAAGGCCGGTTAACAGAGTCTCAGGACTCGGAGTAAAACATGGTTGATGATCGAAACAAATAACTTGGTAAAATAAATACATGTTACATAACGAACTCCATAATTGGGAAAGATATTCGAGATTGGGAATCTCGTGTTGGGTGCGATGGCCCTGTGTGACTGAGGGTCACAATATAACTTGGATATATTACTAAATTGTATCATGAACCGGCATATGTATATTATGTTTTTATTGATGCTTTGCTATAATGTGGAAGATAGTATAGATGGATTGTGGTTTTTTTTATTGGGTTTCATATCTCACTGACGTTTCATGTCAACAGATACTGGAATGGACGAGTAGTAGGTGTGGATCATGCGCCTTGTACTTTTGTCTTTGGATAGAGACTTGTCCCGGCGCGTTAGTGGCGCCTTCGTTTTGTAAAACAGACATAGTGGTAAATAATATACAGATATTTGTTTTGTGGTTGATGGCTATTATGATGACCAGAGTTTATGTTGCTCCATGTGAGTAAAGTTTAAATTTTTACGCATTTGTGCGGTAAAGTCTTCTATTGAGTTGGTATGAACGACCGGGCACGCGTCTTGGGATACTACTCCGGTAGGCACGGGTTCGGGGTGTCACATATCCCAAGCCTTATATACACATGACATATAGGCCAATTATTTTAGCAAAATAAAACATGAATAAACATATGTTCATATCATCTCATGATAAACTAAACAAGTATCATCTCATAACAAATATACAACAATAATGATTATATGAGATTAATTGCTATGAGTCAATAAAATAAAATGCATGAATGCAAGAGAATGAGGTAAGAATAAAGGCAACTCACAAACAGCTTCGCGATCCCTTGCTTTATCATCTCATCGAGATCCTTCTCGCATAAATGGGAACTTATGAGGTTAACCAGATTTTCATTCGCCCTTTATCAGGGAAACTGAATGAATCTACCCTTTACAAATTGCTAAAACCTTCTACATATGTCTTTGTAATCTTCCATTTCTATGAGAGGAGAAATTTTTAAGAACTTTAAGTGTTGAGAAGTGGGATTCCTAAGTCGGATATGTTAAAATCCTGTTTACTGAACTCCATTTGCAGATCAGTTAACTTTAGGGGTAATTGGTCAATGAATAAAGAAGAATTTGGAAATTCTGAAACGCCAGAAATGTGCCCCTTCGAAATTCGAATCCAACGTAAGTTGAATCGTCAAAATCCGACAAACGAGTCAAGTTATGGCCAAAATACTGAAACGCGTTTTTGCAGAGAACCGATCGCTAGAGCGATCAATCGGTCCAAAACTGATCGCTTGGTTCAAAGTAGCGATCGATCGGTCCACAACTGATCTATCGGTAGCTATCGACTGGTCAACTAATTTGTATGGGGAATTTTTCCAGAGAGGGTGTTTTTGACCGATCGCTCGATCAAGAACACTGGTCGCTCGGTAGGCGACCGATTGCTCGGTATTGACCACCGATCGATCGGTCTATCGCATTTTGCAGAAATTTCATTAAGGGTTTTTTTGTCTTTTGGGAATTTTCACCTTGCCTATAAAGGCTTGCTCGAGCCTATGGGTTTCATAAACCCTTAGGGTAGCATTTTAAGAGAGAGTTGAGGAGAGGAAGAGAGTTTCTAATGTAGGGTTTTAAACTTGAGGAGAAATCAAGGGTTTGGCTACACAAGATCATCCCATTGACTTGGATTCTCCAAATCCGACTTCAAACACGTGAAGAGCACGTTCTCCAAGCTAGGGCAGAGTTCATCCTTGTCATTTCAAGGGTTTTTCTTCTCTTCTTCAAAGTCGGTACCCTATACTACCCTTCTAGTTCATCTATTATCTTTCTTTTCCTTCATTATATGTTTTTCCCTACATTTCTAAACAAGATGAGGAGATGGGATGAATGGATGGTTGTTGGATGGGAATGGGCAATTGGATGCCGTGTGTATGTGTGGTGATGAACGAAAATGGAAAGGGTATTGTATTAATAAAAAATACACATGTATGCCATGAGCTTAACCCACCTAGAAATCCAAGATTTAGGTGTTAACCATAATACACATACCATGTGTTTGATGAAATGCCATAATGAAGAGAATGATGATTTGTTATTAGAAAATGCATGTTTAAATGTTTATGGAATTGTTAGGGCTTATGATAGTGTGATTTCTTGCTTTCCCTAAATTCCATGAATGTTTACTTGTTCAAATTGCAATATTCTATGTATTGATGAAATCCCCAAATGTCACATTTAATTTCAAATGAAAGTATGCACACGATTCCACGAGCACGGCATGCATGACATGATTTACCGATGATTTTTCAAGAATAAGGATGTTAGAGGTGGGACATATCTTACGATATATTTTACCTCGCTTTTGACAAGAGGACAAGAACAAGCATTGCATAGGAGGGAGTTTACACTTCCCTCCCTTCCACGAGGGGTCTCCCCTCACTCATAAGCGAATTGCATTAAAGAAGGGCCTCCCTTCCTTCTCAAGTGCATGTCACAAGTGTATCTCACAAGTTATATGATTTCACGCAAGCATGATCACAAGCAAGAACATGACATGACAAGTTGCATTCATATAGGAAGAGGGGTCTCCCCTCCCTCACAAGTAGCATGAACATGTTTATTTTCCAATCAAACAAGCATGACACGCATGACACGATACGGTATAATAAGACAAGACACATGACAAGACAAGTTTTCAAGCAAAATAGTAATCTAGTCAAGATAAGCGCACGATATTTTCACGGGTTTTATCAGCTCTTATATGATTCAAGCATGAACTATAAACTGTTTTTTTTCCTTGTGAATCATATGAACTACTTCCTGCCTTATTCCATTCCTATGTTGCTATGACTGTTGGTTAGTATTTGGTACACGCTGAGTATTCCATGCTCAACCGTATGTTTATGTCGGCAGGTAATGAGGGAGCTATTGCTCCATTCGACATCTGTGCTCTTGGCCCCTGGGTAGGAGAGGAGTTCGTTGAGGAACCTGTGGAGGAACCTCCAGTAGAGGGCTACTATTAGGTAGTGGTAGATTCTGAGTGAGTGAGCCATGGGTGAGAGTGAGGGAGTATATTCATGTATTTTTGGTGGGCCTGTCCGCACTTTCTTTGGCAAATTTCATTTTGTTCAAACTTGGGTCATGTATATGTATATGTACTTAGAGGTTTGGTTAGTCTTCCAGTGTGCTTTGTAGTATGTTTCCATTATTATGTCCTCTTTGTATATGCTCTAGGTACTTTTGCAGGTTGGTTTGTCAAGCAAGTCATGATGAGTCGTCCAAGATTCACTCTAACTCCTAGGGTGGATTTTGGGTCACGACAAAAACTATAGAACTTCAGAACTGTAGAGCTCCAGATTTTCTATAAACGTTGTTCATGTACAAGCACTGTTCATGTGAGTGAATAGTGCTGAGGGCATTAGTATTGGAAGGGCCAAAGACCTTTATTATAAGTTGGGTTTGGTTAATGAGAGTGAGGGTTTCCTCATGGCCTGAGTGTGATGTGAGTTTAGTGTATGAATCAAGGGGTATATGGTGTTTTGGGAAAACATGCAAATAGTATAAAAAAAAAACATACTCTAAGCGTTAAGTGAATAATGCTGTGAATAATGTCAAATTAAGGGATTTTGTAGCGGCCAGGGCCTCCCATGCATATGGGTCATACCCAAAGGGTTACCTTGGTTTGGTGTAAGAACCTAGGGTCGTGAGTTATGAGAATGGAATAGGGGTTGGATTCAAGGTAGATGGGGTATGAAATACCGTAAGTGTTATGGTGTTAAGGTGACATGGATCTTTGTGTTCATGGATGTTTCGTTCCATGGATGTGTTAGAACTTGTGTTAGTGTCCTAAATACCTTAATGAATAACTTAAGGATGTTAAAACAAGAGTGTGAAACACTCTAAGTGATCAAAATATGATCGAAGTTGAAAGGAAGAAAAAGGTCTTCACATACCCTTCACTTTAGGGAAGTGTAGTTTTCTCACCGCTGAATAGAATAGAGCAATTCTTGAATTTTTGGGAAGGTATTGGAACCCTCTTCGAGGTTCATCTTGATCACTTTTCTGTATTTTGAGTCAGGGTTAAGTTAAACGTCCGATTTCCGAAATCGGATCTACTGCAAAAACGGGTTGATGAAACCCATTTGCATATCCTTCGGATTGGAGCCATTTTTGGTAAATAAAAACTCAAGATTAGTATTTTATAAAGCACTAAAGTTGTTCCCCTTCAAAAGATGAATCCAACGCAAGTTGAATCGTCAAAATCCGACGAGCGAGTCAAAAGTTATGATCGAAATACGAAAACGCAAAAATCTGGAAACCTTTTGTAAAAGTTGTGATCATTCGTATGAGACTTATAAATGATCGTAGCGATGCTACGAATGATCGTAGAGTTGCTACGATCGATCATAATGCCTCCAAAATGCTATAAACCCACTGGGAAACCTACGATCGATTGTAGGAAGCCTACAAACGATCGTAGGCACGTGAACCAGAATTTTTGTGTGAGTTTTCTTCGGGGTTTCAACCCCTTTGGGTATAAATGGACAACCATTTTGGGGGTTGTGGGTAACCTAAAACCTAAGGGAGATTGAGAGAGAAAGGGGAGAAAATCTAGGGTTTCCAAAGGAGGATTTCTCTCAAGATCAAGGAAACCTCCAAATTCAACCTTCAAGCTTCTCAAAGACCAAAAGGGGAGCAAGATCGTGCAAGCCAAGGCTTTTCTCACGAGCTAAGCCACAAGTAAACAATCACAAAAGGGATTTCGTGGGAAGATCAAGAGGAGCTCGAATCCTCTTCGCCAAGGCCATTCAAGCTTGGATCTCGGGTCCAAGGCATCCTCAAGTGGAGATTTGATTTCCTTAAGGTATAACACTCTACTAGTTTTTCATGTTGTGATTCCTCCATGATTTTTAGTATGATAAGCCCTTGTTTGGATGATTGAAGTATAATAACATGCTACCTAACTTGGTTATGATTCCCTTATGCATATTATGTCTTGATGTATGATTTTGTTCAAATAAGATAAAAAGGAAGGGTTAGACAAAGAGAATGTGAATACACTCTCTATGTCGCGACCCAAAACCCACCCTAGGAATTAGAGTGAACTTTGGACGACTAATCATGACTTACATGACTTGCTTGACAAATCATCCTACAAAAACCCACAGAGCATATACAAAAGAGGACATAAATAGCGGAAATGTACTCTAACATGGCACAGCGGAAGACTTAACCAAACCTCTATGTATATATATGTGTGATCCAAGTTTATACAAAAAGATACACAAAAGAAAGTATGGACAGGCCCACCAAAATACATGAACATATATCTCTCAACTCACCCACAGCTATTCACTCAGAATTTACCACCTCTAATAATAACCCGCTACTGGAGGTTCCTCTACCGGTTCCTCAACGTACTCCTCCTCCATCCATGGGCTCGGAGCACAGATATCAAAAGGAGCAGCTGCTCCGCAGTCACCTGCCGACATAAGAAGTACGGCTGAGCATGGAATACTCAGCGGGTACCAAATGCTAACCAATAGTCATAGCAAAACCATAGTAGTATAGAAAGCAGGAAGCAATTCACATATATAAAGCAGGAACAATTCATATCATCACAAGAAAGTAAAGCAGTTTATAATCATGCTTGCATTCATAAAAGCCGATAAAATCCTTGAAAACATCATGCACGTGACTTGACTTAAAACACCCTTTTTCATGCTTGAAAACTTGTCTTGTCTTGTCGTATCATGTCGTGTCATGCTTACTTGGAAAAATAAACTACTTGTGAGGGAAGGGAGACCCTTCTTCCTAAATGCTCATGCTTGCCATGTCATGTTCCATGCTTGCTTGGAAAATAAACGACTTGTGAGGGAAGGGAGACCCTTCTTCCTAAATGCTCATGCTTGCCATGTCATGTTCCATGCTTGCTTGGAAAGTAAACTACTTGTGAGGGAAGGGAGACCCTTCTTCCTAAATGCACTTGCGAGGGAAGGGAAACCCTTCTTCATGATATGTACTTGCAATGGAAGGGAGAGCCTTCATCATGATATGCAACTTGTTCTCTTGTCAAAAGTGAGATAAAAAATATCGTAGGATATGTCCTACCTCTAATTCTCGTGCTTGAAAACCTCGGTAAATCATGTCATGCATGCCGTGCTCGTGGAATCGTGTGCATACTTTCATTTGAAGTTAAATATGACAATTGGGTAGTTCACAATGCATATAACATCAATGATTTGAGCAAGTCAATATTCATGCAATTTATGGAAAACAAGGAAACACACTATCATAGGCCCTAGCAACTTCCAAAATCAATTGAGCATGCATCTCTTAATTTACAACTCATTTTATTCACCTTGACATTTCATCAAACATGGGGTGTGTTCATTATTTATTAAACCTACATCATGTTTTTCTAGGTGGATTGATGTTCACATCACACATGTATGTTCATTATGGATACAATGCCCTCCCCATTTCATTCATCACATCATTCACACGGCATCCATTCGCCCAAATCCATCATCACACAACCATTCCATTCACATCCCAATAGGTTCAAACTTTAGGAAAACAATAAAGAAAAAGGGAAGAAAAGAGGTATGAACTAGGAGGGTAGTAAAAGGTGCCGACCTTGTGAAGAGGAAGAAACCCCTTGCAAAAACTTGCGTGAGTCGCTACCCCTTGCTTGGGGAAAGTGCTCCTCACGAGCTTGAGCCGAGAACTTGAAGAAGAACGAGCTCGTGATGATCTAGGGTTCTTAAATCCCCTTTGATTTCTCCCCAAAGAAAACCCTAGGTTAGAAATCTCCTTCTCCTTTCTCTCTATCTCTCAAGGTCTCTACTTAGGGTTTATGAACCCTCAAATGCTCAGGCAAGGCCTTTAAGGCATGAGTGAAACGCTCAAAAGACGAAAACACCCTTACTGAAATTTCTGCAAAAACGCGAAGACCGAGCGATCGGTGGTTATGACTGATCGATCGGTTGCCTACCGAGCGATTGGTGTTCTTGACCGAACAATCGGTTAAAAACATGCTCTCTGGAAAATTTCCCCATACAAAGAAGTTAACCTATCGATAGCTACCGATCGATCGGTTGTGGACCGATCAATCGCTGTTGTAGACTGAACGATCGGTGGTCTGCAGATTTTTGACACTGAGTCCATTTTTCACCAATTCCTACTATTTGGACCCATTCTACTTCTATTCTAACATCTTCTAAACTTGACTAGGACCTCTTTAAAGCTTATAGGCTTTATTAAATAATTTATCTAATTAATTATAACATTCTTGACACAATTCCATCGAAGTTTCAAATTCCCATTTCCTGAAATTGAGATTACAAGACACCATGCCTTGACACACATCCCAAGGCTTATACAAAAAGTTTCGGGGCTCTACACTCTAAATGGCTTAGTTAGGATTTCTTAATATTAAGTAAGGATGAAGGGATGGGTTTTGATGAGAGAGTAAAACATTCAACTCACTCTCCATTTTGTACAATGCTCACAAATAAAATCATGTTAGATCTAGGGTTGATGAATGTTTTGGGTTAATCTATGGCCTAGGGCCTTGTATACATAAAACATATGCTATGAATGTTGTATGGATATAAATTCCTTGTTTTCCCTAAATTGCATATGTATTAGGATGATTTCTTAGTTTCCCTAACTATGCTTATGGATTGGTATGATTCCTTGTTTTCCTTAACTGTACACCAAGCATATGCACACACCCACTACTATGTGTTTGACATTTCCTTGTGTATGATGCCGCTCAAACATGATTTCCCAAGATCAAACCAAGTATGAGTTACCACGAACAAGGACAAACATGATGTTTCAAGACCATGATCACACATGACTCCCCAAGAACACGACTGAAACATGATTCTCCTAAGATCAAGAATAAATATGATTTTTCAAGAACAAGAACAAGCATGATTTCTCACGATCAACACGAGTATGCTAAATCAAGAACAAACATGATTTTCAAGAGCAAGAATGAGCATGACTCACAAGAAAGAATAAGAAAGTATGTTAGTGTACTATGACTAGGGTACAGGCACTAATATATGTTTCAAAGACAAGACAAATTCACAAGGAATGAAAAGAAAGTTCACAAGCAAGAATAGGAAAGGATACTAGTGTACTATAACCAAGTACAGGCACTAGTATCTATTTCCAAGAATTAAGTGTGTTAGTGTACTATGACCAGGTACGGGCACTGTTGCGACCCAAAATACCCCCTAGGAGTTAAGGATACTTTGACTCGTGACCACCGTATCATACCTCCAGTATGATACATAAGGCACACGTGGAAACCTGTCAGAGTACCTGAATATACATAGCGGAAACGAAATACAATGCACAGCGGAAAATAAAATACTAAACATAGCGGAAGCAAAATGAATACTCCTATAACTGGGCTCAAGTAAGAACCAACAAGTATACATGTGTGAGAAACCCAAAAGTGGAGTGGACAAACCCCACACTCACATAACAAAAGACACAAGTTCTAAGCCGGTCGATCAACAGAAATCGAAGTCACGACTCCTATCTAAAGCACCATCGTCATGATAGTGATCCATGGAAGGCTCCGGGTCACGGTACTCTTCCTCGACCCAAGGTTCTTCGCCACACAAATCGAATGGAACCCGAGCACCTGCCGATCATAACAATATCGACTGAGCATGGAATACTCAGTGTATACAAACTAATAACAATAAAGCGGTTAGGCATGGAGCATACAAGACATGGAGAATGAAATCCGTAAATTCCTTAAGCATGGAAACCGTGAAAATATATTTGAGATAATATTCGAAACCAAAAACCGTAACCGTGTGAGTCAATCGATAATCATAGCCTTATGAGTTCTTGTGAGTTCATGGAGTTACTTAGAGTCATTATGATCCGTAGAGACATAGAGCATAGAGCAATAACCTTAGAGCATTTCTATAGAGCATAACCTTAGAGATCTTAGAGCATTTCATTGTGATCCGTGGAGCTTGTAAGACGATCTTAGAGCATTATCATAGAGTTTCCTTGTGAGTATGGTATGATCCTTAGAGCTTGTGAAACGATCTTAGAGAAATCATAGAATTACTTAGAATCATTCATTATTCGTCTTCATGTGAAAAACCTTTGTTTGCACTTTAAGAAATCCATGGAAACCATCGGTTTATGCGAGACATGCAAGCATATGCACTTAATAAGAGAAATCATCATATTTAAGCATAGAATCCCTTAGAGGTATTTTATCAAACACTTAGAGTGCATCATAATAGTAACCTTCATCCAAGTATACAATCACACCTTTTCATACATAAAATAAATACATATAGATAGGGCATAGATAAGAAGAATCATAATTAGTAACTAGTAGGATTGCAAGATTGTAGTAGAGTGTATCTACCTTGGAGAAATCAATGAGTTTGACTCCCAATGGCTGGAACAAGCAAGAACAGTGAGTTCTTGGTTGGAAAACACCAAATGGAAAGGAAGAACTTGATCTTCCATAAGCTTGAACGATTACCAAGTCCTCTCCTCCTTCTCTCCTTCAAATCCCTCAAAAACAATGCACAAAGGGTTTGTGAAACCCTAAGGCACGAACCCAGCCCTTTTATAGGCAAAGGGTGATGGTTAAAGTCTTAAACACCCTTAATGAAGAAAAACTGCGTATGGCCGATCGATCGGTGGTATGGACCGAGCGATCGGTGGCTTTCGGTCGATTGGTATTATGACCGAGAGATCGGTCAAAAACACGCTCTCTGGAATTTTTCCCCATACAAAAAAGTTAACCGTGCGACAGCTATCGAGCGATCGGTAGTGGACCGATCGATCGCAGGGAATGACCGAGCGATCGGTCGACCCCTGTTTTGCTGAAAACCTTGTTTACGCCACTCGAATCCTCTCCAATCCAATTTCAATACTCTTTTATGCTTTTAACACACTCCTTAAGGACATATAGACCCATTAGAACATGCACACCATAAATCCAAACTTGTATACTAACACAAGACTCATAAGTGTGCAGAACCACACTTGGGCACTATTCACACACTATTCATTCTTGGTGAAATGAAATTTCGGGGCTCTACATCCCTCCCCCCTTACAAGAATTTCTTCCTCGAAATTAGAACGATGCCAAAACATAACAAGAACAAAATACACACAAAACGAACAAGGAAAACTACTCAAACAAGTGAGGGTACTTTTCCTTCACTTCCGCTTCTCGCTCCCATGTAGCCTCTTCCTTGGAATGATGCTGCCACTTCACTAGGACTAAAGGGATAATCTTGGTTTACAACACTTGATCTCAACGATCCAGAATCTGAACTGGTTGCTCAACCAACGTAAGATCCTCTCGAATCTCAGTAGGATCAAGAGCGATGACGTGAGACAGATCCGATATGTATTTTCTAAGCATAGAGACGTGAAATACATTATGGATCGCTGCCATGTGTGGCGGTAGTGCTACCCTGTAAGCAACCTCACCAACCCTTGTGACGATCTCAAATGGTCCCACGTACCTAGGACTGAGCTTTCCCTTCTTCCCGAATCGCATGATTCCCCGACTCAGCGAAATCTTCACAAAGACCCGATCTCCAACTCGGAACTCTAAATCTCTGCGGCGTATATCCGCATAGCTCTTCTGCCTATCCTGAGCACTTTTCAATCGCTCCCGGATAATTTTGACCCTTTCTGCGGTCCGCTCTATCAACTCAGGACCAAGAATTTTCCTCTCACCAACTTCATCCCAGTATAGCGGTGATTGACAACTCCGACCATACAGAGCTTCAAAAGGTGCCATCTGGATGCTTGCCTGATAGCTATTGTTGTAGGCAAACTCAACCAACGGCAACTGTTCGTCCCAACTACCCTGAAAATCCAGCATACAAGCTCGGAGCATATCCTCTACTACTTGATTCACCCTCTCCGTTTGTCCATCGGTCTGAGGATGGAAGGCGGTAATGAATTCTAAACGAGAACCCATAGCATCCTGAAAAGTTTTCCAAAACCTGGAAGCAAACCGAGGATCTCGATCAGACACGATAGAAACTGGCACACCGTGCAGTCGAACCACCTCCTTAACATATAGGGCTACCAACTGATTTGCATTGAAAGTAGTTCGATACGGAATAAAATGTGCAGACTTAGTCAACCTGTCCACAATCACCCAAATAGCATCGGAGCCCTTCGCCGTTCGTGGCAAACTCACAATGAAATCCATCGAGATGTTCTCCCATTTCCACTCCGGAATAGGAAGAGACTGCAAAAGACCTGCCGGCCTTTGATGTTCGGCTTTTACCTGCTGGCAAATCAAACATCTGGCGACGTACTCAGCGACTTCCCTCTTCATGTTTCGCCACCAGTAGTGCTTCTTGAGATTCTGGTACATCTTAGTACCTCCCGGATGTACCGTGTACTTTGATCGGTGAGCTTCATTCAAAATTTCATCCCTCAAAACTGTGTCGGCGGGGACACACAACCTGCCCTTAAATGTGATAGCACCATCATCATTTAAAGCGAACTCCTGATTGCCGTTACTCACCGACTTGTCTCGGTAAGCAAGCAACTCAACATCTGAACTCTGTAACTCCTTGATCTGGCTCAGGATCTGTGGCCTAACCACCACGTTGGACATTATCGGCCCATAGGTGACATGCCTGAGAGTAGTGTCCAAATGACACATATCATGTAATAACTTCCACTCTTGCACTCTCAATTGAGCCATAACTCTGTAAGGTTTTCTGCTAAGAGCATCGGCTACCACGTTAGCCTTACCCGAATGGTACTGGATGGAACAGTCGTAGTCCTTCATGAACTCCATCCAACGACGCTGCCTCATATTCAACTCCTTCTGGAGGAAAAGATGCTTCAAGCTCTTGTGGTCTGTGAACACCACGAACTCTTCTCTGTAGAGGTAGTGACGCCAAAGTTTCAGTGCAAAAATGACTGCAGCGAGCTCTAAGTCATGTGTGGGGTAATTCTGCTCATGCTCCTTCAGCTGACGGGAAGCATAGGCGACCACCTTTTTATGCTGCATCAAAACACATCCAAGTCCCACTAGTGAAGCATCACTATAGACTTCGAAACCACCGCTCCCAGATGGAACTGTGAGAACAGGAGCCGAAGTAAGCTTCTTTTTCAACTCCAAGAAACTAGCCTCGCACTTATCACTCCAAGTGAACCTCGTGTTCTTCCGTGTGAGATAGGTAAGCGGAGCTGCTAAACTTGAAAATCCTTCCACGAACCTTCTGTAATATCCTGCCAACCCGAGGAAACTACGAATCTCGGTGACACTCTTCGGTCTTTCCCAATTCATCACCGCTTCAATCTTTGCAGGATCAACTGATACCACGTGTCCAAGAAAAGACACCTTGTTCAGCCAGAACTCACACTTGCTCAACTTAGCATACAGACTATGCTCTCGAAGTGTCTGCAATACCAGATGGAGATCTCTCGTGTGATCCTCCTGTGACTGTGAATACACAAGGATATCATCTACGAACATGATCACACATTGATCGAGAGACGATCTAAACACCCGATTCATCAAATCCATGAATGCTGCCGGCGCGTTAGTCAGTCCAAAAGACATGACCAAAAACTTGTAATGACCGTATCGAGTTCGGAATGCTGTCTTCGGAATGTCCTCTTTCTTGATCTTCAACTGATGATAACCAGATCGAAGGTCAATCTTGGAGAAAAACTGCGCACCCTTCAATTGGTCAAACAAGTCGTCTATCCGAGGCAATGGATAACGATTCTTGATCGTGACCTTGTTCAATTGCCTGTAATCAATGCACATACGCATTGATCCATCTTTCTTCTTCACGAAGAGAACCGGAGCTCCCCAAGGTGAGACACTTGGCTGGACAAAACCAAGGCCTTGCAATTCTTCTAATTGCTCTTTTAACTCCTTAAGCTCAATAGGGGCCATCCTATACGGAGCTCTTGAAATCGGAACTGTGCCTGGAGCTAGCTCAATTGCAAACTCGATTGCACGATCGGGAGGCAATCCCGGTAAGGTTTCCGGAAAAACATCCATATACTCACATACCACCGGAATGGGTGTGGAGTCTCGCACTTCTACACCCTCGAGACTAAGAGCTGCAAAGCGGGCAATGTCTCTTCTCTGAAGTCCCCTGAAATGAAACGGCTTTAACCCCACGGGTTTAAAATGCACCACCTTCTCGAAACACGCCACGTGTCCATGGTGAGTTGAGAGCCAATCCATACCTAGAATGCATCGAAATCCCAATCCTGAAATCCCAGAAGGATCAAGTCGACTGCCAACTCGTGCTGCATGACTTGTACAACACTATCCGGATACACTTTATCTGTCTCAATAGATTTTCCCAATGGAGTCGAAATGGACAACTCCCTAGGTAGCTTGCTTGGCTCGGACGTAAAGCCTTTGGCAAAGCTTGGTGAAACGAACGAGTGAGTGGATCCTGTGTCTATCAACACTCTTGCCAAACATTCATTTACAAGCAATGAACCTGAGAATTTGAATCATCCCAGTTATAACACAACTATACATATAGATACAAACATCGCCAAACACCACATAGGATATACATAGATACGAACATATCATGTCAATATTAGAACTTTGACGAAGACCAGTTCGCGCGTACCTTGCACAACATCATCAGATGCCTGTGCGTCTCTATCAGTCATGGCAAAGACTCTGCCCTGGTTCGCCTGACGAGGCTGCTGGGTAGGCTGCAAGGATTTAGAGGCCTGAGATGAAGACCCCTGAAGTGAATTCTGCCTGCCTGGAGGCCGAACTCCCTGTGATCCAGACTGTGACTGCTTGCGCGGGCAATCTCGAATCATATGGCCCACCTCGCCACAGTGGAAGCATCCACTTGACATTCTTCGGCAATCTCCAGTCTTATGCCGACGACCACATACGGCGCACTCCTCAAATGTCTGCGATGCGGAGGAAGACGGAGGTATAACCCTCGTAGCTTGCGATGCCGTAGGATGCGGTGCTTGAGGCGCAAAAGAAGGTCTCTGAGCCGACATCGGCTGGGAGAACTGGTACGGTGCAGTCCTAGTCCTTTTCTCTGAAGAACTACTCGACTGACCCCGAGACATGCTCTTCCAGAAGCCACTGTCTCTTCTTCTCACGAAGTCTTCCGCATTCTTTTCGGCGATCTTCGCCTTCCCTACTATCTCTCTCCAAGACTCTACCTGGAGGATGGACACCCGATCTCGGATGAAAGCCTTCAAGCCCATCTCAAACTTCCTGACCTGTAGGTCTTCAGTAGCCACCAAGTGCGGAGCAAACCTAGATAACTCGGTGAACTTAGCCTCATACTCGGCTACGCTCATCGACCCTTGCTCCAAAAGCATAAACTCTCTCGCCTTTTGTTCCCAAATAAACCTGGGAAAGTAATGTTCCCTGAAAGTCTCTAAGAACTCCGCCCAAGTCCACACCTGCCTTAGCAACATCCCTCTGCCTTTGGGCAGCTCTCCACCAGTGTTCGGCTTCACCTTCCATCACGAAGGAAGCCCATTCTACCCTTTGCTCATCGGTACAACGGAGAGCCCGGAAGGTCTTCTCCAGCTGTATAATCCAAGACTCGGCCACCATGGGGTCCAGAGTGCCATAGAATGTAGGAGGCCGCAGTCTCCTAAAAGCTTCGAGCCCCGCGGTGTGATGCACTGGTGTAGGCACAGGCGTGGATGGTGGGGTAGGCATAGGCCTCGCTGCCAACAATGCCAAAGTCTCGGCTATGGAGTCCATAGCATTTGTGAAATACAATGGTTCCTCTTCTCTTGGAACTTCACTCTCGGCCCTCCGAGTATGGTAACCTCGACCCCGATTGCCACGTCTCATGATATCGAATCCTGAGATCAATTTGGCAAAACATGAGTCTAACTTGGATACCAAACCTCACATATCATATAGCAATTCAATAATCATGAAATGCTATACCGCACATAGTATACATCGAGGTATATACATATCATCATAAAATTATACTTTAGAGCCTATACTAGAACCTCGCATATGATCACATCGATCTCGGATCCTATACTGACCTAAGGATTCACTTGATACCGGTTATGTCGTGGTAACAAGTCTAAGACAACTGAGTCCTTCTGAGTTCCAAGTTCAACTCATAGGAATTTCTTCCGCTTAGGCCAAGCCTGAGTGACCTAACTAAGTCTGTCGTTAGACATAACTAGCTTAACTAGCTTTGATACCAAGTCTGTCGCGACCCAAAATACCCCCTAGGAGTTAAGGATACTTTGACTCATGACCGCCGTATCATACCTCCAGTATGATACATAAGGCACACGTGGAAACCTGTCAGAGTACCTGAATTTACATAGCGGAAACGAAATACAATGCACAGCGGAAAATAAAATACTAAACATAGCGGAAGCAAAATGAATACTCCTATAACTGGGCTCAAGTAAGAACCAACAAGTATACATGTGTGAGAAACCCAAAAGTGGAGTGGACAAACCCCACACTCACATAACAAAAGACACAAGTTCTAAGCCGGTCGATCAACAGAAATCGAAGTCACGACTCCTATCTAAAGCACCATCGTCATGATAGTGATCCATGGAAGGCTCCGGGTCACGGTACTCTTCCTCGACCCAAGGTTCTTCGCCACACAAATCGAATGGAACCCGAGCACCTGCCGATCATAACAATATCGACTGAGCATGGAATACTCAGTGTATACAAACTAATAACAATAAAGCGATTAGGCATGGAGCATACAAGACATGGAGAATGAAATCCGTAAATTCCTTAAGCATGGAAACCGTGAAAACATATTTGAGATAATATTCGAAACCAAAAACCGTAACCGTGTGAGTCAATCGATAATCATAGCCTTATGAGTTCTTGTGAGTTCATGGAGTTACTTAGAGTCATTATGATCCGTAGAGACATAGAGCATAGAGCAATAACCTTAGAGCATTTCCATAGAGCATAACCTTAGAGATCTTAGAGCATTTCATTGTGATCCGTGGAGCTTGTAAGACGATCTTAGAGCATTATCATAGAGTTTCCTTGTGAGTATGGTATGATCCTTAGAGCTTGTGAAACGATCTTAGAGAAATCATAGAGTTACTTAGAATCATTCATTATTCGTCTTCTCGTGAAAAACCTTTGTTTGCACTTTAAGAAATCCATGAAAACCATCGGTTTATGCGAGACATGCGAGCATATGCACTTAATAAGAGAAATCATCATATTTAAGCATAGAATCCCTTAGAGGTATTTTATCAAACACTAGTGCATCATAATAGTAACCTTCATCCAAGTATACAATCACACCTTTTCATACATAAAATCAATACATATAGATAGGGCATAGATAAGAAGAATCATAATTAGTAACTAGTAGGATTGCAAGATTTTAGTAGAGTGTATCTACCTTGGAGAAATCAATGAGTTTGACTCCCAATGGCTGGAACAAGCAAGAATAGTGAGTTCTTGGTTGGAAAACACCAAATGGAAAGGAAGAACTTGATCTTCCACAAGCTTGAACGATTACCAAGTCCTCTCCTCCTTCTCTCCTTCAAATCCCTCAAAAACAATGCACAAAGGGTTTGTGAAACCCTAAGGCACGAACCCAGCCCTTTTATAGGCAAAGGGTGATGGTTAAAGTCTTAAACACCCTTAATGAAGAAAAACTGCGTATGACCGATCGATCGGTGGTATGGACCGAGCGATCGGTGGCTTCCGGTCGATCGGTGTTATGACCGAGAGATCGGTCAAAAACACGCTCTCTGGAATTTTTCCCCATACAAAAAAGTTAACCGTGCGACAGCTATCGAGCGATCGGTAGTGGACCGATCGATCGCAGGTAATGACCGAGCGATCGGTCGACCCCTGTTTTGCTGAAAACCTTGTTTACGCCACTCGAATCCTCTCCAATCCAATTTCAATACTCTTTTATGCTTTTAACACACTCCTTAAGGACATATAGACCCATTAGAACATGCACACCATAAATCCAAACTTGTATATTAACACAAGACTCATAAGTGTGCAGAACCACACTTGGGCACTATTCACACACTATTCATTCTTGGTGAAATGAAATTTCGGGGCTCTACAGGCACTAACGCACATTTACGAGACAAGAATGAAAGGATATCTGTGTACTATGACTAGGTATGGGCACTATCATTTGTTTCCAAGATAATTAATAAATAATGTTAATGTACTACGACCAGGTACGGGCATTCACATCAGTGACAAGCATGAGAAGATACTAGTATACTATGACCAGGTACAGGTACTAGTCTCTGTCTCCAGATATGAAAGTATGTCAGTGTACTATGACCATGTACGGGCATGGGTATATGTTTCCAAGTCAAGAAATAAAGTATGCTAATGTACTATGACCAAGTATGGGCATTAGCATACGTCTTAAAGATAAGTAAGAAAGATGTTAGTGTACTATGACCAGGTATGGGCACTATCATCTGTTTCCATGCAAGCAAGATCATAAGAAACTCACAAACAAGTTAAGAAAGAACAACACAAGACAAGAAACACGAGACAAGAAACATAAGATAAGCATGAAATGAACAAGACAAGCATGAGCTAGACATGAAAACCATGATTAACGGAGAATAAGACAAGGCAAGATGAAACAAGCATGATCTACGCAAGAAAGAGATAAAACAAGCATGAACTAGATACGCGATCTACACATGACAAGAAAAGATGAACAATTATGATCCTTACATGACAAAAACTAAGACAAGACTACTATGATCCACTCAAGAGAAAGACAAGACAAAATGAGTTCCACCAATCAAAGATCAAAACAAGAATCAAGGCTTATAAAATTGTATTATGCTTCTATACTCTGATTATTATTATTGATTATACTATTTAGATTGTGAGCTGCTTTAATACATATCTAATGTGAAGTTCATAACATCGTTAGCTAGTAGTTTATAGATGCAGAGTATTCCATACTCAGCCGTACATTTTATGTCGGTAGGTTCATTCGACATTGTATCACAGGGCATTAGATCGAGATGGATTATGGAGGGCAAGAGCCTTCTTGGAATGTTCTTGAGGATGATAAGGGTCTTGACCTATGACCTTATGGTTGAGTGATACAGAGGGAGAGACATGTATTTTGGGTTTTTATTTCTGGGGATATTTGTATCAGTTTGAGTTGGTAACTCATGTTAAGGATTTTATGTACATGTCTTAGTTTATATTCAGTTATTGTAAACGACTACACTTGGAATACAATTAAGTTATTAAAAAAAATTTCAGTTCACAATTTAGCATGCCTTGTATACTCTTGCAGGATGGTTTTAAGTGTAAGTGACGTCACCAAAGCCTCATAACTCCTAAGGGGGGGATTTTGGGGCATTACAAGAACTCTTTGCAGAGATTTCTCAAAGAAACAATTCAAGCTCGATCCCCACTCTTCACTATCTCCACGAAGCCTTCGAATCTTCTCTTAGCTTTTTGAAGAACAAAATTATCCTCGGATCCATTCTTAGAAGAAGATCCTTGGATAAAGAAGAGATTATGGAGTTCTAACTTTTAGAACCCCACATTAAAGTGCACGAAAATCCCTTGGGGTGATCACCCTTAGCCAACGAAAATCCTTAGGTGTGCTCTCCCTTAGCTCACAAAAATTATGATGTTGAATCAATAATGATCTCTCTCCCACATGGTTTAGGGTGTTGGTATAAATAGATGTGGACTTTATCCACATCTTGATCATTATCTTGTAGAGATGATGATTATCTTTAAGAGTTTCTAATAATGATAACACTTATCATTAAAAGACTCCTAGTTTATCCATAAGAAGTTTGTTATCACAAAACATGTAAATTAGGGTTCCTTTTCCTAAAAGGACTCCTCAATTAAATGAACATAACCTAATGCCCAGAAAATGGACCCTAGAGGGGGGGGGGTGAATAGTGTTTATGGCACTTTAAAAATTTGCCCTAAGTGATTTTTGCAGAAATATAAATTTATCACAGCAACTACCAAATACAAAATCAGAGATAAAAAGATAGAGAGAGAGGTAAAGATACCAAACACCAGATATGTTATCCTTGCATTTAAGCTTTCCCGCTTCAAGGATTTTCACATGATTCACTAATCGTACTATTCTTTTCCGGCAGAGAGCAAGCCTTACAATCCTTTTCTAGGCTCAGGAAGAACCTAATGCAATCCTTTTGACAGGCTAAAAAATAACCTCTTCAAGAGAGACTCTCTCTTGGATACAAGAAGACACTCTTCTCAACAAGGTGCAAGAATCCCTGATTGTTGACTTTCAGGAAACATAGAAATTTGGTAGATTTGAAATCCGAATTGAAAGCTCTTAACTGAGCTAGATAAGAATGGAATCAATGCTAACAATCTCTCAAGACTGATTGGAATTGAATACTCAAGGAAAGAGGGATTGGGATTCTAAATATTCAATGAAAAAATAGAGTATTAAATTGCTGGAAGTTTGTGAGTGATGAATGAGCAATAGAACAGTGATTGAATCCTTTATTTCATTCATAAAAAGCCTCTATATATAGATGAGCAATCAATATGGCCATTGGGTGTGCATTTAATTCGCGCTAGCCGTTGAAAACTAGCCGTTAAAGGATTTTCCCGTAGGCACTCATCGACAAGTGAGTGAAAGTCCAGTATGAGTCATCGACGAGTTGAGGCAGTAAGCAATTTTGAATTTACTGTCCCTCACTCGTCGATGAGTCCCTTGTACTCGTCGACAAGTTCACTGAAATTTTTTTAGTAAACTCATCTCGGGGAGACCAATTTGATGGGAAATATGCTAGGACCCTTAGGCATTCAAATTAACAATATTTTAATCATTTTTAGCGCCTTAGATTGATGTCCAAATTATCCTAGGTCTCCTAGGGTCTGTCTAGGTAATCTTTGAGCAATTCTATCCAATATCTTGAGGAATTTACAAGGTCCTAAGACATCTATACTAGTCTTTATTTAGTGACTTTCTTGTTATGGAGCATTTGGAGCTTCAAATAGCTTGACTTTATGTATTAGCTTGATTCCTTGAAGCTTTTTTCTAGAATTGACTAGTGCTTAGAGTTTTGCCTTGATGACCTTGATTGATTTAAGCTCTTCAATTCTTCATGTCTTGAATGTTGATTTTAATGGACTTCTTCTTTGAAATTTCACATACTCAATGGAAATATTAGTACATCAAGAATCATTCCATTATTGTGTTATCATCGAAACAATTTAGGGTACTTAGAGTTGTAACCTTTAGGCTAACAATCTCCCCCTTTTTGATGATGACATAATAATGTGAATGACTTGGGTTGAGCTCCCCCTTATAATAAATATTCTAATAATATTCAGGGATAGGTCCCCCTCAACAAATGCATCCTATAAAAATTTAAGACAAGAGAGGTATTGAATCATTTGCTAAGTTCATATTTGAATCAATCAAACAACAATGATTTTTAACTTATGGAATCAAGAGAAGTTTCATGATCAAGATTTTAAGTTAAATTTATTAAGAACTCATAAGATTAGAGTTTTGAACCAAGAGAAGTTCCACAAAGAAGGTTTGTGATATAATAGACGTTAATTTAAATTTAGAACCAAGAGAAGTTCCACAAACATAGATCATAGCAATTTCTATTATTTTCTTCCTCATAGAATTCATATTTTCTCCCCCTTGGCATCATCAAAACAGATTTATAAAGGGAACAATAGAGAAGATGTAAAGAGAATGAAATGTCATACATATAATCAGAAAGATACGTGAAAGTGCAGACATTACATCAAACAAAAATAAATACAAAAGTCACAAAAAAATCAAAGAGCTTCATCAAAACTTATGCCTCTTGGAAGGCATATTAGGCTTTAAGGTAGGCTGCTTGGGCTTGGTATTCTTGGATAGGTCTTCTGAGGAAGAGGAGATCACATCCGGTTGCTCTTGAGTAGCCTTTTCTGCCTTGGAAGGAGGCTGCTCTGAAGGTGGTATTGAAGGTGTGGCTGGAGGAGCTTGAGAAGGAGGGTGAGAGGGGATATAGACTTCAGTTGGAATGGGAACAAACTGAAGCCTCTGAGAGGTAGAGTAGTGGGTAGAGTGGTGGATGAGGGAATGGAAGGATTTGAAGTGGTTTGGGGTTTTGGAACCCAAACATTACTAGACTCTATTAAAGTGTACCCCATACCCATGATGGTGGCCTTGGAGTATACATCAGAGTCAGTAATGGACTTCTTGTCCTGATAGACATCTAGAGGGACTTTGAAGTGTTTAAAAATACAAGTCAATGCAAGTCCATAAGGTATTCTACCTAAGGATTTCTTTGATGCATCCTTCATGACATTAACAATAATGAAGGAGAGATCAATATGTTTTGCGGTTTAGATGCACCAAATCAAGAAGACATCAAAGTAGGTAATAAAATCCCTGCCACCACCTCTAGGAATGATGTCATAAGTAAGGGTGAGATCCTTGAGCTTGGGAGGGTTTGGAACAGTTATGTCTTTATTGGTACACATAACTTTTAAAGCTTCTATAACATCAAATCCCTTATGGGAAACCCACTAATTAGTGGTGTATTCTTGGAATTCCCCATTAGGTAATTTGAGTATAGATCTAAGGTCAGCAACATTAAAGGAAATGAGTATATCATGGGCATATGAAGTAAATTTCTGAGAGGTTTTGTCAAAAACAAGATTGGAGTAAAATTTTTTACAAAGGTTGGGGTACATAGACTCTCTAAGTTCAAGAAATTTATGCCATTTGAGGGCATGGAATTTAGACGCAATAACATCGAGTCTTATGTCTTTGAATAAGGCAAAATCAGGAACTTTACCATACACAGGTTCTCTCTTGATCAATATTCTGGTGTAGTTCTCATGAGCCGCTTTGGTCTTGAACATATTCAAGGTTCCTTCTTGAGATGGCTCTAAGGATTTGCTCTTGGAAGCCTCTCCAACATTTTTTTTCCCTTCTTGGCAGTATAGGGCTTCTTCATTGACATTGGCATTGAGGGTTCTTCATACGAGGGGCCATGAGGTCTAGGAGTGAAAAAGAGTGATTTCTGAGAGGCTTAGATGAGAGAGGAGAAGGTTTGGAACGAAGAGGAATGCGAGGGAAAGTGTAGCACCCCGGAACTTTATGCCATGTATTGGCATCCATGCCAAAGAATTATGCCTTTGTAATCCTCCTATTTCTATGAAATGAGAAAATTTAAAGAACTCTAAGTGTTAAGAAGTAGTATTCCTAAGTCAGATATATCGAAAACCCGAGTTACTGAATCTCATTTGCAGATCAGTCAACTTTAGGGGCAATTTGGTCAATAAATAAAGAAGAAATTAGAAATTCTATGCCAAAAATATTTTTCTTCAAAAGATAAATCCAACGCAAGTTGAATCGTCAAAATCGGACAACCGAGTCAAAAGCTATGGCCGAATTACCAAAGGAGGGAAAAATAGGAGAAGATAACAAAATCTGGAGTGTGCAATCGATCGCAAGTCAGGTGCGATCGATCGCATTCAGGTGAAATGGTTCCCAAACTCTTTGAACTATATGCGATAGATGGACTCCCCAGGTGCGATAGATCGCAGGGCTCTGTGATCGATCGCATGCAGGGAAAATCAGATTGAAAGTGCTCGGGTTCATGTGCCCATTAGAGGCTCTTCTTTGGCCCATTAGAGGCCTCATCTCTGGCCATCAAAGGCACTATTTTTCATGGTATGACAACAAATCCAGCAGGTATTCAATTGTGGAAGCATCAACTTTGAGCAACACATTTACAGTAGCAAATGACATGATCAACCAAGCACGTAACGAAAATCAAACGGTGTCAAGTAAAGATCAAGAATGTGTCAAGCGGATTTCTACAAGCAGCAAACATGTGGAGATTTTTCAATCCCCACATGTTTGAGGGGAAGTGTTAAGTATAGTAAGAGTATTGTAATAAAGTGAGTGAGATACACTATATCATTCAAGTGTATCTCATCACAATATTAGATTAGCATTAATCAAAAATGGAATATATTTGATTAGGTATGATTAGATTAGGTTGATTTACTTTCCATAAAAGCTCATCTTGTTAAATCTATATAAACCCTATTTAGGGTCAACGTATTCATCCAATCTATAAGTAAAATCATTTTTTCTAAAAAAAAAAAAACAAAAAGGGGATGTGAAGTAAGGATATTGCTCGCTTTGCGGCACTAAGCTTAGTGAACCCCGAGGCAAAGGACTCTTCGACTATCCCGATCGTGAGTCAATGCCTGGATGTATTTCAGAGGAGTTGCCAAGGTTGTCCTCAGACAAGGAGATTGAGTTTGTGATCGAGCTTACGCTAGGCACAGCTCCCATTTTTCGGGCTCCGTATAGAATGGCCCCGATTGAACTCAAGGAGTTGAAGACTCAGTTAGAGGAGTTGCAAGGCCTTGGTTTCATTCGACCAAGTGTCTCACCGTGGTGTGCCCTGGTGCTATTTGTTAAAAAGAAGGATGGCTCGATGCGGATGTGCGTAGATTACAGGTAATTGAACAAAGTCACTATAAAGAATAGGTATCCATTACCTAGGATTGATGACTTGTTCGATCAGTTGAAGGGAGCAAAATTTTTCTCGAAGATAGATCTTCGGTGTAACGCCCCAAAATACCCCCTAGGAGTTTAGGGATACTTTAGGCATGACTATACGTACCTGCCAAACCATCCTGTCATGAACAAGATAATTAACGTACTAAACAATGATAATCAAAGCGTGGAAGCTAAACATAAATGCGGAAGCGTAAACTAACTTTTTCTTTTCTTCTAAGATTTTCAAAATAGTATTCCAAGTTAACATATATACAAAACATGTCTAAGTCTAAGGTGGACAAACCCACCTATCAAAATGTCAAAATACATAAAAGACCCTCTCGTACTCTCCCCTCAACAGTAGTCGAGGTATGGCCACACGTCAAGGTCTCGGTCCGCCTGAGACTGCAGTGGGATAGACGGCTCTCTCTCCTCGATATACTCTTCCTCGACCCAAGGCTCTGGGTCGAGGGCTCCCTCAGTACCTGCCGACATGAAAGTACGGCTGAGCATGGAATACTCAGCGAGTACAAGCTACTAGCTATCCATAACAATAATAAACATGCAAAGAGTAGTACAATACCAATCATCAATTCCAGGCAATAGTAAAATCATCAAATTAAACAATATTAATCATGGAGAAATATTATCATCTTGATGAGCATGAATGCAAAAACGCCGACAAAACTCATGCTTGAAAACCCGTTTCCATGTCCCGGTATGCATTTTAAAATCATGTATGCGTGCATGCATGAATGTCTTGTCATCATCTTGTAACTTGTGAGCCAGAGGCTAGCACCCGAATCTCCCTGGGCTGCCAACCTCCTTGATATGCATGGTTTTCTTGTGAGCCAGGGGCTAGTACCCGAATGTCCCTGGGCTACCAACCTCCTTGACAATAGGTGATTTTTATTACTTGTTTAGTTTTCTTGTGAGCCAAAGGCTAGTACCCGAATGTCCCTGGGCTACCAACCTCCTTGACAATATGTATTTTAGGGGTTTTCTTGTGAGCCAGAGGCTAGTACCCGAATGTCCCTGGGCTACCAACCTCCTTGACATGCAATATTTTCTTGTTGGTTATTATATGCATATGCTCTTGAAATCTCGGTTCATGCTATCATGCGTGCTCGTGTATGTGTCAATCGTGACAATAGTGGAATAAGGATAACAAGAGAGATATGGCATCACAATTCCATTCATAATATATTCATGTGAGCATTTGAGTGATTAACATGGCATTTGAGTATTTAAAGCATTTTCTTCCCTTAAGTCGTGATTTTATAGATTCGGCATTTTGTCAAACCCATAACATACATTTTTCCTTAGTAGTTCATCTTCTTCCTTTTTATGCATATTTTCCATTCAATCACACAAGGGTAAGTTTATTATTTGTACAATGCCCATCCTCCATTTTCCAATTCACACCCCACACATCATACATCATTCTTTCGGCATCCAATCGCCTTAATCCATACCCATCCAAACATCCATACCATTCTTCCTTATCTTGTTTATGTTCATTAGAAATGTTCATTAGGGATAATACATTTCGTAAAGAAGGAACCTAATAACAAGGATCACATTCCATATAGAAACCTAGATTTTTGCTAGGGTAAGTTAGTAGGGTGTACTAACCTTAGATCAAGGCTTGATCCTTGGTAGAAACCTTGATTGAAGCTCCAACTTGCAAGAAGAAAGATCCTTGCTTGAAGAAAGCTTGAGTTGAGGAAGAAACCCCTTGGAAAAACTTGTGTGAGTTGCTGCCCTAACTTTGGAGGAGGAGTCCCACACGAATTGAACCTTGAAGTTGAAGCAATCCAAGTTGAGGATGATCTAGGGTTCTTAAACCCCTTTGATTCCTTCTCAAAATCAAAACCCTAGGTTAGAGTCTCTTCTCCTCTCTCCCTAACTCTCAAAAGCTTCTAAGTGTTGAACGAAGCCCTAAAGGCTCGGGCAAGCCTTAAGAAGAAAGGGTTTAACGCCCAAAAGATGAAAATGCCCTTACAAAATTTTCTGCAAAACATGGGGACCGAGCGATCGGTGGTTATGACCGATCGATCGGTTGCCTATCGAGCGATCGGTACTCTGGCCGAGCGACCGTTCAAAAAACTACTCTCTGGAAAATTTCCCCATACAAAATCTTTGACCGTGCGATAGATACCGATCGATCGGTTTTGGACCGATCGATCGCTGACTGGACCGAGCGATCGGTGCTCTGTAGGTCTGGACTGTTTTGACCACATCTCTTGATTCGCTCGCCGGATTTCGACGATTCAACTTGCGTTGGGTTCGTCTTTCGAAAATGAACATTTCTGATGTTTCAGAATTTCCGATTTCTCTCTTATTTATTAATTAGACTATGAGGAAGGCCAATTAGCTACGAAAACGGTATTCATTAAGTATAGAAAAGTCCGGGGTGCTACATTCGGTCAGGTTGTCACCAGTTGAAGATCAAGGCAGAAGATGTCCCAAAAATAGCTTTTCGGACTCGGAATGGACACTACGAGTTCTTGGTGATGCCTTTTGGTCTCACGAATGCGCCGATAGCTTTTATGGACTTAATGAACCGGGTGTTTCGGCCATATCTTGATCGATGCATGATAGTGTTTGTCGATGACATCTTGATATATTCCCAGACACAGGATGATCACTTGCGAGACCTTCGCCTTGCTTTGGAAATGCTGAGAGAGCACAAGCTATACGCCAAACTTAGCAAGTGTGAGTTTTGGTTGGAAGAGGTGGCATTCCTAGGTCAGATTGTATCCGCGGAAGGCATTTCGATAGATCCAAAGAAGATAGAGGCAGTCGTGAATTGGGCAAGGCCCAAGAGTGTTACAGAGATACGCAGTTTCCTTGGGTTGGCAGGCTACTATAGGAGATTTGTGGAGGGTTTCTCTAGGCAATTAAATGAGTACAAAAGGAACTACCCCACACATGACTTGGAACTTGCTGCGGTCGTGTTTACACTCAAGATCTGGTGCCATTACCTTTACGGAGTAGAGTTCTATATGTTCACGGATCACAAGAGCCTCAACCAGGGGTTCACCGTATGGTCCTATCTAATCGTAGCAACAAAGAATCTGATCAGATTGGTATTATAAATTCTTATACCAATGTGAAAGAATCACCAACCAGGGGTTCACCGTATGGTCCTATCTAATCGTAGCAACATGGAATCTGATCGGATTAGTATGAACATGGTGCAAGGGATGAATGAAGCGTATTGGGTGATGGTGTGCTAGGAAGAGAGAGAAGTATGCATGGAGATGGTTTGGTTAGTGAAGGAGAGATTTCAAGTTTTACCATTGTTGTACCGGCATGGCCTAGAATGCCACAAACGATGCATCTGTGTGAAAATCAACAAATAGATTTCATCTCATCTTCTCTTTCTTTCTCTCTATTATACTGATATGGTTTTGGTTTTAAGGAGTATGATGTTTTGTTGCTGTGAAAAATGTGTTTTGGTTGTTTATGGGGTTATGGGGACCGATCAAAGATGCCCCATTATGGGATTTGTTTTGGTTTTGAATGGTTGAGGTTTTTTTTGGTGTAAAAAAATAAAAAAATTAAAAAAATTAAAAAAAAATAAAAAAAATAAAAAAAGTATCTCTTTTCCCAAAAGGAGCTAAATTTACGACAACGACGTTGGATGGAATTTTTGAAAGACTATGAATGCACCATCCAATACCACCCGGGTAAAGCAAATGTGGTGGCGGACGCTTTGAGTAGAAGACCTCCGGGGTTGTTGGCCCATATGTTAGTGCGAGAATGGAGATTATTGGAAGATTTGGCAAATCTGGACATCAGTGTGAATGATTCTGTCCACAGTCCTATTTTGGCAAATGTCACGGTCCGGCCGTACATTAAAGATTTGATCCAAGAGTATCAAGCCACGGACGCTGACTTGTTGGAGTTCCAGGATAAGGGAATTGCCAAGGGTGGTGAAGAATTTTCTCTCACTAGCCGTGGTGCTATTACATTCAAGGGAAGGCTATGTGTCCCAGCCAATGCGGATCTTTGACGAGAGATTATGGATAAAGCACACCGTGCAAAGTATACAGTGCATCCTAGGGGTACAGAACCTCAAGAGTCACTTTTGGTGGTGGAATATGAAGAGGAATGTTGCAGAGTATGTGGCACGGTGCTTGGTGTGTCAGCAGGTGAAGGCAGAACACATGCGACCCACCGGTCTATTACAGTCTCTCCCTATTCCCGAGTGGAAGTGGGAGCACATATCCATGGACTTCATTGTTGGTTTTCCAAAAACGGCAAGGAACTCAGATGCGATATGGGTTGTGGTGGATCGTTTAACAAAGTCCATGCACTTCTTGCCTTACCGAACTACCTTCAACTCTAGCCAGTTGGCCGCACTATATATTAAGGAAGTGGTTAGGCTACACGGGGTGCCAGTCAGTATTGTTTCAGATCGGGATCCAAGATTCCCGTCAAGATTCTGGAAAATTTTTCAGGAAGCTATGGGTTCCCAACTTGATTTCAGCACCGCCTTTCATCCACAGATGGATGGACAAACTGAGAGGGTGAATCAAGTCATAAAAGACATGCTTCGGGCATGTATGTTGGATTTCAAGGGCAGTTGGGAAGGACACTTGCCTTTAGTTGAATTCGCCTACAATAACAACTACCAGGCGAGCATCCAAATGGCACCATTTCAGGCCCTGTATGGGTGAAGCTGCAAGTCTCCTCGCTATTGGGATGAGGTAGGAGAAAGAAAGGTGTTAGGTCCAGAGTTGATCGAGCAAACTGCGAGTATAGTCAAGATGATCCGGGATCGGTTGAAAGCCGCTCAAGATCGTCAAAAGAGCTATGCGGACACACACTGTAGGGACTTGGAATTTGAGGTTGGGGATCAAGTCTTTGTGAAGGTATCCCCTAGCAAAGGAGTTATGAGATTTGGCAGGCGAGGCAAGCTTAGTCCTCAATATGTTGGCCCGTTTGAGATCATCACGTGAGTTGGTGAGGTTACTTACAGGGTAGCTCTTCCAACTCACATGGCCGCAATTCACAACGTTTTCCATGTGTCTATGCTTCAGAAGTACATTGCGGACCCTTCGCATGTCATAGACTTGGAGTCGTTGGAAATACGGGAGGTTCTCACTTTAGTTGAGAAGTCAGTTCACATATTGAATCAGAGAGATCAAGTCCTTCGCAATAAAACAATCCCATTGGTTCTTGTGCAATGGTAGCATCATGCTCGAGAAGAAGCTACATGGGAGCGTGAGGACGAAGTCAAAGCCAAGTATCCCGAGTTGTTAGAATAAGCTTGTGTATGTATCTTGTAAATTGTTTGGGTTTCGTAATGCATGTAATCGTCCAAATTTTGACGATGAAATTTTTATAAGGGGGGAGGATGTAGAGCCCCGAAAATTTTTGTATATGCCTTGGGATGTGTGTCAAGGCATGGTGTCTTGTAATCTCAATTTCAGGAAAATGAAAATTTGAAACATCGAAGGAATTGTGTCAAGAATGCTATAATTAATTAGATAAATTATTTAATGAAGCCTATAAGCTTTAAAGAGGTCCTAGTCAAGTTTAGAAGATGTTAGAATAGAAGTAGAATGGGTCCAAATAGTAGGAATGGGTGAAAAATGGACCTAGTGTCAAAAACCTGCAGACCACCGATCGCTCGGTCTATTGTAGCGATCGATCGGTCCACAACCGATCGATTGGAGGCTATCGACTGGTTAACTTTTTTGTATGGGGAAATTTTCCAGAGAGCTTGTTTTTGACCGAGGGCTCGGTCAATATCACCGGTCGCTCGGTAGGCAACCGATCACTCGGTCCTGATCACCGATCGATCGGTCTATCGTGTTTTTACAGAATTTCATTAAGGGCTTTTTCGGCATTTCGGTGTTATACCCCTTTCCTATTAAGGCTTGCCCGAGCCTTTAGGGCTCCATTCACTACACCTAGACTATTTGAGAGCTAAGGAGAGAAGAGAAAGGAGATTCTAACCTAGGGTTTGCTTTTGGGGAGAAATCAAAGGGTTTTAAGAACCCTAGATCATCACAAGCTCGTTCCTCTTCAAGTTCTCGGCTCAAGCTCGTGAGGAGCACTTTCCCCAAGGTAGGGCAGCGACTCACGCACGTTTTTACAAGGGGTTTCTTCCCTCATTTGTCAAGGTTGGTACCTTTTACTACCCTCCTAGTTCATACCTCTTTTCTTCCTTATTCTTTATAGTTTCCCTAATGTATGAACCTAATGGGATGAATGGATGGTTTTTAGATGTAAATGGGTGATTGGATGCCGTGTGTATGATTGTGATGAATGAAATGGGGAGGGCATTGTATCCATAATGAACATACATGTGCGATGTGAGCATCAATCCACCTAGAAAAGCATAATGTTGGTTTAATAAACAATGAACACACCCAATGTTTGATGAAATGCCAAGGTGAATAAAATGAGTTGTAAATTAAGAAATGCATGCTTAATTAATTATGGAAGTTGCTAGAGCCTATGATAGTGTGCTTCTTGTCTTCGCTAAATTGCATGAATATTGACTTGCTCAAATTATTGATGTTATATGTATTGTGAATTACCCAATTGTCATATTTAAATTCAAATGCAAGTATGCACACAATTCCACGAGCACGGCATGCATGACATGATTTATCGAGGTTTTTCAAAAATGATAATTAGAGGTGGGACATATCCTACGATATGTTTTACTTCACTTTTGACAAGAACCAGACAAGCATTCATAAAGAAGAGTTTCTCTTCCCTCGCAAGTGTATTTAGGAAGAAGGGTCTCCCTTCCCTCACAAGTAGTTTAATTTTCAAGCAAGCAAGATACATGGCATGGCAAGCATGAGCATTTAGGAAGAAGGGTCTCCCTTCCCTCACAAGTAGTTTAATTTCCAAGCAAGCAAGATACATGGCATAGCAAGCATGAGCATTTAGGAAGAAGGGTCTCCCTTCCCTCACAAGTAGCATGAACACGTTTATTTTCCAAGCAAGCAAGATACATGACATGGCAAGCATGAGCATTTAGGAAGAAGAGTCTCCCTTCCCTCACAAGTAGCATGAACACGTTTATTTTCCAAGCAAGCATGACATGGCATGACACGCATGACAAGACATGATACGACAAGACAAGACAGATAAGACAAGTTTTCAAGCATGAAAAGGGCAATTTGAGTCGAGTCAAGTGCATGATGTTTTCAAGGGTTTTGTCGGCTTTTACAAAAAAATGCAAGCATGATTATAAACTGCTTTACTTTCCTGTTATGAGATTAACTGCTTCATGCTTATATATATATCTATCATTGTTGCTGTACTATGACTGTTGGTTAGCATTTGGTACACGCTGAGTATTCCATGCTCAACCGTACTTCATATGTCGGCAGGTGATAGCGGAGCGGCTACTCCCTTTGATATCTATGCTCCGAGCCCTTGGGTGGAGGAGGAGTATGTCGAGGAACTTGTGGAGGAACCTCCGGTAGAGGGTTATTATTAGAGGTGGTAGATTCTGAGTGATTAGTTGTGGGTGAGTTGAGAGAGATGTATTTATGTATTTTGGCGGGCCTGTCCGTGCTTTCTTTTGTGTATTTTTTTGTATAAACTTGGATCACATATATATATACATAGAGGTTTGGTTAAGTCTTCCGCTGTGCTATATTAGAGTATGTTTCCGCTATTATGTCCTCTATTGTATATGCTCCAGGTCTTTTACAGGTTTATTTTGGTCAAGCAAGTCATACAGGTTTTGATGAGTCGTCCAAGATTCACTCTAACTCTTAGGGTGGGTTTTGGGTCGCGACATTCATTATCTTCATCACTCTCTTCTTCCTCACTTTCTTGAGATGTCTTCAAGGCTAGTCCCTTCTTCACTTTTGGTTCATCTTCTTGATCTTTCATTATGACCTCGTGTGTCATGAGAGATCCAAGAAGCTCATCCATTGGAAGCTTGGTCAAATCCTTAGCTTCTTGAATGGTGGTGATTTTGGGACCCCAACTATTTTGGAGTGAGCGAAGAACTTTTCTAACATTCTCTGCATTGGAGTACACCTTATCAAGAGATTTTAGTCCATTCAAAATATTGGTAAAGCAAGTAAATATGTCTCCTATTGATTCATCCTTTTCTATTTTAAAAAGTTCATACTTATGAACTAACATACTTATCTTTTCTTCTTTCACTTGATTCGTGCCTTCATATGTGATTTGGAGTTTGTCCCATATTTCCTTAGTCGAATCACATCCAGAGATTCTATTAAACTCTTGTGGACTTAAGGCACCATACAAATTGCTAATTGCCTTAGCATTTGTTTGGATGAGTTTAATATCAACCTCATTCTATTCATCTTCTGATTTAGGAATTCTAATACCATCAATTACTTTGAGAGGTAGGTGAGGTACTTTGACAATGGCTTTCCAACAGTCATAGTCAAGAGCTTGGAGATAAACCATCATTTTGACAGGCTAAGGAATAACCTCTTCAAGAGAGACTCTCTCTTGGATACAAGAAGACAGTCTTCTCAACAAGGTGGAAGAATCCCTGATTCTTAACTTTCAGTAAACACAGAAATTTGGTGGATTTCAAATCTGAATTGAAAGCTCCTAACTAAGCTAGATAAGAATGGAAATCAATGCTAACAATCTCTCAAGACTGATTGGAATTGAATACTCAAGGAAAGAGGGATTGGGATTCTAAATATTAAATGAAAAAACAGAGTATTAATTGCTGGAAGTTTGTAAGTGATGAATGAGCAATATAACAGTGATTAAATCCTTTATTTCATTCATAAAACGCCTCTATATATAGATGAGCAATCAATATGGCAGTTGGGGGTGAATTTAATATGAGCTAGCCGTTGAAAACTAGTTGTTATAAGATTTTCCCGTAGGCACTCATCGATGAGTGAGTGAAAATCCAGTATGAGTCGTCAACGAGTTGAGGCAGTAAGCAATTTGGAATTTACTGTCCCTCACTCATCGACGAGTCCCATGCACTCGTCGATGAGTTCACTGAAAAGTCAACTTGATGAGACCAATTTGATGGGAAACATGCTAGGACCCTTATGCATTCAAATTAACAATATTTTAATCATCTTTAGGGCCTTAGATTGGTGTCCAAATTATCCTAGGTCTCCTAGGGTCTGTCTAGGTAATCTTTGAGCAATTCTATCCAATGTCTTGAGAACTTTACAAGGTCCTAAGACATCTATACTAGTCTTTGTTTAGTGACTTTCTTGTTATGGGGCTTGTGGAGTTTCAAATAGCTTGACTTTATGTATTAGCTTGATTCCTTGAAGCTTTTCTCCAGAATTGACTAGTGCTTGGACTTTTGCCTTGATGACCTTGATTGATTTAAGCTCTTCAATTCTTCATGTCTTGAATTTTGATCTTAATGGACTTTTTCTCTAAAATTTCACATACTCAATGGAAATATTAGTACATCAAGAATCATTCCATTATTGTGTTATCATCGAACAATTTAGGGTACTTAGAGTTGTAACCTTGAGGCTAACATAACCAACTCCCTAAATAATAGGGATAATAGAATCTAAACAATCTAGATTCTCCACAAGAGGTGGGCATGAGTAAGGGGTGGGGATTAGGGATTATCCTTATCTCTTCTTTTGTTTCTTCAAAGCCAAGTAATAATCTAATCTCATTAGATAAGAGATAATTAATTAATAATAATCTACTAACCAAAATCCCTTAAACATAGGGAACATAATAGTAGGCGCCACCTTGGGTATCTATCCCATGGGCTTGGGCCCACCTATAAGGTCCTTTTTATATGTGTCGCGACCCAAAATACCGCCTAGGAGTTAAGGATACCTTGGCTCGTGACCGCCCGTATCATACCTCTCATATGATACATAAGGCACATGAACAACCTGTCAGAGTACATAGACATACATAGCGGAAATGATTTCCAATGCATAGCGGAAGCAAAATATAACTAACCTTGCGGAAGCAACTAATAATAATTCTCCTATCCCTTGGTCCAAGTGTGAACCAAAAAAATATACACATGTATAATAATCTCAAAATGGTGGAGTCGACAAGTCCCACTCTCACTTAACAACATATCAAGTCTTTCTAAGTCTATCAACAAAAGTCAAAGTCATGATGCCTATCTAGCGGGCCATCATCCTGATAGTGATCCATAGAAGGCTCCAGGTTGAAGTACTCTTTCTCTACCCAAGGCTCCGTACCACATAGTCAAATGGAACCCAAGCACCTGCCGATGATAACAAATATCGACTGAGCATGGAATACTCAGCGTATACAAACTACTAACAATAAAGCAATAATAGCATAGAGCATGCAAATCATAGAGAATGAAATCCTTAAACATGTCAAAGTGTGGAAGCCGTAAAATAACACATATGATGAAACCCGAACCAAAACCGTGTGAGTCATGCGATAATCATAGCCTTGTGAGTTCAGAGTTCTTTAGAGTCATTTATGATCCGTAGAGATATAGAGCGATACCATAGAGCCAATACCATAGAGATCTTAGAGCATTTGTATTTGTGATCCTTAGAGCTTGTGAGACGATCTTTGACATTATCATAGAGTTCTTGTGAGTGTATCATAATCCTTAAAACTTGTGAACTGATCTTAGATATATCATAGAGTTGTTTAGAATCATTCATATAAGTCACTTATTCAAAACCCTTTTCGTATTTTGAGAAATCCATGGAAAAACCTCGGTTCATGCGAGACATACGAACATATGAGCATATGGGAATGATAACATGTTTAAATACCCAAAAACCCTTAGAGGCATTTACTCAAACACATAGAGTACATAATAGTGATAGCTTACATCAAAGTATAAAAATAACATCCCACACCATAGCAAAGCAAGGCTTATAGTATAGAATGAGAAAAACAACATATGGTAACTAGTAGTATCACTAGATTGGTAGTAGAGTGTATCTACCTTGATGAAATCGGTGACTTTGATTCCAAAAGCTTGGAATATGTGAAAACCTCAAGTTCTTTGTTGAGAAACACCAAAAGGAGGGAAGAAACTTAATCTCCCTTCAAGCTTTGAGCAACCCTAGCTTCCTCCTTCTTCTTCCTCTCAAAAGCCTCTTAAAATAATGCACAAAGGGTTTATAAAACCCTAAGGCACAAACCTAGCTTTATATAGGCAAAGGGGTAGTGGCTAAAGATTTAAAAACCCTTAATGAAGAAAATCTGCGTATAACCGATCGATCGGTGGTACGGACCGAGCGATCGGTGGCTGACTGAGCGATCGGTGGTTTTGATCGAGAAATCGGTTGAAAACACCCACTCTGATATTTTTTCCCATACAAATTAGTTAACCAGTCGATAGATACCGAGCGATCTGTGATCCCCTGTTTTGCTGCAAAACCCTATTTTCACTACTTGGATCTTCTCCAATCCCATTTCTAACACCTTTTATGGTTTAAACACACTCCTTAAGGACATGTAGACCTATTAAATCATGCACATCATAAATCCAAACATTTCCATTAGTATAAAACCCATAAGTGTACAAGACCACACTTGAACACTATTCACTACTTAGTAAAACGAAGATTCGGGGTTCTACAATATGGGTTTTATGAATATGGGTCCAACCCATATTCCCTTATATTTGGTTGGTCAAATAATAATTATTTTATCCCTTTAATTTAGATTAACATTTAATCTAAAATAATAGATTAACATTTAATTTATTTAATAAGAGCTTGTATTTCTTTATGAGCACCTCCACAAATTGCTCTTGGACATTCTAAACCTAGCTTACCCGATGTTATCCCATTGACCCTTGTAATAGGAAGGACACCGGAATTACAAGTGACGTGAGATATCCATGTTGCAATTGAATCTCAGTGTAAGAACATAAACCAATAACGATCCCGCCACATTAACTAATGCATTCGATTGATCCTTCCAATAACATTATCCCTAATAAGCCTTCGAGATTATTATACTATCTAACTCATAGCCTATTGTGCATCATCCGGGTTTCCAAGACATTTGATTAAGCCATGAGAAACTATTTCTCATGTAAAAAAATTTTGAGAAAATATTTTATTTAGTATAATATATTTTATTAAAAAATATATTTCAAACATATTTGATTTCAAAATCACCTGCGCAGACTTTAAGCTTAATGGACTATCTTACCCCGAAACTTGGATAATCTCTCAATTTAATGGGCATGGATTTCTTGTTTGAAATTCATCATGACTCGAACAGCTTTCTGATTAGCCAACTGTCACCTTATCGTAGTCCCTCAGGTAGGGAGTACTTAGGTGCAATCAAAACAGTCAGATCATTGCTCAATTATTAATTAACTCATCAGATCTTAGGATCATTAAAATTGTTCAATGTGAATGAGAGACTAACTATCTGATAGTATGTTTATACAAGAGGTCTATTGTGCCCTAAAATACCCCCACGGAGTTAAGGGATACTTTAGGTATGACTATACTTAACCCGGCAAACCATCCTGTAATATACACAAGGCAAGACATAATGGAATCATAATACAGTGCGGAAACTTGAACGAAAATTTTCTTTTATACATATAACTGCATTCCAAGTTTGTACAATACAAAACACAAAATAAGAGTAGACATGCCTACTCATGATAATACAAAATGTAATATCTCTCTCTCGCTCTCTCAGTGGTCACCCTGATAAGGCCAATGGTCTAAGTCCCTTGCCTCCACCTGAGGCTCTACTACCAGCTCCTTATATGACTCCTCCTCGCCATAATCTTCCTCTATCCAAGTGACCAGAGTAAAGATATCATAAGGAAGACGTGCACCTGCCGACATAAAATGTACGGCTGAGCATGAAATACTCAGCGTATACATACTACTAGCTAGCAATGTTATAACAGTAATAATATCTCATGCGAGTAATTAAAAGAAATACAGTTCATAGTCATGCTTAAAACCGACATAGATATTCACTCGTCAAATTTTATCTTTTTGGAAAACAAAACACTTTTTATAGTTCTTATGAGTCCTTAGGAGCTTATGAGTTCTTGTGAGTACTTAAGAGCTAGTGAGACTTTCTTTTGATATTCCCGTCCAATATTCTTATGAGCAAGAGGTTAGTACCCGAATGTACCTGGGCTACCATCTTCCTTGGCACTACAGCATCTTATGAGCCTTTCTTATGAGAACTCCTTTCAATATTCTTATGAGCAAGAGGTTAGTACCCGTATGTCTCTGGGTTACCAACCTCCTTCACAGAACACTTGCTTGGGAGGATTTCTTATGAGCCAGAGGTTAGCACCCGCAAAACCCTGGGCTACCAACCTCCTTGACAATACACTTACATGTGAGAGTTTCTTATGAGCTAGAGGTTAGCACCCGCAAAACCGTAGGCTACCAACCTCCTTGATAGTACACTTACTTGTGCGAGTTTCTTATGAGCCAGAGGTTATGTAGCACGTCGGACTTTTCTGTACTTAATGAATAGCACTTTCATAACTAATTGGCCTTTCACGTAGTCTAATTAATAAATAAAGGAGAAATTAAAGATTCTAAAATTCCAAAAATGTTCCTTTTCGAAAGATGAATCCAACGCAAGTTGAATTGTCAAAATCCGACGAACGAATCTAAAGATATGGCCGAAACAGTGAAACCTGCAGAGTACCGATCGGTCCACAACAGATCGATCGGTCCAAACTAGCGATCGACCGGTCCAAAACCGATCGATCGGTAGCTATCGATTGGTTAACTTTTTTGTATGGGGAAAAATTCCAGAGAGCATGTTTTTGACCGATCGCTCGATCAAAAACACCGATCCCTCGGTTGGGCACCGATCGATCGGTCATAACCATCGATCGCTCGGTCTATTGCGTTTTGCAGAAATTGCTTTGAGGGCTTTTTCGTCTTTTGGAGTATTCAACCCTTGCTTATAAGGCTTGAACTAGCCTTGTGTGCTCATTTCATCACACTTAGAGTTTTTGAGAGAAAGGGGGAGAGTAGAAAGGGGTTTTAAACCTAGGGCATCATCTTGGAGATAATCAAGGATTTTGAAGACCCAAGATCATCCCTTTGGCTTGGAATCCTCAAATCCACCCTCAAACACGTGTGGGTTTCCTTCTCCAAGCTAGGGTAGCATCTCCCTCGACATTCACAAGGGTTTCCTCCCTCCTTTTCAAGGTTAGTACACCCTTCCTAGCTACTATAGTAATAACCTAGATTTTCTTGTGATTATGATGTGTTGTATCTTCCCCATTGCTCCCTTGTGTTGATATATGCTAAATCTCTAAAACATAAACAAGATAATATGAATAAATGGTGGAATGTATGGATGGAGGAGGGGATTGAGGTGATGGGATGCCATATTGTGATGTGTTGAATGATAGAAATGGTGGGAGGGTATTGTACACATAATGAATGCACATGTGATGCTTGATGAAATACTTGAAAAAGAAATTATGAGTTTAAAGGACTAAAGGTAATGTAGGATACCACTTGTTTGGTAAAATGCATGAATGAAAATATTTTGAGTTGAATGAAGTTCGAGAAGCATGAATCATGTAGTTTCCCTAAAGTGGCTTTTGTGACCATATTTCTATATGCTTGTTTAAATTCTCATATGAATGTGATAAGAATTGAAATGCTATATCTTACTTCTCAAATCATATATGTCATTATGTTTCACAAATAGCATAGCACTAGGACAAGATAAAACACTAACAGCACACCCTAGGCTAAGACAGGCATGGGCTAAGTCAAGCCCTTCAGGTCTTCCTTTCTTACCCAAATGGTTTTAGAAGTTTGATTGACCCTTTGGTCTTAAACTGTTTCAGTTGAGGTAGTTATGACCTTTTGCCTCTTCCTCCTGTTCCTCCTTTTCCAAGTTTGAGTTCTAGAATTATGGCGGGTATTATGGTTCTCTCTGTTACCTCCTCTATATCTAGCATGAGGAGTGTCATGACCATGCCACTATCTAGAGTTGTGAGCAATTTTCATCACATCTTCACACAAACTTCTAAACTTCTCCACTGGGACCTCAACTCTCCTTTGAAGGTTCCCATTAAAGTTGTTGTGGTTCTTAAACTTACGATTGGGCATTCTTCGAAGTTTAGGACATCGAGGCTTAATATGACCTTTCACTCCACAACTATGACATGTAGGAATGAATTTCTGAGTAGAAGGGTATTTCCCTTTAGCAGGAGGGCGCCTTTTAGCACCAGGCTCAGTGTTAGAGGTGGATGGAGTTCCATTCTCATCTCCACACCTCTGATTTTGTTCAAGATCAGCCAACTTGATTTCAAGACTTGTCTTTTCATCAAGACAAACATGTAAATCAGATTCAAGTAGCTGAGTCTTGGCAAGGAGGGAAGCTTTCTCTTCCTCAAGCTGTGACACAAGAGCTCTCAAGCCTGAAGCCACTTGGTCTAAGGCATCTTTTTCTATTTCGATAGATTTGATCCTTTTGGACATAGAAAACTGAACCTTTTTCAGCTTTAGGCATTCCTGAAATAGTTCATCATACGCTACCTCAAGGTCTTCCTTAGTATCTGAGTCATTATGACTCTCACCATCCTCCTCACCATCATTACAGTGTTGGTTACTCACAGCATTTGAAGAAGATTCCTCAATCCCAGATAAGGATGCAGTGAAGGCCACATAACCCCTAGTCTCCTCACAAGCAGAACTATTTGATTCCTCAGATTTAGATTCACTGTCATCGCTTGCCTTGCCCTTAAATCTTTTCTTATTGGAGCATTGAGTGGTAATATGGCCGTAGCCTTGGCATTTATAGATTTGAACACCTTGGGATTTCTTGTCCACACTTTTAAAATATTTCTAATTTTCAAAGTGCTTGGACTTGGGCTTTTCAAAATATTTTTGTCCTTTCGGATTAAATCTCTTATTCAGTTTTAAAAATTTTCTGAATTTCTTAGTAAACAAAGCCAACTCTTCTTCTTCATCCTTAGAGTCACTATCTGAACCATCTATGGATTCCTTGACAGACTTCAAGGCAATGGATTTTGGTTTCTTAGATGAGTTCAGATTTAACTCATAGGTTTGGAGAGAACCAACCAACTCTTCAAGTTTGAGAGCATCAACATTTTTGCTCTCCTCGATGGCGGTAACCTTCAATCAAAATCTCTCAGGTAGAGATCTCAAAATTTTTCTCACAATTTTGGACTCCGGAATTCTTTCCCCTAGATTGAAACTAGAGTTGACAATGTCACTCAGATTGCTATAAAAACTATCAAAAGTTTCATTATCATCCATCATCAACTTTTCAAACTTAGAGGTCAGCAATTGAAGTTTGGAGATCTTGACAGTTGTAGTCCCTTCATGGGTAATTTGAAGAATGTCTCATGCCTCCTTCAAAGTGTCACATTTAGAAATACGTCAAAATTCTTCGAGTGTGACAGCGGCGAAGATTGCATTTAGACCCTTACTATTCCATCTATAATGTTCAAGTTCTACATTGGTCCATTCAGAAGAAGGTTTAGGGATGGTCTGGTCATTTATGGTCTTTGTTGGATGGATCCAACCTTCTTCAATGGAGAACCATACTCTCTCGTCTAATGATTTAAGAAACGCTCTCATTCGAGCTTTCCAATAGGCATAATTATTCTCATCAAATAATGGGGGACAAGAGATGGATCCTCCCTCTCTTTGGAAATTCATTTCCACCGAAAAATATGAGTCAAGATCACACTAATGAATTAGTGAACCTGCTATGATACCAATTGTAAAAATTAATTCGGTGAACCTCAATTCAATGTTTGAGTTGAGAATCTACAAGTTCGAGGAGATGGTTAGGGCTTCCTTTCAGTCTATCTACCCTTTTTGATGTTTTAATAATTAAGTTATTAAGTTAAGGGATGATGTAATTTAAGTGCGGAAAATAGAAAGCCAAGCAAACCACAACACAAGGATTTTTAAGTGGAAACCCTTCTGGGAAAAAACCAAGGGACCTAGTCCAGCCATGAGAATCCACTAAGACAAAGTAAACAAGAACTTACAAGACTCGAACTTGACTCCTTCGGACTCGACACCATGATCCTTTAGTTCATAGCCTCCACACCTCGAAAAGTCATCACATACTCACAACTCCTGTGATCAACCGCAGCCACTCGTACTTCTCTTTGTGTCTTGAAAACAGTTCACGATCTTCCGATCGTTCTCCGTCAATGACGGCTTCGGATTCCACCGACCAAATCACTCTACCACGATCCTTCTCCGATCGATCTCCTTCGCAAAGGCTTCAGAACACTCTGGCCAAGGTGTTCTATCCATAATGGTTTGATGGTTTGATAACAATCATTACCTAGATGGACTCCTTCAAAGGACAAGTCCAAATAAGCAAAACTGGAACTTTGGGCTTATAAACTCTAGGTTTAATGCACTAACAAAAGGGGTTGAGAAAAATATATTCCATAGGTTTCATGACCTTTGGAGATGCTTAAAAATACTCTCAACACACTCCCTAAGTTGTACTCCACGAAGTGGAAGGGTTCTATATATAAAGGGAATCAAAAAACATGTTTAGAAGTTGCTAAAATAGGTTAAAAATCAAAGAGGTAAGCAAGGAAATGTTTTAGCAAAACTCCCATATCAGGGTCGACCCATGGGGATCCATTGGTTGACCAAATTGTACACTTGGGTCGACCAAAGGATCCTCCAGGGTCAACCTCCATATTTTGAAGTTGCTGGAAAATTTCCCTATACTAATTTTGAGCACTTCAGGGTCGACCCTAAATGCCCATGGTCGACCCTGAGGCTAAAAAAAATTTTAATACTTCATTTTCAGCTCCTAGTCCCTCCACAAAAGTTGTAGCTCTTTTCGACATGGTCGATTTGACATATTATAAAGCAAAATCCAAGCTACGGTTTGGGAGATATGCCTCTCGCAAGCAACCTTGGTTTTTTGAAATATTTCAGCATTGTTAACTTGTTTTGCACTACTTATCCCATCACCTAGGGTCCGTATGATTAGACTAGGACACTTACCACCTAAGGCATCATATTAGGATTATTCTAAGTCAAATCCCACCTATGGTCACATGGTATCTAGGTTACTTACCATCCTATGAAGGAAATGATCAACCGAGTGGATCAACCAGTCTTCTTTGGTCTTCAACTTCGCTTTGGCATGGATGATTGAAGTTAATGATGCAAGACACACACCTAGACACGTAGACTCACTTTTTTTGACACCGGAATATGCCAATGCAAAAAAATGGACTTTACACATATAATGCTTTGCTCGTTATTATTATTCTTAGTTAGGAGCTTGTACTCACTGAGTATTCCATGCTCAGTCGTACTTTTATGTCGGCAGGTACACAAGTCCCTTTCGACATTTGTGCCCCGGGTCCTTGGGTTGAGGAGGACTACTACGAGGAAGAACCATATGAGGTGAGAGACTTAGACCATTGGCCCCACAAGGGTGACTATTGAGCGAGATAGAGTTCTGTTTTGTCTTTTTTATTTTGATAGGTGGGCATGTCCACCTTTACATGTCATATTTTGTATAAACTTGGAATACTTGTTAAGTTTATAGAAGAAAAGAAAAAGTTGGTTGTATTTCTGCCGTATTTTAGCTTCCGTACTCTGTATTATATTTCCATTAGAGCATGTTATACCTTGTTCATTACAGGATGGTTTGTCAGGTTATGTATAGTCACACCTAAAGTATCCCTTAATTCCTAGGGGGTATTATGGACCGCGACAAGTTAACACCCGCAAAACCCTGGGCTACCAACCTCCTTGAAAGTACACTTGCTGGTGAGAGTTTCTTATGAGCCAGAGGTTAGCACCCGTTAAACCCTGGGCTACCAACCTCCTTGACAATACCCTTGTGTTCATGCAAATGAGATTTCACTTGTGTTTTCTTAGGAGTTCCATTTGTTTATTTCAATTCTTGGTGCTTATGAGAAGACCTCGGTTATGTAAAACACAAGTATGTAGCGTGCTTGTGAGCATCATCATTATATAGATATACTGAAAGCCTTTAAGCAACTCAAGTGGTTTATACAAGATATAGTAGCATCATAGCATATTTCAAATTTCTAGACATATAGCACATTTTCACTCATTGCATTACATTTCTAAGATCAAGGCTTTTAAGCCTATTTTATCACATCATGCTTAATTTCATGGTTTATTGGAAAATAAGAATAATCACCTACAAGTATAACTATATTCCTCATCTCAATGAAAACCCCCCAAATTTTACCCCTTACTCATTTGATCATAATATAATTTGCCCAAAATCCTACATTTACCGTTTGCATTGTAACCTAGTTTAATAATAGAGTGTTCTTACTATTTTCATTCAACCTTATTTCAATCTTTATGTCATAGTAAGGCTAAATAATAGTAGGTACTTACTTCTTGATCAAACCCTAGGTTGAAGGAGAACCCTTGAGTAGAAATCCAAGCTTGTGGGAGCTTGATTGGAGCTCTTCTTCCTCAATCCAAAACCCTCTTTGAAAATCTCCCAAATCTTCTCATCTTCCTCTTCTAAGAACTCTCTTTAGGTTTAGGATAAACCAAAACCCTCTAAATGATCTCCTTTTTATAGGTAAAGGGGTGAAAACCCAAAAAAATGCTACAAAGGAAGCAAAATCGCGCATCTAATATCGTTTGTAGCAATTTACGATCGATCGTAGCTTTCTACGATCGTTCGTAGGTTCCTATGATCGATCATAGCTTCTCCAGTAGATTTTCAGCATTTTCTGGGTGTTACAGTCGATCGTAGCAACTCTACGATCGTTTGTAGCGCTGCTACGATTATTCATAGGGTCCCTATGAACGATTGCAATTTTTGTAGAAAGTTTTCAGATTTTTGTGTTTTTGTATTTTGGCCATAAATTTTGACTCGCTTGCTGGTTTTTGACGATTCAACTTGCGTTGGATTCCTCTTTGAAAGGAGAAAAATTTTGTCCCTAATATCAAAATCCTAATTATGAGTTTTTATTTACCAAAAATGGCTCTAAAGCCGACTAACATGCAAATGGGTTTCATCAACCCATTTTTGCAGCAAATCCGATTCCAGAAATCGGATGTTTGACTTAACCTCAACTCAAAATCTGAAAAAGTGATCAACATGGACCTCGAAGAGGGTTCCAATACCTTTCTAAAAATTTAAGAATCACTCTATTCTGATCAGCGGTACAAGAATTAGAGCTTTTCAAAGTTGAGGATATGCTAAGGCATAACCCTTATTAATACTTAAGAGTATTATATACTCTTACCTACTTCATTCCAAACACCCATATACCAAAATATATTCTTAAAAAGTTTTAATACATCATATCATTCATCATACTAGGCCATCAAGATCTGGAGTTCTACAAGGTCTCCCATTGTATGCAATCAGTCAATGTACATTTAAGCACCCATATACCGATGTGTAGTCTTCACTACAATAGTTTGAGATAAAACTACATCTTAACTATTGAAAACATCTAAGCATTGTGACAACACTATAAGTGAAGTGCCTAGCTTCACCTATAGTTGTGACTCTATAAGGTATAAGGAACTGGAAATCTATATCTACCTGTGTCAGTCCATAACCAATCACATAGCTTTCCTACAATATATCCTAAGGATCTTGTTCGGTATCTCATATCGTATAGACATTTCATGATCTTTGTCAATTATCCATAATGAATTCACAATAGATAAAGAAGATGTCTTTATTAATCTAATCAATAAAAATCTTACAATCTAAATGACTTTTCAGAGCATAATGTCCAACAACTCAAAGTATTTAAAATAGCCTTCGAATGGTCTTGGTATATGAATTGTTGAAGAGGCATGGTTTATATGAAAAACAATATGCAAAACTGTGCTGACTGTTCGAACGCCCAGCCTGGCCATTCAAATGCCCAAGAACGGCCAACCAGCCGTTCAAACGGGCAATTAAAGATCCAAAATAGTAGCCTCCCTGTCAGCCCATTTTCAATAGTTCTTTTCCAAATTCAAGGTCGTTCGAACGCCCCTTATTGCCATTCGAATGGACCTCGTATATCTTGTTAGTACAACGATCTAAATTATTGTCGCGACCCAAAACCCACCCTAGGAGTTAGAGTGAATCTTGGACGACTCATCATGACTTGCTTGACGAACTAACCTGTAAAAAACCCACAAAGCATATACAAAGAGGACACGATAGTGGAAACATATAACAAAGCACAGCGGAAGACTTAACCAAACCTCTATGTATATACAAGTGATCCAAGTTATACAAAAGATACACAAAAGAAAGTACGGACATGCCCGCCAAAATACATAACTCAAACTCTCAAGCTCACCCACAGCTATTCACTCAGAATCTACCACAACCTAATAGTAACCCTCACGCTGAGGTTCTTCCACAGGCTCCTTAACGTACTCCTCCTCCACCCATGGGCCAGGAGCATAGACATCGAATGGAGCAGCAGCTCCCTCAGAACCAGCCGACATAAACGTACGGTTGAGCATGGAATACTCAGCATATACCAAATACTAACCAACAGTCATAGCCAACAATAACTATATGGAAAGTAGGAAGCAGTTCACAAATATAAAGTAGGAACAATTCATATCATCACGCAATAGAAAAGCAGTTGATAATCATGCTTGCATTTCATAAAAGCCGATAAAATCCTTAAAAAACATCGTGCACTTGACTTGACTTAAAACATCCTTTTCGTGCTTAAAAACTTGTCTTGTCATGTGTCTTGTTTTGTCATGTGGTGTCATGTCATGCGTGTGATGCTTGTATCATGCTTGTCATGCGTGCTTGCTTGGGAGTTCAACATGTTCATGTACTTGTGAGATGCACTTGTGAGATGCCTTGAGAGGGAAGGGAGGCCCTTCTTTAATGCAATGCACTTGTGAGTGAGGGGAGACCCCTCATGGAAGGGAGGGAAGTGTAAACTCCCTCCTAAGAAATGCTTGTTCTTGTCCTCTTGTCAAAAGCGAAGTAAAACATATCTTAGGATATGTCCCACCTCTAAACCTTGTTCTTGAAAATACCGATAAACCGTGTCATGCATGCCGTGCTCGTGGAATTGTGTACATACTTTCATTTGAAATTAAATATGACTTTTGGGGATTTCACAATACATAGAACATCAAAATTTGAGCAAGTAATCATTCATTCAAATTTTAGGGAAAGCAAGTAAGCACACTATCATAAGCCCTAGCAATTTCATAAACATTTAAACATGCATTTTTCACTACAAATCATCATTTTCTCCATTGAGGCATTTCTTCAAACACATGGTATGTGTATTTTGGTTAACACCTAAATCTTTCATTTTATCCTACATGAATCATTCTTCATTCAATCCACATCATGTATGTTCATTATTGAGATGAAATGCCCTTCCCATTTTAATCATCACAACAGAACCCACGGCATCCAATCGCCTATTCATGTCCACACAACCATCCATTGATTCCATCTCCTTATCTTGTTTAGAAATTTAGGGAAAATCATCAAATGAAAGAAAAACAAGGAGAATAGGTGAACTAGAAGGTTGGTATAGGGTACCGACTTTGATTTGGGGTTGAATAACACCCTTGATGTGGATTCCAACTTGAGGAAGAACTCCCACTTGGGTATGGAGAACTCGTGATGCTTTGGGGAAGCCCCTTGCTTGTAATTTCCCAAGCTTGAACTCCCTTTGATCTCTCAATCCAAGCTCCTTAGAGGATTTCCTCAAAATCCTCTCTTCCCCTTTCTTCCTTCTTAGGTTAGCAAAAGCCCAAAATGAAAACCCTCAAATAGATCAAGGGTTAAAACCCTCAAATTCGGAATCTGCTACCGCATGCGATCGATTGAACACTTATCTACGATCGATCGCAGGTCCTTGCGATCGATCGCACCTGGATGCAATCTATCGTGCATGAACCCGAACATTTCTGGTCTGATTTCCCTCTGCATGCGATTGATCGCACACTCTTGCGATCGATCGCAGATCCCTGCGATCTATTGCACCTGGGGATCCATCTATCGCATATGGCCCCGAGAGTTTGGGACCCATTTTGCCTGTATGTGATCGATCGCACCAAACTTGCGATTGATCGCACCCTTCAGATTTTGTTGTTTTTCTCCTATTTTTTCACACTTTGGTAATTCGGCCATAACTTTTGACTCGGTTGCCCGATTTCGACGATTCAACTTGTGTTGGATTCATCTTTCAAAGGGGGACATTCCTGACATTTTAGAATTTCCAATTTCTTCTTTATTTATTGACTAAATTACCCCTAAAGTTGACTGATCCGCAAATGGGTTTCAGTAACTCGGGTTTTCGATATATTCGACTTAGGAATACTACTTCTTAACACTTAGAGTTGTTCAAAATTTCTCATTTCATAGAAATGGAAGATTACCAAGGCTTCATGCCTCAGCACGGGTCCCAATACATGGCAAAAAGTTTCGGGGCTCTACAATTATATTTTTGCACATCCTTTTGCCTTGCCTATTTATTGTATCATTCCTTAGCTCGTCCTAAGGATTGAGAGAGAGTTGAGAGACCTACTTTTGAAGGCCTTAGAGTTTCTCAATACTCTAGATTAATTTCTTTCCTCTCTTACTCATTGGTTTCTCTAGAGATGCAAGTTCGTCCTTTCTAGATCATACAAACTTGCATTGGTTGATCCTCAAGCAATTGATGAGATCACTCTAGAGGTGTTGTGAATATTAAATCCCCTATGTTTCTCTGTTGAGAATTTGGTTGGCATGAGCCAAAGCCATCAAGGACAGGAATCGATGAGGAGCCGAAGCTGCTGTGGTAGAGATCAAACCTGCTAGGTTCGTAGGATTCAAGGCGAGGAATCAATATCGAGGAATGATGTGTCATGTCCGGTTGGGTATGATTCGAGTCTTGTATTGTTTAATTCTTCTAATAGTAAATTTTGTACTGGACTAGGTCCCGTGGTTTTTTCCGAAAGGGTTTTCCACGTAAAAAGTTGTGTGCGTACTTGTGATTGCTAAAATTAAAATTGGTAGAAAACTTAAGGTAGACCTATTAAGCCTCCATCTAGGTGAAGGGAATCATTGAACTAGGGAATTTCAACATGCATCACATACTTTATCTTTCACAAACTTAGTTTTAGGCAAACCTTTAACTAGTTCATTTCTAGATAGTTTTGAGAGCAAGTCCATAGCAACATGTCCTAATCTCCTATGCCATAACAAACTAGCTTCATTTAAGACCGAAAAACAAATAAAATTTTGAGAAGTTATTTCATTAAATTCAATTGTGTAAATATTCTCATTTCTATATGCAATAAACAAAGTATTAATATTATCATTATCCTTATTCATGCACATATTTGATTTTAAAGAAACATTAAGACCTTTATCACACAATTGACTAATACTGATTAAGTTATGTTTCAAGCCTTCTACTAAAAGAACATTTTCAATAAAGATAGAATTACCTTTACCTATATTACCTATGCCGATGATCTTCCCCTTTGAGTTGTCTCCAAAGCTCACATGTGCTCTATCTTTAGGAGAGATAGATACAAATAGCCTCTTGTTCTCCATCATGTGCCTCGAGCAACCACTATCCAATAATTAAATGGTCTTGGAGGAACTTGATTTCATGCATATCTACAACACAAATTCAAGTAACTCCCTTTGGTACCCAAATCCTTTTGGTTCCTACTTGGTTAGTCTTGGGAGGGGTTGTTCCCTTAGGAACCCAAACTTTCCTCACTCTCTTCTTTCCAATATATGAAAAAAAGTTACTAGAAGAGGAGTGTGATGAGTTGGTAGATGTGGTAAAGAAATTTTGATAATTCTTTTGTTTGATTGAAAGATTATATCCAATTCTGGTTTTATCAAACACACAACTTTGTTGTCCAAGCAATCTATCCAAGTTCCTTTGACCATTAGTGAACTTGGTTATAGTGCTAGTCAAGTCTTCAACCTTATCTTTTAGATCATCATTTTCTTTGGTTGAGACTTGAGGCTTAGAAGTAGTTTCTTCTTTTTCCTTTTTTAAAATCTCATATTCTTTTTGTAAATTCTCTTTTTCATTTTGTAAAATCTCATTTTCATTTGAAAGAGAAGAATTTTTTTCTTCAGTTTTGAGCTCTTAGAGGCTAATTTTCAAAATTTGTCATATAGTTCATCAAAAGCTTCTCTTAGTTTTTCAAATAAAAGAGATTCATCAAGTGAAGTGTTTACCTCATCCTCATGAGCCATTAGGCAAAGATTGGCGACTTCCTTATCGCTTGAGTAAGCATAAGACTCACTTTCATCAGAGTTGTCCCAAGTAGTCTTCATAGATATTTTCTTGAATCTTTGGCTTTTCTTGATTTGAGGACACTCGGACTTGATGTGTCTGGGTTTCTTGCATTCATAGGAAATGATCGGCTCTTTCTTACTTGATTCACCCTTGATGACTTCCTTGGCGAATTCCTTCTTGAATGTCATTTTCTTGAAATTCTTCTTATGCTTCAAGAACTTCTTGAATATTCTTGCCATGAGGGCCATGTTCTCATCTTCTTCACTTTCATCTTCCTCACTCTCTTGTGTAGATTTTAAGGCAAGTCCTTTCTTCGACCTGGGCTCTTCATCTTGATCTTTCATAATAACTTTATGAGTCATGAGGGATCCAAGAAGCTCATCCCTTGATAATCTGGTGAGATACTTGGCTTCTTGGATTGCCATCACCTTAGGAGCCCAACTCTTTGGAAGAGATCGAAGAATCTTCCTAACATTCTCTACATTCAAATAGACTTTACGAAGAGATTTCAAACCATAAATAATGTTAGTGAATCTAGTAAACATTTCTGTAATAGATTCATCTTTTTCCATTATAAATAATTCATATTTATGGACTAACATACTAATTTTTTCTTCTTGAACTTGATTAGTCCCTTCATAGGTAATTTGGAGTTTATCCCAAATTTCCTTAGCCGAGTAACAAGCCAAAACTCTATTAAATTCTTGTGGACTCATTGCATAATATAAATTGCTAATTGCTTTAGTATTGCGTTGCCCAAGTTTGTGTCATCCTCTGTCCATTCATCCTCCACCTTGGGTAATTGTACACCATCAATATTTTTGGTGGGGATGTAAGGAACTTTAACAATTACTTTCCAAAATTCATAATCTAATGCTTGAATGTAATACATCATCCTAGTTTTTTAGTAGTTGTAGTTCTCCCCATTGAACAATTGAGGTCTAGTTGATTGTCCTTCTCCTAGGGTAGTTGCAAAACATTTGTCATTTGATCTTTTCTCTAAGACGGTTAAGTCAGATATAGAGTCCTAGGCGCTGTTACCAATTATTGCCCAAGTAATGGCCCTAGAGGGGGGCTGAATAGGGTCTTGGAAAATTAAAAACTATTTCCTAATCCCTTTTGCAGACTTTTAATCAATCAAATTAAAAGGGAATTGAAATCTAGCAATTTTACAATTAATAAAATAGTAATGCAAGATAAAGGAGAAAGAGACCAAAAACAAGATATGTTATCGAGGTTCGGCCTTCCTACCTACATCCCCACCTCAAGCTTCCTACTTGAGGATTCAACACGATCCACTAATCACACGATCTTCTTCTAGGTGAAGATCTAACTTTACACTTGCAAGAGAACACCCTCTCTTGACTTCCTTTTGAAGAAGCTTCCCACTTCAACACAAGAATCCACCGATTCTTGATTTCCAATACAAGAGATGTATGGATGAAATATAGTCTTGAAATTTCTCCTTAGATGAGCTAAAAAGATTTCTTTAATGCTCTCTAAAAATCTCCCAAAGATTGGAGTTGAATAGCTCGAGATATAACTTTTGGGATTCTAAGGTTTCTTCAATGCTTTAAAGAATTATTGGAGTTAATGCAATCTTCAAAGGTTGTTTCTTATTCATAAATGATCCCAATTTATAGCCCAAGAAAATTATGGCCGTTGGTGGAGCATTTAATGGAAAAATGACTGTTGAAAACTAGTCATTATAGTGCATTTTATGCCTGTCCCGAGCAAATCAGTCGCCTTGTTAGTTTCAGCCCATTTCTAGAATTTTCAGAGCTAAATCAGTCGACTGGTTTTTAAGCCAATGAAGAACTGTTCAACTAATTTTGGAACAATGTCTAAATCAGACAAATGGCATGAATCGGTCGTCTGGTTTTGACTCTCCTCAAGAATCAGTCGACTGGTTTTCAGATTTTTCACATAAAACTCCTCCTTAACCAATCTATATGATATGAATTCTTTGATAGGTCAATTTTCTTTTGTTTATCAAGATTATAATCATTCCAAATGATGGCCTAAGACCTTAGAATGATATACAATTATGCTCTTGAGGTACTTATGGTCAATCTAGGCTTTTGAGCTTTCAACCATCAAACTTTAAAGACTTTTTACAATTTTCTTAAGAACTCTCAAACTTATATATAAACCTTGAAATCTTCTAGTTGGAGAGTCTTCATTGTCCTTCAAATTTGATCTTGATTTGACTTCTTTGAATTCATATTTTATGACCAAGAGTACTTCTTAGTGGATCTTCTTCTTCATGTCATGATTTTTGTTCTTTTGTTTTGGATTTTCAATTGGATTGGATGACTTGCTTTGTGAATCCTCTTTAACCTTTGTGTTATTCCCATGCTTTATGCCTTGGTTATTGTACTAATGCTCTTATACATAGATTTTCACAAAAACTCAATGGAGACATTAGTAAGACAATGGCCATTTCACTATTTTGTTTAATCAAAATTATTAAGGATACCTTTAGGCTAACACTGTGGTGCAAAATCATGAGGGATAAATCAAAACCTGGAAGAAATCTATAATGGCGGTAAACTCAATACCGCCATTCTGGGCATCCCCCATTTGCAGTAGCCCACGTGCCCTTTTGTTGAGCTCTGGTCCATTCAAGTGCTTGGATTCACTCTCTCAGAGTCCATTGAACCTTCCTTGATCCGTGTAGAACCCGTGGATCCCCCTAACCATGGTTAAAATCCAAAAGTTGAAGAAGGTCCAGAATGACGGTAGGGACCCTCTAGGCATCCCCCTTGAACTTCCCCTTGCCTGCAAAGCCATTTCCAGGAAAAGCCTTGAAATGACGGTAGATCTTCTAACGCCAATTCTAACTTTCTTTTTAATGGCCTTTGCATAGGGCCCAGACCAAGTAAGAGTCTAGTCTAGGCCCTGGTATGCTCTTTGGGCCCACCTCAAACTTGACCAGACCCTTAACTGGGGCTAATCTTAACCTCGGTTCACTTTTAATATAGTTAGGCTGCTAACTTGGGAAAAGTCTAAAAAAACTCTTAAATAATCTAAAAAATGCTAAAATGGATAAAAAAATCTAACTTTGGCCATTTTAATTATAGTTAACATAATTAATTATGGTTAATCCCACCTTGACTCAAATCCTAACCGGGGTTAAAACTATAACCCTAGTTAACCCACCTAGACTTGAAAAAATCCCAAAAATACGAAAATATCAAGAATGGATCCTAGAACATGACTTTGGCTATCCTTAATCGATGTTAACATTTTTAACCATGGTTAACCCATCTTTAATCATGGTTAGTCCCCTTAACCAAGGTTAGCTCTACCCTTAGCCTATAGGCTTAACCCCTATCCTCCAGGCTCGAACATTAGCCTCCAGGCTTAAACCCTTAAGCCTTTGGGCTTAGCCTTTGGCCTCCAGGCTAAACCCTAGCCACTCCGGTGCACTTGGCCTCCTTGGCCAATCAACCATAGTCCCAGACTAACCCTATCCACCCGATGCACACACACACTCCATTAACCCCGAGATGGATCCATGTGCCAGAACTACGCTTGGTCTGATCTCACCCCGGTGAGTACGTAGGCAACCCAACCTGGGTTCGACCCTAGTTAGGATTTTTCCTTCTTAGATTAGTATATTCTAAACACTTAGGCATTTTAATCAAATTTTGGACTTAATTTGGCTGATACTTAGGGAGTAGGTAACCGTCTTAAGAAGGGGCCCCCGGGGTGCCTAACACCTTCCCTGGAACTTAATCGAACCTCTTACCCTGACTCTAATTTTAGACCATTACCCTTAATCTGAAAATCTCGAGACCTATCCCCAAGAATGAATAGTGGTGACTCTCTGTCAAAAATCGGGTGGGCGAAATCTGCGCTCACAGTGGTGACCTCTATACTTCGGTATATTCCAACAATTCTTTGAGGAGTGGTGATCTCTGCACTTTCGTATGTTCCAACAATACTTTGAGGGGTGGTGACTTGTGTACCTATGCATGTTCTGTGGGGATGGTGATCTTTGTACTTAAGCATGTCCTAAGATAGGTTGATGAGTGGTGATTGTTGTACTTAAATATGTCCCAAGACAGGTTAAGGGGTGGTGATCATTGTAATTTAGGTATGTCCCAAGATAGGTTGAGGAGTGGTGATCGTTGTACTTAGGTTTGTCTTGAGATCGTACATGATGTGGGTTAACAACAATTATTGAAATGGGGTGGTGATCTTCATACTTAGGTATGTCCCATGGGGATGGTGACCTTTGTACCTAGGTATGGCCCAAGTACAGGTTGAACTTGATGAGTTGTCAAGTGACAACAATATCTTGTGGTGAAATGACTTACTTTTAGGAAAAGAATCCTAAATGGATGATGCAACGAGGTGAAGGCCTCATCCGGTGGGACTGGAATTGAAATAACAGAATTGTGAACTATGGGTGAGACCCCAATGGGTGAAGGCCCAATGAAAATGGATTATTGTAGAAATTGATATTGTGACACGAGCATGTACTCAAGTCAGTGTATTTGAAAATAGAATAATGATAAGTTCGGAGACGTGGATATGATACGAGGTTATGAACCTAAAATATTATACTAGATGGGGAACCTTGGATGTGATTTAAAGTTAGGAGCTGGAAAGTGGTATGAGGTTGAGGACCTTAGATAGGACTAGAAAGTCCTAAATGACCAGTGGGTCGATGAACAAAAGAATGTGTTACTTGTTATGAATTTTGTGAGTGCAATGATGTACTAATTATGTTGATGTGATCCTAATATTTGTTGATATCGCTATATCAATTAGCATGTTTATTCGTTATTATGTGAATGTTGATAGTCAATAAAATGATATATGATGATATTGCTGAACTACAAGAATATATATGATATTGTTGTCAAACTATGGTGTTATATGTGATGATATTGTGGGTCGACAAGATATGGAAAATAGCTTAGAAGGTTTGAGAATTTTATTGGGCTCTATAGCTTACTATCATTTTATGTCACCAGATTTCGAGGCAATTGCCGGATTAGCCGATATGGCAAGGAGCTATGTTTGATAATTCCTAGAAAGCGTATGGACGCATTAGTGGTGCCATATGTAAAAGATTACAGTAGCAAGTGAAGCTAACACATTTACTTATGATGACCAATTGTTATTGCTTATGTAAGCTCATAAGAAAAGTTCAAAATTTTTTGCATTTTTGGTGGGCAAAATCTTATGTTGTGTGTTAAATGGCGAGCGGGTGCGCGTCTTGGAATTGATTTTCCTAAGGCGTGGGTTCGGGACATCACACAACTCAAGATTTAATTAAGGTTAATTTTTGTTTTCCTTTTATTATAACTTAATGACATATAATTTGAATTGTTATTTTTTTCGAAAAAATAAATATATTATTGAGGGATAGAAAGGAGGAACGTAGGTATATGTTTTTTAACCCTAAATAAATAGTAAATACTAGTGTAGAAATATCGATAATTAGTAAATTGCTCTCAGCCAAGGCTGACCAACTACTTGTCATACATTATAAGTGTAGCGCCCCAGAACTTTTGTCCATATATAGAAACTTGTGCCAAGGCTTTAAGCCATTGTAATCTTCCACTTTCTATGAAATGGGAATTTCTGAAATCCTTGTAGTCTTAATTAAATATTAAGATAATGTATTATAGTATTAAGAATGGTTTTAGGAATTTTCATGGGTGTCAAATAGAAGTGGAAAATGTTCTAAGCGTTAAAAAGGGAAATGTCCTAACATTGCCCTCAACTTGAAGCAGCTATAGTGTTGTCACCACTTAACCGAATCGAGTGATTCTTGAATTTTTGGAAAGGTATTAGAACCCTATTCCAGGTTCTTGTTTACCATTTTTCCAGATTTTGAGTCGGGGTAGAGTTAAAAGTGGGATTTCCAAAATTGAATTTGCTGCAAAAGCGGGTTGATGAAACCCATTTGCATGTCAGTCGGCTTTAGAGACATTTTTGGTAAATAAAAACTCAAAATTAGGATTTTTATAAGAAAAAATCAAAGTTGTTCCTCTTCGAAAGATGAATCCAACGCAAGTTGAATTGTCAAAATCCGATCGTAATTTTCTGTAGGATTTACAAACGATTGTAAACACCCAACGAACGATCATAGGTGAGCTACGATCGATTGTAAATCTTCTACGAATGATCGCAAAACCTCAAAACTGGGCAAACTTGCTGGACAATTTACGATCGATAGTAGGAAACTACGAACGATCGTAGATGTGCTACGATCGATCGTAAGAATCTACGAACAATCGTTGGTACGCGATTTTGTTTTTTTTTTTTTGGATTTCAGGATTTCGACCCTTTTGTCTATAAATAAGGGACTTCATTTTTCGCGCCCCAAAATACCCCCTAGGAGTTTAGGGATACTTTAGGCGTGACTATACGTACCTACCAAACCATCCTGTCATAAACAAGATAAATACAGTACTAACCAATGGTAATCAGAGTGCGGAAGCTAAACATAAATGCGGAAGTGTAAACTAACTTTTTCTTTCCTTCTAAGATTTCCAAAATAGTATTCCAAGTTAACATATATACAAAACATGTCTAATTCTAAGGTGGACAGGCCCACCTATCAAAATGTCAAAATACATAAGCACCCTCTCGTATTCTCCCCTCAACAATAGTTGAGGTACGGCCACACGTCAAGGTCTCGGTCCGCCTGAGACTGCAGTGGGATAGACGGCTCTCTCTCCTCTATATATTCTTCCTCGACCCAAGGCTCCGGGTCGAGGGCTCCCTCAATACTTGCCGACATGAAAGTACAGCTGAGCATGGAATACTCAGCGAGTACAAGCTACTAGCTAACCATAATAATAATATGCACCACAACAGGAATACAGTACACGGCAGTAATAGCATCGCAAGAGAAATAGTAGGAGGCATGGTACAATACAATCATCATAACGTGCGTGCATGAATGCGAATACTCTGATAAAACTCATGCTTGGAAACCCAGGTCATGTCTCGGTATGCTCCGTGGACAATATGTGTTTTAGGGGTTTTCTTGTGAGCCAGAGGCTTGTACCCGAATGTCCCTGGGCTACCAACCTCCTTGACATGCAATATTTTCTTGTTGGTTATTATATGCATATGCTCTTGAAATCTCGGTTCATGCTATCATGCGTGCTCGTGTATGTGTCAATCGTGACAATCATGGAATAAAGTTGTGAATGATTTCTATGGTTGATGAGTTGTTAATTTTACTAGGGGTTACCTATGTATAATGCTTGTTATTGTTTGAAATCTACTAATATTAGTTACTTAATCGCACAGGCGTTTTATTAGTGAATGAGTGTCTCGCCCGAGTGTTGATAGACACAAGATCCACTCACTCTTTTGTCTCACCAAGTTTTGCAAAGGGCTTTTTGACGGAGGCTACTCCGTTAGAGTGGGAGTTGACCATTGCAACTCCACTCGGCAAGTCAGCTGATACCGATAAAATATTTAGAGACTGTGTGGTGCAAGTGGGGGAGAATTAACTACTAGCCGATCTCATCATCCTAGATTTCCAATACTTGGATTTCGATGTCATCCTAGGGATGGATTGGTTGTCAAGCCACCATGGGCATGTTGCGTGTTATGAAAAGATGGTAAATTTCAAGCCGGAAGGGGCTAAGCCTTTTCATTTCCAAGGATTGGGAGAAAGAGATATTGCTCGCTTGGCAGCTTTGAGCTTAGCGAACCCAGAAGCACAAAACTCCTCGGCTATTTCGGTCGTGAGTGAGTTCTTGGATGTGTTTCTGGAGGAACTTCCCGGGTTGCCTCCTGATACAGAGATTGAGTTCGCTATAGAGCTTGCTCCGGGCACCGTTCCGATTTCAAGGGCACCGTATAAAACGGCCCCTATAGAGCTTGAAGAATTGAAGAAACAGATTGAAGAGTTACAACAACTTGGTTTCATCCAACCATGTGTCTCGCCGTGGGGAGCTCCGGTTCTCTTTGTGAAGAAGAAAGATAGGTCGATGAGAATGTTTATAGACTACCGTCAATTGAACAAGGTAACTATCAAGAATCATTATCCCTTGCTAAGGATAGACGACTTGTTCGACCAACTGAAGGGAGCGAGATTCTTCTCCAAGATTGATCTTAGATCGGGATATCATCAGTTAAAGATCATGGCGGAAGATGTTCCAAAGACAGCCTTCAGGACTCAGTATGGGCACTACGAGTTCCTTGTCATGCCTTTTGGGTTGACGAATGCACTGGCGGCGTTCATGGATCTGATGAACCGGGTGTTCCGATCATACTTAGATCGATGTGTGATTGTATTCATTGACGACATTTTAGTGTATTCCCAGACACGGGAAGATCACGCACGAGACCCCCGCCTTGCTCTAGAGATGTTGAGAGAGCATAAGCTATATGCCAAGATAAGTAAGTGTGAATTCTGGTTAGAAAAGGTAGCATTTCTCAGACATGTAGTGTCAGTTGAGGGCATTTCTGTTGACCCAGCAAAGATTGAGGCAGTTATGAGCTGGGAGAGACCCAAGAGTGTCACCAAAATTCGGAGTTTCCTTGGATTAGTGGGCTACTACCAGAGGTTTGTGGAGGGATTCTCCAGTTTGGCTACACCTCTCACTTACTTGACAAGGAAAAATGCCAAGTTTAGTTGGAGTGACAAATGTGAAGTGAGCTTCCAAGAGTTGAAGAAACGCCTTACTACGGCTCCCATCTTCACAGTGCCTTCCGGGAGCGGTGGTTTCATTGTATATAGTGATGCCTCCCATGTGGGGTTGGGGTGAGTACTCATGCAGCACGGCAAGGTTATTGCCTATGCCTCAAGGCAATTGAAAGAGCATGAGAAGAACTATCCCACTCATGACTTAGAGCTCGCCGCGGTTGTATTTGCATTAAAGATTTGGCGACATTATCTTTATGGGAAACAATTTGAGGTATTCACAGATCATAAAAGCCTTAAGTATTTATTTTCCCAGAAGGAGTTGAACCTGAGGCAAAGAAGATGGGTATAATTTTTGAAAGACTACGAGTGCTCCATTCAATACCATCCGGGCAAAGCGAATGTTGTAGCCGATGCTCTTAGCCAGAAGCCTACTAGACTTTTGGCGCATATGATGCTGAAGGAGTGGAGGTTGTTAGAGGATGCATCCAACCTCGACATCAGTTTTAGTCTCCCTACCTTTGGACCAGTAATGGCTAACATCACAGTTAGGCCATATATCCTGAGCATGATCAAAGAGTTGCAGGGAATGGATGCCGAGCTACTTTCTTACCGAGACAAGTCAGTTAATAGTGGCAGTATGGATTTTTCGATGAGGGACGATGAAATTGTCACTTTCAAGGGAAGAGTATGTGTCCCAACCGATGAGAAGCTTAAATAAGAAATCTTATACGATTCCCACCGGTTCAAGTACACCGTTCACCTCGGAGGTACCAAAATGTATAAGGACTTGAAAAAGCACTTTTGGTGGCGAAACATGAAGCGAAAAATAGCAGAGTACGTGTCCCGATGCTTGGTGTGCCAGCAAGTCAAGGCCAAGCACAGGAGACCGACTGGACTTTTACAGTCTCTCCCTATTCCTGAGTGGAAATGGGAACACATATCTATGGACTTCATTGTGGGGTTACCGAAGATGGCTAGAAATACCGGTGCTATATGGGTGGTAGTTGACAAACTCACTAAGTTCGCCCATTTCTTACCGTATCGGACTACATTCAACTCAATTCAGTTAGCGGCGCTGTACATCAAAGAAATAGTTCGGTTACACGGGGTACCAGTGAGCATTGTCTCGGATCGGGACCCTAGATTTACCTCCAGGTTTTGGAAAAGTTTTCAGAGTGCCATAGGTTCCCGGTTGGACTTCAGCACGGCTTTTCACCCACAGACAAATGGGCAAACTGAGCGAGTGATTCAGATAATTGAAGATATGCTCCATGCATGTATGCTAGACTTCAAGGGAAGTTAGGAAGATCACCTACCTTTGGTGGAATTCGCCTACAACAATAGTTATCAAGCAAGCATACAAATGGCACCTTTTGAAGCTTTGTACGAAAGGAGTTGTAGATCCCCTCTGTATTGGGATGAAGTTGGAGAAAGAAAAATTTTGGGCCCCGAACTAATTGAACAAATCACGGATAGGGTCAAGCTTATCCGGGAGAGGTTAAAGACCGCACAGGATAGACAGAAGAATTACGCCGACAATCGAAGGAGAAACCTTGAATTTCAAGTTGGTGACTTTGTTTTTGTCAAGATTTCACCAACCAAGGGTGTTATCTGATTCGGGAAAAGAGGCAAGCTTAGCCCGAGATCTATGGACCCATTTGAGATCGTTACAAGAGTCCGTGAGGTGGCTTACCGTGTTGCTTTTCCCACTCATATGGCAGTGGTCCACAACGTGTTTCACATCTCCATGCTCCGGAAATACATCTCGGACCCTTCCCATGTCATAGAGCTTGATCCAGTGGAAATCCGAGAGGATCTTACACTAGTTGAGCAACCGGTGCAGATCTTAGACAGAAGGGATCAAGTCTTGCGCAACAAAATTATTTCGTTAGTTCTTGTGAGATGGAACCACCATTCAAGGGAGGAAGCTACATGGGAACGAGAAGCCGAAGTGCGAGAAAAGTATCCTCAGTTATTTGTTTAAGGCCTTGGTATTCCCTTGTAATTGTTATGGTCTTGTGCATGTATCTATCATCGTCCAAATTTCGAGGATGAAATTTTTGTCAAGGGGGGAGAATGTAGCACCCCGGACTTTTCTATATTTAATGAATGGTACTTTCGTAGCTAATTGGCATTTCTCGTAACCTAATTAATAAATAAAGGAGAAATTTAAAATTCAAAAACATCAGAAATATTCATTTTCGAAAGGCGAACCCAACGCAAGTTGAACCGTAGAAATCCGACGAGTGAGTCAAAAGATATGGTCAAAACAGTCGGGACCTGCAGAGCACCGATTGCTCGGTCATTGTAGCGATCGATCGGTCCAAAACCGATCGATCGAAGGCTATCGACTGGTTAACTTTTTTGTATGGAGAAATTTTCTAGAGAGCATGTTTTTGACCGGTCGCTCGGTCAAGAACACAGATCGCTCGGTAGGCAACCGATCGATCGGTCATAACCACCGATCGCTCGGTCTTCGCGTTTTTGCAGAAATTCAATAAGGGCTATTTCATCTTTTGGTGGTTAAACCCTTTCCTATAAGGCTTTGCCCGAGCCTTAGGGCTTCATTCACTATACTTAGAAGGTTTTGAGAGATAGAGAGAGAGGAGAAGGAGATTCCTAACCTAGGGTTTTGCTTTTGAGAAGAAGTCAAAGGGGTGAAGACCCTAGATCATCTTAAGTTTGTTTTCTTCAAATTCAAGGCTAAAGTACTCGTGGAGCTCGTTTCTCCAAACTAGGGCAGCGATCCTACGGCGTTTTTGCAAGGGTTTTCTTCCCCACACCAAGCTTCCTTCAAGCAAAGGTTTTCTTCTTTCAAGTTGGAGCTTCAATCAAGGTTTCTACCAAGATCAAGCCTTGATTCAAGGTCAGTACACCCTACTAACTTCGCCTAGCGATAATCTAGTTATCTTCAATGCGAAATGTGATTCTTGCTATTATGTTTTCTTTCCCTATGAAATGTAACATTTCCAATAAATAAGAAAAGTGTGACGCCCCGAACCCGTGCCTAGGGAATCAAGTTCCGAGACACACGTCCGTTCGTTAAATCATGCAAGCGGAAGACTATACCCGCAAAAATGCGGGAAATTTAAACATTTATCAGATGCTCCCAAAAAGCAAATAATACCTGTCATCACAATAACCATCATACAAACCATATACCTGTATTATTTACATCAAGTTTGTTTTACAAAAGTAGGCGCTTCTATCACGCCGGGTACAACTTGTACAAGCTTCCAAAATGTCTAATTGGACTTTCCACTTACTGGTTAGCAGCTCCGAGATCTGCTGACACAAAAAGTCAGTGAGCTATGAAGCTCAATAAAACCACAATCCTTCTAAACTATTTTTCACATAATAACACGCATCAATAATGATATAATAAGCAGTTCAATTTGTATGTTACAGTAAAATAGAATAGTATATAATAAATTGTGACCCCAGGGTCACTTAGGGTTACATCACCCTAACAGAGGTTCCCGACCTCACATTACTTTCCAATTATGAGGTTCAGTTATGAATGTATTATATTACCAAATTATCGTTTCGATCATCAATCATGTTTCATTTCGAGTCCTAAGACTCTATTAATTGGCCACAACCCACAAATGCTTAGCTTAAAGTCTCTAAATCATAACCATAATACATTGAGTCATTTAGACTCACACACGCTGTTCCGGCTTTCACCTGAACATGACCAAACCTTGGGTATACCAACCCAACTCACTTGGAATCCGATGATTCCATACCGAACCATGAGTCCACCAACTCAAACAAATACATCAACCCTGAGTATACCAACTCAGACCACTTCGTATCCGAAGCTTAAACACACAACATGGGCATTCGCCCAATAAGGACATACTTTTCCATTCAATTGACTAGCCACATCTACCGCGTATTCGCCGCCATCACCCTGGGTATCAGTCATGAAGGAACCCCGGCCAACCTGCCTACCGTCATCTTCTGGCTAGTCTACGGAGGAACCCCGACATCTATACTAATGCCGACATCTCCTGACGTTCCACCAAGAAGGGACCCCGATAGACACGATGCCGACATCTTCTGACCCACCCAGAGAGGAACCCCGGACTATACACTATCTGATGTTCAGCCACTTTAAACTCCCTAGGACTCCGACATCTCCTGACAATCAGTCACGGAGGAACCACGGGCCATGCAGGACACCGCCACTCCTGACCTAGTCCAAGAGGCACCACGGACGACCTAGACAAACAGACCGACATCTCCCGACTATCAGTCACAGAGGAACCCTGGGCCTTACTGGACACCGTCTCTCCTGACCTAGTCAAAGAGGAACCACGGACTATACTTAACCCTGGTTAGATTTTCTAACCACAGATTAACCCCAGTTAACCCAAGCCTCGCTTGATTAACTGAAATACTTGGGCCTCGCGCCCGTGAACCAACTCCGGTAACACAGCGTCCAGTTAGGGAGCGTTTCCAGGCTAATGGATGTCTCCATAGCCTTAAGAGACATGCAAAACAACTTTTCGTCACTCTAGGGTGACGATACAATTTACCCAGGACCCGATCTGGGCTCCTCGAGGGACCACATAAAATCACAACATCACATAGGGGTCTTCGACCCTTTTTCATTCACGTCAAAAGACATACATATACATCACATGAAATAATATAGCAAAATAAGCGGAAAAAGGAAGAAAAGAGAGGGGTTTTACTGTTTCACACATTTCGAGGCCTCGTAGGCAAAAACGGATGTCACCAACGCGTTCCCAACGACGATCAACCCCGGGTTAGAAGGCATGCAACTTTCTGTCTCCACTTTCTCTCTCTACCTTTTTCTCTCTCTCTCTCTACACGCAAAACGAGTCGCTGGAGAGAAAATCAGACGCCGCCAACGCGTCGGGGACATCAAAAAACCTCAAGGACCCACTTCTCTCTTCTTTCTCTCTCTTCTTTCTCTCTCCTCTTTCTCTCTCTTCCTTTCTCTCTCCTCACTTTCTCTCTCTAAAATTTGTTGTGGCAGAAATCTCCCACTGTTGCAAAACCATGAGATTAAAAGGGGCTGCCCCCTATTTATAATGCAAGGGTCATGTGCCATGCACATGACCACCATTAATGGTCCCCGTTGACCAAGTCAACGGGTTGACCATTTGACTATTATTCCGTATTTTCTCGCATATACGGCCTCCGTAATCCTACTTAATGACATCCGATTTTGACGAAACTTTAGGTGACCGAACTTGGAGTAGTCTGACACCTACTGTAAAAATTTTGGGGAAAAATACTGAGTTCTGACAGCTACACTTTAGTCTGGAAGAAAATTGTAAAACCCACTAATTTCCTTATTTCGAATACAAAATAGGCTGCCGTTTCTTCGATTGAGATAACTAACTGCCGAGACGACAGACATTAATCCTCACGGCCGACTGACACGTATTAGTGCCAACCGCACGGATTTCTATTAGGATCTCTAACAAATATTAGGTCCCAATTAATTTCTAGAAGTATGAAAAATTTCTGTTTTTCTCAATTTTATCACACATAATGGCCCCGCGGTCCCGTGAAATGGTACATGACGGAACCGATAAGGTAGGGGTGTGTCCCGACAGTCGACCGGCACACTGTGTACGAATTTTGCTAAACGATACTAAGATTTCCTCGGTGCACTTCAATCCCGAGCAAAGTTCACTTTTTATTAATTTAACAAATAATTAACTAATTAACCTCCATTAAGGACCCATAAACACATAATTTTATTATATTAAAATTCCGGGTCATTACAAAAAGGGTATGGATGTGTATGGGGTGTTAATTAAGGCGATTGGATGCCGAAATGTATGGATGTGTGTGGTGTGTAAAAGGGAAAATGGAGGATGGGCATTTCATAAATAACAAACTTACCTTTATGATTGAATGAAAAATATGCACTAAAAAGAAGAATATGAACTATTATGGAACATTGCATTTTGTGTTTGATGAGGTGCCTAAACCATGAATAAGGGACTTAAATGAACAAATGGAAGTAGGCCTTATGCATGTGTCCTTATGAATGACGAATTGATCAAGTGCTATTTAGATTACTCAAATCTTCATATGCTTATACTATGAATTTAATTGAGATGCATATCTATCTTGTTATCCGCATTCCCATGATTGTCACCATTGCTACGAACACGAGCACCCATGCATGCATGAATCGAGATTTCAAGAGCATATGCATATAATAATCAACAAGAAAACATTGCATGTCAAGGAGGTTGGTAGCCCAGGGAGATTCGGGTACTAGCCTTTGGCTCACAAGAAAACTGAAATTTACTACATGTCAAGGAGGTTGGTAGCTCAGGAAGATTCGGGTACTAGCCTCTGGCTCACAAGAAAACTAAACAAGAAAACTAAAAGCTACTATATGTCAAGGAGGTTGGTAGCCCAGGGATATTCGGGTACTAACCTCTGGCTCACAAGAAAACCATATGTCAAGGAGGTTGGCAACCTATGGAGGTTCGGGTGCTAGCCTCTGGCTCACAAGTAAAGGAAAATATTACATGTCAAGGAGGTTGGCAGCCCAGGGATGTTCTGGTGCTAGCCTCTAGCTCACAAGAAAACCATATATCAAGGAGGTTGGCAGCCCAGGGAGATTCGGGTGCTAGCCTCTAGCTCACAAGTTACAAGATGCATGCTTACAAGATGATGACAAGACATTTATACATGCACGTATACATGATTTCCTCAAGCTATACCGAGACATGAAACGGATTTCCAAGCATGAGTTTTATCAGAGTTATCGCATTCATGCTTGCACGTCAAGACGATTGTATTGTACCATATTTAACATTGTTTCTTTGTGATGTTCCTCTTACTGCTCTGTATTGTATTACTGTTGTTGTGTTTTATTATTGTCATGGTTAGCTAGTAGCTTGTACTTGCTGAGTATTCCATGCTCAACCGTACTTTCATGTCGGTAGGTACTGAGGGAGCCCTCGACCCGGAGCCTTGGGTTGAGGAAGAGTACATAGAGGAGAGAGAGCCGTCTATTCCACTACAGTCTCAGGCGGACCGAGACCTCGACGTGTGGCCGTACCTCGACTACTGTTGAGGGGAGAGTACGAGAGGGTTTGTGTATTTTGATAGGGGGCCTGTCCACCTTAGGCTTGGATATGTTCTATGTATATTTTCACTTGGGATACAAACTTATAAAGAAAAGAAAAATTAGTTTACGCTTCCGCAACCTATGTTTAGCTTCCGCGCTCTGATTATCATTGTGTTAGTATTTTATTCACCTTATTCATTACAGGATGGTTTGGTAGGTAAGTATAGTCATACTTAAAGTATCCCTTAACTCGTAGGGGGTATTTTGGGGTGCGACACATCGGGCCAGTCAAGGAGGTTGGTGTACCCTTTTCTATATATATATTTCACTTAAGAGAATTTACATTCCCAGCTCAGAAGTCACTACCAGGGCACTAACCTCTAGCTCATAAGTAAACAAGCAAGACAAATGATTCCAAGTAAGACAAGATACATGTGTGATTCTTACGAATGAAACCAAGGCAAAAACAAGTTTTAAATATGACAAGCAAGTTTTGGAAACACGGAAGGTTATTTTCAAGAACAAGACATGACTTTGAAAATATGAGTTTTATCGGAGTTTTTGCAATCACTCATGCATGTCAAGACTATTACTTTGCTCTACTTTTTATGCTATGAATGTCCTATGTTGTTATTATCACTTTAAATTTATGTGATGAACTATATCTCATTGTTTCTATTGTGCACGTTATTACTATTGTTAGCTAGTGGCTTTACTCACTCAGTATTCCATACTCAGCCATACATTTTATGTCGGTAGGTACTGTGGATGTGCTCGACCCTGAGCCTTGGGTTGAGGAAGAGTATATCGAGGAGAGAGAGCAGCCTATTCTGATGCAGACGCAAGTAGATAGAGATTTAGATGTGTGACCGTATCTAGACTACTGTTAGTGGAGAGCGAGTCTGTGAGATTTTACCTCTTTTGTATTTTGATAGTTGGGCATGTCCAGCTTCACTTTGGCATGTTTTTGTATATGAACTTGGAATACAAACATTGTATAGAAAAGAAAAAGTTAATTTACGCTTTCACATTTTATTTAAGCTTCCGCACTCTGATTAGTATTATTATCGTATTATGGTTAGCCTTGTACATTACAGGATGGTTTGGCAGGTATGTATAGTCACACCTAAAGTATCCCTTAACTCCTAGAGGGTATTTTGGGGAGCGATAGAAGTGGTATCAGAGCCTAGGCATTAGAGTCCCTAGGGTCACTTAGAACTGATACCATGCCTGAACAAGGCATTAGAGTCAGCTTAAAGAGTCATATTCCAAATGTAGACTAACAAGTTAGTCTTAGTCCATAACCGGTTGGAACCTAACCGAACTTAGTATCATACGCTAGAAACAAAATTGTATGCCTATCATGTTGTATGTATACCTTGGTGTGTTATTATAAGCTTAAGGTATATTGAATGAATTTTGAAATGGTTACTAAATATGTATCCAAGTTAGACTCATGTTGTACTGTTGTCCTCAAAAATTAGTCATGAGGCGCGGTGCGCGAGGTCGTGGATACAACACAAGAGGTAGTGGAAGTGATGTTCCTTCGGGTGGTGAGCAACCCGACTTTGCCCAAGCTTTTGCATCCATAGCCGAGACTTTGGCTATGTTAGTAGCTAGGCAACCTACTCCTCCTACCGGTACACTTATAGCTGCTCCTCCAAATCGAGCACAAGCCAAAATAGAAGCTTTTCTCGGAGGATGAGGCCTCTAGTGTTTTGTGGAAGCACTGATCCCCTAGTGGCCGAAGGATGGATCAGACATTTAGAAAAGATCATTTTAGTCTTATCGCCTACTAAGGAAGAGAGACTCACTTGGGCCGCCTTTATGGTTGAAGGCGAGGCCGACCATTGGTGGAGGTCCACACTTAGGACTCGGGAGTTAACCTGATAGGGTCAAGACTAGACTTGGGGAGAATTCTTAGACGTCTTCTACAAATACTTCCCGGTGGGTATGACAGACTCGGGAGGTTACCCGCTTATGAGGTAAAATTTTTGGAGCTATCAAGATTTGCTCCACATATAATAGCGACAGAGGCTATGAAAGCCCAAAAATTTGAGAGGGGCTTGAAGGCCTACCTTAAAGATCAAGTCTCAATATTCAAGCATGAGACATATTTTGATGTCGTGGATAAAGCACTCTTGGCAGAGTCAAATTCTGAGGAGTTCTTAAAGAGAAGAGGAATGGAGAAGGGCCAGTCTAGTGGCTCAACATAGAAGAGAGCTAGGACTCTTTCACATCAACCTTCAGGGCCAGTCCAGTCATAGAGGTTGTACTCGGCACCTCAGATTACCCGCCTTTTTGTACCATCGGCGATACGCCCAACTACTACACATGTGAAAGTATGCCTCTTTTTAATTTTAGAAAAAACAGTTCTTGGGGGGCGTACATCGAATCCCAAGATCTGACTAAGATTCTAATTGATTTTATTCAATGAGAGTAAAAGTCATAATACCTTTGCAACTTTGAAATAGATAAGTCAAATCCACGATAGAATATTAGATAGAAAAATCGAAGATAGAATAGGAAGACTGGCAAAACATCACAAGCGTCAAGTCTCCTTCGCAATCCAAACAGACTTTCTTTTTCTTTAAAGCTTTCTCTAATGGAAGCTAATGGCCCTTCCAAAAATCCAGCTCTAGGAATCTTGAATAAAAGATCCTGTCGCAACCCAAAACCCACCCTAGGAGTTAGAGTGAATCGTGGACGACTAAATCATGACTTACATGACTTGCTTGACAAACCACCTGCAAAACACCCACAGAGCATATACAATAGAGGATAACAGCGGAAGCATAACTATAAGACACAGCGGAAGTCTAACAAACCTCTAAGTATATACACATGGTCCAAGTTTTAATACAAAGAAATCAAAACAAAGAAGGTGCGGACATGCCCGCCAAAATACATGGATATAATCACTCATGCTCACCCACAGCTAATCCACTCAGAATCTAACACCACCTACTGAAAACCCTCTATGGGAGGTTCCTCCAAAGGCTCCTCGACATACTCCTCTTCCACCCATGGACCAAGAGCACAAACATCAAATGGAACAGCAGCTCCCTCAGGACCTGCCGACATAAGAAGTACGGCTGAGCATGGAATACTCAGCGGGTACCAAATACTAACCAATAGTCATAGCATAAAAATGGAAATACATAAATCAGGAGCAATTCATATATGTTAGACAGAAACAATTCATATCATACAAGGAAGCAAAGCAATTTATAATCATGCTGGTATTTCGTAGAAAGCCAATAAAACCTCTTGAAAACATCGTGCACTTGACTTGGCTTGAAATATCTTTTCGTACTTGAAAGCTTGTCGTGTTTGTCTTACTTGATCTTGTCGAGCGTGTCGTACGTGTCATGTCATGCATGTCATGCGTGCTTGCTTGTGATCATGTAACTTGTGAGATACACTTGTGAGATATCCTTGTGAGATGCGCTTGAGAGATGCGCTTGAGAGATGCCTTGAGAGGGAAGGGAGACCCTTCTTTATGCAATGCACTTGCGAGGGAAGGGAGACCCGTCTTCATGATATGTATGTACATGCGAGGGAAGGGAGGCCCTTCTTCATGATATGCACTTGTGAGTGAGGGGAGACCCCTCGTGGAATGTTGGTTCTTGTTTTCTTGTGAAAAGCGAGGTAAAACATATCGTAGGATATGTCTCACCTCTAACCATGTTCTTGAAAACCTCGATAAATCATGTCATGCATGCCGTGCTCGTGGGAACCGTGTACATACTTGCATTTAAATTTAAATATGACATTTGGGTAATTTCACAACACATATAACATCAATGATTGAGCAATGTAATATTCATATCATTTAGGGAAACCAAGAAAACACACTATCATAGGCCCTAGCAATATTCATAATTTATTAGGCATGCATTTCCTAATTTACAACTCATTTTATTCACCTTGGCATTTCATCAAACATGGTGTGTTCATTATTCATTATTCATTTAAACCTAAATCATGCTTTTCTAGGTGAGTTTACTCACATCATAAAGGTGTGTTTATTATGGATACAATGCCCTCCCCATTTTAATCATCACAACACAACCCTTGGCATCCAATCGCCCATTCCATCTCCATTCACCATTCACAATCATCCATCTCATAGCACATGTGTAAATGAAAGAAAAATAAAAGAAATAAAGGGAAAAGAGGAACTATAACTAGGAGGGTAGTAAGAAGTACCAACCTTGAAGAAATGAGGAAGAAACCCCTTCCAAAAACGACCGTGAGGTGCGGCCCTAGCTTGGGGAACGCTCTCCACGAGTGCTTGAGCCGTGATCTTGGAGAAAAACCGGACTTGAAGTGATCTAGGGTCTCAAAACCCCTTTGATTCTTCTCCAAAAGCAAAACCCTAGCTTAGTAAACCCTTTCTCCTCTCTTCTAATCCCCCAAATCCTCTAAGTGTTGAGAATGAGCCCTAAAGGCTCGGGTTAAACTCTTAAGGTAAGAGTGAACCGACCAAAAGACCATAATACCCTTACTGAAATTTCTGCAAAAACACGAGTGCCGAACACGTTGTGCTGTGAATAGTGCCAAGCACGTTGTGTTGTGAATAGTGCCGAACACGTTGTGCTGTGAATAGTGCCAAACATGTTGTGCTGTGAACAGTGCCAAACACGTTGTGCTGTGAACAGTGCCAAACACGTTGTGCTGTGCATAGTGCTGAGCTCGTTGTTCGTTGTCTTATGTACAACGTGCCCGTTGTGAGCTGTACCACGTACACGTTGTTTGCTGTACAACGTACCCGTTGTCTGTTGCACAACGGATGCACAAGGTAGACGTTATCAGAGTACGTTGTCTGTGCCTTATCAGAGAACATCGTCAGAGCTACGTCCTTAGTGCCTTCCGAGCTACGTCCTTAGTGCCTTCCGAGCTACGATTGCCTGCAGGTCCAGACTGTTTTGGCCATATCTTTTGACTCGTTCGTCCGATTTTGACGATTCAACTTGCATTGGGTTCGTACTTCGAAAAGGAACATTTCTGACGTTTCAAAATTTCCAATTTCTTCCTTATTTATTAATTATACCTCTTTAAAGGTAAGATGGCAATGAAAGTGTCATGCATTAAATGTGAAAAGGTCCGGGGCTCTACATCCTCCCCCCCTTACAAAAATTTCGTCCTCGAAATTTAGACGCTACTTGCATTACAAATCAAAAGAAAATTACAAAGTCATATACAAACTTATACAAAAACTCATTCAATTAATCCTGGGTACTTTGCTTTGACTTCGGCTTCACGCTCCCATGTAGCTTCTTCCTGAGCATGGTGTTGCCATTGCATAAGAACCAAAGGGATTATCTTGTTGCGAAGCACCTAATCTCTTCGATCCAAAATCTGAACCGGCTTTTCAATCAAGGTGAGGTCCTCTCGAATCTCCAATGGTTCCAAGTCTATGACATGCGAAGGATCCGCAATGTACTTCCGAAGCATAGACACATGGAAGACGTTGTGAACTGCGGACATGTGAGGTGGGAGAGCTACCCTGTAAGCAACCTCACCAACTCGTGTGATAATCTCAAAAGGCCCAACATACCGAGGACTGAGCTTGCCTCGCTTTCCAAATCTCATGATCCCTTTGCTAGGAGATACTTTCACAAAAACTTGATCCCCTACTTGAAATTCCAAGTCCCTACGGCGCGTGTCCGCATAACTTTTCTGGCAATCGTGAGCGGCTTTCAATCGATCCCGAATGATCTTAACTATGCCTGCAGTTTGCTCAATCAACTCCGGACCAAGTACTTTCCTTTCTCCTACCTCATCCCAATAAGAGGAGACCTACAACTTCGCCCATACAAGGCCTTAAATGGTGCCATTTGGATACTCGCCTGATAGCTGTTATTATAGGCGAATTCAACCAAAGGCAAGTGCTCTTCCCAACTGCCTCTGAAATCCAACATACAAGCCCGAAGCATGTCTTCAATGACTTGGTTCACTCTCTCGGTTTGTCCATCCGTCTGTGGATGAAAAGCGGTGCTGAAATCAAGTCGGGAATTCATAGCCTTCTGGAAGCTTTTCCAGAATCGTGATGTGAATCTTGGATCCCGATCTGACACAATACTAACGGGCACTCCGTGCAACCTCACCACTTCCTTGATGTACAAAGCGGCTAACTGACTAGAGTTGAAAGTAGTTCGGTAAGGTAAGAAGTGAGCGGACTTCGTCAAACGATCCACTACTACCCATATCGCATCTGAGCCCCTTGCCGTCTTTGGCAAGCCAACTATGAAATCCATGGATATGTTCTCCCATTTTCACTCGGGAATCGGAAGGGACTGTAATAGACCTGCGGGCCGCATGTGTTCTGCTTTTACCTGTTGACACACCAAGCACCGTGCTACATATTCCGCAACCTCCCTCTTCATATTCCGCCACCAAAAGTGACTCTTGAGGTTTCGGTACATCTTTGTACCCCCTGGATGCACTGTGTACTTCGAACGGTGTGCTTCATCCAAAATCTCTCTTCGAAGATCTGCATTGGCTTGGACGCACAGCCTTCCCTTGAATGTGATAGCACCCCGACTAGTGAGAGGGAAGTCCTCACTACCCTTAGGAACTTCCTTGTCCCGATAAGCCAATAATTCAGCATCCGTGGCTTGGTATTCTTGGATCAAATCTATAATGTATGGCCGAACCATGACATTTGCCAAGATAGGACTACGAACAGAGTCATTCACACTAATGTCCAGATTTGCCAAGTCTTCAAGTAGCTTCCATTCCTGCACTAACATGCATGCTAATAACCCCGGAGGTCATCTACTCAAAGCATCAGCCACTACATTTGCTTTACCCGGGTGGTATTGAATGGTACAATCATAGTCTTTCAAAAATTTCATCCAACGCCGTTACCTTAGATTCAATTCCTTTTGGGAAAAGAGGTACTTGAGGCTCTTGTGGTCCATATACACATAGAATTCCACCCCGTATAAGTAATGTCGCCAGATCTTGAGTGCAAACACGACTGCGGCAAGCTCTAAGTCGTGCGTGGGGTAATTCTTCTCATGCTCCTTCAATTGCCTCGATGCATAGGCAATGACTTTCTTGTGCTGCATGAGTACACACCCAAGTCCAACGTGTGAGGCATCACTATACACCTCATACCCATAAGGTCCAGATGGCACAGTAAGGACAAGGGCTGTAGTAAGCCTCTTCTTCAGTTCCGTGAAACTGATCTCGCACTTATCACTCCATACAAACTTGGCATTCTTCCTTGTCAGGTAAGTGAGCGGTGCTGCAAGGCTAGCGAAACCCTCTACGAATCTCCTGTAGTAGCCTACCAACCCAAGAAAGCTGCGTATCTCGGTAACACTCTTGGGCCTCGCCCAACTCATAGTTGCTTCGATCTTCTTTGGATCTACCGTGATACCTTCTGCAGAAACAACGTGGCCTAGGAATGCCACCTCTTCCAACCAAAACTCACACTTGCTAAGTTTGGCGTATAGCTTGTGCTCTCTTAGCATTTCCAAAGCAAGGCATAGGTCGCGTGTGTGATCTTCCCGTGTCTGGGAATAGACCAAATGTCATCAACAAATACAATCACGCACCTATCAAGATATGGCCGGAACACCCGGTTCATCAAATCCATAAAGGCTGCCGGCGCGTTCGTGAGTCCAAAAGGCATCACCAAGAACTCGTAGTGTCCATACCGAGTCCTGAAAGCAGTTTTGGGAACATCTTCCACCTTAATCTTCAACTGGTGATAACCCGATCGAAGGTCTCTCTTTGAGAAAAATCTCGCTCCCTTCAACTGATCAAACAAGTCATCAATCCTAGGCAAGGGTACCTATTCTTTAGAGTGACTTTGTTCAATTGCCTGTAATCGACGCACATCCGCATCGAGCCATCTTTCTTCTTAACAAACAACACCGGGGCACCCCACGGTGAGACACTTGGTCGAATGAAACCAAGACCTTGTAATTCTTCCAACTGGGTCTTTAACTCTTTGAGTTCAATAGGGGCCATTCTATACGGAGCCCTGAAAACAGGAGCTGTGCCTGGTGCAAGCTCGATCACAAACTCAATCTCCCTGTCTGGAGGCAATCCTGGCAACTCCTCTGGAAATACATCCAGGAACTCACTCACAACCGGAATAGTCGATGAGTCCTTTGCCTCGAGGTTAGCTAAGCTCAACGCCGTAAAACTAGCAATATATCTACTTTTCAACCCGCGAAAGTGGAATGGTTTTCCTTCTACAGGCTTGAAGAGTACCATTTTCTCAAAGCAAGCTACATGCCCATGATGTGCTGCTAACCAATCCATTCCTAATATAACATCAAAGTCTTGGAATCCAAGGACGATGAGATCAACCGCCAACTCGTGGCTTCCAACTTGGATCACACTATTTCTATACACTTTATCTGCCAATACTGTTTTGCCGAGAGGAGTCGAAATGGCTAACTCCGGTTCTAGCTGACTTGGCTCTACAGAAAAGCCTTCTGAAAAACTCGGCGAGACAAATGAATGAGTAGACCCGGTATCGATCAACACTCGAGCCAAATACTCATTGACTAGTAGGGTTCTTGAAATTTTAACTAGCGGAGTTAATCCATGCATCAACAGTGTATACATGTAGGTATATATACATATATAACATGCCAAGTACGTACACAATCAATTAATACTTAACAGTTTAATTTACGGATAATTAATTAAGCTACAACTGCGTACCTTACACTACATCGTCAGATGCAAGTGCATCACCCTCTGTTAAGGCAAAAACTCGCCCCTGGTTCGCCTGGCGAGACTGAGGTGTAGACCGGGTAGTCTGAGATGACGCTTGATATGATCCTGCTGGGTGTGCTGGTGGCCTAATCCCCTAAGACTGGCCTGGTAAATGCCAACTGGGGCAATCCCTGATCATATGGCCCTGGCGACCACAATGAAAACATCCACCCGATGCTCTTCGGCAATCTCCTGCCGAGTGCCTTCGGTCGCATGAAGTGCAGACTTCGTGTGTATAAGTCGGAGGGGCCGGAGGTGAAGCATACCTCATCGTCTGAGGTGCAACAGGCCGTGGGGCCGGAAGAGCCTGAGGTCGCGGTGCCTGAGGCACATATTGCCGTGGAGCTGGAGGCGCATAAGATGGCCTCATCGGTGGTGCTGGCCACGCATACTGATAAGGGCCGGTACGAGCCCGCTTCTCTAGAGGAGCTGAACTACTGAATTGGCCTCTCGTCAATTCCCTCTTCTTGGACACCGCCTCCGAGTTAGTCTCAACCAACAAGGCTTTATCCACCACTTCAGCGTAAGTGGCGTGCCTAAAGACCGATACTTTCTCCATGATGACATCCTTGAGTCCTTGCTCAAACCTCCTCGCCTTCATTGCCTCGGTGGCAATCATATGTGTCGCGAAGCGTGATAGCTCCGAGAACTTGGCCTCATAAGCGGCCACAGACATCGAACCTTGCTCAAGGTTGATGAATTCTCTCTCTTTCTTTTCCCGTGCTCCAATCGAAAAATACTTCTTGTAAAAAGTATCTTTGAACTCCTCCCAAGTCCAAGGTTGACCCTGCATGATCAAATCTCGCGTCCTCAATTTGGACAACCACCAATGGTGGGCTTCACCTTCTAGCATGAAAACTGCCCATGCTACTCTATCCTCCTCTGTTGGCGAGAGGACCGCAAAGATCTTCTCCATCTGGAGGATCCATGCCTCCGCAGCAAGAGGGTCCACACTCCCATGGAAGGGTGGAGGCCTCAATCTCCTGAATGCCTCAACTCCAGTGGTACGATGTACTGGAGCTGCGGGCGGTGGAGTAGGTGCCGCTGATGATGGTATAGCCTGTCGAGCCGCCAGTATGGCGAGTGTCTCAGCAACAGAGCCTAAGACCTGAGAGTGGTCCGGCTGCTCATCCTCATCCCGTGAAGAAGAGGAAGCTCTGGTATGTGGTCCACGACCCCGTGTGTTCCGTCTCATGACTAAAGTCCTGAGAATAATAACACCACATGAGTCTAACTTGAAACCACAATTTATTTCAATGCCATTTCACAATAATTCAATTTGTATTAGTTGTATAATACTAATACACATCACATCGAGTCATCAGAGTATTCATCACATTATACTTATACTTTAGAGTTCTAGCGTACCTAGGACCCGTACTTGGTTAAAGCAACCATTTTAGACTAAGACTAAAGTTTAGTCTTAAACTTGGAACCAGACTCGTTCCCGACTTACTTCTTTCCTAACTTGTTTCCTAACATATGCTCTTGTCCAGCCGTGGTATAAGATTCTAAGTGACCCTAGGGACCTAAAGCCTAAGCTCTGATACCACTTCTGTCGCGACCCAAAACCCGCCCTAGGAGTTAGAGTGAATCGTGGACGACTAAATCATGACTTACATGACTTGCTTGACAAACCACCTGCAAAACACCCACAGAGCATATAGAATAGAGGATAACAGCGGAAGCATAACTATAAGACACAGCGAAAGTCTAACAAACCTCTAAGTATATACACATGGTCCAAGTTTTAATACAAAGAAATCAAAACAAAGAAGGTGCAGACATGCCCGCCAAAATACATGGATATAATCACTCATGCTCACCCACAGCTAATCCACTCAGAATCTAACACCACCTACTGATAACCCTCTACGGGAGGTTCCTCCAAAGGCTCCTCGACATACTCCTCTTCCACCCATGGACCAGGAGCACAAACATCAAATGGAGCAGCAGCTCCCTCAGGACCTGCCAACATAAGAAGTACGGCTGAGCATGGAATACTCAGCGGGTACCAAATATTAACCAATAGTCATAACATAAAAATGGCAATAGATAAATCAGGAGCAATTCATATATGTTAGACAGAAACAATTCATATCATACAAGGAAGTAAAGCAATTTATAATCATGTTGGTATTTCGTAGAAAGCCGATAAAACCTCTTGAAAACATCGTGCACTTGACTTGGCTTGAAATATCTTTTCGTACTTGAAAGCTTGTCATGTTTCTCTTACTTGATCTTGTCGAGCATGTCGTACGTGTCATGTCATGCATGTCATGCGTGCTTGCTTGTGATCATGTAACTTGTGAGATACACTTGTGAGATATCCTTGTGAGATGCACTTGAGAGATGCCTTGAGAGGGAAGGGAGACCCTTCTTTATGCAATGCACTTGCGAGGGAAGGGAGACCCTTCTTCATGATATGTATGTACTTGCGAGGGAAGGGAGGCCCTTCTTCATGATATGCACTTGTGAGTGAGGGGAGACCCCTCGTGGAATGTTGGTTCTTGTTTTCTTGTGAAAAGCGAGGTAAAACATATCGTAGGATATGTCCCACCTCTAACCATGTTCTTGAAAACCTCGATAAATCATGTCATGCATGCCGTGCTCGTGGGAACCGTGTACATACTTGCATTTAAATTTAAATATGACATTTGGGTAATTTTACAACACATATAACATCAATGATTGAGCAATGTAATATTCATATCATTTAGGGAAACCAAGAAAACACACTATCATAGGCCCTAGCAATATTCATAATTTATTAGGCATGCATTTCCTAATTTACAACTCATTTTATTCACCTTGGCATTTCATCAAACATGGTGTGTTCATTATTCATTATTCATTTAAACCTAAATCATGCTTTTCTAGGTGAGTTTACTCACATCATAAAGGTGTGTTTATTATGGATACAATGCCCTCCCCATTTTAATCATCACAACACAACCCTTGGCATCCAATCGCCCATTCCATCTCCATTCACCATTCACAACCATCCATCTCATAGCACATGTGTAAATGAAAGAAAAACAAAAGAAATAAAGGGAAAAGAGGAACTATAACTAGGAGGGTAGTAAGAAGTACCGACCTTGAAGAAATGAGGAAGAAACCCCTTCCAAAAACGACCGTTAGGTGCTGCCCTAGCTTGGGGAACGCTCTCCACGAGTGCTTGAGCCGTGATCTTGGAGAAAAACCGGACTTGAAGTGATCTAGGGTCTCAAAACCCCTTTGATTCTTCTCCAAAAGCAAAAGCCTAGCTTAGGAAACCCTTTCTCCTCTCTTCTAATCCCCCAAATCCTCTAAGTATTGAGAATGAGCCCTAAAGGCTCGGGTTAAACTCTTAAGGTAAGAGTGAACCGACCAAAAGACCATAATACCCTTACTGAACTTTCTGCAAAAACACGAGTGCCGAACACGTTGTGCTGTGAATAGTGCCAAGCACGTTGTGCTGTGAATAGTGCCAAACACGTTGTGCTGTGAATAGTGCCAAACACGTTGTGCTGTGAACAGTGCCAAACACGTTGTGCTGTGAACAGTGCCAAACACGTTGTGCTGTGAACAGTGCCAAACACGTTGTGCTATGCATAGTGCTGAGCTCGTTGTCCGTTGTCTTATGTACAACGTGCCCGTTGTGAGCTGTACCACGTACACGTTGTTTGCTGTACAACGTACCCGTTGTCTGTTGCACAATGGATGCACAACGTTTACGTTATCAGAGTACATTGTCTGTGCCTTATCAGAGCACGTTGTCAGAGCTACGTCCTTAGTGCCTTCCGAGCTACGATTGCCTGCAGGTCCAGACTGTTTTGGCCATATCTTTTGACTTGTTCGTCCGATTTTGATGATTCAACTTGCGTTGGGTTTGTACTTCGAAAAGGAACATTTCTGAGATTTCGGAATTTCCAATTTCTTCCTTATTTATTAATTATACCTCTTTAAAGGTAAAATGGCAACGAAAGTGTCATGCATTAAATGTGAAAAGGTCCGGGGCTCTACAGATCCAATCTTTATTCTTCAAGATGGGTACTTGATCTCTTCTTGATATTCAAAACTAGAACACAAGAGAACAAGAATAAAGGGGGAAGGGGGCTAACTCTACACAACTAAAGGAGATAGGGACGTGAGATAATTTGAGGGGAGGGGAGATATTTCCAAATCTGGAAATTCTAGAAATTATTGAATGTCCCACATGCTTGGACGTCCAACCCTTTAAATAGGATATGCTTGGGTTGCTTGCAACCCAAGACTCCACTTTCTAATCAAATTAGAAGTCCTCAATTAGTTTCCTATTTGGTTTCTCCTTTTTAATTAATTAGGATTAATCAAAATAGAAACTAATCTTATCCATTAGTGTCCAACTAATCTTACCCTTATCCTAATCCAATTAGGATTCCTTGATTAGGAAGAAACTAATAGACTCCTTGTCCAACAAGGAATCTTTAATTAGTAACTAACTAACTAAGAAACCTTATCCAATAAGGTGTTTAATTAATTAGAACCTAATTAATGACTAACAAAATAGAATCCTCCATGAAGTGGGCGTCCCACCCTAGGTGGGCCCCACTCCACATGCTCCCATGGGTTCCAAACCCATTTTGTCAACATATTTGATCTTCTATCAAATTCCCCAATGGGTCCTACCCATTTGGTTTTTCACATTTAATGTGATTCCACATTTTAGAGCTTTACTATACCATATAGTGATTTCTTAGAGAAATTAATTAATTTAATAAATCATTAAATTAAATACTTTAAGAAAGTCCTTGTATGTGAGATCTAAAGGGATCTCTTAGTTGTGGGACCAAGTACTCAACCTTTTGGTTAAAGCATTGTTACTAGGAAACACCTTTCCTATACTCCATTAGGATTATAGAATTTTTTCTATATCCCTGGACTTCCACCAATCAAAATTAATGTCCATTAACACAATGTGATTAACCCCCAAAAAATAGAGAATTACTTGCAGGTATTTCTATCTCAAGATTTGTTTACAGATTAGTCCCTCCACTTCCAATATTGTTATAAGCTTACGGGACAATATCTAATACTATCTTTAATCCCTGGCTTATATTGAGAACCCATTCTCTTTGATACTTTTAGTCGAACTTGGACTTTCAAAACATTTTATAAATCCTTTAAAAGAAATAATAATAATTACATTTCTTTTATACAGAAAATAAATTCCTCGATAAAACCATTTCATTGATAAATACCTGCGCTGGGTTTTTCAAGTCTGGTTTTGACAAGTATCAACTCAATATTTATTACTCTATAAGAGTAGTGGAATCCTTGTTGAGTGTACACACACTTCTTCTAGTACAGCGTACATAACCCAACGAGCCCGTATTTAGTCCGGTGTGTTGGACATTTACTAGAGAAGATGTCGACCTCTCAGGTTAAGGACAATCTGTCAAATGGACTACCCTAAATATAAAGACAGTATATTTTTAAGGGTATCCACTGAACGGTCCAGTTGCAATATAAGTACTTCTTACTTATATCCACATCTTAGTCAAGAGACCCTTATCTAAATGATTGAGATTCATCACTCCTTCATATGGAACTAACAATGTGTAAGTTATTAGGAATACATTGTCCAAATGTATCCTAATTAACTTAGAACAATTTTAGGTCTACAAGGAACTGGAAAAACCATATCTCCTTAGCAATCAGTTATCAACTAATTGGATGGTTTTCCTACAATGTTACCTAAGGGATAAAGTAGTCTCATCGAATGAGATACTTTAGATATATTACCCAATGTAGAAGACAATGTGTGAATGTAAAATATGCATTTATTGATTAAAAAATAGATAAATACAATTCTGGAATGGCTTTGTGGGTATACATGTCTAACAACATGCCCCTCTCCCTGTACTACCTCAGGCCACTAGATATGCACCTTTGCATACTCGTATGAGCCTTGTACTTATTGCAGTTGGAGGCACTTGGCCAGAGATTGTCGGAAGATTTCTGGGGGATGCTTTCACTATGGTAATCAAGGCCACATGATTCGAGATTGTCCCCAACGTCAATTTTTAGCTCAGTCTCAAGGGAGTAGGCCCCTATTAGACAGTCTTCTCAGCAAGGCTCTTCACAAGTATCGAGGACCTCACAGTCCACGCGGCCGCCTAGTCAAGCAACTCAAGGCCAAGTCTTCGCCTTGTCAGAAAGAGACGCGCGTGCATCTGATAATGTCATGCAAGGTACACAAAATACTAGAGTTTAAGTTGTGATGTTTACCAATATATGATTTCTTGTGTGTACTATATGTCACCTAAACCCTATGTGTGTCCTTGTTGAAATCTATTGATGCTAGTTATGTAACTACACGGTCACCTTATTAGTGAACGAATGCCTAGCCCGAGTGTTAATCGAGACAAGATCCACTCATTCTTTCATTTCACCCAGTTTTGCAAAGGGCTTTTCAACTGAGTCTACTTCGTTAGAGTGGAAGTTAACCATTGCAACTCTGCTTGGCAAGTCAGTTGAAGCAAACCAAATATACAAAGATAGTGTGGTTCAAGTGGGGGAGAACGAGCTGTTAGCCGACCTTATCATCTTGGAATTCCAAGACTTGGACTTCAATGTCATCCTTGGGATAAATTGGTTGTCAACCCACCAAGGGCATGTGGCATGTTTTGAGAAGTTTAAGTTGTAAGGAGTAAAGCCATTTCAATTCCAAGGATTGAAGGAAAGAGATATCGGTCGCCTCGCAACTTTGTGTTTAGCAAACACAGAGGCACAAAACTCCTCAACCATTCCAGTTGTAAGTGAGTTTTTGGATGTGTTTCCAAAGGAATTACCTAGATTACCTCCGGATCGAGAGATCGAGTTTGCGATAGAGCTTATCCCGGGCACTGCTCCGATTTCAAGGGCACCGTATAGAATGGCCCCAATAGAACTAGAGGAACTGAAAAAGAAAATTAAAGAATTACAACAACTTGGTTTTATCCGATCAAGTGTGTCGCTATAGGAGCTCCAGTCCTCTTTGTGAAGAAGAAGGACGGGTCGATGAGAATGTGCATCGACTATAGACAGATGAATAAAGTCACTATTAAAAAATTGTTATCCTTTGCCAAGGATAGATGACTTGTTTGATCAACTGAAGGGAGCGATATTTTTCTCAAAAATTGATCTTAAATCTAGATATCATCAATTGAAAATCAAGGCAGAGGAAATTTCAAAGATGGCTTTTAGGACTCGGTATGAGCACAACGAGTTCCTTATCATGCCTTTTGGGCTGATGAATACAGGCGTTCATGGATTTGATTAACCGGGTGTTCAGACCTTATCTCGATAAGTGTGTTGTGGTGTTTATAGATGACATATTGGTGTATTCCTGGACACGAAAAGATCATGATCGAGACCTTCGCCTTACTCTAGAGACACTTCAAGAGCACAAATTGTATGTCAAACTAAGTAAGTGCTAGTTCTGGTTAGAGAAGGTGGCATTTCTCGGGCATGTAGTATTGGCCGAAGGCATTTCAGTGGACCCGACCAAGATTGAGTCAGTGATAAGCTGGAAGAGACCTATGAGTGTTACCGAGATTCGAAGTTTCCTCAATTTGGTAGGTTACTACCGGAGATTTGTAGAGGGATTCTCCAATTTAGCTGCACCTCTCACTTACTTAACAGGGAAAAATGCCAAGTTTAGTTGGATCGACAGATGTGAGATTAGCTTCCAAGAGTTGAAGAAGCGGCTCACTACGGCTCCCGTCCTCACAGTGCCATCCGGGAGTGGCGGTTTCATAGTGTACAGTGATGCCTCCCACGTAGGGTTGGGATGTGTGCTCATGCAACAGGGTAAGGTCATTGCCTATGCCTCAAGGCAATTGAAAGATCATGAGAAGAACTACCCTACACACGAATTAGAGTTTGCCGCTATGGTGTTTGCATTGAAAATATAGCGACATTATCTATATGGGGAACAATTTGAGGTATTCACTGACCACAAAAGTTTGAAGTACCTATTTTCCCAGAAGGAATTGAATTTAAGGCAACGGCACTGAATAGAATTTTTGTGCTCTATTCAACACCATCCAGGCAAGGCAAATGTGGTGACGGATGCATTGAGTAGGAAGTCACATTGGCTTGTGGCGTATATGATGGTTTGAGAATGGAAATTGTTGGAAGATGCCTCCAACCTCGACATTAGCCTCAGTCCTCCTACTCATGAGCCAATGATGGCAAATATCACGGTGAAACCGTGCATCATAGATCAGATCCGGGAGTTGCAAGTAGCAGATGCCGAGTTGATTGCTTTCCATGATAAGGTGGTTGCCAAGGGAAATGATGAGTTCGCTATGAACGGTGATGGGGCAATCACGTTCAAGGGTAGATTTTGTGTCCCCGTTGATGTAGATCTCCGGAGAGAGATTTTGGATGAAGCCCACCATTCTAAGTACATACGACACTCAGGAGGAACCAAGATGTATCGAAACCTCAAGGTACTCTTCTAGTGATAGAACATGAAGCGAGAAGTAGCAGAATATGTGTGCAGGTGCTTGGTGTGCCACCAAGTGAAGGCAGAGCACATGAGGCCATTAGATCTTTTGCAGCCCCTCCCTTTTCTCGAGTGGAAATGGGAGAATATTTCCATGGATTTCATTGTGGGGTTGCCATGGAATGCTAGAAACTCCGATGCTATATGGGTCGTGGTTGACAGACTGAAAAAGTCCACCCATTTCTTGCCGTATAATAATACTTTCAACTCGAATCAGCTAGCAGCGCTGTACATCAAGAAAATAGTTCGGCTGCCCCGAGTGCTAATGTGTCGCACCCCAAAATAACCCCTAAGAGTTAAGGGATACTTTAGGTGTGACTATACTTAACTTGGCAAACCTTTCTGTAATGAACAAGGCATAACATGATCTAATAGGAATATAATACAGAGTGTGGAAACTACAATATTGCGGAAGCGCAAACCAACTTTTTCTTTTCTTTTATAAACTTAACAAGTATTCCAAGTTTCATATACAAACATAATAATAAAGGTGAACATGCCCACCTATCAATATACAAAAGAATGTAACTCTCTCTCTCTCTTAGTAGTCACCCCCATGGGGCCAATGACCTAAGTCTCTTACCTCGACATGAGGCTCAACTACCGAATCTTCATAAGGTTCTTCCTCGCCGTAGTCCTCCTCAACCCAAGGACCCGGGGCACAAATGTCAAAAGGGACTCATATACCTGCCGACATAAAAGTATGACTGAGCATGGAATACTCAGCGAGTACAAGCTCCTACCTAACAATAATAATGATGAGCAAAACATCATATGCAAGTATTGGAAGATACAATTCATAATCCTTTAAAACAACATCATACATAACCATTTATTAAATCACCACTCTAATGAAAACCAAACCATATCTATGAAACATGTGAGTCCTTATGAGTTTTACTTTCCATATTTCTTATGAGCCAGAGGTTAGTAAACGCACATCACTGGGCTACCAACCTCCTTGACAGTACAACTCTTTAGAGTCTTTTCTTATGAGCCAGGGGTTAGCACCCACACAATCCTGGGCTACCAACCTCCTTGACAATTCTCATACTTTTGAACCTTTCTTCTAAGCCAGAGGTTAGCACCCGCATATCCCTGGGCTACCAACCTCCTTGACCATACCATTCTCTTATGAGCAAGAGGCTAGCACCCTTAACTGGGATACGAACCTCCTTGACATTCCTCCATATACATGTGTGCTCGTGCATAGCTATTTGTGAAACATGATGACATATACGATTTGAGAAGTAACATATAGCATTCTAATTCTTATCACATTCATATGAGAATTTAAACAAGCATATAGAAATATGGTCACAATCGTCATTTTAGGGAAACTACATGAATCATGCTTTTCGAACTTCATTCAATTCAAAGTATTTTCATTCATGCATTTTACCAAGCAAGTGGTGTCCTATATTTTCTTGAGTCCTTTAAACTCATAATTTCTTTCTCAAGCACTTCATCAAGCATCACATGTGCATTCATTATGTGTACGATACCCTCCCACCATTTTCATCATTCAACACATCACAACATGGCATCCCATCACCTCATTCCCTTCCTCCATCCATACATTCTACAATTCATTCATTTTATCTTGTTTATGTTTTAGGGATTTAGCATATTTCAACACAAAGGATGAATGGGGAGATACAACACACCATATTCACAAGAAATCTAGGTTATTACCAAAGTAGCTAGGAAGAGTGTACTAACCTTGAAAAGGAGGGAGGAAACCCTTGTGAATGCCGAGGGAGACGCTGACCTAGCTTGGAGAAGGAAACCCACACGTGCTTGAGGGTGGATTTGAGGATTCCAAGCCAAAGGGATGATCTTGGGTCTTCAAAACCCTTGATTATCTCCAAGATGATGCCCTAGGTTTAAAAACCCCTTTGTACTCTCCTCCTTTCTCTCAAAAACTCTAAGTGTGATGAAATGAGGACCCAAGGCTCGTGTAAGCCTTATAAGCAAGGGTTGAATACCCCAAAAGAAGAAAAAGCCCTTAATGAAATTCTGCAAAAACGTGAAGGACCGAGTGATCGGTGGCTATGACCGATCGATCAGTGCCCAACTGAGCGATCGGTGTTTCTGACCGAATGATCGGTCAAAAACATGCTCTCTGAAATTTTCCCCATACAAAAAAGTTAACATCGGTTTTGGACCGGTCGATCGCTAGTTTGGACCGATCGATCGGTTGTGGACCGATCGATCCCTAGCGATCGGTGCTCTCTAGGTTTCACTATTTCGGCCATATCTTTTGACTCGTTTGTTGGATTTTGATGATTCAACTTGCGTTGGATTTGCCTTTTGAAAAGGAACATTTCTGGCATTTCAGAATTTTCCATTCCTACCTTATGTATTAATTAGACTATGTGAAAGGCCAATTAGCTTAGAAAGTGCTATTCATTAAGTACAGAAAAGTCAAACCAAGTCCAGTCAGTTGAAGCATGAATTAACCATCTTCACTCTGCTTGGCAAGTCAGTAGACACAGATCGTATATACAGGGATTGTGTAGTCCATGTGGGACAGAATGAGTTGCTAGCCGACCTCATCATCCTAGACTTCCAAGACTTAGATTTCGATATCCTACTCGGCATGGATTGGTTGTCGGCTCACCACGGACATGTGGTATGTTTCGAGAAGATGGTGAATTTCAAGCCGATGGGAATTAAGCCATTTCACTTCTGAGGGTTGAGGGAAAGGGATATTGCTCGCCTCGAGCTCTGAGTTTAGCAAACCCAGAGATAACAAACTCCTCAACCATCCTGGTTGTTAGTGAGTTTCTGGATGTTTTTCCTGAGGAATTGCCTGGATTACCTCCAGATCGGGAGATCGAGTTCGCGATAGAGCTTGCTCTAGGCACAGCTCCAGTTTCTAGAGCACCGTATAGGATGGCCCCAATTGAACTTAAAGAGTTGAAGGAACAAATCGAAGAGTTGCAACTACTTGGTTTCATCCGACCAAGCGTTTCACCATGGGAAGCTCCGGTACTCTTCGTAAAGAAAAAGGATGGATCGATGAGGATGTGCATCGATTATAGACAGTTGAACAAAGTCACAATCAAGAATCGTTATCCTTTACCACGGATAGACGACTTGTTTGACCAACTGAAAGGAGCAAAGTTTTTCTCAAAAATTGATCTCAAATCGGGGTATCATTAATTGAAGATCAAGGCTGATGATATTCCAAAGATAGCTTTCAGGACTCGGTACGGCCTCTACGAGTTCCTTGTAATACCTTTTGGTTTGACAAATGCACCGGCGGCATACAAGGACTTGATGAACCGGGTGTTTAGGCCATGTCTCGACCAATGTGTAGTGGTGTTTGTCGATGACGTCTTGGTATATTCCTCGACACGGGAGGAGCATGATTGAGACCTTCGCATTGTTCTTGAGATGCTTTGAGAGCATAAGTTGTATGCTAAGCTAAGTAAATGCGAGTTTTGGTTGGAAAAAGTAGCATTCCTTGGCAAAGATAGAGGCGGTGATGAACTGGGAGAGACCAAAGAGTGTCACGGAGATACATAGTTTCCTCGGATTGGCAGGTTACTATCGAAGGTTTGTGGAGGGATTCTCCAGTCTAGCGGCACCACTCACGCACCTTACTCGGAAGGATGCTAGGTTTACCTGGAGCGATAAGTGTGAAAGTTGCTTCATGGAGTTGAAGAAGAGGCTCACTACGGCTCCGGTCCTTATAATGCCATCTGGGAGTGGCGGCTTTGTGGTTTATAGTGATGCATCGCACGTGAGGTTGGGGTGTGTCTTGATGCAAAACCAGAAGGTTATTGCCTATGCTTCATGGCAGTTGAAGGATCATGAAAGGAACTACCCTACACATGACCTAAAGTTTACCGCCATTGTGTTTGTATTGAAGATATGGCGACACTATCTCTATGGGGAACAATTCGATGTGTTCACATATCACAAAAGCCTTAAGTATCTGTTTTCCCAGAAAGATTTGAACTTGAGGCAACGGCGATGGATGGAGTTTTTGAAGGATTATGAATGCTCTATTCAATACCATCTAGGCAAGGCGAATGTAGTGGCCGATGCATTTAGTAAGAAGCCCTATAGACTCTTGGCTCACATGATGGTGCAAGAGTGGAAGTTGTTGGACGATTCATCTAACCTTGACATCAGTCTTAGCTTCCCTACTCTTGGGCCGATAATGGCTAACATCACCGTTAAGCCTTACATCTTGGCCCGGATCTGAGAATTGCAAGAATCGGATACCGAGTTACTTGCTTACCAAGACAAGATGATTGGTAAGGGTAGCCAGGATTTTGCCACAAGAGGAGATGGAACCATCACATTCAAAGGAAGAACATGTGTTCCTGCAGAGGAAGGCCTTGAAGGGAGATATTGGACGAAGCTTACCGCTCTAAGTATACCATTCACCTTGGGGGTACCAAGATGTATCAGAACCTCAAGGGGCACTTTTGGTGGTGGAACATGAAGAGGGAAGTAGCGGAGTATGTATCCAAGTGCTTAGTGTGTCAGCAAGTCAAGGCCGAGCACAGGAGACCGGCTGAACTTTTACAGTCCCTCCCTATTCCCGAGTGGAAATGGGAACATATATCTATGGACTTCATTGTGGGGTTGCCGAAGACGGCTAAAAACACCGATGCTATATGGGTGGTAGTTGATAGACTCACGAAGTCCGCTCATTTCTTACCGTACCGGACTACCTTCAATTCTAATCAATTGGCTGCATTGTATATCAAAGAAATAGTTCGGTTGCACGGAGTACCAGTGAGCATTGTGTCGGATAGGGATCCTCGTTTCACTTCTAGGTTTTGGAAGAGCTTCCAGAGCGCCATGGGTTCTCCATTGGACTTCAGCACAGCTTTCCATCCACAAACTGATGGGCAAACTGAGAGGGTAAATCAAGTGATAAAGGATATACTCCGGGTATGTATGCTAGACTTCAAGGGATGTTGGGAAGACCCCTTGCCTTTGGTAGAGTTTTCTTATAATAACAGCTACCACGCAAACATACAGATAGCGCATTTTGAGGCTTTGTACGGGAGAAGTTGTAGATCCCCTTTATATTGGGATGAAGTCGGAGAAAGGAAGATCTTAGGCCCAGACTTGATTGAGTAAACTGCAGACAGGGTCAAACTTATCCGGGGAAGGTTAAAGACTACACAAGATCGACAGAAGAGTTATGCCGACAACCGAAGGAGAGATCTTGAATTTCGGGTTGGCGACTTGGTTTTTGTCAAAATTTCACCGACCAAGGGTGTTATGAGATTTGGAAAACGAGGCAAGCTCAGTTCGAGGTACATGGGCCCATTCGAGATCATCACTAGAGTCGGTGAGGTAGCTTACCGGGTTGCTTTACCTGCTCATATGACAGCGGTCCACAATGTATTCCATGTTTCTATGCTCCAGAAATATATCCTGGACCTATCCCACGTCATTGAGCTTGATCCGATGGAAATTAGGGAAGACCTCACTCTAGTTGAACAACCGGTATAGATCTTGGATAGGTGAGATCAAGTCTTGAGCGACAAAATCATTCCGTTAGTCCTTGTAAGATGGCAACACCATTTGAGGGAAGAAGCTACTTGGGAGCGTGAGGCCGAAGTAAAGGAAAAATATCCCCATTTTTTTGCTTAGAGCTTGGCATTCTCTTTTGTATTTTGTTGCAGTTTTGTGTGTATGTATCGTCCAAATTTCAAGGATGAAATTTTTGTAAGGGGGGAGAATGTAGCACCCCGGACTTTTCCGTACTTAATTAATAGCACTTTTGTAGCTAATTGACATTTCTCATAGTCTAATTAATAAAGGAGAAATTGAAGAATCTAAAGTGCCAGAAATGTTCCTTTTCGAAAAACGAATCCAATGCAAGTTGAATCGTCAAAATCCGACGAACGAGTCAAAAGATATAACCAAAACAATTGGAACCTCTAGAGCACCGATCGCTCGGTCCAATGTGGAGATCGATCGGTCCACAACCGATCACTCGGTCCAAACTGGCGATCGATCGGTCCAAAACTGATTGATCGGTAGCTATCGACTAGTTAACTTTTTTGTATGTGAAATTTTTCCAGAGAGCATGTTTTTGACCGATCGCTCGGCCAAGAACACCGGTCGCTCGGTAGGCGACCGATCGCTCAGTATTAACCACCGATCGATCGGTCTATCGCGTTTTGTTGAAATTTCACTAAGGGCCTTTTCATCTTTTGGGGTATTCAACCCTTACCTTTAAGGCTTGCATGAGCCTTGGGTTCTCATTTCATCACACTTAGAGTTTTGAGAGAAAAGGGGGAGAGTAGAAGAGGGTTTTGAACCCTAGGGCATCATCTTGAAGATAATCAAGGGTTTTGAAGGCCCAAGATCATCTATTTGGCTTGGAATCCTCAAATCCACCCTCAAGCACGTGTGGGTTTGCTTCTCCAAGCTAGGGCAGCGTCTCCCTCGGCATTCACAAGGGTTTCCTCCCTCCGTTTCAAGGTTAGTACACTCTTCCTAGCTACCTTGGTAATAACCTAGACTTCTTGTGAATATGGTGTGCTGTATCTTTCTTATTCATCCTTTGTGTTGAAATATGCTAAATCCCTAAAACATAAACAAGATAAAATGAATGAATGGTGGAATATATCGATGGAGGAAGGGATGAGGTGATGGGATGCCATGTTGTGATGTGTTGAATGATGGAAATGGTGGGAGGGTATTGTACACATAATAAATACACATGTGATGCTTGATGAAATTTTTGAGAAAGAAATTATGAGTTTAAATGACTAAAGAAAATGTAGAACACCACTTGTTTGGTAAAATGCATGAATGAGAATACTTGGCATTGAATGAATGTTCGAAAAGCATGTTCCATGTAGTTTTCCCTAAAATGGCAAATTGTAACCCATATTTATATATGCTTGTTTACATGCTCAGATGATGGTGATAAGAATTGAAATGTTACATGCTACTCCTCAATTGTCATTATGTTTTCACAAATAGCTATACACGAGCACGCATGCATATGGAGAATTGTTAAGGAGCTTGGTAGCCCCAGTTAAGGGTGCTAGCCTCTTGCTCATAAGAGAACGGTATTGTCAAAGAGGTTAGTAGCCCAGGGATATGCGGGTGCTAACCTCTGGCTCATAAGAAAGGTTCAAAAGTATTGTACTGTCAAGGAGGTTGGTAGCCTAGGGGTGTGTGGGTGCTACCTCTGGCTCATAAGAAAGATGTGAAATGCCAAGGAGGTTGATTAACCTCTGGCTCATAAGTAAGGTATTGAAACTGTCAAGGGGGTTGGTAGCCCAGGATTGTGCAGGTGCTAACCCCTGGCTCATAAGAAAAGACTCAGAAGTATTGTACTGTCAAGGAGGTTGGTAGCCCAGGGTTGTGCGGGTGCTAACCTCTGGCTCATAAGAAATATGGAAATGACTCTTATGTTTTATAGACATGTTTTGATTTTCATTAGAGTTGTGATTTAATAAATGGTTATGTATGATGTGGTTTTAAATGAGTATGATCTGTATCTTCCACTACTTACACATGATGCTTTGCTCGTTATTATTATTGTTAGCTAGGAGCTTGTACTCGCTGAGTATTCCATGCTCAGCCGTACTTTTATGTCGGCAGGTACACGAGTCCCTTTCGGCATTTGTGCCCCGAGTCCTTGGGTTGAGGAGGACTACGATGAGGAAGAACCTTATGAAAGTTCGGTAGTTGAGCCTCAGACTGAGGCAAGAGACTTAGACCATTGGCCCCACGGGGGTGATTATTGAGCGAGATAGAGTTGTGTTTTGTCGTTTGTATTTTGATAGGTGGGCATGTCCACTTTTACATGTCATATTTTGTATGAACTTGGAATACTTGTTAAGTTTATAGAAGAAAAGAAAAAGTTTGTGGTATTTCCGCCATATTTTAGCTTCTGCACTCTGTATTATATTTCCATTAGAGCATGTTATACCTTGTTCATTGCAGGATGGTTTGCCAGGTTATGTTTAGTCACACCTGAAGTATCCCTTAACTCCTAGGGGGTATTTTGGGGCGCGAAAAAATTATAATACAAAAATCCCACTTCATTCTCTCACTTCTGTTGACTATAATACCCTCTCCATTTAACTCTCTTTAATTGTGGTTAAGATTCACTAACCTTTAGGATTAAAGCATCTAACCTTGGTTTTTAGAAAATAAAAATTAACCACATAGGTTAAAACTCATTAATCATAATTCAAGGATGATTAAAGGGGTGTTCCCTTTTAACTCCCTTTAACTGTGGTTATGATTCATTGACCCTTACGGTTAAAGCATCTAACATTTTTTTTTTCAGAAAAAAAAATTAATGGGTTAAAACTTATTAACCATAATTCAAGGGCCATTAAAGAGGTGTCCCTTTTTAATTCCCTTTAATTATGGTTAGTACTCACAAACCCTTTGGGTTAAAGCATCTAACCTTGGTTTTTAGGAATTTTTTATAAAAAAAACTAACCACATTAATTAGAAATTGTTAACCATAGTTCAAGGGTAGTTAAAGGGGTGTCCCTTTTCCACTCCCTTTAACTATTTATTCCTTATTAAAGCTCTTTCGTTGCTAAAAAAAGATAAACTACTTCCTTCATGGAGCTCGGCAAGTTCCTAGTCAAGCCAAGCTAGGAAGGTAAAGGGGACAAGTGAGAATGTTCAAAGTGGGTGTTGTTAGAATGGAAATGAAGTAATTAAGCGTAGGGCAGTTGATCAAAACCACTCATATATGGTTCAAGGGCAGTTAAAGGTTCCAAGTGAGTATTGTTAGAAAGGAAATGAAGTAATTAAGCATAGGGCAGTTGATCAAAACCACTCATATATAGTTCAAGGGCAGTTAAAGGGATGTTTGCTTTTAACTCCCTTTAACTATGGTTAAGATTCACTAATACTTAAGGTTAAAGCCTCTAAACTTGGTTTCTAGAACTTTTTTAAAAAATTAATTGGAGGGTTTAAAACTTGTTAACCATAGTTCAAGGGCAATTAAAGGGGTGATCCCTTTTAAGTCCCTTTAACTATAGTTATAATTAACTAACCGTTAGGGTTAAAGCATCTAACCTTTGTTTTTAGAACTATTTTTAAAAAATAACTATAGGGTTCAAAATTTGTTAACCATAGTTCAAGGGCAGTTTGAGGGGTTTCCTCTTTTAAGTCCTTTTAACCGTGGTTACCATTCACTAACCCTTAGTGTTAAAGCATCTAACCTTAGTTTTTAGGATTTTTTTTTTTTAATTAATCACATAGGTTTAAAAACTTGTTAACCATTGTTTAAAGGTAGTTAAAGGGACATTGTGAGGTTATGAAATATCTTAAGGACATAATAGTCATTTTACTAACAATTTTAACACGAAAGCCTAATGAAAGTAAGGGTTGATGTTCTTTGTATAACGTTCGACAAAATGATGAGTTACAAAACAGTTATTTGCAAACTAGGATAAACCTAACAGTTGAAATACAAAACTCTTTCAAAATTTATAATTTTACAGTTATTACAACTTTCCAGATGTCGATTTGAATTTGAATGAACACATCACTACATTCCAACTGTCCAATTTGAATGAACACATCACTGCATTCCAACTGTCCATGTTTTCAAAGGCCTTAAACCCCAAAACCTTTTCTCTCTCTCGCCCCCCCCCTAAACAATGTGGGACTATTAATTGGAGCAGAAGTTTGCCATGACTTAATCCATACAGACGTCCTTAATACCCCTTTACCTACATAAAACCCCAATATATAACTCATTTAAGAGAAAAAAAGGAAACTTAATGTGGATGGGGCTTCAAGAGGTAATCCTAGATTAGCAGGTGGTGTGGTGTTATTTATAATCATCATGGAGATTTGTTAGCTTGTTTTTATGCTTATTATGATCATTGCTCCAGTTATGTTGTTGAAACTAGAGCCTTCCTTGATGGTATTATGCTTTGCCAATCTTGTCGCGACCCAAAATACCCCCTAGGAGTTAAGGATACTTTGACTCGTGACCGCCATATCATACCTCCAGTATGATACATAAGGCACACGTGGAAACCTGTCAGAGTACCTGAAAATACATAGCGGAAACGAAATACAATGCACAGCGGAAAAATAAAATACTAAACATAGCGGAAGCAAAATGAATACTCCTATAACTTGGCTCAAGTAAGAACCAACAAGTATACATGTGTGAGAAACCCAAAAGTGGAGTGGACAAACCCCACACTCACATAACAAAATGACACAAGTTCTAAGTCGGTCGATCAACAGAAATCGAAGTCACGACTCCTATCTAAAGCACCATCGTCATGATAGTGATCCATGGAAGGCTCCGGGTCACGATACTCTTCCTCGACCCAAGGTTCTTCGCCACACAAATCGAATGGAACCCGAGCACCTGCCGATCATAACAATATCGACTGAGCATGGAATACTCAGTGTATACAAACTAATAACAATAAAGCGGTTAGGCATGGAGCATACAAGACATGGAGAATGAAATCCGTAAATTCCTTAAAGCATGGAAACTGTGAAAACGTATGTGAGATAATATTCGAAACCAAAACTGTAACCGTGTGAGTCAATCGATAATCATAGCCTTATGAGTTCTTGTGAGTTCATGGAGTTACTTAGAGTCATTATGATCCGTAGAGACATAGAGCATAGAGCAATAACCTTAGAGCATTTCCATAGAGCATAACCTTAGAGATCTTAGAGCATTTCATTGTGATCCGTGGAGCTTGTGAGACGATCTTAGAGCATTATCATAGAGTTTCCTTGTGAGCATGGTATGATCCTTAGAGCTTGTGAAACGATCTTAGAGAAATCATAGTTTACTTAGAATCATTCATTATTCGTCTTTTCGTGAAAAACCTTTGTTTGGATGGAAACCATCGGTTTATGCGAGACATGCGAGCATATGCAGTTAATAAGAGAAATCATCGTATTTAAGCATAGAATCCCTTAGAGGTATTTTATCAAACACTTAGAGTGCATCATAATAGTAACCTTCATCCAAGTATATAATCACACCTTTTCATACATAAAGTCAATACATATAGATAGGGCATAGATGAGAAGAATCATAATTAGTAACTAGTAGGATTGCAAGATTGTAGTAGTAGAGTGTATCTACCTTAGAGAAATCAATGAGTTTGACTCCCAATGGCTGGAACAAGCAAGAACAGTGAGTTCTTGGTTGGAAAACACCAAATGGAAAGGAACAACTTGATCTTCCACAAGCTTGAACGATCACCAAGGTCCTCTCTTCCTTCTCTTCTTCAAATCCCTCAAAAACAATGCACAAAGGGTTTGTGAAACCCTAAGGCACGAACCCAGCCCTTTTATAGGCAAAGGGTGATGGTTAAAGTCTTAAACACCCTTAATGAAGAAAATCTGCGTATGACCGATCGATCGGTGGTATGGACCGAGCGATCGGTGGCTTACCGGTCGATCGGTGTTATGACCGAGAGATCGGTCAAAAACACACTCTCTGGAATTTTTCCCCATACAAAAAAGTTAACCGTGCGACAGCTATCGAGCGATCAGTAGACCGATCGATCACAGGTAATGACCGAGCGATCGGTCGACCCCTGCTTTGCTGAAAAACCTTGTTTACACCACTCGAATCTTCCCCAATGCACTTCCAACACTCTTTTATGCTTTCAACACATTCCCTAAGGACATATAGACCCATTGGAACATATACGCCATAATTCCAAACACATATATTAACATAAGACCCATAAGTGTACAAAACCACACTTGGGCACTATTCACACACTATTCATTCTTAGTGAAATGAAATTTCGGGCTCTACATCCCTCCCCCCTTACAAGAATTTCGTCCTCGAAATTAGAATGATGCCAAAAACATAACAAGAACAAAATACATACAAAACTAACAAGGAATACTACTCAAACAAGTGAGGGTACTTTTCCTTCACTTCCGCTTCTCGCTCCCATGTAGCCTCTTCCTTGGAATGATGCTGCCACTTCACTAGGACTAAAGGGATAGTCTTGGTTCGCAACACTTGATCTCAACAATTCAAAATCTGAACTGGTTGCTCAACCAACGTAAGATCCTCTCGTATCTCAACGGGATCAAGAGCGATGACGTGAGACGGATCCGAAATGTATTTTCTAAGCATAGAGACGTGAAATACATTATGGACCGCTGCCATGTGAGGCGGTAGTGCTACCCTATAAGCAACCTCACCAACCCTTGTGACGATCTCAAATGGTCCCACATACCTAGGACTGAGCTTTCCTTTCTTCCCGAATCGCATGATTCCCCGACTCGGCGAAATCTTCACAAAGACCCGATCTCCAACTCGGAACTCTAAATCTCTGTGGCGTATATCCGCATAGCTCTTCTGCCTATCCTGAGCACTTTTCAATCGCTCTCAGATAATCTTGACCCTTTCTGCGGTCCGCTCTATCAACTCAGGACCAAGAATTTTCCTCTCACCAACTTCATCCCAGTATAGCGGTGATCGAAAACTCCGACCATACAGAGCTTCAAAAGGTACCATCTGGATGCTTGCCTAATAACTATTGTTGTAGGCAAACTCAACCAACGGCAACTGTTCCTCCCAACTACCCTGAAAATCCAGCATACAAGCTCGGAGCATATCCTCCACTACTTGATTCACCCTCTCCGTTTGTCCATCGGTCTGAGGATGGAAGGCGGTACTGAATTCTAAACGAGAACCCATAGCATCCTGGAAAGTTTTCCAAAACCTGGAAGTAAACCGAGGATCTCGATCAGACACGATAGAAACTGGCACACCGTGCAGTCGAACCACCTCCTTAACATATAGGGCTACCAACTGATTTGCATTGAAAGTAGTTCGGTACGGAATAAAATGTGCAGACTTAGTCAACCTGTCCACAATCACCCAAATAGCATCGGAGCCCTTCGTCGTTCGCGGCAAACCCACAATGAAATCCATCGAGATGTTCTCCCATTTCCACTCCGGAATAGGAAGGGACTGCAAAAGACCTACCGGCCTTTGATGTTCGGCTTTTACCTGCTGGCAATTCAAACATCTGGCGACGTACTCAGCGACTTCCCTCTTCATGTTTCGCCACCAGTAGTGCTTCTTGAGATTCTGGTACATCTTAGTACCTCCCGGATGTACCGTGTACTTTGATCGGTGAGCTTCATTCAAAATTTCATCCCTCAAAACTGTGTCGGCGGGGACACACAACCTGCCCTTAAATGTGATAGCACCATCATCATTTAAAGCGAACTCCTGATTGCCCTTACTCACCGACTTGTCTCGGTAAGCAAGCAACTCAACATCTGAATTCTGTAACTCCTTGATCTGGCTCAGGATCTGTGGCCTAACCACCACGTTGGACATTATCGGCCCATAGGTGACATGCCTGAGAGTAGTGTCCAAATGACACATATCATGTAATAACTTCCACTCTTGCACTCTCAATTGAGCCATAACTCCGTAAGGTTTTCTGCTAAGAGCATCGGCTACCACGTTAGCCTTACCCGGATGGTACTGGATGGAACAGTCGTAGTCCTTCATGAACTCCATCCAACGACGCTGCCTCATATTCAACTCCTTCTGGAGGAAAAGATACTTCAAGCTCTTGTGGTCTGTGAACACCACGAACTCTTCTCCGTAGAGGTAGTGACGCCAAAGTTTCAGTGCAAAAATGACCGCAGCGAGTTCTAAGTCATGTGTGGGGTAATTCTGCTCATGCTCCTTCAGCTGACGGGAAGCATAGGCAACCACCTTTTTATGCTGCATCAAAACACATCCAAGTCCCACTAGTGAAGCATCACTATAGACTTCGAAACCACCGCTCCCAGATGGAACTGTGAGAACAGGAGTCGAAGTAAACTTCTTTTTCAACTCCAAGAAACTAGCCTCGCACTTATCACTCCAAGTGAACCTCGTGTTCTTCCGTGTGAGATAGGTAAGCGGAGCTGCTAAACTTGAAAATCATTCCACAAACCTTCTGTAATATCCTGCCAACCCGAGGAAACTACGAATCTCGGTGACACTCTTCGGCCTTTCCCAATTCATCACCGCTTCAATCTTTGCAGGATCAACTGAAATACCTTCAGCAGATACCACGTGCCCAAGAAAAGACACCTTGTTCAGCCAGAACTCACACTTGCTCAACTTAGCATACAGACTATGCTCTCGAAGTGTCTGCAATACCAGACGGAGATCTCTCGTGTGATCCTCCTGTGACTGTGAATACACAAGGATATCATCTACGAACACGATCACACATTGATCGAGAGACGATCTGAACACCCGATTCATCAAATCCATGAATGCTGCCGGCGCGTTAGTCAGTCCAAAAGACATGACCAAGAACTCGTAATGACCGTACCGAGTTTGGAATGCTGTCTTCGGAATGTCCTCTTTCTTGATCTTCAACTGATGATAACCAGATCGAAGGTCAATCTTGGAGAAAAACTGCGCACCCTTCAACTGGTCAAACAAGTCGTCTATCCGAGGCAATGGATAACGATTCTTGATCGTGACCTTGTTCAATTGCCTGTAATCAAGGCACATACGCATTGATCCATCTTTCTTCTTCACGAAGAGAACCGGAGCTCCCCAAGGTGAAACACTTGGCCGGATAAAACCAAGGCCTTGCAATTCTTCTAACTGCTCTTTTAACTCCTTAAGCTCAATAGGGGCCATCCTATACGGAGCTCTTGAAATCGGAACTGTGCCTGGACCTAGCTCAATCGCAAACTCGATTGCACGATCGGGAGGCAATCCCGGCAAGGTTTCCGGAAAAACATCCATATACTCACATACCACCGGAATGGGTGTGGAGTCTCGCACTTCTATACCCTCGAGACTAAGAGCTGCAAAGCGGGCAATGTCTCTTCTCTAAAGTCCCCTGAAATGAAACAACTTTAACCCCACGGGTTTAAAATGCACCACCTTCTCAAAACACGCCACGTGTCCATGGTGAGTTGAGAGCCAATCCATACCTAGGATGACATCGAAATCCCAATCCTGAAATCCCAGAAGGATCAAGTCGACTGGCAACTCGTGCTGCATGACTTGTACAACACTATCTGGATACACTTTATCTGTCTCAATAGATTTTCCCAATGGAGTCGAAATGGACAACTCCCTAGGTAGCTTGCTTGGCTCGGATGTAAAGCCTTTGGCAAAGCTTGGTGAAACGAACGAGTGAGTGGATCCTGTGTCTATCAACACTCTTGCCAAACATTCATTTACGAGCAACGAACCTGAGAATTTGAATCATCCCAGTTATAACACAACTATACATATAGATACAAACATCGCAAAACACCACATAGGATATATATAGATACGAACATATCATGGCAATATTAGAACTTCGACAAAGACTAGTTCACACGTACCTTGCACAACATCATCAGATGCCTGTGCGTCTCTATCAGTCATGGCAAAGACTCTACCCTGGTTCGCCTGACGAGGCTGCTGGGTAGGCTGCAAGGATCTAGAGGCCTGAGATGAAGACCCTTGAAGTGAATTCTGCCTGCCTGGAGGCCGAACTCCCTGTGATCCAGACTGTGACTGCTTGCGCGGGCAATCTCAAATCATATGGCCCATCTCGCCACAGTGGAAGCATCCACCTGACATTCTTCGACAATCTCCAGTCTTATACTGACGACCACATACGGCGCACTCCTCAAATGTCTGCGATGCGGAGGAAGCCGGAGGCATAACCCTCGTAGCTTGCGATGTCGTAGGATGCGGTGCCTGAGGCGCAAAAGAAGGTCTCTGAGCCGACATCGGCTGGGAGAACTGGTACGGTGCAGTCCTAGTCCTCTTCTCTGAAGAACTACTCGATTGTCCCCGAGACATGCTCTTCCCGAAGCCACTGTCTCTTCTTCTCACGAAGTCTTCCGCATTCTTTTCGGCGATCTTCGCCTTCCCTACTATCTCTCTCCAAGACTCTACCTGGAGAATGGACACCCGATCTCGGATGAAAGCCTTCAAGCCCATCTCAAACTTCCTGACCTGCAGGTCTTCAGTAGCCACCAAGTGCGGAGCAAACCTAGACAACTCGGCGAACCTAGCCTCATACTCGGCTACGCTCATCGACCCTTGCTCCAAAAGCATAAACTCTCTCGCCTTTTGTTCCCGAATAAACTTGGGAAAGTACTGTTCCCTGAAAGTCTCTAAGAACTCCGCCCAAGTCCAGGGCACACCTGCCTTAGCAACATCCCTCTGCCTTTGGGTAGCTCTCCACCAGTGTTCGGCTTCACCTTCCATCACGAAGGAAGCCCATTCTACCCTTTGCTCATCGGTACAACGGAGAGCCCGGAAGGTCTTCTTCAGCTGCATAATCCAAGACTCGGCCACCATGGGGTCCAGAGTGCCATAGAATGTAGGAGGCCGCAGTCTCCTAAAAGCTTCGAGCCCCACGGTGTGATGCACCGGTGTAGGCACAGGCGTGGACGGTGGGGTATGAAAGTATGCCTCTTTTTAATTTTAGAAACACAGTTCTTGGTGGGCATACATCGAATCCCAAGATCTGACTAAGATTCTAATTGATTTTTATTCAATGAAGGTTAGAATAACATTCACCTTTGCGACTTTGAAATTGTTAAGTCAAATCCACGTTAGAATAGTACTCGCAAAACTTCACAAGTGTCAAGTCTCCTGTCGATTCACACGAACCTTCTTTTTCCTTTAAAGCTTTCTCCAATGGAAGCTAATGGCCCTTCCAAATTTCCAGCTCTAGGAATCTTGAATAAAGATCCAATCTTTATTGATCAAGAACCTTTCTTGATGAACAAGATAAATTCTTGCTTTTCCTCAAGATCCAATCAAGAAGACAAAAGAAGAGAGAGATGGGTGTGACCATACACCTCAAGGAGAGAGAGGGGAGGGTGTGAGGTTTTTTAGGAGAGGGAGAGAAGAAAAAATTCTGGAGAATTATGTATATTAAAGGGCTGGGCATCCAATCCTTTATATAAGTTCTCTCTTGGTTGCTTGAATTGTAATCCAATTATAATTCATTAACCTTATCCTAATCCAATTAGGATTCCTCAATAGTTTCCTTTATTGATTATTCTCCTAATCCAATTAGGATTAATCTTAAAAGAAACCAACCTTATCCATTAGTAACTAATCTTATCCTTATCCAATAAGGAATCTTGAATTAGTAACTAACTAATGGAATCCCTAACAATTAGGGAATCTTTAATTAGTAACTAACTAACCTTATCCAATAAGGTGTTAATTAATTAGAAACTAATTAAAATAATAACAATTATTATTCCTCCTTGAAGTGGGCGTCCCACCCTAGGTGGGTCCCACCCTACACGCCTAAAGGGTTTCCAAAACCCTCTTGGTCACTTGAATTATTCTTTTATAATAATTCCCAATGGGTCCTACCCATTTGGTTTTTCACATCTAATGTGATTCCACCTTTTAGAGCTTCACTATACCATATAGTGATTACTTAGAGAAATTAATTAATTTAATTATAAATTAAATTAAATACTTTAAGAAGGTCCTTGTGTGTGGGATCTAAAGGGATCTCCTATTTTCGGTTGTGGGACCAAGTACTTCACCTTTTTGGTTGAAGCATTGTTACTTGGAAACACCTTTCCTAAAACTCCATTAGGATCATAGAATGTTATCAAAGTCCCTGGACTTCCACCAATCACAATTAATGTCCATTAACACAATGTGATTAACCTCCAGAAATTAGAGAATTGCTTGTAAGTACCATCTCACAATATATTTGCAAATAAATCCTTCCACATTCCGATATCACTTGTAAGCTTCCGGGATTGGAACTATTCCACTGTCTTAGTCCCTAGCTTATGAATAGAACTCTTTCTCATGATTACTTTCATTGAACTGAACCTCCAAAACATTTTTGAAGAAAACATTAGAAAAGAACTGACATATATATTTATATATACTTTTCCATATTAAAAATATCAACTTCGATAAAGACCATTTTACCGAAAAGCACCAGTACTGGATTTAACAGTTCAGTTCAACAAGTATCACCTTGATATCATTATCTCCAATTAAGGAGTTGTGGATTCCTTATTGAGTGTTTACACACTTCTCCAAACATAGTGTACATGACCCAACGTACCCGGAGTTAGTCCTGTGTATTGGACATTGCCGATTGGCACATCCAAGCCATATAGACAAATGTCTGAGAAGATGTTACCCTCTCAGGTCTAAGGACAATTTGTCAAATGGATAACCCTAATACAATCTGACAGTGTATTCCATAGGGTATCCACTAGTGACCCCGTTCAGTATTATGTACTTGCTACATATACTCACATGTTAGTCAAGAGTTACCACTCTCTGTGAATGAGATTCATCACACTATCTCATAGAACTACACATATGCAAGCCATGATGAAGTACGGCGCCCAACCAGTACTCTAGAGGCTTCGAACAATATTAGGTTTACAAGGAACCGGAAAATCATATCTCCTCGCAACCTTTGCATGATTTTCCTACAATGTTACCTATAGAACTTTATGTCATCATCATATGAGACAGTAGTTAATATAAATACCCTTTATAGTTGGTTGTGTGAATATGATGTTTGTCTAATCAACATAGAAAAGTCTCTTATTGGCTTTCGAGGGCATATATGTCCAACAATCTCCCACTTGCACTCTAAGCCAATTAGATGTAATGCCCATCTTCTCAGTGATGTTTCTCAAACACCAATTGAGACATAACTTAATATGTATGGGTCTGTCATGTCTGCTTTACCACAACTATTGTAGTGATGCAATAACACTTGCAACTCTTGCAAATTTATTATCAATAACCATAGTCTTAAAAGACTAAACAAAAATGATACTGTCCAACAGTCATTTTCAGAAGTTAACTTGCTTGTGCTTTATCATTGTGCAATGCTCTGGACTAATCTGATCAATATCTTATCACATCAACATGTGATGAATATCCAATCTAGTACAAGTATATTTTCTCATGATATCATATATCTAAGAGAAACAGATTCCATCCCATAAAGGTAGAAACTCTTTTCTTGGAATCTTACTTGCACAATAACATGATTGTTATTGGGAGAATAACAATATCATTTTCCTTTTGTCTCTAAACCATTTAAGACTAAGAAAACATGATGTCAAAGTTTTTGTCCTACATTGCATAATTGCTAGATCAAATCTAAGAGAAGAATAATATTGGTATTTCATTCACAATGAAAAGAATATTATCTCTGCATAGAGCCAGGAAAGTAATTATGCTCCCATTAACCAATTTGCACACAAATGATACTTTTATTCTTAGATGAAAATCAAACAGTTTGATTACTTCATCAAAATAAAAGTTAGTCCATCTACAGATTCTGGGACCTGTGGGTTCTAGTGTACTATTTAGGTATAGTGAAAGTAGAGAGTTGATCTCTATCAATTCTCATAGTTATTGATCTATTGGGCTTCCGCTTCTAGAACAATTCTAGATTCAGTTTCTCTACTAGGAAACTTGTATTCCTGTTTACAAATATCCTTTGTTATCCAGGAATAGAGACTAAATGTCTCTAATGCGAATCCCAAGCTCATCTTCTATCAAATCATATCCAATAAAATTCGATTTAACAACACCATCATGCTATGGTTTGTTCTGGGAATTATCTGAGACAAGACGTAATGAGATTAAATTATGAAATTTCTATTAAGAGGTACTCTTCTCAATCATGGAAGACTTACCTAGCTGTTTATTTATTTCAATGCGGAATTCCTTGAACTTTTCAAAGAATGTGAAATAAAGTTAGCTACCTCTTAATGGAAGATTCATATAGTTATGATCATCCAACTTTTGTCCCATTCCCAAGTAGAAGTTTTATCTACTCGGATTTCTCCTTCTCCTTAACAAACATGCAATTATTGCACTTATGCAAGATCATACCAAGCATTAGGAGCTAGATGTTCCAACAATTAAGTTGGACTTGATGAGTATACAATCTGGACAATCCTTCCAAAGGTTTGTCTTGTATCCAATGACCAATTGCTTCACTATGAAGCACAATCCTTATACTTTCCTTTCTTCTCAGAAGAGCCTTTGTCCATACTACTAGAATACATTTCCAATGGAAAATCTTGGATTTCTTTCCTTTGCATAAATGCTCGGGATTTTGAAAATCCAATTCTTTTGAACATCTTTGCAAGTAGCATTGAACTCTTCAAAGGTTCTTAGCCATATGCAACATGTAGGATTTCAGACAATCTGATTTCCTACTTGTTCAACATAACCATATTAAAGGACTGCGGGAGTTTGTCGAAGATCATATCCTCTAATCCCATAAATTTATCTCAATTTATCTCAGCACCAAGAATTGAGATTTATGAATCCAATGATCTCTATCATATTCTTTGTGACTGGGTTTCCCTAGTCAACTTGGTGTCCACTAGTCCTTTTATATAGTAAGCTGCCTAGCAGCCCTATTGTATTATGTAAACATCTCATACGAGATTTAACATCAGTAGTGAGAACTTGGGCAACTCTTTAGATAGTAAGCACAAACTTGAGATTCCTTTTCCATTCCAAACACTTTGAATTGGTCAAGAGATTCTCATTAAAGTCTTGGTAAGGTGGTTATAGAATGACATGAAAATAAAACATACATCATAATATTTCACACATTATAATATCATTAGATCAGGGCTTTCGATCTTTGATGATATTGCTCATCATTCAGTCAAATTTCATTGACCCCTCAATCTATAAAATTAGGAAATATGCTACTTCATATTTCTGATGAGCATTGGGTGCCTTATAATACACTTGCAATCTTCCATGCTAGGATAGTACCACACATGTACTACAAGGTGGATAGTAACTATCCATCACTGAACATCTCATGCATAACTCCTTATGTTAATCAGTGATTCCTAATTTTCTTGTGACCTCCAAGGACAACATGACTGTCACTGTGTCAGCCATCATGTTCCTTGGTTAAGTGAAACCCATTATTCTCGGTTGTCATATGATCAAGTAGGAATATGCCCCCATGCTAGTTGACACTCCCTATCAGGCCATACACATTCCTATCTACTATAGAAATAAAACACTAGGAGTTTAATTTAGACTGAATTATGTCCGATTCCTGTCAGAGAGACAAGACTCAGGCTAATTAATTCCTAGTCTTATTGATAATGGAAGGTCATAGGGTAACATTATCCCGTAGGATAGATTAGCCCATTTAATTCACTTAATATTTTTCTTGAGGGAAAACATAATATCATGAATAAATTATACATCTAATGCATATATCAAAAACATTCACAATATTTATCATTGTATCACATGTATAGAACAATATACAAAATCATCACATGATAATAAATCAAATTTCGTTTTAATTAGATCAAACTAATTCCAATGAACTCCCACTAGCCCCAGAAATCTTAGTGGATCTAATCCAAGGGTACAAAGGTCATTTTTAACATCAGTGGGCTTTAGATGGTTCATTCATCCATATGATAGACCATTGGTCATACCAAGCACCATGGGCCCAGAATAACAATTATAAAGTGTCCATGTGCATCACTAAAGCCCATAAGTCAAAATGGACTATATTACTCTTTAATTCTCTACGAATTATTCTTAGCACATTAGGGTTCAACAACCTTAAGTCTAATAGAAATTATGGAAGTCTTTAAACAACTCTCAAAGACCTCTACTAGGGTCTATAAGTGTCACTCAAGCACTTCCCATAATCGTGAATATTGTTAGCTCACATCTATGCCAATTAAGACATAATTATCTCATAATCATGCAAGTAACATATTTCACGTAAAAATTTCAACATGGAATACATGAATCATGTCCAAAAAGGGCTATAATAATGTGTTTTATTTAAACACATACTTTTTATGTTTGAACAAAACACATATTGTGGGGTTTGATCCAATTATCCAAAATTTGCATAAAAACGATAATCACATTATCACAAGGATTATAGACTTTTCTAAGCAACTAAAAGTTATAATAAATCATCACATGAAATACATAATATAGCCGCACAATGGGTCAACATGATCATGCTATCTTAGAAATCCTACAACTACTCTTGTAGAACACCTTCTAAGATTTATTCTCCATGCGATTATCATTATCTTCTATCTTCAATTCAATTTCTCCATAGAAAAATCAGCAACTCCTAATACTAAGATTACATCATATTCAAAATAAGAAACCTTGAGAAACCACCCAAAATAGGGTGCTCAAGGGGAGTATAACTCATAAGAAGAAAGAGAAGAGAATAGAGAGAGAAGAAGAAGGCATGATCATGGAACCCATCCACCATTCAACAAGAATATATATTAACAATTCATCAACTATGAATAATAACATGGCATGACAAATTACTTAGAAAGTCCATAACCTCAACAAGGGTTTTTGTTAACCTTAGGGAAACTCTTTCCCATTTGGTTAAGGCCTCTATTAACATTTAATAGAAAAACCCTAGAGCAAAGAAAACAAGCATGTCTAGAATGAATTCTTAGGGTTTTTAGATCATCATTAAAAGAAAACAATTTTCCTTTAATGCTTGAAAATCATTAAGAGAAACAATTTCTCTGAGATTTAATCTAACCCTAAAATTCATCCTCACATTCCTCAATCGATAAACAAATAGAAAACACCATATTAAATTCGGCTAAGCTATGGATCTAATCCCTTCTATATTATTTTGATCTAATAACTATTAAAAGACCAAAATAAAAATCAGCAAATTGCTAATTTTTAATATCACTTTATATTGATTCCAAATCAATAATAGGTGAATTCAAAATTTTCCATAATGGCCAACTGCTTTAGGGATTATTTGATTTAACAATTAAATAAAATAATACCCTAAACACTAGTATTAAATGTCCATAAAATAATTGATCTCTATCAATTAAAATTTACTTGAGATAAAACTCTGTATCTCAACCAATGGCATTTATGTAATTACTTGATTAACTATTAATCAAATAAAAACTTATAAATACTATGCAGGCAGTCATTCTGTGCACATGTAATTGATCCAAATCAACTACAATAATTATGGTATTATTCGCATAAACTTTTTAGGGAACCATAAAAGATATCATAATTAACATTTAATTAAATGACAACCCGTGGATTCGAAGCAAATAATTAAACAATTTAATTAAATCTCAGCCCGTGCTCTCGAATCAAATAATTAAACTATTTAATTAATTGATAGCCCATTAAACGATTTAATAGCATCCCATGCTCTGAAATCAAATAATGGAATTTAGGAAAAATTTGAAAGCCTCTTGGAAAATTAATTTAGAAAACTCCTTTTCCCGCTTTAGATTTTCGACTCAAGTTTTGACCCTCAAAATGATTGATTCTGGAAAAACTTTCTTCATGAAAGTTGTAGATCTTTTCGACGGCTTCGAAACGATGTACTGACAGACCTAAATCGGACTTACGGTCACAAAGTTATGGCCGAAATACCAAAACTGTATCGATTCTTCTAATCAAATACAAATCCGAAAATCCATGAATCAATTTTAATCGAAATAAGCTTTAATCTCCAAGAAAACTTAAGCAAGGGTGTCTAACACCATGAGATTTATTAATTAACATTTAATAAATAAAATCTCATCTATTTATGCTAGCCAAAATATCAATGGGTATCTAAGTGGTATATATCAAAGGGAAAACTTGCCCGAGGCTCATAAGAATAAATTAAACAATTTAATTTAATATAAAAAGGATCTCTGAATCCTTAAAGGGCTTTAACCAAATTTATATCTCTATATACCTATCCCTAATAGAATCAAGAGAGATTTTAAAATCATCCAAAAACTGAAATTAGTATCACACTAATTTCTAGGGGCTTGATTACTCCCTCAATAACTAGAGGGGGATCCCTTAAGCCTAATAATGATTATCCAATAATCAAGAATCTAGAAGATTGATTCATTAGGGCTACCAAAATTCATAGGGAAGGTAATCTTGATATAAATCTTGATTAAACTCAAAAAATCAAAGAGAAGCATAGCCCTGGCTCTGATACCAATGAAAGTATGCCTCTTTTTAATTTTAGAAACACAGTTCTTGGGGGGCATACATCGAATCCCAAGATCTGACTAAGATTCTAATTGATTTTTATTCAATGAAGGTTAGAATAACATTCACCTTTGCGACTTTGAAATTGGTAAGTCAAATCCACGTTAGAATAGTACTCGCAAAACTTCACAAGTGTCAAGTCTCCTGTCGATTCACACGAACCTTCTTTTTCCTTTAAATCTTTCTCTAATGGAAGCTAATGGCCCTTCCAAATTTCCAGCTCTAGGAATCTTGAATAAAGATCCAATCTTTATTGATCAAGAACCTTTCTTGATGAACAAGATAAATTCTTGCTTTTCCTCAAGATCCAATCAAGAAGACAAAAGAAGAGAGAGATGGGTGTGACCATACACCTCAAGGAGAGAGAGGGGAGGGTGTGAGGTTTTTTAGGAGAGGGAGAGAAGAAAAAATTCTGGAGAATTATGTATATTAAAGGGCTGGGCATCCAATCCTTTATATAAGTTCTCTCTTGGTTGCTTGAATTGTAATCCAATTATAATTCATTAACCTTATCCTAATCCAATTAGGATTCCTCAATAGTTTCCTTTATTGATTATTCTCCTAATCCAATTAGGATTAATCTTAAAAGAAACCAACCTTATCCATTAGTAACTAATCTTATCCTTATCCAATAAGGAATCTTGAATTAGTAACTAACTAATGGAATCCCTAACAATTAGGGAATCTTTAATTAGTAACTAACTAACCTTATCCAATAAGGTGTTAATTAATTAGAAACTAATTAAAATAATAACAATTATTATTCCTCCTTGAAGTGGGCGTCCCACCCTAGGTGGGTCCCACCCTACACGCCTAAAGGGTTTCCAAAACCCTCTTGGTCACTTGAATTATTCTTTTATAATAATTCCCAATGGGTCCTACCCATTTGGTTTTTCACATCTAATGTGATTCCACCTTTTAGAGCTTCACTATACCATATAGTGATTACTTAGAGAAATTAATTAATTTAATTATAAATTAAATTAAATACTTTAAGAAGGTCCTTGTGTGTGGGATCTAAAGGGATCTCCTATTTCCGGTTGTGGGACCAAGTACTTCACCTTTTTGGTTGAAGCATTGTTACTAGGAAACACCTTTCCTAAAACTCCATTAGGATCATAGAATGTTATCAAAGTCCCTGGACTTCCACCAATCACAATTAATGTCCATTAACACAATGTGATTAACCTCCAGAAATTAGAGAATTGCTTGTAAGTACCATCTCACAATATATTTGCAAATAAATCCTTCCACATTCCGATATCACTTGTAAGCTTCCGGGATTGGAACTATTCCACTGTCTTAGTCCCTAGCTTATGAATAGAACTCTTTCTCATGATTACTTTTCATTGAACTGAACCTCCAAAACATTTTTGAAGAAAAAATTAGAAAAGAACTGACATATATATTTATATATACTTTTCCATATTAAAAATATCAACTTCGATAAAGACCATTTTACCGAAAAGCACTAGTACTGGATTTAACAGTTCAGTTCAACAAGTATCACCTTGATATCATTATCTCCAATTAAGGAGTTGTGGATTCCTTATTGAGTGTTTACACACTTCTCCAAACATAGTGTACATGACCCAACGTACCCGGAGTTAGTCCTGTGTATTGGACATTGCCGATTGGCACATCAAAGCCATATAGACAAATGTCTGAGAAGATGTTAACCTCTCAGGTCTAAGGACAATTTGTCAAATGGATAACCCTAATACAATCTGACAGTGTATTCCATAGGGTATCCACTAGTGACCCCGTTCAGTATTATGTACTTGCTACATATACTCACATGTTAGTCAAGAGTTACCACTCTCTGTGAATGAGATTCATCACACTATCTCATAGAACTACACATGTGCAAGCCATGATGAAGTACGGCGCCCAACCAGTACTCTAGAGGCTTCGAACAATATTAGGTTTACAAGGAACCGGAAAATCATATCTCCTCGCAACCTTTGCATGATTTTCCTACAATGTTACCTATGGAACTTTATGTCATCATCATATGAGACAGTAGTTAATATAAATACCCTTTATAGTTGGTTGTGTGAATATGATGTTTGTCTAATCAACATAGAAAAGTCTCTTATTGGCTTTCGAGGGCATATATGTCCAACAGGGTAGGCATAGGCCTCGCTGCCAACAATGCCAAAGTCTCGGCTATGGAGTCCATAGCATTTGTGAAATACAACGGTTCCTCTTCTCTCGGAACTTCACTCTCGGCCCTCCGAGTATGGTAACCTCGACCCCGATTGCCACGTCTCATGATATCGAATCCTGAGATCAATTTGGCAAAACATGAGTCTAACTTGGATACCAAACCTCACATATCATATAGCAATTCAATAATCATGAAATGCTATACCGCACATAGTATACATCGAGGTATATATATATCATCATATAATTATACTTTAGAGCCTACACTAGAACCTCGCATAGGATCACATCGATCTCGTATCCTATACTGACCTAAGGATTCACTTGATACCAGTTATGTCGTGGTAACAAGCCTAAGACAACTGAGTCCTTCTGAGTTCTAAGTTCAACTCATAGGAATTACTTCCGCTTTGGACCAAGCCTGGGTGACCTAATGCCTAAGCTCCTACTCTAAGTCTGTCGTTAGGCATAACCAGCTCTGATACCAAGTCTGTCGCGACCCAAAATACCCCCCTAGGAGTTAAGGATACTTTGACTCGTGACCGCCATATCATACCTCCAGTATGATACATAAGGCACACGTGGAAACCTGTCAGAGTACCTGAAAATACATAGCGGAAACGAAATACAATGCACAGCGGAAAAATAAAATACTAAACATAGCGGAAGCAAAATGAATACTCCTATAACTTGGCTCAAGTAAGAACCAACAAGTATACATGTGTGAGAAACCCAAAAGTGGAGTGGACAAACCCCACACTCACATAATAAAATGACACAAGTTCTAAGTCGGTCGATCAACAGAAATCGAAGTCACGACTCTTATCTAAAGCACCATCGTCATGATAGTGATCCATGGAAGGCTCCGGGTCACGGTACTCTTCCTCGACCCAAGGTTCTTCGCCACACAAATCGAATGGAACCCGAGCACCTGCCGATCATAACAATATCGACTGAGCATGGAATACTCAGTGTATACAAACTAATAACAATAAAGCGGTTAGGCATGGAGCATACAAGACATGGAGAATGAAATCCGTAAATTCCTTAAAGCATGGAAACTGTGAAAACGTATGTGAGATAATATTCGAAACCAAAACTGTAACCGTGTGAGTCAATCGATAATCATAGCCTTATGAGTTCTTGTGAGTTCATGGAGTTACTTAGAGTCATTATGATCCGTAGAGACATAGAGCATAGAGCAATAACCTTAGAGCATTTCCATAGAGCATAACCTTAGAGATCTTAGAGCATTTCATTGTGATCCGTGGAGCTTGTGAGACGATCTTAGAGCATTATCATAGAGTTTCCTTGTGAGCATGGTATGATCCTTAGAGCTTGTGAAACGATCTTAGAGAAATCATAGTTTACTTAGAATCATTCATTATTCGTCTTTTCGTGAAAAACCTTTGTTTGGATGGAAACCATCGGTTTATGCGAGACATGCGAGCATATGCACTTAATAAGAGAAATCATCGTATTTAAGCATAGAATCCCTTAGAGGTATTTTATCAAACACTTAGAGTGCATCATAATAGTAACCTTCATCCAAGTATATAATCACACCTTTTCATACATAAAGTCAATACATATAGATAGGGCATAGATGAGAAGAATCATAATTAGTAACTAGTAGGATTGCAAGATTGTAGTAGAGTGTATCTACCTTAGAGAAATCAATGAGTTTGACTCCCAATGGCTGGAACAAGCAAGAACAGTGAGTTCTTGGTTGGAAAACACCAAATGAAAAGGAACAACTTGATCTTCCACAAGCTTGAACGATCACCAAGGTCCTCTCCTCCTTCTCTTCTTCAAATCCCTCAAAAACAATGCACAAAGGGTTTGTGAAACCCTAAGGCATGAACCCAGCCCTTTTATAGGCAAAGGGTGATGGTTAAAGTCTTAAACACCCTTAATGAAGAAAATCTGCGTATGACCGATCGATCGGTGGTATGGACCGAGCGATCAGTGGCTTACCGGTCGATCGGTGTTATGACCGAGAGATCGGTAAAAAACACACTCTCTGGAATTTTTCCCCATACAAAAAAGTTAACCGTGCGACAGCTATCGAGCGATCGGTAGACCGATCGATCGCAGGTAATGACCGAGCGATCGGTCGACCCCTGCTTTGCTGAAAAACCTTGTTTACACCACTCGAATCTTCTCCAATGCACTTCCAACACTCTTTTATGCTTTCAACATATTCCCTAAGGACATATAGACCCATTGGAACATATACGCCATAATTCCAAACACATATATTAACATAAGACCCATAAGTGTACAAAACCACACTTGGGCACTATTCACACACTATTCATTCTTATCGGAGCTCTACAAATCTAGAGGGTATACGTAGATTGGGGTTGAGTCTGACTCAAAGTCTCTTGTTGAAGCCTGGAATGGGATCTGCCATCATCCCTGGAATGTTTAGTATTGGAATCAAAAGATCAACAAAATAATGAGCATATGTTCTTCTATAACTCACATCTACAGGGAAGCTAATCAGGTGGCCGATTTTCTAGCCAACTATGGTTGTGATCTTCATCACACTGGTATGATTCTTTCTAGACAGGATAGTCATTCTCGTCTCAAAGTTCTCATTTTCCTTGATAAATTGGGCTTATGGAATATCAGACAGTCTTAATGTGTTCTTTTGTCTTGTTTTTGTTTCTTTGGTGTTTTTGTTTTGGGTTGAGGGTTTTAAATTCCCCTTGCCTTTTGTGTCCTTTTTAGGGGTTTTGATTTTATGTCCCCCTTGTTGTGTCATTGTAGGGATAAGGTTTTATGTCCCTACTTTGTCGTGTCTATTTAAGGGTAAGGTTTTATGTTCCCCAATTTTCTTTATATTAATAAACAAGTAGGGGTCCGCCAAACCCCCCACTCCTTTTGAGTGACTTTTAAAAAAAATAAAAAATAAAACTATGTATGTAGTTTCGAAGTAAAAGACCAAACGACAGGAAGCCGAATACATTTGACAATGGATATAGGATTTCTTTGTTTTGGAGTAGAGATCATAATATTGAAAATAAAGAGATCCAAGCTCTTCTTTTTTGGAAGACGCCCCAATTCCGTCATCCAAACCTTGATACGCCTCAAGGCCGAACACTTTTGAATCTACGTGAACACCATTCTTCCAATATTTCCCATATGATAAGGAGAGGAAGCAAGATGAAAAGCTCATTGTGAGTTCTGTCATAGGCACTAAACCGTCTCATAAGAAAGCATTGAATGGTATCACTAGGCTGAATAACAATTGAACAATAACTTGCAAAATGCCTCCAACACTAACTGCAATATCACTATGAAAGAGAATGTGAGACAAAGTTTCAATATGGCCAGTATTACAACAGGAGCAACAACTGACTAAAACAATACCAACAAATTAAATCTTATTATCAGTCGAAACAGCACCATACATTACCTTCCACCCGAATATATAGTTATATTCGGATGAATTATAACATATTGAACATACATAGTAATATTTCATTCAAATATATATATTTATATCAGTCCACATGTTTCTTCCAGTGGGTTTTGACAGTGGCTAAGAGCCTAAAAGGACAACACCCTACAGAAACATTACAACATCTACTATCTGATGTAAGCTTCTAACATTGTTTATATCGTCCAAGGTTCCCTTTTTGGAACTGTGCAACTGTTTGACAACATATGAGAACTAGGGAGATCCTACATACCTAACCTCTAATATATTGTATACAACCAAGCTTTTGGGACGGTATGTTCCTAGGATTAACTGACACCTAGCCTTAGAACTTATTAATTTAGGACACAACAAGATTTAGGATTTTGAAATGGTAAGCAGCATATACTTGTAATTTTATCATATGATAAGACTCTTACAATTTTGTCAGAGGCGTATAAAATTATATGCATCATATAAAAAAAAAAAAACTGCTATAAAATATTTGAATATTGTTAAGGGGAGGTGGTTAACTCTAGGACTGTGCAACCCTGCTGACAAAGTCTGGTAGTATATTATCATATTACGGGCAAGAAACTAACTTTTGCTCCTTGCTCTCACAAAAGCCTCTTCAACTGTCCATTAACTTTGGTTAATTTATTTTTTCTACAAACCAAGGGTAGATGAATGAACCCTAGGGATGAGTAAATCTTAACTACAATTAAAAAGAGTTATATAGGAGACACATGGTAAAGGAAGGGTCCTCGAGATGCTCTCCTTGCATCAATGACCGAGGAGGTGATTATTTACCTTAACAGATAAAGCTGTGGGGTTGTGCCCTTAACCTGATAGTTGATAGGGCCATAGGGTGGTGGCAATCACCTTGGTAAGGTTCGTTGGACAATTCCGCAAGTTAGTGTCCATTCCCAACTCACCCTTTGTCGGGTCTTGGTCAAAGTAGACTAAACTTTTAGGAAATGGAGCCAAATCATCTGCGGTGATAACTGGATTTGGCAAATCCAGTTATCACCCCTAGAGGTTGCCACGTGTCTCCTTTGACAGCCTTTAACCATGGGTAAGGTTCACCCACCCTTAGGGTTCACCCACCCATCCTTGTTTTTTTTTTTAAATATTAATTCCTTTTTAAAATTAAAAAACTGTTTTTAGAGTTTTTAATTTTAAAAAAGAATTAATATTTTTAAAAAAAAAACATATATGGGTGGGTGAACCTTACCCATGGTTAGGGTGTCAAAGGAGACACATGGCAACCTCTAGAGGTGATAACCGGATTTGCTAAATCCGGTTATCACCGTAGAGGATTTGGCTCTGAAGGAAGCGAATGCTCAACCCTTTTATTTCTATATATTCTTTTTTTTAAATGCTCAAGTCTCAACCCCATTATTGATCAGATTGAGATAGTCTAACCCTAACCGTGCCCAGATTATAATGGGGGTAGGTGGTGTGGGTCACGTCGATGATTGTCAGTCCTAGCCGGGCGACTTGTCAATTGGATTATAATCACATAAAATGGGACGGCGTTTAAGGACTCGGATTGTCTCAAAAGCCAGAAAGCCCTCTAGAATAAGGGACATATGGCGATTAAAAGGGGAAGAGTCATTTCATTTTCTCCCGGGATTTTAACTTCTCTCCACTTGATATCTCTCCCCCTTTATCTCACCACCTTATCACCATGTGTCATTTAGTGTGTGGAGAAGTCCAAATCATGGGCCCATGATTTTGACTTCTCCATCACTTGTACCCTATTCTATGGATGCCCGAGACAAGGGCTTTCTTCGCAGACAATCCCAAGCCATTGTTTAAAGGTCATTTCCCTTTGGGGGGAATGATCTTAAACGGCTGAGTAAAAGATCATGATTGCATCTAAAGCACAGTTTTGCTTGAAGATTTGGAATTCTGTACAACATAAATCTACTTTCAATTGGTAAACGGTGTTGCTTGTAGATTTAGAATTCATGAGGAATATAACTACACTTTCAATTGGTGGCATACCAGATGTCATTGAGTGGCTTTAGCCAGTAGCAAGCACTAAGAACAGGGTCTATGACATATGCATCCAATACATGTTTTTTTTTTTTTAACTATTGCTTTGTTCTCTTTTAAGTTTGTTGAGTTGGGTTTTGTTCCCTGGCTCTCTGTTTGTTTGAGAGGAAAATAAGTGTAGGAAATCATTTTCAAGGGAAAAGTTTTTCTTCAAGTGTTTCGTATCCTAGAAAATATACTTTATTGTAGAAAACTTTTCCCACGAGTTAATATTTTCCATGAAAAAGTTTTCCCTCAGATATGGATGGAAGTTAATTCCTTTGAGAGACCCTTTACTAAGGTCTCCAAATAAAAACATAAACTCTCCCAAAAATTTTATTATTTTATTTATTTATGTTTATTTATTTATGGTTATTTATGTTTATTTATTTTATATTTTTTTAGTTTTGTTTTTATTTTATATTTTTTTATTTTTTCTGATATTTTTTCCCTTCTAGCCAAACAGTAGAAAAGTGAAGATTAGGAAAAAAAATTGACTTTGCTACTGAGACCGCAAAGGGCCGAGACCAAGACTATGCTTGTGGTGGACGGATCTCAAATTTTCATTAAATCTGTTTTTGAAATTTTGAGATCCGTGTATTACATGCACGGTCTCGGTGTGGTCTCGGCCCTTTGCAGTCTCACTAGCATTTTCCAAGAAAACATTCTAGAAAATAATTCTCTCGGAAATTTTTTTCTTTCCCATCCCATTTTTGGTGCAAACAAACACAGTTCGGGTATTTCTAGCATGTCATGTGGCACATATATCATTTCCAACACACATGCACTCAACATCATCCCAAGCAATCCCAATGATGCTTTATCTTAAATGAGGGATAATTCTGTGTGGCACAAAGTCATAAATGAGAGGAGTTCATTTATTTGACTTGAATGAGGTGGAAATGTCTTCTATTTCAATGCCGACAGGCATGGATTAATGAACTCATCTTTATCTAATTACCATGAAGTTGGTTAGCTCTTTTTCAACTTCCTTTCTTTTCTTCTCGTTTCTGTTTCTTTCCTTCAATTATACTCTTGAACACCCAATGCATTCACTATCTTAGCCTCACTATAGAAGTAATAACTTGTGATGATCGTCGAAACCTTTCGCACACACGTGTGTGTGTGTGGTGTTCATGATAAAAGAGATCGAGAGAGAGAGATCCAAGTTGCCTTGACAGGGGTATTAATACATTGTATACGGTAGTTGTTGATTGGACAGTATTAGAATCTTGAAAATAGTCTTCAGTCGTCAATTAGGGCTTGGGTTGATGAAAGTGGTTTCCATGACACTCCTTTCGATCCTTAACCTTACCTTAAAAGGTGGCATTCGTATTTCAGGAAAAGGCACAGCTATTATGCTTTGCCCACTCCCTCACTACGTCAACTTGCCTACAGTTAGCAAGGTGATAATAGGTGAATGAAAAAGAAGACAAAGAAGAAGATTGTAATGGTTAAAGTCTCCATAAGTTTTGACTCTGTGGGTTGGAGAATATGTTCACGAGATTTGATGTCAACTTAGCATGCCATGGTGGAGGATGAAGTGGAACATGTGGCGTCCCGCCATGAATGACTCAGTGCACCACATCATGCATCATACTACGTGGCTGCCGACACTTGTTATTGGCCAATAATCGAGATTTTTCAAATGATTTTTGACATATACAAAGCTTTTATCAAATTTTCAGCAGAGCACTTGACTTGTCCGATCTATTGGCTGCCCAAACATTCTTTTGGAAGAAAATGCTTGTAGAAATAGCAATTGTTCACATGAGAATCACAAACAAAGGAAGCTAGGGCATCGGCCACCGCATTTACTTCCTTAAATATATGGTCAAATGAGGGGATTTTTGATTTTGCGGACCCAATGAGATATTGTCCAAGAACAATTTTATAGAAGTACCTTTCATTGCTTCAACCAGAACCACAGTGTCTGATTCGACAATTAAAAGATTATAGCCAAAGATCATATTGAAACCATCCAATAAAGCCCAAGTTTCAACAACTTCTTCATATTGAATGTTCCTCATTTTCTTTTCCTTCTACTCAATTTAGATAAAGCAGAATGAAGTGGAGGTACCTATCCACTTGAACCTATTAATCATATTCCTGCGTGGCGCATCATTAAATGTCATTCTAATAAGAATTAGCATTTATCCATGAAAAAGACTTGTAAGTGTACAATGCACCATGTGTGGCATTCCTTGATTTCTGGTTTTGTTGGAAAAAAACTACAATCAAAGATCATGCAAGCATTCACCCCTCAACCAGTCATAGCCTACCTCTACCTAATATATCAACTAATGACAAGATGGTGAAAGACCTACAAACGTAGTATACTTGATGGAAGAGAAAGCCACAACTCTTGGCTGTATTTAGTGTATATTTATAGGTGGATCTCAATAGAGACTCCTAAAGAATTACATCTCTTACATGACAAGGCAATAGCCTAAAGTATCACACCAGAAAACGAAATATACAGTAGGTGTAAACAGTAACAATACCGACAAGGAAAGATGTATCGTTAGGATCTAGCTAGTGGATTCGAATCTTGTAAATCTGGTAGATTCATCTAATAATCACTCCTCCACAAACTGATGATGTAAAGAACATCAGGTTGCCCCCAAGAACTTCGAACCGAAGCACAAGCAATGTCTTTGTTAGGAGATCAGCCACTTGGTGATTGGTGGAGACAAAGGAGGTCACCATGTAGTATCCATTCACGGATGAAGTGGAAGTCTATTTCGATGTACTTAGTTGGGCAAGAATATTATTCTTCTACACTACATCTAGATTCCATAGGCAGGTTCTTGCTACACCAAATAATAAAGTTAGGCCCTAGATAGATAGTCACAATGGCCACTTGTGAATCCACTGGTTAATTTCTAGTGTTTGGATTGTTCTAGATTTAGGGTTTGAAATAAAAGAGGAGGAATGAGAACGCTGAGAATACTTTGGGGTTTGGAGAGTTGTCATCCTGATGAAAAGGTACTTGCTTTCGTTGGGATTTCATGCTGGAACTTTGCTCTTTGATCTTTACTTTAGCCTCGGGTTTGCTCGCAGGGGACAATGGGATAGAGAGAAAGAGAGTGATTGAGATGTTGAAGACTAGGACCCACTACTTAGTGTTGGAATATTTGTATGCAACTTAAATATATAATGATGAAGGTATCACCGATCACCGTAGCGCAGTAAGTAGCAAACTAGTTAGATTGTAAGAGCAGATTTGAAAATAAGAATTCCACGAATAGAAACTTGTCAGTAAACCGGAATCGAGGCGTGTGTTAGACACACTGTCCTTAAGGTGAAAATCGCCCCTATTGGATCCTCTTTGACCCTGATGCTCGTAGGATAAATTGGCGGACACCCCCAGGATTCAACGATCAATATCAAAAGAAAATGAGCATCCTCTCTCTAATGATCTCTACGAACTCGACTGATTCAAAAGGGAAAAAGAAAACTAGAAGAGAAACCAATTTCGTAAGAAGCCAAAATAGATAATTTCTGTGTCTAACAAAAGAATAAACCCTATTTAAATAGAGAAATAAAAGACCATTCCTATTCTAACAGAAAGAAAAATATTTAAGACTCAATAAAGGAAAATAAATCTCTCTAAAACTGAAAGATTAATTTGCTAATTAATTACTCTCAAACGGTAATAAAACAGATTAGGAATATTAAAAGAAAGAGGAAATAAAAAACCATCAAGAGACCACGCGCGCGACCCGGCCCGGCTCAGTTCGACCGGCAGCACGTGTGTGTGTGTGTCTTTAATATATCACGCAGGACGCGACCCACAACGCGCGCACATGAAGGGTTTTCGGCCTGGCTTGCCAAATTCTCATCGGAAGCCTTTGGTCCACTCCATGGGCCTCCACATGCGCGAGGGCTAAGCCCATCTCCTTTTAACACACCCATACTAGATAAGAATTAGAACAACAGGCATAGGCTTGTTCCAAATTGGTATACTAACCAACAAGGTTCTTAACCATTCTGCTTCTTCTCCAGCTTTATCTAAAGCTATAAATTCCGATTCCATAGTGGATTGGGCTATGCAGGTTTCTTTAGTAGATTTCTAAGACACTGCACCTCCTCCAAGAGTGAACACATATCTACTCGTAGACTTAGATTCATTAGAATCTGAAAATCCAGTTTGCATCGCTGTATCCTTCTAATACACCGAGATACTTAGAATAATTAAGACCAAAATTTAAAGTGTACTTTAGATATCTCAACACCCTAATCAAAGCATCCCAATGATCTTTTTCAGGGTTACAAGTATATCTACTAAGCCTTCCTATAGCATAAGCTATATCTGGTCTAGTACAGTTCATGATATACATTAAACTACCTATAACTCTTGAATACTTTAGTTGAGATACTCCATCTCCAGTATGTTTCTTTAATTTGCAACTATGATCGAATGGAGTTTTTGATGGCTTGCAATCAAATTGCTTAAATTTTCTAACCACTTTCTCAATATAATGAGATTGAGATAAAATTATCCCCTCGGAATTTCTAAAAATTTTAATTCCAAGAATAACATCTACACTTCCTAAATCTTTTATATCAAAACTCTTATTTTAGAATTTCTTGGTAGTTTTTATTATTTCTTTATTTGTTCCAAAAATTAACATGTCATCTACATATAAACAAATGATTACGCATGCATCAACTACAGATTTAATGTAAATACACTTATTGGCCTCATTAATTACAAATCCATTTGATAGTAGCACTTTGTCAAATTTTTCATGCGATTGCTTAGGCGCTTGTTTAAGTCCATATAGAGACTTTAGCAATCTACACACTTTATGTTCTAACCCTTGGATTACAAATCCCTCAGGTTGATCCATATAGATTTCTTCTTTAAGTGCTCCATTTAGAAAGGCTGTCTTTACATCCATTTGATGAATTTCAATATTATATATAGAAGCTAAGGCCATCAACACACGAATGGATGTAATTCTAGTTACTGGTGAGAACGTATCAAAGAAATCTATCCCTTCTTTTTGTTTAAAACCCTTAGCTACCAGTCGAGCTTTAAACTTATCTACAGTTCCATTTGTTTTGAGTTTCCTTTTAAATATCCATTTACAGCATATTGTTTTACTTCCAAGAGGAAGATCTACTAACTCCCATGTTTTATTTGCCATGATTGACTCAATTTCACTATTAATAGCTTCTTTCCAATATGGTGCTTCAGAAGAAGACATTGCTTCTCTAAAAGAATTAGGATCATCTTCTATTAGATACGATATAAAATTAGGTCCAAAGTTAGTATCCTTCCTAACTCTCTTACTCTTTCTAGGTTCTATTTCTTCTAAAACTTGTTTAGAAACTCTAGAATATTCAGAATGATGTTCTAAAGGTACTAACTCACCTTTAGATGATGGATCAAATAGAATCAAAGAATCTCTTCCTTTAGAGTTATCTTTAAAAGGGAAACAGTTCTCAAAGAACTCTGCATCTCTAGATTCAATTATGGTATTTGAATTTACTTCAGAATTTTCTAATTTAATTACTAGAAATCTATATGCACTACTATTTTGAGAATAGCCGAAAATACAATCAACAGTTTTAGAACCTATTCTAGTTCTCTTTGGGGTAGGTAAAGCTACCTTTGCTAAACACCCCCACACTTTAAGATATTTAAAAGATGGACGCCTATTTTTCCATAATTCATAAGGAGTTTTTTCTAAACTTTTATGAGGTAATTTATTTAAAATATAGCAGGCAGAGAGTATTGCTTCCCCCCACAAATTATAAAGCAAACCAGAGCTTATAATCATAGCGTTCATCATATCATTTAAAACTCTATTTTTTCTCTCAGCTACTCCATTAGACTGAGGAGAATAAGGTGCGGTTGTTTGATGTATTATGCCATTATTTTCAAAAAATTCAGAAAAAGTGTGTGAATCATATTCACCACATCTATCTGATCTTAAAATTTTTACAGACTTTCCAGTTTGATTTTCTACTTTAATTTTCCATAACTTAAATTTTTTCAAGGCTTCATCTTTGTTTTTTAGTAAATAAACATAACAAAATCTACTAAAATCATCTATAAAAGTAATAAAGTATTTTTTTCCTCCTCTAGTGATTGTGGATTTTAAGTCACATAAGTCACCATGGACTAAACCTAAAAATTCTGTATTTCTTTCTACTGATTTGAAAGGTTTTTCAGAAAACTTTGATTCTACACAAATCTCACATTTGTGTTCTTTATTTATATTGGTTTTAGGAATTAATCCTAAACTCATAAGTTTTCGTAAAGAATTAACATTTACATGTCCTAATCTTTCATGCCACATGTTAATAGAATTAACCATATAAACAGAAGAACAGGATGTTTTATTGATATTCTCAACTATTACATTCAGTTTAAACAATCCTTAAGATGCATAACCCTTCCCCACAAAAGTTCCATTTTTAGAAAGTACAAATTTGTCTGCTTCAAACACTAGCATGAACCCTTTCTTGCTTAGAAGCGACCCAGAGACCAAGTTCTTTCTTATATCCGGAACATGAAGAACATCCTTCAAATTGAGGATTTTCCCAGAAGTGAATTTTAAGTTCACATTCCCTTTTCCTGCGATTATAGAAGTGGAAGAATTTCCCATGAAGAGTTGTTCAGTCTTATCCACTATCTCATAGGAAGAAAAAGCATTTCTATCACTACAGATATGCTTGGTGGCCCCTGTGTCCACCCACCAGTCCTTCATGTTACTCACAAGGTGGACTTCAGATATAACGGTAGAAAACCTTTCTGTTTTTGCCACATGAGCTTGAGCAGGTCCACGAGATTTTTTGTCTTGTGTTCCAAACTTACGGAGTCTGCAATTCCTAGCAATATGTCCAGGCTTCCCACAAATAAAGCAGTCACCAAAAGCCTTCTTAAAAGTCGACTTCTAAAATTTTGTTTTCTCATTTCACTTCTTATGAGAATCACCCTTAGCCTTTGACCTGTTATCATGCCTCTTTTTAGACATCCCTTCAATTAAATTCGCCTTGGAATTTAATTCTGCAGCCTTTTCTTTACTTTCTAAAATCCTGCTATCCTCCTATATTCGGAGGTGAATAATTAGATCTTCGAGTGTCATTTATTTTGTTATGTGTTTTAACAGGTTCTTGATGTAGCACCCCGGACTTTTCTATACTTAATGAATAGCATTTTCGTAGCAAATTGGCCTTTCAAGTAGTCTAATTAGTAAATAATGGAGAAATTGGAAATTCTGAAATATTAGGAATGTCCGCTTTCGAAAGATGAATCCAACGCAAGTTGAATCGTCAAAATCCGACGAACGAGTCAAAAGATATGGCCAGAATAGTTTGGACCTACAGAGCACTGATCGCTCGGTCCAATGTAGCGATCGATCGGTCCAAAACTGATCGATCGGTAGTTATCGACTGGTTAACTTTTTTGTATGAGAAAATTTTCCAGAGAGCTTGTTTTTGACTGGTCGCTCGGTCAAGAATACTGATCGCTCGGTAAACAACTGATCGATCGGTCATAACCACCGATCGCTCGGTCTATAGCGTTTTACAGAAATTTCAGTAAGGGATTTTTTGTCTTTTGGGCGTTAAACCCTCACCCATAAAGGCTTGCCCGAGCCTTTAGGGCTTCATTCACCATACTTAGAGGGTTTTGAGAGATAGAGAGAGAGGAGAAGGGGATTCCTAACCTAGGTTTCTCCTTTTGAGAAGAAATCAAGAGTTTGGGCTACCAAGATTCGTTCCAAGGCTTGGATTCCTCAAATCCAAGGTTCAACTCGTGAGGAGCATGTTCTCAAGCTAAGGCGGCGTTCTCCAAGGTATTTTCAAGAGGCTTTCTTCCTCCACTCAAGCCTCCTTCAAGCGAGGGTCCTCCTTCTTCCAAGTTGGAGCTTCAATCAAGGTTTACACCCAAGATCAAGCCTTGATTCAAGGTTAGTACACCCTACTAACTACTAAAGTAATAACGTAGGTTTGTTTTAAAAGCATGCTTGTGGATTTCCTTAGTTTATTCTTTTCTTGTTTTACTTTATTAAATCCCCAAAACAAACAAGATAAAGAGGAAATTGCGGATGTGAGATGTTGGATGTGGATGAGGCGATTGGATGCCATGTGTTGTGATGGATGTATGTTGGAAAATGGTGGAAGGGCATGGTACACATAATAAACACACACCATGTGTTTGTTTGATGAAACATATGAACTAAAAGAACTTGAAATAATGTGGCTATGAATGTGTTGTACATTAGGTGTTTGAAAAAATGCACGAGTGAGAATGCCAAGAATGAAATGAAGGATTTGGGAAATATGATTTGTGTAGCTTTCCTTAAAAAGGTGATTTTAAAAAAAATGCTCTACATGTTTTCAATTAATTCCGCATGTCTATGCAATTATAAGAAATGTCACATTATGCTTTATTGTTTCATGTTAACATGATTATTAAAAAGAATTGAAAGGCAGCATGTGTCCCATGATTCATCTATGATGGTATGATTGTCACGAATGCCACACACACCAAGCACGCATGCATGAACCAAACTTATAAGTATAAGTACATGAAAAGAAAAACCAAGAACAAGAAATGTGAATTGTGAACAATCAGGAATTTCAAGGGTAGGGCATATCCCTAGGATATGTCACACCTGGCTCACAAGTTAAACAAGCATGAATGTCAAGGGTAGGGCATATCCCTAGGATACGTCACAACTAGCTTACAAGTTAAACAAGTCAAGCAAGTAAGAATAACATGAGGCTAATGTGTTCCGTTCCATCATAGTCCGGGCATTAGCTAAGCAAATAAATTTACTAGTGTGTTCCGTTCCATTATAGTCCGGGCATTAGTAAAGCAAGTTAAGATACTAATGCGTTCCGTTCAATCATAGTCCGGGCATTAGTCAAGCAAGATACTAATGTATTCCGTTCAATCATAGTCCGGGCATTAGTCAAGCAAGAATAACTAGTGTGTTCCATTCCACCATAGTCCGGGCACTAGTCAAGTCAAGAAATGAGGCTAATGTGTTTCGTTCCATTATAGTCCGGGCATTAGTCAAGCAAGATACTAATGTGTTCCGTTCAATCATAGTCCGGGCATTAGTCAAGCAAGAATAACTAGTGTGTTCCGTTCCACCATAGTCTGGGCACTAGTCAAGTCAAGAAATGGGGCTAATGTGTTCCGTTCCCTTATAGTCTGGGCATTAGTCAAGCAAAACAAGAACCTAGTATGTCCGTCCATTTCATAGTTCGGGTACTAGCTAAACAGGAACAAAACAAGGCATGTGTGATTTCCACGATACAAGAATAAGACAAGACTAAGCTGTAAATACGGCAAACAAGTTTTGGAAACCAGAAAGAAGTATTTTCAAGAACAAGTCATTACTTTTTAATACGAATTACACTGCGTAAGTTAAAATATGATGTTCATGATTTACTTTACGTTGTTATGTCGTTTAGCTTCCGCACTCTGATTATGTATCTCTTGGATGAATGGTATCTTGTATTATATATTAATGTTATTACTCTTGTTAGTTAGTAGCTTGTAGTCGCTAAGTATCCCATGCTCAGCCGTACTTTTATGTCGGCAGGTATACTATACAACATATAGACTCTGGTCCCTTGGACTAAGGCAGCTTAGGGAGAGCAGGAGGTTATTCGGATGGTTAGCCAAATGTTAGGATTGACCTGTGGCCATAGGTAGGGATGAGAGAGAGAGAGAGAAATGTATTTTGGGATTTCCTTTTGGGGATTTTTCATGTGAGCTTGAGTGGGTAACTCAAGCATTTGCACCTTTGTGATTATTGTATTTTATCCAGTCATTGTTTTACGTTGACACTTGGAATTACATTTATTCATTAAAGAAATTTTTAGTTCTCTATTTTGCATGCCTTGTATACTCTTTGCAGGTGAGTTTAAGTGTAGGTCACGTTGCCAAAGTATCCTAACTCATAGGGGGTATTTTGGGGCGCGACACTTGAATTCTTTCCAAGGAGGAGGTAATTTTTCTATTATAGCAGCCACTTGAAATCCCTCACTAATAGTCATACCCTCTTTTAGTATTTCATGAACAATAATCTGTAAGTCATGCACTTGAGAAATGACAGATTTCTCATCTAACATCTTATAATCAAAATATCTCCCAACTACGAATTTCTTAGCTCCCGCATCTTCAGTTGTATACTTTTTCTCTAACATGTCCCATAATTCCTTAGAAGTTTTTACTTTACAGTAAACATCATATATTGAAGGAATCAGACCATTCAAAATATAATTCCTACATAAGTAATCAGCATGTTCCCATTTTTCTTTGACTAATGATCTAGCAGGTTCAAGATCATTCTCATAACCTCTAACATCAAATAGGACATGTTCTAATTTCAAAGTATTCAAATAAAAGAACATTTTTTGTTCCCACCTCTTGAAATTATTTCCATAAAAAGGAATAGGTTTCTCAGAATTGTTCATCATGATTTAAAAATGCGTACACAGCAATTCCAACGAAAAATTCGTGAAGAGTAGAGACAGAATAATTTTCACCTTAAGAATGTTGGAATATTTTTATGCAATTTAAATATATAATGATGAAGGTATTACCGATCACCGTAGCGTAGCAAGTAGTGAATTGGTTAGACTGTAAGAGCAGATCTGAAAATAAGAATTCCACGAACAGAAACTTGTCAGTAAACCAGAATTGAGGCGTGTGTTAGACACACTGTCCTTAAGGTGAAAATCGCCCCTATTGGATCCTCTTTGAATCTGATGCTCGTAGGATAAATTGGCGGACACCCCCAGGATTCAACGATCAATATCAAAAGAAAAGGAGCACCCTCTCTCTAATGATCTCTACGAACTCGACTGATTCAAAAGGGAAAAAGAAAACTAGAAGAGAAACCAATTTCGTAGGAAGCCAAAAGAGATAATTTCTATGTCTGACAAAAGAATAAACCCCATTTAAATAGAGAAATAAAAGACCATTCCTATTCTAACAGAAAGAAAAATATTTAAGACTCAATAAAGGAAAATAAATCTCTCTAAAACTGAAAGATTAATTTGTTAATTAATTACTCTCAAACGGTAATAAAACAGATTAGGAATATTAAAAGAAAGTGGAAATAAAAAACCATCAAGAGACCACACGCGCGACCTGACCCAGCTCGGCTTGGCTCGGCCAACCGTGCATGTGTGTGTGTGTCTTTGATATATCATGCAGGACGTGACCTGCAACATGTGCACAAGAAGGGTTTTCGGCCCAGCTCGCCAAATTCCCATTGGAAGCCTTTGGTCCACTCCTTGGGCCACCACATGCGCGAGGGCTAAGCCCATCTCCTTTTAACACACCCATACTAGATAAGAAAACATATATAACCCATTCTACTCTCTTGTAATATTCCCATGTGGGACTAAAGATTTACACAAAACTTTTGTTTTAAACTCACAAAACTTCAACACTTAGCACGTCCAACTTTAGATCACATAAATCAGAAATCACACAGGATCTGCAATCTTCCTCCTTAACTGTATCAAGGCAACACGTGTCCTATTAACCTTAGTATTTCATTGCCAGAATTTGACCCCTACAATTAATGCTAACCCTACTCAGACAGTTGTCTTCCTACTAGTTAAGTGTCATACAAGCATTTGTGTTACTACGCATTTGTTTTTCTGCCTAATTTGCTTTTGAATACTTTAATAGATCAATTGAAATTAACTGATTCAGGTGAAACAACCTAAATCATGTTATTTTAAGTGATGTAGTTAAAATAACATGATTCAGAATATTTAACCTGAATCGTGTTATTTTACTTGAAAACGAAACAGCTTTCATGGGATGAGTAAGAAGCCATTAGCCAAAATTTTTGGTTGTCCTAAAATACCAGAAAAAAAAAATGAATGGTCTCGATTAGGGCTGAGACTGTACGGTCTCCATAGACATGTTCAATAAGATATTGTCTCCTATTGAGCCTTTCAAATACTTTAGTATACACTGAGCAGCTAGGTTGCATGATTGGCTGGTGTATAAACTTGCAGGCTTGATTGAAAATATAAGTAAGATTTGCTCCTGATCGAGCACCCCTTAGCCATCTGTAGTTTGAGGGATCTGGAAAATGGATCATCATCGTGAATATTGGAGAGTTTGGCCTGGGTAGAGAAAGGTATAATGCACGGTTTGGCTCCAAGCATGTTATGTTTTTCCAATAGTCCAGGTGCATACATTGCGTCACAGTGATTCAGTTGGAGGTGCGCTGAACTTCTATTAATTCTAAGTAGGTTTATATCAAAGATAGAAGAAAGTTTGGATATGGACGATTGGACCTAAATCTGAGATTCACCAGTGAGAATTATATAATTAACATAAAGTTGCAAAATTAGAGCAGGAATGTAAATGAAGCAGTATTCTAATAAAGAAGTGCTAAAATGCTAAACAATACTGCAAATAAAGTAGTATTGTTTTGAATAATATTTTATATTTTGATAAATAAATTTTAATTCAATTATTTTAGAATCCGATCACGGTTTATAAGCAAAGGTGATTATACATCCGTTCTAAAAATACTTGTTTTGTCAGCCTATTTACTATAGTTCATTTATCAATCGAAGTTAACTTTTTTCATTTCCTTTTTTTTACAACTCCAAACTTGAGTTTAAGAATGGAAAGAGTTGGAAGAAGAAGGCATTCTTGATATTTCTTCCACTCTTCTATTAAAATAAGAAAGCCTATTTGATTTATCTCCTGTTCGAGATGTTCTCTCTTGTCAAAATTTGTTTGACATGACAGAGAACATCTCGAGCAGGAGATCAATCCAAGATTTTAGGAAGGGATCATAGGATGAAGTAGGGCTCTTTGATTTTTCTCCCACTTGATTGTATTTTGTTATCAAAATGTTTGTTTGACAAAAGCATAAAAGAGTACATCCTAGTGGAAAATACATCTCTGTGATAGGATAACAAACATTTTTACACAAAGGTGAAGACCTCGTTAATATTGTAGAGGACTATGAGTATAAAACAGTGGAGGTTCTTAAAGAATAAAGAAATGCACACAAACTTCCACTATGATATATTCACAATTCTCTTGAATGTCAAAGATCACGGTTGCAAGCAACCCATTTTTGCACCCCCTATGCTTCTCTCTTTTTTCAAGCTCCAAGGAGGACAGGCCCAATTCAAAAGTTCAAAACCTCAACCCAAACCTCACTTTAACTGGGTCCAAGCCCAACTACCCATTTCCAAGCCCAATTACATTGACCCAAGACTAAAAACCCTCAACCAAGCACCCCATTTACCTCTGGCCTAGTCCAATTGCCCAAACCCAAGCCCAAGAACTGAGCAAAAAGTCTAAATTTGTCAAAGACTCAAAATGGCATCATTCCCATTATTACCATTTCCTTCTCAAGTAAATTCAGGAATGTTGGTACATACAATATCGACATTTTCTCATTCTTTCTAAATTCAGAGATCCCATACCTGCTCGACAGAGAACAGGCACATTTTTCATGATAAAATTAAAAAATTTCGGCATAAACAATATCGACTTTACCATTTTCGTCTTGATTCGAATTGGCGGCACTGAGAGTACCACCATTGATCTGCTCCAGTTCATAGAACCGTTTGTTCCACCTGGGAAGCCAAACCTTTGACTCCCACTTGTTTTCCAGCATCCCACCTACCCCTCTTTTATTTAAAACCTTAACACAAGCCTCCTAAAGCCTATAAATACCCACCCCATTCTCCCTTTGAAGTCATTCCAAAAATCCCCTATCAAGACTTTTTCCAAACAGTGCTTGAAACCAAAACCAATCATCAATCTTATTAACCCTTAGTATTTTTGTTCTTAAGGATTTTGAATTGGGCCTGAAGGAAGCCTTGGCTACCCTCTCTTTGTCGCGACCCAAAACCCACCCTAGGAATTAGAGTGAATCTTGGACGACTTATCATGACTTACATGACTTGCTTGAAAAACCAACCTGCAACATACCTAGAGCATATACAATAGAGGACAATAAAAGCGGAAACATAACTACATGGCATAGCAGAAAACTAACCAAACCTCTAGTTATATATATACATGATCCAAGTTGTACAAAATGATAACACAAAAGACAGTGCAGATAGGCCCGACGAAATACATGAATATACTCTCTCAAGCTCACCCACAGACACCGAAAATCTACCACCTAGTAGTACTCATCTACATGAGGTTCCTCAATGTACTCCTCCTCTACCCTTAGACCAGGAGCACAGATGTAGAAAGGAGCAGCAGCTCCCTCAGTACCTGCCGACATAACCGTACTGCTAAGCATGGAATACTCAGCGTGTACCAAATGCTAACCAACAGTCACAGCATAAGAATAACGAGATATATAAAGCAGGAAGCAATCCATATAATAACAGGAAAGTAAAACAGTTTATATTCATGCTTGCATCACATAAAAGCCGATAAAACTTGTCGCAACCCAAAATACACCCTAAGAGTTAGGGATACTTTGACTCGTGACCGCCGTATCATACCTCTAATATGATACATAAGGCACACATAGAAACCTGTCAAAGTACATAAGCAAACACAGCGGAGTTGATTTAATATGCACAGCGGAAACAAAATACACTAAACATAGCGGAAGCAAAGTAAATACTCCTATAACTTTATCCAAACATGAACCAACAAAATACAATTGTCTATGTATCCAAAATGTTGAGTGGAAAAGTCCCACTCTCACTTAACAAAACATAGTATCAAATCTATGTAGATCAACAGAAGTCAAAGTCCTGACACCTATTTAATGAACCATCGTCCTGGTAGTGATCCTTGGAAGGCTCCGGGTCGAAGTACTCTTCCTCTACCCAAGGTTCCGTGCCACACAAATCAAAAGGGACCCGAGCACCTGCTGATGATAACAAATATCGGTTGAGCATGGAATACTCAGCGTATACAAGCTACTAACAATAAAGCAATAGTGACATAGAGCATACGAGTCACGGAGACTGAAATCCTTAAAGAATATCAAGCGGAGAAACCATGTATAGCATATGTGATGAAATTTGAAATCCGAAACCATAACCGTGTGAGTCAAGCGATAATCATAACCTTGTGAATTCTTATGAGTTCATGGAGTTATTTAGAGTCATTTATGATCCATAGAGACATAGAGATACCATAGAGCCAATACCATAGAGATCTTAGAGCATTTCGTTTATGATCCTTAGAGCTTGTGAACCGATCTTAGATAAATCATAGAGTTGCTTAAAATCATTCCTTATAAGTCATTTGTCTGAAAACCCTTTTCATAGCATTGAGGAAATCCATGGAAAACATCGATTCACGTGAGACATACGAGCATAGGAGCATACAAGAGTAATATCATATTTAAACACCCAAAAACCCTTAGAGGCATTTACACAAACGAATAGAATGCATAATAGTGCTATCTTACATCCAAGTATAAAGAACATCCTTTCACACCATAACCAATCAAGATATATATGTAGTATAGCTTGAGAAGAACAATATTTAGTAACTAGTAGTATTGCAAGATTGGTAGTAGAGTGTATCTACGTTGATGAAATCAAAGACTTTAATTCCGAAAGCTTGAACAAGCAAGAAACTTGAGTTCTTGGCTAAGGAGCACCAAAGGGATGGAAGAATCTTGATCTTCGCTCAAGCTTGAACAACACCTAGTTCTTCTTCTTCTCCTCTCAAAATCCTCCAAAACAATGCACAAAGGGTTTATGAAACCCTAAGGCTCAAACCCAACCTTTATATAGGCAAAGGGTGGTGGCCAAAGTCTTAAATACCCTTAATGAAGAAAATCTGCGTATGACCAATCGATCGGTGGTACAGACCGAGCGATTGGTGACTTACCGGTCGATCGGTGGTTTTAACCGAGAGATCGGTTGGAAACACCCTCTCTGGAATATTTCCCCATACAAAAGAGTTAGCCATTCGATAGCTACCGAGCAATCGGTATAAGACCACTCGATCGAAGGTTATCACCGAGCAATCGGTGGTCCCCTGTTTTCTGCAAAACCCTATTTTCACCACTTGGATCTTCTCCAATCCCATTTCTAACACCTTAAATGCTTAAAACAGACTCCTTAATGATATGTAGACTTATTAGAACATGCACACCATAAATCCAAACACGTATATTAACATAAGGCCCATTAGTGTACAAAATCACACTTGGGCACTATTCACATACTATTCACTACTTAGTGAAATGCGGATTCGGGGTTCTACATCCCTCCTCCCTTACACGAATTTTGTCCTCGAAATTAGAACGACACCAAAAGCACAACGAAACAAAATACATACAATACAACGAAGAAAACTACTCATATAAGTGAGGGTACTTTTCCTTCACTTCGACTTCTCGCTCCCATGTAGCCTCTTCCTTAGAATGATGCTACCACTTCGCAAGGACTAAAGGGATAGTCTTGTTATGCAAGACTCGATTTCGATGATCCAAGATCTGAACTCGTTGCTCAACCAAAGTGAGATCCTCTCAAATTTTCATAGGATCAAGAGCAATGACGTGTGATGGATCCGCAATGTATTTCCTGAGCATAGAAACGTGAAATACATTATAGACCGCTGCCATTTGAGGTGGTAGGGCTACCCTGTAAGCAACCTCACCAACCTGAGTGATGATTTGAAAAGGCCCCACGTACCTAGGGCTGAGCTTTCCTTTCTTCCCGAATTACATGATTTTCCAACTCGGCGAAATCTTCACAAATGCTCGATCCCTAACTTGGAATTCTAAATCGCTGTGGCGAGTGTCCGCATAGCTCTTCTGCCTATCCTGAGCAGTTTTCAATCGCTCCCTAATTACCTTTACCCTTTCTGTGGTCCGCTCGATCAATTCAGGACCAAGAACCTTTCTCTCACCAACTTCATCCCAATATAGCGGTGATCTACAACTTTGACTATACAGAGTTTCAAAAGGTGCCATTTGGATACTTGCCTGGTAACTGTTGTTGTAGGTAAACTCAACCAATGGTAAGTGTTCCTCCCAACTGCCCTAAAAATTCAGCATACAAGCTCGGAGCATATCCTCCACAACCTGGTTCACCCGTTCGGTCTGCCCATCGGTTTGAAGATAAAAGGCGATGTTGAAATGTAAACGAGAACCCATAGCACTCTGAAAAGTTTTCTAGAATCTGGAAGTGAACCTAGGGTCTCGATCAGACACAATGGAAACTGGCACACTGTGCAGACGAACCACCTCCTTGAAATACAAGGCTACCAACTGATTCAAACTGAAAGTAGTCCGATACGGAAGAAAGTGTGCAGACTTTGTCAATCTGTCTACAATCACACAAATAGCATCTGAGCCTTCACCGTCCGTGGCAAACCTACGATGAAATCCATTGAGATATTCTCCCATTTCCATTCCGGAATAGGAAGGGACTGTAAAAGACTTGCCGGCTTCTGATGCTCGGCCTTCACCTACTAGCATACCAAACATCGAGAAATATACTCGGCGAATTCTCTCTTCATGTTTCACCACCAGTAGTGCCTCTTGAGATTCTGATACATCTTGGTGCCTCCCAAATATACCGTGTACTTGGATCGATGAGCCTCGACTAAGATCTCACCCTCAATACTGCATTGGCCGGAACACACAACCTACCTTTGAATGTTATAGGACCATCACCATTCAAAGCAAGCTCTTGATTGTCATTACTAACCGACTTATCTCAGTAAGCGAGTAACTCAACATCCGAATTCTGTAATTCCTTAATCCGGCTCAAAATATGCGGCCTAACCGCGATGTTGGACAACACTGGCCCGCAAGTGACATGCCTGGCATCGGTTACCACATTAGCCTTACCCGGATGGTACTGGATAGAAAAATCATAGTCCTTCATAAACTCCATCCATCGACGCTGCCTCATATTCAATTTCTTCTGGAGGAAGAGATACTTCAAGCTCTTGTGGTCCGTGAACACAACAAACTTTTCCCCATAGAGGTAGTGACGCCAAATTTTTAGTGCAAAAATGACTGCTGCAACTTCTAAGTCGTGTGTGGGGTAGTTTTGCTCATGCACCTTCAACTAGCGGGAAGCATAGGTAACCACCTGCTTATGCTGCATAAGAACACACCCAAGTCCGACTAGTGAAGCATCACTATAGACTTCGAAGCCACCGCCTCCAGACGGAACTGTAAGAACAGGTGTAGTAGTAAGCCTCTTCTTAAACTCTTGGAAACTTACCTCGCACTTTTCACTCCAAGTGAACTTAGTGTTCTTCCACGTGAGGTAGGTAAGTGGAGCTACTAAACTTTAGAATCCCTCCACGAACCTCCTGTAGTATCCTGCCAGGCCGAGAAAACTGCAAATCTCGGTAACACTCTTCAGCCTTTCCTAATTCATCACTGCCTCAATCTTTACAGGATCGACTGAGATACCTTCAGCAGACACCACATGTTAAAGAAAAGACACCTTGTCCAGCCAGAACTCGCACTTACTCAACTTAGCATAAAGCCTATGCTCTCGAAGAGTCTGCAATACAAGGCGGAGATCTCTCATGTGATCATCCTGTGTCTGTGAATACACGAGGATATCATCTACAAATACGATCACGCACTGATCAAGAGATGATCTGAACACCCGGTTCATCAGATCCATGAATGCAGCCGGTGCGTTAGTCAGACCAAAGGACATCACCAAAAACTCGTAATGGCCGTATCGAGTCCTGAACACCGTCTTTGGAATGTCTTCCTTCTTGATCTTTAATTGATGATAACCAGATCAAAGGTCAATCTATGAGAAGAACCTTGCACCTTTCAACTGGTCAAACAAGTCGTCTATCCGAGGCAATGGATAACGATTCCTGATAGTGACCTAGTTCAGTTGCCTATAGTCGATACACATACGCATTGACCCATCCTTTTTCTTCACGAAGAGCACCGGAGCTCCCCAAGGTGAGACACTAGGATAGATGAAACCAAGGCATTGGAATTCTTCCAACTGCTCCTTTAACTCTTTAAGCTCAATAGGGGCCATCCTATACGGAGCCCTCGAAATCGGCGCCGTGCCTGGAGCTAACTAAATAGCAAACTCGATTGCCCAATCAGGAGGTAATCCCTATAAGGTCTCTGAAAAAACATCCATATACTCCCTCACAACCGGAATGGATGTGGAGTTTCGTACTTCTACATGCTTGAGACTAAGAGCTGCAAAGCGAGTATGTCTCTCTTCTGAAGTCCCCTGAAATGAAACGGCTTCAACCCAATGGGTTTAAAATTCATCACCTTCTCAAAACACGCAACATGTCCATTGTGAGCTGAGAGCCAATCCATACCTAGGATAACGTCAAAATCCCAATCCTGAAATCCCAGAATAATCAAGTCGGTTAGCAACTCGTGTTGCATGACTTGCACAACACTGCCTAGATACACTTTATCTGTCTCAATGGACTTGCCAAATGGAGTCGAAATGGAAAACTCCTGATGTAGCTTACTCGGCTCGAATGTAAAGCCTTTGGCAAAGCTGAGTGAGACGAATGAATGAGTGGATCCCGTGTCGATCAACACCCGTGCCAAACATTCATTTACTAGCAACGAACCTGAGAATTTTAACTACCCAAGTTATAATATAAACTATATATCTAGTACATATAGTTACACGCATAGCAAAAGAACACGTAGAATGTATATGCATAATATATCATAGCAATACTAGAAATTTGACAATCTTAATTGCATGTACCTTGCACAACATCATCAGATGCCTATGTGTCTCTATCCGTCATGGCAAAGACCCTGCCCTGATTAGCTTGATGAGGCTGCTAGGTGGGTGGCAAGGATCTAGAGGCCTGAGATGAGACCCCTGAAGCAAAGTCTGCCTGCCTGGAGGTCGGACTCCCTGTGGCCCAGTCTGTGATTGGTTACGTGGGCAATCCCATATCTCATGGCCAACCTCACAATAGTGGAAGCATCCACCTGACAATTTATGGCAATCCCCCGTCTTGTGCTGACGACCACATATGGCACATTCCTCAAGAGCCTACGATGTGGAGGGAGCAGGAGGCATAACCCTCGTAGCCTGTGATGTCGTAGGACGCGGTGCCTGAGGCACAAAAGGAGACCTCTGAGCCAACATCGGCTGGGAGAACTGGTAACGTGCAGTCCTAGTCATCTTCTCGGACTGTGAAGAACCACTTGACTAACCCCGAGACATGCGTCTCCTGAAGCCACTATCTCTTCTCCGGTTAAACTCTTCCACATTCTTCTCGGCGATCTTCGCCATTCCTACTATCTCCCTCCAAGACTCCACTTGGAGAATGGACACCCGATCTCGGATGAAAGCCTTCAAATCCATCTCAAACTTTCTGACCCATAGGTCTTTAGTACAATCAAGTGCGGAGCAAACCTCAACAACTTAGTGAAATTAGCCTTATACTCTGCTACGCTCATTGTTCCTTGCTCCAAAAGCATAAAATCCCTCGCTTTCTGTTCCTGAATGAACCTAGGAAAGTACTGCTCACGGAAGGTTTCTAGGAACTCTGCCCATGTCCAAGGTTCCCCTACTTTTGCAACATCTCTCTGCCTTTGGGCAGCTCTCCACCAATGTTCGGCTTCACCTTCCATTACAAAGGAAGCCCATTCAACTCTTTGTTCCTCTGTGCATTGGAGAGCCCGAAAGGTCTTCTCCAACTGCATAATCCAAGACTCTTCCACCATTGGGTCCAGAGTACCATAAAATATCGGAGGCCGTAGTCTTCGGAAAGCTTCGAGCCTCACGGTGTGATGCACCGGTGTAGGCACAGGATTAGCCGGTCGGGTAGGAGTAGGTCTTGTTTCCAACAAAGCCAAAGTCTCTGCTATAGAATCCATAGCATTCGTAAAGTGAAGCGGTTCTTCCTCTCTTGGAACCTCACCCTCGGATCTCCGAGTATGGTAACCACGACCACGAATGCCGCGTCTCATGATATCAAATCCTGAGATCAATTGCCAAAACATAAGTCTAACTTGGATACCAATCCTCACACAACATATAGTAATTCAATAATCATGAAATGCTAATACCGCATATAGTATACATAAAAGTATATACATAGGAACACAATTACAACTTAATTTATTCTAGCGTAGCTAAGACACTTGTATTGGGCATCTACCCTTTCCTTTTTGTAATAATACTAAGGACCTAGTATAACTAGAACCTAGAATAGGATCCTAGACCGACCTAATGTTTCACTTGATACCGGTTATATCGTGGTAACAAGCCTAACCTGACAAGTCCATCTGAGTTCTAAGTTTAACTCAGAGAACTTACTTCCGCTTAGCTTAAGGGAACCCGATCCCTAGAGTACTGACACCAAGACACTAGCCTATGTGACCTAATACCTTAGCTCTGATACCCAGTCTGCCGTGACCCAAAATACCCCCTAGGAGTTAGGGATGCTTTGACTCGTGACCGCCGTATCATACCTCCTATATGATACATAAGGCACACATAGAAACCTGTCAGAGTACATAAACAAACACAGCAGAAATGATTTAATATGCACAGCGGAAACAAAATACACTAAACATAGCAGAAGCAAAGTAAATACTCCTATAACTTGGTCCAAACATGAACCAACAAAATACAACTGTCTATGTATCCAAAAGGTGGAGTGGAAAAGTCCCACTCTCACTTAACAAAACATAGTATCAAATCTATGTAGATCAACAGAATTCAAAGTCCCGACACCTATCTAATGAACCATTGTCCTAGTAATGATTCATGGAAGGCTCCGGGTTGAAATACTCTTCCTCTACCCAAGGTTCCGTGCCACACAAATCAAAAGGGACCCAAGGACCTACCGATGATAACAAATATCGACTGAGCATGGAATACTCAGCGTATACAAGCTACTAACAATAAAGCAATAGTAACATAGAGCATACGAGTCATGGAAACTGAAATCCTTAAAGCATATCAAGTGGAGAAACCATGTTTAGCATATCTGATGAAATCCGAAATCCGAAACTATAACCATGTGAGTTAAGCGATAATCATAACCTTGTGAATTCTTATAATTTCATAGAGTTACTTAGAGTCATTTATGATCCATAGAGACATAGAGATACCATAGAGCCAATACCATAGAGATCTGAGAGCATTTCGTTTATGATCCTTAGAGCTTGTGCGATGATCTTAGAGATATCATGGAGTTCTTATGATTATGTGTCATGATCCATAGAGCTTGTGAACCGATTTTAGACAAATCATAGAGTTGCTTAGAATCATTCCTGATAAGTCATTTGTTTGAAAACCCTTTTCGTAGCATTGAGGAAATCCATGGAAAACATCGATTCACGCGAGACGTATGAGCATAGGAGCATACAAGAGTAATATCATATTTAAACACCTAAAAACCCTTAGAGGTATTTACACAAACACATAGAACGCATAATAGTGCTATCTTACATCCAAGTATAAACAACATCCTTTCACACCATAACCAATCAAGATATATATGGAGTATAGCTTCAGAAGAACAATATTTAGTAACTAGTAGTATTGCAAGATTGGAAGTAGAGTGTATCTACCTTGATGAAATCAAAGACTTTGATTCCAAAAACTTGAACAAGCAAGAAACTTGAGTTCTTGGCTAAGGAGCACCAAAGGGATGGAAGAATCTTGATCTTCCCTCAAGCTTGAGCAACACCTAGTTCTTCTTCTTCTTCTCCTCTCAAAATCCTCCAAAACAATGCACAAAGGGTTTATGAAACCCTAAGGCTGGAACCCAGCCTTTATATAGGCAAAGGGTGGTGGCCAAAGTCTTAAATACCCTTAATGAAGAAAATCTACGTATGACCGATCGATCGGTGGTACAGACCAAGCGATCGGAGACTTACCGGTCGATCGGTGGTTTCAACGGAGAGATCAGTTGAAAACACCCTCTCTGGAATTTTTTCCCATACAAAAAGTTAACCATTCGATAGCTACCGAGCGATCGGTATAAGACCAGTCGATCGGAGGTTATCACCGAGCGATCGGTGGTCCCCTATTTTCTGCAAAACCCTATTTTCACCACTTGGATCTTCTCTAATCACATTTCTAACACCTTAAATGCTTAAAACACACTCCTAAATGATATATAGACTTATTAGAATATGCACGCCATAAATCCAAACACGTATATTAACATAAGGCCCGTTAGTGTACAAAACCACACTTGGGCACTATTCACTACTCAGTGAAATGCGGATTTAGGGTTCTACAAAACTCTTAAAATCATTGTGCACTTGACTCGACTTAAATACCCTTTCGTGCTTGAAAAACTTGTCATGTTTGTCTTGCTTGATCTTGTCGAGCGTGTCATGTCATGCGTGTCATGCGTGCTAGCTTGGAATTTAAACATGCTCATATAACTTGTGAGATGCGCTTGTGAGGGAACGGAGACCCTTCTTTCAATGACATGCACTTGAGAGGGAAGGGAGACCTTTCTTTTGATGATATGCACTTGTGAGTGAGGGGAGACCCCTCTTGGAAGGGAGGGAAGTATAAACTCCCTCCTATGCAATGCTTGTTCTTGTCCTCTTGTCAAAAGCGAGGCAAAACATATCGTAAGATATGTCCCACCTCTAAACCTTATTCTTGAAAATGCCGGTAAACCATGTTATGCATGCAGGCTTTTGGGATCGTGTACATGCTTCCATTTGAAATTAAATTTGACATTTGGGATTTCAACAATACATGGAATTTCATAATTTTAAACAAGTAAACATTCATGCCATTTAAGGAAAGTAATTAATCACACTATTATAAACCCTAGCAATTTCATACGCTCTTAAACATGCATCTTTTGATTTACAACTCATTTTCTTCACCTTGGGATTTCATCAAACATGTAGTGTGTACATTATTGGTTATTACCTAAATCTTGCTTTTCTAGATGGGTTAAGCTCATAGCGCACATGTGTATTTATTATTAATACAATGCCCTTCCCATTTCATTCATCACATCATATTCACATGGCATCCATCGCCCAACATCCATCTCCATTCATACATCCCAACTCATAGCATAGTCATAGTTTAGGGAAACAAAGAATAAGGAAGGAAAAGAGGAAACCATAACTAGGAGGGTAGAAAAAGGTACCGACCTTGAAGAAGCGAGGAAAACCCTCCAACACGTGCATGGATTCACTGCCCTAGCTTGGAGGACGTGCTCCCCACGAGCTTGAACCTTGGATTGAAGAATCCAAGCCTTGAGTTATGATCTAGGGTCTTTAAACCCTTTTATTCCTTCCCAAATGAAAACCCTAGGTTAGAATCCCCTTTCTCCTCTCTCCCCTTCTCTCAAATACTCTCAGTGTGGTGAATGAAACCCTTAAGGTTCGAGCAGGCCTTAATAGGAAAGGAGGGTAGTGCCCAAAAGACTAGAAAGCCCTAATGAAATTCTGCAAAAACGCGAAAGACCGAGCGATCGGTCAAAAACAAGCTCTCTAGAATTTTTTCCCATACAAAAAAGTGCACCAGTCGATAGCTTCCGATCGATCAGTTGTGGACCGATCGATCGCCCATATGTACCGAGCGATCGGTTGCTCCGCAAATTCGATACTGAGTCCATTTTCACCCATTCCTACTACTTGGACTCTTCCTACTTCCCTTTTGAACTCTTCTAAACATGACTAGGACTCCTTCAAGGCTTATAGACATTATTCAAAATCTTATTTAATTAATTATAGCATTCTTGAAACTATTTTCAAAAGTTTCCAATTCTCATTTCATGAAATTGGAGATTACAAGCCATCATGCCTTGACACACATACCAAGGCATATACAAAAGTTTTGGGGTTCTACACTCTTGTAAGGCCACTTTCCTCCTAGCCAATAGATGTCCCTTACCTTGAAGCTTTAAAGGAATACTCAAAGTTTAGATCCCTCCCTCTGCCTCTTATTTCATTTGTTTTGCGTTATTGCTCCTAGTCTATTTTTTGGAGTTTCTTTTTCTGAAGTCCTCCTCATTTATAGAGGAATAGGGACCCCATATGTCATTTTTTACCATAGAGTAATAGGGTCCCTTGAAGAAGCTCCATCTCTCTTTTCCATTTTTTATATGGTCTTCTTTTGTTGTCCTTATATGTTGTTTTGGGCTTGAGCAAAACCTTGAGTAGTTTAGAGACTCCAAAGGAAGTCCTTAGTTTTATTTTATGTCTCCACATTATAATGGTGCCAGATGCTCTAGCACCATTCCCAATCATAGGTGTAAGCACCCAATTTTTACACCCCTTCCTAACCATGGTTAATCATTTTAACCATGGTTAATACCCTCAAATCCTAGGTCGAACCCTAGTCAAGCCTTAGTCAAACCTAAGCAAACCCTAGGCAAACCCTAGTCAAATCTTAGGTCGAACCCTAGTCACGCCTTAGTCAAACCTAAGCAAACCCTAATCAAGCCCTAGTCAAGCCTTAGTCAAACCTAAGCAAACTCTAGGCAAATCCTATTAGCCTAAAGGTTACAACCGTCTGGCCCTCATTAATTTTAATGATAACATAAATAATGAAATGACTCTTGAGATACTAATGTCTACCATGAGCATCATTGTCTACAGTATTCAAGAGATAAAGAATTTACTTCGAGCAAGATTCAAGATCCTTCAAGAGATAAAGAATTCACTTCGAGCAAGATTCAAGATCCTTCATTGTAAAATATCAAGTCAAAGTAATGATGACAATTGCAAATCAAAGCATCAAGAAGATATTCATCTATAAGCAAAAATGATTTTGGGAAATTGTCTTTGAGGCACTACTACTGAAGACTAAAGAAGAGAAGGATCAAATCCATCAAGGTCTAAGAATAGGTAGTCAGTGGTCTATCTAAGATTTTTGTAAAAATCCTCTAGTGGTGATTTGGTGAAAAACTCAAAATACCTTTGTGATGCCCCGAACCCGCGCCTAAGGAATCAAGTTCCGACACACGTGCCCATTCATCATAACCACGCATGCGGAAGACTTTACCCACGAAAATGCGGGAATTTTCAACTTTTCTTATGAGCTTACATAAACAATAACAACTGGTCATCACAATAATTCATCATAAGCAAATGTGTTACCTCACTAGCTACAGTAGTCTTTACTTTTGGCACCACAACTGCACCGATATGCCTCCAGACTCTAAAGTGTAACTCCTTGTCAATCGTTAACCGCTTCAAAATCTGAAGACATAAAATTTGTGTGAGCCATAGACCCCAGCAAAATCCACAGCCCATCTAAACTATTTTTCACATAATAACATTCATCAATAATGATATAGTAGTATAATACAATTCTCAAATTATACTAATATGCAGAATAATAATATCGTAATTCGTGACCCAAGGTCACTCAGGGCTATTTCACTCTACTCGAGGTTCCCAACCTCCAAGTTGTCAAATTCATCCAGTGATTGTCCATGACACCAGGTTACCGTTTCAGATAACCGCTCACGCTTTATCCTTGAATCCATAGACTCGATCAACTGGGCCTTCGCCCGTGTACAACCTCTATCCATAAGTCCACAGACTCAATTATCAACCAATAGGGACTTTTCCCGATTATAGCCAATCATTGGGTATGTCGACCCAATTAATCCTTAAATCATCATATTCTACACATAACCCGGGTCTTCACCCGATAACTGCCAGGAACAATACTTTTAACACATTATACTCTATCAAGAACAACACTTCTGACATATCACACTCTGTCAGGAAGCACACCTCTGACACTTACTTTATATTTTCCCTCTATGGGAATACCGACACACACACAACCACATTTGTCAGGAAACACATCTGATCGCCAGGATACACATCTGATTGCCAGGATACACATCTGATCAGCCAGGATACACATCTGATAGCCAGGAAACCCATCCAACTTGTCAGGAAAATAAAACTCATCTGACAAGCTAGGGACGCACCTCTGACTAACAGGAAATACCTGACCACCAGGAAACACCTGACCATCAGGTACACATCTGACATATCACTCTGTCAGGCATAACACCTCTGACATGACACCCTTGCTAGGAAACACATCTGACCTGTCAGGAATAATCCATTTGACATGCCAGGAACACCCATCTAATAACCTAAGAAACGCCTCTAACACTTATCCTGTCAGGCACAACACATCTGACATCAAATCTTGTCAGGAAAAACACATCTGACATTAACCCCTGTCAAGCACAATACCTCTGACATCCAATCCTGTCAGGCAAAACACATCTAACATTAACCCCTGTCAGGCACAACACCTCTGACATCCAATCCTGTCAGCCAAAACACATCTGACATTAACCCTTGTCAGGCACAACACCTCTAACATCAAATCTTGTTAGGCACAACACCTCTGACAGCTACCATCATATATCATCACAGCCTCTGTTAGGTGCATATTTGTCAACACAGGCCAATGCCCCTTCAAGATAACATCATTGAGTTCGTAAACTCAATACACCACTGGGTCTATAGACCCCAATCCAACCTTGAGCCCATGGCCCAATGCCGTCCTAACTCTCTCGACTATCAATCACGGAGGAACCCAGGCTCATAATAGATACCGCCTCTCCGGACCTAGTCAAAGAGGGACCACAGATAGCAGTTAACATAGGTTAGGTATTCTAACCATAGGAAATCCTTAATTATTCAAGCCCTACTTGAATAAGGCCTCATGCCTGTGGACCAAGTCTGAGGATATACCGTTCCGGTGTTGAACATTACCCGGCCGATAGACCATTCCATCATCTTACCATGTCCCAACAACAGCACATCATACACAAAGTTGTCCCGAGGTGGGACTTTTACCAGGCCAATGGACCCTACCAATGCCTTTAAAACATCACATCATATCAGATTCGTTCCGATAGGGAACTTAACCAGGCCAATGGTCCTACCATTGCCTTAAAATAAACATCACATCATACAAGAGTAGTTCCGATAAGGAACATGACCAGGCCAATGGACCCTACCATTGCCTTACAATGTCAAAATCACATCACATCACACATATAGAAGCCTAGTCAGGCTCTCATAACTTCCTGCAGTCGATCACACTTCCCCTGCGATCTATCGCAAATCACACTGAGCCTAAATTCCGAGCTAGAAACAGCCCGAAACTGAGGGCTCCGTCCCTCTGCTCCATTTTCACTCTCATCCATCCCATCCATACATCATTCATAAGGTCTCCGACCTTTTTTCATCTACACATAATATCACCTAACCATTCCACATAATTAAAGTAGCTTAAATAAGGGAAAAGAGAAGAGATGGAGAGGGATTTTACCTACTACACAACTTTCGAGGCTCTGGATGTTGAAATGGTCATCGCCAAAGCGATCAGAACGCTGGAAAACCTCTAGGTGAACCGCCTCTCTCTAACCTCCACTTTCTCTCTCTAGAATTCCCTCTTTCTCTCTCTACACGCCAATCGAGACACCAGAGAGAAAATCGAACGTCGCCAACGTGTCGGGAACGTCAAAAAACCCCAAGGTGGACTCTCCTTTTTATTTCTCTCTCCTCTTTTCTCTTTCCTCTCTTTCTCTCTCTACTTTCTCTCTCCAGAAAGGGAGTTGGCAGAATTCCCCCACTAATACAAACCGTGAGAATGAAAGGGGCTGGCCCCCTATTTATAAGTCAAGGGTCATGTGCCATGCACATGACCTCCATTAATGGTCCTGTTGACCAAGTCAACGGTTTGACCGTTTGACTATTATTCCGTATTTTCTCGCGTATACGGCCTCTGAAACCCTTCTTCATGATGTCCGATTATGACGAAACTTCAAGTGACCGAACTTGGGACAGTCCGACACCTACTGTAAACATTTCGATGAAAAATACTGAGTTTTGTCAGCTACACTTTAGTCTGGAAGAAAACTGCAAAACTCACTAATTTCTTGATTTCAAACACAAAACAGGTCGCCGTTTCTTCGTTTGAGATAACTAACTACCAAAACGACAGACGTTAATTCCCACGGCCGACCGACACGCGCTGGTATCAGCCACTTGGATTTCTATTAGGATCCCCAAGATATATTGAGTCCTACTTAATTTCTGGAAATCTGGAAATTTCCTGTTTTCTTGATTTTCTTACATGATATAACCCTGCGATCCTACGAAACAATACCTGATGGAACCAATATGACAGCTGAAGGTCCCGGTAGTCAACCAACACATTGTGTACGGTTTTCGAGAAGAAATACTGAGATTTTATCAGTGAAACTCAATCCCGAGTAAAACTCACTTTTCACAATTTAATTAAATACTTAACTTATTAACCCCAATTAAGGACCAATAAACCCATAATTTTATTATATTAAAATCCTGGGACATTACAATATCCCCTCCTTACAAAAATTTCATCCTCGAAATTTGATGAACCTGTATCTTCCAATAGTAGAGGGTACCTTATACCCTACCGCCAATTTCACCATAAGGTTATGAGAGTTCTATTCAGTCAAGTAGCATTCCATTCTCATATGCACTTTAACACATTACAAAGTATATTAATTCTAAAAACAAAACTATCTTTACATACATATTAACAAGGATAAACTACAAAATATACATCATGACCATGCCTACTATGGCAAAACAAAAGTGTCTAAAGTCTATCTCTAATGATGTCCTCATTGTGCTGGACTTCTTGTGACATTGCGAAGACATGACCCTTTTTGTCCTCGCCTGACTTTTGCTTCAAATCAAGGCAATCTCTTTTTATGTGGCCTAGTTTGCCACACTGATAGCAAACCCTAGCTTTATAAGCTTCAGTACGCTGGTCTCGATCAACACGCCCAAAATTTGTTATTTTTGTTCCTTCTGAAGCATTTTCTCTACGAAAATTTTCAAATCTTCTTTTCTTGTTATTATCCTCTGAACTCTCTTTTTCCATTAGTCTTTTAGCTGGTCTCTTTTCTCTGATGGCCAAAGATTCTTGTAGTTCATTATGTACTTTTTCAATTCTCAGAGCTCTATCTAGAATTTCAGAGAACGAAGTAAACCTTTGAACTGCCAATTTTCCTTTGATTGCTAGCTTCAATCCATCCTCGAACTTGTCGACTCTCCATTGTTCATCCTCAACAAGCCTTTTTGCGAATCGGGAGAGCTGGTTGAACTTCTGTTCATATTCGCTGACTGACATGTTGCCTTGAGTTAGCTGAAGGAATTCCATCTCCTTTGTCTTCCTCATGGAGATAGAAAAATACTTCTGATAAAACAATTCCATAAATTTTCCCCAGGAGATAGGCTTTTGATCGTCTGAAATTATCCTTTTAATGGTCGTCCACCAGTGCTCAGCCTCTCTTGCCAACATGAATATTGCTAACTCTAGCTTAACCTCTTCTGGGCACGTCATCGCTCGAAATATCTTTTCGAGCTCTCGAATCCAGTTTTCGGTCACTAATGGATCGGTGGCACCAGAGAATGAGTTTGGTCTAAGTTTTCTGAACTTCTCAAGTCTACTACCGTTCCCTTGCTCTTGTTGTCGTTGGATTAATTCGGTTAGAGTAGTGATGGCCTCGAATGCTCCTGCCAGAGTATTTCCAGGGGCTCATCTCGGCGGCATCGTATTCCTATTACGAAAATAACAACGTTTTACTATCTCGTAATAGGGACATCAAAATCAAAATGACATTAAAAGATATCAAAAAATATTTCACTCATCTATCCTACTTAGGCTAATAATGCTTAATTCCCTTTTGGCATGATAAAACTTCCACTTACACTCTCCTGGAGATGATCTATATCTCTAGCTGTCACTCCTAACAGTATACACAAGGTTTCAAATCATCATTTGATTCGAAATCGGCAATGTACGATGGTCCTAATTGAGTCTAATATATAATTAGACCCTATAACTAATACGATTTGTTACGATGGTTATTGCTTTTAGCTCTGATACCAACTGTGACGCCCCGAACCCATGCCTAAGGAATCAAGTTCTGAGACGCGTGTCCGTTCGTCATAACCACGCATGCGGAAGACTTTACCCGCGAAAATGCGTGAATTTTTAACTTTTCTTATGAGCTTACATAAGCAATAACAACTGGTCATCACAATAACCCATCATAAGCAAATGTGTTACCTCACTAGCTACAGTAGTCTTTACTTTGGGCGCCACAATTGCACCGATATGCCTCCAGACTCTAAAGTGTAACTCCTTGTCAATCGGTAACCGCTTCAGAATCTGAAGACATAAAGTAAGATGTGAGCCATAGACCCCAGCAAAATTCATAGCCCATCTAAACTATTTTCCACATAATAACATTCATCAATAATGATATAGTAGTACAATACAATTCTCATATTATACTAATATACAGAATAATAATATCGTAATTTGTGACCCGAGGTCACTCAGGGCTATTTCACTCTACTCGACGTTCCCAACCTCCAAGTTGTCAAATTCATCCAGTGATTGTCCATGACACCAGGTTACCGTTTCAGATAACCGCTCACGCTTTATCCTTGAGTCCATAGACTCGATCAACTGGGCCTTCGCCCGTGTACAACCTCTATCCATAAGTCCACAGACTCAATTATCAACCAATCGGGACTTTTCCCGATTATAGCCAATCATTGGGTATGTCGACCCAATTAATCCTTAAATCATCATATTCTACACATAACTCGGGTCTTCACCCGATAACTGCCAAGAACAATACTTTTAACACATCATACTCTGTCAGGAACAACACTTCTAACATATCACACTCTGTCAGGAACCACACCTCTGACACTTACTTTATATTTTCCCTCTATGGGAAAACCGACACACACACAACCACATTTTTCAGGAAACACATCTGATCGCCAGGATACACATCTGATTGCCAGGATACACATCAGATCAGCCAGGATACACATCTGATAGCCAGGAAACCCATCCAACTTGTCAGGAAAATGAAACTCATCTGACAAGCCAGGGACGCACCTCTGACTAACAGGAAACACCTGACCACCAGGAAACACCTGACCATCAGGTACACATCTGACATATCACTCTGTCAGGCATAACACCTCTGACATGACACCCTTGCTAGGAAACACATCTGATTACTAGGAACACATCTGACCTGTTAGGAATAACACATTTGACATGCCAGGAACACCCATCTAATAATCAGGAAACGCCTCTGACACTTATCCGGTCAGGCACAACACCTCTGACATCAAATCCTGTCAGGCAAAACACATCTGACATTAACCCCTGTCAAGCAAAATACCTCTAACATCTAATCCTATCAGGCAAAACACATCTGACATTAACCCCTATCAGGCACAACACCTCTGACATCCAATCCTGTCAGCCAAAACACATCTGACATTAACCCCTGTCAGGCACAACACCTCTGACATCAAATCTTGTTAGGCACAACACCTCTGACAGCTACCATCATATATCATCACAGCCTCTGTTGGGTGCATATCTGTCAACACAGGTCAATGCCCCTTCAAGGTAACATCTTTGAGTTCGTAAACTCAATACATCACTGGGTCTATAGACCCCAATCCAACCTTGAGCCCATGGCCCAATGCCGTCCTAACTCTCTTGACTATCAATCATGGAGGAACCCAGGCTCATAATAGATACCGCCTCTCCGGACCTAGTCATAGAGGGACCACAGATAGCATTTCACATAGGTTAGGTATTCTAACCATAGGAAATCCTCAATTATTCAAGCCCTACTTGAATAAGGCCTCATGCTCGTTGACCAAGTCTGAGGGTATACCGTTCCGGTGTGGAACATTACCCGGTCGATAGACCATTCCATCATCTTACCATGTCCCAACAACAGCACATCATACACAAAGGTTGTCCCGAGGTGGGACTTTTACCAGGCCAATGGACCCTACCAATGCCTTTAAAACATCACATAAAATCAGATTCGTTCCGATAGGGAACTTAACCAGGCCAATGGACCTACCATTGCCTTAAAACAAACATCACATCATACAAGAGTAGTTCCGATAAGAAACATGACCAGGCCAATGGACCCTACCATTGCCTTACAATGTCAAAATCACATCACATCACACATATAGAAGCCTAGTCAGGCTCTCATAACTTCCTGCAGTCGATCACACTTCCTCTGCGATCTATCGCAAATCACACTGAGCCTAAATTCCGAGCTAGAAACAGCCTGAAACCAAGGGCTCCGTCCCTCTGCTCCATTTTCACTCTCATCCATCCCATCCATACATCATTCATAAGGTCTCCGACCTTTTTTCATCCACACATAATATCACCTAACCATTCCACATAATTAAAGTAGCTTAAATAAGGTAAAAGAGAAGAGATGGAGAGGGATTTTACCTACTAAACAACTTTCGAGGCTCCAGATGTTGAAATGGTCATCGCCAATGCGATCAGAACGCTGGAAAACCTCTAGGTGAACCGCCTCTCTCTAACCTCCACTTTCTCTCTCTAGAATTCTCTCTTTCTCTCTCTACACGCCAGTCGAGACACCGGAGAGAAAATCGGACGTCGCCAACGTGTCGGGAACATCGAAAAACCCCAAGGTGGACTCTCCTTTTTATTTCTCTCTCCTCTTTTCTCTTTCCTCTCTTTCTCTCTCTACTTTCTCTCTCTAGAAAGGGAGTTGGCAGAATTCCCCCACTAATACAAACCGTGAGAATGAAAGGGGCTGGCCCCCTATTTATAAGTCAAGGGTCATGTGCCATGCACATGACCTCCATTAATGGTCCTGTTGACCAAGTCAACGGTTTGACCGTTTGACTATTATTCCGTATTTTCTCGCGTATACGGCCTCTGAAACCCTTCTTCATGATGTCCGATTATGACGAAACTTCAAGTGACCGAACTTGGGACTGTCTGACACAAATTGTAAAAATTTTGGGGAAAAATACTGAGTTTTGTCAGCTGCACTTTAGTCTGGAAGAAAACTGCAAAACTCACTAATTTCCTGATTTCAAACACAAAACAGGTCGCCGTTTCTTCGTTTGAGATAACTAACTGCCAAAACGACAGACGTTAATTCCCACGGCCGACCGACACGCGCTAGTATCAGCTGCATGGATTTCTATTAGGATCCCCAAGATATATTGAGTCCCACTTAATTTCTGGAAATCTGGAAATTTCCTGTTTTCTTGATTTTCTTACATGATATGACCCTGCGATCCTGCGAAACAATACCTGATGGAAGCAATATGACAGGTGAAGGTCCCGGTAGTCGACCAACACAGTGTGTGCAGTTTTCGAGAAAAAATACTGAGATTTTATCGGTACAACTCAATCCCGAGTAAAACTCACTTTTCACAATTTAATTAAATACTTAACTTATAAACCCCAATTAAGGAACAATAAACCCATAATTTTATTATATTAAAATCCTGGGGCGTTACAACCTTAGATTCACCATAGGATCCTTAAAACAAGATCATCTTTCTCATAAAGATTAAGTACAAAACCTTGGAATCAAATCGTATCTTAAAGGTTTTGAAAAAAGAATTCTACAAAGAAAATGATGTAGAACCTCGGACTTTTCCGTACTTAATGAATAGCACTTTCGTAACTAATTGACCTTTAACATAGTACAATTAATAAATAAGGTTGAAATTGAAAATTCTGAACGTCAGAAATGTTCATTTTCGAAGTACGAATCCAACGCATGTTGAATCGTCAAAATCCGACAAACGAGTCAAAAGATATGGCCAAAATAGTTCGGACCTGCAGAACACCGATCGCTCAGTCCACAACAGTGATCGATCGGTCCACAACCGATCAATCGGTAGCTATCGACTAGTTAACTTTTTGTATGGGGAAATTTTCCAGAGAGCGTGTTTTTGACCGAGAGCTCGGTCAAGAACACTGATCGCTCGGTAGGCAACCGATCGCTCGATATTTACCACCGATAGATCGGTATATCACGTTTTGCAGAATTTTAGTAATGGCGTTTTCATCTTTTGGGCGTTAAACCCTTTCCTATTAAGGCTTGCCCGAGCCTTTATGTAGAACTGTAGCACCCCGGACTTTTTCATCCTTAATGAATAGCACCTCCGTAGCTAATTGGCCGTTTTTGTAGTCTAATTAATAAATAAGGGAGAAATCGGAAATTCTGAAACGTCAGAAATGTGCGTTTTCGAAAGACGAACCCAACGCAAGTTGAATCGTCGAAATCCGACGAGCGAGTCAAAAGATATGGTCAAAACAGTCCAGACATACAGAGAACCGATCGCTCGGTCTTCGCGTTTTTGCAGAAATTTCAGTAAGGGCGTTTTCGTCTTTTGGGTGTTAAACCCTTACCCATAAGGGTTTGCTCGACCCTTTGAGCCCTCATTCACAACCCTTAGACATTTTGAGAGATAGAGAGAGAAGAGGAGAAAGCTCTAACCTAGGGTTTGGTTTTGAGAAGGAAATCAAAGGGGGTTTAAGAACCATAGCTCACCCCAACTCAAGTTGCTTCAAAATCGAGGCTCAAGCTCGTGTGTGAACCATTCTCCAAGCTAGGGCAGCAACCCAAGCACGTTTTTGAAAGGGGTTTCTTCCCCAACTCAAGTCTCCTTCAAGCAAAGGTGTTCTTTTTCAAGTTGGAGCTTCAATCAAGGTTTCTATCAAGGATCAAGCCTTGATTTAAGGTTAGTACACCCTACTAACCTACCCTAGCAATAAATCTAGGTTTTCCTTATGAAATATGATTCTTGTTAGTATGTTTTATTCTTTACAAAATGTGTTATCTATAATGAATATAAACAAGATAAAGAAAGGTGTGGATGTGTGGATGGAATGTTGGATACGGCGATTGGATGCCGAATGTGTGATGTATGATGTGGGGGTTGTGGATTGGAAAATGGAGGATGGGCATTGTACAAATAACAAACTTACCCTTGTGTGATTGAATGAAAAATATGCATTAAAAAGAATGAGATAAACTACTAAGGAATAACGTATGAAAGTGTTTGACAAAATGCCTAAACTATGAATAAATGATCTCAATGAAGGATATAGAAATGGGTTTTATGCATGCGTTCTTATAAATGATCAATTGATCAAATGTTATGCAAACTACTTATGTTACTTATGTTCATATCATGAATTGAATTATAATGTCATATTTGGTTATTTCCATTATCATGATTGTCACTATGGACACGTACACGAACACGCATGATAGCATGAATCGAGATTTCAAGAGCATGTGCATATAATAAACAACAAGAAAATATTGCATGTCAAGGAGGTTGGTAGCCCAGGGAGGATTCGGGTACTAACCTCTGGCTCACAAGAAAACCCTGCATTGCATAACAAGGAGGTTGGTAGCCCAGGGACATTCGGGTGCTAGCCTCTGGCTCACAAGTGCATTGCATAACAAGGAGGTTGGTAGCCCAGGGACATTCGGGTACTAACCTCTGGCTCACAAGAAAACAAGTGCATTTCATAACAAGGAGGTTGGTAGCCCAGGGAGGATTCGGGTACTAACCTCTGGCTCACAAGTGCATTGCATATCAAGGAGGTTGGCAGCCCAGGGAGATTCGGGTGCTAACCTCTGGCTCACAAGTTTACAAGATGGAGGTTTACAAGATGATGATCATGCATTCATGCATGCACGCATACATGATTTCTACGAGGCATACCGGGACATGACAAGGGTTTTCAAGCATGAGTTTTGTCGGCATTTTCGCATTCATGTACGCACGTCAGGATGCTTGTATTGTGTCATGCCCTATACTGTTTCTTTGTGATGTTTCTATTACTGCTTGTATGATATTACTATTATGTGTTTTATTATTGTTATGGTCTGCTAGTAGCTTGTACTCGCTGAGTATTCCATGCTCAGCCGTACTTTCATGTCGGCAGGTACTGAGGGAGCCCTCGACCCGGAGCCTTGGGTCGAGGAAGAGTATACAGAGGAGAGAGAGTCGGCTATCCCATTACAGTCTCAGGCGGACCGAGACCTCGATGCGTGGCCATACCTCGATTACTGTTGAGGGGAGAGTATGAGAGGGTTTGGTGTATTTTGATATTTTGATAGGTGGGTCTGTCCACCTTAGGCTTAGACATGTCTTGTATTTATGTTAACTTGGAATACTATTTTGGATCATCAGAAGAAATGAAAATTTGTTTACGCTTCCGCATATATGATAGCTTCTGCGCTCTGATTATCGTTATGAGTACTGTATTTTATCTTGTGCATTACAGGATGGTTTGATAGGTTCGCAGTGTGACATCCAAAATATCCCTAAACTCCTAGGGGGTATTTTGGGGCGTTACAAGAACCCCGGATCTTGATGGCCATGTACGACGAATGATATCATATACTAAAGCATGTAAGAATGTATTTATGGTGTATGGGTGCTTGGAATGAAATAGGCAAGAGTATAGAATACTCTTGAGTATTGACAAGGGTTATGCCTTGGCATACCCTCGACTCTAAATAGCCCTAGCGTTCACACCGCTCGTCGGAATCAAGCGATTCTTGGATTTTTGGAAAGGTAATTGAACCCTCTTCGGGGTTCATGTTGATCACTTGTCTTGGTTTTGAGTTGGTGTTAGGTCAAAAGACCGATTTCTGAAGTCGGGTCGGTTTAAAATCTGGATTGATGAAACCCAATTTCGGATCAGTCAGGTTTAGGGGAAAAATGGTCCAAGAAAAAGAAGAATTGGATGTTGTGAAAAACATGAAAGTTGTTCTCCTTTCAAAGATGAATCCAACGCAAGTTGAATCGTCAAAATCAGACAAGCGAGTCAAAAGTTATGGCCGAGATACGAAAATACAAAAATTCTGAAGCTTTCTACAAAAGTTGCGATCGCTCGTAGGGACCCTACGAACGATCGTAGCGGAGCTACGAACGATCGTAGAGTTGCCCCAGAAATGCTGGAAACTCTCGGGTGAAACTACGATTGATCGTAGGAAGCTACGATAGATCGTAAATCGCTACGAACGATCGTAGATACGCGATTTTACTTTCTTGGATGCGATTTTTTTGGGGTTTTTCACCCCTTACACTATAAATAGAAGACTTTAGGAGGGTTTTTGGGTTACCCTAAACCAAGGAGAGTTCCTACAAAGAGAAGGAAAGGATCTTGAGCATTCCAAAGAGGGTTTTGCTTGAAACCAAGAAGAGCTTCAATCAATGGTTGGATTTTCCCCAAATCAAGCTTGGATCATTCAAATCAAGTGAGGATTTCTCAAGGGGTTTCTTCAACCTAGAAATTGATCCAAAGAGGTTAGTAAACTACTATCTATCCTTGTTATCATACAAAGATGATTCAAATAGGTGATTTTAATTCTATTATGATACAAATAGGAAGTGTGGAAATTTGGGTGAACTAGATCACGAATAAACAATCAAATAGGGTTTTACAAATTGGGGGTTTTTCAATAACAAGGATGAATATGGCTAAACTTGTAAGAAAATTGTAATACCTTTAAATGAACCATGATTTTAAGTATACTATGATGCAATGACAAACAAGGGATTTTGGGTGAACTTGATTATGTTCAAATAAGCAAATAAGGATTTAAGATTTTGGGGGTTTTCCAATAAAAGGGTGAATATGACTATAAGTGCAAGTAAGTGTTAATATCCTCCAACGAATCATGATTTTAAGTGTGATATGACGAATTAGGCTTAGAAGCCATGATTGTTATGATGTGACGCAATGAATGAAATGTTCTACATTCTAGAATTGTTTAAGTATGTTATGATGCTAATATACTTTGTATGAACCATATGAGTTACTTAAGGTCTTCAAGTATACTATAATGATCATTATGCCTTGCATGAACATGTTTAATTAGTTAAAGCTTTCAACATAGATGTTATAATGCTCACAAGCACTCTACGCATGATAAGTATTGCACGACCGTGGTTTTTCTCATAAGCATGAATTTTCAAGAAAACATAAGAGGATTTTCAAAGGCATTCATAAGTAAGAAGCATACATGCATAAGCATAGACTAAGCCAAACTTTGGGTTGGCATTCTAAGATCGGTTACTCCACGCTCACAAGGATCAAGTCTAGATCTTGCATGAACTCCACGGATCATAAGTCTCGCAAGGCTTTTCAAGAACTCATAAGAAACTCACAAGTCTAAGATCTTGCATATGTCTTCAAGGAGAACAAGCTCACAAGGATCATAAGCTCACAAGAAGCTCACAAGTACTCATAAGCTCACAAGAAGCTCATAAGCTCATAAGCTCACAAGTACTCACAAGCTCACAAGAACTCTAAGCTCACAAGAACTCATAAGAAAACACGAGGCTCACAAGCATTCATAAGAACTCATAAGCATACATGAGAGGGTTTGTTTTCCATGAAAAGAACAAGCTTTATGAAAGGTTTTTCCCGACGGGTTTTAAGCATGGATTTTGGTGATTTGTATTCTTTTACGCACTGTATAAAATATTGTGATTATGATAGCATTGTTAGCTAGTAGATTTTGCTCGCTGAGTATTCCATGCTCAGCCGTACATGTTATGTCGGCAGGTACACGGACTCCATTTGACATCTGTGATCAGGGGCCTTGGATAGAGGAGGATTATGGCGAGGAGGAGCCATATGTAGAGCCTCAGGAGGAGGCAAATGACTTAGACCACTGGCCCTTTTAGAGTGATTACATAGAGAGAGAGAGAGTATTATCATTTTGTATTTTGATAGGTGGGCATGTCCACCTTTACTTTTGTGATGTATGTACAAACTTGGAATAAACAGCATGTATAGAAAAGAAATTTTTGGATTACGCTTCCGCACATTGGTTTAAGCTTCCGCCTTATTCATGATTATGTTTGTCATGACTTGGATGTTATTACAGGATGGTTTGGTATCGGATATGGCACATCACGAGCCAAAGTATCCCTAACTCCCAGGGGGTATTTTGGGTCGCGACAGAGATTGTAAGTCCAAAACATCTTGGCTAATTCTGTATCAAAATGTAGGTCTAAGTGGAGTCATTTTACGTCTACTTGTCATACTTGGTAAAGCTTCAAAAAGCCGAAGAAAAGAGAAGAAATCTACATCAAGTATCACCTCCGGATCTAGGAAGGTAAGTGACTTAGTGACCCATTACCTAGGTTGGTTTTTGACTTAGAACACCTTTTTATCAACCTAGGAGTTTAGTATAATTCCATAAAAAAGTTATTGTATTCAAGTCATTCGAAATATTTGAAATTGGCTAAGTATGGAATGAAGGATCTATCCTTCTCCATGTTGGATAGATCGGTGGGGTAAGAAAATGTATGAGGATTTTTTCCAGAGAGTTAGATTTTGAAGGATCTATCCTTGGTAATGAAGGATAGATCGATCAACATAGGAATTGATCTATCAATGCTTTGATGGATAGATCGGTGCTTTGTTGGATAGATCGATGCTTTGATGGATAGATCGGTGCTTTGCATGGATAGATCGGTGCTCACCTTAGATAGATCCTTCAGTGCAAAAAATTGAGTCCTATTCAAATACAAACTCTTTGGAATCTATAAATACGAATTCTATTGACCTAATTCGTAGAGATCTTATTAGTTTGTGAGAGTAGAGGCTGGAGAACTCTCTCCTAGGGTTTCTTTTATTCTTCATTGATTATAGTTGATCCCTCCTCTCACAACCTCTCTAGAGAATGCAAGAATAACGTTTCTATTCTTAGCTCTTGCATTATGTGATCTTCATGGTTTTAAGATCCCTCTAGAGATTGTTAGAAAATTAATTTGAAAATCCCGACACGTGTGTGTCTTTGGCCGGTGTTTGTGATCCGGAGCCTTCGTAGAAGGAGATCGATCCGAGAAGGATCGTGGTTGTTGTGGAGATCTAAGAGAAGTACGAGCGACTGTGGTTGATCACGGGACTTGCGGGTACGTGATGACTTTTCGAGGCATGGAGGACTAAGAACTGAAGGGTCGTAGTGTCGAGTCCGAAGGAGTCAAGTTCGAGTCTTGTAAGTTCTTGTTGACTTTGTCTTAGTGATATCTCTTTGCTGGACTAGGTCCCGTGGTTTTTCCCGAAAGGATTTTCACGTAAAAAACCTTGTGTTGTGGTTTGCTTGTTTTCCTTTTCCGCACTTGATTATTATTTTCCCTTAGTTAATAATTTAATTATTAAATCTTAAAAAGGGTAGAAAGAATTATAGGGAAAGCTAGCATCCCCCCTTGGGTTTGTGAGTTCTCAACTCGAATATTTAATTTGGGGTTCACCGAGTGATTTTTCACCTTCCTAACTTGTTTCCTAACATATGCTCTTGTCAAGCCGTGGTATAAGATTCTAAATGACCCTAAAGACCTAAAGACCTAAAGCCTAAGCTTTGATACCACTTCTGTCGCGACCCAAAACCCACCCTAGGAGTTAGAGTGAACTTTGGACGACTAATCATGGCTTACATGACTTGCTTGACAAACCAACATGCAAAAACCCACAGAGCATATACAATAGAGGATGACAGCGGAAACATAACTATAAAACACATCGGAAGCCTAACAACCTCTAAGTATATACACATGGTCCAAGTTTTAATACAAAGAAATCAAAACAAAGAAAGTGCGGACATGCCCGCCAAAATACATGGATATAATCACTCATGCTCACCCACAGCTATTCACTCAGAATCTACAACCACCTAATGGTAACCCTCTACTGGAGGTTCCTCCAAAGGTTCCTCGATGTACTCCTCCTCCACCCAAGGGCTCGGAGCACAGACATTAAATGGAGCAGCAGCTCCCTCAGAACCTGCCGACATAAGAAGTACGGCTGAGCATGGAATACTCAGCGGGTACCAAATACTAACCAATAGTCATAGCATAAAAATGGCAATACATAAATCAGGAGAAATTCATATATGTTAGACGGAAACAATTCATATCATACAAGGAAGTAAAGCAATTTATAATCATGCTTGTATTTCGTAGAAAGCCGATAAAACCTCTTGAAAACATCGTGCACTTGACTTGGCTTGAAATATCTTTTCGTACTTGAAAACTTGTCGTGTTTGTCTTGCTTGATCTTGTCGAACGTGTCGTACGTGTCATGTCATGCATGTCATGCGTGCTTGCTTGTGATCATGTAACTTGTGAGATACACTTGTGAGATATCCTTGTGAGATGCGCTTGAGAGATGCCTTGAGAGGGAAGGGAGACCCTTCTTTATGCAATGCACTTGAGAGGGAAGGGAGACCCTTCTTCATGATATGAATGTACTTGCGAGGGAAGGGAGGCCCTTCTTCATGATATGCACTTGTGAGTGAGGGGAGACCCCTCGTGAAATGTTTGTTCTTGTTTTCTTGTGAAAAGCGAGGTAAAACATATCGTAGGATATGTCCCACCTCTAACCATGTTCTTGAAAACCTCGGTAAATCATGTCATGCATGCCGTGCTCGTGGGAATCGTGTACATACTTGCATTTAAATTTAAATATGACATTTGGGTAATTCACAACACATATAACATCAATGATTGAGCAATGTAATATTCACATCATTTAGGGAAAGCAAGAAAACACACTATCATAGGCCCTAGCAATATCCATAATTTATTAGGCATGCATTTCCTAATTTACAACTCACTTTATTCACCTTGGCATTTCGTCAAACATGGTGCATTCATTATTTATTAACCCTACAACATGCTTTTCTAGGTGGGTTTCATTCACATCACATATGTATGTTTATTATGGGTACAATGCCCTCCCCGTTCATCCATCACATCAATACACACGGCATCCAATCGCCCACACTCATCTCCATTCATCATTCACCATTCACAACCCATTTCATAATACATGGATGTATAAAGGAACACAAAGAAAATAAAGGAAAAAAAGAACTACAACTAGGAGGGTAGCAAGAAGTACCAACCTTGAAGAAATGAGGAAGAAACCCCTTCCAAAAATGACCGTGTAGCTGTTGCCCTAGCTTGAGGAGATGCTCCTCACAAGCTTGTGCCTTGATCTTGAAGAAAAATGGGCTTGAGTTGAGTGTGGGTTCACAAACCCCTTGATTTCTCTCCAAAATAGAAACCCTAGGTTTAGGAATCGCCCTCTCCTCTCTTCTTATCTCCCAATCTCTCTAAGTGTCGAAATGAAGCCCTAAAGGCTCGGGTTAAACTCTTAAGGTAAGAGTGAACCGACCAAAAGACCATAATACCCTTACTGAAATTTCTGCAAAAACGCGAGTACCGAGCGATCGGTGTTAATGACCGATCGATCGGTTGCCTACCGATCGATCGGTTTCATAATCGAGCGATCGGTTAAAATTTCACTCTCTGGAAAATTTCCCCATACAAAAATCTTGACCAGTCGATAGCCTCCGAGCGATCGGTTTTGGACCGATCGATCGCTCCATGGACCGAGCGATCGGTGGTCTACAGGTCCAAACTGTTTTGGCCATAACTTTTGACTCGTTCGTCCGATTTTGACGATTCAACTTGCGTTGGGTTCGTACTTCAAAAACGAACATTTCTGACCTTTCAGAATGTCCAATTTCTTCCTTATTTATTAATTATACCTCTTTAAAGGCAAAATGGCAATGAAAGTGTCATGCATTAAATGTGAAAAGGTCCGGGGCTCTACACTCTCTATCAGCTATTATCATTTTAAGAGCTATCTTTGAGCTTAAGAAGATCAATAATTTTTTGGTAAGCTTGGCTTCCGGCACCCCTCAAGGCTCTCCTTCTCAAGACAAAGGCAAACAACCAATGAAAAGAGAAGAAGTTTCTTCTAAGGGTGATTCTAAGGGTGAACCAATCATCTCTCATCCTTCATCTGATGAAGATAAAAATCAAACCATCATCTCTAGTTCTAACTCTGATGATTCGGATGACTCCTCAGACCCAGTAGTTAAGAAGACTCCATGTACATGGCCATCAAGAACAAGAACAAGAAGAAGAAGAAGTCTACTTAGAGTCCCTTAGTTGCTGTTCTAGGGGCTGTTCTTTCTTTAATTTTGCTGCTCTTATTTTTTTGATGATGTCAAGGGGGAGATTGTATAATAGGGAATGTGATGTGATGGTATAGAATGTGAATGTGATGAGAATGGTATAATAGGAAATATGATGATGTGATGATTTGATACATGTATTTTTGACATATGCAATACATGAATCTTTTTGATATATCTCTCTTATGTTGTTCAACTTGAAATATCATGGAACTTCTCTTGATTCTTATAAATTAAATGAATTCCAATTGTGGAATTTCTCTTGGTATATAAAAAAAAATATAATTGAATTCCTTTGTGGAACTTCGCTTGGTTCCAAACTACTTGTTTTTACATATATGCATATGCTTAAGGGGAGCTCTCCTCAAAACTTTAATGGAAAGTATATGTTGAGGGGGAGCTTAACCCATCTCATTCCATTATTTGTGTCATCATCAAAAAGGGAGAGATCCTTAGCCTAAAGGTTACAACCGTATGACCCTTATTAATTTTAATGATAACATAAATAATAAAATGACTCTTGAGATACTAATGTCTACCATGAGCATCATTCTCTATAGTATTCAATAGATAAAGAATTCACTTCAAGCAAGATTCAAAAAACTTCAACGCAAAAGAACAAGTCAAAGTAATGATGACAATTCTAAATCAAAGCCTCAAGAAGATATTCATCTCTAAGCAAAAAGGATTCTAGAAGATTGTCTTTGAGGCACTGCTATTGAAGACCAAAGAAGCAAATGATCAAATCCATCAAGGTCTAAGAATAGGTAGTCAGTCGTCTGTCTAGAATTTTTGTAAAAATCCTCTAGTGGTGATTTGGTGAAAAGCTCAAAATACCTTAGATTGACCATAGGATCCTTAAACAAATATAATTAAGGACCTTAAAACATGATCATCTTTCTCATAAATATTAAGTACAAAACCTTGGAATCAAATCCTATCATAAAAGTTTTGAAAATTGGTTTCTGCAAAGAAAATGGTCTATCCAGTCGATCAGATAGACCATCCAGTCGATCAGGCAAACCATCTAGTCGATCAGGCAAGTCCTGTAATTGACTGGATAGAACAAAATTTGTCAAAATTTATCTGCGTGTACTGATCAAGTTGAAACTCCTTATGAGATGTTAATCATGTTTACTTAATATGTTAAAAGACTTTGGAAATCATTCCAATCATTAAAGTTTAAGAAAACCAAAATCTGAATCTTTTTTTGTCTATCCAGCCGATCAGGTGGACCATCCAGTCGATCCGGTGGTCCATCTAGTCGATCACACAACCCTTCTAATCGACTGGATAGAACATGTAGCACCCCGGACTTTTCCAACTTTAATGAATAGCATTTTCGTTACCAATTGGCCTTTCTCATAGTATAATTAATAAATAGCATTTTTGAAGGACAAATCCAACGCAAGTTGAATCGTCAAAATCGGACGAATGAGTCAAAAGATATGGTCAAAACAGTCGGGACCAGCAGAGCACCGATCGCTCGGTCCACGGAGCGATCGATCGGTCCAAAACCAATCGATCGGAGGCTATCGACTGGTCGAAAAATTTTTATGGGGAAATTTTCCAGAGAGTGAGTTTTTGACCGGTCGCTCGGTCAGAGTACCGATCGCTCGATAGGCAACCGATCGATCGGTCATAACCACCGATCGCTCGGTCTTCGCGTTTTTGCAGAAATTTCATTAAGGGCGTTTTCATCTTTTGGGGGTTAAACCCTTTCCCAAAAGGGCTTGCCCGAGCCTTTAGGGCTTCATTCACCTCACTTAGAAGGTTTTGAGAGAGAAGAAGAGAAGAGAAGGGGGATTTACATGTAGGGTTTTCCACTTGAGAGAATCAAGGGTTCTAGAACCCTAGAACCGTTCTAAAGGCTTGGATTCTCCAAATTCAACCTCAAGCTCGTGTGGAGTACCTCTTTCAAGCTAGGGCAACGTTTCTACATCATCCTCAAGGATTTTTCTTTCCCTTTTCAAGGTTAGTACACTCTTCCTAGTTACTTTGGTAATAACCTAGGATTTTCCTAAGTAAATATGTGTTGAATCTTCCCCATTGCTCCCTTGTGTTGGTATATGCTAAATCCCTAAAACATAAACAAGATAATACAAACAAAGGGTGGAATGTATGAATGGATGAGGAGTGGAGGCGATTGGATGGCATGTTGTGATGTATTGAATGATGAAAAAATGGTGGAAGGGCATATTATGCATAATGAACACACCCCAAGTGTTTGATGAAATGTTCGAATGAGAAAATATGAAATAACTAAAGGTAAAAAGGTTGAATACCACATGTTTGATAGAATGCATGAATAAACTAAGATTTGAAAGCATGAGTCACATAAATGTTCCCCATTTGGCAAGTTGTATACATGTGTTTATTTCGCTTCTTAAATTCTCATGTGAGTTGGGAATTGTTAAAATGCTATATGTCATCATGATTTCACGATTGCTATGCACGAGCACATATGTAGATGGAGGATATTGTCAAGGAGGTTGGTAGCCCCGGTTAAGGGTGCTAACCTCTGGCTCATAAGAAAAGAAATGGTATTGTCAAGGAGGTTAGTAGCCCAGGATTTTGCGGGTGCTGACCTCTAGCTCATAAGAAAGGTATTGTACTGTCAAGGAGGTTGGTAGCCCCGATTAAGGGTGCTAACCTCTGGCTCATAAGAAAAGAAATGATATTGTCAAGGAGGTTAGTAGCCCAGGATTTTGCGGGTGCTGACCTCTGGCTCATAAGAAAGGTATTGTACTGTCAAGGGGGTTGGTAGCCCAGGGATTATACGGGTGCGAACCCCTGGCTCATAAGAAATATATTGTACTGTCAAGGGGGTTGGTAGCCCAGGGATTATACGGGTGCTAGCCCCTGGCTCATAAGAAATATATTGTACTTTCAAGGGGGTTGGTAGCCCAGGGATTACACGGGTGCTAGCCCCTGGCTCATAAGAAATATATTGTACTGTCAAGGAGGTTGGTAGCCCAGGGATATGCGGGTGCTAACCTCTGGCTCATAAGAAATATTGAAAGGATAACTCAAAGAGGTTTCGTATGATTCATAGACGTGTTTTGGTTTCATAATAATTATACTTGATAAAACGTTTATGTATGATGTCGTTAGAAATTGATTATGAATTGTACTCCTTCTATTACTTGTATATGATGTTGTTCGTTATTACCATTGTTGGTTAGGAGTTTGTACTCGCTGAGTATTCCACACTCAGCCGTACTTTCATGTCGGCTGGTACACGAGCTCCCCTTGACATATGTGATCCGGGTCCTTGGATAGAGGAGGACTACGGTGAGGAGGAACCGTATGAGGATCTAGCAGTCGAGCCTCAGGTGGAGGCGAGAGACTTAGACTATTGGCACCACGGGGGTGACTATTGATCGAGATAGTGTTGGGTCTTATGTATTTTGATATTTTGATAGGTGGGCCTGTCCACCTTAGACTTAGGCGTGTTTTGTTATGTTAACTTGGAATACGATATTTTGGATCATTATAAAGAAAGGAAAAATTTAGTTACGCTTCCGCATTTATATTTAGCTTCTGCGCTCTGATTATCATTTTTTTTTGTACTGTATTCTCTTGTTAATTACAGGAGGGTTTGGCAGGTACAAAGTATCACACCTAAAGTATCCCTTAACTCCTAGGGGGTGTTTTGGGGCGTGACAGAACAAAATGCATAAAAATTTGTTTTCTCCATCTGGTCAATTAGATGACTGATCCAGCCGATCTGGTGACCATCCAGCCAATCAGAGGACATTTCTAATCGACTGGATAACCTAAAAAAATCTAAAACTCGATTTTAATGCTCAATGACTATATTAATAACAGGTGATTTTTTATTTAATGCTCATCAACAACAATAAATATTAGAATAGTATAAAAAGAGATGATCTTTGAATCAAAGAACAACCAACAAGCTAAACATTACACTATTCAATTGATCAATCATCCACTTGAGCTAAAAATTCCAATCTTGGGAAATGATACTCTGTTTTTCTCTTTGAGGTGGATCTAAATCATTTACTAGAGAGATTTCATACAGTTTGATATTCTATTGAAATCTAACTCGTAAGGAGTTCTATATTTCGAATTGTAAATCCAAAACCTCTATTTGTATCAGTAAAGAACCTACGTGTTCTTGCAGTGAAGCTATTGCTTCATTTTTGTTAGATAGGGCTGTGCTCTAACGGTGATAGGTTCCATCTTGACCTAAAGAGGGATTGTAAGGTTGCATCTCGACCAGAAGAGAGATTCTAAAAGGTTTTTATGCTTCACCTGTGAAGAAGCTTATACAATTTCAGATCGTAGTGGAACCTCTTGCGGTTTGCAGAGGCCGGGAGTAGGCTGGAGATTGCCGAACCTCATTCACAATTGAGTTTGCAATTCATTTTCTGTCATCTATCTTTTAAATTATCTTCATATTAGATTTCTATACTATCTGTTAGCTGCATTTCCCTTTGATTTTTAAATTCCGCATTAAAAGGGAAAACAAGTTTTAAATTTACCATTGACCCGATTCACCCCCCCTTCTAGGGACCATATCTGGGCAACAAGTGCTATGAGAGCTAGAAACTCTTACTTGATCTAAAAAATCTTAGAGTTCAAAAGATTTTATAATGGCAAGCAATAGTTTTGCAGCTAGCCTAGAAGAGGGACAATCCACAACCAGACCACCATTGTTTAATGGAGCACACTATAATTACTGGAAGACCAGAATGATGTATTACATCCAAGCTCTAGATTATCAATGTTGGAAAGTAATCATCAAGGGTCCCCATCTTCCTCACAAGACCATCAATGATGTACAAATTCCTAAGGTTGAGGAAGCATGAGATGAAAATGACATTAGGCTAATCCAGATAAATGCTAAGGCTATTAGCAACCTCTACTGTGCCCTTACTCCCCAAGAGTTCAATAGAATTTCAGGCTGTGATTCAGCCAAAGAAATTTGGGATATATTGCAGGTTCCATATGAGGGAATTAACCAAGTGAAAGATGAAAAAATCAATATGTTAGTTCACAAATATGAATTGTTTAAAATGGAGAAGGATGAGTCCATTGCAGATATGTTTACACGTTTTACTAACATTACTAACGTTTTAAAATCTCTTGGTAAAATGTATACAAATGCAAAAACCGTGAGAAAGATTCTGCCATCCTTGCCAAAGGACTGGTCTCCCAAAGTAACAGTTATTCAAGAAGCCAAAGACCTCACCAAATTGGGCTCTCTTATGACTCATGAAGTCATAATGAAGGAACATTAATCAGATGAACCTATAGCAAGAAGAGGCATGGCCTTGAAAGCCTCTCAACCTATTGAGAGTGAAGAAGAAGTGGAAAGTGAGAAAGATGAAGACTTCTTATTAATGGCAAGGAAGATCAAGAAATTTTTAAAACACAAGAAGAACTTCAAGAATAGGCCATTCAAGAAGGAGTTCTCCAAAGAAATAGCAAAGGGAGAACCAAGCAAGAAGGACTCGATCACTTGCTATGAATGCAAGAAACTTGGACATATGAGATCGGAATGTCATCAACTTATCAAGAGTAAGAAGTACAAGAAGAAGGCCATGAAAGCCACTTGGGTTGAATCAGAGGACAGTAAGTCTGAAGCATCAAGTGATGAGGAGACTGTAAATTTGTGCCTTATGGAACTCAAAAATGATGAGGTAACCTCTTCCTCTAATGACTCTCTTTCCTATGAAAAAATTAGAGTAGCATTTGAGGAACTATACACTGAATTTAGAAAACTTGCTTCTAAAAAAAAATTTCTTAAAAAGGAAAACCTTATGCTTCTTACATCACAAGAAAGTCTCTTAAAAGAAAATGAAGAATTGATGATGAAAGAAAAGGTTCAATCATCTCCAATGCCTACCTGTAATTGTGATGAAAATGAAGCAAAGGTCAAATACTTGACCGAGACTTGACCAAGAATTGCAGTGAAGCTGCTGCTTCGTTTTTGTCAGAGAGGGCTGTACTCTGACGGTGATAGGTTCCATCCTGACTTGAAGAGGGATTGTAAGGTTGCATCTCGACCAGAAGAGAGATTGTAAAATTTTTTAAGCTTCAACTATGAAGAAGCTTGTACGATTTCGAATATTAGTGGAACCTCTTGCGGTTTCCAGAGGTGAGGAGTAGGCTGGAGATTGCCGAACCTCATTAACAACTGAGCTTGCAATTCCTTTTCTCTCTTCTATCTTTTAGATTATCATCATATTAGATTTCTATACTATCTGTTAGCTGTATTTCCCTTTGATTTTCAAATCCACATTAAAAGGGAAAACAAGTTCTAAATCTGCCATTGACCATATTCACCTCCCCCTCTAGGGTCCATATCTGGGCAACAAACCCTAGTCAAACCCTAGGCCAAATCCTAGTCAAGCCTTAGTTAAACCCTAGGTCAAACCTAAGCAAACCCTAGGTTGAACCCTAGTCAAACCTTAATCAAACCTAAGCAAACCGTAGGCAAACCTTAGTTATGCCCTAGTCAAGCCTTAGTGAAACCTAAGAAAACCCTAGTCAAACCCTAGGTCAAACTCCAATCAAACCCTAGGTCAAACTTAAGAAAATCCTAGGTCTAACCCTAGTCAACCTTGGTCAAACCCTAGGCCTAACCTTAGGTTAACCTTAGGTCAAAACCCGTAGCGCCCAAGGCCCATTTCTAGGCCTAGGAACCCGAAAACCATGATTAGACCATCCCATGGGCCTAAGCATAGGCCCACAAGCCTTAGAGGGATGTTGGTGTGGGACCCATGGACAAAATTTGAAAATTCAGGGAATGGCGGTAATAACATTACAGCCATTTCTAGTTTTGGCCAAAGCTACAGTAACTCAAGCCAATAGTGACTGGGTTGAGTCTGTTTTAATAAAAATCAAGTAATGGCAGTAATGTTATTACCGTCATTCTGTATTTGGCCTAAACTAGGAATGGTGGTATTAGAATTATCGCCATTCCTGGTGTTTGCTTCAAAACTTGTCTAGGACCCCCTGGACTCTCCCAGCTCCACTTCCCTTGGGTCCTCTACCCTCTTTTCTAATCCCTAAACTACCCTAGGTGCTCCTTAGCCTATAAATAATCCCCACCCTCAAGCCTTCAAGTTATTCTAAAAATCCAAGGAAAAACCCAGTTGAAGCTCTACAAAAACCAAAACCCAGCCCTCCTCTTCCAATCCTCCACCGTGAGGGGAAATTCTAGAGTATCCAGGAGCTGTCCCAAGCCACTCCCAGTGTTCCACCACCGTGCACCACTGCCTCCACCACCATGGAATTCAAATCCGCAGGGTAGGACCACCCCTACCCCTTTTATTTTCTATAACAGCATTGTAAGCCTTTGGTCCTATTCTAGGGGCCTTTCCCATTCTATTTTGGTACTTTCTACCCAGGGACAGAGGACCCCTTGCCTCTTCATAGGCATAGGGACCCTCTTGAGGGATCAAGGTTCGGCCACAAGGACCCCTACCGTGCATGGTATCCTCCTGTAATTTCTGGGGGACCCTCAGTCTATGAGGGAGCTCCTAGAAGCAGCCTGGTTCAGTCTCAGGGGAGAAAATTTTGTTTTCTGGAAAAACTCCAAAATGACGGTAAACACAGTACCGCCATTTTGGACCCTTCCTATTACAGTAGCCCTAGCCCACTACGGGTTGAGACCTGGTTCATTCCAGGGCCTAGAGTTGGTCCCTAGGACCTCCCTCTTCCTACCCTAGTCCTTTTAATCTAACCCTAGTTGCTTAACCATGGCTAAAATTCCCCCAAATGGAAACTGTCTAGAATGGCAGTAAACAGACTACCGTTATTCTGGGTTTTCTAGTGCAGGGCAAAGATGGCCATTGTGGGCCCATCTCAGACCATGTCTAGGGCCTACAATAGACCTAAGACACCTAGGGGAGTCCCCTAGCTAGCCTTGATGGTCCAGGATCCCATGGTTTCACCCCTGACCATCCCCCAGACCTATAAAGCCATTCTTAGGAAAAACTGAGAATGGCGGTAGACAATCTACCGCCATTCCAATTCTGTGAAGAATTAGAATTGGTGGTAAAAACTCTACCGCCAATCCCAGTATTCTATAAGTGGGCTTTGCACAGGGCGTAGATCAGGTAGGAGGCCACTCTAGGCCCTGCCATGTGATCTGGGCCCACTCTGACCAGACTAGACCCTTTAATTGGGGTTAACTCAACCCCAGTTTTTAACCATGGTTAAACTTCTTTAACCCTTGGAAATTTTGAGAAAATCCCAAAAACATACAAAAAATGCAAAAAGACCAAAACCCTTAACCTTAGACTTTTAACCATGGTTAGCAACCCTAACCATAGTTCACTCTCTCTTTAACTCCAGTTAAATCCCTTTTGGCCTACTGGTCTTAATCTCTTAGCATACTGGGCTTACCTTGGCCTACTAGGCCCAACGTTGGCCTATCGGACCTAATCCTTAGTCTACCGGATTAACCCTTTGCCTACACTACAAAAATAATGGCCTACCGCGGCGGATTTTTTGCGGCAGTATTATAATACCGCCGTTCATGACTATTTTTGGAACAAAATTCATGACGGGTAATTATTACCCGCCATAGTATGTGATATGTTGCGGCGGTGTTGCTCATAACCATCGTGGAAGGTTTTCCCTCCTACCTTTTGGTTTCCCGCCCTAGCAACATGGCGTGGCAGTTTTAAAAATAACTGCGGTTATATGTATATATATTATGGCGGTACTTTAAAACCGTCGTAATATTAATTAATATTAACCCCGATGATTTCTTCTTTCTTCCTCCCCTTCACTTCTGCTCTCTGCTCTCTCCTACTCTCTTTGCTCTCTCCGGCCACTCCACGATCGCCGACCACCTGAAATCTGGCAAGTCCACGTTCTCCGACGACCACCGCAACTCTACGATCTCCCTCATCTGCCACCTCTGGCAACTCCACGACCGCCGACCACCTTAGACATTCTGCCACCTGCTCCACCTTCGGCAACTCCACGATCTCCATCTCCATGCTCAGGTAATCAGTCTCTCTATGCATGCAAACGATTTTTTTAGTGTTTAGGTTTCTCTCTTAACTCTATCTCTCTTAACCTTCTCTCTCTTAACTCCAGCCAACTTCGGTAGCTCTATGGCATTCTCTGTTAACTCCAGCCACCGTAGACCCCCTTCTCCTCCCCGACAACAGTAGGTAAGTCCCATTTATTTTAAATAAATTAATTTTAGTTTCACTCTCTCTATGTATCGATACTGTTATAATTTTAGTTTCACTCTCTCTATGCATTGATAGGTTAATTTTAGGTCTCATTAATTAGCCACAGCAAGCTTGTATAATTAGTTTAATTTTTATAATTTTTTTACTTTTTAATTTAATTAGGTTAATGAAGTATGTTTTTTATGCTTAATCTTTGGATAAATTAGATGATTTTTAATTTCATATTTTTAGATTAATTTTTGTAATTAAATTTTGTTATAGGTAATTTTTTTAAGACCAAATAAATTATGAGAAATCATATAACTCATTTATGGATTGTTAAAGAGGTCCTATTTGAAAATGGTGGTTTTTACTATTTTTGAAGTTGTGAATTAGTGTAGGGTAGTTAATTTTAGGTTAATTATAATTTCTTAATTTTAGTTCTAGGGAAAAAATAACCTTAGGTTGGTTATGTTTAACCGCAATTAAAGAGGGCTCTACAAGCCACCATGTATCACTTTTAAGACCCATTAACTATGGTTAAAACTCACTCAGCCCTAGGATTCATCCATCAAACCTTGGTGTTTAGAAAAAAAACCTTAAGTTGTTTATGCTTAACCACAATTAAAGGGTGTTCTACAAGCCGTCACGTGTCCCCTTTAAGATCTACTTAATTGTGCTTCAAATTCACTCATCCCTAGGATTAATCCATCTACACTTGCTTTTAAGAGAATAATAAAAATATTAACCTTAGATTAATTATGTTTAACCATAGTTAAAGGATCTCTAAAAATCGCCATGTGTCCCTTGTAATACCCACTAACTATGGTTAAGATTCACTTACCCCTAGAGTTCATCTACTCTAACATTGGTTTTTATAAATATATATATATATACTTGATTTTCGGAATATATATTAACCTTAAGTTGATATTATTAAACTTGGTTAGAACCAATAATCATTTATTTCATTGAATTAACTAACCTGGTGTTGAAAAAGGGTAATTTAGATATTTAATATGTTTAAATGATGATATCATCAAAATTATTACTTACAAAATATACTTATTAACTTATTTAAGATGAGGAAAATGCTACATCTAGACTCACCCCATATGCCAAATGTTTTTTTATGCAAAATAATCACATCTTCACCGGTGGAGCGAAGGAATGTGCCTTCTCCCAATTTTATGGCCATGTGACCCCTTTTTAACTCTCTTTAATTGTGACTAAGATTCTCTAATCCTTTTGGGATATGCCACAAAAATGGGATATGCCCCATTTTCTCGCCATGTGACCTCTAGATTCTCTAATCCTTTTGGGATATGCCATAAAAATTTTGTTGTCTTTGCTAGAACATATACTAACCCCTAACCCTAGACTGTGAAAGAAAAATACTTAAACAATTTAGTATAAAAAATTATGAGTCCCGATCCTATCCAATTGTGATTGAATTTGGATAGTAACACTCACATAACCTTTTTAATTGTAGTTAAGAACTTTAAATCATTGGAGTTAATATTTTTTTTCTAAATTGTTTAAGGTTAGATTGTTGAACCTGTGGGTGTGATTGAACTCAGGGAAAGTTCAATTGTGATTGAATATGATCTCAACTCAATAAAAAAATTCAACAATCAGGGTCACCTACCCCCATTCCTAATCGTGAGATCAAATCATTGCCAATTGTGATTGGATTTGGGGAGAGTTTAAAAACACCCATCGGCCAACACGTGTCCCTTTTAACCCAAATCAATCATGGTTTTGATTAACTAACCATTAGGGTTCAATAATATCAACTTAAAGTTAATATATATTTCTAAAATCAAGAATATATATTTTTTTTCTAAAAACCAATGTTAGATAGATGAACTCTAGGGGTGAGTGAATCTTAACCATAGTTAGTGGGTATTAAAAGGGACACATGCAGATTTATAGAGATCCTTTAACTGTGGTTAAGCATAATTAACCTAAGGTTAATATGTTTAATTTTTTCTTAAAAGCAAGGTTAGATGGATTAAACCTAGGGGCGAGTGAATCTTAAGCACAATTAAGTAGGTGTTAAAGGGGACACGTGGCGGCTTGTAGAGCCCCCTTCAATTGTGGTTAAGCATAAACAACCAAAGGTTTTGTTTTTCTTCTAAAATTCAAGGATAAATGGATGAATCCTAGGGGTGAGTGAATTTTAACCACAGTTAGTGGGCGTTAAAGGGGACACATGGCAGCTTATAGAGCTCCCTTTAATTGTGGTTAAGCATAAGCAACCGAAGGTTTTTTTTCTAAAAACCAAGGTTTGATGGATGAACCCTAGGGGTGAGTGAGTTTTAACCATAGTTAGTGGGTGTTAAAAGGGACACATGGTTGCTTATAGAGATCCTTTAACTGGTGTTAAACATAATTAACCTAATTTTCTCATTTATCATTATATTTTCTTATAACCAATGTTAGATTATTTAATTCTAGGGATAAGTGAATCTTAACCACAATTAGTGGGTGTTAAAAGGGACACATGACGGCTTGTAGAGCCCTCTTTAATTCCCCTTTAAGGATTGAGGTCTTTTGTCAAAGCAACCACATATCCCCTTTAATTTTTAGATTTAAAAAATAAATAAATCGTAGGGTTAAGAGTGACTCAACACTAGGATTTATCCATCTAACCTTGCCCAAGTAATGAGATTTCTTAATCCAATATTTTATCTATGGTATATATGCTCAGTAAGATTTGTAGTTCAATTGTATGTATCTTGTGCTTACTTAATTGTTAACATCCTTGTTCCTATTCTGGTACACTTTGTATAGTGCATGCATGATTGAACTGTTAGACATGTAGGCCCACAAAGCCATTCCGGAATTGTATTTATCTATTTTTAATCAATAAATGCATATTTTTACATTCACACATTGTCTTCTACATTGGGTAATATATCAAAAGTATCTCATTGGATGAGACTACTTTGTCCCTTAGGTAACATTATAGGAAAACCATCCAATTAGTTGATAACTGATTGCCAAGGAGATATGGTTTTTCCGGTTCCTTGTAGACCTAAAATTATTCTAGGTTAATCAGGATGCATCTGGACAATGTATTCCTAATAACTTACACATTGTTAGTTCCATATGATGGAGTGATGAATCTCAATCACTGAGAGAAGGGTCTCTTGACTAAGATGTAGATATAAGTAAGAAGTACTTATATTGCAACTGGATCGCTCAGTGGATACCCTTAGAAATATACTGTCTTTATATTTAGGATAGTCCATTTGACAGATTGTCCTTAACCTGAGAGGTCGACATCTTCTCTAGTATTTGCCTCTGTAGCTTTGATGTAGTCAATCATCAATGTCCAATACACCGGACTAAATACAGGCTCGTTGGGTTATGTACGCTGTACTGGAAGAAGTGTGTGTACGCTTGACAAGGATTCCACTACTCTTACAGAGTAAATAATATTGAGTTGATACTTGTCAAAACCGGACTTGAAAAACCCAGCGCTGGTATTTATCGATGAAATGGTTTTATCGAGGAATTTATTTTCTGTATAAAAGAAATGTAATTATTATTATTATTTTTTCTAAAGAATTTCTAAATTGTTTTACAAGTCCAAGTTTGACTAAAAGTATCAAAGAGAATGAGTTCTCAATATAAGCCAGGGATTAAAGACAGTATTAGATATTGTCCCGTAAGCTTATAACAATATTGGAAGTGGAGGGAATGATCTGTAAACAAATCTTGAGATAGAAATACCTGCAAGTAATTCTCTATTTTCTGGGGTTAATCACATTGTGTTAATGGACATTAATTGTGATTGGTGGAAGTCCAGGGATATAGATAAAATTCTATAATCTAATGAAGTATAGGAAAGGTGTTTCCTAGTAACAATACTTTAACCAAAAGGTTGAGTACTTGGTCCCATAACCGGAAATATGAGATCCCACACACAAGGACTTTCTTAAAGTATTTAATTTAATAATTTATTACATTAATTAATTTCTCTAAAAAATCACTATATGGTATAGTGAAGCTCTAAAATGTTGAATCACATTAAATGTGAAAAACCAAATGGGTAGGACCCATTGGGGAATTTGATAGAAGATAAAATAAGAGACCAAAATGGGTTTGGAACCCATGGGGGCGTGTGGAGTGGGGCCCACCTAGGGTGGGACGCCCACTTCAAGGAGGATAATATTATTGTTTAATTTTTTAATTAGTTTCTAATTAATAACTCCTTATGAGATAAGGTTGGTTAGTTAGTTACTAATTAAAGATTCCCTAATTGTTAGGGATTCCATTAGTGAAATTTATCCAGATCAATGATCTCTAAGACCTAGAGGGGGGGTGAATAGGTCTATCTAATAATTTCTAACCAATTTTAATTTTTCAATTAATATGTTTAAAAATCAATGATTAACTCAATCAGACAATCCACACAAATCAAACACAGAAGATTTTTACGTGGAAAACCCTAACGGGAAAAAACCACGGGACCTTGTCCAGCAATAAACTTCACTATGAAAAGATATCAAGTACAAGATAAGACCTTACCAAAACAGAAACTATGTTCCTAGGTATAGACTCTTACTCTTGATTTCCACGAACCAGCAGGTTCGATCTCCGCCTTAGCAGCTTCGGTTCCACACCGACCAAATCTTTTCAAGCAACTTCAAATCCACGATCACACACGATCGATCTCCTTCCACGAAGGCTCCGGATCAAACACCGGACACACACACAAGGTGTAGGGTTGTGAATCAATTTAGTAAATTTCAAACCCTAGAGGGATCTCATACAGATCTGAGATCACACAATGCAAGATCAAAGATTTTAATCTATACTTGCATTCTCTAGGATCTAAGAAAGAGGAGGGATCACAAAGATCTAATAAAAACAATTAGAAAAACCCTAGAAGAGTTTCTCAGACCTCTACTCTTTCAAAAATTATCAAAGACACGAATTAGGTCTCTCAAAAGTTGTTTATATAGGGTTAAAAAAAGAATCCAGAAAAAGAAAAATTCTTTTTACGGGGACCGATCGATCGGTGCTCACAACCGATCGCTCGGTTCACAACCGATCGATCGGTTCTAATGACCGATCGCTCGGTCTTAAAACATCTCTCTGGAAATTTTCCCCATACAAATATTTAGTCCAGTCGATAGCCACCGATCGCTCGGTAGGCCACCGATCGATCGGTCGCAATACCGAGCGATCGGTTGAGACAGAATTTTTGCCAAAATTAATTCATTTTATTTTTATTTGATTCAACTAAGATCAAATAACTTTGGTAGGCTTAAATCTATCCTCCTAGGTATTTTTAGAGTTATCTAAGTCAAATCAAACCTAGGTAGGGGTCTCTAAGTCCATTACCTGTCTAGATCCGGAGTAGAACCTTTTTCTTCTCTTTCTTCTATCTTCTTTAAGCTTTAGCTCTTCTCTTCTTTTTTGACAAGTTGAACATGACTCGAGGACTCGACTCAACTGACCTATCTAATGATCACGGAATTTGCCAACACCTATTTAGGGATTTACAATCTCCCCCTTTGGCAATTCCGGGACAAAACAAAACTAATTCATATACTAGGTTCAAATTTTCCCAATTGATTCAAAAATGGAAAATTGACCTTTACATGACTCAAAAATAATTACATGACTGTTGACATGTTAACTTGTCATGATTTACCAAACTTAGAACCTGTTTGCCTGCACATGCTAAATCAAAAACCTGTGAAGCATGGGAAATAACATATAGGATGAAAATATGTATAACCATTCAAAACCATTCACAATCCATAACAGGTTAGTATTCCAAAAGAACCATTCATCATCCATAACACAATCTATAACCATTCATCATCCATAACTCATCCATAACTCATCCATAACATATTCTCCCCCTTTTTGGCTCGAAATGCCAAAGGTGGATTAGAAAAGAAAATCATAAACCATTGAAAGGAGATGAGATAGAAAGTAAGGAGTATAAACCATTCAAATATATATATCCATAACAAGTCAATAATAACCAAGAAGGTTTGTACTAAGTACAACCAATTCAAAATACATCAAAATGGTAAACAAAGTCTGTCACTCGACTAAAAAACAACTTCTATCACGAACCATCACTCTTGCTCATCATCAGAAGTGAGCTGTGACTCATAGTAAGTTCGAAAATCTCGAACATCTCTCTGTACTCCAAGCACTGCTGCATCGAGAGATCCAAGTCGACCACGAACCTCTGTAGTAAACTCCTCGTATGAAGAAATATGAGTCCGGAGATCCATCTGCATCTCTCTCATCATCCTCCCAAGATCGTCCATAGTGGTAGGAGGAGGACGAGATGACCCAGCACCAACTTCTGCTCCCTCCTCTGTATCTCGAACTGAGGCATGTGAAAAACTCTGAGCTAGGGTCTTTTTGGTGATTGGACCCTTAGGAACTCGAGTAGGAACACCAGGAGGAGCGATAACTCCTTGAGAACCAAGAAGTTTAGTGATGAGTGAACCAAATGGTAGGGCTCCAACTGCTGTATTAGTTTGATGGGCTTGGATCATCAAGTCAATGATGTGAGCGGCAAGATCAATATCACGCCCACGTAGAAGACTAAACAAAAATCTAGCTCTATCTTCCCTAAGGTCCGCAGTATGAACCTTTGGATGGATATTTGCACTCATAACAAGGTTTACTAGTCTAGCATCCTTAGTGAGTTTCGCTACTTCAATAAGAGACCCAACCCAAAACGAAGGAGTACCACTTAGAAAGGTAACTACATGTTCCATGGAGTCTTTATCCTCATCAGTTTTATAATTATAAGGATAATATGCATTTGGAACTCTAGGACATCCAAGGAATTTAGAAACCAAATCAGCATTTATGATAACAGATTGTTCTAATGCTCGAGATTTGAATGACCATTTTTTCTGGTTGATTTCAGAAAAATTAGAGTAAAATTCTCTAACTAACTGGACAGAAGCAGGACCGGATAAGGTAAGTATACCTTCCCATTGACGATCGGAAATCAGAGTAGGAAGATAATAATCACCAAAATCAGAAATATGTATGTCCCTTTCAACCATAACACCTTTCTTACTAAAATACTCACTATAGAGTTGAGCAGCAGTAGGACTGATAAACTGGGATAACTTACTAGACTGGGAAGATGAAGCTTTACCTTTATTTTTCCGAGTTTTATCAGCCAGAGATTTTTGACGATTCTCAATTGTAGAATCAATCATTCTACGAATTGGCCTGTCCCCTATGGAAATACCATGCCCTATTGGAGTGAAAGTAAAGGGCTCTAGGTTTTCCTCATCTTGAGGAGGATCCTCTTGGTTGTTGAGGACCAACCTTCGACGTTTGGGGATGCCAGACATGAGATATGCAAGAAGGATTAACGACAAAACGAACGCCATTGAAGAAAATGCAAGAAATGATGCCCTAGATGAGAAAATCAATCTAAAGCAAAGAAAATGCACAACTCTTACCTTTTAGATCCTTGGGAAACCTTTAGAGTAGAATGGAATGTTCGTAGGAAAGATTTGGAGGAGAGGAAACCGAGAGATCGCTCTGGAGATCGGAGAACAAGTGAACAAAAAAATAGAAATGAGGGTTTTATAACCCTGTTCACGAAAGACCGATCGATCGGTCTTTAGCACCGAGCGATCGGTGCTCTGAAAATTTTTCAAAAATTTTCACAGTTAAAACCTTTTCTCCCCCTCAACCAATGGAACATTTAAAATACATTTTCACCTCAAAATGACCAACTAATAAAAAAAATTTGCAATATGTGATTTCATCAAAATCATAGATAATAATCATCCAAGAATTGATATATCAAGTATAGGCATAAACAAGGATTATGAAAACATTAATTGATTTTCACCTGTGATTAAATATGGTATTTGCATCAAATTCACAATCAGAGTCAAGATACAATTAGAAGTAATGTGAGTATGAAATCAAAATTCATTACTTGACTCGTTGAATTGGTTTCCTTCCTTAATCTAGATTTTGACATTATATTTCAAATGGGACTCTAAAATTTTCAAAAACTAGTGTTAAAACCAATAATCATCCATATTTATCTGATGAGCAATTTTTACCCCATATTTGACTAATAAATTATTTCATTTCTTTTTCAGTCAAATTGTACTCATTATGTAAATTCTTTTTGGAGTACACATATATAGACACTAGCACACTGGTGACTTTCACTCAAGTGAGAAGGTAGCTCTTTCTAATGACAGTAGGGGCTTTCACACTAGCAATCCATATAGATACCTACTGTTTGTCTAGGTAGCCATTACTTACTGTTTGCATTCACTAGTAGCTATCACACAAACTCACAGGTAGTCCTCTCCATGTCAATAATTTTTATATCTAGGGGGCTCACCTTATGGAATTTTTATGACATTGGTTATACTAGATTTGATTAATCTAGGGAACCATATGGTATAATATCAGAACCTTTATTTAGGAACTAAAACCATCTAAATAATCAGTCAGAGTGCTTGGGCAAATTAGAACATCATTGTATGCTCAACTCTAACTGAGGTTAATTAGCATGACCAAATTCAATCACAAGATCGAACCAACAATTGAACTTTCCTATTTTATTCAATCCTATGATATATTTATCCTTGGATTATATAGTTAAATATGATTTCAAGGAAATAACATTAAGCTAAAAGATAGGATAAATAAGGTCATACAACCACATTATTTTTTGCAATATTTTTCAATTTTTTGAATGTTTTTGGATTTTTATTACTTAAAGAAAATAACAAAAAAATAGCTCTATGACTTAAATAGAACATGAAAAACACATAGGCTATAAAACAAGTACACCATTACTCAACTCCACACAAACCGATGGATTTCCTAAGGAGTTCAAACCTAAGGGAATCTAAAGGTTTTGTGAGAATGTCCGCATATTGATTCTCTGTTTGGACATACTCAATAGACACAACTTTTTGCTCAACAAGATCACGGATGAAGTGATGCCTAATGTCTATATGCTTTGTGCGAGAGTGTTGCACAGGATTTTTGGAGATATTGATTGCACTTGTGTTATCACAATACACAATCATAGTGCTTTGATCAATTCCATAATCCTTCAACATCTGTTTCATCCACAGAAGTTGGGTGCAACAACTACCAGCTGCTATATACTCAGCCTCGGCTGTAGACAAGGAAATGGAATTCTGCTTTTTGCTAAGCCAAGCAACCAAGCAGTTTCCAATATAGAAACACCCGCCGGAGGTGCTTTTCCTATCATCAGTATTTCCAGCCCAATCAGCATCAGAATACCCCACAACAATGACATTTGTATCGAAAGAATACCAGAGGCCTAAGGACAAAGTTCCACTCACATAGCGAATGATACGCTTGACAGCAACTAAGTGAGACTCTTTGGGATTTGCTTGATAACGGGCACATGCTCCAACACTAAAGGCTATGTCGGGTCTAGTAGCAGTTAGGTAGAGCAAACTACCAATCATGCTTCTATAATTAGTCTGATCGACATCCTTCCCTGAAGTATCTTTACTAAGTTTTATAGTAGTACTCATAGGAGTCCTAGCATGCTTAGCAAAACTCATTCCAAATTTCTTGGGTTCAAAAGATGAAGTATAGCAAATGTAGCTAACTTCATTTTCAATTTGTTTCCTCGTTCTCACTCCACTTTCAACATCACCAATAATATCAGTGGAGGTGTGAGGACTCATGACCCTAGGATGTGTAGGTTTTAATGGAGATGTTTGCTTATCAATAGGTGAAGTTGAAATAATTTCAACATCTTCATTTCCAGCACTTTCATCATCCTCACATTGCACATTTTCAACACCAGAGTCATCCATAATTACATTTATGGACTCCATAATTGTAGAGGTTCTCAAGTTATACACTCGATAAGCTCTACTGTTGGTGGAATACCCAAGAAATATCCCTTCATCACTCCGGGATTCAAATTTTCCCAGTTGCTCTCTATCCTTAAGGATATAGCATTTACTTCCGAATTCTCGAAAGTACTTTACACTAGGTTTCTTGTTATTCCACAACTCATATGGGGTTTTCCTTGTTCCAGGTCTTACAAAAACTCTATTAACTATATAGCAAGCAGTGTGAACTGCCTCAGCCCAGAAATGAGAAGCTAGATTGTTGCTATGAAGCATAACTCTAGCCATCTCTTGGAGAACCCTGTTCTTCCTCTCTACTACACCATTCTGCTGAGGTGTAATAGGTGCAGAAAATTCATGTTTGATACCAGACTCATCACAAAAGTCATTGTACTTAGAGTTTTCAAACTCCTTTCCATGATCACTTCGAATTCGAGTGATTGGGCATCTTTTCTCATTTTGAATTTTCAAGCAAATACTTTTGAAATTGTCAAAAGCATCGGATTTCTCTCTTATAAATGCCACCCAAGACATTCTAGAGAAATCATCAACCATGACTAGGATGTATCGCTTTCCACCTAGACTTTCAGTTCTTGTAGGACCCATAAGGTCCATATGAATTAATTCCAGTGGATATGAAGTAGCAATACTTGAAGTCTTCTTATGTGGGGTCCTAATTTGTTTACCAATTTGACATGGCCCACACACAGCAGTAGAAGGCTTTCCTAGTTTGGGAACACCTCTCACAAGCTCTTGCTTAGAGATTTTACATAGGTCTTTGAAGTTCATGTGACCTAGTCTTCGGTGCCACAAATCAACCTCCTCAATTCTAGTCTTATAACAGACATTTGAGGGAATAGTACTGGGAGTTAAGCCGTAGCAATTGTCAGTGGTTCTCAATCCTTCTAGAACACACTTACCTTTACCATTAATGACTAAGCATTTATTTTGGGTAAAGTGCACAGCATGATTATCATCACATAGTTGACTTATGCTAATTAAATTAGCTTTCAGTCCTTCAACAAACAAGGCATCTTTCAATTTAGGTATGCCTGGTGAATTGATGATACCCTTTCCTTTGACTAATGACTTGCTTCCATCACCAAAAGTAACAGTCCCATCAGGACAGTCCTCAAATTGAATAAATAAGGACTTGTTACCTGTCATATGCCGAGAACACCCACTATCGAAGTACCACATTTCTGTGTTTTGGGCTTTCAAGGCAGTATGAATGACAAAGCACTTAAGGTCTTCCTTTCTCACATACACAGTCTTTAAACTTTGTTTAGATCTTTGATCATTAATCTGTGTAGTAGAGATCTTTTTCCTTTTTGTCCTCCTTGACCTTTTTCTTTTTTGTTCAGTTCTAGTTTTGTGATAAGTCAAATTATTTCCTCTTGAATAATCATTTGGAATAAATTGACCAGTCCTTGTCCTAGAGATTTGAGCAATTCTGTTAACATCATCGCTCAACATTCTAGACTTTTCAGCTAGAACCTGAATCTGCCTTTGAAGAGTCCCTTGACTCAGATTTTGGTTCCATGAACCATTTTGGGGAGCTCTCCTAAATGCATTACAATTAGGTCGAATGTGACCTCTCACACCACAAAAGTGACATGTGGGTATGAATCTTGGTAGAGGAGGAAGATTTCTTCTAACTGGAATTTGATTCCTTAAAGCATTCACTCTAGGAGCTGTATTTCTCGGCTTTACAATATTTGTATAAGCCTTAGTACTTGATGTAGAAGGTAAATTTTCTTTGGGTTCAGAATGTATTGGCTCAAACACTGCACTAGCCATTGTTCCAACAGCTAAAGGACCAGTTGGTGTGTCAACATGTCCTATCCCAGATCTACTGGAATTTGATCCATACTTTCTGACTAATTCATCTAGGCAGCTGGTGTTACCAAACATTCTCACTTCTTTTTCAAGAGTATAGACCTTCTGAATCAAGTCAGTCTTGTCTTTAAGGGTAATTTGGTGTTCTTTTTCAAGAAATTTCACCTTATCAACAAGAGAGACTTTAAAAGTTTCCAGCTCCATTTGCAGAGTTTTTAACTCTTCAATTTCTTTCATGGAAGTGTCTCTTTCATCTTCTAATTTTCTGACCACATTAGTCAATGAGACATTCTCTTCCAAAAGACATTGAACTTTTATAACAAATGCTTCTTTTTCATTTTCCAACTGACTAACTAGTGCACTCTTCTCTTCTGCTACTAGTTTACAGATATCTCTTTCATTTTGAATGAATTTGAGTTTTTTGCTCAAAGAGATTTTTGTTTTAGTCAGTTTTAAACTTTCAGCATACAACTTATCATAAGTTGTTTTCAAATCTTCATCACTTTCAGAGTCAGTTTGACTCTTCTGTAAGTCATCACTTGACTCAGTATGAATACTTTCATCACTTCTATCCTTTTCATCAACCGCAGAGGTAGTCTCAAGAATCCCAGATAGGGAAACAGTGAAAGCCGTATGATTTCCAGTATCTTCACTTGAAGAGGAACTGTCCGATTCTTCATTCTCGGAATCACTGTCATCCCAACAGGCATTCATCACCTTGCCCTTACTCTTCTTCTTGTTAGGACAGTTAGGTGAAATATGACCGAAGCCATGGCATTCATAACATTGAACACCTTGGGATTTCTTGTCGCCACTTTTGGAATTTTTCTTGTTTTCCCAGGGCTTAGACTTTGACTTATCAAAAGATTTTCCTCCCTGTTTGGGATTAAACCTCTTTTTCGTTCTAAAAAATTTTCGAAATTTTTTAACGAAAAGAGCCATTTCTTCCTCATTCATTTCTCCATCACTGTCATCCTCATCCAAAGTTTCCTTGATGGTTTTCAAGGCTAAAGATTTATTCTTCTTGGATGGACGTAGATTGAGTTCATAGGTTTGGAGTGATCCAACCAATTCCTCAATCTTCAGAGAGTCAACATTTTTACTCTCTTCGATTGCAGTGACTTTGGGTTGAAATCTCTCTGGGAGAGATCTAAGGACTTTTCTAACTATTTTGGACTCAGATATTTTCTCACCTAAATTGAAACTAGCGTTGACAATGTCACTAAGTTTTGCATAGAATTCATCAAAAGTGTCATTGTCGTCCATGTTTAAATGTTCAAATTTGGTGGTTAACATTTGGAGTTTTGAGATTTTAACAGTGGTAGTACCCTCATGGGTAATTTCAAGAATGTCCCAAGCCTCCTTTGCTGTTTCACATGAAGAAATTCGTCTGAATTCCTCAGCAGTGACTGCAGTAAAGATAGCATTGAGACCTTTAGTGTTCCATCCACTTGAATCAAGCTCTTCTCTGGTCCATTCATCAGAATATTTGACGACAGTCAAATCACCTACAGTTTTTACGGGCGTAGTCCACCCATTCTGTATAGACATCCAAATTCTCTCGTCAATTGATTTGAGAAAGGCTCTCATTCTGGCTTTCCAGTATGCATAATTATTTCCATCAAAAAGTGGGGGACGAGAGACGGATCCTCCTTCTCTTAGAGTACTCATGATCACGGATAATACAGGATCACACTTAAGGGATTAGCCTTATCAGTGAACTAGCTCTGATACCAATTGAAATTTATCCAGATCAATGATCTCTAAGACCTAGAGGGGGGGTGAATAGGTCTATCTAATAATTTCTAACCAATTTTAATTTTTCAATTAATATGTTTAAAAATCAATGATTAACTCAATCAGACAATCCACACAAATCAAACACAGAAGATTTTTACGTGGAAAACCCTAACGGGAAAAAACCACGGGACCTTGTCCAGCAATAAACTTCACTATGAAAAGATATCAAGTACAAGATAAGACCTTACCAAAACAGAAACTATGTTCCTAGGTATAGACTCTTACTCTTGATTTCCACGAACCAGCAGGTTCGATCTCCGCCTTAGCAGCTTCGGTTCCACACCGACCAAATCTTTTCAAGCAACTTCAAATCCACGATCACACACGATCGATCTCCTTCCACGAAGGCTCCGGATCAAACACCGGACACACACACAAGGTGTAGGGTTGTGAATCAATTTAGTAAATTTCAAACCCTAGAGGGATCTCATACAGATCTGAGATCACACAATGCAAGATCAAAGATTTTAATCTATACTTGCATTCTCTAGGATCTAAGAAAGAGGAGGGATCACAAAGATCTAATAAAAACAATTAGAAAAACCCTAGAAGAGTTTCTCAGACCTCTACTCTTTCAAAAATTATCAAAGACACGAATTAGGTCTCTCAAAAGTTGTTTATATAGGGTTAAAAAAAGAATCCAGAAAAAGAAAAATTCTTTTTACGGGGACCGATCGATCGGTGCTCACAACCGATCGCTCGGTTCACAACCGATCGATCGGTTCTAATGACCGATCGCTCGGTCTTAAAACATCTCTCTGGAAATTTTCCCCATACAAATATTTAGTCCAGTCGATAGCCACCGATCGCTCGGTAGGCCACCGATCGATCGGTCGCAATACCGAGCGATCGGTTGAGACAGAATTTTTGCCAAAATTAATTCATTTTATTTTTATTTGATTCAACTAAGATCAAATAACTTTGGTAGGCTTAAATCTATCCTCCTAGGTATTTTTAGAGTTATCTAAGTCAAATCAAACCTAGGTAGGGGTCTCTAAGTCCATTACCTGTCTAGATCCGGAGTAGAACCTTTTTCTTCTCTTTCTTCTATCTTCTTTAAGCTTTAGCTCTTCTCTTCTTTTCTGACAAGTTGAACATGACTCGAGGACTCGACTCAACTGACCTATCTAATGATCACGGAATTTGCCAACACCTATTTAGGGATTTACAATTAGTTTGTTACTATTCATTAATTAGTTAGTTACTAATTAAAAAGATTCCTTATTGGATAAGGATTTGGTTAGTTAGTTACTAATGGATAAAATTAGTTTCTAGTTTGATTAATCCTAATTAATTAAAGGAGAAATCAAAAAGGAAACAAATGAGAAATCCTTATTGGATAAGGATTAGGAGACTTGGGTTACAAGCAACCCAAGTAAACTCCTATATATAGAGGTGTACGGTCACTTTAGTGGACACAAGAAAAATTTCCAGAATTTTCAAGATTTGGAAATCCCTCTCCTCCCTCATTATCTCTCATGCCCAAGCCTCCCTTCTCCCTAAGGTGTACGGTCACACCTTCTCCCCTTTTATTCTTCCTTTTGTTTTCTAGTTTGAAAATAAAGAAGAGGAATTTCAAGGTTCTTGAAGATCAAGATTAGATCTTTTATTCAAGATTCCTAGAGCTGGATTTTGGAAGGGCCATTAGCTTCCATTAGAGAAAGCTTTAAAGAAAAAGAAGGTCCGTGTGGATTGTGAAGGAGACTTGGCATTTGTGAAATTTTGCCGGTATCGCTATTATCGTGAATTTGACTTAACAATTTCAAAGTCGCAAAGGTATTGTGATTTTTACTCTCATTGAATAAAATCAATTAGAATCTTAGTCAGATCTTGGGATTCGATGTATACCCCCCAAGAACTATTTTTCTAAAATTAAAAAGAGGCATACTTTCATGAACCTCATGATTTATGTTAACTGTTTAGGTGGTTATATAATATTTCCTTCTGATCTCTATGTTATATGTCAATGTTGGAGCAGATAATGTACATATTACCCTTTGAAGGACATTATCAGTGACTAAATGGAAATTTAAGTTAATAGGTTCATACTCATCCATGCATGTGTGACAAGTGCATTTCTTGTATCACCTATTTGGAGGGATTAGTTGTAAACTATGTCATTTAGTTCTCTTGTGGGGCTAAATGCAGGTTAACAACATTTCGGTTTTGTTTGTGATACAGTGTATTTGTCTGTATATGATTCTTGAATTGTCCGGTTGGACAGTTTGGGAATGCATAATTTCTAGTATATTCAATTGCTCATTGTTTGTCTAGATTGAGGCAAATTTTGGCAGTTGTTTCTCTTGTTCTCTGGGTACATATTTAGACTATGTGGCATGCTTGTCCCCAGTCTAAGTCATGTCCTTCGAATTATAGAGAAATGTTGCCGAAATTTCCTTGAAATGGAACAAACCACTTGAGCAAGTGAATATTGGAGATTATGCATTCCTAAATGGGATAGGAACACCCCGCCCATTAGAAGAGAAGTTGAAAATGATAGGAAGCATGCCTGCATACATATTGTGTAGATAGGGAAGTCATTTTATAGTTGTTTTATTGCAATTGACTGATGTGATCAACGTTTCCTATTTCTTAGAATAGCTAACGAAGCAGGACTTAGAAATCTCATCTCATCCCTCATGGATACGAGTTGGATTGGAAAGTCAAGGTACTATTTGTCATAAGTTTTGACGAAACCCGGAATGATAAAATATGACCATCTAAGCATATGATATTTTTTTGGTTACATAGGGTTTCAAAGAAATACATAGAAGGTGTGAAGAAGTTTATAGAGTTTGCATTAGCTCGTGGAGTGACTCATAACAATGGCGGTATAAAGTGTCCATGTCCTAAATACAACAATGTCCTTTATCAAGAGAGAGGTACAGCGTACAACCATATGGTACCAAATCGAGATGAAACCGGTGCCAGTAGTCGGGATCCCACTCCTGAGGCGGATAAATTTTTCCAATTGGTAAGGGATGCGGGACAGGCTTTGCATCCAGAATGCCTGAATCACACAAAGTTTTCTGTCATCATAAGATTATATCACATTAAGTGTCTTAGTGGATGGAGCAACAAATCATTCACCTTGTTGCTTGAGTTGTTGAGGGAGATACTCCCCGAAGGATCAACACTACCGGATACGTACTTTCAGACAAAAAAAGTGATGTCTGACTTGGGGCTTAACTATGAAAAAATCAATGCTTGCCCCAATGATTGCATATTTTACTGGAAAGACACTGTTAACAAGCAAACATGTGACATCTGTGGTGAATCAAGATGGAAGATAGGGGATGATCAGTCGGGAGGCAAGAAAAAGAAGACTCCTACGAAGATTTTACATCACTTTTCGTTGAAACCCAGGTTACAAAGATTGTTTATGTCGTCCAAGACTGCTTCTGAAATGAGATGGCATGATGAGGATCGAACTAAGGATGGGAGGTTAAGGCATCCTGTAGACTCATCGGCCTCGGCAAATTTGGACAACAACTACCCTTTTTTCGCTTCAGATGCTCAAAATGTGAGACTTGGGTTGGTGACTGATGGCTTCAATCTGTTTGGGATGATGAGTATTGCTCACAGCACATGCCTGTGGTTCATATCCCATACAACTTATCAACGTGGATGTGCATGAAGCAGCTGAACTTCATTCCATCCTTGCTTATTCTTGGTCCCTCTGAGCCTGGAAATGTCATTGATGTCTACATGATGCCTCTAGTCAAAGAGTTGAAGGACTTGCAGGAGAATGGTTTGCCAACTTATAATGCATCAAAAAAGGAGACATTTGTAATGTGTGTAGCATTGATCTAGACTATTAGCGACTTCCTAGGGTATGCTATGTTATCTGGTTGGAGTACGGAAGGAAAGTTTGCATGCTCATCATGCCATAAGGACACTTGCAGTCGGCACTTTTCTAATAGCAGGAGACAATGTTATATGGGGCACCGTTGTTTCCTAAAGGCAGATCATAGGTTTCGGAGGGACAAACACTCTTTTGATGGTATTGTAGAGTTAAACACTGCTCCAACTACAATGTCTGGGTCCGATGTGTATCATTAATTGGAAGGGATTGCTTTCTGCCTTGGGAAGCAGACAGGGGAAAAAGGACGAAGGCAGGCTACCCAGGATATCATGCCGTATAACTGGAAGAAGCTGAGTATATTCTTTGAGTTGCCATATTGGGAGCACAATTTGTTGAGGCAGAACCTTGATGTAATGCATATTGAGAAAAATATATACGACAATGTGCTTGAAAATTTGTTGGGTTTGGATGGAAAAATGAAAGATAGCTTAAAAGCTCTATAGAACCCCGGAACCGAGTTCACTAGGATGTGAATAGTGTTCTGAATAGTGCTATGAATAGTGCTGTGAATAGTGCTTTTCCAGGTCAAAACCCTTAATGGGATGATGGCTTCATGTTTTAAAATGAAAGAAGGTTTCAAATGAATAAAAATATGTGTGAAACTTGTTTAGGGTATTTGGTATAAATGAAACAAGAGGATACAATACTCTTAAGTGTCGCAAAGAGAGATTTTTGGAAATTCCCTCAACTTAAGAGAACTCTAGTTTTCTCATCTAAAATCAGAATCGAGTGATTCTTGAGCCATTAGAAAGATATTGAGATCCTCTTTGAGGTTCATGTTTATCATATTTCCTGATTTTAAGTCAAAGCTCAGTGAAAAGGGGTTTTAGGCAATTTGTCTGCTGAAATTCTTGACCAGTACCTTTAGGACCATTTTGAAATATGAAGACAGACTAATTAGGCTTTGTACAAAACATGAAAGTTGTTACCCCTTGAATGTAGAATCCAATGCGAGTTGAATCGTCAAAATTCGATCACCGAGTCAAAAGTTATGGGCCAAATACCATAGCTGGAAAATGAATGGATGAACAGTAGAAGGATCTATCTAGTTTGGGGAGGATAGATCCTTCAATCCTATACACTGATGGATCTATCCATCCCCACGACTGATAGATCGGCCAAGCCCAATTTTGTATGGGTTCTTTTGGCAGCAAGGGTTTTTTTGAAGGATCTATCCGTGCTCATGACGGATAGATCCTTGGTGCATGATTTTGCCTTGGAACAGACCCTTTGGGATATTTTAAGGGTCTAAGGGTCATTGGCCTCACTCTCTTGGCCAATTTAAGCACCCATTTCGTGGGTAAGGGTTTACACAACCCTTGAAGAAGGTTTTGAGAGAAAGGAGAGAGAAGTTAGGGTTTGTGAGTAGGGTTTTACTACTGATGGTTGTCAAGGCTTAGAGTGAAGCTTGTTTAGCTTCTTGAGGTGCGATCTTCAATTCCTCAAGCTTTCCCAAGTTGGAATGGATTCCATAAGCTTGCCAAAAGCTTTCTCTCACTTCTACGGAGTATTCTCAAGTGATTGAACCGTAGGGAATAGGTTTTGTAAGGTAGAACAATCTACTAACTAGCTATGTTATGATTCATTCACGCTTTGTATTAGTAAACCATGCTTTTTGATGCAAATTGGTAGAAAGCTAAGCTTTAACTTTGTATGTATATACTATTAGCATGATTGAAATGAAATAGTAGGCATTGATGCATGTTTTTAAAGAGACTAAGGCATGTAGTCTTACATGCGTATACTATTGAAGGAAAGAAATGAAATTAGAAATTTTACTATACATAATGAGTCAACTTTGCTTACCTATTAACCACAATGAGGTATATTATCACCAAACTTTTATGATGAGTTTTGGATTAAGCATAAATATTGAAAGAATGGTTTTACCGTGAAGTAAGCTTAGAATTATGATCTTACAAAATAGGCTAAGTAGCCCATGTATATACTATGATCACTCCATGAATGAAATCCCATGACCTATTTCGATGTTTTCAAATACTCACTATGATTACTATGATGCTCACACTTACTCTAATGAATATGATTTCCAAGTTCACCATGAGGTATACAAGTATTCTATGCATTCCATGTTTACAAGTCTTGCATGATGATTTCAAGTCTCACACGATGTGGACAAATCTCGCATGATGATCACAAATCTCACACGATGTCCACAAGTCTCTCATGAGGTTCACAAGTCTCACACGATGTTCACAAGTCCCGCACGATGTTCACAAGTCTCGCATGATTCGATGATTCTCACAAGAACAGGATTTTATAACGTTCATAAGCAAGGTTTTGGTTAAAAGGAAATTCACAAGCTCACAAGTGTACAAGCTCACAAGTTTACAAGCTCACAAGCTCCTAAGCTCACAAGTTCACAAGTATTGGAATGAGAATAATGGGCTCTCACCACAAGCAGGGTGAGCATTATTCTCTGATTCCAAGTAAAGGTAACTGTATTGGAAGGAGGATAGTGGGCTCTCATCAAAAGCAGGGTGAACATTATCTTCTGATTCCAAGTAAAAGCAATTGTATTGGTAGGATGATAGTGGGCTCTCACCACAAGCAGGGTGGGCATTATCATTTGATTCCAAGTAAAAAGTATATGTATTGGAAGGATGAAAGTGGGCTCTTACCACAAGTAGGGTAAGCATTGTCATCTGTTTCTAAATGAAAAGCCATGTGTAAATCAAGTGTAAGAACTCATAAGTATTCTAAGAACTCACAAGAACTCTAAGATTGCATAAGTACTCTAAGAACTATAAGGAACTCATAAGATATCAAAAGACGTCAAGATTCAATGTATACAATTATTAATTCATTTCGGTTTCCACACTCTGATTTGGCATGTTACATGATGAACCGTACACTATATGATATGTAAATGTTTTATAGCATTGTTAGTTAGTAGTTTGTATACACTGAGTATTCCATGCTCAGCCATACTTTTATGTCGGCAGGTCTATTTGGCATTCGCAACCCAGAGCTACAGGTTGAAAAGGAATAAGTGGAAGAGGATCCTTCTTGGGGTCATCATGGGAAGATGGGGGTCTTGACAGGCGACCCTAGTATTACTGCTTTGAGTGATGAGAGGGAGAGATATGTATATTTTACTAAGTGGGTATGTCTACTTTGATTTGTCTCCCTTGTATGCAATACAGTTAAGATATTAAGAAATTTTTAGGTTCGCCTCTTAGCGTGCCTTGTATGCTTGTATAGGATGGTAAGTACATGTGCCTTATGTGTTATACAGGATGGTATGATACGGCAGTCCAAGCTAAAGTATCCCTAACTCCTAGGGGGTATTTTGGGTCGTGGCAGACTTGGTATCAGAGCTTAGGCATTAGTTCCCTTAGGAATAAGGCATGTGACTTAGAGTAATCTTACAGGTTGAGTAGTTCTCCTTCGAGTTGGAGTATGTTTTAGTGAGAGGTTGACACCGCAGCAAATTAGTATCAAGCCTAGGCATTAGAACAGTATGGGTAGGAGTGGTTCTTTGAGTTGAACTTAGAACTTAGATGAACTTTAAATTTTAGGTTTGATAAAACAACATAATGGGTATCAAGCAAGGGTATTAGGTCAGCGTAGAAAATGGTATTTCAAGTATAGACTACTTAATAGTCTTCATCTTAAATCGGTTGATACCTCAACCGACTTGATTCCTAGCTGTCGCGTCCCAAAATGCCCCCTAAGAGTTAAGGGATACTTTAGGTGTGACTATACATAACCTGGCAAACCATCCTGCAAAGAACAAGGTATAACATGCTCTAATGGAAATCTAACACAGAGTGCGGAAGCTAAAATATGGCGAAAGTACCACCAACTTTTTTTTTTCTTTTGTAAACTTAACAAGTATTCCAAGTTTATACAAAATATGACATGTAAAGGTGGACATGCCCACCTATCAAAATACAAAAGACAAAATACAACTCTATCTCGCACAATAGTCACCCCTGTGGGGCCAATGGTCTAAGTCTCTCGCCTCAGCCTGAGGCTTGACTACCAAATCCTCATAAGGGTCCTCCTCGCCGTAGTCCTCCTCTATCCAAGGACCCGGATCACAGATGTCGAGAGGGGTTCGTGTACCTACTGACATGAAAGTACGGCTGAGCATGGAATACTCAGCGAGTACAAACTTCTAACTAACAATGGTAATAACGAACAACATCATGTACAATTAATGGAAGGAGTACCGTTCATAATCATTTCTAACGACATTATACATAAACATTTTATCAAGTCATAATAGGAAACCAAAACATGTCTATGAATCATGCGGATCCTTTTTGAGTTGTCCTTTCAATATTTCATATGATCCAGAGGTTAGCACCCGCACAACCCTGGGCTACCAACCTCCTTGACCATCTGATACTATTGAGTTCTTTCTTATGAGCCAGGGGTTAGCACCTGCATTAATCCTGGGCTACCAACCCCCTTGACAAAACAATACATTTCTTTTGAGCCAGAGGTTAGCACCCGCATAATCCTGGGCTACCAACCTCCTTGACAATATCATTACGTTTCTTACGAACCAGAGGTTAGCACCGGCACAACCCTGGGCTACCAACCTCCTTGACAGTGCAACACTTTTGAGTCCTTTCTTATGAGCTAGGGGTTAGCACTTGCATAAATCCTAGGCTACCAACCCCCTTGACAATACAATACAGTTCTTATGAGCCAGAGGCTAGCACCCGCACATCTCTAGGCTACAAGTGTCGCGACCCAAAACCCACCCTAGGAGTTAGAGTGAATCGTGGACGACTAAATCATGACTTACATGACTTGCTTGATGAAATTTATCCAGATCAATGATCTCCAAGTACCTAGAGGGGGGGTGAATAGGTCTATCTAATAATTTCTAACCAATTTTATTTTTTCAATTAATATGTTTAGAAATCAATGAATAATTCAATCAGACAATCCACACAAATCAAACACAGAAGATTTTTACGTGGAAAACCCTAATGGGAAAAAACCACGGGACCTTGTCCAGCTATAAACTTCACTATGAAAAGATATCAAGTACAAGACAAGACCTTACCAAAACAGAAACGACGTTCCTAGGTATAGACTCTTACTCTTGATTTCCACGAACCAGTAGGTTCGATCTCCGCCTTAGCAGCTTCGGTTCCACACCGACCAAATCTTTTCAAGCGACTTCAAATCCACGATCACACATGATCGATCTCCTTCCACGAAGGCTCCAGATCAAACACCGGACACACACAAGGTGTAGGGTTGTGAATCAATTTAGTAAATTTTCAAACCCTAGAGGGATCTCATACAGATCTGAGATCACACAATGCAAGATCAAAGATTTAGATCTATACTTGCATTCTCTAGGATCTTAGAAAGAGGAGGGATCAACAAAGATCTAATAAAAGTAATAAGAAAAACCCTAGAAGAGTTTCTCAGACCTCTACTCTTTCAAAAATATCAAAGACACAAATTAGGTCTCTCAAAAGTTGTTTATATAGGGTTAAAAAAAGAATCCAGAAAAAGAAAAATTCTTTTTACGGGGACCGATCGATCGGTGCTCACTATCGATCGCTCGGTCCAAAACGGATCGATCGGTTCTAATGACCGATCGCTCGGTTCTAAATCACCTCTCTGGAAAATTTCCCCATACAAATATTTGGTCCAGTCGATAGTGAAATTTATCCAGATCAATGATCTCTAAGACCTAGAGGGGGGGTGAATAGGTCTATCTAATAATTTCTAACCAATTTTAATTTTTCAATTAATATGTTTAGAAATCAATGATTAATTCAATCAGACAATCCACACAAATCAAACACAGAAGATTTTTACGTGGAAAACCCTAACGGGAAAAAACCACGGGACCTTGTCCAGCAATAAACTTCACTATAAAAAGATATCAAGTACAAGACAAGACCTTACCAAAACAGAAACGACGTTCCTAGGTATAGACTCTTACTCTTGATTTCCACGAACCAGCAGGTTCGATCTCCGCCTTAGCAGCTTCGGTTCCACACCGACCAAATCTTTTCAAGCGACTTCAAATCCACGATCACACACGATCGATCTCCTTCCACGAAGGCTCCGGATCAAACACCGGACACACACAAGGTGTAGGGTTGTGAATCAATTTAGTAAATTTTCAAACCCTAGAGGGATCTCATACAGATCTGAGATCACACAATGCAAGATCAAAGATTTAGATCTATACTTGCATTCTCTAGGATCTTAGAAAGAGGAGGGATCAACAAAGATCTAATAAAAGCAATAAGAAAAACCCTAGAAGAGTTTCTCAGACCTCTACTCTTTCAAAAATATCAAAGACACGAATTAGGTCTCTCAAAAGTTGTTTATATAGGGTTAAAAAAAGAATCCAGAAAAAGAAAAATTCTTTTTACGGGGACCGATCGATAGGTGCTCACTACCGATCGCTCGGTCCAAAACGGATCGATCGGTTCTAATGACCGATCGCTCGGTTCTAAATCACCTCTCTGGAAAATTTCCCCATACAAATATTTGGTCCAGTCGATAGCCACCGATCGCTCGGTAGGCCACCGATCGATCGGTCTCAATACCGAGCGATCGGTTGAGACAGAATTTTTGCCAAAATCATTTTCATTTTATTTTTATTTGATTCAACTAAGATCAAATAACTTTGGTAGGCTTAAAACTATCCTCCTAGGTATTTTTAGGGTTATCTAAGTCAAATCCAACCTAGGTATGGTCTCTAAGTCCATTACCTGTCTAGATCCGGAGTAGAAGCTTTGTCCTTCACTTTCTTCAATCTTCTTTAAGCTTTAGCTCTTCTCTTCTGACAAGTTAAACATGACTCGACGACTCGACTCAACTGACCTATCTAATGATCACGGAATTTGCCAACACCTATTTAGGGATTTACAATCTCCCCCTTTGGCAATTCCGGGACAAAACAAGACTAATTCATATACTAGGTTCAAATTTTCCCAATTGATTCAAAAATAGAAAATTGACCTTTACATGACTCAAAAATAATTACATGACTTTTGACATGTTAACTTGTCATGATTTACCAAACTTAGAACCTGTTTGCCTGCACATGCTAAATCAAAAACCTGTGAAGCATGGGAAATAAAATATAGGATAAAAATGAACATATGTATAACCATTCACAACCAATGAACATATGTATAACCATTCACAATTCCACAATCCATAACAGGTTAGGTTAGCATTCCATAATACTGAACATATGTATAACCATTCACAACCAATGAACATATGTATAACCATTCACAATTCCACAATCCATAACAGGTTAGGTTAGCATTCCATAATACTATCAACACATTACATGAACATATTATCTTATCAACACATTATATACCAATCTCCCCCTTTTTGGCTCGAAATGCCAAAGGTGGAGTAGAAAAGTAATGCATAAACCATTGAAATGAGATGAGATAGTAAAATATGAGCTTAAACCATTCAAATGTATATATCCATAACAAGTCAATAATATCCAGAAATACAACCAAGACAAAATACATCAAAATGTCAAAATAAAAACTGGCACCCGACTAAGATAAACTTTCATCACGAACTATTACTCCTGCTCATCATCAGAAGTGAGCTGTGACTCATAGTAAGCGCGAAAATCTCGAACATTTCCCTGTACTCCTAGCACGGCTGCATCGAGAGATCCAAGTCTACCACGAACCTCTGTAGTAAACTCCTCGTATGATGAAAGATGAGTCCGGAGATCCATCTGCATCTCTCTCATCATCCTCCCAAGATCATCCAAAGTGGTCGGTGGACGACGAGATGACCCAACACCAACTTCTGCTCCCTCCTCTGTATCTCGAACTGAGGCATGTGAGAAACTCTGAGATAGGGTCTTTTTATTGATTGGACCCTTAGGTACTCGAGTAGGAGCGCCAGGAGGTGCAAATACCCCTTGTAAACCAAGAAGTTTAGTGATAAGAGATCCAAAGGGAAGGGCTCCAACTACAGTGTCAGATCGATGAGCTTGGATCATCAAATCGATAAAATGTGCTCCAAGATCAATATCATCCCTACGAAGAAGACTGAATAGAAATCGAGCTCTTTCTTCCCTAAGGTCTGCAGTATGAACCTTTGGGTGGATATTGGCACTCATGACTAGGTTTACAAGTCTTGCATCCCTAGTGAGTTTAGACACTTCAATGAGAGAACCAACCCAAAATGAAGGAGTGCCACTTAGAAAGGTAACAACTTGTTCCATGGTTTCTTTATCCTCATCAGTCTTATATCTATAAGGATAATAAGCATTTGGAACTCGAGGACAACCAAGAATAGCAGCAATTAAATCAGGATTTATTACCACAGATTTTTCTAAAGCTTTAGTTTTGAAAGACCAAGTTTTCAAGTTGATATCAGAAAAATTGGAATAAAATTCCTGAACCAACTGAATAGGAGCTGGACATGATAGATGGAGAATACCTTCCCATTTACGATCAGTAATGAGTTTAGGAAGATAATAATCAGCAAAGTCTGAAATTTGAATTCCACGCTCAACCATGATAGCCTTCTTGCTAAAATATTCACGGTAAAGTTGAGCAGCCGAAGGATTAATGAAAGAAGATGATAGACTGGCATGGGAAGATGAGGCTTTACCCTTGTTTTTACCAGTTTTATCAGCCAAAGCCTTTTGGCGATTCTCAGCAGTAGAATCAATGATTCTACGAATTGGTCTGTCCCCAATGGAAATACCATGCCCTATTGGAGTGAAAGTAGATGGCTCTAGGTTTTCCTCATCTCGAGGAGGATCCTCTTGGTTGTTGAGGACCAACCTCCGACGTTTGGGAACGCCAGACATGAGATAGGCAAGAAGGATTAACGACAAAACGAAAGCCATGGAAGAAAATGCAAGAAAACAATGCCCTAGACAAGAAAATCAATCTAAATCGAAGAAAATCCACAAATCTTACCTTTTAGATGCTTGGGAAACCTTTAGAATAGAAAGGAATGACCGTATGAAGGATTTGTAGGAGAAGGAACCGAGGGATCGCTCTGGAGGTCGGAGAACAAGTGAACAAAAAAAATAGAAATGAGGGTTTTATAACACTGTTCACGAAAGACCGATCGATCGGTCTTTAGCACCGAGCGATCGGTGGTCTGAAAATTTTTTAAAAAATTTTACAATTAAAACCTTTTCTCCCCCTTAACCAATGGAACATTGAAAATTCATTTTCACCTCAAAATGACCAATTGACCAAAAAATATGCAACATGTGATTTCATAAAAATCATAAATAATAATCACCCAAGAATTGATATATCAAGTATAGACATAAACAAGGATTATGTAAACATTAATTGATTTTCACCGGTGATTAAATATGGTATTTGCATCAAATTCATAATCAGAGTCAAGATACAATTAGAAGTAATGTGAGTATGAAATCAAAATTCATTACTTGACTCTTTGAATTGGTTTCTTTTCTTAATCTTGATTTTGACATTATATGTCAAATGGGACTCTAAAATTTTCAAAAACTAGATTTAAAACCAATAATCATCCATATTTATCTGATGAGCAATTTTTACCCCAAATTTGACTAACAAATTTATTTCATTTCTTTTTCAGTCAAATTGTACTCATTCTGAAAATTCTTTTTGGAGTACACATATATAGTTTTTAGTACACTGGTGACTTTCACTCAAGTGAGAAGGTAGCTCTTTCTAATGACAGTAGGGGCTTTCACACTAGCAATCCATATAGATACCTACTGTTTGTCTAGGTAGCCATTATTCACTGTTTGCATTCACTAGTAGCTATCACACAAACTCACAGGTAGTCCTTTCCATGTCAATAATTTTTATATCTAGGGGGCTCACCTTATGGAATTTTTTATGACATTGGTTATTCTAGATTTGATTAATCTAGGGAACCATATGGTATAATATCAGAACCTTTAAATAGGAACTAAAACCATTTAAAGAATCAGTCAGAGTGCATGTGCAAATTAGAACATCATTGTATGCTCAACTCTAATTGAGGTTAATTAGCATGACCAAATTCAATCACAAGATCGAACCAACAATTGATCTATCCTATATTATTCAATCCTATGAAATATTTATCCTTGGATTATATGGTTAAATATGATTTCAAGGAAATAACATTAAGCAAAAAGATAGGACAAATAAGGTCATACATACACATTATTTTTTTTTATTTTTTTATTTTTTTTGCAATATTTTTCAATTTTTCAATTTTTTTATTTTTTAATGTTTTTGGATTTTTATTACATAAAAAATATAGCTCTATGACATAAATAGAACATGAAGAACACATAGGCTATGAAACAAGTACACCATTACTCAACTCCACACAAACCGATGGATTTCCTAAGGAGTTCAAACCTAAGGGAATCTAAAGGTTTTGTGAGAATGTCCGCATATTGATTCTCTGTTTGGACATACTCAATAGACACAACTTTTTGCTCAACAAGATCACGGATGAAGTGATGCCTAATGTCTATATGCTTTGTGCGAGAGTGTTGTACGGGATTTTTGGAGATATTGATTGCACTTGTGTTATCACAATACACAATCATAGTGCTTTGATCAATCCCATAATCCTTCAACATCTGTTTCATCCACAGAAGTTGGGTGCAACAACTACCAGCTGCTATATACTCAGCCTCGGCTGTAGACAAGGAAATGGAATTCTGCTTTTTGCTAAGCCAAGCAACTAAGCAGTTTCCAATATAGAAACACCCGCCGGAGGTGCTCTTCCTATCATCAGTATTTCCAGCCCAATCAGCATCGGAATACCCCACGACAATGACATTGGTATCGAAAGAATACTAGAGTCCTAAGGACATAGTTCCACTCACATAGCGAATGATACGCTTGACAGCAACTAAGTGAGACTCTTTGGGATTTGCTTGATAACGGGCACATGCTCCAACACTAAAGGCTATGTCGGGTCTAGTAGCAGTTAGGTAGAGCAAACTACCAATCATGCTTCTATAATTAGTCTGATCGACATCCTTCCCTGAAGTATCTTTACTAAGCTTTATAGTAGTACTCATAGGAGTCCTAGCATGCTTAGCAGAACTCATTCCAAATTTCTTCACTAGATTTTTTGCATATTTGATTTGAGATACTGAGATCCCAGAATCCAATTGCTTGATCTGAAGACCAAGGAAGAAACTTAGCTCACCAACCATGCTCATTTCAAATTCATTTGTTCAGCAAATGAATGAGCATGTAAGTCTAATGTGGAACAAAATATTATGTCATCAACATATATCTGGGCGATGACAATATCACCTTTTACATTCTTTATGAAAAGGGTTCTGTCTACTCCCCCTCTCGAAAATCCGTTTTCCAAGAGATAAGTAGTCAGCCTCTCATACCAAGCTCTTGGAGCTTGCTTTAAACCATAGAGGGCTCTTTTTAGTCGATAAACTTGATCAAGGTGATGTGGATCTTCAAACCCTTTTGGTTGTTCCACATAGACTTCTTCATATAGAATGCCATTCAGAAAGGCACTCTTAACATCCATTTGAAAAAGTTTGAATTTCATATGGCAAGCCACAGCTAGAAGAATTCTTATTGATTCTAGCCTGGCTACAGGAGCAAAAGTTTCATCGAAGTCAATACCTTCAATTTGGGTGTATCCTTGTGCAACTAACCTAGCCTTATTTCTTATGATAGTACCTTTTTCATCAGATTTGTTCTTGAAAATCCATTTGGTACCTATCACATTTGTATTGTTAGGCCTAGGTACTAAATACCAAACATCATTCCTCGTAAACTGAATTAACTCTTCTTGCATTGCATTTATCCAATTATCATCTGCAAGAGCTTCAGTTACATTCTTGGGTTCAAAAGATGAAGTATAGCAAATGTAGCTAACTTTATTTTCAATTTGTTTCCTCGTTCTCACTCCACTTTCAACATCACCAATTATATCAGTGGGGGTGTGAGGACTCATGACCCTAGGATGTGTAGGTTTTGATGGAGATGTTTGCTTATCAATAGGTGGTGTTGAAATAATTTCAACATTTACATTTTCAGCACTTTCATCATCCTCACGTTGCACATTTTCAACACCGGAGTCATCCACAACTACATTTATGGACTCCATAATTGTAGAGGTTCTCAAGTTATACACTCGATAAGCTCTACTGTTGGTGGAATATCCAAGAAATATCCCTTCATCACTCCGGGATTCAAATTTTCCCAGTTGCTCTCTATCCTTAAGGATATAGCATTTACTTCCGAATTCTCGAAAGTACTTGACACTAGGTTTCTTGTTATTCCACAACTCATATGGGGTTTTCCTTGTTCCAGGTCTTACAAAAACTCTATTAACTATATAGCAAGCAGTGTTAACTACCTCAGCCCAGAAATGAGAAGCTAGATTGTTGCTATGAAGCATAACTCTAGCCATCTCTTGGAGAACCCTGTTCTTCCTCTCTACTACACCATTCTGCTGAGGTGTAATAGGTGCAGAAAATTCATGTTTGATACCCAACTCATCACAAAAGTCGTTGTACTTAGAGTTTTCAAACTCCTTTCCATGATCACTTCGAATTCGAGTGATTGGGCATCTTTTCTCATTTTGAATTTTCAGGCAAATACTTTTGAAATTGTCAAAAGCATCGGATTTCTCTCTTATAAATGCCACCCATGACATTCTTGAGAAATCATCAACCATGACTAGGATGTCTCGCTTTCCACCTAGACTTTCAGTTCTTGTAGGACCCATAAGGTCCATATGAATTAATTCCAGTGGATATGAAGTAGCAATACTTGAAGTCTTCTTATGTGGGGTTCTAATTTGTTTACCAATTTGGCATGGCCCACACACAGTAGTAGAAGGCTTTCCTAGTTTGGGAACACCTCTCACACCACAAAAATGACATGTGGGTATGAATCTTGGTAGAGGAGGAGGATTTCTTCTAACAGGAATTTGATTCCTTAAAGCATTCACTCTAGGAGCTGTATTTCTAGGCTTTACAAAATTTGTATAAGCCTTAGTACTTGATGTAGAAGGTAAATTTTCTTTAGGTTCAGAATGTATTGGCTCAAACACTGCACTAGCCATTGTACCAACAGCTAAAGGACCGGCTGGTGTGTCAACATGTCCTATTCCAGATCTACTCGAATTTGATCCATACTTTCTAACTAATTCATCTAGGCAGCTAGTGTTACCAAACATTCTTACTTCTTTTTCAAGAGTATAGACCTTCTGAATCAAGTTAGTCTTGTCTTTAAGGGTAATTTGGTATTCTTTTTCAAGAAATTTCACCTTATCAACAAGAGAAACTTTAAAAGTTTCCAGCTCCATTTGCAGAGTTCTTAACTCTTCAATTTCTTTCATGGAAGTGTCTCTTTCAACTTCTAATTTTCTGACCACATTATTCAATGAGACATTCTCTTCCAAAAGACATTGAACTTTTATAACAAATGCTTCTTTTTCATTTTCCAACTGACTAACTAGTGCACTCTTCTCTTCTGCTACTAGTTTACAGATATCTCTTTCATTTTGAATAAGTTTGAGTTTTTTGCTCAGAGAGATTTTTGTTTTAGTCAGTTTCAAACTTTCAGCATACAACTTATCATAAGTTGTTTTCAAATCTTCATCACTTTCAGAGTCAGTTTGACTCTTTTGTAAGTCATCACTAGACTCAGTATGAATACTCTCATGACTTCTATCCTTTTCATCAACCGCAGAGGTAGTCTCAAGTATCCCAGAAAGGGAAACAGTGAAAGCCGTATGATTTCCAGTATCTTCACTTGAAGATGAACTGTCAGATTCTTCATTCTCGGAATCACTGTCATCCCAACAGGCATTCATCACCTTGCCCTTACTCTTCTTCTTGTTAGGACAGTTAGGTGAAATATGACCGAAGCCATGGCATTCATAACATTGAACACCTTGGGATTTCTTGTTGCCACTCTTGGAATTTTTCTTGTTTTCCCAGGGCTTAGACTTTGACTTCTCAAAAGATTTTCCTCCCAGTTTGGGATTAAATCTCTTTTTCGTTCTAAAAAATTTTCGAAATTTTTTAACGAAAAGAGCCATTTCTTCCTCATTCATATCTTCATCACTGTCATCCTCATCCAAAGTTTCCTTGATGGTTTTCAAGGCTAAAGATTTATTCTTCTTGGATGGACGTAGATTGAGTTCATAGGTTTGGAGTGATCCAACCAATTCCTCAATCTTCAGAGAGTCAACATTTTTACTCTCTTCGATTGCAGTGACTTTGGGTTGAAATCTCTCTGGGAGAGATCTAAGGACTTTTCTAACTATTTTGGACTCAGATATTTTCTCACCTAAATTGAAACTAGCGTTGACAATGTCACTAAGTTTTGCATAGAATTCATCAAAAGTGTCATTGTCTTCCATGTTTAAATGTTCAAATTTGGTGGTTAACATTTGGAGTTTTGAGATTTTAACAGTGGTAGTACCCTCACGGGTAATTTCAAGAATGTCCCAAGCCTCCTTTGCTGTTTCACATGAAGAAATTCGTCTGAATTCCTCAGCAGTGACTACAGTAAAGATAGCATTGAGACCTTTAGTGTTCCATCCACTTGAATCAAGCTCTTCTCTGGTCCATTCATCAGAATATTTGACGACAGTCAAATCACCTACAGTTTTTATGGGCGTAGTCCACCCATTCTGTATAGACATCCAAATTCTCTCGTCAATAGATTTGAGAAAGGCTCTCATTCTAGCTTTCCAGTATGCATAATTATTTCTATCAAAAAGTGGTGGACGAGAGACGGATCCTCCTTCTCTTAGAGTACTCATGATCACGGATAATACAGGATCACACTTAAGGGATTAGCCTTATCAGTGAACAAGCTCTGATACCAATTGAAATTTATCCAGATCAATGATCTCTAAGACCTAGAGGGGGGGTGAATAGGTCTATCTAATAATTTCTAACCAATTTTAATTTTTCAATTAATATGTTTAGAAATCAATGATTAATTCAATCAGACAATCCACACAAATCAAACACAGAAGATTTTTACGTGGAAAACCCTAACGGGAAAAAACCACGGGACCTTGTCCAGCAATAAACTTCACTATAAAAAGATATCAAGTACAAGACAAGACCTTACCAAAACAGAAACGACGTTCCTAGGTATAGACTCTTACTCTTGATTTCCACGAACCAGCAGGTTCGATCTCCGCCTTAGCAGCTTCGGTTCCACACTGACCAAATCTTTTCAAGCGACTTCAAATCCACGATCACACACGATCGATCTCCTTCCACGAAGGCTCCGGATCAAACACCGGACACACACAAGGTGTAGGGTTGTGAATCAATTTAGTAAATTTTCAAACCCTAGAGGGATCTCATACAGATCTGAGATCACACAATGCAAGATCAAAGATTTAGATCTATACTTGCATTCTCTAGGATCTTAGAAAGAGGAGGGATCAACAAAGATCTAATAAAAGCAATAAGAAAAACCCTAGAAGAGTTTATCAGACCTCTACTCTTTCAAAAATATCAAAGACACGAATTAGGTCTCTCAAAAGTGTTTTATATAGGGTTAAAAAAAGAATCCAGAAAAAGAAAAATTCTTTTTACGGGGACCGATCGATCGGTGCTCACTACCGATCGCTCGGTCCAAAACGGATCGATCGGTTCTAATGACCGATCGCTCGGTTCTAAATCACCTCTCTGTAAAATTTCCCCATACAAATATTTGGTCTAGTCGATAGCCACCGATCGATCGGTCTCAATACCGAGCGATCGGTTGAGACAGAATTTTTGCCAAAATCATTTTCATTTTATTTTTATTTGATTCAACTAAGATCAAATAACTTTGGTAGGCTTAAAACTATCCTCCTAGGTATTTTTAGGGTTATCTAAGTCAAATCCAACCTAGGTAGGGTCTCTAAGTCCATTACCTGTCTAGATCCGGAGTAGAAGCTTTGTCCTTCACTTTCTTCAATCTTCGTTAAGCTTTAGCTCTTCTCTTCTGACAAGTTAAACATGACTCGATGACTCGACTCAACTGACCTATCTAATGATCACGGAATTTGCCAACACCTATTTAGGGATTTACAGATAGCCACCGATCGCTCGGTAGGCCACCGATCGATCAGTCTCAATACCGAGCGATCGGTTGAGACAGAATTTTTGCCAAAATCATTTTCATTTTATTTTTATTTGATTCAACTAAGATCAAATAACTTTGGTAGGCTTAAAACTATCCTCCTAGGTATTTTTAGGGTTATCTAAGTCAAATCCAACCTAGGTAGGGTCTCTAAGTCCATTACCTGTCTAGATCCGGAGTAGAAGCTTTGTCCTTCACTTTCTTCAATCTTCTTTAAGCTTTAGCTCTTCTCTTCTGACAAGTTAAACATGACTCGACGACTCGACTCAACTGACCTATCTAATGATCACGGAATTTGCCAACACCTATTTAGGGATTTACAGATAGCCACCAATCGCTCGGTAGGCCACCGATCGATCAGTCTCAATACCGAGCGATCGGTTGAGACAGAATTTTTGCCAAAATCATTTTCATTTTATTTTTATTTGATTCAACTAAGATCAAATAACTTTGGTAGGCTTAAAACTATCCTCCTAGGTATTTTTAGGGTTATCTAAGTCAAATCCAACCTAGGTAGGGTCTCTAAGTCCATTACCTGTCTAGATCCGGAGTAGAAGCTTTGTCCTTCACTTTCTTCAATCTTCTTTAAGCTTTAGCTCTTCTCTTCTGACAAGTTAAACATGACTCGACGACTCGACTCAACTGACCTATCTAATGATCACGGAATTTTCCAACACCTATTTAGGGATTTACAGATAGCCACCGATCGCTCGGTAGGCCACCGATCGATCGGTCTCAATACCGAGCGATCGGTTGAGACAGAATTTTTGCCAAAATCATTTTCATTTTATTTTTATTTGATTCAAGTAAGATCAAATAACTTTGGTAGGCTTAAAACTATCCTCCTAGGTATTTTTAGGGTTATCTAAGTCAAATCCAACCTAGGTAGGGTCTCTAAGTCCATTACCTGTCTAGATCCGGAGTAGAAGCTTTTTCCTTCACTTTCTTCAATCTTCCTTAAGCTTTAGCTCTTCTCTTCTGACAAGTTAAACATGACTCGACGACTCGACTCAACTGACCTATCTAATGATCACTGAATTTGCCAACACCTATTTAGGGATTTTCAATCTCCCCCTTTGGCAATTCCGGGACAAAACAAGACTAATTCATATACTAGGTTCAAATTTTCCCAATTGATCCAAAAATGGAAAATTGACCTTTACATGACTCAAAAATAATTACATGACTTTTGACATGTTAACTTGTCATGATTTACCAAACTTAGAACCTGTTTGCTTGCACATGCTAAATCAAAAACCTGTGAAGCATGGGAAATAAAATATAAGATAAAAATGAACATATGTATAATCATTCACAACCATTCACAATTCCACAATCCATAACAGGTTAGCATTTCCATAATACTATCAACACATTACATGAACATATTATCTTATCAACACATTATATACCAATCTCCCCCTTTTTGGCTCGAAATGCCAAAGGTGGAGTAGAAAAGTAATGCATAAACCATTGAAATGAGATGAGATAGAAAAATACCATTCAAATGTATATATCCATAACAAGTCAATAATATCCAGAAATACAACCAAGACAAAATACATCAAAATGTCAAATAAAGACTGGCACTCGACTAAGATAAACTTTCATCACGAACTATTACTCCTGCTCATCATCAGAAGTGAGCTGTGACTCATAGTAAGCGCGAAAATCTCGAACATCTCTCTGTACTCCTAGCACGGCTGCATCGAGAGATCCAAGTCTACCACGAACCTCTGTAGTAAACTCCTCGTATGATGAAATATGAGTCTGGAGATCCATCTGCATCTCTCTCATCATCCTCCCAAGATCATCCATAGTGGTCGGTGGAGGACGAGATGACCCAACACCAACTTCTGCTCCCTCCTCTGTATCTCGAACTGAGGCATGTGAGAAACTCTGAGATAGGGTCTTTTTATTGATTGGACCCTTAGGTACTCGAGTAGGAGCACCAGGAGGTGCAAATACCCCTTGTAAACCAAGAAGTTTAGTGATAAGAGATCCAAAGGGAAGGGCTCCAACTACAGTGTCAGATCGATGAGCTTGGATCATCAAATCGATAAAATGTGCTCCAAGATCAATATCATCCCCACGAAGAAGACTGAATAGAAAACGAGCTCTTTCTTCCCTAAGGTCTGCAGTATGAACCTTTGGGTGGATATTGGCACTCATGACTAGGTTTACAAGTCTTGCATCCCTAGTGAGTTTAGACACTTCAATGAGAGAACCAACCCAAAATGAAGGAGTGCCACTTAGAAAGGTAACAACTTGTTCCATGGTTTCTTTATCCTCATCAGTCTTATATCTATAAGGATAATAAGCATTTGGAACTCGAGGACAACCAAGAATAGCAGCAATTAAATCAGGATTTATTACCACAGATTTTTCTAAAGCTTTAGTTTTGAAAGACCAAGTTTTCAAGTTGATATCAGAAAAATTGGAATAAAATTCCTGAACCAACTGAATAGGAGCTGGACATGATAGATGGAGAATACTTTCCCATTTACGATCGGTAATGAGTTTAGGAAGATAATAATCATCAAAGTCTGAAATTTGAATTCCACGCTCAACCATGATAGCCTTCTTGCTAAAATATTCACGGTAAAGTTGAGCAGCCGAAGGATTAATGAAAGAAGATGATAGACTGGCATGGGAAGATGAGGCTTTACCCTTGTTTTTACCAGTTTTATCGGCCAAAGCCTTTTGGCGATTCTCAGCAGTAGAATCAATGATTCTATGAATTGGTCTGTCCCCAATGGAAATACCATGCCCTATTGGAGTGAAAGTAGATGGCTCTAGGTTTTCCTCATCTTGAGGAGGATCCTCTTGGTTGTTGAGGACCAACCTCCGACGTTTGGGAACGCCAGACATGAGATAGGCAAGAAGGATTAACAACAAAACGAAAGCCATGGAAGAAAATGCAAGAAAACGATGCCCTAGACGAGAAAATCAATCTAAATCGAAGAAAATCCACAAATCTTACCTTTTAGATGCTTGGGAAACCTTTAGAATAGAAAGGAATGACCGTATGAAAGATTTGTAGGAGAAGGAACCGAGGGATCGCTCTGGAGGTCGGAGAACAAGTGAACAAAAAAAATAGAAATGAGGGTTTATAACTCTGTTCACGAAAGACCGATCGATCGGTCTTTAGCACCGAGCGATCGGTGGTCTGAAAACTTTTCAAAAATTTTACATCTAAAACCTTTTCTCCCCCTCAACCAATGGAACATTTAAAATTCATTTTCACCTCAAAATGACCAACTGACCAAAAAAATATGCAACATGTGATTTCATAAAAATCATAAATAATAATCACCCAAGAATTGTTATATCAAGTATAGGTTTAAACAAGGATTATTTAAATATTTATTGATTTTCACCGGTGATTAAATATGGTATTTGCATCAAATTCACAATCAGAGTCAAGATACACTTAGGAGTAATGTGAGTATGAAATCAAAATTCATTACTTGACTCTTTAAATTGGTTTCCATCCTTAATCTAGATTTTGACATTATATTTCAAATGGGACTCTATAATTTTCAAAAACTAGTTTTAAAACCAATAATCATCCATATTTATATGATGAGCAATTTTTACCCCAAATTGTACTCATTGTGAAAATTCTTTTTGGAGTACACATATATAGTTATTAGAACACTGGTGACTTTCACTCAAGTGAGAAGGTAGCTCTTTCTAATGACAGTAGGGGCTTTCACACTAGCAATCCATATAGATACCTACTGTTTGTCTAGGTAGCCATTACTCACTGTTTGCATTCACTAGTAGCTATCACACAAACTCACAGGTAGTCCTCTCCATGTCAATAATATTTATAACTAGGGGGCTCACCTTATGGAATTTTTTATGACATTGGTTATTCTAGATTTGAGTAATCTAGGGAACCGTATGGTATAATATCAGAACCTTTAAATAGGAACAAAAACCAACTAAAGAATCAGTCAGAGTCCATGTGCAAATTAGAACATCTATGTATGCTCAACTCTAACTTAGGTTAATTAGCATGACCAAATTCAATCACAAGATCGAACCAACAATTTAACTATCCTATTTTATTCAATCCTATGAAATATTTAACCTTGGATTATATGGTTAAATATGACTTCAAGGAAATAACATTAAGCAAAAAGATAGGACAAATAAGGTCATACAAACACATTATTTTTTTTTTGCAATATTTTTCAATTTTTTGAATGTTTTTGTATTTTTATTACTTAAAGAAAATAACAAAAAATAGCTCTATGACATAAATAGAACATGAAGAACACATAGGCTATATAACAAGTACACCTTTACTCAACTCCGCACAAACCGATGGATTTCCTAAGGAGTTCAAACCTAAGGGAATCTAAAGGTTTTGTGAGAATGTCCGCATATTGATTCTCTGTTTGGACATACTCAATAGACACAACTTTTTGCTCAACAAGATCACGGATGAAGTGATGCCTAATGTCTATATGCTTTGTGCGAGAGTGTTGTACGGGATTTTTGGAGATATTGATTGCACTTGTGTTATCACAATACACAATCATAGTGCTTTGATCAATCCCATAATCCTTCAACATCTGTTTCATCCACAGAAATTGGGTGCAACAACTACCAGCTGCTATATACTCAGCCTCGGCTGTAGACAAGGAAATGGAATTCTGCTTTTTGCTAAGCCAAGCAACTAAGCAGTTTCCAATATAGAAACACCCGCCGGAGGTGCTCTTCCTATCATCAGTATTTCCAGCCCAATCAGCATCGGAATACCCCACGACAATGACATTGGTGTCGAAAGAATACCAGAGGCCTAAGGACATAGTTCCACTTACATAGCGAATGATACGCTTGACAGCAACTAAGTGAGACTCTTTGGGATTTGCTTGATAACGGGCACATGCTCCAACACTAAAGGCTATGTCGGGTCTAGTAGCAGTTAGGTAGAGCAAACTACCAATCATGCTTCTATAATTAGTCTGATCGACATCCTTCCCTGAAGTATCTTTACTAAGCTTTATAGTAGTACTCATAGGAGTCCTAGCATGCTTAGCAGAACTCATTCCAAATTTCTTCACTAGATTTTTTGCATATTTGATTTGAGATACTGAGATCCCAGAATCCAATTGCTTGATCTGAAGACCAAGGAAGAAACTTAGCTCACCAAACATGCTCATTTCAAATTCATTTTTCATTTGTTCAGCAAATGAATGAGCATGTAAGTTTAATGTGGAACCAAATACTATGTCATCAACATATATCTGGGCGATGACAATATCACCTTTTACATTCTTTATGAAAAGGGTTCTGTCTACTCCCCCTCTCGAAAATCCGTTTTCCAAGAGATAAGTAGTCAGCCTCTCATACCAAGCTCTTGGAGCTTGCTTTAAACCATAGAGGGCCCTTTTTAGCCGATATACTTGATCAAGGTGATGTGGATCTTCAAACCCTTTTGGTTGTTCCACATAGACTTCCTCATGTAGAATGCCATTCAGAAAGGCACTCTTAACATCCATTTGAAAAAGTTTGAGAAGAATTCTTATTGATTCTAGCCTGGCTACAGGAGCAAAAGTTTCATCGAAGTCAATACCTTCAATTTGGGTGTATCCTTGTGCAACTAACCTAGCCTTATTTCTTATGATAGTACCTTTTTCATCAGATTTGTTCTTGAAAATCCATTTGGTACCTATCACATTTGTATTGTTAGGCCTAGGTACTAAATACCAAACATCATTCCTAGTAAACTGAAGTAACTCTTCTTGCATTGCATTTATCCAATTATCATCTGCAAGAGCTTCAGCTACATTCTTGGGTTCAAAAGATGAAGTATAGCAAATGTAGCTAACTTCATTTTCAATTTGTTTCCTCGTTCTCACTCCACTTTCAACATCACCAATTATATCAGTGGGGGTGTGAGGACTCATGACCCTAGGATGTGTAGGTTTTGATGGAGATGTTTGCTTATCAATAGGTGGTGTTGAAATAATTTCAACATTTACATTTTCAGCACTTTCATCATCCTCACGTTGCACATTTTCAACACTGGAGTCATCCACAACTACATTTATGGACTCCATAATTGTAGAGGTTCTCAAGTTATACACTCGATAAGCTCTACTGTTGGTGGAATATCCAAGAAATATCCCTTCATCACTCCGGGATTCAAATTTACCCAGTTGCTCTCTATCCTTAAGGATATAGCATTTACTTCCGAATTCTCGAAAGTACTTGACACTAGGTTTCTTGTTATTCCACAACTCATATGGGGTTTTCCATGTTCCAGGTCTTACAAAAACTCTATTAACTATATAGCAAGCAGTGTTAACTGCCTCAGCCCAGAAATGAGAAGCTAGATTGTTGCTATGAAGCATAACTCTAGCCATCTCTTGGAGAACCCTATTCTTCCTCTCTACTACACCATTCTGCTGAGGTGTAATAGGTGCAGAAAATTCATGTTTGATACCCGACTCATCACAAAAGTCGTTATACTTAGAGTTTTCAAACTCCTTTCCATGATCACTTCGAATTCGAGTGATTGGGCATCTTTTCTCATTTTGAATTTTCAGGCAAATACTTTTGAAATTGTCAAAAGCATCGGATTTCTCTCTTATAAATGCCACCCATGACATTCTTGAGAAATCATCAACCATAACTAGGATGTATCGCTTTCCACCTAGACTTTCAGTTCTTGTAGGACCCATAAGGTCCATATGAATTAATTCCAGTGGATATGAAGTAGCAATACTTGAAGTCTTCTTATGTGGGGTTCTAATTTGTTTACCAATTTGGCATGGCCCACACACAGTAGTAGAAGGCTTTCCTAGTTTGGAAACACCTCTCACAAGCTCTTGCTTAGAGATTTTACTTAGGTCTTTGAAGTTCATATGACCTAGTCTTCGGTGCCACAAATCAACCTCCTCAATTTTAGTCTTATAACAAACATTTGAGGGAATAGGACTGGGAGTTAAGCCGTAGCAATTGTCAGTGGTTCTCAATCCTTCTAGAACACACTTACCTTTACCATTAATGACTAAGCATTTATTTTGGGTAAAGTGCACAGCATGATTATCATCACATAGTTGACTTATGCTAATTAAATTAGCTTTCAGTCCTTCAACTAACAAGGCATCTTTCAATTTAGGTATGCCTGGTGAATCGATGATACCCTTTCCTTTGACTAAAGACTTGCTTCCGTCACCAAAAGTAACAGTCCCATCAGGACAGTCCTTAAATTGAATAAATAAGGACTTGTTACCTGTCATATGCCGAGAACACCCACTGTCAAAGTACCACATTTCTGTGTTTTGGGCTTTCAAGGCAGTATGAATGACAAAGCACTTAAGGTCTTCCTTTCTTACATACACAGTCTTTAAACTTTGTTTAGATCTTTGATCATTAATCTGTGCAGTAGAGACTTTTTTCCTTTTTGTCCTCCTTGACCTTTTTCTGTTTTGTTCAGTTCTAGTTTTTTGATAAATCAAATTATTTCCTCTTGAATAATCATTTGGAATAAATTGACCAGTTCTTGTTCTAGAGATTTGAGCAATTCTATTAACATCATCGCTCAACATTCTAGATTTTTCAGCTAGAACTTGAATCTGCCTTTGAAGAGTCCCTTGACATTGATTTTGGTTCCATGAACCATTTCGGGGAGCTCTCCTAAATGCATTACAATTAGGTCGAATGTGACCTCTCACACCACAAAAGTGACATGTGGGTATGAATCTTGGTAGAGGAGGAGGATTTCTTCTAACAGGAATTTGATTCCTTAAAGCATTCACTCTAGGAGCTGTATTTCTAGGCTTTACAAAATTTGTATAAGCCTTAGTACTTGATGTAGAAGGTAAATTTTCTTTAGGTTCAGAATGTATTGGCTCAAACACTGCACTAGCCATTGTACCAACAGCTAAAGGACCGGCTGGTGTGTCAACATGTCCTATTCCAGATCTACTCGAATTTGATCCATACTTTCTAACTAATTCATCTAGGCAGCTAGTGTTACCAAACATTCTTACTTCTTTTTCAAGAGTATAGACCTTCTGAATCAAGTCAGTCTTATCTTTAAGGGTAATTTGGTATTCTTTTTCAAGAAATTTCACCTTATCAACAAGAGAGACTTTAAAAGTTTCCAGCTCCATTTGCAGAGTTCTTAACTCTTCAATTTCTTTCATGGAAGTGTCTCTTTCAACTTCTAATTTTCTGACCACATTAGTCAATGAGACATTCTCTTCCAAATGACATTGAACTTTTATAACTAATGCTTCTTTTTCATTTTCCAACTGACTAACTAGTGCACTCTTCTCTTCTGCTACTAGTTTACAGATATCTCTTTCATTTTGAATGAGTTTGAGTTTTTTGCTCAAAGAGATTTTTGTTTTAGTCAGTTTCAAACTTTCAGCATACAACTTATCATAAGTTGTTTTCAAATCTTCATCACTTTCAGAGTCAGTTTGACTCTTTTGTAAGTCATCACTAGACTCAGTATGAATACTCTCATCACTTCTATCCTTTTCATCAACCGCAGAGGTAGTCTCAAGAATCCCAGAAAGGGAAACAGTGAAAGCCGTATGATTTCCAGTATCTTCACTTGAAGATGAACTGTCAGATTCTTCATTCTCGGAATCACTGTCATCCCAACAGGCATTCATCACCTTGCCCTTACTCTTCTTCTTGTTAGGACAGTTAGGTGAAATATGACCGAAGCCATGGCATTCATAACATTGAACACCTTGGGATTTCTTGTTGCCACTCTTGGAATTTTTCTTGTTTTCCCAGGGCTTAGACCTTGACTTCTCAAAAGTTTTTCCTCCCTGTTTGGGATTAAATCTCTTTTTCGTTCTAAAAAATTTTCGAAATTTTTTAACGAAAAGAGCCATTTCTTCCTCATTCATATCTCCATCACTGTCATCCTCATCCAAAGTTTCCTTGATGGTTTTCAAGGCTAAAGATTTATTCTTCTTGGATGGACGTAGATTGAGTTCATAGGTTTGGAGTGATCCAACCAATTCCTCAATCTTCAGAGAGTCAACATTTTTACTCTCTTCGATTGCAGTGACTTTGGGTTGAAATCTCTCTGGGAGAGATCTAAGGACTTTTCTAACTATTTTGGACTCAGATATTTTCTCACCTAAATTGAAACTAGCGTTGACAATGTCACTAAGTTTTGCATAGAATTCATCAAAGGTGTCATTGTCTTCCATGTTTAAATGTTCAAATTTGGTGGTTAACATTTGGAGTTTTGAGATTTTAACAGTGGTAGTACCCTCATGGGTAATTTCAAGAATGTCCCAAGCCTCCTTTGCTGTTTCACATGAAGAAATTCGTCTGAATTCCTCAGCAGTGACTGCAGTAAATATAGCATTGAGACCTTTAGTGTTCCATCCACTTGAATCAAGCTCTTCTCTGGTCCATTCATCAGAATATTTGACGACAGTCAAATCACCTACAGTTTTTATGGGCCTAGTCCACCCATTCTGTATAGACATCCAAATTCTCTCGTCAATAGATTTGAGAAAGGCTCTCATTCTAGCTTTCCAGTATGCATAATTATTTCTATCAAAAAGTGGGGGACGAGAGACGGATCCTCCTTCTCTTAGAGTACTCATGATCACGGATAATACAGGATCACACTTAAGGGATTAGCCTTATCAGTGAACAAGCTCTGATACCAATTGAAATTTATCCAGATCAATGATCTCCAAGTACCTAGAGGGGGGGTGAATAGGTCTATCTAATAATTTCTAACCAATTTTATTTTTTCAATTAATATGTTTAGAAATCAATGAATAATTCAATCAGACAATCCACACAAATCAAACACAGAAGATTTTTACGTGGAAAACCCTAATGGGAAAAAACCACGGGACCTTGTCTAGCTATAAACTTCACTATGAAAAGATATCAAGTACAAGACAAGACCTTACCAAAACAGAAACGACGTTCCTAGGTATAGACTCTTACTCTTGATTTCCACGAACCAGTAGGTTCGATCTCCGCCTTAGCAGCTTCGGTTCCACACCGACCAAATCTTTTCAAGCGACTTCAAATCCACGATCACACACGATCGATCTCCTTCCACGAAGGCTCCGGATCAAACACCGGACACACACAAGGTGTAGGGTTGTGAATCAATTTAGTAAATTTTCAAACCCTAGAGGGATCTCATACAGATCTGAGATCACACAATGCAATATCAAAGATTTAGATCTATACTTGCATTCTCTAGGATCTTAGAAAGAGGAGGGATCAACAAAGATCTAATAAAAGCAATAAGAAAAACCCTAGAAGAGTTTCTCACACCTCTACTCTTTCAAAAATATCAAAGACACGAATTAGGTCTCTCAAAAGTTGTTTATATAGGGTTAAAAAAAGAATCCAGAAAAAGAAAAATTCTTTTTACGGGGACCGATCGATCGGTGCTCACTACCGATCGCTCGGTCCAAAACGGATCGATCGGTTCTAATGACCGATCGCTCGGTTCTAAATCACCTCTCTGGAAAATTTCCCCATACAAATATTTGGTCCAGTCGATAGCCACCGATCGCTCAGTAGGCCACCGATCGATCGGTCTCAATACCGAGCGATCGGTTGAGACAGAATTTTTGCCAAAATCATTTTCATTTTATTTTTATTTGATTCAACTAAGATCAAATAACTTTGGTAGGCTTAAAACTATCCTCCTAGGTATTTTTAGGGTTATCTAAGTCAAATCCAACCTAGGTAGGGTCTCTAAGTCCATTACCTGTCTAGATCCGGAGTAGAAGCTTTTTCCTTCACTTTCTTCAATCTTCCTTAAGCTTTAGCTCTTCTCTTCTGACAAGTTAAACATGACTCGACGACTCGACTCAACTGACCTATCTAATGATCACGGAATTTGCCAACACCTATTTAGGGATTTACACTTGACAAACCACCTGTAAAAACACCCACAGAGCATATACAATAGAGGATAACAGCGGAAGCATAACTATAAAACACAGCGGAATTCTAACAAACCTCTAAGTATATACACATGGTCCAAGTTTTAATACAAAGAAATCGAAACAAAGAAAGTGCGAACATGCCTGCCAAAATACATAGATATAATCACTCATGCTCACCCACAGCTAATCCACTCAGAATCTAACACCACCTACTGATAACCCTCTACGGGAGGTTCCTCCAAAGGCTCCTCGACGTACTCCTCCTCCACCCATGGACCAGGAGCACAAACATCAAATGGAGCCGCAGCTCCCTCAGAACCTACCGACATAAGAAGTACGGCTGAGCATGGAATACTCAGCGGGTACTAAATACTAACCAACAGTTATAGCAAGAGATAGCAATGCATACCCAGGAAACAATATAGATATATATGAATCAGGAACAGTTAATATCATACAAAGAAATAAGAAAATTCATAATCATGCTTGCAGTTCATGAAAAGCCGATAAAATCCTTGAAAAACACCATGCACTTGACTTGACTTAAAATACCCTTCACGTAATTGGGAACTTTTTTACTGTGTCATGCTTGTATCATGCGTGCCATGTCATGCTATGCGTGTCATGCATGTATCATGCTTGCTTATTCGGAATTTAAACATGTTCATATGCCTAGTTGCTGTTCATAGTCCGTCCCAACTAGTATCCTATATGCTGAATGATATGCCTAGTTGCCGTTCATAGTCCGTCGCAACTAGTACCTTATATGCCAAATGACATGCCTAGTTGCCGTTCATAGCCCGTCGCAACTAGCATCCATGCAGAATGTGTATGACTAGTTGCCGTTCATAGCCCGTCGCAACTAGCATCCATGTGGAATGATATGCCAAGTTGCCGTTCATAGTCCGTCGCAACTAGTACCCTATATGCAGATGGGTATGCCTAGTTGCCGTTCATAGTCCGTTGCAACTAGCATCCATGCGTGTCATGTCATGCCATGAGTGTCATGAAATGCTATGCTATGCTATGCGTGTCATGCGATGCTATGCCATGCGTGTAATGTGATGCCATGCCATGCGTGTAATGCGATGGGATGGGAGACCCTTCCCTATGCAATGCATGATCATCTTGTCCTTGACAAAAGTGGAGTGAAACATATTGTAGGATATGCCCCACCTCTACATCCGCATCGAGCCATCTTTCTTCTTAACAAACAACACCGGGGCACCCCACGGTGAGACACTTGGTCGAATGAAACCAAGACCTTGTAATTCTTCCAACTGGGTCTTTAACTCTTTGAGTTCAATAGGGGCCATTCTATACGGAGCCCTGAAAACAGGAGCTGTGCCTGGTGCAAGCTCGATCACAAACTCAATCTCCCTGTCTGGAGGCAATCCTGGCAACTCCTCTGGAAATACATCCAGGAACTCACTCACAACCGGAATAGTCGATGAGTCCTTTGCCTCGGGGTTAGCTAAGCTCAACGCCGCAAAACGAGCAATATATCTACTTTTCAACCTGCGAAAGTGGAATGGTTTTCCTTCTACTGGCTTGAAGAGTACCATTTTCTCAAAGCAAGCTACATGCCCATGATGTTCTGCTAACCAATCCATTCCCAATATAACATCAAAGTCTTGGAATCCAAGGACGATGAGATCAACCGCCAACTAGTGGCTTCCAACTTGGACCAGACTATTTCTATACACTTTATTTGCCAATACTGTTTTGCCGAGCGGAGTCGAAGTGGCTAACTCCGGTTCTAGCTGACTTGGCTCTACAGAAAAGCCTTCTGAAAAACTCGGCGAGACAAATGAATGAGTAGACCCGGTATCAATCAACACTCGAGCCAAATACTCATTGACTAGTAGGGTTCCTGAAATTTTAACTAGCGGAGTTAATCCATGCATCAATAGTGTATACATGTAGGTATATATACATATATAACATGCCAAGTACGTACACAATCAATTAATACTTAACAGTTTAATTTACGGATAATTAAATAAGCTACAACTGCGTACCTTGCACTACATCGTCAGATGCAAGTGCATCACCCTCTGTTAAGGCAAAAACTCGCCCCTGGTTCGCCTGGCGAGACTGAGGTGTAGACCGGGTAGTCTGAGATGACGCCTGATATGATCCTGCTGGTGGCCTAATCCCCTGAGACTGGCCTGGTAAATGCCGACTGGGGCAATCCCTGATCATATGGCCCTGGCGACCACAATGAAAACATCCACCCGATGCTCTTCGGCAATCTCCTGCCGGGTGCCTTCGGTCGCATGAAGTGCAGACCTCGTGTGTATAAGTCGGAGGGGCCGGAGGTGGAGCATACCTCATCGTCTGAGGTGCAACAGGCCGTGGGGCCGGAAGAGCCTGAGGTCGCGGTGCCTGAGGCACATACTACCGTGGAGCTGGAGGCGCATAAGAAGGCCTCATCGGTGGTGCTGGCCAGGCATATTGATAAGGGCCGGTACGAGCCCGCCTCTCTAGAGGTGCTGAACTACTGGATTGGCCTCTCGTCAATTCCCTCTTCTTGGACACCGCCTCAGAGTTGGTCTCAACCAACAAGGCTTTATCCACCACTTCAGCGTAAGTGGCGTGCCTAAAGACCGATATTTTCTCCATGATGACATCCTTGAGTCCTTGCTCAAACCTCCTCGCCTTCATTGCCTCGGTGGAAATCATATGTGTCGCGAAGCGTGATAGCTCCGAGAACTTGGCCTCATAAGCGGCCACAGACATCGAACCTTGCTCAAGGTTGATGAATTCACTCTCTTTCTTTTCCCGTGCTCCAATCGGAAAATACTTCTTGTAAAAAGTATCTTTGAACTCCTCCGAAGTCCAAGGTTGACCCTGCATGGTCAAATCTCGCGTCCTCAATGCGGACAACCACTAATGGTGGGCTTCACCTTCTAGCATGAAAACGGCCCATGCTACTCTATCCTCCTCTGTAGGCGAGAGGACCGCAAAGATCTTCTCCATCTAGAGGATCCATACCTCCGCAGCAAGAGGGTCCACACTCCCATGGAAGGGTGCAGGCCTCAATCTCCTGAATGCCTCAACTCCAGCGGTACGAAGTACTAGAGCTGTGGGCAGTGGAGTAGGTGCCGCCGATGATGGTATAGCCTGCCGAGCCGCCAGTATGGCGAGTGCCTCAGCAATAGAGCCTAAGACCTGAGAGAGGTCCGGCTGCTCATCCTCATCCCGTGAAGAAGAGGAAGCTCTGGTATGTGGTCCACGACCCCGTGTGTTCCATCTCATGACTAAAGTCCTGAGAATAATAACACCACATGAGTCTAACTTGAAACCACAGTTTATCTCAATGCCATTTCACAATAATTCAATTTGTATTAGTTGTATAATACTAATACACATCACATCAAGTCATCAGAGTATTCATCACATTATACTTATACTTTAGTGTTCTGGCGTACCTAGGACCGTACTTGGTTAAAGTAACCATTTTAGACTAAGACTAAAGTTTAGTCTTAAACTTGGAACCAGACTCGTTCCCGACTCACTTCCTTCCTAACTTGTTTCCTAACATATGCTCTTGTCAAGCCGTGGTATAAGATTCTAAGTGACCCTAGAGACCTAAAGCCTAAGCTCTGATACCACTTCTGTCGCGACCCAAAACCCACCCTAGGAGTTAGAGTGAACTTTGGACGACTAATCATGGCTTACATGACTTGCTTGACAAACCAACCTGCAAAAACCCACAGAGCATATACAATAGAGGATGACAGCGGAAACATAACTATAAAACACAGCGGAAGTCTAACAACCTCTAAGTATATACACATGGTCCAAGTTTAATACATAGAAATTAAAACAAAGAAAGTGCGGACATGCCCGCTAAAATACATGGATATAATCACTCATGCTCACCCACAGCCAATCCACTCAGAATCTAACACCACCTACTGATAACCCTCTATGGGAGGTTCCTCCAAGGGCTCCTCGACGTACTCCTCTTCCACCCATGGACCAGGAGCACAAACATCAAATGGAGCAGCAGCTCCCTCAGAACCTGCCGACATAAGAAGTACGGCTGAGCATGGAATACTCAGCGGGTACCAAATACTAACCAATAGTCATAACATAAAAATGGCAATACATAAATCAGGAGCAATTCATATATGTTAGACGGAAACAATTCATATCATACAAGGAAGTAAAGCAATTTATAATCATGCTTGTATTTCGAAGAAAGCCGATAAAACCTCTTGAAAACATCGTGCACTTGACTTGCCTTGAAATATCTTTTCGTACTTGAAAGCTTGTCGTGTTTGTCTTACTTGATCTTGTCGAGCGTGTCGTACGTGTCATGTCATGCATGTCATGCGTGCTTGCTTGTGATCATGTAACTTGTGAGATACACTTGTGAGATATCCTTGTGAGATGCGCTTGAGAGATGCCTTGAGAGGGAAGGGAGACCCTTCTTTATGCAATGCACTTGCGAGGGAAGGGAGACCCTTCTTCATGATATGTATGTACTTGCGAGGGAAGGGAGGCCCTTCTTCATGATATGCACTTGTGAGTGAGGGGAGACCCCTCGTGGAATGTTGGTTCTTGTTTTCTTGTGAAAAGCGAGGTAAAACATATCGTAGGATATGTCCCACCTCTAACCATGTTCTTGAAAACCTCGACAAATCATGTCATGCATGCCGTGCTCGTGGGAACTGTGTACATACTTGCATTTAAATTTAAATATGACATTTGGGTAATTTCACAACACATATAACATCAATGATTGAGCAATGTAATATTCATATCATTTAGGGAAAGCAAGAAAACACACTATCATAGGCCCTAGCAATATTCATAATTTATTAGGCATGCATTTCCTAATTTACAACTCGTTTTATTCACCTTGGCATTTCATCAAACATGGTGTGTTCATTATTCATTATTCATTTAAACCTAAATCATGCTTTTCTAGGTGAGTTTACTCACATCATAAAGGTGTGTTTATTATGGATACAATGCCTCCCCATTTTAATCATCACAACACAACCCTTGGCATCCAATCGCCCATTCCATCTCCATTCACCATTCACAACCATCCATCTCATAGCACATGTGTAAATGAAAGAAAATCAAAAGAAATAAAGGGAAAAGAGGAACTATAACTAGGAGGGTAGTAAGAAGTACCGACCTTGAAGAAATGAGGAAGAAACCCCTTCAAAAAACGACTGTGAGGTGCTGCCCTAGCTTGGGGAATGCTCTCCACGAGTGCTTGAGCCGTGATCTTGGAGAAAAACCGGACTTGAAGTGATCTAGGGTCTCAAAACCCCTTTGATTCTTCTCCAAAAGCAAAACCCTAGCTTAGGAAACCCTTTCTCCTCTCTTCTAATCCCCCAAATCCTCTAAGTGTTGAGAATGAGCCCTAAAGGCTCGGGTTAAACTCTTAAGGTAAGAGTGAACCGACCAAAAGACCATAATACCCTTACTGAAATTTCTGCAAAAACACGAGTGCCGAACACGTTGAGCTGTGAATAGTGCCAAACACGTTGTGCTGTGAATAGTGTCGAACACGTTGTGCTGTGAATAGTGCCAAACACGTTGTGCTGTGAATAGTGCCAAACACGTTGTGCTGTGAATAGTGCCAAACACGTTGTGCTGTGAATAGTGCCGAACACGTTGTGCTGTGAAGGGTGCCGAACCCGTTGTCACGTTGTGTTGTGCATAGTGCTGAGCTCGTTGTCCGTTGTCTTATGTACAACGTGCCCGTCGTGAGCTGTATAACGTATACGTTGTTTGCTGTACAACGTACCCGTTGTCTGTTGCACAACGGATGCACAATGTATACGTTATCAGAGCTAGAGCTACGTTATCAGAGTACGTTGTCTATGCGTTGTCTATGCCTTATCAGAGCACGTTGTCAGAGTACGTTATCAGAGCTACGTCCTTAGTGCCTTCTGAGCTACGTCCTTAGTACCTTCCGAGCTACGTCCTTAGTGCCTTCCGAGCTACGTCCTTAGTGCCTCTCCAGAGCTCATCCTCCAGTGCATAACCGAGCGATCGATTGCCAGCAGGTCCAGACTGTTTTGGCCATATCTTTTGACTCGTTCGTCCGATTTTGACGATTTAACTTGCGTTGGGTTCGTACTTCGAAAAGGAACATTTCTAATGTTTCAGAATTTTCAATTTCTTCCTTATTTATTAATTTTACCTCTTTAAAGGCAAAATGGCAACGAAAGTGTCATGCATTAAATGTGAAAAGGTCCGGGGCTCTACATATACATAGCAACAACAAGCATACATTTGTGTTCTAACGTAAGGTACTAAGTGTGGTTTGGCTTTCCAACCGGTTCTGGACTAAGACGAAATTATTAGTGTACACTTGGAATACGACTCCTCTTAGTGACCTAAGACCTTGTTCAATCATGGTATCAATTCTAGTGACCCCAAGGACTCTAACGCCTAGGCTCTGATACCACCTCTGTCGCGCCCCAAAATACCCCCTAGGAGTTAAGGGATACTTTAGGTGTGACTATACATAACCTGGAAAACCATCATGCAAAGAACAAGGTATAACATGCTCTAATGGAAATCTAACATAGAGTGCGGAAGCTAAAATATGGCGGAAGTACCACCAACTTTTTCTTTTCTTTTGTAAACTTAACAAGTATTCCAAGTTTATACAAAATATGACATGTAAAGGTGGATATCAACCTGGGCTACCAACCTCCTTGACCATCCGATATTATTGAGTTCTTTCGTATGAGCCAGGGGTTAGCACCTGCATTAATCCTGGGCTACCAACCCTCTTGGCAAAACAATACAGTTCTTATGAGCCAGAGGTTAGCACCCGCATAATCCTGGGCTACCAACCTCCTTGACAATATCATTAAGTTTCATAGGAACCAGAGGTTAGCACCCGCACAACCCTGGGCTACCAACCTCCTTGACAGTGCAACACTTTTGAGTCCTTTCTTATGAGCTATGGGTTAGCACCTGCATAAATCCTAGGCTACCAACCCCCTTGACAATACAATACAGTTCTTATGAGCCAGAGGCTAGCACCCACACATCCCTGGGCTACCAGCCTCCTTGACAGTTCAATACGCTATGTAACGCCCCGAAATACCCCCTACGAGTTTAGGGATATTTTAGGTGTCACACTACGTACCTATCAAACCATCCTGTAATGCACAAGATAAAATACAGTACTGACAACGATAATCAGAGCGCGGAAGCTAACATATATGCGGAAGCGTAAACAATTTTTCATTTCTTCTGATGATCCAAAATAGTATTCCAAGTTAACATAAATACAAGACATGTCTAAGTCTAAGGTGGACAGGCCCACCTATCAAAATATCAAAATACACAAGACCCTCTCATACTCTCCCCTCAACAGTAGTCGAGGTATGGCCACACATTGAGGTCTCGGTCCGCCTGAGACTGTAATGGAATAGCCGGCTCTCTCTCCTCTATATACTCTTCCTCGACCCAAGGCTCCAGGTCGAGGGCTCCCTTAGTACCTGCCGATATGAAAGTACGGTTGAGCATGGAATACTTAGCGAGTACAAGCTACTAGCAGACCATAACAATAATAAAAACACACAATAGTAATATCATACAAGCAGTAATAGAAACATCACAAAAGAAACAGTATAAGGCATGATACAATACAAGCATCCTGACGTGCGTACATGAATGCGAAAACGCCGATAAAACTCATGCTTGAAAATCCATGTCATGTCCCGGTATGCCTCGTAGAAATCATGTATGCGTGCATGCATGAATGCATGATCATCATCTTGTAAACCTCCATCTTGTAACTTGTGAGCCAGAGGCTAGCACCCGAATCTCCCTGGGTTGCCAACCTCCTTGATATGCAATGCACTTGTGAGCCAGAGGTTAGTACCCGAATGTCCTTGGGCTACCAACCTCCTTGTTATGAAATGCACTTGTAAGCCAGAGGCTAGCACCCGAATGTCCCTGGGCTACCAACCTCCTTGATATGCAATGCACTTGTAAGCCAGAGGTTAGTACCCGAATGTCCCTGGGCTACCAACCTCCTTGTTATGCAATGCACTTGTGAGCCAGAGGCTAGCACCCGAATGTCCCTGGGCTACCAACCTCCTTGTTATGCAATGCACTTGTTGTTTATTATATGCACATGCTCTTGAAATCTCGGTTCATGCTATTATGCGTGCTCATGTGTGTGCCAATAATAACAATCGTGGGAATACGCTTAACAAAAGAGATATGGCATTACAATTCAATTCATAATATTAGCATAGGTAACTTAAGTAATTCACATGACATTGGATCAATTCATCGTCTATAAGAACACATGCATAAAACCTATTTCCATTTTCTTCATCTAAGTCGTTTATTCATAGTTTAGGCATTTTGTCAAACACAACACATGCAATGTTTCTTAATAATTCATCTTGTTCTTTTTAGCTCATATTTTCCATCCAAACATTAAGGTAAGTTCATTATTGGTAAAACACCCATCCACCATTTCCATCACACACATCACACAACATACAACTCGGCATCCAATCGCCACATCCAACATTCCATCCACACATCCACACCTTTTCCATTATCTTGTTTATATTTAATGGGGGATAACACTTTTCATAAGGAGGAAAACATAATATAAGGAATCACATTTTTTATAGAAAACCTAGATTTTTGCTAGGGTAAGTTAGTAGGGTGTACTAACCTTAGATCAAGGCTTGATCCTTGGTAGAAACCTTGATTGAAGCTCCAACTTGAAAGAAGAACACCTTTGCTTGAAGGAGACTTGAGTTGGGGAAGAAACCCCTTTCAAAAACGTGCTTGGGTTGCTGCCCTAGCTTGGGGAACGCTCTCCACGAGTGCTTGAGCCGTGATCTTGGAGAAAAACCGGACTTGAAGTGATCTAGGGTCTCAAAACCCCTTTGATTCTTCTCCAAAAGCAAAACCCTAGCTTAGGAAACCCTTTCTCCTCTCTTCTAATCCCCCCAATCCTCTAAGTGTTGAGAATGAGCCCTAAAGGCTCGGGTTAAACTCTTAAGGTAAGAGTGAACCGACCAAAATACCATAATACCCTTACTGAAATCTCTGCAAAAACACGAGTGCCAAACACGTTGTGCTGTGAATAGTGCCAAACACGTTGTGCTGTGAATAGTGCCGAACACGTTGTGCTGTGAATAGTGCCGAACACGTTGTGCTGTGAATAGTGCCGAACACGTTGTGCTGTGATTAGTGTCGAACACATTGTGCTGTGAATAGTGCCGAGTACGTTGTGCTGTGAAGGGTGCCTAACCCGTTGTGCTGTGAATAGTGCCAAACACGTTGTCCGTTGTCTTATGTACAACGTGCCCGTCGTGAGCTGTACAACGTACACGTTGTCTGCTGCACGATGTACCCATTGTCTGTTGCACAATGGATGCACAACGTATACGTTGTCTGCTGCACGACGTACCCGTTGTCTGTTGCACAACAGATGCACAACGTATACGTTGTCTACTGCACGATGTACCCGTTGTCTGTTGCACAATGGATGCACAACGTATACGTCATCAGAGCTAGAGCTACGTTATCAGAGTACGTTGTCTATGCGTTGTCTGTGCCTTATCAGAGCACGTTGTCAGAGCACGTTATCAGAGCTACGTCCTTAGTGCCTACAGGTCCAGACTGTTTTGGCCATATCTTTTGACTCGTTCGTCCGATTTTGACGATTCAACTTGCGTTGGGTTCGTACTTCGAAAAGGAACATTTCTAACAGTTCTGAATTTCCAATTTCTCCCTTATTTATTAATTAGACTACAAAAACGGCCAATTAGCTATGAAGGTGCTATTAATTAAGGATGAAAAAGTCCGGGGTGCTACACTCTACTTATGAGCCAGAGGTTAGCACCCGCACAATCCTGGGCTACCAACCTCCTTGACAGTGCATTATATACATGCATGCTCGTACATGGCCATTTGTGAACACATGATGCACATACAATTTTAAGGAATAACATGTAACATTTCAAACCTTATCAAGTCATATGAAGATTTACACAAGCATATAGAAATATGGTTCGTAATCATCATTTAGGGTAACTATATGAATCATGCTTTTCAATCCTTTATTTAATTCAAGTGTTCTTATTCATGCGTTTTATCAAACAAGTGGTGTACAACATTTTCTTTAGTCCTCTAAATTCATAATTTCCTTCTCAAGCATTTCATCAAGCATCACATGTGCATTCATTATGTGTACAATACCCTCCCACCATTTTCATCATTCAACACATCAAAATATGGCATCCCATCGCCTCAATCCCCTCCTCCATCCATACATTCCACCATTTATTCATATTATCTTGTTTATGCATTAGGGATTTAGCATATATCAACACAAGGGCAATGGGGAAGATTCAACACATATTTACTTAGGAAGATCCTAGGTTATTATGAAAGTAATTAGGAAGAGTGTACTAACCTTGAAGATCAAGCTTGATCTTTGAGGAATCCTTTGATTGAGGATGGTTCTAGCTTGGAATCCTTCAAGCTTGCTCCCTTGATCTCAATCCCAAAGCCCTCTTTGGATTTTGCCTTCAATCTCTCCTCCTCCTTTTCCCCTTCTTTCTCTCCTTAAGTTTAGAAAATCCCTAAATGGGATCCCTAAACAAGACAAGGGTTTAAAACCCCCAAATTTGGAATCTGCTACCGCCTGCGACCGATCGCGCACTTATCTGCGATCGGTCGCAGGTCCTTGCGATTGATCACACATTAATGCGATCTATCGTACATGAACCCGAATAAATTGGTCTGATTTCCCTCTGCATGAGATCGATCGCACATTCTTGCGATCGATCGCAGATCCCTGCGATCTATCGCACCTGGGGATCCATCTATCGCATCTGACCCCGAGAGTTTGTGTAGCACCCCAGACTTTTCCATCTCTAAATGAATAAGTATTTCGTAGTTGAATGGCCTTCCACGTAGTCTAATTAATAAATAGGGGAGAAATTGGAAATTCCAACCCGTCAGAAATGAACGTTTTTGAGAGACGAATCCAACGCAAGTTGAATCGTCGAAATCGGACGAACGAGTCAAAAGATATGGCCAAAACAGTCGGGACCAGCAGAGCACCGATCGCTCGGTCCACGGAGCGATCGATCGGTCCAAAACCGATCGATCGGAGGCTATCGACTGGTCGAAAAATTTGTATGGGGAAATTTTCCAGAGAGTGAGTTTTTGACCGGTCGATCGGTCAATAACACCGATCGCTCGGTAGGCAACCAATCGATCGGTCATAACCACCGATCGCTCGGTCTTCGCGTTTTTGCAGAAATTTCAGTAAGGGCGTTTTCGTCTTTTGGGTGTTAAACCCTTACCCATAAGGGTTTGCTCGACCCTTTGAGCCTCATTCACAACCCTTAGACATTTTGAGAGCTAGAGAGTGAGAAGAAGAGGGTTTTGACCTAGGGTTTCCATTGAGGAAGAAATCAAAGGGGTGGACCATCCTAGGTCGTCCTCAAACTTGGATTTGCTTCAAGTTCAAGGCTTGGATTCTCCAAATCCAACCTCAAGCTCGTGTGGAGTACCTCTTCCAAGCTAGGGCAGCGTTTCTACATCATCCTCAAGGATTTGTCTTTCCATTTTCAAGGTTAGTACACTCTTCCTAGTTACTTTGGTAATAACCTAGGATTTTCCTAAGTAAATATGTGTTAGATCTTCCCCATTGCTCCCTTGTGTTGGTATATGCTAAATCCCTAAAACATAAACAAGATAATACAAACAGATGGTGGAATGTATGAATGGATGAGGAGCGGAGGCGATTGGATGCCATGTTGTGATGTATTGAATGATGGAAAAATGGTGGAAGGGCATATTACGCATAATGAACACACCCCAAGTGTTTGATGAAATGTTCGAATGAGAAAATATGAAATAACTAAAGGTAAAAAGGTTGAATACCACATGTTTGATAGAATGCATGAATAAATTAAGATTTGAAAGCATGAGTCACATAAATGTTCCCCATTTGGTAAGTTATATACATGTGTTTATTTCGCTTCTTAAATTCTCCTATGAGTTGGGAATTGTTAAAATGCTATATGTCATCATGATTTCATGATTGCTATGCACGAGCACGTATGTAGATGGAGTATATTGTCAAGGAGGTTGGTAGCCCCGGTTAAGGGTGCTAACCTCTGGCTCATAAGAAACGTATTGCATTGTCAAGGGGGTTGGTAGCCCAGGGATTATGCGGGTACTAACCCCTGGCTCATAAGAAAGGACTCGGAAATGTTGCACTGTCAAGGAGGTTGGTAGCCCCGGTTAAGGGTGCTAACCTCTGGCTCATAAGAAAGGAAATGGTATTTTCAAGGAGGTTGGTAGCCTAGGGATGTGCGGGTGCTAGCCTCTGGCTCATAAGAAGTGTATTGTACTGTCAAGGGGGTTGGTAGCCCAGGGAACATGCGGGTACTAACCCCTGGCTCATAAGAAAGGTATTGTACTGTCAAGGAGGCTGGTAGCCCAGGGATGTGTGGGTGCTAGCCTCTGGCTCATAAGAAGTGTATTGTACTATCAAGGGGGTTGGTAGCCCAGGGATGTGTGGGTGCTAACCCCTGGCTCATAAGAAAGGTATTGTACTGTCAAGGAGGTTGGTAGCCCAGGGATATGCGGGTGCTAACCTCTAGCTCATAAGAAATATTGAAAGGATGACTCAAAGAGGTTTCGTATGATTCATAGACGTGTTTTGGTTTCATAACAATTATACTTGATAAAACGTTTATATATGATGTCGTTAGAAATTGATTATGAATTGTACTCCTTCTATTACTTGTATATGATGTTGTTCGTTATTACCATTGTTGGTTAGGAGTTTGTACTCGCTGAGTATTCCTTGCTCAGCCGTACTTTCATGTCGGCAGGTACACGAGCTCCTCTTGACATATGTGATCCGGGTCCTTGGATAGAGGAGGACTACGGCGAGGAGGAACCTTATGAGGATCTGGTAGTCGAGCCTCAGGCTGAGGCTAGAGACTTAGACCATTGGCCCCACGGGGGTGACTATTGAGCGAGATAGTGTTGGGTCTTATGTATTTTGATATTTTGATAGGTGGGCCTGTCCACCTTAGACTTAGACGTGTTTTGTATTTATGTTAACTTGGAATACTACATTTTGGATCATTATAAAGAAAAGAAAATTTTAGTTTTCGCTTCCGCAAATTATGTTTAGCTTCCGCGCTCTGATTATCATTGTTTAGTACTTTATTTATCTTGTTTACTACAGGATGGTTCGGTAGGTACGAAGTGTCACGCCTAAATTATCCCTAAACTCCTAGGGGTATTTTGGGGCGTGACAGAGGTGGTATCAGAGCTCTAGGCATTAGAGTCCCTAGGGTCGCTTAGTACTAGATACCATAATTGAACAAGGCATTAGGTGTAGGAAAGAGTTGTATTCCAAGTATAGACTAACAAGTTAGTCTTAGTCAAAATAGGTTGAACTTCAACCAAACTTAGAATCCTACGCTAGGAACACGACATGTATGTTATGATATGATGTTGTATACCATGTGTGCATAAATTGTGTTATGCTTATTAAATGTGTCTGATGAATATGTATTAAGTGAATTGCGAAATTGTATTAAATGCGTATCCAAGTTAGACTCATGTGGTACTGTCGTTCTCAGGATCACATCATGAGACGTGGTGCTCGGGGTCGCGGATACAATACGAGGGAAAGTGGAAGTGATGCCCCTTCCGGTGACGAGCAACCCGATTTTGCCCAAGCTTTTGCATCTATAGCCGAGACTTTGGCTATGTTAGCAGCAAGGCCGGTTGCTGTTACTCCTTCTACGCCTCCGCCACCTCCGGCACACCATGTGTAGAGACCCCGAATCTTTTTCATGTTTTTACTTCATTGTATTAGGGGTATTATAGTCCTTATGATGTTTATTGTATTATATATTTATTTGGTGTGGTGTAAACTAGGCTTAATCAAACTTGTAACGGAGGGATGTCATATCATACCCTAAACTTTAGGAAGCGCTAGTTTTGGCACCGTTTACTGGACTTAAGTGATTCTTGAACCATTAGAAGGGTGTTAGAACCCTCTTCGAAGTTCATGTTTAATGTTTTTCATTATTTTGAGTTTAAGCCAAGTCAATGGTGGGTTTTATCTAATGGAATTACAGATCAGTCAACTTTGGGGACAATTTAGTCTATTAATTAAGTGGAAATTAGAAATTCCAAAACACCAGAAATGTTCGTTTTCGAAAGAAGAATCCAACGCAAGTTGAATCGTCAAAATCCGCCGAACGAGTCAAAAGTTATAGCCAAAACAGTAAAATGAGTCGAAATAAGAGAACCGATCGCTCGGTCAGAAGTAGCGATCGATCGGTCCAAAACCGATCGATCGGTATCTATCGACTGGTCCAGAATTTTGTATGGGGAAATTTTCCAGAGAGTGCTTTTTTGACCGATCGCCCGATCAAGAGCACCGATCGCTCGGTTGAGAACCGATCGATCGGTCATAACCACCGATCGCTCGGTCTTTCGTGATTTTTACAGAATTTTAGTATGGGCTTTTTGGTCTTTTTGTTCTCAGACCTTGAGGCTATAAATAGGGGGTCCTACTCGAAATATTAAAATACTCCACTTAGTTCTAACCTAATTTGGCAAAAAGGGGGAGAAACCCTAGGGTTTTGAGAGAAGGTTGCTTGGAGAGGAAGGAGATTGGTAGAAGATTGAGAGGAAAGCTTGGAGATCGTCCTCAAAGCTTCTCCAAATCGTCTCGGGAGCGTTTTGAATCCAAGGGGAGGATTCCTAAGGTCGATATACTATCCTAATCAACTTTATTTTAAGGTTTTGTGAATGTTAAGATGCTAGGAATGGTAGAAATAGATGTTTGATGCATTTTTCCTAATTTTCTAAGAAGCAAGCTAATTATGGATGGATATGTGGATTGGAAATGTGGATTAAATGTGGATAGAATGTATGGAGGATGGGATTAATTTGTGGATGTGGATGAATATATGGATTGTATGAATGGAATTATGATTTGATGAATGCATGAAAAGGTAGAGAAACAATGGATTCATATTATGTGTACACAAGGTGTTTGTGAAAATGCTTGAAAGGATAAATGCTATTATACTCTTATGAAATGGTGGTAAATTGATTATGAATTGCGATATGAATTATGATAAGATATGTATATGTGAATGGTTTGTTAAGTATGTCTAATTATTTGCATGGAAAGTGATAGTCGGGGAAGGTAAGAACTTAGAGGAACATCTCTCAAACCGGGAATTCTCTAACTATTTGGTATGGGACAGTATAGTGGAGTTTCCATGGTGGGAGATCGGAATCTAAGCAATTACCAACTCGAATGTTAATTTCGACACTTAAGCACATATGCACGTGTATGTTAAGATAAGAGTCTCACAAGTCACACATGTGGACCACAAGCATGAGCATGGCATATGTATGACATTCTGAATAAGCATAAGCATGGCATGGTCCGTATCCGCCAAGAACGACATGTTAATTACATTTGATTCATAGGCATGGTCCGTATCCGCTAAGAACGGCATGTCACATCATCGTATGATCTGAATAAGTGCATAAGCATAAGCATCTCACAAGCCCGTGGTCTCATAAGCATAAGCAACTCATGAGTGTATTGTCTTCCAAGTTTAAGATTCTCACAAGTACACGAGTCAAGGTGATGATATGATGTATATGCGCACACGTTCTTCCGCACTCTGATTATGTTATTATGCTATTGGATATGTTTCTGACTAAGTGCAGGTATATTATTATTGTTGATTGGATTTCATATACACTGAGTACCTTTGTACTCAGCCGGACTTTGTCTTGGCAGGTTTAGAGCAGGAGTACACGGCGGAGCCGTGGGTTGAGGAGACTTACCTCGAGGAAGGAGGTGAAGGTGAGCCTTCTGAGGAGGGAGCCGGAGACTTGGGTGGCTACACCTCTTAGTTTACATTTCTTTTTATTGAGAGAGTTTTGTAATTGACTTTTAGAGGATGTTTCTCAGTAGACTTTTATGGTTGTGTATCAGACTCTTTGGATTTAGTAGTTGTAATTGTTGACTATAGACTCGTGTTATTTAGTTGGTTTGGGTTATATATATCGAGAAATTTTATTATCCTCATTTTTGGAGACTCGTTGTTAGTGTGCCTTGCATGTCATGAATTTTAAGCAGGTTTAAGTAATGTGGCGATCCCAAAGTCCTATTTTAGCCTTGTAGGATTTTGGGGCCGTTACAGAGATGGTATCAGAGCTCTAGGCATTAGGTTCGCTTGGGCTAAATTGTCTTCTTAGTAGGAGTCATGTTATGTCACTCCGGGTCAGATACCAGAGGATATCAATCAGTGCTCAAGGCATTAGAGTCCTTAGGGCTAAGGTAATAAGTGTAGGGTATAGGAAGATGTGAACCTTAGGGAAGCAACATCAAGTTCAGGACTTTAAAATTATTGAGGATTGAGTTTTGATTAAGCGTAGACTTAGGAATTTATGTGAGTGTGTTCTAAATAAGTTGTTTTCTTCTTCCCAGGACTGTAAGCATAAGAAGGGGTGGAAGAAACCATAGGAATGGAGGAGGCAGTGTGACAGATGGGGATTCCCCAGATGATGCTTCCCAAGCCAATGTGAGTCGGGCTATGGAAGCTATTGCTGCAGCCATGGAGAGGCAGGCTAAAATTATGGCTCAACAAACTGCATTGCTAGCAGCTGGTCAAGCTAGGCAAGAGAGGCAGATTGATGTTCACCCACCCCGTCACAACGGAGTGGAAGCTTTTAGGAGGATGAGTCCTCCAGCCTTCTATGGTAGTACGGATCCCTCAGTTGCCGAGTTATGGATCATGCAACTAGAGAAGATTTTCACCGTGCTTGAGGCTACCGATGAGCAGAGGGTGAAATGGGCCTCCTTCGTCATGGAAGGCGAGGCTGAACATTGGTGGAGGGCAGCATCTAGGCAGAGGAATGAGGTGCGAGCCGGACAAGAGTGGACTTGGGGAGAGTTCCTCGACATCTTCTATGACAGATACTTCCCGGTGTTTGTGAGAGATCAGAAGGAGATTGAATTCTCTACCTTGGAGCAAGGGAGGATGTCAGTGGCCGAGTATGAGGCCAAGTTTGTAGAGCTTTCTAGGTTCGCTCCTCACTTCATTACTACGAAGAGAATGAAGGCAAAGAGGTTTGAGCGAGGCTTGAAGGATTTTATCTGGGAGAAGGTTTCGATACTTCAACTCGAAACATGTAGGGAGGTGTATCAGCGCGCCTTGATAACTGAGAAGAATTCACAGGAATTTTTGAAGAAGAGGGAGAAGATGCAAGCAAGCAGGTTTGTCCCCCAGGACAAGAGGTCGAGGATAGCAAGTCCTATGCCCATTGCTAGGCCTACCCCGTATCAGAGGCCTACTCAGGCAACCCCTCGAGTATCTCAGGTGGCTCCGCCTACTGCTGGTACCCAGTTGTATGATGCATGCAGCCAGTGCGGAAAGAGGCATAGAGTGGGAGAGTGTAGGGCAATTACTGGAGGTTGTTTCCATTGTGGAGAGGTCTCACACCGGATCCGAGATTGCCCACTCTGCATTCAGCAGGGGCTTCAGTCAACTCAGCCACAGGGAGTCAGGCCCCCAGGTAGGCAGTCCACACAGCAGAGGCCACCATAGGGTCCTAGACCTCAGCAGCCTCACCAGCCAGCTCAGGGTCGAGTGTTTGCTACCTCGGAGCGGGATGCACAAGCGTCCGATGACGTTGTACAGGGTATGTTTAATTGTGCTTTAGTCAATTAAAATATTGTTCTGATGCTATGTGTGTGATATTAAATGTTATGTGGTATGATGTAAGATGCATGTATGTATTCATGATTTGACAAATTAGCTTTGTGTATTAACTCAGGCTCATTGTTGATAAATGATTTCCTTGCTCATGTTTTGATCGATACTGGTTCCACTCACTCCTTCGTTACACCTAGTTTTGCACGAGAGTTTCCGATGGAGCCAAGTCTGTTAGATCGTGAATTGTCTATCACTACTCCTGTCGGTAGTTCAGTCATCACTGATAAGGTCTATCGAGATTGCGACATTCAAGTAGGTCAGAGAGAGATGCTGGCTGATCTGATTGTCCTTGAGTTCCAAGACTTTGACGTCATTTTAGGCATGGATTGGCTTTCCAAATACCATGGGCATGTCGACTGTTTTGGGAAAGTGGTCAACTTTAGACCAATCAGTGAGCCCTCTTTTCATTTTCAAGGGTTGAAGAAGAAGTACTTAGCTCGTTTCGCGGCATTGAGTCTTACTACCTCGGAAGCACCAGATTTCTCAAGTATCCCTATTGTAGAGGAATTCATGGATGTCTTTCCTAAAGACTTACCGGGTTTGCCACCGGATAGAGAAGTAGAGTTTGCAATTGAGTTGGCTCCGGGTACAATACCCATCTCCAAAGCGCCATATAGGATGGCTCCAGCAGAGTTGAAAGAGCTTAAGGAGCAGATTGACGAATTGCTTGGTCTTGGATTTATCCGCCCAAGTGTATCACCTTGGGGAGCTCCTGTTTTGTTTGTGAAGAAGAAGGATGGTTCGATGAGGATGTGCATCGACTATCGGCAACTGAACAAGGTCACTATCAAGAACAAATATCCTTTGCCCAGGATCGACGACTTGTTTGATCAGTTGCAAGGAGCTAAGTGTTTCTCCAAGATCGACTTAAGGTCAGGCTACCATCAACTGAAGATAAAGGTGGAAGATGTGCCTAAGTCTGCTTTCAGGACCAGATATGGGCATTTTGAATTCTTAGTCATGCCGTTCGGTTTGACAAATGCTCCGGCAGCATTCATGGATCTCATGAACAGGATCTTCAAGCCGACTCTGGACCGCTTTGTAATCATGTTTGTGGATGACATTTTAGTGTACTCCAGGACACAGAAGGAGCATGAGATGCATCTCTCGATCACCCTAAAGACACTCCGTGAGCATAAGCTATATGCTAAGCTTAGCAAGTGCGAGTTTTGGCTAGAAAAAGTAGCATTTCTAGGCCATGTAGTGTCAAAAGATGGGATTTCAGTTGACCCTGCTAAGATAGAAGCAGTGGAAGGATGGGGAAGGCCAAAGAGTGTTACAGAGGTTCGAAGTTTCTTGGGCCTAGCTGGATATTATCGAAGATTTGTAGAAGGATTTTCCAGTTTGATAGCTCCGCTTACTCATCTAACTCGAAAGAACGCTAGATTCGAGTGGAATGAGAAATGTGAGAAGAGTTTTCTTGAGTTGAAGAAGCGTCTCACCACCGCTCCGATCTTGACTGTTCCATCAGGTAGTGAAGATTTTGTGGTGTATAGTGACGCCTCACTTGTTGGGTCAGGTTGTGTTCTTATGCAACACGGGAAGGTGATTGCCTATGCTTCTCGGCAGTTGAAAGACCACGAGAAGAACTATCCTACCCACGATTTGGAGTTAGCAGCCTTGGTTTTTGCTCTTAAGATCTGGAGACACTACTTGTACGGTGCGTAGTTTGAAGTTTTCACCGACCACAAAAGTCTAAAGTATTTATTCTCGCAGAAAGAGCTGAATTTGAGGCAGCGTCGTTGGGTGGAATTCCTCAAGGATTATGATTGTTCTATCCAGTACCACCCGGGGAAAGCGAATGTAGTGGCAGATGCGCTAAGTAGGAGACCTACTGGGTTCTTGGCACACTTGATGGTCCAAGAATGGAAGTTACTAGAAGAGGTGTCTAGCCTCGATGCGGGTTTCAGTGTTGGAGCTTCTGGAGCCTTGTTGGCTAACATTATGGTCAGGCCAACCTTGTTGGACAGGATTAAGGACTTGCAGTGGAATGATGGAGAACTGCACGCTGCCATGAATAAGTCACTGAGCAGCGGGTTTGAGGATTTCTCTTGGAGGGATGGTGGAGTTTGTTTCAAGGGTAGACTTTGTGTTCCGGATGATGAGGATTTAAGAAGGGAGATTCTGGATGAAGCACACAAGTCCAAGTACAGCGTGCATCCGGGAGGTACTAAGATGTACCAGAACCTTAAGAAGTATTTCTGGTGGAAAGGTATGAAGAAAGATGTGGCTACCTCTGTATCCAAGTGTTTGGTGTGTCAGTAGGTGAAGGCCGAACACAGGAGGCCGGTAGGACTTCTTCAGTCTCTTCCTATTCCCGAGTGGAAGTGGGAAAATATCTCCATGGATTTTGTTGTTGGTTTGCCAAAGACGGCCAAGAACTTTGATGCCATTTGGGTTGTGGTTGACCGATTGACTAAATCATCTCACTTTCTTCCATATCGGACCACTTTCAACTCCAATCAATTGGCTAATCTCTATATCAAGGAGATAGTCCGTTTGCATGGAGTGCCAGTTAGTATTGTTTCCGATCGAGATCCTAGATTTACATCCAAGTTCTGGAAGAGTTTTCAGCATGCCATGGGTTCCCATTTGGATTTTAGTACGGCATTTCATCCGCAGACAAATGGGCAAACTGAAAGAGTGAACCAAATCATAGAGGACATGCTACGAGCTTGCATGTTAGACTTTCAGGGCAGTTGGGTTGATCACTTGCCATTGGTTGAGTTTGCCTACAACAACAGCTATCAAGCTAGTATTCAGATGGCACCGTTTGAGGCACTTTATGGGAGGAGTTGTCGTTTACCTTTGTGTTGGGACGAAGTTGGTGAGAGGAAGCTTTTGGGTCCCGAGCTCGTTGGTCAGACTGTGGATAGAGTTCAGTTGATTAGGGAGAGGTTGAAAGCAGCTCAAAGTAGACAGAAGAGCTATCCCGATACTCGGAGGAGAGATCTTGAGTTCCAAGTCGGAGATTTTGTATTTGTAAAGATCTCACCTACGAAGGGGGTGATGAGATTTGGCAAGCGAGGCAAGCTCAGTCCGAGATATGTGGGTCCTTTTGAGATCATCACCCGAGTCGGGGAAGTTGCTTATCGGGTCGCCTTACCACCTCACATGGAAGGTGTGCATAATGTCTTTCACATCTCTATGTTGAGGAAGTACATTGCTGATCCTTCACATGTCATTCATTTGGAACCGTTGGAAGTTCGGGAAGATTTGACTCTGGTGGAGCAACCGGCTCAAATTTTGGACCGGAAAGAGCAAGTTTTGTGTTCAAAGGTCATTCCTCTTGTGCTCTTGCAATGGGAGCATCACTCTAGAGAAGAGGCTACTTAAGAGAGAGAAGCCGAAGTCCGCGAAAAGTACCCACATTTATTCACCTAAGGTACGTAATTTCGAGGATGAAATTCTTTTAAGGGGGGGAGGATGTAGAGACCCCGAATCTTTTTCATGTTTTTACTTCATTGTATTAGGGGTATTATAGTCCTTATGATGTTTTGATGTTTATTATATTATATATTTATTTGGTGTGGTGTAAACTAGGCTTAATCAAACTTGTAACGGAGGGATGTCATATCATACCCTAAACTTTAGGAAGCGCTAGTTTTGGTACCGTTTACTGGAATTGAGTGATTCTTGAACCATTAGAAGGGTGTTAGAACCCTCTTCGAAGTTCATGTTTAATGTTTTTCCTTATTTTGAGTTTAAGCCAAGTCAATGGTGGGTTTTATCTAATGGAATTACAGATCAGTCAACTTTGGGGATAATTTAGTCTATTAATTAAGTGGAAATTAGAAATTCCAAAACATCAGAAATGTTCGTTTTTGAAAGACGAATCCAACGCAAGTTGAATCGTCAAAATCCGTCGAACGAGTCAAAAGTTATAGCCAAAACAGTAAAATGAGTCGAAATAAGAGAACCGATCGCTCGGTCAGAAGTAGCGATCGATCGGTCCAAAACCGATCGATCGGTATCTATCGACTGGTCCAGAATTTTGTATGGGGAAATTTTCCAGAGAGTGCTTTTTTAACCGATCGCCCGGTCAAGAGCACCGATCGCTCAGTTGAGAACCGATCGATCGGTCATAACCACCGATCGCTCGGTCTTTCGTGATTTTTACAGAATTTTAGTATGGGCTTTTTGGTCTTTTTGTTCTCAGACCTTGAGGCTATAAATAGGGGGTCCTACTCGAAATATTAAAATACTCCACTTAGTTCTAACCTAATTTGGCAAAAAGGGGGAGAAACCCTAGGGTTTTGAGAGAGGGTTGCTTGGAGAGGAAGGAGATTGGTAGAAGATTGAGAGGAAAGCTTGGAGATCGTCCTCAAAGCTTCTCCAAATCATCTCGGGAACGTTTTGAATCCAAGGGGAGGATTCCTAAGGTCGATATACTATCCTAATCAACTTTATTTTAAGGTTTTGTGAATGTTAAGATGCTAGGAATGGTAGAAATAGATGTTTGATGCATTTTCCCTAATTTTCTAAGAAGCAAGCTAATTATGGATGGATATGTGGATTGGAAATGTGGATTAAATGTGGATAGAATGTATGGAGGATGGGATTAATTTGTGGATGTGGATGAATATATGGATTGTATGAATGGAATTATGATTTGATGAATGCATGAAAAGGTAGAGAAACAATGGATTCATATTATGTGTACACAAGGTGTTTGTGAAAATGCTTGAAAGGATAAATGCTATTATACTCTTATGAAATGGTGGTAAATTGATTATGAATTGCGATATGAATTATGATAAGATATGTATATGTGAATGGTTTGTTAAGTATGTCTAATTATTTGCATGGAAAGTGATAGTCGGGAAGGTAAGAACTTAGAGGAACATCTCTCAAACCGGGAATTCTCTAACTATTTGGTATGGGACAGTATAGTGGAGTTTCCATGGTGGGAGATCGGAATCTAAGCAATTACCAACTCGAATGTTAATTTCGACACTTAAGCACATATGCACGTGTATGTTAAGATAAGAGTCTCACAAGTCACACATGTGGACCACAAGCATGAGCATGGCATACGTATGACATTCTGAATAAGCATAAGCATGGCATGGTCCGTATCCGCCAAGAACGGCATGTTAATTACATTTAATTCATAGGCATGGTCCGTATCCGCCAAGAACGGCATGTCACATCATCGTATGATCTGAATAAGTGCATAAGCATAAGCATCTCACACGCACGTGGTCTCATAAGCATAAGCAACTCATAAGTGTATTGTCTTCCAAGTTTAAGATTCTCACAAGTACACGAGTCAAGGTGATGATATGATGTATATGCGCACACGTTCTTCCGCACTCTGATTATGTTATTATGCTATTTGATATGTTTCTGACTAAGTGCAGGTATATTATTATTGTTGATTGGATTTTATATACACTGAGTACCTTTGTACTCAGCTGGACTTTGTCTTGGCAGGTTTAGAGCAGGAGTACACGGTAGAGCCGTGGGTTGAGGAGACTTACCTCGAGGAAGGAGGTGAAGGAGAGCCTTCTGAGGAGGGAGCCGGAGACTTGGGCGGCTACACCTCTTAGTTTACATTTCATTTTATTGAGAGAGTTTTGTAATTGACTTTTAGAGGATGTTGCTCAGTAGACTTTTATGGTTGTGTATCAGACTCTTTGGATTTAGTAGTTGTAATTGTTGACTATAGACTCGTGTTATTTAGTTGGTTACAGTTGATATACCAAAAATTTTATTATCCTCATTTTTGGAGACTCGTTGTTAGTGTGCCTTGCATGTCATGGATTTTAAGCAGGTTTAAGTAATGTGGCGATCCCAAAGTCCTATTTTAGCCTTGTAGGATTTTGGGGCCGTTACACCATGCTTCAGGATTGGAGGCATTTAGGAGATTGCGTCCTCCTACCTTCTTCAGTACTACTGACCCCATGGTCGCCGAGGCATGGGTGATGCAATTGGAAAAGATTTTTAGAGCGCTCCACTGCACGGATGAACAGAGAGTGGACTGGGCCACCTTCGTGATGGAAGGTGCGGCCGAGCATTTGTGGAGAGCCGCACAGAGACAGAGGGAGTCCACCAGGACGGGGGAGCTGTGGACATGGTCGGAATTTTTGGATGTCTTCTATAAACAGTATTTTCTGGCGGCTGTCAAAGAACAGAAGGAGATTGAATTCATGACTCTTGAACAAGGAGAGTTGAGTGTGGCCGATTATGAGGCTACCTTCGTGGAGTTGTCGAGATTCGCACCTCACCTAATTGCATCGGAGCATATGCGAGTCAGGAAATTTGAATGGGGATTGAAACCCTCCTTTAGAGACAGGGTCTCGATGTTCCAGGTGGCTACCTGGGGAGAGGTTGTGAGCAAGGCGAAGCTTGCCGAGAAGAATTCGGAAGAATTCTTCAAGAGAAGGGATGTGGCTCGAGGCCAATCGAGTAGTTCAGGGTCGGCAGAGAAGAGGGCTAGGGCAGCCCCATATCAGGCATCCAAGCCGATACGGTCACAGAGGCCTCCCTTGACATCACAGGTATCTCGGCCTACCACTACATCGGTACCTCATCCCACACTTTCACAGGCCACCCGATATGTTCCACCTTCATCCTCATAAGCATTTGAGGAGTGCTCCTATTGTGGTCGGAGTCACCGGATTGGTGAATGTCGGAGGATTTCCGGTGGGTGCTTTCACTGTGGAGATGTGAATCACATGGTCAGGGATTGCCCACGCAGGTAGCTGCAGCCTATCCAACCCCAGGGGAGTAGGCCCCCAGTTCGATAGGATTCCCAACCGGGATCCTCACAGGCTTCTGCGTCTAGGCCTTCACGACCCACGTTATCCACTCCACCACCTCGCAGGGCAGACCAGGGGCAGGTCTTTGCCTTATCGGAACGGGATGCACGTGCATCTGACGATGTCGTGCAAGGTATGCAATCATGCTAAAGTTTTGAGTTGTAATTGGCTTCTATTATGTGATGTGATTACTTATATGAATGACATACTACCTATACTTACGTGTTATTGTGTGAAATCTATTAACGTGAATTTAATCAATCACACAGGCGCGTTATTAGTTAATGAATGCCTAGCCCGAGTGTTGATCGACACAGGATCCACTCATTCCTTTGTATCGCCTAGCTTTGCGAAAGGATTTTCAACCAAGTCCAGTCAGTTGAAGCATGAATTGACCATCTCCACACCTCTCGGCAAGTCGGTGGACACGGACCGTATATACAGGGACTGTGTAGTCCAAGTGGGACAGAATGAGTTGTTAGCCGACCTCATCTTCCTGGACTTCCAATACTTAGATTTCGATGTTATACTCGGTATGGATTGGCTATCGGCTCACCACGGACATGTGACATGTTTCGAGAAGATGGTGAACTTCGAGCCGATGGGAGTTAAGCCATTTCACTTTCGAGGGTTGAGGGAAAGAGACATTGCTCGTCTCGCAGCCTTGAGTATAGCAAACCCAGAAACACAAAACTCCTCGGCCATTCCGGTCGTGAGTGAGTTCTTGGACGTGTTTCCAGAGGAACTTCCCGGGTTACCTCCGAATCGGGAGATTGAGTTCGCTATAGAGCTTACTCCGGGCACCGCTCCGATTTCAAGAGCCCCATATAGAATGGCCCCGATAGAGCTTGAAGAATTAAAGAAGCAAATTGAGGAGTTACAACAACTTAGTTTCATCCAACCAAGTGTGTCACCGTGGGGAGCTCCGGTCCTTTTTGTAAAGAAGAAAGACGGGTCGATGAGAATGTGTATAGACTACCATCAGTTGAACAAGGTAACTATCAAGAATCGTTATCCCTTGCCAAGGATCGATGACTTGTTCGACCAACTGAAGGGAGCGAGATTCTTCTCCAAAATTGATCTTAGATCGGGGTATCATCAATTAAGGATCAAGGTGGAAGATGTTCCGAAGATGGCTTTCAGGACTCGGTATGGGCATTACGAATTCCTTGTCATGCCTTTTGGGCTGACGAATGCACCGGCGGCATTCATGGATTTGATGAACCGGGTGTTCCGATCTTACTTGGATCGATGCGTGATTGTATTCATTGATGACATTTTGGTGTATTCCCAGACACGGGAAGATCACGCACGAGACCTCCGCCTTGCTCTGGAGATGTTGAGAGAGCATAGGTGTCACGACCCAAAATACCCCTAGTAGTTAGGATACTTTGGTGACGTGAACTCATAACCAAACCATCTTATATAACATATGAATCCTGTACAACATATAAAACCTGTGATAGCGGAAGCGTAATACTAATCTATATATGGTAGTGGAAGCGGACTACAAAATTTCTATCAATACTATATGTCTCAGTTTATACATGACCCAAAATAAAGAGCGAACATACTTGCTCAACAAAATATATGTACATGTCTCTCCCTCTCGTCACTCATGATGGGGCCACCTAACAAAAGCCCTCTGCTCCTCCTGAGCCCTCTGCTGCTGAAGACTACCCCAAGTCTCCTCCTCCTCAACATACTCTTCCTCGACCCATGGTTCTTGAGGACGCTCGCCACAAATGTCGAAGGGACCTGCCGAGAATACCATGTAAGGCATTGGGCCTTGTAAGGCATTGGGCCTTGGGTATTTATACCCTTGTTTTTAACCACTTAGAGTATCTTTATACTCTCATTTTGAGACTCCAAATACATACCTAAGACCCTCACTTGACCCATCATAATACCAAGAATACCATGTAAGGCATTGGGCCTTTACACATACCATACAAGGGCTCTATTCACATGAACAGTGAATCAAATTTTCGGGGCTCTACAATAGGCTATATGCCAAATTAAGTAAGTGCGAGTTCTGGTTAGAGAAGGTCGCATTTCTTGGACACGTGGTGTCGGCTGAGGGCATTTCTGTAGATCCAGCCAAGGTTGAGGCAGTCATGAGTTGGGAGAGGCCCAAGAGCATCATGGAGATACGTAGTTTCCTCGGATTGGCAGGCTACTACCGGAGATTTGTGGAGGGATTCTCCAGTTTGGCTGCACCTCTCACTTACTTGACGAGGAAGAATGCCAAGTTTAGTTGGAGCGACAAATGCGAAGTGAGTTTTCAGGAGTTGAAGAAACGCCTCACCACGGCCCCCGTCCTTACTGTGCCATCCGGGAGTGGTGGTTTTGTGGTTTACAGTGATGCCTCGCATGTGGGGTTGGGATGTGTACTTATGCAGCACGGCAAATTCATTGCTTACGCCTCCAGGCAATTGAAAGAGCATGAGAAGAATTATCCCACTCACGATTTAGAGCTCGCCGCAGTTGTGTTTGCCTTGAAGATTTGGCGACATTATCTCTATGGGGAACAGTTCGACGTATTCACAGATCATAAAAGCTTGAAGTACCTGTTCTCCCAAAAGGAATTGAATTTAAGGCAGAGGAGATGGGTAGAGTTTTTGAAAGACTACGAATGTTCCATTCAATATCATCCGGGCAAGGCGAACGTTGTAGCCGATGCTCTTAGCCGGAAGCCCACTGGACTTTTGGCGCACATGATGCTGAGGGAATGGAGGTTATTAGAAGATGCATCCAACCTCGACATCAGTTTTAGTCTCCCTACTTTTGGGCCAGTAATGGCTAATATCACAGTTAGGCCATATATCCTGAGCATGACGAGGGAGTTGCAGGGAATGGATGCCGAGTTACTGTCTTGCCGAGACCAGTCAGTTAAAAGTGGCAGCAAGGATTTTGCGGTGAGGGATGATGGAATTATCACTTTCAAGGAAAGAGTATGTGTCCCAGCCGATGAGAAGCTTAAACGAGAAATCTTGTACGAGGCTCACTGGTCCAAGTACACCGTTCACCCCGGGGGTACCAAGATATATAGGGACTTGAAGAAGCACTTTTGGTGGCGAAACATGAAGCGAGAAATAGCGGAGTACGTGTCCCGATGCTTGGTGTGCCAACAAGTCAAGGCCGAGCACAGGAGACCGGCGGGTCTGTTGCAGTCTCTCCCTATTCCCGAGTGGAAATTGGAACATATCTCTATGGACTTCATTGTGGGGTTGCCAAAGACAGTTAGAAAGACTGATGCGATATGGGTTGTTGTTGACAGACTCACGAAGTCCGCCCATTTCTTACCGTACCGGACTACATTCAACTCAAATCAGTTAGCTGCCTTGTACATCAAAGAGATAGTCCGATTGCATGAAGTACCAGTGAGCATTGTCTCAGACCGGGATCCAAGATTCACATCTAGGTTTTGGAAAAGTTTTCAGGATGCCATGGGTTCCCGACTAGACTTTTGCACGGCCTTCCATCCACAGACGGATGGGAAAACCGAGCGAGTGAATCAGATTATTGAAGACATGCTCCGTGCATGTATGCTGGACTTTAAGGGAAGTTGGGAAGATCACCTATCTTTAGTAGAATTCGCCTACAACAATAGTTACCAGGCAAGCATACAGATGGCACCTTTTGAGGCTTTGTACGGAAGGAGTTGTAGATCCCCGTTGTATTGGGATGAAGAGGGAGAAAGAAAAATTTTGGGCCCCAAGTTGATTGAACAAACTGCAGATAGAGTCAAGCTCATCCGGGAAAGGTTGAAGACCGCCCAAGATAGGCAGAAAAGCTATGCCGACAATCGAAGGAGGGATCTTGAATTCCGAGTCGGTGATTTTGTATTTGTAAGGATTTCACCAACCAAGGGTGTTATGCGATTCGGGAAGAGAGGCAAGCTTAGTCCGAGATATGTGGGTCCGTTCGAGATCATTACTCGAGTCGGTGAAGTTGCTTACCGTGTTGCTTTGCCCGCTCACATGGCGGCGGTCCACGATGTGTTTCATATCTCCATGCTTTGGAAGTACATCCCAGATCCTTCTCACGTCATCGAGCTTGATCCGGTTGAGATTCGAGAGGACCTCACTTTGGTTGAGAAGCCGGTTCATATTTTCGATCGAAGAGACCAAGTACTTCACAACAAGACTATTCCGCTAGTCCTCGTGCAATGGCAACATCATGCACGAGAAGAAGCCACGTGGGAGCGTGAAGCCGAAGTCAAAGCAAAGTATCCCGAGTTGTTTGAATAGACTTGTGCATATGGCTTGTAACTTTGTTTTAATTTTGTGCATGTATGTATCGTCCAAATTTCGGGGATGAAATTTTTGTAAGGGGGGGAGAATGTAGCACCCCAGACTTTTCCATCTCTAAATGAATAAGTATTTCATAGTTGAATGGCCTTCCGCATAGTCTAATTAATAAATAGGGGAGAAATTGGAAATTCTGAAATATTAGAAATGTGCGTTTTCGAGAGACGAATCCAATGCAAGTTGAATCGTCGAAATCGGACGAACGAGTCAAAAGATATGGCCAAAACAGTCGGGACCAGCAGAGCACCGATCGCTCGGTCCACGGAGCGATCGATCGGTCCAAAACCGATCGATCGGAGGCTATCGACTGGTCGAAAAATTTGTATGGGGAAATTTTCCAGAGAGTGAGTTTTTGACCGGTCGATCGGTCAATAACACCGATCGCTCGGTAGGCAACCGATCGATCGGTCATAACCACCGATCGCTCGGTCTTCGCGTTTTTGCAGAAATTTCAGTAAGGGTGTTTTCGTCTTTTAGGTGTTAAACCCTTACCCATAAGGGTTTGCTCGACCCTTTGAGCCTCATTCACAACCCTTAGACATTTTGAGAGCTAGAGAGTGAGAAGAAGAGGGTTTTGACCTAGGGTTTCCATTGAGGAAGAAATCAAAGGGGTGGACCATCCTAGGTCGTCCTCAAACTTGGATTTGCTTCAAGTTCAAGGCTTGGATTCTCCAAATCCAACCTCAAGCTCGTGTGGAGTACCTCTTCCAAGCTAGGGCAGCGTTTCTACATCATCCTCAAGGATTTTTCTTTCCCTTTTCAAGGTTAGTCCACTCTTCCTAGTTACTTTGGTAATAACCTAGGATTTTCCGAAGTAAATATGTGTTAGATCTTCCCCATTGCTCCCTTGTGTTGGTATATGCTAAATCCCTAAAACATAAACAAGATAATACAAACAAAGGGTGGAATGTATGAATGGATGAGGGGTGGAGGCGATTGGATTCCATGTTGTGATGTATTGAATGATGGAAAAATGGTGGAAGGGCATATTACGCATAATGAACACACCCCAAGTGTTTGATAAAATGTTCGAATGAGAAAATATGAAATAACTAAAGGTAAAAAGGTTGAATACCACATGTTTGATAGAATGCATAAATAAATTAAGATTTGAAAGCATGAGTCACATAAATGTTTCCCATTTGGTAAGTTGTATACATGTGTTTATTTCGCTTCTTAAATTCTCCTGTGAGTTGGAAATTGTTAAAATGCTATATGTCATCATGATTTCACGATTGCTATGCATGAGCACGTATGTAGATGGAGGATATTGTCAAGGAGGTTGGTAGCCCCAGTTAAGGGTGCTAACCTCTGGCTCATAAGAAACTTATTGCATTGTCAAGGGGGTTGGTAGCCTAGGGATCATGCGGGTACTAACCTCTGGCTCATAAGAAAGGACTCGGAAATGTTGCACTGTCAAGGAGGTTGGTAGCCCCGGTTAAGGGTGCTAACCTCTGGCTCATAAGAAAGGAAATGGTATTGTCAAGAAGGTTGGTAGCCCAGGGATGTGCGGGTGCTAGCCTCTGGCTCATAAGAAGTGTATTGTACTGTCAAGGGGGTTGGTAGCCCAGGGAACATGCGGGTACTAACCCCTGGCTCATAAGAAAGGTATTGTACTGTCAAGGAGGTTGGTAGCCTAGGGATGTGCGGGTGCTAGCCTCTGGCTCATAAGAAGTGTATTGTACTGTCAAGGGGGTTGGTAGCCCAGGGATGTGCGGGTGCTAACCCCTGGCTCATAAGAAAGGTATTGTACTGTCAAGGAGATTGGTAGCCCAGGGATATGCGGGTGCTAACCTCTGGCTCATAAGAAATATTGAAAGGATGACTCAAAGAGGTTTCGTATGATTCATAGACGTGTTTTGGTTTCATAACAATTATACTTGATAAAACGTTTATGTATGATGTCGTTAGAAATTGATTATGAATTCTACTCCTTCTATTACTTGTATATGATGTTGTTCGTTATTACCATTGTTGGTTAGGAGTTTGTACTCGCTGAGTATTCCATGCTCAGCCGTACTTTCATGTCGGCAGGTACACGACCTCCTCTTGACATATGTGATCCGGGTCCTTGGATAGAGGAGGACTACAGCGAGGAGGAACCTTATGAGGATCTGGTAGTCGAGCCTCAGGCTGAGGCTAGAGACTTAGACCATTGGCCCCACGGGGGTGACTATTGAGCGAGATAGTGTTGGGTCTTATGTATTTTGATATTTTGATAGGTGGGCCTGTCCACCTTAGACTTAGACGTGTTTTGTATTTATGTTAACTTGGAATACTACATTTTGGATCACTATAAAGAAAAGAAAATTTTAATTTTCGCTTCCGCAAATTATGTTTAGCTTCCGCGCTCTGATTATCATTGTTTAGTACTTTATTTATCTTGTTTACTACAGGATGGTTCGGTAGGTACGAAGTGTCATGCCTAAATTATCCCTAAACTCCTAGGGGGTATTTGGGGCGTGACAGTTTGGGACCCAATTCACCTGCATACAATCGATCGCACCTGACTTGCGATCGATCGCACCCTTTAGATTTTGTTGTTTTCTTCCATTTTCCCCTACTTCGGTAATTCGGCCATAACTTTTGACTCGGTTGTCCGATTTGGATGATTCAACTTGCGTTGGATTCGTCTTTCGAAGGGCAACATTCCTGACATTCATAATTTCTAATTTCTCCATTATTTATTAATTAGACTATGAGAAACGCCAATTAGCTACGAACGTACTATTCATTAAGTATAGAAAAGTCCGGGGTGCTACACTAGCTTTGCTAAGTTATCTAGAAATCCCTATCATGTGTATACCGTATGTATTTTTTTGATGAGTATGATTATATGCTAAGTTTTGTGTGCATACTATACGTTATAAATTATTGGAAAACAATTCATCAAGCATATGATTCTCTTTCATTTTACACGTTTAGTAGCTTTAGAGTCATTGCGGAACCAAGGACTCAGGTTTCAATGTATGTGATATCATATGTATTCTAGGTAATTTCATATGCTAAATTATGCTTCATTTATCACAAACAAGCATAAGTCACGCATCATGGTATGAAGATAAGCCTATAAGAGTTCATGCATACCCATGACTAGTAGGAATCCTGGAAGAAAAACATAATGATAAAGAAATAAATATATATATGATTTTGGACAAGCTCATGGATGCTTGATGCACGGTTCTAGATACTGATGCACGTTAATTCTGCAGCTCGTTCTAGACTCAGTGCTCAGTCCAGAAAGTTCTAGATACAGATGCGCGTTAATTCTGTAGCACGTTCTAGACCCTATGCTCAGTACAAAGAAATAAATATATTATAAACTCCAAAGATGATTTTGGGCTCAAAAATACAAAAGCATTACACATAGCATGTGCATCACACATAGCATGAGCATCATACATAGCATGTGCATCACACATAGCATGTGCATCACACATAGCATGTGCATCATCCATAGCATGTGCATCATACATAGCATGAGCATTATATATAGCATGCACCTTATACCTATCATAAGCATCATGAACATCTCATATGCATCATACATGTCACAAGGATTCAAAGGAAATTGCTTAAACAACTCAAGGGCATCAACAATTCATTAGTCCTAGTCTTAAGTGGGGTAATGTCTTAAGTTTGTAATAGGTTAATACCTTAATAGAATCGAAGAGGTTAGCATAGAATTTCTCTGGTATGCCTATACTATTAATTGTAGACTCTGATGTATACGATGCGCTATATAAGCACTATATGCTCATTGAACTATTCAAGAGCCTGATTCAAATTAGATTCGTGTTGTGTTATTGCTCTCAGGGCTATAGGAATAAGACGCAGTAATCGAAGAAGTAAGAACCCAGTATGAAATTTTATGATGATCGTAAGGCATGCTATTGTAAAGTCTATGTTTTTTGTGTTGGCATATTCCTGTGTCAAAACAAGTGAATCTAGGTGTCTAGGTGGGTGTCTTATGTAATTACCTTCAAGCTAAGCGAAGTTGAAGAACAAAGAAGACCGGTTGATCCACTCGGTTGATCATTTCCTTCATAGGATGGTAAGTGACCTAGATACCATGTGACCATAGGTGGGATTTTCCCTAGAATAATTCTAACATGATGCCTTAGGTGATAACTGTCCTAGACTAACCATACGGACCCTAGGTGATGAGATAAACAGTGCAAAACTTGTTTTAAAATCTGAAATTTTTCAAAAAACCAAGGTTGCTTGTTTTGGGTGTATCTCACAAACCGTAGCTCAGATTTTGCTTCATAATATGTCAAAATGACCGTGTCAAAAAGAGCTACAAATTTTGTGAAGGGTGAGAGACCCAAAAACAAAGTTTAAAATTTGGGTTGGTACCTCAGGGTCGACCCTAGGTATAGAAAAATTTGTATGATGAAAATTGGCAGAGTTGGAAAAGTAAGGATCGACCCTAGAGGATCATCCGGTCGACCGAATGGCACCCTTTGGTCGACCGAATGATCCCCATGACCCTGATATGGGATTTTTTCCAAATCCGGTTTTTTTGCTATTTTAGCTATTTTGGCTCTTTCCTTTTTGGGTTTTAGCAACTTCTAAACCATGTTTTTGATTCCCTTTATATATAAAACGCTTCCACTTCGTGGAGAACAACCTTGGGAGTAGGTAGAGAGGTTTTTTAAGTTTCTCCAGAGGTTATAAAACCTACAGAAATTATTTTCCTCAACCCCTTTTTGTTAGTACATTAAACCTAAAGTTTACAAGCCAAAAGTTCCAATATTGCTTGTTTGGACTTGTCCATTGATGGAGTCCATCTAGGTGATGATTCTTATCAAACCATCAACCCGTTCTGGATAGAACACCTTGGCTGGAGTGTTTCGGAGCCTTTGCGAAGGAGATCGATCTGAGAAAGATCGCGGTAGAGTGATTTGGTAGGTGGATTCCAAAGCCGTCATTGACGGAGATCAATCGGAAGATCGTGGACTGTTTTAGAGACACAAAGAGAAGTACGAGTGGCTATGGTTGATCACGGGACTTGAGAGTATGTGGTGACTTTTCAAGGCGTGGAGGACTAAGAACTGAAGGATCGTGGTATCAAGTCCGAAGGAGTCAAGTTTGAGTCTTGTAAGTTCTTGTTTACTTTGTCTTAGTGGGTTCTCATAGCCGGACTAGGTCCCGTGGTTTTTCCCGGAAGGGTTTCCACGTAAAAATCCTTGTGTTGTGGTTTACTTGGTTTTCCTTATTTCGCACTTAAAGTACATCATCCCTTAACTTAATAACTTAATTGTTAAAACATCAAAAAGGGTAGATAAACTTATAGGACGCCTTAACCATCCCCTCGAACTTGTAGATTCTCAACTCAAACCCTTGATTTGAGGTTCACTGAATAATGTTAAATTTTCAGCTATTATACAACTACGAAATATATTGTGATGTATGAATTTATGTATGCCTAATGCAAAAGAATAACTTAGTATTTATTGTACTTAGGCACCCTGCTAGTATGTGAGTGCCTAGTCCACATGTTAGTCTAAATTGGATTGACACATATTTGTGTCATGCCTATGGTTGTCAAGTTGTATGCTTAGTAGAGTAAGGTGAGGTATGGGAATAGTGTCCCCATTTGTCCATATGAAAGTCCTAATTTCAAGGACAAAATTTTTATTAGGAGGGGAGGATGTAGAACCCCAGAACCAAGTTCACTAGGCTGTGAATAGTGTTGTGAATAGTGTATGAATAGTGCTATGAATAGTGTTGTGAATAGTGTTTTTCCAGGCCAAAACCCTTAATGGGATGATGGCTTCATGTTTTAAAATGAAAGAAGGTTTCAAATGAATAAAAATATGTGTGAAACTTATTTAGGGTATTTGGTATAAATGAAACAAGAGGATACAATACTCTTAAGTGTCGCAAAGAGGGATTTTTGGAAATTCCCTCAACTTGAGAGAAATCTAGTTTTCTCATCCAAAATTGGAATTGAGTGATTCTTGATCCATTAGAAGGATATTGAGATCCTCTTTGAGGTTCATGTTTATCATATTTCCCGATTTTGAGTCGTAGCTCAGTGAAAAGTGGGTTTCAGGCAATTTGTCTGCTAAAATTCCTGACCAGTAGCCTTTAGGACCATTTTGAAATATGAATACAGAATAATTAGGCTTTTTGTAAAACATGAAAGTTGTTCTCCTGTGAATTTAGAATCCAACGCAAGTTAAATCGTCAAAATCTGATCACCGAGTCAAAAGTTATGGGCCAAATACCATAGCTGGAAAATGAATGGATGAACAGTAGAAGGATCTATCTAGTTTGGGGAGGATAGATCCTTCAATCCCATACACTGATGGATCTATCCATCCCCACGACCGATAGATCGGTCAAGCCCAATTTTGTATGGGTTTTTTTGGTAGTCAGAGTTTTTTTGAAGGATCTATCCGTGCTCATGACGGATAGATCCTTGGTACATGATTTTGTCTTGGAACCGACCCTTTGGGATATTTTAAGGGTCTAAGGGTCATTGGCCTCACTCCCTTGGCCTATTTAAGCACCCATTTCATGGGTAAGGGTTTAGACAACCCTTAAAGAAGGTTTTGAGAGAAAGGAGAGAGAATTTAGGGTTAGTGAATGGGGTTTTAATACTGATGGTTGTCAAGGCTTAGAGTGAAGCTTGTTTAGCTGCTTGTGGTGTGATCTTCACTTCCTCAAGCTTTCCCAAGTTGGAATGGATTCCATAAGCTTGCCAAAAGCTTTCTCCAGCTTCTACGGAGTATTCTCAAGCAATTGAACCATAGGGAATCGGTTTTGTAAGGTAGAACAATCTACTAACTAGCTATGTTATGATTCATTCACGCTTTGTATTAGTAAACCATGCTTTTTGATGCAAAATGGTAGAAAGCTAAGCTTTAACTTTGTATGCATATACTATTAGCATGATTGAAATGTAAGTATGCCTCTTTTTAATTTTAGAAACACAGTTCTTGGGGTGCATACATCGAATCTCAAGATCTGACTAAGATTCTAATTGATTTTATTCAATGCAGGTAGGAATAACATTCACCTTTGCGACTTTGAAATTGTTAAGTCAAATCCACGTTAGAATAGTACTCGCAAAACCTCACAAGTGTCAAGTCTCCTATCGATTCACACGAACCTTCTTTTTCCTTTAAAGCTTTCTCTAATGGAAGCTAATAGCCTTTTCAAATTTCCAGCTCTAGGATGTTGAAATAAAGATTCAATCTTTATTATCAAGAACATTTCTTGATGATGAAGATCCTTGATCTTCTTCTTCTTGATTATTCAAAACTTAGAACACACAAGAGAAGAAAGTGGAGAGGGGTGACCGTACACTCTAGAGAGAGGGAGGCTTGGGCGTGAGGTTTGAGGAGAGGGAGAGAGATCCAAAACTCTAGAAATTTTCTTATATCACAAGCCGTGGACGTCCACCTCTATATATAGGAGGGTTTGGGTTGCTTGCAACTCAAGACTCCTAATCCTTATCCAATAAGGATTCCTCAATTCTTGATTTCTCCTAATTAATTAGGATTAATCATTAATAGAAACTAACCTTATCCATTAGTGTCCCACTAACCTTATCCTTATTCTAATCCAATTAGGATTCCTTGATTAGCAAGAAACTAATAGACTCCTTGTCCAATAAGGAATCTTTAATTAGTAACTAACTCTAACTAACTAACTAACCTTATCTAAAAAGGATATTAGTTATTAGAAACTAATTAAAATAATAACAATTATTATTCCTCCTTGAAGTGGGAGTCCCTCCCTAGGTGGGTCCCACTCCACACGTCCCCAATGGGTTCTAAACCCTTTTGGTTTCTTTAACTATTCTTTTTAAATATTCCCCAATGAGTCCTACCCATTTGGTTTTTCACATCTAATGTGATTCCACCTTTTAGAGCTTCAGTATACCATATAGTGATCACTTAGAGAAATTAATTAATTAAATTAATAATTAAATTAAATACTTTTAAGAAGGTCCTTGTGTGTGGGATCTAAAGGAATCTCCTATTTCTGGCTGTGGGACCAAGTACTTCACCTTTTGGTTAAAGCATTGCTACTAGGAAAGACCTTTCCTACACTCCATTAGGATTATAGAATTTTATCTATATCCCTGGACTTCCACCAATCACAAATATTGTCCGTGAACACAATGTGATTAACCTCCAAAAATTAGAGAATTGCTTGTAAGTACCATCTCACAATATATTTACAAATAAATCCTTCCACATTCTGATATCACTTGTAAGATTCCAGGATTGGAACAATTCCACTGTCTTAGTCCCTAGCTTATGAATAGAACCCTTTCTCATGATTACTTTTTCATTGAACTGAACCTCCAAAACACTTTTGAAGAAACATTAGAAAAGAACTGACATATATATTTATATATACTTTTCCATATTAAAAATATTAACTTCGATAAAAACCATTTTACTGAAAAGCACCAGTACTGGATTTAACAGTTCAGTTCAACAAGTATCACCTTGATATCATTATCTCCAACTAAGGAGTTGTGGATTCCTTATTAAGTATTTACACACTTCTCCAAACATTGTGTACATGACCCGGAGTTAGTCCTGTGTATTAGACATTGGCGATTGGCACATCAAAGCCATATAGACAGATGTCTGAGAAGATGTTAATCTCTCAGGTCTAAGGAAAATTTGTCAAATGGATAACCCTAATACAATCTGACAGTGTATTCCATAAGGTATCCACTAGTGACCCCGTTCAGTATTATGTACTTGTTACATATACTCACATGTTAGTCAAGAGTCATCACTCTCTCTGAATGAGATTCATCACACTATCTCATAAAACTACGCATGTGCAAGCCATGATGAAGTACGATGCCCAACCAGTACTCTAGAGCCTTCGAATAATATTAGGTTTACAAGGAACCGGAAAATCATATCTCCTCGCAACCTTTGCATGATTTTCCTACAATGTTTCCTATGGAACTTTATGTCTTCATCATATGAGACAGTAATTAATATAATTACCCCTTATAGTTGGTTGTGAGAATATGATGTTTGTCTAATCAACATAGAAAAGTCTTTTATTGGCTTTCGAGGACATATATGTCTAACAATCTCCCACTTGCACTCTAAGCCAATTAGATGTAATGCCCATCTTCTCAGTGATGTTTCTCAAACACCAGCTGAAGCATAACTTAATATACATGGGTCTGTCATGTCTGTTTTACAACAACTATTGTAGTGATGCAATAACACTTGCAACTCGTGCAAATTTATTATCGATAATCACAGTCTTAAAAGACTAAACAAAAATGTTACTGTCCAACAGACATTTTCAGAAGTTAACACGCTTGTGCTTTACCATCGTACAATGCTTCAGACTAATCTGACCAATATCTTATCACATCAATATATGATGAATATTTGGTCTAGTACAAGTATACTGTTTCATGATATCACATATCTAAAAGAAACTGATTCAATTCCATAAAGGTGGAAACTCTTTTCTTGGAATCTTACTTGCACGAAAACATGATTGTTATTGGGAGAATAACAATATCATTTTTCTTTTGTCTCTAAACCATTTAGGACTAAGAAAACATGATGTCAAAGTTTTTGTCCTTCATTCCAAAATTACTAAATCAAATCTAAGAGAAGAATAATATTCATACTTCATTCACACTGAAAAGAATATTATCTTTGGATAGAGTCAGGAAAGTAATTATGCTCACACTAACCAATTTGCACACAAATGATACTTTCATTATTAGATAAAAATCAAACAGTTTGATTATTTCATCAGAATAAAAGTTAGTCCAACTACAGATTCTGGGACTTGTGGGTTCTAGTGTACTATTTAGGTATAGTGAGGGTAGAGAGTTGGTCTCTATCAATTCTCATAGTTATCAGTCTATTGGGCTTCCGCTTCTAGAACAATTCTAGATTCAGTTTCTCTACTAGGAAACTTGTATTCCTATTTACAAATATCTTTTGTTATCCAGGAATTGAGACTAAATGTCTCTAATGCGCATCCCAAGCTCATCTTCCATCGAATCATATCCAATATAATTTGATTTAACAACACCATCATGCTATGGTTTGTTGTGGGAATTATCTGAGACAAGATGTAATGAGAGTAAATTATAAATTTTCTATTAAGAGGTACTCTTCTCAATCATGAAAGACTTACCTAGCTGTTTCTTTATTTCAATGCAGAATTCCTTTAACTTTTCAAAGAAGGTGAAATAGAGTTAGCTACCTCTTAATGAAAGATTCATATGGTTACGATCATCCAACTTTTGTCCCATTCTGAAGTTGAAGTTTTATCTACTCAAATTTCTCATTCTCCTTAACAAACATGTAACTATTGCACTTATGCAAGATCATACCAAGCATTAGGAGCTAGAGGTTCCAACAATTAAGTTGGACTTGATGAGTATACAAACTGGACAATCCTTCCAAAGGTTTGTCTTGTATCCAATGACCAATTGTTTCACTATGAAGCACAATCCTTATATTCCTTGCTTCTCAGAAGAGCCTTTGTCCATACTACTAAAATACATTTCCAATGGAAAATCTTGGATTTCTTTCCTTTGTATAAATGCTCGGGATTTAGAAAATCCAATTCTTTTGAACATCTTTGCAAGTAGTATTGAACTCTTTAAAGGTTCTTAGCCATATGCAACATGTGGGATTTCAGATAATCTGATTTACTACTTGTTCAACATAACCATATTAAAGGACTCCGGGAGTTTGTCGAGGATCATATCCTCTAATCCCATAAATTTATCTCAATTTATCTCAGCACCAAGAATTGGGATTTAAGAATCCAATAATCTCTATCATATTCTTTGTGACTGAGTTTCCCTAGTAAACTTGGTGTCCACTTGTCCTTTTATATAGTAAGCTACCTAGCAGCCTTTTTGTATTTAGTAAACATCTCAAATGAGATTTAACATTAGTAGTGAGAACTTGGGCAATTCTTTAGATAGTATGCATAAACTTGAGATTCCTTTTCCATTCCAAATACTTTGAATTGGTTAAGAGATTCTCATTAAAGTCTTAGTAAGGTGGTTCTAGAATGACATGACAATAATATTTCACATATTATAATATCATTAGATCAGGGCTTTCGATCTTTGATGATATTGCTCATCTTTTAGTCAAATTCATAGACCCCTCAATCTATAAAATTAGGAAATATGCTACTTCATATTTCTGATAAGCATCGGGTGCTTTATAATATACATGCAATCTTCCATTTTAGGATAGTACCACACATGCACTACAAGGTGGATAGTAACTATCAATCACTGAGCATCTCATGTATAACTCCTTATGTAAATTAGTGATTCCCAATTTTCTTACGACCTCCAAGGATAACATGACTGTCACTGTTTCAGCCGTCATGTTCCTTGGTTTAGTGAAACCCATCATTCTGGTTTGTCATATGATCAAGTAGGGTTGTGCCCCCATTTTAGTTGACACTCCCTATCAGGCCATACACAAACCTATCTACTATAGAAATAAGGCTCTAGGAGTTTAACTCAGATTGAGTTATGTCATTACCTTTTGGCAAGATAAGACTCAGGCTAATTAATTCCTAGTCTTATTGATAATGGAAGGTCATAGGGCAATATTATCCCGTAGGATAGATTAGCCCATTTAATTCACTTAATATTTTTCTTGAAGGAAAATAGAATATTATGAACAAATTACACATCTAATGCATATATCAAAAACATTCACAATATTTATCATTGTATCAGATGTATAAAATAATATACAAATATCATCACATGATAATAAATTAATTTTCGTTTAATTAGATCAAACTAATTCTAATGAACTCCCATTAGCCCCAGAAATCTTAATGGAACTAATCCAAGGGTACAAAGGTTATTTTTAACATCAGTAGGCTTTAGATGGTTCATTCATCCATATGATGGACCATTGGTCATGCCAAGTACCATGGGCCCAAAATAACAATTATAAAGCGTCCATGTGCATCACTAAAGCCCATAAGTCAAAATGGACTATATTACCCTTTAATTCTCAATGAATTATTTTTAGCATATTAGGGTTTACCAACCCTAAATCTAAAAGAAATTATGGGAGTCTTTAAACAACTCTCTAAGACCTCTACTAGGGTCTATAAGTGTCACTTAAGCACTTCCCATAATCGTGAATATTGTTAGCTTACATCTATGCCAATTAAGGCACAATTATCTCATAATCATGTAAGTAACATATTCCACGTAAAAATTTCAACATGGATTACATGCATCACGTTCAAAAGGGCTATAATAATGTGTTTTATTTAAACACAAACTTTTTATGTTTCAACAAAACACATATTGTGGGGTTTGATCCAATTATCCCAAATTTGCACAAAAATGATAATCACATTATCACAAGGGTTATGGACTTTTCTAAGCAACTAAAAGCTATAACAAATCATCACATGAAATACATAATATAGCCGCACAATGGGTCCACATGATCATGCTATCTTAGAAATCCTACAACTACTCTTGTAGAACGCATTCCAAGATTTATTCTCCATGCGATCACCATCATCTTCTATCATCAATTCGATTTCTTCATAGAAAAATCAGCAACTGATAATACTAAGATTACATCATATCCAAAATAAGAAACTTTGGGAAACCACCCAAAATAGGGTACTCAATGAGAGTACAACCCATAAGAAGAAAGAGAAGAGAATAGAGAGAGAAGAAGGCATGATCATGGAACCCATCCACCATTCAACAAGAATATATATTAACTATACATCAACTATGAATAATAACATGGCATGAAAAATTACTTAGAAAGTCCATAACCTCAACAAGGGTTTTGCTAACCTTAGGAAAACTCTTTCCCATATGGTTAAGGCCTCTATTAACATTTAATAGAAAAACCTTAGAGCAAAGAAAACAAGCATGTTAAGAATGATATCTTAGGGCTTTTAGATTATCATTAAAAGAAAACTATTTTCCTTTAATGCTTCGAAAATCTTTGAGAGAAACAATTTCTCTAAGATTTAATCTAACCCTAAAATTCATCCTCACATTCCTCAATTGATAAACAAATAGAAAACACCATATTAAATTCAGCTAAGCTAGGGATCTAATCCCTTCCATATTATTTTGATCTAATAACTATTAAAAGACCAAAATAAAAATCAACAAATTGCTAATTTTTTAATATCACTTTATATTGATTCCAAAAATAAATTCAAAATCAATAATAGGTGAATTCAAAATTTTCCATAATGGCCAATTGCTTTAGGGATTATTTGATTTAACGATTAAATAAAATAATACCCTAAACAATAGTATTAAACGTCCATAAAATAATTGATCTCTCTCAATTAAAATTCACTTGAGATAAAACCCTGTATCTCAACCAATGGCATTTTTGAAATTACTTGATTAACTATTAATCAAATAAAAACTTATAAATACTATGTAGCCGATAATTCTGAGCACATGTAATTGATCCAAATCAACTAAAATAATTATGGTATTATTCCCATAAATTTTTTAGGGAACCATAAAGGATATCATAATTAACATTTAATTAAATGATAGCCCGTGGACTCGAAGTAGATAATTAAACAATTTAATTAAATCTCAGCCCGTGCTCTCTAATCAAATAATTAAACTATTTAATTAATTGATAGCCCATTAAACGATTTAATAGCATCCCATGCTTTCAAATCAAATAATGGAATTTAGGAAATATTTGGAAGCCTCTTGGAAAATTAATTTAGAAAACTCCTTTTTAGCCCTCAAAACGATTGATTCTAGAAAAACTTTCTTCACAAAAGTTGTAGATCTTTTCGACGGCTTCGAAATGATGTACTGACAGACCTAAATCGGAGTAAAATTCACAAAGTTATGACCAAAATACCAAAACTGTATCGATTCTTCTAATCAAATACAAATCCGAAAATCCATGAATCAATTTTAATCGAAAAAAGCTTTAATCTCCAAGAACGCTTAATCAAGGGTGTCTAACACCATGAGATTTATTAATTAACATTTAATAAATAAAATCCCATCTATATATGCTAGCCAAAATATCAATGGGTATCTAAGTGGTCTAAATCAAAGGGAATACTTGTCCGGGGCTCTCAAGAATAAATTAAACAATTTAATTTAATATTCTAAAAGGATCTCTAAATCCTTAAAGGCTATAATCAAGATTTAGATATCTCTAAATACCTATCCCTTATGAAAATATGTTTTGAAAAAATCCAAAACCAAAATTAGTATCATACTAATTAAAAAGGGTTTAATCTCTCCCTCAATAACTAGAGAGATTCCTTAGCCCTAATAAATGATTATCCAATAATCAAGAATCTAGAAGATTGATTCATTAGGGTAACCAAAATTCATAGGGGAGGCATTCTTGATATAATTAAAATTTGATTATACCCTAAAACCAAAGAGAAGCATAGCCAAGGCTCTGATACCACTGTAAGTATGCCTCTTTTTAATTTTAGAAACACAGTTCTTGTGGGGCATACATTGAATCCCAAGATCTGACTAAGATTCTAATTGATTTTATTCAATGAAGGTAGGAATAACATTTACCTTTGCGACATTGAAATTTTTAAGTCAAATCCACGTTAGAATAATACTCGCAAAACTTCACAAGTGTCAAGTCTCCTATCGATTCAAACGAACCTTCTTTTTCCTTTAAAGCTTTCTCTAATGGAAGCTAATGGCCCTTCCAAATTTCCAGCTCTAGGATCTTAAAATAAAGATCCAATCTTTATTATCAAGAACATTTCTTGATGATGAAGATCCTTGATCTTCTTTTTCTTGATTTTTCAAAACTTAGAACACACAAGAGAAGAAAGGGGAGAGGGGTGACCATACACTCTAGATAGAGGGGCGTGATGTTTGAGGAGAGGGAGAGAGATCAAAAAATTTGGAAATTTTCTTATATCACAAGCCGTGGACGTCCACCTCTATATATAGGAGGGTTTGGGTTGCTTGCAACTCAAGACTCCTAATCCTTATCCAATAAGGATTCCTCAATTCTTTCTATTCTTGATTTCTCCTAATTAATTAGGATTAATCATTAATAGAAACTAACTTTATCCATTAGTGTCCCATTAACCTTATCCTTATTCTAGTCCAATTAGGATTCCTTGATTACTAAGAAACTAATAGACTCTTTGTCCAACAAGGAATCTTTAATTAGTAACTAACTCTAACTAACCTTATCTAATAAGGATATTAATTATTAGAACCTAATTAAAATAATAACAATTATTATTCCTCCTTGAAGTGGGCGTCCCACCCAAGGTGGGTCCCACTCCACACCTCCCCAACGGGTTCTAAACCCTTTTGGTCACTTTAACTATTCTTTTAAAATATTTCCCAATGGGTCCTACCCATTTAGTTTTTCACATCTAATGTGATTCCACCTTTTAGAGCTTCACTATACCATATAGTGATCACTTAGAGAAATTAATTAATTTAATTAATAATTAAATTAAATACTTTAAGAAGGTCCTTTTGTATGGGATCTAAAGGGATCTCCTATTTCCGGTTGTCGGACCAAGTACTTCACCTTTTGGTTAAAGCATTGTTACTAGGAAACACCTTTCCTACACTCCATTTGGATTATAGAATTTTTTCTATATCCCTGGACTTCCACCAATCACAATTAATGTCCACTAACACAATGTCATTAACCTCCATGAAATTTATCCAGATCAATGATCTCTAAGACCTAGAGGGGGGGTGAATAGGTCTATCTAATAATTTCTAACCAATTTTAATTTTTCAATTAATATGTTTAAAAATCAATGATTAACTCAATCAGACAATCCACACAAATCAAACACAGAAGATTTTTACGTGGAAAACCCTAACGGGAAAAAACCACGGGACCTTGTCCAGCAATAAACTTCACTATGAAAAGATATCAAGTACAAGATAAGACCTTACCAAAACAGAAACTATGTTCCTAGGTATAGACTCTTACTCTTGATTTCCACGAACCAGCAGGTTCGATCTCCGCCTTAGCAGCTTCGGTTCCACACCGACCAAATCTTTTCAAGCAACTTCAAATCCACGATCACACACGATCGATCTCCTTCCACGAAGGCTCCGGATCAAACACCGGACAAACACACAAGGTGTAGGGTTGTGAATCAATTTAGTAAATTTCAAACCCTAGAGGGATCTCATACAGATCTGAGATCACACAATGCAAGATCAAAGATTTTAATCTATACTTGCATTCTCTAGGATCTAAGAAAGAGGAGGGATCACAAAGATCTAATAAAAACAATTAGAAAAACCCTAGAAGAGTTTCTCAGACCTCTACTCTTTCAAAAATTATCAAAGACACGAATTAGGTTTCTCAAAAGTTGTTTATATAGGGTTAAAAAAAGAATCCAGAAAAAGAAAAATTCTTTTTACGGGGACCGATCGATCGGTGCTCACAACCGATCGCTCGGTTCACAACCGATCGATCGGTTCTAATGACCGATCGCTCGGTCGTAAAACATCTCTCTGGAAAATTTCCCCATACAAATATTTAGTCCAGTCGATAGCCACCGATCGCTCGGTAGGCCACCGATCGATCGGTCGCAATACCGAGCGATCGGTTGAGACAGAATTTTTGCCAAAATTAATTCATTTTATTTTTATTTGATTCAACTAAGATCAAATAACTTTGGTAGGCTTAAATCTATCATCCTAGGTATTTTTAGGGTTATCTAAGTCAAATCAAACCTAGGTAGGGGTCTCTAAGTCCATTACCTGTCTAGATCCGGAGTAGAACCTTTTTCTTCTCTTTCTTCTATCTTCTTTAAGCTTTAGCTCTTCTCTTCTTTTCTGACAAGTTGAACATGACTAGACGACTCGACTCAACTGACCTATCTAATGATCACGGAATTTGCCAACACCTATTTAGGGATTTACAATCTCCCCCTTTGGCAATTCCGGGACAAAACAAAACTAATTCATATACTAGGTTCAAATTTTCCCAATTGATTCAAAAATGGAAAATTGACCTTTACATGACTCAAAAATAATTACATGACTTTTGACATGTTAACTTGTCATGATTTACCAAACTTAGAACCTGTTTGCCTGCACATGCTAAATCAAAAACCTGTGAAGCATGGGAAATAACAGATAAGATGAAAATGTGTATAACCATTCACAATCCATAACAGGCACAATCCATAACAGGTTAGTATACCAAAAGCTCATCCATCATCCATAACACAATCCATAACAGGTTAGTATACCAAAAGCTCATCCATCATCCATAACACAATCCATAACATCTATAATACCATTCTCCCCCTTTTTGGCTCGAAATGCCAAAGGTGGATTAGAAAAGGAAAGCGTAAACCATTGAAAGGAGATGAGATAGAAAGTAATGAGCATAAACCATTCAAATATATACATCCATAACAAGTCAATAATAACCAAGAAGGTTTGTACTAAGTACAACCAAGACAAAATACATCAAAATGGTAAACAAAGTCTGTCACTCGACAAAAAAACAACTTCTATCACGAACCATCACTCTTGCTCATCATCAGAAGTGAGCTGTGACTCATAGTAAGCTCGAAAATCTCGAACATCTCTCTGTACTCCAAGCACTGCTGCATCGAGAGATCCAAGTCTACCACGAACCTCTGTAGTAAACTCAAAACTGTATCGATTCTTCTAATCAAATACAAATCCGAAATTCCATTCATCAATTTTAATCGAAAAAAGCTTTAATCCCAAGAACGCTTAATCAAGGGTGTCTAACACCATGAATTTATTAATTAACATTTTTATAATAAAATCCCATCTCTATATGCTAGCCAAATGTCAATGGGTATCTAAGTGGTCTAAATCAAAGGGAATACTTGTCCGGGGCTCTCAAGAATAAATTAAACAATTTAATTTAATATTCTAAAAGGATCTCTAAATCCTTAAAGGCTATAATCAAGATTTAGATATCTCTAAATACCTATCCCTTATGAAAATATGTTTTGAAAAAATCCAAAACCAAAATTAGTATCATACTAATTAAAAAGGGTTTAATCTCTCCCTCAATAACTAGAGAGATTCCTTAGCCCTAATAAATGATTATCCAATAATCAAGAATCTAGAAGATTGATTCATTAGGGTAACCAAAATTCATAGGGGAGGCATTCTTGATATAATTAAAATTTGATTATACCCTAAAACCAAAGAGAAGCATAGCCAAGGCTCTGATACCACTGTAAGTATGCCTCTTTTTAATTTTAGAAACACAGTTCTTGTGGTGCATACATTGAATCCCAAGATCTGACTAAGATTCTAATTGATTTTATTCAATGAAGGTAGGAATAACATTTACCTTTGCGACATTGAAATTTTTAAGTCAAATCCACGTTAGAATAATACTCGCAAAACTTCACAAGTGTCAAGTCTCCTATCGATTCAAACGAACCTTCTTTTTCCTTTAAAGCTTTCTCTAATGGAAGCTAATGGCCCTTCCAAATTTCCAGCTCTAGGATCTTAAAATAAAGATCCAATCTTTATTATCAAGAACATTTCTTGATGATGAAGATCCTTGATCTTCTTTTTCTTGATTTTTCAAAACTTAGAACACACAAGAGAAGAAAGGGGAGAGGGGTGACCGTACACTCTAGATAGAGGGGCGTGATGTTTGAGGAGAGGGAGAGAGATCAAAAAATTTGGAAATTTTCTTATATCACAAGCCGTGGACGTCCACCTCTATATATAGGAGGGTTTGGGTTGCTTGCAACTCAAGACTCCTAATCCTTATCCAATAAGGATTCCTCAATTCTTTCTATTCTTGATTTCTCCTAATTAATTAGGATTAATCATTAATAGAAACTAACTTTATCCATTAGTGTCCCATTAACCTTATCCTTATTCTAATCCAATTAGGATTCCTTGATTACTAAGAAACTAATAGACTCTTTGTCCAACAAGGAATCTTTAATTAGTAACTAACTCTAACTAACCTTATCTAATAAGGATATTAATTATTAGAACCTAATTAAAATAATAACAATTATTATTCCTCCTTGAAGTGGGCGTCCCACCCAAGGTGGGTCCCACTCCACACCTCCCCAACGGGTTCTAAACCCTTTTGGTCACTTTAACTATTCTTTTAAAATATTTCCCAATGGGTCCTACCCATTTAGTTTTTCACATCTAATGTGATTCCACCTTGTAAATCCCTAAATAGGTGTTGGCAAATTCCGTGATCATTAGATAGGTCAGTTGAGTCGAGTCGTCGAGTCATGTTCAACTTGTCAGAAAAGAAGAGAAGAGCTAAAGCTTAAAGAAGATAGAAGAAAGAGAAGAAAAAGGTTCTACTCCGGATCTAGACAGGTAATGGACTTAGAGACCCCTACCTAGGTTTGATTTGACTTAGATAACCCTAAAAATACCTAGGAGGATAGTTTTAAGCCAACCAATGTTATTTGATCTTAGTTGAATCAAATAAAAATAAAATGAATTAATTTTGGCAAAAATTCTGTCTCAACCGATCGCTCGGTATTGCGACCGATCGATCGGTGGCCTACCGAGCGATCGGTGGCTATCGACTGGACTAAATATTTGTATGGGGAAATTTTCCAGAGAGATGTTTTAAGACCGAGCGATCGGTCAGTAGAACCGATCGATCCGTTGTGAACCGAGCGATCGGTTGTGAGCACCGATCGATCGGTCCCCGTAAAAAGAATTTTTCTTTTTCTGGATTCTTTTTTTAACCCTATATAAACAACTTTTGAGAGACCTAATTCGTGTCTTTGATAATTTTTGAAAGAGTAGAGGTCTGAGAAACTCTTCTAGGGTTTTTCTAATTGTTTTTATTAGATCTTTGTTGATCCCTCCTCTTTCTTAGATCCTAGAGAATGCAAGTATAGATTAAAATCTTTGATCTTGCATTGTGTGATCTCAGATCTGTATGAGATCCCTCTAGGGTTTGAAATTTACTAAATTGATTCACAACCCTACACCTTGTGTGTGTGTCCGGTGTTTGATCCGGAGCCTTCGTGGAAGGAGATCGATCGTGTGTGATCGTGGATTTGAAGTTGCTTGAAAAGATTTGGTCGGTGTGGAACCGAAGCTGCTAAGGCGGAGATCGAACCTGCTGGTTCGTGGAAATCAAGAGTAAGAGTCTATACCTAGGAACGTCGTTTCTGTTTTGGTAAGGTCTTGTCTTGTACTTGATATCTTTTCATAGTGAAGTTTATTGCTGGACAAGGTCCCGTGGTTTTTTCCCGTTAGGGTTTTCCACGTAAAAATCTTCTGTGTTTGATTAGTGTGGATTGTCTGATTGAATTAATTGTTGATTTCTAAACATATTAATTGAAAAATTAAAATTGGTTAGAAATTATTAGATAGACCTATTCACCCCCCCTCTAGGTCTTAGAGATCATTGATCTGGATAAATTTCAATTGGTATCAGAGCTAGTTCACTGATAAGGCTAATCCCTTAAGTGTGATCCTGTATTATCCGTGATCATGAGTACTCTAAGAGAAGGAGGATCCGTCTCTCGTCCCCCACTTTTTGATGGAAATAATTATGCATACTGGAAAGCTAGAATGAGAGCCTTTCTCAAATCAATTGACGAGAGAATTTGGATGTCTATACAGAATGGGTGGACTACGCCCGTAAAAACTGTAGGTGATTTGACTGTCGTCAAATATTCTGATGAATGGACCAGAGAAGAGCTTGATTCAAGTGGATGGAACACTAAAGGTCTCAATGCTATCTTTACTGCAGTCACTACTGAGGAATTCAGACGAATTTCTTCATGTGAAACAGCAAAGGAGGCTTGGGACATTCTTGAAATTACCCATGAGGGTACTACCACTGTTAAAATCTCAAAACTCCAAATGTTAACCACCAAATTTGAACATTTAAACATGGACGACAATGACACTTTTGATGAATTCTATGCAAAACTTAGTGACATTGTCAAAGCTAGTTTCAATTTAGGTGAGAAAATATCTGAGTCCAAAATAGTTAGAAAAGTCCTTAGATCTCTCCCAGAGAGATTTCAACCCAAAGTCACTGCAATCGAAGAGAGTAAAAATGTTGACTCTCTGAAGATTGAGGAATTGGTTGGATCACTCCAAACCTATGAACTCAATCTACGTCCATCCAAGAAGAATAAATCTTTAGCCTTGAAAACCATCAAGGAAACTTTGGATGAGGATGACAGTGATGGAGAAATGAATGAGGAAGAAATGGCTCTTTTCGTTAAAAAATTTTGAAAATTTTTTAGAACGAAAAAGAGGTTTAATCCCAAACAGGGAGGAAAATCTTTTGATAAGTCAAAGTCTAAGCCCTGGGAAAACAAGAAAAATTCCAAAAGTGGCGACAAGAAATCCCAAGGTGTTCAATGTTATGAATGCCATGGCTTCGGACATATTTCACCTAACTGTCCTAACAAGAAGAAGAGTAAGGGCAAGGTGATGAATGCCTGTTGGGATGACAGTGATTCCGAGAATGAAGAATCGGACAGTTCCTCTTCAAGTGAAGATACTGGAAATCATACGGCTTTCACTGTTTCCCTATCTGGGATTCTTGAGACTACCTCTGCGGTTGATGAAAAGGATAGAAGTGATGAAAGTATTCATACTGAGTCAAGTGATGACTTACAGAAGAGTCAAACTGACTCTGAAAGTGATGAAGATTTGAAAACAACTTATGATAAGTTGTATGCTGAAAGTTTAAAACTGACTAAAACAAAAATCTCTTTGAGCAAAAAACTCAAATTCATTCAAAATGAAAGAGATATCTGTAAACTAGTAGCAGAAGAGAAGAGTGCACTAGTTAGTCAGTTGGAAAATGAAAAAGAAGCATTTGTTATAAAAGTTCAATGTCTTCTGGAAGAGAATGTCTCATTGACTAATGTGGTCAGAAAATTAGAAGATGAAAGAGACACTTCCATGAAAGAAATTGAAGAGTTAAAAACTCTGCAAATGGAGCTGGATACTTTTAAAGTCTCTCTTGTTGATAAGGTGAAATTTCTTGAAAAAGAACACCAAATTACCCTTAAAGACAAGACTGACTTGATTCAGAAGGTCTATACTCTTGAAAAAGAAGTGAGAATGTTTGGTAACACTAGCTGCCTAGATGAATTAGTCAGAAAGTATGGATCAAATTCTAGTAGATCTGGGATAGGACATGTTGACACACCAACTGGTCCTTTAGCTGTTGGAACAATGGCTAGTGCAGTGTTTGAGCCAATACATTCTGAACCCAAAGAAAATTTACCTTCTACATCAAGTACTAAGGCTTATACAAATTTTGTAAAGCCTAGATATACAGCTCCTAGAGTGAATGCTTTAAGGAATCAAATTCCAGTTAGAAGAAATCTTCCTCCTCTACCAAGATTCATACCCACATGTCACTTTTGTGGTGTGAGAGGTCACATTCGACCTAATTGTAATGCATTTAGGAGAGCTCCCCGAAATGGTTCATGGAACCAAAATCTGAGTCAAGGGACTCTTCAAAGGCAGATTCAAGTTCTAGCTGAAAAGTCTAGAATGTTGAGCGATGATGTTAACAGAATTGCTCAAATCTCTAGGACAAGGACTGGTCAATTTATTCCAAATGATTATTCAAGAGGAAATAATTTGACTTATCAAAAAACTAGAACTGAACAAAACAGAAAAAGGTCAAGGAGGACAAAAAGGAAAAAGGTCTCTACTACACAGATTAATGATCAAAGATCTAAACAAAGTTTAAAGACTGTGTATGTGAGAAAGGAAGACCTTAAGTGCTTTGTCATTCATACTGCCTTGAAAGCCCAAAACACAGAAATGTGGTACTTCGATAGTGGGTGTTCTCGGCATATGACAGGTAACAAGTCCTTATTTATTCAATTTGAGGACTGTCCTGATGGGACTGTTACTTTTGGTGATGGAAGCAAGTCTTTAGTCAAAGGAAAGGGTATCATCAATTCACCAGGCATACCTAAATTGAAAGATGCCTTGTTTGTTGAAGGACTGAAAGCTAATTTAATTAGCATAAGTCAACTATGTGATGATAATCATGCTGTGCACTTTACCCAAAATAAATGCTTAGTCATTAATGGTAAAGGTAAGTGTGTTCTAGAAGGATTGAGAACCACTGACAATTGCTACGGCTTAACTCCCAGTACTATTCCCTCAAATGTCTGTTATAAGACTAGAATTGAGGAGGTTGATTTGTGGCACCGAAGACTAGGTCACTTGAACTTCAAAGACCTATGTAAAATCTCTAAGCAAGAGCTTGTGAGAGGTGTTCCCAAACTAGGAAAGCCTTCTAGTGCTGTGTGTGGGTCATGTCAAATTGGTAAACAAATTAGGACCCCACATAAGAAGACTTCAAGTATTGCTACTTCATATCCACTGGAATTAATTCATATGGACCTTATGGGTCCTACAAGAACTGAAAGTCTAGGTGGAAAGCGATACATCCTAGTCATGGTTGATGATTTCTCTAGAATGTCTTGGGTGGCATTTATAAGAGAGAAATCCGATGCTTTTGACAATTTCAAAAGTATTTGCCTGAAAATTCAAAATGAGAAAAGATGCCCAATCACTCGAATTCGAAGTGATCATGGAAAGGAGTTTGAAAACTCTAAGTACAACGACTTTTGTGATGAGTCTGGTATCAAACATGAATTTTCTGCACCTATTACACCTCAGCAGAATGGTGTAGTAGAGAGGAAGAACAGGGTTCTCCAAGAGATGGCTAGAGTTATGCTTCATAGCAACAATCTAGCTTCTCATTTCTGGGCTGAGGCAGTTCACACTGCTTGCTATATAGTTAATAGAGTTTTTGTAAGACCTGGAACAAGGAAAACCCCATATGAGTTGTGGAATAACAAGAAACCTAGTGTCAAGTACTTTCGAGAATTCGGAAGTAAATGCTATATCCTTAAGGATAGAGAGCAACTGGGAAAATTTGAATCCCGGAGTGATGAAGGGATATTTCTTGGGTATTCCACCAACAGTAGAGCTTATCGAGTGTATAACTTGAGAACCTCTACAATTATGGAGTCCATAAATGTAATTGTGGATGACTCTGGTGTTGAAAATGTGCAATGTGAGGATGATGAAAGTGCTGAAAATGAAGATGTTGAAATTATTTCAACTTCACCTATTGATAAGCAAACATCTCCATTAAAACCTACACATCCTAGGGTCATGAGTCCTCACACCTCAACTGATATTATTGGTGATGTTGAAAGTGGAGTGAGAACGAGGAAACAAATTGAAAATGAAGTTAGCTACATTTGCTATACTTCATCTTTTGAACCCAAGAATGTAGCTGAAGCTCTTGCAGATGATAATTGGATAAATGCAATGCAAGAAGAGTTACTTCAGTTTACTAGGAATGATGTTTGGTATTTAGTACCTAGGCCTAATAATACAAATGTGATAGGTACCAAATGGATTTTCAAGAACAAATCTGATGAAACAGGTACTATCATAAGAAATAAGGCTAGGTTAGTTGCACAAGGATATACCCAAATTGAAGGTATTGACTTCGATGAAACTTTTGCTCCTGTAGCCAGACTAGAATCAATAAGAATTCTTCTAGCTGTGGCTTGTAATATGAAATTCAAACTTTTTCAAATGGATGTTAAAAGTGCCTTTCTGAATGGCATTCTACATGAAGAAGTCTATGTGGAACAACCAAAAGGGTTTGAAGATCCACATCACCTTGATCAAGTTTATCGACTAAAAAGGGCCCTCTATGGTTTAAAACAAGCTCCAAGAGCTTGGTATGAGAGGCTGACTACTTATCTCTTGGAAAACGGATTTTCGAGAGGGGGAGTAGACAGAACCCTTTTCATAAAGAAAGTGAAAGGTGATATTGTCATCGCCCAGATATATGTTGATGACATAGTATTTGGTTCCACATTAGACTTACATGCTCATTCATTTGCTGAACAAATGAAAAATGAATTTGAAATGAGCATGGTTGGTGAGCTAAGTTTCTTCCTTGGTCTTCAGATCAAGCAATTGGATTCTGGGATCTCAGTATCTCAAATCAAATATGCAAAAAATCTAGTGAAGAAATTTGGAATGAGTTTTGCTAAGCATGCTAGGACTCCTATGAGTACTACTATAAAGCTTAGTAAAGATACTTCAGGGAAGGATGTCGATCAGACTAATTATAGAAGCATGATTGGTAGTTTGCTCTACCTAACTGCTACTAGACCCGACATAGCCTTTAGTGTTGGAGCATGTGCCCGTTATCAAGCAAATCCCAAAGAGTCTCACTTAGTTGCTGTCAAGCGTATCATTCGCTATGTGAGTGGAACTTTGTCCTTAGGCCTCTGGTATTCTTTCGATACAAATGTCATTGTTGTGGGGTATTCTGATGCTGATTGGGCTGGAAATACTGATGATAGGAAGAGCACCTCCGGCGGGTGTTTCTATATTGGAAACTGCTTAGTTGCTTGGCTTAGTAAAAAGCAGAATTCCATTTCCTTGTCTACAGCCGAGGCTGAGTATATTGCAGCTGGTAGTTGTTGCACCCAACTTCTGTGGATGAAACAGATGTTGAAGGATTATGGAATTGATCAAAGCACTATGATTGTGTATTGTGATAACACAAGTGCAATCAATATCTCCAAAAATCCTGTGCAACACTCTCGCACAAAGCATATAGACATTAGGCATCACTTCATCCGTGATCTTGTTGAGCAAAAAGTTGTGTCTATTGAGTATGTCCAAACAGAGAATCAATATGCGGACATTCTCACAAAACCTTTAGATTCCCTTAGGTTTGAACTCCTTAGGAAATCCATCGGTTTGTGTGGAGTTGAGTAATGGTGTACTTGTTTTATAGCCTATGTGTTTTTCATGTTCTATTTAAGTCATAGAGCTATTTTTTTTGTTATTTTCTTTAAGTAATAAAAATCCAAAAACATTCAAAAAATTGAAAAATATTGCAAAAAATAATGTGTTTGTATGACCTTATTTATCCTATCTTTTAGCTTAATGTTATTTCCTTGAAATCATATTTAACCATATAATCCAAGGATAAATATATCATAGGATTGAATAAAATAGGAAAGTTCAATTGTTGGTTCGATCTTGTGATTGAATTTGGTCATGCTAATTAACCTCAGTTAGAGTTGAGCATACAATGATGTTCTAATTTGCACAAGCACTCTGACTGATTCTTTAGATGGTTTTAGTTCCTATATAAAGGTTCTGATATTATACCATATGGTTCCCTAGATTAATCAAATCTAGTATAACCAATGTCATAAAAAATTCCATAAGGTGAGCCCCCTAGATATAAAAATTATTGACATGGAGAGGACTACCTGTGAGTTTGTGTGATAGCTACTAGTGAATGCAAACAGTGAGTAATGGCTACCTAGACAAACAGTAGGTATCTATATGGATTGCTAGTGTGAAAGCCCCTACTGTCATTAGAAAGAGCTACCTTCTCACTTGAGTGAAAGTCACCAGTGTGCTAGTGTCTATATATGTGTACTCCAAAAAGAATTTACATAATGAGTACAATTTGACTGAAAAAGAAATGAAATAAATTTATTAGTCAAATATGGGGTAAAAATTGCTCATCAGATAAATATGGATGATTATTGGTTTTAACACTAGTTTTTGAAAATTTTAGAGTCCCATTTGAAATATAATGTCAAAATCTAGATTAAGGAAGGAAACCAATTCAACGAGTCAAGTAATGAATTTTGATTTCATACTCACATTACTTCTAATTGTATCTTGACTCTGATTGTGAATTTGATGCAAATACCATATTTAATCACCGGTGAAAATCAATTAATGTTTTCATAATCCTTGTTTATGCCTATACTTGATATATCAATTCTTGGGTGATTATTATCTATGATTTTTATGAAATCACATATTGCAAATTTTTTTAATCAGTTGGTCATTTTGAAGTGAAAATGTATTTTAAATGTTCCATTGGTTGAGGGGGAGAAAAGGTTTTAACTGTGAAAATTTTTGAAAAATTTTCAGAGCACCGATCGCTCGGTGCTAAAGACCGATCGATCGGTCTTTCGTGAACAGGGTTATAAAACCCTCATTTCTATTTTTTTGTTCACTTGTTTTCCGATTTACAGAGCGATCTCTCGGTTTCCTCTCCTCCAAATCTTTCCTACGAACATTCCATTCTACTCTAAAGGTTTCCCAAGGATCTAAAAGGTAAGAGTTGTGCATTTTCTTTGCTTTAGATTGATTTTCTCATCTAGGGCATCATTTCTTGCATTTTCTTCAATGGCTTTCGTTTTGTCGTTAATCCTTCTTGCCTATCTCATGTCTGGCATCCCCAAACGTCGGAGGTTGGTCCTCAACAACCAAGAGGATCCTCCTCAAGATGAGGAAAACCTAGAGCCCTTTACTTTCACTCCAATAGGGCATGGTATTTCCATAGGGGACAGGCCAATTCGTAGAATGATTGATTCTACAATTGAGAATCGTCAAAAATCTCTGGCTGATAAAACTCGGAAAAATAAAGGTAAAGCTTCATCTTCTCAGTCCAGTAAGTTATCCCAGTTTATCAGTCCTACTGCTGCTCAACTCTATAGTGAGTATTTTAGCAAGAAAGGTGTTATGGTTGAAAGGGACATACATATTTCTGATTTTGGTGATTATTATCTTCCTACTCTCATTTCAGATCGTCAATGGGAAGGTATACTTACCTTATCCGGTCCTGCTTCTGTCCAGTTAGTTAGAGAATTTTACTCTAATTTTTCTGAAATCAACCAGAAAAAATGGTCATTCAAATCTCGAGCATTAGAACAATCTGTTGTCATAAATGCTGATTTGGTTTCTAAATTCCTTGGGTGTCCTCGAGTTCCAAATGCATATTATCCTTATATTTATAAAACTGATGAGGATAAAGACTCCATGGAACATGTTGTTACCTTTCTAAGTGGTACTCCTACGTTTTGGGTTGGGTCTCTTATTGAAGTGGCGAAACTCACTAAGGATGCTAGACTAGTAAACCTAGTTATGAGTGCAAATATCCATCCAAAGGTTCATACTGCGGACCTTAGGGAAGATAGAGCTAGATTTTTGTTTAGTCTTCTACGTGGGCGTGATATTGATCTTGCCGCTCACATCATTGACTTGATGACCCAAGCCCATCAAACTAATACAGCAGTTGGAGCCCTACCATTTGGTTCACTCATCACTAAACTTCTTGGTTCTCAAGGAGTTATAGCTCCTCCTGGTGTTCCTACTCGAGTTCCTAAGGGTCCAATCACCAAAAAGACCCTAGCTCAGAGTTTTTCACATGCCTCAGTTCGAGATACAGAGGAGGGAGCAGAAGTTGGTGCTGGGTCATCTCGTCCTCCTCCGACCACTATGGACGATCTTGGGAGGATGATGAGAGAGATGCATATGGATCTCCGGACTCATATTTCTTCATACGAGGAGTTTACTACAGAGGTTCGTGGTAGACTTGGATCTCTCGATGCAGCAGTGCTTGGAGTACAGAGAGATGTTCGAGATTTTCGAGCTTACTATGAGTCACAGCTCACTTCTGATGATGAGCAAGAGTGATGGTTCGTGATAGAAGTTGTTTTTTTGGTCGAGTGACAGACTTTGTTTACCATTTTGATGTATTTTGTCTTGGTTGTACTTAGTACAAACCTTCTTGGTTATTATTGACTTGTTATGGATATATACATTTGAATGGTTTATGCTCATTACTTTCTATCTCATCTCCTGTCAATGGTTTATGCTTTTCTTTTCTAATCCACCTTTGGCATTTCGAGCCAAAAAGGGGGAGAATGGTATTATAACTGTTATGGATTGTGTTATGGAACTGTTATGGATTGTGTTATGGATGATGGATGAGCTTTTGGAATACTAACCTGTTATGGATTGTGAATGGTTATACATATTTTCATCTTATATGTTATTTCCCATGCTTCACAGGTTTTTGTTTTAGCATGTGCAGGCAAACAGGTTCTAAGTTTGGTAAATCATGACAAGTTAACATGTCAAAAGTCATGTAATTATTTTTGAGTCATGTAAAGGTCAATTTTCCATTTTTGAATCAATTGGGAAAATTTGAACCTAGTATATGAATTAGTTTTGTTTTGTCCCGGAATTGCCAAAGGGGGAGATTGTAAATCCCTAAATAGGTGTTGGCAAATTCCGTGATCATTAGATAGGTCAGTTGAGTCGAGTCGTCGAGTCATGTTCAACTTGTCAGAAAAGAAGAGAAGAGCTAAAGCTTAAAGAAGATAGAAGAAAGAGAAGAAAAAGGTTCTACTCCGGATCTAGACAGGTAATGGACTTAGAGACCCCTACCTAGGTTTGATTTGACTTAAATAACCCTAAAAATACCTAGGAGGATAGTTTTAAGCCAACCAATGTTATTTGATCTTAGTTGAATCAAATAAAAATAAAATGAATTAATTTTGGCAAAAATTCTGTCTCAACCGATCGCTCGGTATTGCGACCGATCGATCGGTGGCCTACCGAGCGATCGGTGGCTATCGACTGGACTAAATATTTGTATGGGGAAATTTTCCAGAGAGATGTTTTAAGACCGAGCGATCGGTCAGTAGAACCGATCGATCCGTTGTGAACCGAGCGATCGGTTGTGAGCACCGATCGATCGGTCCCCGTAAAAAGAATTTTTCTTTTTCTGGATTCTTTTTTTAACCCTATATAAACAACTTTTGAGAGACCTAATTCGTGTCTTTGATAATTTTTGAAAGAGTAGAGGTCTGAGAAACTCTTCTAGGGTTTTTCTAATTGTTTTTATTAGATCTTTGTTGATCCCTCCTCTTTCTTAGATCCTAGAGAATGCAAGTATAGATTAAAATCTTTGATCTTGCATTGTGTGATCTCAGATCTGTATGAGATCCCTCTAGGGTTTGAAATTTACTAAATTGATTCACAACCCTACACCTTGTGTGTGTGTCCGGTGTTTGATCCGGAGCCTTCGTGGAAGGAGATCGATCGTGTGTGATCGTGGATTTGAAGTTGCTTGAAAAGATTTGGTCGGTGTGGAACCGAAGCTGCTAAGGCGGAGATCGAACCTGCTGGTTCGTGGAAATCAAGAGTAAGAGTCTATACCTAGGAACGTCGTTTCTGTTTTGGTAAGGTCTTGTCTTGTACTTGATATCTTTTCATAGTGAAGTTTATTGCTGGACAAGGTCCCGTGGTTTTTTCCCGTTAGGGTTTTCCACGTAAAAATCTTCTGTGTTTGATTAGTGTGGATTGTCTGATTGAATTAATTGTTGATTTCTAAACATATTAATTGAAAAATTAAAATTGGTTAGAAATTATTAGATAGACCTATTCACCCCCCCTCTAGGTCTTAGAGATCATTGATCTGGATAAATTTCACACCTTTTAGAGCTTCACTATACCATATAGTGATCACTTAGAGAAATTAATTAATTTAATTAATAATTAAATTAAATACTTTAAGAAGGTCCTTTTGTATGGGATCTAAAGGGATCTCCTATTTCCGGTTGTCGGACCAAGTACTTCACCTTTTGGTTAAAGCATTGTTACTAGGAAACACCTTTCCTACACTCCATTTGGATTATAGAATTTTTTCTATATCCCTGGACTTCCACCAATCACAATTAATGTCCACTAACACAATGTCATTAACCTCCAGAAATTAGAGACTTGCTTGTAAGTACCATCCCACAATATATTTACAAATAAATCCTTCCACATTCCGATATCACTAGTAAGCTTCCGGGATTGGAACAATTCCACTGTCATAGTCCCTAGCTTATGAATAGAACCCTTTTCATGATTACTTTTTCATTGAACTGAACCTCCAAAACATTTTTGAATAAACATTAGAAAAGAACTGACATATATATTTATATATACTTTTCCATATTAAAAATATCAACTTCGATAAAAACCATTTTACCGAAAAGCACCAGTACTGGATTGAACAGTTCAGTTCAACAAGTATCACCTTGATATCATTATCTCAAATTAAGGAGTTGTGGATTCCTTATTGAGTGTTTACACACTTCTCGAAATATTGTGTACATGACCCAACGTACCCGGAGTTAATCCTGTGTATTAGACATTGCTGATTGGCTCATCAAAGCCATATAGACAAATGTCTGAGAAGATGTTAACCTCTCAGGTCTAAGGACAATTTGTCAAATGGATAACCCTAATACAATCTGATAGTGTATTCCATAAGGTATCCAATAGTGACCCCGTTCAGTATTATGTACTTGTTACATATACTCACATGTTAGTCAAGAGTCACCACTCTCTGTGAATGAGATTCATCACACTATCTCATAGAACTACACATGTGCAAGCCATGATGAAGTACGGTACCCAACCAGTACTCTAGAGATTTTGAACAATATTAGGTTTACAACGAACCGGAAATTCATATCTCCTCGCAACCTTTGTGTAGAGCCCCGGACCTTTTCACATTTAATGCATGACACTTTCGTTGTCATCTTGCCTTTAAAGAGGTGTAATTAATAAATAAGGAAGAAATTGGAAATTCTGAAAAGTTAGAAATGTTCATTTTTGAAATACGAACCCAACGCAAGTTGAATCATCAAAATCGGATGAACGAGTCAAAAGATATGGCCCACAACAGTCTGGGCCTGCAGGCAATTGGTAGCTCGGAAGGCGCTAAGGACATAGCTCGGTTATGTACTGAGGACGTAGCTCGGTTAGGCGCTAAGGACGTAGCTCGGTTATGCGCTAAGGACGTAGCTCGGAAGGCGCTAAGGTCGTGCTCTGATAAGGCACAGACAACGCATAGACAACGTACTCTGATAACGTATACGTTGTGCACCCGTTGTACAACAACAACGGGTACGTTATACAACAACAACAGGTCCGTCGTGCAACAACAACGGGTATGTTGTACAGCGACAACGGGTACGTTGTACAACAACAACGGGTTCGTTGTGCAACAACAACGAGTACGTTGTACAGCAACAACGGGTACGTTGTACAGCAACAACGGGTACGTTGTGCAACAACAACGGGTACGTTGTACAGCAACAATGGGCGCATTGTGCATAAGACACCGGACAACGTGTTCAGCACTGTTCACAGCACAACGTGTCTGGCACTGTTCACAGCACAACGTGTCTGGCACTGTTCACAGCACAACGTGTTCAGCACTGTTCACAGCACAACGTGTTCAGCACTGTTCACAGCCCAACGTGTTCGGCACTCGTGTTTTTGCAGAAATGTCAGTAAGGGTATTATGGTCTTTTGGTCGGTTCACTCTTACCTTAAGAGTTTAACCCGAGCCTTTAGGGCATCATTCGACACTTAGAGAGTTTGAGAGAATAGGAGAAAGGGGAGAAGGCGATTCCAACCTAGGGTTTGTCTTTGGAAGAGAAATCAAAGGGTTTTGAGACCCTAGATCACTTCAAGTCCGGTTTTTCTCCAAGATCTCGGCTCAGCACTCGTGGAGAACGTTCTCCAAGCTTGGGCAGTAGCTACACAGTCGTTTTGGAAAGGGGATTTCTTCCTCATTTCTTCAAGGTCGGTACTTCTTGCTACCCTCCTAGTTATAGTTCCTCTTTCCCCTTCATTTCTCTTTATTTTTCCTTTATTTACACATGTGCTATGAGATGGATGGTTGTGAATGGTGAATGGAGATGGAATGGGCGACTGGATGCCAATGTTGGTGTTGTGATGATTATAATGGGGAGGGCATTGTTCCAATAATGAACATACATGTATGAATTGAGTAGAACCCATCTAGAAAAGCATGTTGTAGGGTAAATCGATAATGAACACACCATGTTTGATGAAAAGCCAAGGTGAATAAAGTGAGTTGTAAATTAGGGAATGCATGCCTAATAAATTATGGATATTGCTAGGGCTTATGATAGTGTGTTTTCTTGCTTTCCCTAAATGACATGAATATTACATTGCTCAATCATTGATGTTATATGTGTTGTGAAATCACCCAAATGTCATATTTAAATTTAAATGCAAGTATGTACACGGTTTCCACGAGCATGGCATGCATGACATGATTTATCGAGGTTTTCAAGAACATGGTTAGAGGTGGGACATATCCTACGATATGTTTTACCTCGCTTTTCTCAAGAAGACAAGAACCAACATTACACGAGGGGTCTCCCCTCACTCACAAGTGCATATCATGAAGAAGGGCCTCCCTTCCCTCGCAAGTACATACATATCATGAAGAAGGGTCTCCCTTCCCTCGCAAGTGCATTGCATAAAGAAGGGTCTCCCTTCCCTCTCATGGCATCTCTCAAGAGCATCTCACAAGGATACCTCACAAGTGTATCTCATAAGTTACATGATCACAAGCAAGCACGCATGACATGCATGACATGACACGACATACAAGAATCAAGCAAGATAGACAAGATAAGTTTTCAAGCACGAAAATGGTACTTTAAGTCAAGTCAAGTGCACGAGGTTTTCAAGAGGTTTTATCGGCTTTCTACGAAATACAAGCATGATTATAAATTGCTTTACTTCCTTGTATGATATGAATTGTTTCCGTCTGACTTATTTGAATTGCTCCTGATTATGTATTGCCATTTTTATGCTATAATTGTTGGTTAGTATTTAGTACCCGTTGAGTATTCCATGCTCAGCCGTACTTCTTATGTCGGCAGGTTCTGAGGGAGCTACTGCTCCATTTGATGTCTGTGCTCTGAGCCCTTGGGTGGAGGAGGAGTACATCAAGGAACCTTTGGAGGAACCTCCAGTAGAGGGTTACCATTAGGTGGTTATAGATTCTGAGTGGATTAGCTGTGGGTGAGATGAGAGATATACATTTATGTATTTTGGCGGGTCTGTCCGCACTTTCTTTTGGTTACTTTTTGTATAAACTTGGATTTCCATGTGTATATACTTAGAGGTTTGTTAGACTTCCGCTGTGCTATGATTAGAGTATGTTTCCGCTGTTTATATCCTCTATTGTATATGCTCTGTGGGTTTTGCAGGTTGGTTTGTCAAGCAAGTCATGTAAGCCATGATTAGTCGTCCAAAGTTCACTGTAACTCCTAGGGTGGGTTTTGGGTCGCGACACTTTGCATGATTTTCCTACAATGTTTCCTATGGAACTTTATGTCTTCATCATATGAGACAGTAATTAATATAAATGCCCTTTATAGTTGGTTCTGTGAATATGATGCTTGTCTAATCAACATAGAAAAGTCTTTTATTGGCTTTTGAGGGCATATATGTCCAAGATGAAATGAAATAGTAGGAATTGATGCATGTTTTTAAGGAGACTAATGCATGTAGTCTTACATGCGTATACTATTGAAGGAAAGAAATGAAATTAGAAATTTTACTATACATAATAAGTCAACCTTGCTTACCCTATTAACCACAATGAGGTATATTATCACCAAACTTTTATGATGAGTTTTGGACTAAGCATAAATATTGAAAGAATGGTTTTGCCGTGAAGTAAGCTTAGAATTATGATTTTACAAAATATGCTAAGTAGCCCATGTATATACTATGATCACTCCATGAATGAAATCCCATGACCTATTTCGATGTTTTCAAATACTCACTATGTACAGCCCCAGACTTTTTCATGCTTAATGCATGGCACTTTCGTAGCCAATTTACCTTTAAAGTAGTATAATTAATAAATAAGGAAGAAATTAGAAATTCTGAAATATCAAAAATGTTCCTTTTCGAAGTACGAATCCAACGCAAGTTGAATCGTCAAAATCCGACGAACGAGTCAAAAGATATGGCCAAAACAATTGAGACCTACAGACCACCGATCGCTCGGTCCATGGAGCGATTGATCGGTCCAAAACCGATCGATCGGTAGCTATCGACTGGTCAAGATTTTTGTATGGGGAAATTTTCTAGAGAGTAGATTTTTAACCGATCACTCGGTTATGAAACCGGTCGATCGGTAGGAAACCGATCGCCCGGTATTGACCACCGATCGATCGGTGTATCGTGTTTTGTAGAAATTTCAGTAAGGGTGTTTCGGTCTTTTGGCGTTTCACTCTTTACTCTTAAGGGTTGCCCGAACCTTTAGGGCTCATTTACAACACTTAGAGACATTTGAGAGTTAGAGAAAGAGGAGAGGGCGATTTCTAACCTAGGGTTTCCATTTGGGGAAGAAATCAAAAGGGGTGAAGACTTAGATCAACCTCAAGCCCATTTTCTTCAAGATTCAAGATCAAGAACTCGTGGAGCTCGTGTTCCAAGCTAGGGTAGCGCCTCACGAGCATTTTTGGAGGAATTTTCTTCCTCATTGATCAAGGTCGGTAATTCTTGCTACCCTTCTAGTCATAGTTCCTCTTTTCATCAACGTTTCTTTGTTTTCCTTCATCTATGCTTGTGCTATGAGTTGGGATGTGTGGATGTTGTGAATGGAGATGGAATGGGCGATTGGATGCCAATGGTTGTGTTGTGATAATTGAAATGGGGAGGGCATTGTATCCATAATGAACAAACATGTATGATGGAACTATAACCCACCTAGAAAAGCATGTTGTAGGGTTAACAAATAATGAACATACCTTGTTTGATGGAATGCCAAGGTGAATAAAATGAATAATAAATGAAGAAAATGCATGCTTAAAGTTTATGGAAATTGTTTGGGTTATGATAGTGTTTTCGCGCTTTCCCTAAATTGTTTAATTTGTTACTTGTTTAAATGATGATGTGCAATGTATTGTGAAATCCCCAAACATGTCATATTTAAATTCAATTGCAAGTATGCACATGACTTCCATAAGCACGGCATGCATGACATGATTTATCGTATTTTCAAGAACATGATTAGAGGTGGGACATATCCTACGATATGTTTTACCTCGCTTTTCACAAGAAAACAAGAACAAACATTTCACGAGGGGTCTCCCGTCACTCACAAGTGCATAGCATAAAGAAGGGCCTCCCTTCCCTCGCAAGTACATACATATCATGAAGAAGGATCTCCCTTCCCTCTCAAGTGCATTGCATAAAGAAGTGTCTCCCTTCCCTCTCAAGGCATCTCACAAGCGCATCTCACAAGTACATCTTACAAGTGTATCTCACAAGTTACATGATCACAAGCAAGCATGCATGACATGACACGATCTACAAGAATCAAGCAAGATAGACAAGACGAGTTTTCAAGCACGAAAATGGTACTTTAAGTCAAGTCAAGTGAACGGTGTTTTCAAGGGTTTTATCGGCTTTTATGAATGCAAGCATGATTATATACTGCTTTACTTTATTGTTATGATATGAATTATTCCTGCTTTATATGTGTGAATTTTTTCTTGCTCTATGTATCGCTATCTGTATGCTATGACTGTTGGTTAGTATTTGGTACACGCTGAGTATTCCATGCTCAGCCGTACGTTTATGTCGGCAGGTTCTGAGGGAGCTGCTACTCCATTCGATGTCTGTGCTCCGAACCTTTGGGTGGAGGAGGAGTACGTTGAGGAGCCTGTGGAGGAACCTCAGGGTGAGGGTTACTATTAGGTTGTGGTAGATTCTGAGTGATATAGCTGTGGGTGAGTTGAGAGAGATATGTCCATGTATTTTGGCAGGCATGTCTGCACTTTCTTTTGATTTCCTTTTTGTATAAACTTGGATTTACGTATGTATACACATAGAGGTTTGGTAGACTTCCACTGTACCATGTTAGAGTATGTTTCCGCTGTTTTTATCCTCTATTGTATATGCTCTGTGGGTTTTGCAGGTTGGTTTGTCAAGTAAGTCATGCAAGCCATGATTAGTCATCCAAGATTGACTCTAACTCCTAGGGTGGGTCTCGGGTCGCAAAGCACTATGATTACTATGATGCTCACACTTACTCTCATGAATATGATTTCCAAGTTCACCATGAGGTATACAAGTATTCTATGCATTCTATGTTTACAAGTCTCGCATGATGATTTCAAGTCTCACACGATGTGCACAGGTGAAAAGGAATAAGTGGAAGAGGATCCTTCTTGGGGTCATCATGGGAAGATGAGGGTCTTGACAGGTGACCCTAGTATTACTGCTTTGAGTGATGAGAGAGAGAGATATGTATATTTAACTAAGTGGGTATGTCCACTTTGATTTGTCTCCCTTGTATGCAATACAGTTAAGATATTAAGAAATTTTTAGGTTCGCCTCTTAGCGTGCCTTGTATGCTTGTATAGGATGGTAAGTACATGTGCCTTATGTGTCATACAGGATGGTATGATATGGCGGTCTGAGCAAAAGTATCCCTAACTGCTAGGGGTATTTTGGGTTGCGACAAGCTCGACTCGACTTGGTTGACATGCGCATAAGACCAACACTTCACCCTCAGTTGTAGCTTGGCACAAACAAACTGTATCTACCCTTGGCTTGTTTCTCGATGGATAAGAATGAGAAAGAGTTGTTTTACAAAGTTCTGAAGAGTGTGAAGGTGCCAGATGGTTACTCGTCTAATATTGCAAGACATGTCAATATCGGGCAGCGTAAAATTTATGGACTAAAGAGCCACGAATCTCATGTCATAATGCAACAATTTCTACCATTGGCTGTAAGGAAGACATTGCCAAAGAATGTCACTTCCGTGCTAATTGAATTGAGCAACTTCTTTCTAGTTTTATGTTCCAAAGTCTGTGATGTCGAGGAATTAAGATGGTTAGAAGAGAAAATTACGCTTATGCTATGTCATTTAGAGAGAATTTTTTGTAACGACCTGGAATTTTAATATAATAAAATTATGTGTTTATGGGTCCTTAATGGAGGTTAATTAATTAATTATTTGTTAAATGAATTAAAAGTGGATTTTGCTCGGGATTGAAGTGCATCGAGGAAATCTCAGTATCGTTTGGCAAAAATCGCACACAGTGTGTCGATCGACTGCCGAAACACACCCCTATTGTATCGGTTTCATCAAGTATCATTTCGCGGGACCGCGGGGCCATTATGTGTGATAAAATTGAGAAAAACGGGAAATTTCCATATTTCCAGAAATTAAGTGGGACCTAATATCTATTGGAGATCCTAATAGAAATCCGTACAGTTGGCACTAATGCATGTCGGTCGGCCATGGGGACTAATGTCTGTCGTCTCGGTAGTTAGTTATCTCAAACGAAGAAATGGCGGCCTATTTTGTGTTCGAAATCAGGAAATTAGTGGGTTTTGTAATTTTCTTCCAGACTAAAGTATAGCTGTCAAAACTCAGTATTTTTCTTTGAAATGTTTACTGCAGGTGTCGAATGATCCCAAGTTCGGTCACCTAAAGTTTCGTCAGAATCAGACTCTTATGTAGTAAGGTTTCGGATACCGTAAATGCATAAAAATTCAAAAAATTGGTCAAACAGTCAACCGGTCAAATGAGTTGACCGGTCAACTCTCCACACATTATTGGTCATGTGTTGTTGCACATGATCCCATCCCCTTACTTATATAAGGAGGGTTAAACCCTCATTCTCTGATATTTCTGCAGAAACAGAAGGCTGCCGAACCATTTTAGAGAGAGAAAGTGAGGAGAGAGAAAGGGAAAAGGGGTCCCCTTAGGGTTTTTCGACATCCTTGATGCATTGGCAGTGTCTGATTTCTTCTCCGACGCCTCGATTTACTTGTAGAGAGAGAGAGAAAAAGGTAGAGAGAGAAAGTGAAAGTTAGAGTGAGAGGACCTTTATCTTGGGGTTGATCGCCCTCCCGGACGTGTTGGCGATGCCCGTTTTAGCACTAGCTACCTCAAAACGCATGAAGCAGGTAAAACCCCTCTCTTTTCTTCTCTTTTTTCACTTATTTTGCTATATTATTTCATGTGAAGTATATGCATGTCTTTTGACGTGAATGAAAAAGGGTCGGAGACCCCTATGTGATGTTATGATTTTATGTGGTCCCTCGGGGAGCCCAGATCGGGTCCCGGGTAAATTGTATCGCCACTCTAGAGTGACGAAAAGTTGTTTTACATGTTTTGTAAGGCTAAGGAGACATCCATTAGCTTGAAAACGTTCCCTAACAGGACGGTGTGTTAACGAAGTTAGTTCACGGGTGTGAGGCCCAAGTATTTTAGTTAATCAAGCGAGGCTTGGGTTAACTGGAGTTAACCTGTGGTTAGAAAATCTAACTAGGGTTAAGTATAGTCTGTGGTTCCTCTTTGACCAGGTCAGGAGAGACGGTGTCCAGTAAGGCCCGGGGTTCCTTCGTGACTGATAGTCGGGAGATGTCGGTCTATTTGTCTAGGTCCGTGGTGCCTCTTGGACTAGGTCAGGAGTGGCGGTGTCCTGCATGGCCCGTGGTTCCTCCGTGACTGATAGTCAGGAGATGTCGGAGTCCTAGGGAGTTTAAAGTGGCTGAACATCAGATAGTGTATAGTCCGGGGTCCCTTCTTGGTGGAATGTCAGGAGATGTTGGCATTGTTATAGATGTCGGGGTTCCTCCGTAGACTGGCTAGAAGATGATGGTAGGCAGGTTGGTCGGGGTTCCTTCTTGACTGATACCCAGGGTGATGACGGCGAATACACGGTAGATGTTGCCAGTCAGTTGAATGAAAAAGTAATGTCCTTATTGGGTGAATGCTCATGTTGTGTGTGTAAGCTTCGAATACGAAGTGGTCTGAGTTGGTATACTCAGGGTTGGTATATTTGTTTGAGTTGGTGGACTCATGGTTCGGTATGGAATCATCGCATTCCAGTTGAGTTGGGTTGGTATACCCAAGGTTTGGTCATGTTCGGGTGAAAGCTGGAACAACGTGTGTGAGTTTAAATGACTCAATGTATTATGGTTATGATTTAGAGACTTTAAGCTAAACATTTGTGGGCTGTGGCCAATTAATAGAGTCTCAGGACTCGAAATGAAACAAGATTGATGATCGAAACGATAATTTGGTAATATAATACATTCATAACTGAACCTCATAATTAGAAAGTAATGTGAGGACGGGAACCTCTGTTAGGGTGACGTAACCCTAAGTGACCTTGGGTCACAATTTATTATATACTGTACTATTTTACTATAACATGCAAATTGAACTGCTTATTATATCATTATTGATGCGTGTTGTTATGTGAAAAATAGTTTAGAAGGATTGTGGTTTTATTGGGCTTCATATGTCGCGACCCAAAATACCCCCTGGGAGTTAGGGATACTTTGGCTCGTGATGTGCCATATCCGATACCAAACCATCCTGTAATAACATCCAAGTCATGACAAACATAATCATGAATAAGGCGGAAGCTTAAACCAATGTGCGGAAGCGTAATCCAAAAATTTCTTTTCTATACATGCTGTGTATTCCAAGTTTGTACATACATCACAAAAGTAAAGGTGGACATGCCCACCTATCAAAATACAAAATGATAATACTCTCTCTCTCTCTATGTAATCACTCTAAAAGGGCCAGTGGTCTAAGTCATTTGCCTCCTCCTGAGGCTCTACATATGGCTCCTCCTAGCCATAATCCTCCTCTATCCAGGGCCCCTGATCACAGATGTCAAATGGTTCCGTGTACCTGCCGACATAACATGTACGGCTGAGCATGGAATACTCAGTGAGCAAAATCTACTAGCTAACAATGCTATCATAATCACAATATTTTATACCGTGCGTAAAAGAATACAAATCACCAAAATTCATGCTTAAAACCCGCCGGGAAAAACCTTTCATAGAACTTGTTCTTTTCATGGAAAACAAACCCTCTCATGTATGCTTATGAGTTCTTATGAATGCTTGTGAGCCTCGTGTTTTCTTATGAGTTCTTGTGAGCTTAGAGTTCTTGTGAGCTTGTGAGTACTTGTGAGCTTATGAGCTTCTTGTGAGCTTATGAGTACTTGTGAGCTTCTTGTGAGCTTATGATCCTTGTGAGCTTGTTCTCCTTGGAGACATATGCAAGATCTTAGACTTGTGAGTTTCTCATGAGTTCTTGAAAAGCCTTGCGAGACTTATGATCCGTGGAGTTTATGAGAGATCTTAGACTTGATCCTTGTGAGCATGAAGTAACCGATCTTAGAATGCCAACCCAAAGTTTGGCTTAGTCAACTCTTATGCATCTATGCTTCTTGCTTATGAATGCCTTTGAAAACCCTTCTTATGATTTCTTGAAATTCATGCTTATGAGAAAACCACGGTCGTGCAATACTTATCGTGCGTGGAGTGCTTGTGAGCAGTATAACATCTATGTGGAAAGCTTTAACTAATTAAACATGTTCATACAAGGCATAATGATCATTATAGTATACTTGAATACCTTAATTAACTCATATGGTTCATACAAGGTATATTAGCATCATAGCATACTTAGACAATTCTAGAATGTAGAACATTTCATTCATTGCATCACATCATAACAATCATGGCTTCTAAGCCTACTTCAGCATATCACACTTAAAATCATGGTTTATTGGAGGATAATAATACTTACACACTAGCATAACAACATTCATCCCTTTCATTGGAAAACCCCAAAATCATAAACCCTTATTTACTTGTTTGATCATGTTCTAGTTCACCCAAAATTCCCACACTTAATATTTGTATCATAGTATACTTGAAACCATGTTTCATTTAGAGATACTATCATTTAATTACAAGTATAGCCATGTTCATTCTTGTTATTGAAAAACCCCCAATTTATAAACTACTATTTGTCTATTTGATCATAATGTAGAAAAACCCCCAATTTATAAACCCCTTTTTATCATCTTTTCTTATTTTGCACAATACCAAAGTTAGATAGGTAGAATCACTAACATTCCATTCAAACATACTTTCATTCACATTTAGATCTTGGCATCCTAGTAAAGCTAAATCACCCATTGGGTCATCTTTTCCCATCCATGTATGATAACAAAGCTAGATAGTAGTTTTACTAACCTCTTTGGATCAATTTCTAGGTTGAAGAAACCCCTTGAGAAAAATCCTCACTTGATTGGAATGATCCAAGCTCGATTTGGAGAAGATCAAACCCTTGTTGAAGCTTTTCTTGATTCCAAATCAAAACCCTATTTGGAATCCTCAAGATCCTCTCCTTCTCTTTCTAGGAACTCTCCTTGGTTTAGGGTAAACCAAAAACCCTCCTAAAGTCTTCTATTTATAGTGTAAGGGGTGAAAAACCCCTAAAAAATCGCATCCAAGAAAGTAAAATCGCGTATCTACGATCGTTCGTAGCGATTTACGATCGATCGTAGCCTTCTACGATCGATCGTAGCTTCCTATGATCAATCATAGTTTCACCCGAGAGTTTCCAGCATTTCTGGAGATTTACGATCGATCGTAGCAACTCTACGATCGTTCGTAGCTCCGCTATGATCGTTCGTAGGGTCCCTACGAGCGATCGCAACTTTTGCAGAAAGCTTCAGCATTTTTGCATTTTCGTATCTCGGCCATAACTTTTGACTCGCTTGTCCGATTTTGACGATTCAACTTGCGTTGGATTCTTATTTAGAAGGAGAACAACTTTCATGTTTTTCACAACTTCGAATTCTTCCTTTTGCTTGGACCATTTTGCCCCTAAACCTGACTGATCCGAAATTGGGTTTCGTCAGTCCAGATTTTAAACCGACCCGACTTCAGAAATCGGTCTTTTGACCTAACACAAACTCAAAAACAAGATAAGTTATCAACATGAACCCCAAAGAGGGTTCAATTAGCTTTCCAAAAATCCAAGAATCGCTTGATTCCGACGAGCGGTGTGAACGCTAGGGCTATTTAGAGTCGAGGGTATGCCACGGCATAACCCTTGTCAATACTCAAGAGTATTCTATACTCTTGCCTATTTCATTCCAAACACCCATACACCATAAATACATTCTTAAATGCTTTAGTATATGATATCATTCGTCGTAAATGGCCATCAAGATCCGGGGTTCTACATCCTCCCCCCCTTACAGAAATTTCGTCCTCGAAATTGGAACGATACATAGAGATTATAAAAACAAAATTACATAAACATCACTCAAACAAATTAGGATATTTTTCCCTCACTTCCGCCTCGCGCTCCCATGTAGCTTCTTCTCGTGAATGGTGTTGCCATCGAATAAGAACCAAGGGGATGACCTTATTGCGCAAGACTTGATTCCTACGGTCCAAAATTTGAACCGGCTCTTCCACCAAAGTGAGATCCTCTCGGACTTCTAGCGTATCAAAGTCGATCACATGAGAAGGATCCGGAATATATTTCCGAAGCATAGATACATGGAATACGTTGTGAACCGCCGCCATGTGAGTGGGTAGAGCAACCCGGTATGCAACTTCACCAATTCGGGTGATAATTTCAAATGGACCAACATACCTCGGGCTGAGCTTTCCTCTTTTGCCAAACCTCATAACACCCTTTGTCGGTGAAACCTTCACAAATACCATATCGCCAATACGGAACTCAAGATCTCGTCTACGGGTGTCGGCATAGCTCTTTTGCCTGTCCTGAGCCGTCTTTAATCTCTCTCTGACGATCTTGACTTTATTCGCGGTTTGTTCAATCAATTTCGGGCCCAATATCTTTCTCTCTCCAACTTCATCCCAGTATAGGGGAGATCTACAACTTCGACCATACAAGGCCTCAAAAGGAGCCATTTGGATGCTCGCCTGATAACTGCTATTGTAGGCGAATTCCACCAATGGCAAGTGATCCTCCCAACTGCCTTTGAAGTCCAACATGCAAGCTCGGAGCATGTCCTCAATAACCTGGTTCACCCTCTCGGTCTGTCCATCTGTCTGAGGATGAAAGGCGGTGCTAAAGTCCAAACGGGAACCCATAGCGCTCTGAAAGCTTTTCCAGAACCTGGAAGTGAATCTTGGATCCCTGTCTGACATGATACTGACTGGCACCCCGTGCAACCGAACCACTTCTTTGAGGTACAATTCTGCAAGTTGGTTCGAGTTGAACGTAGTCCGATAAGGCAAGAAATGGGCGGATTTTTTCAAACGATCAACCACTACCCATATTGCATCCGATTTCTTTGTCGTTTTTCGCAACCCAGTGATGAAATCCATGGAGATGTTCTCCCATTTCCACTCGGGAATAGGGAGGGATTGTAAAAGCCCTGTTGGCCTCATATGCTCGGCCTTCACTTGTTGGCATATCAAGCATCTTGACACATACTCGGCAACTTCCCTCTTCATGTTCCGCCACCAAAAATATCCTTTGAGGTTCCGATACATCTTTGTACCGCCAGGATGCACAGTGTACTTAGACCGGTGAGCTTCATCTAAGATTTCTAATTTGAGCTTCTCATCGGCTGGAACACATATCCTTCCCTTGAATGTGATTGTCCCATCACTTTGCACTGCAAAATCCTTACTGCCATCGCGAACCGACTTGTCTCTATAGGCCAGTAGTTCGGCATCCAACTCTTGTAATTCTCGGATCATGGCCCATATGTAAGGCCTAACTGTGACATTAGCCATCACTGGCCCAGAGGTAGGAAGGCTGAAACTAATATCAAGGTTAGAAACATCTTCCAACAACTTCCACTCTTGCACCATCATGTGTGCTACAAGCCCAGTGGACTTCCTGCTCAAAGCATCTGCCACTACATTAGCCTTGCCCGGATGGTACTGGATCGAACACTCATAGTCCTTCAAGAATTCCATCCATCGGCGTTGTCGCATATTCAACTCCTTTTGGGAAAATAGGTATTTTAAGCTTTTATGATCCGTGAAAATATCAAACTCTTCCCCATAAAGGTAATGCCGTCAAATCTTTAATGCGAAAACCACCGCGGCCAACTCCAAATCGTGAGCAGGATAGTTCTTTTCATGCTCTTTCAATTGCCGGGAAGCGTAGGCGATGACATTCCCGCGCTGCATAAGAACACATCCTAGCCCAACATTCGAGGCATCACTGTAAACTACGAAACCTCCACTCCCAGACGGCACTGTGAGAATGGGGGCAGTAGTAAGCCTCTTCTTCAACTCCGTGAAGCTCGCTTCACACTTATCGCTCCAAGTGAACTTAGCATTTTTCCATGTCAAATACGTGAGCGGTGCCGCTAAGCTGGAGAACCCCTCTACGAATCTCCTATAGTATCCTGCTAAACCGAGGAAGCTGCGTATCTCGGTAAAACACTTTTGGGTCTCTCCCATTTCATCACCGCTTCTATCTTTGCTGGGTCTACTGAAATACCCTCGACAGACACTACGTGGCCAAGGAACGCCACCTTCTCCAACCAAAATTCGCACTTACTCAACTTGGCGCATAGTTTATGCTCTCGAAGAGTCTCAAGTGTAAGGCGAAGATCTCGATCATGATCCTCCCTGGTCGGAGAATATACTAAGATGTCATCGACAAAGACGATAACACATTTGTCGAGATAAGGCTTGAATACCCGGTTCATCAAATCCATGAACGCCGCCGGTGCATTTGTTAGACCAAAAGGCATAACTAGGAACTCGTAGTGCCCGTACCGAGTCCTAAAGGCAGTCTTTGGCACATCTTCGGCCTTGATCTTCAACTGATGATAGCCGGACCGTAAATCAATCTTGGAGAAGAACCTTGCTCCTTTCAATTGGTCGAACAAATCATCTATTCGTGGCAAGGGGTATCGATTCTTGATGGTGACTTTGTTCAACTGTCTATAGTCGATGGACATCCTCATTGACCCATCCTTCTTCTTCACAAAGAGTACCGGTGCTCCCCACGGTGACACACTTGGTTGGATGAAACCAAGCCGTTGCAACTCTTCTATTTGCTCCTTTAATTCCTTCAATTCAATAGGGGCCATCCTGTACGAAGCCTTAGAAATTGGAGCCGTTCCAGGAGCAAGCTCTATTGCAAATTCTATCTCCCTATCTGGAGGTAACCCTAGTAATTCCTCGGGAAACACATCCAAATACTCACTCACAACCGGTATGGCTGAGGAGTCTCGTGCCTCCGGATTTGCAAGACTTAGAGCTGCTAGACGGGCTATATCTCTCCTCCGAAGTCCATTGAAGTGGAATGGCTTGACGCCTTCTGGCTTGAACTTCACCATCTTCTCAAAATAAGCCACATGCCCGTGGTGTGCAGCTAGCCAATCCATCCCGAGAATAACATCGAAGTCCAAGTCCTGGAACTCAAGGATGATTAGATCAATCGGCAATTCATACTGCCCGACTTGAACTATACAATTCCGATATCCTCGGTCTGTGCCAACTGACTTGCCAAACGGAGTCAAAATGGTTAACTCGTGACGTAGGCGACTCGGCTTAGACTCAAAACCTTTGGCAAACCTTGGCGATACAAAAGAATGTGTCGATCCCGTGTCGATCAACACACGAGCTAGACACTCGTTCACTAGCAACACGCCTGTGCATTGTAATTAACTATATCAGCGGGTTTCAGCAACATACATAGAGTATAGGTAACATGACATACAAGTGATTATACGTATACTTATAGCACTCATCATTTCATACTTGAACACTTTAGAAATTCTCGCGTACCTTGCACAACATCGTCTGATGCCTGTGCGTCCCGTTCTGTTAAGGCAAAGACCCGACCTCTGTTTGCCTGGCGAGGCTGCTGTGTGGTCTGAGAGGGCCGTGCAGGTCTAGATGCCGAAGCTTGTGAAGACCCCTGCTGAGAAGTCTGCCGAACTGGGGGCCTGCTCCCCTGAGGCTGAGCCCGTGACTGTCGGCGTGGGCAATCTTTAATTATGTGGCCCTGCTCGCCACAATGGAAACATCCTCCCGATGCTCTCCGACACTCTCCAGCCGGGTGTCTCCGACCACAATAGTCACACTCCTCAAAGGATGAAGAGGGTGACGACTGTACATATCTGGTGCCCTGAGAAAAAGCTGGGCGAGGTGCCTGTGAAGTAGTCGGGCGAGGCACTGGTGATGCAAACGAAGACCTCTGTGTCTGTGTAGGCCTAGGAGGTGGGTACTGGGAAATCCTGGCCCTCTTCTCCGGTGGTCCTGAGCCACTAGACTGACCCTTCTGCATGGCTCTCCCGAAGCCACCCTCTCTTCTTTTAAGAAACTCCTCTGAGTTCTTTTCGGCAATCCTTGCCTTCCCCACAATCTCTCTCCAAGACTCCACTTGAAGAATGGAGACTCGATCCTTGATGAAGGGCTTCAACCCACTCTCAAATTTTCGGACTCGCATCTCCTCCGTCGTGATCAAGTGTGGTGCGAATCGGGACAATTCAACGAATTTGGCCTCATAGTCGGCCACACTCATATTCCCTTGCACTAGGGACATGAACTCCATCTCCTTCTGTTGCTTGACAATCTTGGGAAAGTACTGCCCATAGAAGGCATCAAGGAATTCACCCCAAGTCCATGGCTCTCCTACCCTGGCGGTGTCTCTCTGTCTCAACGCCGCTCTCCACCAATGGTCGGCTTCTCCTTCCATCATGAAGGCAGCCCAATCTACCCTTTGCTCATCGGTGCAACGAAGAGCACGGAATATTTTCCCCAGTTGCATAATCCACGCCTCTGCAACCATGGGGTCGGTGGTCCCATAAAAGGTAGGTGGATGTAGCCTTCGGAATGCCTCGAGTCCCGAGGTGTGATGTGAAGGAGGTGGGTGTGCCAATGTAGTAGTAGCAGCGGGCTGTCGGGCTGCTAGCATGGTGATGGTCTCCACCATAGTATTTAACAACTGAGATATATCGGGTTGATCATCACCCGAGGGAGGGTCTCCTCCATTATTGTTGCCCCGGGTTTGATAACCGCGACCCCGTCCACTACCACGTCTCATGTTAATCCTGAGAACAGTAGCAGAACATGAGTCTAACTTGGAAACCAACTTCATCTCAATCACAATTTCAAGCTCATTTCAAATTCATAACGTAATTGATAGTAATACATCAAGGTATACATTGTAGTAGATAATCATACAATGTGTGGTTCTAGCGTAGGGTACTAAGTTCGGTCGGATTCCAACCGGTTAGTCTATACTTGGAATACGACTCTTTCCTCAATCCTAATGCCTTGTTTTGATCGTGGTATCGAGTACTAAGTGACCCTAGGGACTCTAATGCCTAAGCTTTGATACCACCTCAGTCGCGACCAAAAATACCCCCTGGGAGTTAGGGATACTTTGGCTCGTGATGTGCCATATCCGATACCAAACCATCCTGTAATAACATCCAAGTCATGACAAACATAATCATGAATAAGGCGGAAGCTTAAACCAATGTGCGGAAGCGTAATCCAAAAATTCTTTTCTATACATGCTGTGTATTCCAAGTTTGTACATACATCACAAAAGTAAAGGTGGACATGCCCACCTATCAAAATACAAAATGATAATACTCTCTCTCTCTCTATGTAATCACTCTAAAAGGGCCAGTGGTCTAAGTCATTTGCCTCCTCCTGAGGCTCTACATATGGCTCCTCCTCGCCATAATCCTCCTCTATCCAGGGCCCCTGATCACAGATGTCAAATGGAGTCCGTGTACCTGTCGACATAACATGTACGGCTGAGCATGGAATACTCAGCGAGCAAAATCTACTAGCTAACAATGCTATCATAATCACAATATTTTATACCGTGCGTAAAAGAATACAAATCACCAAAATCCATGCTTAAAACCCGTCGGGAAAAACCTTTCATAGAACTTGTTCTTTTCATGGAAAACAAACCCTCTCATGTATGCTTATGAGTTCTTATGAATGCTTGTGAGCCTCATGTTTTCTTATGAGTTCTTGTGAGCTTAGAGTTCTTGTGAGCTTGTGAGTACTTGTGAGCTTATGAGCTTCTTGTGAGCTTATGAGTACTTGTGAGCTTCTTGTGAGCTTATGATCCTTGTGAGCTTGTTCTCCTTGGAGACATATGCAAGATCTTAGACTTGTGAGTTTCTTATGAGTTCTTGAAAAGCCTTGCGAGACTTATGATCCGTGGAGTTTATGCGAGATCTTAGACTTGATCCTTGTGAGCATGAAGTAACCGATCTTAGAATGCCAACCCAAAGTTTGGCTTAGTCAACTCTTATGCATCTATGCTTCTTGCTTATGAATGCCTTTGAAAACCCTTCTTATGATTTCTTGAAATTCATGCTTATGAGAAAACCACGGTCGTGCAATACTTATCGTGCGTGGAGTGCTTGTGAGCAGTATAACATCTATGTGGAAAGCTTTAACTAATTAAACATATTCATACAAGGCATATCATTATAGTATACTTGAATACCTTAATTAACTCATATGGTTCATACAAGGTATATTAGCATCATAGCATACTTAGACAATTCTAGAGTGTAGAACATTTCATTCATTGCATCACATCATAACAATCATGGCTTCTAAGCCTACTTCAGCATATCACACTTAAAATCATGGTTTATTGGAGGATAATAATACTTACACACTAGCATAACAACATTCATCCCTTTCATTGGAAAACCCCAAAATCATAAACCCTTATTTACTTGTTTGATCATGTTCTAGTTCACCCAAAATTCCCACACTTAATATTTGTATCATAGTATACTTGAAACCATGTTTCATTTAGAGATACTATCATTTACTTACAAGTATAGCCATGTTCATTCTTGTTATTGAAAAACCCCCAATTTATAAACTACTATTTGTCTATTTGATCATAATGTAGAAAAAACCCCCAATTTATAAACCCCTTTTTATCATCTTTTCATATTTTGCACAATACCAAAGTTAGATAGGTAGAATCACTAACATTCCATTCAAACATACTTTCATTCACATTTAGATCTTGGCATCCTAGTAAAGCTAAATCACCCATTGGGTCATCTTTTCCCATCCATGTATGATAACAAAGCTAGATAGTAGTTTTACTAACCTCTTTGGATCAATTTCTAGGTTGAAGAAACCCCTTGAGAAAAATCCTCACTTGATTGGAATGATCCAAGCTCGATTTGGAGAAGATCAGACCCTTGTTGAAGCTTTTCTTGATTCCAAATCAAAACCCTATTTGGAATCCTCAAGATCCTCTCCTTCTCTTTCTAGGAACTCTCCTTGGTTTAGGGTAAACCAAAAACCCTCCTAAAGTCTTCTATTTATAGTGTAAGGGGTGAAAAAACCCTAAAAAATCGCATCCAAGAAAGTAAAATCGCGTATCTACAATCGTTCGTAGCGATTTACGATCGATCGTAGCCTTCTACGATCGATCGTAGCTTCCTACGATCAATCGTAGTTTCACCCAAGAGTTTCCAGCATTTCTGGGGATTTACAATCGATTGTAGCAACTCTACGATCGTTCGTAGCTCCGCTACGATCGTTCTTAGCTGCGCTACGATCGTTCGTAGGGTCCCTACGAGCGATCGCAACTTTTGCAGAAAGCTTCAGCATTTTTGCATTTTCGTATCTCGGCCATAACGTTTGACTCTCTTGTCTGATTTTGACGATTCAACTTGCGTTGGATTCCTCTTTCGAAGGAGAACAACTTTCATGTTTTTCACAACTTCCAATTCTTCCTTTTTATTGGACCATTTTGCCCCTAAACCTGACTGATCCGAAATTGGGTTTCGTCAGTCCAGATTTTAAACCGACCCGACTTCAGAAATCGGTCTTTTGACCTAACACAAACTCAAAACCAAGACAAGTGATCAACATGAACCCCAAAGAGGGTTCAATTAGCTTTCCAAAAATCCAAGAATCGCTTGATTCCGACGAGCGGTGTGAACGCTAGGGCTATTTAGAGTCGAGGGTATGCCAAGGCATAACCCTTGTCAATACTCAAGAGTATTCTATACTCTTGCCTATTTCATTCCAAACACCCATACACCATAAATACATTCTTAAATGCTTTAGTATATGATATCATTCGTCGTACATGGCCATCAAGATCCGGGGTTCTACATCATAGCTCACTGACTTTTTATGTCAGCAGATCTCGGAGCTACTGACCACTAAGTGAAAAGTCCAACTAGATATTTTGAAAAATTGTACGAGTTGTACCCGGCGTGATAGAAGCGCCTACTTTTGTAAAACAAACTTGATGTAAATAATACAGGTATATGGTTTGTATGATGGCTATTGTGATGACAGGTATTATTTGCTTTTAGAAACATCTGATAAATGTTTAAATTTCCCATATTTTGGTGGGTAAAGTCTTCCGCTTGCATGATTTGATGAACGGATGCGCGTCTCGGAACTTGATTCCCTAGGCACGGGTTTGGGGCGTCACATTTTTCCACCGGCATTCTTTGATATTATGGTGCACTTGCCTATACATCTAGCAACAGAGGCAAGGCTAGGTGGACCTGTACAATACCGGTGGATGTATCCCATCGAAAGGTATGACTTCAATTATAATGTATCAATTGCTCAAACTTCTTGTCTCATTGTTTTACCTAAATGTAATTCCTATAGGTACTTGTAGACGATGAAATCGTATGTCTGTAACAGAGCTAGACTAGAGGGTTGCATAGCAGAAGGGTACTTGGCCGAAGAATGCTTGACATTCTACTCATGGTACCTAAATAATGTTGAATCGAGATTTAATCGACCGGTGAGGAATGACGAGGAAAGTGTGATCGGGGGTGCGCAGCAATTTGCCCTAAGTGAATTAGAATAATAGCAAGCACATCGTTATGTGTTGTTCAATGATCAGCAACTCACAACATATCGGGAGTAAGACAAATACTATCATGAATTTTTTGTTAATTGTCTTTAATTTAATTTTTATTTTTGATCGATTTGACTTTGAAAAACATGGATCGATTCGTTATCTGCAGTCAACACATGAATGTACTGAAGATGACCAATCCTAAACTAAGATCGTCTCTGCACGAACTCCAATGAAAGCACAACGATCAGTTTGTTGAATGGTTTTGGGGTTATGTAAGTCATATGCTCTTAACTTTTATATTTGTACAACACCTATACGAAGTTTTGCATATTGAACCAATCTTATTATGTAAGTCATATGCCTTTGGCCTTCAATTAGGTTGAAAGGCTGCGAGCGTCATGCAGTTCAGTGTCTGACGAGATTAAATGGCTTGCATACGGTCCACAGTCAATCTCACAAAGTTTTAAGGGCTACGTCATCAATGGATATAGGTTTTGTACTACAGATAGAGAGCACGGACGCAGAAGTCAAAATAGTGGTGTTACGGTCACTGCAATGACTCCTTGTTATGCATCTTCTAAGGACAGGATTCTCATTACAGGAGATATAACCTACTATGGTCGCTTAACTGACGTTGTGCAATTGACGTATTCAGAAAACTTAAAATTTGTATTGTTTAAGTGCGACTGGGTCGATGTGACGTCACAGAGTAGAGGAATAAAGACCGATGAGTATGGGTTTATGCTTGTGAACTTTACACGCCTGCTCCCGACACACGTTGTCTCATGAACTATATGTAATGGCATCTCAGGTAGAGCAGGTATTTTACGTAGAAGATCCTTCTGACCTAGATTGGTATGTTGCCATCAAGACAAAACCAAGAGACTTTTTTTACATGAATGAAGAATCTATTGTGGACGATAGTGCATTCAGAGAAAACGAGCCATTTAACTACCAACATTTAGATGTCACTGAACATGATGATGAAAGTGATGTCAGTTAGGCAAGATTAAGGATTACTGGAACAACTGTTGATGACCCCTCATGTGCAACTCCACCAAACTCCTTCGACCGAATCTAGTGAGGATGAAGTTGAATCAGACTATAACGATGAAACAGATTGCAACAAATAATATGCACCTAAATATACAAACATAAACAATGTAAGTTTAATCTAATCGCGGAGGTAAACAAAGTTATTTTTTTAAAGAATGTTGCTATCAGTTGTTTTTTTACTTGTTAATGGTGAAATCTAGATACTTTTATGTGTTTAAACCCTCTAAGTATGAAATTTCCTTTACTTGGTTAAGTGTTTATTTGCATATGAATGACAAAATCCAAATACTTGCTCTATATGTTTAAACTTTCTAAGTATAAAATTTCCTTTTACTTGGTTAAGTGTTTATTTGCATTTTAATGACGAAATTCATATAGTTTCATAATTGAGAAAACTCTCTAGTATTAAATTTCCTTTACTTGGTTAAGTGTTTATTTGGATATTAATGACGAAATCCAGATGCTTCCTCTATATGTTTAAACTTTCTACGTATGAAATTTCCTTTCACTTGGTTAATTGTTTATGTGCATATTAATGACTAAATCCATATACTTCTTAATTGAGAAAACACTCTAAGTATGAAATTTCCTGTACTTGGTTAAGTGTTTATTTGTATGTTAATGAGGAAATCCAAATATTTTTATGTGTTTAAATTCTCTAAATATGAAATTTTCATTAATAGCTTGTTTATTTACATGTTCTTTTTCAAATGGATCCTGTAGGACCTAGTGGTTCGCCATCACATGCTAAGTCCTCTGCACTTGCGCCCAGGCCTACGAGGAAGACCCGAGGCTGTACCAGGATGCTGGGTATGCACTCTACCCAACCGGGGGAGTTGACAGAGGTTGAGATCGATGATCTTGTCCAGCTCGTAGGGCCGGGTGGCAAGATGTTAGGTCAGTTTTTGGGTACCATACCTTGTGATCCACACCATTTGCGCTTCGTTGTCGGTTGGAGGGACATCGAAACCGAGGCCAGGGCATGCATCTAGCATCTAGTCCAGGTAAGATGCAAAAAATATGCATGTCTTATTGTTTTCATTTTTGAATAGAATGACATTTGTTATGTTAATAGTTGAAAAAGTAAACAATTGACAAAGTGATCCAGGAACATTTCTGGGTCCCGCCTAGCCTCGAGAAAAATGTCTTCCACTCACTCGAGCATAAGTAGAGGGACTGGAGGTCGAGGTTGAAGATGAAATACATGATTGCGGAGCTTGGACCAGCGGGTGTCTATGCCAGATGCCCCTTAGATAGTCCAGAGAGCCAGTGGCATGGCCTCGTGGATTATTGGTTCTCCGATACGGGGATGGTATATCTTCATTAACTTCTTTATTCTAAGATGTAATAGATTTTAATAATGTCACTTATTCATTCTAAACGGGAATAAATTTCAATTTTGCAAAAAAGAAGAGCTCAAAATAAAGAGAATCAGAAAAAGCAGAAGGTGAAGCACACTTCTGGGTCGAAGAGCTTTGCTCGCGTCAAAGATGCGATGGTATGTTCGAAGAAACGTTTCCTAAAGTTGAAATTTATCATTCATCTTTATGTTATATTGGCTGGTTGATGTTGTCATTATTGGGAGCATAGAAGAAGGCAAGCCCAACCCAGATAGCCCCGGTGTCGTGCCCCAAAATACCCCTAGGAGTAAAGGGATACTTTAGGTGTGACTACACATACCTGCCAAACCATCCTCTAATGAACAAGGCTAAACATGATATGCCACAAAAATAATCAGAGTGTGGAAGCTATATCATGAATGCGGAAACGTGAACTAACTTTTTCATTTCTTCTATAACACCAAACTAGTATTCCAAGTGAAAATATATATAACATATCAAGTCAAAGGTGGACAGGCCCACCTATCAAAATATACAAAAAGGACTCTCTCGGACTCTCCTCAAAACAGTAGTCGAGGTATGGCCATACATCCAAGTCCCTATCCTTCTAAGACTGCAGTGGGATAGGTGGCTCCCTCTCCTCTACATACTCTTCCTTGACCCAAGGCTCGGGGTCGAGGACATCCACGGAACCTACTGACATAAAAGTACAACTGAGCATGGAATATTCAGCGAGTACAAGCTACTAGCTAACCATAGCAATAACGAAAGCATAACCATAGTGAACACAATACAACATATTGATCTAAAGCAATACTAGCAGCATAAGATAAATATGATTGAACATGAAGCAATATAATTATCTTGACATGTGTTCATGAATGCGAAAACCCCGATAAAACTCATGTTCAGAAACCTTTTTCATGTCTCGGTCTTGCTTGTGAAAATCATGCATGCGTGTCTGTCTTGTTTTGTATTTCATGTCTTGACTTGTTCTTGACTTATATACTTGTGAGCCAGAGGTTAGCACCCGCACATCCCTGAGCTACCAACCCCCTTGATATTTACTTTTCTTGTGAGCCAGAGGCTAGTATCCTTCACTTGGGCTACCAACCCCCTTGACATGTACTTGTTCTCTTTCACTTGTGAGCCAGAGGCTAGCACCCTTCACTTGGGCTACCAACCTCCTTGGCGTGTTCTTGTTTTATTCACTTATGAGCCAGAGGCTAGCACCCTTCACTTGGGCTACCAACGTCCTTGACATATGCTTATTTTTTTTCTTGTGCTTGATTTATCATGTACAAATACTCTTGAAAAACCCGGTTCATTCATGCGTGCTTGTCAATAGTGGCAACCATGATAACATGTATGGCATGAAGGATAGTGCATTGCATTTCAATTCATAGTATAAACGTGGGAGAATTTGGGTAGTCTACATGACACTTGGACAATTCATCATTTATAAGAACAATTACATAAGGCATACTTCCATTTTCTTCGTTTAATTCATTTACTTCTAGTTTAGGCATTTTGTCAAACACATAGCATGCAACATTTCCTTAGTAGTTCATCTTGCTCTTTTTAGTGCATGTTTTCCATCTAATTATCAAGGTAAATTCATTATTTGTAAAATGCCCATCCACCATTTTCCTTTTCACACATCACACAACATCCATACGGCATCCCATCGCCTCAACCCCTCATCCATCCACAAACTACATCCATACATTATTATCTTGTTTACATTTTATAAAAATAGCACATTTCACAAGGAGGGAACAACATGGGATCAAGAATCATCAATTAAATTCAAAAACCTAGGTCATTGCTAATGGGAGTTAGTAGGGTGTACTAACCTTGAATCAAAGCTTGATCTTGGGTAGAGGGTCCGAGATGTATTTCCGAAGCATGGAGGTGTGAAACACATTGTGGACCGTTGCCATATAAGCGGGTAAGGCAACACGGTAAGCCACCTCAGTGACTCTAGTAATGATCTCGAATGGACCGATATATCTCGAGCTAAGCTTGCCTCTTTTCCCGAATCTCATGAAACCCTTGGTTGGTGAAATCTTGACAAAAACAAAGTCGCCAACTCGAAATTCAAGGTCTGTTCTCCGGTTTTCGGTGTACCTCTTCTGTCTATCCTGTGCAGTCTTCAACCTCTCCCGGATAAGCTTGACCCTATCCATGGTTTGTTCAATTAGGTCGGGGCCGAACACCTTCCTTTCCCCAACTTCATCCTAATACAACAGGGATCTACAACTCCTTCCGTACAAGGCCTCAAAATGCGCCATCTGTATGCTTGCCTGGTAACTATTGTTCTTAGCGAACTTCACCAAAGGTAGGGGATCTTCCCAACTTCCCTTGAAGTCTAGCATACATGCCCGGAGCATATCTTTAATAACCTGATTCACTCGGTCGGTTTGCTCATCCGTCTTTGGGTGGAAAGCCGTGCTAAAGTCCAGTCGAGAACCCATGGCACTCTGAAAGCTTTTCCAAAACCTGGAGGTAAATCTAGGGTCCTAATCCGAGACAATACTCATTGGTACCCCGTGCAACCGAACTATTTCTTTGATATACAATGCAGCCAACTGATTTGAATTGAAGGTAGTCCAGTATGGCAAGAAATGGGCAGAATTTGTCAGTCTGTCGACCACAACCCATATAGCATCAAAATTTCTAGCCGTCTTCGGCAACCCCACGATAAAGTCCGTAGAGATGTGCTCCTATTTCCACTCGGGAATAGGAAGAGACTGTAAAAGTCCAGCCGGTCTCAAGTGTTCTGCTTTCACCTGTTGGCACACCAAACACTGTGCCACGTACTCTGCAACATCCCTCTTCATGTTTCGCCACCAAAAGTGCTCCTTGAGGTTCCGGTACATCTTTGTACCCCCAGGATGCACTGTGTACTTTGAACGGTGGGCTTCATCCATAATTTCTCTTCGAAGATCCGCATTAGCGGGTACACACAATCTTCCCTTGAATGTAATAGCACCTCGGCTAGTGAGAGGGAAGTTCTCACTACCCTTAGCAACTTCCTTGTCCCGAAAAGCCAATAAGTCAACATCCGTTGCTTGATATTCTTGGATCAAATCTATAATGTACGGCCGAACCGTGATATTTACCGAAACAGGGCTGCGGACAGAATCATTCACATTGATGTCCAGATTAGCCAAATATTCCAATAATCTTCATTTCCGCACTAACATATGAGCCAACAACCCTGAAGGTTTCCTACTCAAAGCGTCTGCCACTGCATTTGCTTTGCCCAGGTGGTACTGGATGGTGCGCTCATAGTCTTTCAAAAATTTCATCCAACACCGTTGCCGTAAATTTAGCTCCTTTTGGGAAGAGAGGTACTTGAGGCTCTTGTAATCCGTGAACACATAGAACTCTACCCCGTAAAGGTAGTGGTGCCAAATCTTGAGTGCAAACACGACCGCAGCAAACTCCAAGTCATGAGTGGGGTAATTCTTTTCATGCTCCTTCAATTGCCTTGATGCATAGGCATTGACTTTCTTATGCTGCATAAGGACACACCCAAGTCTAATGTGCGAAGCATCACTATACACCTCATAACCACCACGTCCGGATGGCACAGTAAGGACGGGGGCCGTGGTGAGGCGTTTCTTCAACTCTTAGAAACTCACTTCACATCGGTCACTCCAATTGAATTTGGCATTTTTCCTCGTCAAGTAAGTGATAGGTGCGGCCAAACAGGAGAATCCCTCCACAAACCTCCAGTAGTAGCCTGCCAATCCAAGGAAACTCTGGATTTTGGTGACACTCTTGGGTCTCTCCCAACTCGTAACTGCCTCAATCTTTGTTGGGTCAACAGAAATGCTCTCAGCTGACACTACATGCTCAAGAAATGCTACCTTCTTTAACCAGAATTCGTACTTACTCAATTTGGCATATAGCCTATGCTCTCTCAACATCTCCAAAGCAAGGCGGAGATCTCGTGCGTGATCTTCCTGTGTCTGGGAATACACCAAAATGTCATCGATGAACACAATCACACATCAATTTAAGTGAAAACATTTAATTCGGTGAACCTCAAATCAAGGGTTTGAGTTGAAAATCTACAAGTTCGAGGGGATGGTTAAGGCTTCCTATAAGTCCATCTACCCTTTTTGATGTTTTAACAATTAAGTTATTAAGTTAAGGGATGATTTACTTTAAGTGCGGAAAATCGAAAGCCAAGCAAACCACAACACAAGGATTTTTACGTGGAAACTCTTCTGGGAAAAACCGCGGGACCTAGTCCAGCCATGAGAATCCAATAAGACAAAGTAAACAAGAACTTACAAAACTCGAACTTGACTCCTTCTGACTCGACACCACGATCCTTCAGTTCTTAGTCCTCCATGCCTCGAAAAGTCGTCACATACTCTTAAGTCCCGAGATCAACCGCAGCCGCTTGTACTTCTCTTTGTGTCTCGAAAACAGTCCATGATCTTCCGATAAATCTCCATCAATGACGAGATAGAGATATAAAGCACAAACTTTCCCTCAACAAATCAGACACAGAACTCCCCATAAGATCAAGGATACCACCAAAAACAGGGCACTTATGCTAGAAAGGCCCATGCTAAACCAATAAGAGACCACATAATAATAATACCAAAAAATTATCACGTGCCACACAAACATGCATCAAAAGCATTCCAAGCAGTAGTAATTTAAAATTACAAGTCCAATGAACAACATGATTAGTTAGTCTGACTGAGGATACACATCTATCTAAATCTCACGGAATGCTAAAGCATAACCAATTCACTTAGACATATTTAGTGAACAGTTCAAAAGTGAAGCATTGTGTGTAATGGTGGTCTAACAAGATACTAGATCAAGGTTTCTTTCACTTTCTAAGGATATGACATTAACCACTAAGGGGACTCCTGAAGACATAAATCTTAGAAGTCAAACCTAGTTAGATCGAGATATGCTGATTTTTTACATTTTAGTGCTCCTTTATCCATTTTATTTGACTCATATTTTTTTTTCTTTTACTTTTGGTCAAATACCTCCAAACATTGTAAGATTTATTTTGATGCTCTTTATCTGAACATATCTTTTCATGCAATGATGACTTTCACACTATCTAGGTAGGTAGTCCTGACTATTATCAACAGGGGCTTTCACTCTAGTGACCCAGATAGATACCTATTGTCCGCCTAGGTAGCCATTTCATATTGTTTGCATCCAATAGTGACTTTCACACTATCCCAGTAGGTAGCCTTTTCATTGCAATAATTTTAGCTCATGGATGATACACAAAATGGGGATGACTAACAAAATGGTCATTCTAGATTGGTCATCCAAGGTCACACTATTGGGATAAGCCATACACCTACAGATTGGAAAATAGACCTCTCAATAGAATCAGTCAGAGTGCATATGAAATTTGTGAAGCATACAAACATGAATAAGTCTCTAACTGCTCAAGATAAAACCGGTCTAATTTTCAGCCTAACTAAGAGACTATGAAGATGATACATCCTCAATCAGCAATAAAATCATGTTCAAACAGGGGTAACATGATGCAAGTCAAAGCAAGTCAAAGGAGGAAGAGAAGGCTTCCCTCCTGGCCATGACTCAGCTTCTTGAATTTGAATTACATGTCTGTCTTGATGAAAAGACAAATCTTGAAATCAAGTTGGTTGATCTTGAGCAAAATCAGAGGCGTGGAGATGAGAAGGGAACTCCATCCACCCCAAACACAGCCTGGTGCTAAAAGGCACCCTCCTGGTAAAGGGAATGACCCTTCAACTCAGAAATTCATTCCTACATGTCATAAATGTGGAGTGAAGGGTCATATTAAGCCTAGATGTCCTAAACTTCGAAGAATGCCCAATCATGGTTTTGAGAACCACAATAATTTTCATGGGAATCTTCAAAGGAGAGTTGAGGTCCTAGTGGAGAAGTCTAGGAGTTTGTGTGAAGATGTGATGAAAATTGCTCACAACTCCAGACTGTGGCATGGTCATGACACTGCTCAAGCTAGATATAGAGGAGGTAAAAGGGAGAACCATAATGCCCGCCATAATTCTAGGACTCAATCCTGAAAAAGGAGGAACAGGAGGAAGAGGCCAAAGGTCATACCTATCTCAACTGAAACGGTTAGAGACCAAAGGGTCAATCAAACTTCTAAAACTGTTTGGGTGAGATAGGAAGACCTGAAGGGCTTCACTTAGCCCATGTCTGTCATAGCCTAGGGTGTGCTTGTATTGATATATCTTGTCGTAGTGTTATGCTATTTGTGTATACTAGGTTTTTTGTGTTTATTTTCTTTGATTGGTTTTTATGTTTTTTTTATTTTGAAAAATCCAAAAACATTGAAAAACCATAAAATCCAAAAATATTTTTGCCATGTTGCCCTTATTTAACTTGCATGATCTGCATTCCTTGTGTGATCTTTATCTCTATACTTGTCCAGGGTTGAACATGAGTTTGTTGCTGATTGAGGATATGTCACCTTCATAGTCTCCTGGTTATGCTGAAAATTAGACCGGTTTTAACTTGAACAGTTAGAGACTTATTTACGTGTGTATGCTTCACAAATTTCACATGCACTCTAACTGATTCTATTGAGAGGTCTATTTTCTAATCTGTAGGTGTATGGCTTATGCCGATAGTGTGACCTTAGTTGACCAATCTAGAAAGACCATTTTGTTAGTCATCCCCATTTTGTGTATCCTCCATGAGCTAAAATTGTTGCAATGAAAAGGGCTACCTATTGGGATAGTGTGAAAGTCACTATTAGAAGCAAATAGTATAAAATGGCTACTTAGGCGGACAGTAGGTATCTATCTGGGTCACTAGAGTGAAAGCCCCAGCTGCTAATAGCCAGGACTACCTACCTAGATAGTGTGAAAGCCATCATTGCATGAAAAGATATGATCAGATAAAGATCATCAAATGAAATCTTACAAACTGGAGGTATTTGACCAAAAATAAAAGAAAAAAATTGATTCAAATAAATTGGATAAAGGAGCACTAAATTGTAAAAAATCATCATATCTGGATCTAACTAGGTTTGACTTCTAAAATGTATGTTTTTGGAAGTCCCCTTAGTGGTTAATGTCATACCCTTGGAAAGGGAAAGAAACCTTGATCTAGTATCTTGTCAGACCACCACTACACACAATGCTTCACGTTTGAACTGTTCACTAAATGTGTCTAAGTGAATTGGCTATGCTTTTGCATTCCATGAGATTTAGTTAGATGGGTATCCTCATTGGATTTGTAATTTTAAATTACTACTGCTTGAAATGCTTTTGATGCATGGTTGTGTGGCACATGATATTTTTTTGTAATATTTTTTGAGTGTGTTTCTTTCTTTTGGCATGGGCCTTTCTAGCATAGGTGCCAATTTTTTGGTGGTATCCTTAATCTTAGGGGGAGAAGATCAGGGTGGGTTGTTGAGGGGGAGTTCTGTGCTTGAGTTGTTGAGGGGGCGTTTGTGCCTTATATTTCTATCTCATTCCCCTATTTTTAGTCCCTCATTGTCTATTTTCATTGGTTGTACTGTGGTTGACTTGATATTTCACTTTTGTTAAATTGGTATATTTGTTTTTGAATATTGGCTTCTTGCCTACCTTTGGTAATTGTGCCAAAAAGGGGGAGAATGTTAGGGTAGTATTTCCCTCGTTCAGTACATTCCTTGCTTCACCTGTGATTACTTATTTTCATATTCCACACATGTTTCACTGGGTATTTTGTTTTTGAGCATGTGCAGGTGCCAGGTTGCAGCAGACTGATTTTTCTTGGCAAGAGCTTAAGTGACTTAAATTAAGATGATTTGTCGATTGATGTCATGTAAGAGTGTTGGAGTCATGTAATGCCCTAATTCACCGTTTTGATGTGTTTGGGTGAGTTTGTGTCAAGTCATGTACTTCAGTTTGGTTTTGGGTTTTGCCACGGAATTGCCAAAGGGGGAGATTGTAAAGTCTATGTTTTTGTATTGGCACATTTCGGTGTCAAAAAAAGTGAGTCTAGGTGTCTAGGTGTGTATCTTGTGTCCGTTGCATTCAAGCATCCACGATAAGTGAAGTTGAAGACCGATGAAGACCCGTTGAAGTCACGGTTGATCATTTCCTTCATAGGATGGTAAGTGACCTAGATACCATACTACCATAGGTGTTATTTGACTTAGAATTATCCTAACATGATGCCTTAGGTGGTAAGTGTAGAGCCCCAGACTTTTTCATGCTTAATACATGACACTTTCGTTGTCATCTTGCCTTTTTAAGAGGTATGATTAATAAATGAGGAAGAATTTGGAAATTTCGAAATGCCAGAATTGTTCCTCTTCGAAGTACGAACACAACGCAAGTTGAATCGTCAAAATCGGACGAACGAGTCAAAAGATATGGCCAAAACAGTCTGTACCTGTAGGAAAACGTATACTGTGTGCATCCGTTGTACAGCTCACCACGGGTACGTTGTACAACTCACCACGGGCATGTTGTACAACGCCACCACGAGTTGGCACTATTCACGCCACCACGAGTTGGCACTATTCATGGCACCACGAGTTGGCACTATTCACGCCACCACGAGTTGGCACTATTCACGCCACCACGAGTTTGCACTATTCATGGCACCACGAGTTGCACTATTCACGGACCACGAGTGGCACTATTCACGGACCACGAGTGGCACTATTCACAAGCATCACGAGTGGCACTATTCACAAGCACCACGAGTGGCACTATTCACAAGCACCACGAGTTTGCACTATTCACAAGCACCACGAGTAGCACTATTCACAAGCACCACGAGTGGCACTATTCACGGACCACGAGTGGCACTATTCACAAGCATCACGAGTGGCACAAGCACCACGAGTGGCACTATTCACAAGCACCACGAGTTTGCACTATTCACAAGCACCACGAGTGGCACTATTCACGGACCACGAGTGGCACTATTCACAAGCACCACGAGTGGCACTATTCACGGACCACGAGTGGCACTATTCACAAGCACCACGAGTGGTACTATTCACGGACCACGAGTGGCACTATTCACAAGCACCACGAGTGGCACTATTCACAAGCACCACGAGTGGCACTATTCACGGACCACGAGTGGCACTATTCACAAGCATCACGAGTGGCACTATTCACAAGCACCACGAGTGGCACTATTCACAAGCACCACGAGTTTGCACTATTCACAAGCACCACGAGTAGCACTATTCACAAGCACCACGAGTGGCACTATTCACGGACCACGAGTGGCACTATTCACAAGCATCACGAGTGGCACAAGCACCACGAGTGGCACTATTCACAAGCACCACGAGTGGCACTATTCACCGACCACGAGTTGACACTATTCACAGCACCACGAGTTGGCACTATTCACAGCACTATTCACAGAAATCCCAATAAGGGTATTTCGGTCTTTTGGTCAGTTCACTCTTACCTTAAGAGTTTAATCTGAGCCTTTAGGGCATCATTCGACACTTAGAGAGTTTGAGAGAATAGAAGAAAGAGGAGAAGGCGATTCCAACCTAGGGTTTCCATTTGGGAGAGAAATCAAAGGGTTTGAAACCCTAGATCAACCTCCAGCCCGTTTTTCTTCAAGATCAAGGCACAAACTCGTGAGGAGCATCTCCTCAAACTAGGGCAGCAGCTACACAGTCGTTTTGGAAAGGGGTTTCTTCCTCATTTCTTCAAGGTCGGTACTTTTTACTACCCTCCTAGTTATAGTTCCTCTTTCCCCTTCTTTCCTCTTCATTTTCTTTCATTAACACATGTGCTATGAGATGGATGAATGGTAAATAGTAAATGGTAAATGGTGAATGGTGAATGGTGAATGGTGAATGGAGATGGGATGGGCGATTGGATGCCAATGGTTGTGTGTGATGAACAAATGGGGAAGGGCATTGTTCCAATAATGAACGTACATGTATGATTTGAGTAAAACCCATCTAGAAAAGCATGTTGTAGGATAAATCCATAATGAACATACCATGTTTGATGAAATGCCAAGGTGAACACAGTGAGCTGAAAATCTGGAAATGCATGCCTAATAAATTATGAATATTGCTAGGGACTATGATAGTGTGTTTCCTGCTTTCCCATAATACTATGAATATTACATTACTCAATCTTTGATGCTATATGTGTTGTGAAATTACCCAAATGTCATCTTTAAATTTGAATGCAAGTATGTACACGGTTCCCACGAGCACGGCATGCATGGCATGATTTATCGAGGTTTTCAAGAACATGGTTAGAGGTGGGACATATCCTACGATATGTTTTACCTCGCTTTTCACAAGAAGACAAGAACCAACATTCCACGAGGGTCTCCCCTCACTCACAAGTGCATATCATGAAGAAGGGTCTCCCTTCCCTCGCAAGTGCATTTCATAAAGAAGGGTCTCCCTTCCCTCTCAAGGCATCTCACAAGTGTATCTCACAAGTGCATCTCACAAGTTACATGATCACAAGCAAGCATGCATGACATGACATGACATACAAGAATCAAGCAAGATAGATAAGACAAGCTTTCACGTACGAAAAGATATTTCAAGTCAAGTCAGGTGCACGATGTTTTCAAGAGGATTTATCGGTTTTCTACGAGTTTCAAGCATGATTATAAACTGCTTTACTTCCTTGTATGATATAAATTGTTTCCGTGTGACAAATATGAATTTCTCCTGATTATGTATTGCCATGTTTATGCTATAATTGTTGGTTAGTATTCAGTACCCGCTGAGTATTCCATGCTCAGCCGTACTTCTTATGTCGGCAGGTTCTGAGGGAGCTGCTACTCCATTTGATGTTTGTGCTCCTGGTCCATGGGTGGAGGAGGAGTATGTCGAGGAGCCTTTGGAGGAACCTCCAGTAGAGGGTTACCAATAGGTGGTTGTAGATTCTGAGTAGATTAGCTGTGGGTGAGACGAGAGTCAGATTTATGTATTTTGGCGGGCATGTCCGCACTTTCTTTTGGATTCTTTTTGTATAAACTTGGATTGATTATGTATATACATAGAGGTTTGGTAGACTTCCGCTATGCCATGTTAGAGCATGTTTCCGCTGTTTTGTCCTCTATCGTATATGCTCTGTGGGTTTTGCAGGTTAGTTGTCAAGCAAGTCATGATTAGTCGTCCAAAGTTCACTCTAACTCCTAGGGTGGGTTTTGGGGCGCGACAGAAGTGGTATCAGAGCTTAGGCTTTAGGTCTCTAGGGTCACTTAGAATCTTATACCACGGCTTGACAAGAGCATATGTCAGGAAACAAGTTAGGAAGAAAGTAAGTCGGAAGAGAGTCTTGATCCAAGTGTAAGACTAAACTTTAGTCTTAGTCAAAATGGTTGTTTCAACCAAGTACGAGCCTTAGGAACGCTAGAACACCAAAGTATAATATTATAAATACTCTGATGACTTAATGCGATGTATATTAGTATTATACAACTAATACAAATTGGATTATTGTGAAATGGCATTGAAGTAAACTGTGGTTTAAAGTTAGACTCATGTGGTGTTATTATTCTCAGGACTTGAGTCATGAGACGGAACACACGGGGTCGTGGACCACATACCAGAGCTTCCTCTTCTTCACGGGATGAGGATGAGCAGCCGGACCTCTCTCGAGTCTTAGGCTCTATTGCTGAGACACTCGCCATACTGGCGGCTCGACAGGCTATACCATCATCGGCGGCACCTACTCCACCGCCCGCAGCTCCAGTACATCGTACCGCTGGAGTTGAGGCATTCAGGAGATTGAGGCCTCCACCATTCCATGGGAGTGTGGACCCTCTTGCTGCGGAGGCATGGATCCTCCAGATGGAGAAGATCCTTACGGTCCTCTCACCTACAGAGGAGGAGAGGGTAGCATGGGCAGCTTTCATGCTAGAAGGCGAAGCCCACCATTGGTGGTTGTCCGCACTGAGGACGAGAGATTTGACCATGCAGGGTCTACCTTGGACTTGGGAGGAGTTCAAGGATACTTTTTACAAAAAGTATTTTCCGATTGGAGCACGGGAAAAGAAAGAGAGAGAATTCATCAACCTTGAGCAAGGTTTGATGTCGGTGGCACAATACGAGGCCAAGTTCTCGGAGTTGTCGAGATTTGCGCCTCATATGGTTGCTACTGAGGCAATGAAGGCGAGGAGATTTGAGCAAGGGCTCAAGGATGTGATTATGGAGAAGGTGTCCGTTTTCAGGCATACTACCTACCCTGAGGTAGTAGACAAGGCCTTATTGGTCGAGGCCAATTCAGAGACAGTGTCCAAGAAGAGGGAGTGGGCGAGAGGCCAAGCTAGCAGTTCAGCACCTCCAGAGAGGCGGACTCGTTATCAGTATGCGTGGCCAGCACCATCGATGAGACCTTCTTATGCGCCTCCAGCTCCACGGTAGTATGTGCCTCAGCCACCGAGACCTCAGGCTCTTCCAGCCCCACGGCCTGTTGCACCTCAGACGATGAGGTATGCTCCGCTTCCAGCCCCTCCGACTTATACACACGAGGTCTGCACTTCATGCGGCAAAAGGCATCCGACAGGAGATTGTCGAAGAGCATCTGGTGGATGTTATCATTGCGGTCGCCAGGGCCACATGATCAGGGATTGCCCCAGTCGGCATTTATCAGGCCAGTCTCAGGGGATTAGTCCACCAGCACGCCCAGCAGGATCATATCAGGCGTCATCTCAGACTACCCGGTCTACACCACAGTCTCGCCAGGCGAACCAGGGGCGAGTTTTTGCCTTGACAGAGGGTGATGCACTTGCATCTGACGATGTGGTGCAAGGTACGCGTTTGGAGTTATTTTCCTTATTCGTGATGGTTATGTTATGTTTTATCCCATGTGTACGTACTTGGTATGCTATATATGTATATACCTATGTGTATACACTGTTGATGCTTGAATTGACGTAACTAGCTAAAATTTCAGGAGCCCTACTAGTCAATGAGTGTTTGGCTCGAGTGTTGATTGATACCGGGTCTACTCATTCATTTGTCTCGCCGAGTTTTTCAGAAGGCTTTTCTGTAGAGCCAAGTCAGCTAGAACTGGAGTTAGCCATTTCGACTCCTCTCGGCAAAACAGTATTGGCAGATAAAGTGTATGGAGATAGTGTGGTCCAAGTTGGGAGCCACGAGTTGGCAGTTGATCTCATCGTCCTTGGATTCCAAGACTTTGATGTTATATTGGGAATGGATTGGTTAGCAGCACATCATGGGCATGTAGCTTGCTTTGAGAAAATGGTACTCTTCAAGCCGGTAGAAGGAAAACCATTTCACTTTCGAGGGTTGAGAAGTAGAGACATTGCCCGCTTTGCGGCGTTGAGCTTAGCTAACCCTGAAGCAAAGGACTCATCGACTATTCCGGTTGTGAGTGAATTCCTGGATGTATTTCCAGAAGAGCTGCCAGGATTGCCTCCAGATAGGGAGATTGAGTTTGTGATCGAGCTTGCACCAGGCACAGCTCCTGTTTTCAGAGCTCCATATAGAATGGCCCCTATTGAACTCAAGGAGTTGAAGACTCAGTTGGAGGAATTACAAGGCCTTGGTTTCATTCGACCAAGTGTCTCACCGTGGGGTGCCCCGGTGTTGTTTGTTAAGAAGAAAGATGGCTCGATGCAGATGTGTGTCGATTACCGACAATTGAACAAAGTCACCATAAAGAATAGGTATCCCTTGCCTAGGATTGATGACTTGTTCGATCAGTTGAAGGGAGCGAGATTTTTCTCGAAGATAGATCTTCGATCGGGTTATCGCCAGTTGAAGATTAAGGTGGAAGATGTTCCCAAAACTGCTTTCAGGACTCGGTATGGGCACTACGAGTTCTTGGTGATGCCTTTTGGACTCACGAACGCGCCAGCAGCCTTTATGGATTTGATGAACCGGGTGTTCCGGCCATATCTTGATAGGTGCGTGATTGTATTTGTTGATGACATCTTGGTCTATTCCCAGACACGGGAAGATCACACACGCGACCTATGCCTTGCTTTGGAGATGCTAAGAGAACACAAGCTATACGCCAAACTTAGCAAGTGTGAGTTTTGGTTGGAAGAGGTGGCATTCCTAGGCCACGTGGTTTCTGCAGAAGGTATCTCGGTGGATCCGAAGAAGATCGAAGCAGTTATGAGTTGGGCGAGGCCCAAGAGTGTTACCGAGATACGCAGCTTTCTTGGGTTGGCAGGCTACTACAGGAGATTCGTAGAGGGTTTCTCTAGCCTTGCAGCACCGCTCACTTACCTGACAAGGAAGAATGCCAAGTTTGTATGGAGTGATAAGTGCGAGATCAGTTTCACGGAACTGAAGAAGAGGCTTACTACAGCTCCTATCCTTACAGTGCCATCCGGACCTCTTGGGTATGAGGTGTACAGTGATGCCTCACACGTTGGACTTGGATGTGTGCTTATGCAACACAAGAAAGTCATTGCCTATGCATCATGGCAGTTGAAGGAGCATGAGAAGAATTATCCCACGCACGACTTGGAGCTTGCGGCGGTCGTGTTTGCACTTAAGATTTGGCGTCATTACCTTTATGGGGTGGAGTTCTATGTGTTCACTGATCACAAGAGTCTCAAGTATCTCTTTTCCCAAAAGGAGCTGAATCTAAGGCAACGGCGTTGGATGAAATTTTTGAAGGACTATGAGTGTACCATTCAATACCACCCGGGTAAAGCAAATATAGTGGCAGATGCTTTGAGTAGAAGACCTTAAGGGTTGTTAGCACATATGTTGGTTCAAGAATGGAAGCTACTACAAGATTTGGCAAATCTGGACATAAGTGTGAATGACTCTGTCCGTGGTCCTACCTTGGCAAATGTTACGATTCGGCCGTACATTATAGATTTGATCCAAGAATATCAAGACATGGATGCTGAATTGTCGGCTTATCGGGACAAGGAAGTTGCTAAGGGTAGTGAGGACTTCTCTCTCACTAGTCGGGGTGCTATCACATTCAAAGGAAGGTTGTGTGTTCCGGCCAACGCAGATCTTCGACGAGAGATCATGGATGAGGCACATCGTTCGAAGTACACAGTGCATCCAGGGGGTACAAAGATGTACCGGAACCTCAAGAGTCACTTTTGGTGGCGGAATATGAAGAGGGATGTTGCGGAATATGTAGCACGGTGCTTGGTGTGTCAACAAGTGAAAGCAGAACACATGCGACCCGCCGGTTTATTGCATTCCCTTCCTATTCCCGAGTGGAAATGGGAGAACATATCCATGGATTTCATAGTTGGCTTGCCAAAGACGGCAAGGAGCTCAGATGCGATATGGGTAGTAGTGGATCGTTTGACAAAGTCCGCTCATTTCTTACCCTACCGTACTACCTTCAACTCTAGTCAGTTGGCTGCACTATACATCAAGGAAGTAGTTAGACTACATGGGGTGCCAGTCAGTATTGTGTCAGATCGGGATCCAAGATTCACGTCAAGATTTTGGAAAAGTTTCCAAGAGGCTATGGGTTCCCAACTTGATTTCAGCACCGCCTTTCATCCACAAACGGATGGACAAACCGAGAGAGTGAACCAAGTCATTGAAGACATGCTTCGAGCTTGTACGTTAGATTTCAGAGGCAGTTGGGAAGAGCACTTGCCTTTGGTTGAATTCGCTTATAATAACAGCTATCAGGCAAGTATTCAAATGGCACCATTTGAGGCCTTGTATGGGCGAAGTTGTAGGTCTCCTCTCTATTGGGATGAGGTAGGAGAAAGGAAAGTGCTTGGTCCGGAGTTGATTGAGCAAACTGCAAACACAGTTAAGATCATCCGGGATCGATTGAAAGCCGCTCAAGATCGCCAGAAAAGTTATGCGGACACACGCCGTAGGGACTTGGAATTTCAAGTAGGGGATCAAGTTTTTGTGAAAGTATCTCCTAGCAAAGGGATCATGAGATTTGGGAAGCGAGGCAAGCTCAGTCCTCGGTATGTTGGGCCTTTTGAGATTATCACACGGGTTGGTGAAGTTGCTTATCGAGTAGCTCTTCCACCTCACATGGCTGCAGTTCATAACGTCTTCCATGTGTCCATGCTTCGGAAGTATCTTGCGGATCCTTCGCATGTCATAGACTTGGAACAGTTGGAGATTCGAGAGGAGACCTTGATTGAAAAGCCAGTCCAGATTTTAGATCGAAGGAATCAAGTGCTTCGCAACAAGACAATCCCTTTGGTTCTTGTGCAATGGCAACACCATGCTCGGGAAGAAGCTACATGGGAGCGTGAAGCCGAAGTCAAAGCAAAGTACCCAGAATTACTTGAATGAGTTTCTGTGTGAAGTCTGTATATGACATGTAATGTTCTTTTTGAATTGTAATGCAAGTAGTGTCTGAATTTCGAGGACGAAATTTTTGTAAGGCGGGGAGGATGTAGAGCCCCAGACTTTTTCATGCTTAATACATGACACTTTCGTTGTCATCTTGCCTTTTTAAGAGGTATGATTAATAAATGAGGAAGAATTTGGAAATTTCGAAATGCCAGAATTGTTCCTCTTCGAAGTACGAACACAACGCAAGTTGAATCGTCAAAATCGGACGAACGAGTCAAAAGATATGGCCAAAACAGTCTGTACCTGTAGGAAAACGTATACTGTGTGCATCCGTTGTACAGCTCACCACGGGTACGTTGTACAACTCACCACGGGCACGTTGTACAACGCCACCACGATTTGGCACTATTCACGCCACCACGAGTTGGCACTATTCATGGCACCACGAGTTGGCACTATTCACGCCACCACGAGTTGGCACTATTCACGCCACCACGAGTTTGCACTATTCATGGCACCACGAGTTGCACTATTCACGGACCACGAGTGGCACTATTCACGGACCACGAGTGGCACTATTCACGGACCACGAGTGGCACTATTCACAAGCATCACGAGTGGCACTATTCACAAGCACCACGAGTGGCACTATTCACAAGCACCACGAGTTTGCACTATTCACAAGCACCACGAGTAGCACTATTCACAAGCACCACGAGTGGCACTATTCACGGACCACGAGTGGCACTATTCACAAGCATCACGAGTGGCACAAGCACCACGAGTGGCACTATTCACAAGCACCACGAGTTTGCACTATTCACAAGCACCACGAGTGGCACTATTCACGGACCACGAGTGGCACTATTCACAAGCACCACGAGTGGCACTATTCACGGACCACGAGTGGCACTATTCACAAGCATCACGAGTGGCACTATTCACAAGCACCACGAGTGGCACTATTCACAAGCACCACGAGTTTGCACTATTCACAAGCACCACGAGTAGCACTATTCACAAGCACCACGAGTGGCACTATTCACGGACCACGAGTGGCACTATTCACAAGCATCACGAGTGGCACAAGCACCACGAGTGGCACTATTCACAAGCACCACGAGTGGCACTATTCACCGACCACGAGTTGACACTATTCACAGCACCACGAGTTGGCACTATTCACAGAAATCCCAATAAGGGTATTTCGGTCTTTTGGTCAGTTCACTCTTACCTTAAGAGTTTAATCTGAGCCTTTAGGGCATCATTCGACACTTAGAGAGTTTGAGAGAATAGAAGAAAGAGGAGAAGGCGATTCCAACCTAGGGTTTCCATTTGGGAGAGAAATCAAAGGGTTTGAAACCCTAGATCAACCTCCAGCCCGTTTTTCTTCAAGATCAAGGCACAAACTCGTGAGGAGCATCTCCTCAAACTAGGGCAGCAGCTACACAGTCGTTTTGGAAAGGGGTTTCTTCCTCATTTCTTCAAGGTCGGTACTTTTTACTACCCTCCTAGTTATAGTTCCTCTTTCCCCTTCTTTCCTCTTCATTTTCTTTCATTAACACATGTGCTATGAGATGGATGAATGGTAAATAGTAAATGGTAAATGGTGAATGGTGAATGGTGAATGGTGAATGGTGAATGGAGATGGGATGGGTGATTGGATGCCAATGGTTGTGTGTGATGAACAAATGGGGAAGGGCATTGTTCCAATAATGAACGTACATGTATGATTTGAGTAAAACCCATCTAGAAAAGCATGTTGTAGGATAAATCCATAATGAACATACCATGTTTGATGAAATGCCAAGGTGAACACAGTGAGCTGAAAATCTGGAAATGCATGCCTAATAAATTATGAATATTGCTAGGGACTATGATAGTGTGTTTCCTGCTTTCCCATAATACTATGAATATTACATTACTCAATCTTTGATGCTATATGTGTTGTGAAATTACCCAAATGTCATCTTTAAATTTGAATGCAAGTATGTACACGGTTCCCACGAGCACGGTATGCATGGCATGATTTATCGAGGTTTTCAAGAACATGGTTAGAGGTGGGACATATCCTACGATATGTTTTACCTCGCTTTTCACAAGAAGACAAGAACCAACATTCCACGAGGGTCTCCCCTCACTCACAAGTGCATATCATGAAGAAGGGTCTCCCTTCCCTCGCAAGTGCATTGCATAAAGAAGGGTCTCCCTTCCCTCTCAAGGCATCTCACAAGTGCATCTCACAAGTGCATCTCACAAGTTACATGATCACAAGCAAGCATGCATGACATGACATGACATACAAGAATCAAGCAAGATAGACAAGACAAGCTTTCACGTACGAAAAGATATTTCAAGTCAAGTCAGGTGCACGATGTTTTCAAGAGGATTTATCGGTTTTCTACGAGTTTCAAGCATGATTATAAACTGCTTTACTTCCTTGTATGATATAAATTGTTTCCGTGTGACAAATATGAATTTCTCCTGATTATGTATTGCCATGTTTATGCTATAATTGTTGGTTAGTATTCAGTACCCGCTGAGTATTCCATGCTCAGCCGTACTTCTTATGTCGGCAGGTTCTGAGGGAGCTGCTACTCCATTTGATGTTTGTGCTCCTGGTCCATGGGTGGAGGAGGAGTATGTCGAGGAGCCTTTGGAGGAACCTCCAGTAGAGGGTTACCAATAGGTGGTTGTAGATTCTGAGTAGATTAGCTGTGGGTGAGACGAGAGTCAGATTTATGTATTTTGGCGGGCATGTCCGCACTTTCTTTTGGATTCTTTTTGTATAAACTTGGATTGATTATGTATATACATAGAGGTTTGGTAGACTTCCGCTATGCCATGTTAGAGCATGTTTCCGCTGTTTTGTCCTCTATCGTATATGCTCTGTGGGTTTTGCAGGTTAGTTGTTAAGCAAGTCATGATTAGTCGTCCAAAGTTCACTCTAACTCCTAGGGTGGGTTTTGGGGCGCGACAGTAAGGGACCTAGACTAACCATACAAACCCTAGGTGATGAGATAAACAGTGCAAAACTTGTTTTAAAATCTGAAATTTTTCAAAAAACCAAGGTTGCTTGTTTTAGGTGTATCTCACAAACTATAACTTGGATTTTGCTTCATAATATGTCAAAACGACCGCGTTAAAAAGAGCTACAACTTTTGTGAAGGGTATAAGACCCAAAAACAAAGTTTAAAATTCGGGTTGGCATCTAAGTGTCGACCCTGGGTATAGAAAAATATGTAAGGTGTTTTATGGCAGAGAGTGAGTTTTGTGAGGGTCGACCCTGAGGACCATCCGGTCCACTGAAAGGCACCATCCAGTTGACCGAATGTGCCCCATGGGTCAACCCTGATATGGAGTTTTCATAAAATTCTTTCTAAACCGATTTTTTGAGTTTTTAAACAACTTTAGCAACTTCCAGAACTTGGTTTTTGATTCTCTATTTATATAGAACCCTTCTAGTTCATGGGGAAAATTTAGGGAGTGTGTGGAGAGGGTTTTTATGTTCCTCTAGAGGTTATAAAACCTATGGACATTCGTGCTCTCCTCCCCTTTTTTTAATGCCTTTAAACCTAAAGTTTGCAAGCCTAAAGCTACAATTTTGCTTGTTTGGACTTGTTCTTTGATGGAGTCCATCTATGTATTGATTTATATCAAACCATCAACCCGTTCTGGATAGAATACCTTGGCCGGAGTATCCCGGAGCCTTTCCGAAGGTGTTCGATCTGAGAAAGATTGTGGTAGAGTGATTTGGTCGGTGGATTCCGAAGCCGTCATTGACGGAGATCGATCGGTAGATCATGGACTATTTTCGAGACACAAAGAGAAGTACAAGCGGCTGCGGTTGATCACGGGACTTGAGAGTACATGGTGACTTTTCGAGGCGTGGAGGACTATGAACTGAAAGATCGAGGTGTTGAGTCTGAAGAAGTCATGTTCGAGTCTTGTAAGTTCTTGTTTACTTTGTCTTAGTGGATTTTCATGGCTGGACTAGGTCCCGTAGTTTTTCTCGGAAGGGTTTCCACGTAAAAATCCTTGTGTATGGTTTGCTTGGTTTTCCTTATTCCGCACTTGATTATAATCTTCCCTTGAGTTAAATAACTTAATTTGAAAACATCAAAAAGGGTAGACAGACTATTAGGGAATCTTAACCAACCCCTCGAATTTGTAGATTCTCAACTCAAACATAGATTTGGGATTCATCGAATTGATTTTCAATTGGTATCAAAGCAGGTTCACTAAATTGTTAGTGTGATCTTGTCTCATTGTTTTCAGTTAATATGAATCTCCAAAGAGAGGGAGGATCCATCTCTTGTCCCCCGTTATTTGATGGGAATAATTATGTCCATTGGAAAGCTCGATTGAGAGCGTTTCTAAAATCTTTAGATGAGAGAGTATGGTTCTCCATTGAACAAGGTTGGACCCATCCAACAAAGACCATAGATGACCAAACCATCCCTAAACCTTCTTCTGAATGGACCAATGGGGAACTTGAAAGTTGTAGATGGAATAGCAAGGGTCTAAATGCAATCTTCGCCGCTGTCACACTCGAAGAATTTCGACTTATTTCTAAATGTGACACTTCGAAGGAGGCATGAGACATTCTTCAAATTACCCATGAAGGGACTACAACTGTCAAGATCTCCAAACTTCAAATGCTTACCTCTAAGTTTGAAAAATTGATGATGGATGATAATGAAACCTTTGATAGATTTTATGCTAATCTGTGCAACATTGTCAATTCTAGTTTCAATCTAGGGGAAAGAATTCCTGAGTCCAAAATTGTGAGAAAAATTTTGAGATCTCTACCTGAGAGATTTCGATCGAAGGTTACCGCCATCGAGGAGAGTAAAAATGTTGATGCTCTCAAACTTGAAGAGTTGGTTGGTTCTCTCCAAACTTCTGAGTTACATCTGAACCTATCTAAGAAACCAAAATCCATTGCTTTGAAGTCCATCAAGGAATCCATAGATGGCTCAGATAGTGACTCTAAGGATGAAGAAGAAGAGTTGGCTTCGTTTCCAAAGAAATTCAAAAATTTTTTCAAACTTAATAAGAGATTTAATCCGAAAGGACAAAACTCTTTTGAAAAGCCCAAGTCCACACACTTTGAAAACAAGAAACATTTTAAAAGTGTGGACAAGAAATCCCAAGGTGTTCAATGCTATGAATGCCAAGGCTACGGCCATATTGCCACTGAGTGCTCTAATACGAAAAGATTTAAGGGCAAGGCAAGGGATGACAGTGAATCTGAATCTGAGGAATCAGATTGTAGAGCCCCAGACTTTTTCATGCTTAATACATGACACTTTCGTTGTCATCTTGCCTTAAAGAGGTATAATTAATAAATAAGGAAGAAATTGGAAATTCTGAAATAGCAGAAATGTTCCTTTTCGAAGTACAAACCCAACGCAAGTTGAATCATCAAAATCGGACGAACGAGTCAAAAGATATGGCCAAAATAGTCTGGACCTATAGGCAAACGAGTTCTGGAGAGGCGCTAAGGACGTAGCTCGGTTATGCGCTAAGGACGTAGCAAGGAAGGCGCTAAGGACGTAGCTCGGTTATGCGCTAAGGATGTAGCTCGGAAGGCGCTAAGGACGTAGCTCGGTTATGCACTAAGGACGTAGCTCCAGCTCTGATAACGTATACGTTGTGCATCCGTTGTGCAACAGACAACGTGTACGTTGTACAGACAACGTGTTCGTTGTACAGCTACAACTGGTACGTTGTACAGCTACAACGGGTACGTTGTACAGCAACAACGGGAACGTTGTGCAACCACAATGGGTACGTTGTACATAAGACAACGGACAACGAGCTCATCACTATGCACAACGTGTCTGGCACTGTTCACAGCACAACGTGTTCAGCACTGTTCACAGCACAACGTGCTTAGCACTATTCACAGCACAACGTGTTCAGCACTGTTCACAGCACAACGTGTTCAGCACTATTCACAGCACAACGTGTTCAGCATTGTTCACAGCACAGCGTGTTCAGCACTCTCCACAGCACAACGTGTCTGGCACTGTTCACAGCACAACGTGTCTGGCACTGTTTACAGCACTACGTGTTCGGCACTCACGTTTTGCAGAAATTTCAGTAAGGGTATTATGGTCGATTCACTCTTACCTTAAGAGTTTAACCCGAGCCTTTAGGGCATCATTCGACACTTAGAGAGTTTGAGAGAATAGGAGAAAGGGGAGAAGGCGATTCCAACCTAGGGTTTGTCTTTAGAAGAGAAATCAAAGGGGTTTTGAGACCCTAGATCACTTCAAGTCCGGTTTTTCTCCAAGATCTCGGCTCAAGCACTCGTGGAGAGCGTTCTCCAAGTTAGGGCAGCAGCTACACAGTCGTTTTGGAAAGGGGATTTCTTCCTCATTTCTTCAAGGTCGGTACTTCTTGCTACCCTCCTAGTTATAGTTCCTCTTTCCCCTTTATTTCTCTTTATTTCCTTTATTTACACATGTGCTATGAGATGGATGGTTGTGAATGGTGAATGGAGATGGAATGGGCGACTGGATGCCAGTGGTGTGTTGTGATGATTATAATGGGGAGGGCATTGTTCCAATAATGAACTTACATGTATGATTTGAGTAAAACCCATCTAGAAAAGCATGTTGTAGGGTAAATCGATAATGAACACACCATGTTTGATGAAATGCCAAGGTGAATAAAGTGAGTTGTAATTTAGGAAATGCATGCCTAATCAATTATGGATATTGCTAGGGCCTATGATAGTGTGTTTTCTTGTTTTCCCTAAATGACATGAATATTACATTGCTCAATCATTGATGTTATATGTGTTGTGAAATCACCCAAATGTCATATTTGAATTTAAATGCAAGTATGTACACGGTTCCCACGAGCACGGCATGCATGACATGATTTATCGAGGTTTTCAAGAACATGGTTAGAGGTGGGACATATCCTACGATATGTTTTACCTCGCTTTTCACAAGAAGACAAGAACCAACATTACACGAGGGGTCTCCCCTCACTCACAAGTGCATATCATGAAGAAGGGCCTCCCTTCCCTCGCAAGTACATTCATATCATGAAGAAGGGTCTCCCTTCCCTCTCAAGGCATCTCTCAAGTGCATCTCACAAGTGTATCTCACAAGTTACATGATCACAAGCAAGCACGCATGACATGCATGACACGACAAGTACGACACGACATACAAGAATCAAGCAAGATAGACAAGACAAGCTTTCAAGTACGAAAATGATATTTCAAGTCAAGTCAAAAGCACAATGATTTCAAGAGGTTTTATCGGTTTTCTACGAAATGCGAGTATGAATATAAATTGTTTTATTTCCTTGTATGATATGAATTGTTTCTGTCTAACATATATGAATTGCTCCTGATTATGTATGGTTATTTTTATGCTATAATTGTTGGTTAGTATTTTGTACCCGCTGAGTATTCCATGCTCAGCCGTACTTCTTATGTCGGCAGGTTCTGAGGGAGCTGCTGCTCCATTTGATGTTTGTGCTCCTGGCCCATGGGTGGAGGAGGAGTACGTCGAGGAGCCCTTGGAGGAACCTCCCTTAGAGGGTTATCAGTAGGTGGTGTTAGATTCTGAGTGGAATAGCTGTGGGTGAGATGAGAGTTAGATTTATGTATTTGGCGGGCATGTCCGCACTTTCTTTTGGTTACTTTTTGTATAAACTTGGAATTGTGTAGGTATATACATAGAGGTTTGGTAGACTTCCGCTGTGTTTTATAGTTATGTTTCCGCTATGATGTCCTCTATTGTATATGCTCTGTGGTTTTGCAGGTTGGTTTGTCAAGCAAGTCAAGTAAGCCATGATTAGTCGTCCAAAGTTCACTCTAACTCCTAGGGTGGGTTCTGGGTCGCGACAGAAGTGGTATCAGAGCTTAGGCTTTAGGTCTCTAGGGTCACTTAGAATCTTATACCACGGCTTGACAAGAGCATATGTCAGGAAACAAGTTAGGAAGAAAGTAAGTCGGAAGAGAGTCTTGATGCAAGTGTAAGACTAAAACTTTAGTCTTAGTCTAAAATGGTTACTTTAACCAAGTACGGGTTCTAGGTACGCTAGAACACTAAAGTATAAAGCATAATGTGATGAATACTCTGATGACTTGATGCGATGTATATTAGTATTATGCAACTAATACAAATTGAATTATTGTGAAATGGCATTGAAATAAGCTGTGGTTTCAAGTGAGACTCATGTGGTGCTATTGTTCTCAGGACTTTAGTCATGAGGCGGGGCACACGGGGTCGTGGACCACATACCAGAGCTTCCTCTTCTTCACGGGATGAGGATGAACAGCCGGACTTCTCTCAGGTCTTAGGCTCTATTGCTGAGACACTCGCCATACTGGCGGCTCGGCAAGCTATACCATCGTCGGCGGCACCTACTCCACCACCAGCAGCTCCAGTACATCGTGCAGCTAGAGTTGAGGCATTCAGGAGATTGAGGCCTCCACCATTCCATGGGAGTGTGGACCCTCTTGCTGCGGAGGCATGGATCCTCCAGATGGAGAAGATCTTTGCAGTCCTCTCGCCTACTGAGGAGGATAGAGTAGCATGGGCAGCTTTCATGCTAGAGGGTGAAGCCCACCATTGGTGGTTGTCCGCATTGAGGACACGAGATTTGACCATGCAGGTTCAACCTTGGACTTGGGAGGAGTTCAAAGATACCTTCTACAAGAAGTATTTTCCGATTGGAGCACGGGAAAAGAAAGAGAGGGAATTCATCAACCTCGAGCAAGGTTTGATGTCGGTGGCACAATATGAAGCTAAGTTCTCGGAGCTCTCTAGATTTGCGCCTCACATGGTGGATACTGAGGCAAGGAAGGCGAGGAGATTTGAGCAAGGGCTCAAGGATGTTATTATGGAGAAGGTTTCCATTTTCAGGCATGCTACCTACCCTGAAGTGGTAGACAAGGCCTTATTGGTCGAGGCCAATTCTGAAGCGGTGTTCAAGAAGAGGGAGATGGCAAGAGGCCAAGCCAGTAGTTCAGCACCTCCAGAGAGGCGGGCTCGTACTGGCCCTTATCAGTATGCGTGGCCAGCACCACCGATGAGGCCATCTTATGCGCCTCCAGCTCCACGGCAGTATGTGCCTCAAGCACCGCCACCTCAGGCTCTTCCAGCTCCACGGCCAGTTGCACCTCAGACGGTGAGGTATGCTCCACCTCCGGCCCCTCCGACCTATACACACGAGGTCTGCACTTCATGCGGCCGAAGGCACCCGGCAGGAGATTGCCGAAGGGCATCGGGTGGATGCTTTCATTGTGGTCGCCAGGGCCATGTGATCAGGGATTGCCCCAGCCGGCATTTACCAGGCCAGTCTCAGGGGATTAGGCCCTCAGCATACCCAGCAGGATCATATCAGGCGTCATCCCAGACTACCCGGTCTACAGCCCAGTCTCGCCAGGCGAACCAGGGGCGAGTTTTTGCCTTAACAGAGGGTGATGCACTTGCATCTGACGATGTGGTGCAAGGTACGCGTTGGAGATATTTTCTTATTCGTGATTGTTATGTTATGTTTTATTCCTTGTGTACGTACTTGGTGTGCTATATATATATATATATACCTATGTGTATACACTGTTGATGCTTGAATTGACGTAACTAGCTAAAATTTCAGGAACCCTACTAGTCAATGAGTGTTTGGCTCGAGTGTTGATTGATACCGGGTCTACTCATTCGTTTGTCTCGCCGAGTTTTTCAGAAGGCTTTTCTGTAGAGCCAAGTCAGCTAGAACCGGAGTTAGCCATTTCGAATCCTCTCGGCAAAACAGTATTGGCAGATAAAGTGTATAGAAATAGTGTGGTCCAAGTTGGAAGCCACGAGTTGGCGGTTGATCTCATCGTCCTTGGATTCCAAGACTTTAATGTTATATTGGGAATGGATTGGTTAGCAGCACATCATGGGGATGTAGCTTGCTTTGAGAAAATGATACTTTTCAAGCCAGTAGATGGAAAACCATTTCACTTTCGAGGGTTGAGAAGTAGAGACATTGCCCGCTTTGCGGCGTTGAGCTTAGCTAACCCCGAGGCAAAGGACTCATCGACTATTCCGGTTGTGAGTGAATTCCTGGATGTGTTTCCAGAGGAGTTGCTGGGATTGCCTCCAGATAGGGAGATTGAGTTCGTGATCGAGCTTGCACCAGGCACAACTCTTGTATTCAGGGTTCCATATAGAATGGCCCCGATTGAACTTAAGGAGTTGAAGACTCAGTTGGAGGAATTACAGGGCCTTGGTTTCATTCGACCAAGTTTCTCACCGTGGGGTGCCCCGGTTTTGTTTGTTAAGAAGAAAGATGGCTCGATGCGGATGTGCGTTGATTACAGGCAATTGAACAAAGTCACTATAAAGAATAGGTATCCCTTGCCTAGGATTGATGACTTGTTCGATCAGTTGAAGGGAGTGAGATTTTTCTCCAAGATAGATCTTCGATCGGGCTATCACCAGTTGAAGATTAAGGCGGAAGATGTTCCCAAGACTGCTTTCAGAACTCGGTATGGACACTACGAGTTCTTGGTGATGCCTTTTGGACTCACGAATGCGCCGGTAGCCTTTATGGATTTGATGAACCGGGTGTTCCGGCCATATCTTGATAGGTGCGTGATTGTATTTGTTGATGACATATTGGTCTATTCTCAGACACAGGAAGATCACACACGCGACCTATGCCTTGCTTTGGAAATGCTAAGAGAACACAAGCTATACGCCAAACTTAGCAAGTGTGAGTTTTGGTTGGAAGAGGTGGCATTCCTAGGCCACGTTGTTTCTACAGAAGGTATCTCGGTAGATCCGAAGAAGATCGAAGCAGTTATGAGTTGGGCGAGGCCCAAGAGTGTTACTGAGATACGCAGTTTTCTTGGATTGGCAGGATACTACAGGAGATTCGTAGAGGGTTTCTCTAGCCTTGCGGCACCGCTCACTTACTTGACAAGGAAGAACGCCAAGTTTGTATGGAGTGATAAGTGCGAGATCAGTTTCACGGAACTGAAGAAGAGGCTTACTACAGCCCCTGTCTTTACTGTGCCATCCGGACCTTATGGGTATGAGGTGTACAGTGATGCCTCACATGTTGGACTTGGGTGTGTACTCATGCAGTACAAGAAAGTCATTGCCTATGCATCAAGGCAATTGAAGGAGCATGAGAAGAATTATCCCATGCACGACTTGGAGCTTGCGGCGGTCGTGTTTGCTCTTAAGATTTGGCGTCATTACCTTTATGGGGTGGAGTTCTATGTGTTCACTGATCACAAGAGTCTCAAGTATCTCTTTTCCCAAAAGGAGCTGAATCTAAGGCAACGACGTTGGATGGAATTTTTGAAGGACTATGAGTGTACCATTCAATACCACCCGGGTAAAGCAAATGTAGTGGCTGATGCTTTGAGTAGAAGACCTCAAGGGTTGTTAGCACACATGTTGGTTCAAGAATGGAAGCTACTAGAAGATTTGGCAAATCTGGACATTAGTGTGAATGACTCTGTCCGTAGTCCTATCTTGGCGAATGTCACGGTTCGGCCATACATTATAGACTTGATCCAAGCCACGGATGCTGAATTGTTGGATTATCGGGACAAGGAAGTTGCTAAGGGTAGTGAGGACTTCTCTCTCACAAGCCGAGGTGCTATCACATTCAAGGGAAGGCTGTGTGTTCCAGCCAATGCAAACCTTCGAAGGGAGATCATGGATGAAGCACGGTGCTTGGTGTGTCAACAGGTAAAAACAGAACACATGCGGCCCGCAGGTCTATTACAGTCCCTTCCGATTCCCGAGTGGAAATGGGAGAACATATCCATGGATTTCATAGTTGGCTTGCCAAAGACGGCAAGGGGCTCAGATGCGATATGGGTAGTAGTGGATCGTTTGACAAAGTCCGCTCATTTCTTACCCTACCATACCACCTTCAACTCTAGTCAGTTGGCTGCACTATACATCAGGGAAGTAGTTAGACTACATGGGGTGCCAGTCAGTATTGTGTCAGATCGGGATCCAAGATTCACGTCAAGATTTTGGAAAAGTTTCCAAGAGGCTATGGGTTCCCGACTTGATTTCAGCACCGCTTTTCATCCGCAGACGGATGGACAAACCGAGAGAGTGAACCAAGTCATTAAAGACATGCTTCGGGCTTGTATGTTGGATTTCAGAGGCAGTTGGGAAGAGCACTTGCCTTTGGTTGAATTCGCCTATAATAACATCTATCAGGCGAGTATCCAAATGGCACCATTTGAGGCCTTGTATGGGCGAAGTTGTAGGTCTCCACTCTATTGGGATGAGGTAGGAGAAAGGAAAATACTTGGTCCGGAGTTGATTGAGCAAACCGCAGGCACAGTTAAGATCATTCGGGATCGATTGAAAGCCGCTCAAGATCGCCAGAAAATATATGCGGACACGCGTCGTAGGGACTTGGAATTTCAAGTAGGGGATCATGTTTTTGTGAAAGTATCTCCTAGCAAAGGGATCATGAGATTTGGAAGGCGAGGCAAGCTCAGTCCTCGGTATGTTGGGCCTTTTGAGATTATCACACGAGTTGGTGAGGTTGCTTACAGGGTAGCTCTCCCACCTCACATGGCCGTAGTTCACAACGTCTTCCATGTGTCTATGCTTTGGAAGTACATTACGGATCCTTCGCATGTCATAGACTTGGAACCGTTGGAGATTCGAGAGGACCTCACCTTGATTGAAAAGCCGGTTCAGATTTTGGATCGAAGAGATCAGGTGCTTCGCAACAAGACAATCCCTTTGGTTCTTGTGCAATGGCAACACCATGCTCGGGAAGAAGCTACATGGGAGCGTGAAGCCGAAGTCAAAGCAAGGTACCCAGAATTAATTGAATGAGTTTTGTATAGGTTTTGTATATGTGGCTTGTATTTTTGTTTTGATTCTATAATACATGTCCCTTCCAAATTTCGAGGATGAAATTTTTTGTAAGGGGGGGAGGATGTAGAGCCCCAGACTTTTTCATGCTTAATACATGACAATTTCGTTGTCATCTTGCCTTAAAGAGGTATAATTAATAAATAAGGAAGAAATTAGAAATTCTGAAATGGCAAAAATGTTCCTTTTCCAAGTACGAACCCAACGCAAGTTGAATCGTCAAAATCGGACAAACGAGTCAAAAGATATGGCCAAAATAGTCTGGACCTGTAGGCAAACGAGTTCTGGAGAGGCGCTAAGGACGTAGCTCGGTTATGCGCTAAGGACGTAGCTCGGAAGGCGCTAAGGACGTAGCTCGGTTATGCGCTAAGGACGTAGCTCGAGCTCTGATAACGTATACGTTGTGCATCCGTTGCGCAACAGACAACGCGTACGTTGTACAGACAACGTGTTCGTTGTACAGCTACAACGGGTACGTTGTACAGCTACAATGGGTACGTTGTACAGCAACAACGGGAACGTTGTGCAACCACAACGGGTATGTTTTACATAAGACAACGGACAACGAGCTCATCACTATGCACAACGTGTCTGGCACTGTTCACAGCACAACGCGTTCAGCACTGTTCACAGCACAACGTGTTCAGCACTGTTCACAGCACAACGTGTTCAGCACTTTTAACAGCACAACGTGTTCAGCACTGTTCACAGCACAACGTGTTCAGCACTGTTCACAGCACAACGTGTTCAGCACTGTCCACAGCACAACGTATTTGGCACTGTTCACAGCACAACGTGTCTGGCACTATTCACAGCACAACGTGTCTGGCACTGTTTACAGCACTACGTGTTCGGCACTCACGTTTTGCAGAAATTTCAGTAAGGGTATTATGGTCGATTCACTCTTACCTTAAGAGTTTAACTCGAGCCTTTAGGGCATCATTCGACACTTAGAGAGTTTGAGAGAATAGGAGAAAGGGGAGAAGGCGATTCCAACCTAGGGTTTGTCTTTGGAAGAGAAATCAAAGGGGTTTTGAGACCCTAGATCACTTCAAGTCCGGTTTTTCTCCAAGATCTCGGCTCAAGCACTCGTGGAGAGCATTCTCCAAGTTAGGGCAGCAGCTACACAGTCGTTTTGGAAAGGGGATTTCTTCCTCATTTCTTCAAGGTCGGTACTTCTTGCTTCCCTCCTAGTTATAGTTCCTCTTTCCCCTTTATTTCTCTTTATTTTCCTTTATTTACACATGTGCTATGAGATGGATGGTTGTGAATGGTGAATGGAGATGGAATGGGCGACTGGATGCCAGTGGTGTGTTGTGAAAATTATAATGGGGAGGGCATTGTTCCAATAATGAACTTACATGTATGATTTGAGTAAAACCCATCTAGAAAAGCATGTTGTAGGGTAAATCGATAATGAACACACCATGTTTGATGAAATGCCAAGGTGAATAAAGTGAGTTGTAATTTAGGAAATGCATGCCTAATCAATTATGGATATTGCTAGGGCCTATGATAGTGTGTTTTCTTGTTTTCCCTAAATGACATGAATATTACATTGCTCAATCATTGATGTTATATGTGTTGTGAAATCACCCAAATGTCATATTTGAATTTAAATGCAAGTATGTACACGGTTCCCACGAGCACGGCATGCATGACATGATTTATCGAGGTTTTCAAGAACATGGTTAGAGGTGGGACATATCCTACGATATGTTTTACCTCGCTTTTCACAAGAAGACAAGAACCAACATTACACGAGGGGTCTCCCCTCACTCACAAGTGCATATCATGAAGAAGGGCCTCCCTTCCCTCGCAAGTACATTCATATCATGAAGAAGGGTCTCCCTTCCCTCTCAAGTGCATTGCATAAAGAAGGGTCTCCCTTCCCTCTCAAGGCATCTCTCAAGCACATCTCACAAGGATATCTCACAAGTGTATCTCACAAGTTACATGATCACAAGCAAGCACGCATGACATGCATGACACGACAAGTACGACACGACATACAAGAATCAAGCAAGATAGACAAGACAAGCTTTCAAGTACGAAAATGATATTTCAAGTCAAGTCAAGAGCACAATGATTTCAAGAGGTTTTATCGGTTTTCTACGAAATGCAAGTATGAATATAAATTGTTTTATTTCCTTGTATGATATGAATTGTTTCTGTCTAACATATATGAATTGCTCCTGATTATGTATGATTATTTTTATGCTATAATTGTTGGTTAGTATTTTGTACCCTCTGAGTATTCCATGCTCAGCCGTACTTCTTATGTCTGCAGGTTCTGAGGGAGCTGCTGCTCCATTTGATGTTTGTGCTCCTGGCCCATGGGTGGAGGAGGAGTACGTCGAGGAACCCTTGGAGGAACCTCCCTTAGAGGGTTATCAGTAGGTGGTGTTAGATTCTGAGTGGATTAGCTGTGGGTGAGATGAGAGTTAGATTTATGTATTTGGCGGGCATGTCCGCACTTTCTTTTGGTTACTTTTTGTATAAACTTGGAATTGTGTAGGTATATACATAGAGGTTTGGTAGACTTTCGCTGTGTTTTATAGTTATGTTTCCGCTATGATGTCCTCTATTGTATATGCTCTGTGGTTTTGCAGGTTGGTTTGTCAAGCAAGTCATGTAAGCCATGATTAGTCGTCCAAAGTTCACTCTAACTCCTAGGGTGGGTTCTGGGTCGCGACACAGATAGTTCTTCTCATGAGGAGACTAGGGGTTATGTGGCCTTCGCTGTATCCTTATCTGGGATTGAGAAATCTTCTTCAAATGCTATGAGTAACCAACAATGTAGTGATGGTGTGGAGGATGAAGAGAGTTAGAATGACTCAGATTCAAAGGGAGAGCTTGATGTTGTCTATGATGAATTATTTCAAGAATGCGTAAAGCTGAAAAAGGTTCAGTTTCTATGTCTAAAAAGATCAAATCTATTGAAATGGAAAAAGATGCCTTAGACCAAGTGGCTTCGGGGTTGAGAGCTCTTGTGTCACAGCTTAAGGAAGAGAAGGCTTGTCTACTGGCCAAGACTCAGCTTCTTGAATCTGAATTACATGTCTGTCTTGATGAAAAGACAAATCTTGAAATCAAGTTGGTTGATCTTGAGCAAAATCAGAGGTGTGAAGATGGGAAGGGAACTCCATCCACCTCAAACATTGAGCCTGGTGCTAAAAGGCACCCTCCAGGTAAAGGGAATGACCCTTCAACTCAGAAATTCATTCCTATATGTCATAAATATGGAGTGAAGGGTCATATTAAGCCTCGATGTCCTAAACTTTGAAGAATGCCCAATCATGGTTTTGAGAACCACAATAATTTTCATGGGAATCTTCAAATGAGAGTTGAGGTCCTAGTGGAGAAGTCTACGAGTTTGTGTGAAGATGTGATGAAAATTACTCACAACTCTATACAGTGGCATGGTCATGACACTCCTCATGCTAGATATAGAGGAGGAAAAGGGGAGAACCATATTGCCCGCCATAATTCTAGGACTCAATCCTGGAAAAGGAAGAACAGGATGAAGAGGCTAAAGGTCATACCCATCTCAACTGAAACGGTTAGAGACCAAAGGTTCAATCAAACTTCTAAAACCGTTTGGGTGAGAAAGGAAGACCTGAAGGGCTTCACATAGCCCGTGCCTATCATAGCCTAGGTTGTGCTTGTATTGATATATCTTATCCTAGTGCTATGCTATTTGTGTATACTAGTTTTTTTGTGTTTATTTGCTTTGGCTTGTTTTTCTATTTTTTTTTAATTTTGAAAAATCCAAAAACATTGAAAAACCATAAAACCCAAACATATTTTTGTCATGTTGCCCTTGTTTGACTTGCATGATCTGCATTCCTTGTGTGATCTTTATCTCTATACTTGTCCAGGGTTGAACATGAGTTTGTTGCTGATTGAGGATATGTCACCTTCATAGTCTCCTGGTTATGCTGAAAATTAAACAGGTTTTAACTTGAACAGTTACAGACTTCTTGATGTGTGTATGCTTCACAAATTTCACATTAACTCTGACTGATTCTATTGAGAGGTCTATTTTCTAATTTGTAGGTGTATGGCTTATCCTAATAGTGTGACCTTGGATGACCAATCTAGAATGACCATTTTGTTAGTCATCCCTATTTTGTGTATCCTCCATGAGCAAAAATTGTTGCAATGAAAAGGGCTACCTACTGGGATAGTGTGAAAGTCACTATTAGATGCAAACAGTATAAAATGGCTACCGAGGCGGACAGTAGGTAATTATCTGGGTGACTAGAGTGAAAGCTCTTGCTGCTAATAGTCAGGACTACCTACCTAGATAGTGTAAAAGCCATCATTGCATGAAAAGATATGATCAGATAAAGATCATCAAATGAAATCTTACAAACTGGAGGTATTTGACCAAAAATAAAAGAAAAATATTGAGTCAAATAAATTGGATAAAGGAGCACTAAAATCTAAAAAATCATCATATCTAGATCTAACTAGGTTCGACTTCTAAGATGTATGTCCTCAGGAGTCCCCTTAGTGGTTAATGTCATACCCTTGGAAAGGGAAAGAAACAATGATCTAGTATCTTGTCAGATCACCACCACACACAATGCTTCACGTTTAAGCTGTTTAGTAAATGTGTCTAAGTGAATTGGCTATGCTTTAGCATTCCATGAGATTTAGTTAGATGGGTATCCTCAGTCAGACAACCTAATCATGTTCTTCATTGGATTTGTAATTTTAAATTACTACTGCTTGGAATGCTTTTGATGCATGGTTGTGTGACATGGTCCTTTCTAGCATAGGTGCTATATTTGTTTTGGTATCCTTGATCTTAGGGGGAGAAGATTAGGGTGAGTTGTTGAGGGGGCGTTTGTGCTTGATATTTCTATCTCGTTTCCCGGTTTTTAGTCCCTCATTGTCTATTTTGATTAGTTGTACTGTGGTTGCCTTGATATTTTACTTTTGTTAACTTGGTATATTTTTTTTTGAATATTGGCTTCCTGCCTACCTTTGGCAGTTGTGCCAAAAAAGGGGAGAATGTTAGGGTAGTATTTCCCTCGTTCAGTACATTCCATGCTTCACCTGTGATTACTTATTTTCATATTCGACACATGCTTCACTGAGTATTTTGTTTTTGAGCATGTGCAGGTGTAAGGTTGCAGCAGACTGATTTTTTCTTGGTAAGAGCTTAAGTGTCTTAAATTAAGATGATTTGTCGATTGATGTCATGTAAGAGTGTTGGAGTCATGTAATGCCCTAATTCACCGTTTTGATGTGTTTGGGTGAGTTTGTGTCAAGTCATGTACTTCAGTTTGGTTTTGGGTTTTGCCACGGAATTGCCAAAGGGGGAGATCGTAAAGTCCATGTTTTTGTATTGGCTCATTCCGGTGTCAAAACAAGCGAGTCTAGGTGTCTAGGTGTATATCTTGTGCCTGTTGCCTTCAAGCATCCACGACAAGTGAAGTTGAAGACCGATGAAGACCCGTTGAAGTCTTGGTTGATCATTTCCTTCGTAGGATGGTAAGTGACCTAGATAGCACACTACCATAGGTGCGATTTGACTTAGAATTATCCTAATATGATGCCTTAGGTGGTAAGTGACCTAGACTAACCATACAGACCCTAGGTGATGAGATAAACAGTGCAAAACTTATTTCAAAATCTGAAATGTTTTAAAAAACCAAGGTTGCTTGTTTTGAGTGTATCTCACAAACCGTAACTCGGATTTTGCTCCATAATATGTCAAAACGACCATGTTGAAAAGAGCTACAACTTTTATGAAGGATGCAAGACCCAAAAACAAAGTATAAAATTCAGGTTGGCACCTCAGAGTCAACCCTGACCATTTTGGGTCGACCCCAGGATTAGAAAAATAAGTATGGTGTTTTTTGGCAGAGAGTGAGTTTTGTGAGGGTCGACCCTGAGCACCATCTGGACAACCGAAAGGCACCATCCGGTCGACTGAATGTGCCTAATGGGTCGACCCTGATATGGAGTTTTCATAAAATTCTTTCTAAACCGATTTTTTGAGTTTTTAAACAACTTTAACAACTTCCAATACTTTGTTTTTGATTCTCTATTTATATAGAACCCTTCTAGTTCATGGGGATAACTTAGGGAGTGTGTAGAGAGGGTCTTTAAGTTCCTCCAGAGGTTATAAAACCTATGGACATTGGTGCTCTCCTCCCCTTTTGTTAACGCCTTTAAACCTAGAGTTTGCAAGCCTAAAGCTACAATTTTGCTTGTTTGGACTTGTCCTTTGTTGGAGTCCATCTAGGTATTGATTTATGTCAAACCATCAACCCATTCTGGATAGAACACCTTGGTCAGAGTATCCCAGAGCCTTTTCGAAGGAGATCGATCCGAGAAGGATTGTGGTAGAGTGATTTGGTCGGTGGATTCTGAAGCCGTCATTGACAGAGATCGATCGGAAGATCATGGACTATTTTCGAGACACAAAGAGAAGTACAAGTGGCTGTGGTTGATCACGTGAATTGAGAGTACGTGGTGAATTTTTGAGGCGTGGAGGATTGTGAACTGAAGGATCGAGGCGTCGAGTCTGAAGAAGTCAAGTTCGAGTCTTGTAAGTTCTTGTTTTCGTTGTCTTAGTGGATTCTCATGGCTGGACTAGGTCTCAAGGTTTTTCCCGGAAGGGTTTCCACGTAAAAATCCTTGTGTTGTGGTTTGCTTGGTTTTCCTTATTCCGTAATTGATTATCATCTTCCCTTGAGTTAAATAACTTAATTTAAAAACATCAAAAAGGGTAGACAGACTATTAGGGAAACATAACCAACCCCTCAAACTTGTTGATTCTCAACTCAAACATAGATTTGGGATTCATCGAATTGATTTTCACTAGGTCAAATCCCACCTATGGTCACATGGTATTTAGGTCACTTTCCATCCTATGAACAAATGATCAACCGAGTGGATCAACCGGTCTTCTTTGGTCTTCAACTTCGCTGTGGCGTGGATGCTTGAAGGTAATGACACAAGACACACACCTAGACACCTAGACACCTAGACTCACTTGTTTTGATACCGGAATATGCCAACACCAAAAATCATGGACTTTACACTAAGTATGATTGGAACACCTGGTTCATCAGATCCATGAACGCCACCAGTGCATTCGTCAGCCCAAAAGGCATGACAAGGAACTCGTAGTGCCCATACCGAGTCCTGAAGGCCGTCTTCAGAACATCTCCCGCCTTGATCTTTAACTGATGATACCCTGATCTAAGATCAATTGCAGAGCCCCGGACCTTTTCACATTTAATGCATGACACTTTCGTTGCCATTTTGCCTTTAAAGAGGTATAATTAATAAATAAGGAAGAAATTGGAAATTTCAAAATGTCAAAAATGTTCATTTTCGAAGTACGAACCCAACGCAAGTTGAATCGTCAAAATCGGACGAACGAGTCAAAAGATATGGCCAAAACAGTCTGGACCTGCAGGCAATCGTAGCTCGGTTATGCACTAAGGACGTAGCTCGGAAGGCACTAAGGACGTAGCTCGGAAGGTACTAAGGACGTGCTCTGACAACGTGCTCTAATAAGGCACAGACAACGTACTCCGATAACGTAGCTCTAGCTCTGATAACGTATACGTTGTGCATCCGTTGTGCAATAGACAACGGGCACGTTGTACATAAAACAACGGACAACGTGTTCGGCACTATTCACCGCACAACGTGTTCGGCACTATTCACAGCACAACGTGTTTGGTACTATTCACAGCACAACGTGTTTGGTACTATTCACAACACAACGTGTTTGGTACTATTCACAGCACAACGTGTTTGACACTATTCACAGCACAACGTGTTTGTTACTATTCACAGCACAACGTGTTTGGTACTATTCACAACACAACGTGTTTGGCACTATTCACAGCACAACGTGTTTGTTACTATTCACAGCACAACGTGTTTGGTACTATTCACAGCACAACGTGTTTGGCACTATTCACAGCACAACGTGTTCGGCACTCGTGCTTTTGTAGAAATTTCAGTAAGGGTATTATGGTCTTTTGGTCGGTTCACTCTTACCTTAAGAGTTTAACCCGAGCCTTTAGGGCTCATTCTCAACACTTAGAGGATTTGGGGGATTAGAAGAGAGGAGAAAGGGTTTCCTAAGCTACGGTTTTGCTTTTGGAGAAGAATCAAAAGGGTTGTGAGACCCTAGATCACTTCAAGTCCGGTTTTTCTCCAAGATCACGGCTCAAGCACTCGTGGAGAGCGTTCCCCAAGCTAGGGCAGCACCTCACGGTCGTTTTTGGAAGGGGTTTCTTCATCATTTCTTCAAGGTCGGTACTTCTTACTACCCTCCTAGTTATAGTTTCTTTTTTCCCTTTATTTCTTTTGATTTTCTTTCATTTACACATGTGCTATGAGATGGATGGTTGTGAATGGTGAATGGAGATGGAATGGACGATTGGATGCCAAGGGTTGTGTTGTGATGATTAAAATGGGGAGGGCATTGTATCCATAATAAACACACCTTTATAATGTGAGTAAACTCACCTGGAAAAGCATGATTTAGGTTTAAATGAATAATGAATAATGAACACACCATGTTTGATGAAATGCCAAGTGAATAAAATGAGTTGTAAATTAGGAAATGCATGCCTAATAAATTATGAATATTGCTAGGGCCTATGATAGTGCGTTTTCTTGCTTTCCCTAAATGATATGAATATTACATTGCTCAATCATTGATGTTATATGTGTTGTGAAATTACCCAAATGTCATATTTAAATTTAAATGCAAGTATGTACACGGTTCCCACGAGCACGGCATGCATGACATGATTTATCGAGGTTTTCAAGAACATGGTTAGAGGTGGGATATATCCTACAATATGTTTTACCTCGCTTTTCACAAGAAAGCAAGAACCAACATTCCACGAGGGGTCTCCCCTCACTCACAAGTGCATATCATGAAGAAGGGCCTCCCTTCCCTCGCAAGTACATACATATCATGAAGAAGGGTCTCCCTTCCCTCGCAAGTGCATTGCATAAAGAAGGGTCTCCCTTCCCTCTCAAGGCATCTCTCAAGCGCATCTCACAAGGATATCTCACAAGTGTATCTCACAAGTTACATGATCACAAGCAAGCACGCATGACATGACACGTACGACACGCTCGACAAGATCAAGTAAGACAAACATGACAAGCTTTCAAGTACGAAAAGATATTTCAAGCCAAGTCAAGTGCACGATGTTTTCGAGAGGTTTTATCGGCTTTCTACGAAATACCAGCATGATTATAAATTGCTTTGCTTCCTTGTATGATATGAATTATTTCTGTCTAACATATATGAATTGCTCCTGATTTATGTATTGCCATTTTTATGCTATTACTATTGGTTAGTATTTGGTACCCGCTGAGTATTCCATGCTCAGCCGTACTTCTTATGTCGGCAGGTTCTGAGGGAGCTGCTGCTCCGTTTGATGTTTGTGCTCCTGGTCCATGGGTGGAAGAGGAGTACGTCGAGGAGCCTTTGGAGGAACCTCCAGTAGAGGGTTACCATTAGGTGGTTGTGGATTCTGACTGAATAGCTGTGGGTGAGATGAGAGATATACATTCATGTATTTTGGTGGGTCTGTCCGCACTTTCTTTTGGATTCCTTTTGTGTAAACTTGGATTCGTATATACATAGAGGTTTGTTTAGACTTCCGCTGTGCTATGTTAGAGTATGTTTCCGCTGTTTATATCCTCTATTGTATATGCTCTGTGGGTTTTTGCAGGTTGGTTTGTCAAGCAAGTCATGTAAGCCATGATTAGTCGTCCAAAGTTCACTCTAACTCCTAGGGTGGGTTTGGGGTCGCGACAGAAGTGGTATCAAAGCCTAGGCTTTAGGTCCCTAGGGTCACTTAGAATCTTATACCACGGCTTAACAAGAGCATATGTTAGGAAACAAGTTAGGAAGGAAGTAACTCGGGAACGAGTCTGGTTCCATGTTTAAGACTAAACTTTAGTCTTAGTCTAAAATGGTTGCTTTAACCAAGTTCGGGTCCTAGGTACGCTTGAACACTAAAGTATAAGTATAATGTGATGAATACTCTGATGACTTGATGTGATGTGTATTAGTATTATACAACTAATACAAATTGAATTATTGTGAAATGGCATTGAAATAAACTGTGGTTTCAAGTTAGACTCATGTGGTGTTATTATTCTCAGGACTTTAGTCATGAGACGGAACACACGGGGTCGTGGACCACATACCAGAGCTTCCTCTTCTTCACGGGATGAGGATGAGCAGCCGGACCTCTCTCAGGTCTTAGGCTCTATTGTTGAGACACTCGCCATACTGGCGGCTCGGCAGGCTATACCATCATCGGCGGCACCTACTCCACCGCCCGCAGCTCCAGTACATCGTACAGCTGGAGTTGAGGCATTCAGGAGATTGAGGCCTCCATCCTTCCATGGGAGTGTGGACCCTCTTGCTGTGGAGGCATGGATCCTCCAGATGGAGAAGATCTTTGCGGTCCTCTCGCCTACAGAGGAGGATAGAGTAGCATGGGCAGTTTTCATGCTAGAAGGTGAAGCCCACCATTGGTGGTTGTCCGCATTGAGGACGCGAGATTTGACCATGCAGGGTCAACCTTGGACTTGGGAGGAGTTCAAAGATACTTTTTACAAGAAGTATTTTCCGATTGGAGCACGGGAAAAGAAAGAGAGAGAATTCATCAACCTTGAGCAAGGTTCGATGTCTGTGGCCGCTTATGAGGCCAAGTTCTCAGAGCTATCACGCTTCGCGACACATATGATTGCCACCGAGGCAATGAAGGCGAGGAGGTTTGAGCAAGGACTCAAGGATGTCGTCATGGAGAAAGTATCGGTCTTTAGGCACGCCACTTACGCTGAAGTGGTGGATAAAGCCTTGTTAGTTGAGACCAACTCTGAGACGGTGTCCAAGAAGAGGGAATTGAAGAGAGGCCAATCCAGTAGTTCAGCACCTCTAGAGAGGCGGGCTCGTACTGGCCCTTATCAGTATGCGTGGCCAGCACCACCGATGAGGCCATCTTATGCGCCTCCAGCTCCACGGCAGTATGTGCCTCAGGCACCGCGACCTCAGGCTCTTCCGGCCCCACGGCCTGTTGCACCTCAGACGATGAGGTATGCACCACCTCCGGCCCCTCCGACTTATACACACGAGGTCTGCACTTCATGCGACCGAAGACACCCGGCAGGAGATTGCCGAAGGGCATCGGGTGGATGTTTTCATTGTGGTCACCCAGGCCATATGATCAGGGATTGCCCCAGTCGGCATTTACCAGGCCAGTCTCAGGGGATTAGGCCACCAGCACGCCCAGCAGGATCATATCAGGCGTCATCTCAGACTACCCGGTCTACACCTCAGTCTCGCCAGGCGAACCAGGGGCGAGTTTTTGCCTTAACAGAGGGTGATGCACTTGCATCTGACGATGTAGTGCAAGGTACGCAGTTGTAGCTTATTTAATTATCCGTAAATTAAACTGTTAAGTATTAATTGATTGTGTACGTACTTGGCATGTTATATATGTATATATACCTACATGTATACACTATTGATGCATGGATTAACTCCGCTAGTTAAAATTTCAGGAACCCTACTAGTCAATGAGTATTTGGCTCGAGTGTTGATTGATACCGGGTCTACTCATTTATTTATCTCACCGAGTTTTTCAGAAGGCTTTTCTGTAGAGCCAAGTCAGCTAGAACCGGAGTTAGCCATTTCGACTCCTCTCGGCAAAACAGTATTGGCAGATAAAGTGTATAGAAATAGTGTGGTCCAAGTTGGAAGCCACGAGTTGGCGGTTGATCTCATCGTCCTTGGATTCCAAGTCTTTGATGTTATATTGGGAATGGATTGGTTAGCAGCACATCATGGGCATGTAGCTTGCTTTGAGAAAATGGTACTCTTCAAGCCAGTAGAAGGAAAACCATTCCACTTTCGCGGGTTGAAAAGTAGATATATTGCTCGTTTTGCGGCGTTGAGCTTAGCTAACCCCGAGGCAAAGGACTCATCTACTATTCCGGTTGTGAGTGAGTTCCTGGATGTATTTCCAGAGGAGTTGCCAGGATTGCCTCCAGACAGAGAGATTGAGTTTGTGATCGAGCATGCACCAGGCACAGCTCCTGTTTTCAGGGCTCCGTATAGAATGGCCCCTATTGAACTCAAAGAGTTAAAGACACAGTTGGAAGAATTACGAGGTCTTGGTTTCATTCGACCAAGTGTCTCACCGGGGGGTGCCCCGGTGTTGTTTGTTAAGAAGAAAGATGGCTCAATGCGGATGTGCGTCGATTACAGGCAATTGAACAAAGTCACTATAAAGAATAGGTATCCCTTGCCTAGGATTGATGACTTGTTCGATCAGTTGAAGGGAGTGAGATTTTTCTCGAAGATAGACCTTCGATCGGGTTATCACCAGTTGAAGATTAAGGTGGAAGATGTTCCCAAAACTGCTTTCAGGACTCGGTATGGACACTACGAGTTCTTGGTGATGCCTTTTGGACTCACGAACGCGCCGGCAGCCTTTATGGATTTGATGAACCGGGTGTTCCGGCCGTATCTTGATAGGTGCGTGATTGTATTTGTTGATGACATTTTGGTCTATTCCCAGACACGGGAAGATCACACACGCGACCTATGCCTTGCTTTGGAAATGCTAAGAGAGCACAAGCTATACGCCAAACTTAGCAAGTGTGAGTTTTGGTTGGAAAAGGTGGCATTCCTAGGCCACGTCGTTTCTGCGGAAGGCATATCGGTGGATCCGAAGAAGATTGAAGCAATTATGAGTTGGACGAGGCCCAAGAGTGTTACCGAGATACGCAGCTTTCTTGGGTTGGCAGGCTACTACAGGAGATTCGTAGAGGGTTTCTCTAGCCTTGCAGCACCGCGCACTTACCTGACAAGGAAGAACGCCAAGTTTGTATGGAGTGATAAGTGCGAGATCAGTTTAACGGAACTGAAGAAGAGGCTTACTACAGCCCCTGTCAGTACTGTGCCATCTGGACCTTATGGGTATGAGGTGTATAGTGATGCCTCACACGTTGGACTTGGGTGTGTACTCATGCAGCACAAGAAAGTCATTGCCTATGCATCAAGGCAATTGAAGGAGCATGAGAAGAATTATCCCACGCACGACTTGGAGCTTGCGGCGGTCGTGTTTGCACTTAAGATTTGGCGTCATTACCTTTATGGGGTGGAGTTCTATGTGTTCACTGATCACAAGAGTCTCAAGTATCTCTTTTCCCAAAAGGAGCTGAATCTAAGGCAACGGCGTTGGATGGAATTTTTGAAAGACTATGATTGTACCATTCAATACCACCCGGGTAAAGCAAATGTAGTGGCCGATGCTTTAAGTAGAAGACCTCCGGGGTTATTAGCATGCATGTTAGTGCAGGAATGGAAGCTACTTGAAGACTTGGCAAACCTGGACATTAGTGTGAATGACTCTGTTCGTAGTCCTATCTTGGCAAATGTCACGGTTCGGCCATACATTATAGATTTGATCCAAGAATACCAAGCCACGGATGCTGAATTGTTGGCTTATCGGGACAAGGAAGTTGCTAAGGGTAGTGAGGACTTCTCTCTCACTAGTCGGGGTACTATCACATTCAAGGGAAGGCTGTGCGTCCCAGCCAATGCAGATCTTCGAACAGAGATTTTGGATGAAGCACACCGTTCGAAATACACAGTGCATCCAGGGGGTACAAAGATGTACCGGAACCTCAAGAGTCACTTTTGGTGGCGGAATATGAAGAGGGAGGTTGCGGAATATGTAGCACGGTGCTTGGTGTGTCAACAGGTGAAAGCAGAACACATGCGGCCCGTAGGTCTATTACAGTCCCTTCCGATTCCCGAGTGGAAATGGGAGAACATATCCATGGATTTCATAGTTGGCTTGCCAAAGTCGGCAAGGGGCTCAGATGCGATATGGGTAGTAGTGGATCGTTTGACGAAGTCCGCTCACTTCTTACCTTACCGAACTACTTTCAACTCTAGTCAGTTAGCCACTTTGTACATCAAGGAAGTGGTGAGGTTGCACGGAGTGCCCGTTAGTATTGTGTCAGATCGGGATCCAAGATTCACATCACGATTCTGGAAAAGCTTCCAGGAGGCTATGGGTTCCCGACTTGATTTCAGAACCGCTTTTCATCCACAGACGGATGGACAAACCGAGAGAGTGAACCAAGTCATTGAAGACATGCTTCGGGCTTGTATGTTGGATTTCAGAGGCAGTTGGGAAGAGCACTTGCCTTTGGTTGAATTCGCTTATAATAACAGCTATCAGGCGAGTATCCAAATGGCACCATTTGAGGCCTTGTATGGGCGAAGTTGTAGGTCTCCTCTCTATTGGGATGAGGTAGGAGAAAGGAAAGTACTTGGTCCGGAGTTGATTGAGCAAACTGCAGGCACAGTTAAGATCATTCGGGATCGATTGAAAGGAGCTCACGATCGCCAGAAAAGTTATGCGGACACGCGCCGTAGGGACTTGGAATTTCAAGTAGGGGATCAAGTTTTTGTGAAAGTATCTCCTAGCAAAGGGATCATGAGATTTGGAAAGCGAGGCAAGCTCAGTCCTCGGTATGTTGGGCCTTTTGAGATTATCACACGAGTTGGTGAGGTTGCTTACAGGGTAGCTCTCCCACCTCACATGGCCGCAATTCACAACGTCTTCTATGTGTCTATGCTTCGGAAGTACATTACGGATCCTTCGCATGTCATAGACTTGGAACCGTTGGAGATTCGAGAGGACCTCACCTTGATTGAAAAGCCGGTTCAGATTTTGGATCGAAGAGATCAGGTGCTTCGCAACAAGACAATCCCTTTGGTTCTTGTGCAATGGCAACACCATGCTCGGGAAGAAGCTACATGGGAGCGTGAAGCCGAAGTCAAAGCAAGGTACCCAGAATTAATTGAATGAGTTTTGTATAGGTTTTGTATATGTGGCTTGTATTTTTGTTTCGATTCTGTAATACATGTCCCTTCCAAATTTCGAGGATAAAATTTTTTGTAAGGGGGGGAGGATGTAGAGCCCCAGACTATTTCATGCTTAATACATGACAATTTCGTTGTCATCTTGCCTTAAAGAGGTATAATTAATAAATAAGGAAGAAATTGGAAATTTCGAAACGTCAGAAATGTTCCTTTTCAAAGTACGAACCCAACGCAAGTTGAATCGTCAAAATCGGACGAACGAGTCAAAAGATATGGCCAAAACAGTCTGGACCTGCAGGTAATCGTAGCTCGGTTATGCACTAAGGACGTAGCTCGGAAGGCACTAAGGACGTTGCTCGGAAGGCACTAAGGACGTGCTCTGACAACGTGCTCTGATAAGGCACATAATCGTACTCCGATAACGTAGCTCTAGCTCTGATAACGTATATGTTGTGCATCTGTTGTGCAACAGACAACGGGCACGTTGTACATAAGACAATGGACAACGTGTTCGGCATTATTCACAGCACAACGTGTTCGGCACTATTCACAGCACAACGTGTTTGGTACTATTCACAGCACAACGTGTTTGGCACTATTCACAGCACAACGTGTTTGGCACTATTCACAGCACAATGTGTTCGGCACTCGTGCTTTTGCAGAAATTTCAGTAAGGGTATTATGGTCTTTTGGTCGGTTCACTCTTACCTTAAGAGTTTAACCCGAGCCTTTAGGGCTCATTCTCAACACTTAGAGGATTTGGGGGATTAGAAGAGAGGAGAAAGGGTTTCCTAAGCTAGGGTTTTGCTTTTTGAGAAGAATCAAAAGGGTTTTGAGACCCTAGATCACTTCAAGTCCGGTTTTTCTCCAAGATCACGGCTCAAGCACTCGTGGAGAGCGTTCCCCAAGCTAGGGCAGCACCTCACGGTCGTTTTTGGAAGGGGTTTCTTCCTCATTTCTTCAAGGTCGGTACTTCTTACTACCCTCCTAGTTATAGTTTCTCTTTTCCCTTTATTTCTTTTGATTTTCTTTCATTTACATATGTGCTATGAGATGGATGGTTGTGAATGGTGAATGGAGATGGAATGGGCGATTGGATGCCAAGGGTTGTGTTGTGATGATTAAAATGGGGAGGGCATTGTATCCATAATAAACACACCTTTATGATGTGAGTAAACTCACCTAGAAAAGCATGATTTAGGTTTAAATGAATAATGAACACACCATATTTGATGAAATGCCAAGTGAATAAAATGAGTTGTAAATTAGGAAATGCATGCCTAATAAATTATGAATATTGCTAGGGCCTATGATAGTGTGTTTTCTTGCTTTCCCTAAATGATATGAATATTACATTGCTCAATCATTGATGTTATATGTGTTGTGAAATTTCCCAAATGTCATATTTAAATTTAAATGCAAGTATGTACACGGTTCCCACGAGCACGGCATGCATGACATGATTTATCGAGGTTTTCAAGAACATTGTTAGAGGTGGGACATATCCTACGATATATTTTACCTCGCTTTTCACAAGAAAACAAGAACCAACATTCCACGAGGGGTCTCCCCTCACTCACAAGTGCATATCATGAAGAAGGGCCTCCCTTCCCTCGCAAGTACATACATATCATGAAGAAGGGTCTCCCTTCCCTCGCAAGTGCATTGCATAAAGAAGGGTCTCCCTTCAGTCTCAAGGCATCTCTCAAGCGCATCTCACAAGGATATCTCACAAGTGTATCTCACAAGTTACATGATCACAAGCAAGCACGCATGACATGACACGTACGACACGCTCGACAAGATCAAGTAAGACAAACACGACAAGCTTTCAAGTACGAAAAGATATTTCAAGCCAAGTCAAGTGCACGATGTTTTTGAGAGGTTTTATCGGCTTTCTACGAAATACCAGCATGATTATAAATTGCTTTGCTTCCTTGTATGATATGAATTATTTCTGTCTAACATATATGAATTGCTCCTGATTTATGTATTGCCATTTTTATGCTATTACTATTGGTTAGTATTTGGTACCCGCTGAGTATTCCATGCTCAGCCGTACTTCTTATGTCGGCAGATTCTGAGGGAGCTGCTGCTCCATTTGATGTTTATGCTCCTGGTCCATGGGTGGAAGAGGAGTACGTCGAGGAGCCTTTGGAGGAACCTCCAGTAGAGGGTTACCATTAGGTGGTTGTGGATTCTGACTGAATAGCTGTGGGTGAGATGAGAGATATACATTCATGTATTTTGGCGGGTCTGTCCGCACTTTCTTTTGGATTCCTTTTGTGTAAACTTGGATTCGTATATACATAGAGGTTTGTTTAGACTTCCGCTGTGCTATGTTAGAGTATGTTTCCGCTGTTTATATCCTCTATTGTATATGCTCTGTGGGTTTTTGCAGGTTGGTTTGTCAAGCAAGTCATGTAAGCCATGATTAGTCGTCCAAAGTTCACTCTAACTCCTAGGGTGGGTTTTGGGTCGCGACATCAATCATGGAGAAGAATCTTGCTCCCTTCAATTGGTCAAATAGGTCGTCTATCTGTGGCATGGGATAACGATTCTTGATAGTTACCTTGTTCAACTGCCGGTAATCTATGAACATTCTCATCGACCTGTCCTTCTTTATATAGAGGACCGGAGCTCCCCATAGCGAAACAGTTGGTTGGATGAAACCAAGTTGTTCTAACTCCTCAATCTGCTTCCTCAATTCTTCAAGCTCTATTGGGGCCATTCTATACGGTTCCCTTGAAATAGGAGCGGTGCCCAGAGCAAGCTCTATTGCGAACTCGATCTCTTTATCAGGAGGCAACCTGAGAAGTTCCTCTGGAAATACATCCAAGAACTCACTCACGACCGGAATGGCCGAGGAGTTTTGTGCTTCTAAGTTTGCTAAGCTCAAAGCTGCAAGGTGAGCAATATCCCTTTCTCTCAATCGTCGAAAGTGAAATGGTTTTACCCCTTTCGGCTTGCAATTCACCATCTTTTCAAAGCAGGCAACGTGGCCATGATGGTTTGACAACCAATCCATCCCTAGGATGACATCAAAATCCAAGTCTTGGAAATCCAGGATGATGTGATCGGCTAATAGTTCATTCTCCCCCACTTGAACCACACAATCTCTAAATATTTTCTCCGCATCAACCGACTTGCCAAGTAGAGTTGCAATAGTCAACTCCCGCTCTAACGGAGTAGCCTCAGTCAAAAATTCATCTGCAAAACTAGGTGAGACAAAAGAGTGAGTGGATCTTGTGTCGATCAACACTCGAGCGAGACACTCGTTCACTAATAAGGCACTTGTGCGATTAAACACTAACATCAGTAGATTTCAAACAAGACATACATCATACATAGGTAACCCCTAGTATAATTAACAACTCATCATATAATGGGAAATTTTCACAACTTAAAACTTCTAGAATTCTTGCGTACCTTGTACGACATTGTTGGATGTGCATTCGTCTCTCTTGGATAGGGCAAAAACTCGGCCCTGGGTAGTTGGGCGAGGAGGCCGTGTAGACGGTGAGGCCCTCGAAGCCTGGGAAGAGCCTTGCTGAGAACTCTACCTAATAGGGGGCCTACTCCCCTGAGAATGGGCTGGCAATGACGTTGGGGGCAATCCCAAATCATGTGGCCTTGGTCGCCACAATGAAAACAGCCTCCCGTAGCCTTCTGACATTCCCTTGCTGGATGCCGCCTTCCACAAAGGGTTCAGACATCGTTTGAATAGGCGGGAAGGGCATAACCCGTAGTCTGAGGTAATGCAAGGCGAGGAGCATATGAGGTAGCTGGGCGAAAAACCGGTGGTGCAAAAGGACGGGGAGCCTGTGGTGCGAAAGACATCCTCTGTGACTGAGCCGGTCCTGAGGACTGGTATGACATAGTCCTAGCTCTCTTCTCCCCCGAACTACTAGACTGTCCTTTCTCCATCCCTCTTCTTTTGAAGAACTCTTCAGAATTAGCCTCCGCTAATAGCACTTTGTCTACTACCTTGGAATAAGTCTCGTGTCGGAACATCGAAACTCGATCTTTGAGGTAAGCCTTCAATCCTCTCTCAAATTTCTGAGCTTTCATAGCCTCGATTGCTATCATATGTGGAGCAAATCGAGATAGCTCCGAGAACTTGGCTTCATAAGCCGCTACAAACATATTACCTTGCTCTAAGGTAATAAATTCAACTTCTTTCTTTTCCTTCATCCCGACTGGAAAGTACTTCATGTTGAAGACGTCCAAGAATTCTCCCCAAGTCCAGTCTTGACCCTGTCGGGCCAACTCCCGGGTCCTAAGTGCGGACTTCCACCAATGATCGGCCTCACCTTCAAGCATGAAGGCAGCCCAAGTAACCCTTTCCGCCTCAGTGGGCGCTAACATCGAAAATATCTTTTCTAATTGCTGAATCCATCCTTCGGCCACAAGTGGATCAATGCTTCCACAAAATGTTAGAGGCCTCATCCTCTGAAAAGCTTCTATCCTGGCTTGTGCTCAATTCGGAGGAGCCGGTATAAGTGCCGCATTAGGCGGGGTAGCCGGTTACCTCGCCGCTAGCATAGCCAAAGTCTCGGCTATTGACGCAAAGGCTTGGGTAAAGTTGGGTTGATCATCACCCGATGGAGTATCACTTCCATTGCCCCTTGTGTTGTACCCGTGATCCCGGGTATTGCGTCTCATGATTTCTCCTGAGAACGAAAATACAACATGAGTCTAACTTGGATACACATTTAGTAATAGTTTCGCAATTCACTCAATACATATTCACCAAGCATAGAATAAAGCACACATGGTTTACATGACAGTGTCATAACATACAATCTGTGTTCCTAGTGTAGGACTCTAAGTTTGGTTGAAGTTCAACCTATTTTGACTAAGACTAACTTGTTAGTCTATACTTGGAATACAACTCTTTCCTAACACCTAATGCCTTGTTCAATTATGGTATTGAGTACTAAGTGACCCTAGGGACTCTAATGCCAAGAGCTCTGATACCACTTCTGTCACGCCCTAAAATATCCCTAGGAGTTAAGGGATACTTTAGGTGTGACTATACATACCTGCCAAACCATCCTGTAATGAATAAGGCTAAACATGATATGCCACAATAATAATCAGAGTGCGGAAGCTATATCATGAATGCGGAAACGTGAACTAACTTTTTCATTTCTTCTATAGCACCAAAATAGTATTCCAAGTGAAAATATACATAACATATTAAGTCAAAGGTGGATAGGCCCACCAATCAAAATATCAAAATATACAAAAAAGACTCTCTCGGACTCTCCTCTCAACAGTAGACAAGGTATGGTCATACATCCAAGTCCCTATCCTCTTGAGACTGCAGTGGATAGGTGGCTCCCTCTCCTCTGCGTACTCTTCCTCGACCCAAGGCTCGGGGTCGACGACATCCACGGAACCTGCTGACATAAAAGTACGACTGAGCATGGAATACTCAGCGAGTACAAGCTACTAGCTAACCATAGCAATAACAAAAGCATAACCATAGTGCACACAATACAACATCTTGATTTAAAGCAATACTAGTAGCATAAGATAAATAAGATTGAACATGAAGCAATATAATTATCTTGGCATGCGTGCATGAATGCGAAAACCCCGATAAAACTCATGTTTAGAAACCTTTTTCATGTCGGTCTTGTTTGTTAAAATCATGCATGCGTGTTTGTCTTGTTTTGTATTTCATGTCTTGACTTGTTCTTGACTTATATACTTGTGAGCCAGAGGTTATCACCCACACATCCCTGGGCTACCAACCTCCTTGATATTTCCTTTTCTTGTAAGCCAGAGGCTAGTACCTTTCACTTGGGCTACCAACCTCCTTGACATGTACTTGTTCTCTTTCACTTGTGAGCTAGAGGCAAGCACCCTTCACTTGGGCTACCAACCTCCTTGATGTGTTCTTGTTTTATTAACTTGTGAGCTAGAGGCTAGCACCCTTCACTTGGGCTACCAACCTCCTTGACATATGCTTGTTTTCTTGTGTTTGATTTGTCATGTACAAATACTCTTGAAAAACCGTGGCAACCATGATGACATGTATGGCATGAAGGATAGTGCATTGCATTTCAATTCATAGTATAAACAAGGGAGAATTTGGGTAGTCTACATGGCACTTGGTCAATTTATCATTTATAAGAATAATTACATAAGGCATGCTTCCATTTTCTTCGTTTAATTCATTTACTCCTAGTTTAGGCATTTTGCCAAACACATAGCATACAACATTTCCTTAGTAGTTTATCTTACTCTTTTTAGTGCATGTTTTCCATCCAATCATCAAGGTAAGTTCATTATTTGTAAAATGCCCATCCACCATTTTCCTTTTCACACATCACACAACATCCATACGGCATTCATCGCCTCAACCCCTCATCCATCCACACACCACATCCATACATTATCATCTTGTTACATTTTATGAAAATAGCACATTTGACAAGTAGGGAAAAACATGGGATCAAGAATCATCAATTAAATTAGAAAACCTAGGTCATTGGTAATGGGAGTTAGTAAGGTGTACTAACCTTGAATCAGAGCTTGATCTTGAATGGAAATCCTTGATTGAAGCTCCAACTTGGAAGAAGAGAACCCTCACTTGAAAGGTGCTTGATTGGGGAAGAAAATCCTTGAGGAGTACCTTGGGGAACACTGCCCTAGCTTGAGAAAGACTCCCCCACGAGCTTGAGGCTTGGCTTGGAAAAATCCAAGCAAAAGGAATGATTGTGGGTCTTGAAACCCTTGATTTCTTCTGTCACAATGATGCCCTAGGAAAACCCTCTTCTTGTAACAACCCCAAAATCCTATAAGGCTAAAATAGGACTTTGGAATCGTCACATTACTTAAACCTGCTTAAAATTCATGCATACAAGGCTTACTACACGAGTCTCCAAAAATGAGAGTAATAAAATTCCGATATATAAATTATAACCAACCTGCACAAGTCTACGGTCAACATATACAACCCACTATAAACCAACAAGTATGAAAAATACTACGGTCAACATCCTCAAAAAGTCTATTTCAAAACTCTCTCAACTAAACAAAGCATAAACTAAGAGGTATAGACACCCAAGCCTCCGGATCCTTCCTCGGAAGGCTCACTTTCTCCTGCTTCCTCAATGTAAGCATCCTCAATCCACGGATCCGCCGTGTACTCCTGCTCTAAACCTGCCAAGACAAAGTCCGGCTGAGTACAAAGGTACTCAGTGTATTTAAAATCCAACCAACAATAATAATATACCTGCACTTAGTTAGAAACATATCCAATAGCATAATAACATAATCAGAGTACGGAAGAACGTGTGCGCATATACATCATATCATCACCTTGACTCGTGTACTTGTGAGAATCTTAGACTTAGAAGACAATACACTTATGAGCTGCTTATGCTTATGAGACCACATGGTTGTGAGATGCTTATGCTTATGCACTTATTCAGATCATACAATGATGTGACATGTCGTTCTTGGCGGATACGGACCATGTCTAAGAAATCATATGGTTGGCATGCCGTTCTTGGCGGATACGGACCATGCTTAAGAATCAAATGGTTGACATGCCGCTCTTGGCGGATACAGACCATGCCTATGAATCAAATGTAATTGATATGCCGTTCTTGGCAGATACGGACCATGCCATGCTTATGCTTATTCAGAATGTCATACGTATGCCATGCTTATGCTTGTGGTCCACATGTGTGACTTGTGAGACTCTTATCTTAACATACACGTGCATATGTGCTTAAGTGTCGAAATGAACATTCGAGTTGGTAATTTCTTAGATTCTGATCTCCCACCATGGAAACTCCACTATACTGTCCCATATCAAATAGTTAGAGAATTCCCGACAGCCAATTTCCATGCAAGTAATTAGACATACTTATCAAATGATCGCATATACATATCTCATCATAATTCATAATCAATTTACCACAATTTCATAAGAGTATAATAGCATTTATCCTCTCAAGCATTTTCACAAACACCATGGGTACGCATATTATGAATCCATTGCCCTTCTATATTTCCAACATTCCATCAAGCCATAAACCATCTATACAATCCAAATATCATCCACATCCACATATTAATCCCATCCTCCATGCATTCTATTCACATTCAAATCCACATTTCCATCCACATTTCTATCCATAATTAGCTTACTTCATAGAAAATTTAGGAAAAATGCATCTAATCTCTATTCTATCATTCCTATCATATTAACATTCACAAAACATTAAAATAGAGTTGATTAGGATAGTATATCGACCTTAGGAATTTTTCCCTTGGATTCAAAACGCTCCCGAGGTGATTTGGGGAAGCTTTCCAAGCTCTCCTTGCAAAATCCAAGCTATCTCCTTCTTCTCAAAGAAATCCCTCTCTTAAAACCCTAGGTTTTCTCTCCCTTTTTGCAAAATTAGGTTAGAAATAGGTAGAATATTCTAATACCCCGAAATAGGATCCCTATTTATGGCCCCAAGGTCTGAGAACCAAAAGACCAAAAAGCCCTTACTAAAATTCTACAAAAAAAAAAAGACCGAGCGATTGGTCGCCTACCGATCGACAGGTGCTCTTGATCGAGCTCTCCGTCAAAAACACACTGTCTGGAAATTTTTCCCATACAAAATTTTGGGCCAATCGATAGACATCGATCGATCGGTTTTGGACCGATCGATCGCTACTTCTGACCGAGCGATCGGTTTTGTACCGATCGATCCCTAACGATCGGTGCTTTGCAGATTTCTAACCCATTATACTGTTTTAGCCATAACTTTTGACTCGTTCGTCGGATGTCGACGATTCAACTTGTGTTGGATTCGTCTTCTGAAAAGGAACATTTCTAATATTTTAGAATTTCCAAATTCCCCATTTTTATGGACCAAATTATCCCCAAATTTGACTAATCTGCAATTCCATCAGACAAAACATCGGAAAACCCACTTTTGACTTAGCTTAGACTAAAAAAATGAAAAAACATTAAACATGATCCTCGAAGAGGGTTCCAATACCTTTCTAATGGTTCAAGAACCACTCAATTCCAATAAACGGTGCCAAAACTAGAGTTCCTAAAGGTCAGGATGTGATATGACATCCCTCCGATTACAAGTTTGATTAAGCCTTAATCACACTATACCAATTAAATATTCATACATAAACATTAAAACATCACAAGGACCATAATACCCCTAATACTTGTAATCAAGACAAGAAAAAGATTCGGATCTCTACATTCTCCCCCCTTAAAAGAATTTTGTCCCTGAAATTTACGTACCTTAAGTGAACAAGTGCGGGTACGTTTCGCGGACTTCGGCTTCTCTCTCCCAAGTAACCTCTTCTCTAGAGTGATGCTCCCATTGTACTAGTACAAGAGGAATGACCTTAGAACGCAAAACTTATTCCTTCCGGTCCAAGATTCGAGTCAGTTGCTCCACTAGAGTCAGATCTTCCCGAATTTCCAACGGTTCTAAATGAATGACATGTGAAGGATCCGCAATGTACTTCCTCAACATAGAGACGTTAAAGACATTATGCACACCTTCCATGTGAGGTGGCAAAGCGACCCGGTAAGAAACTTCCCCAACTTGGGTGATGATCTCAAAAGGACCCACATATCTCGGACTGAGCTTGCCCCGCTTACTGAATCTCATCACCCCCTTCGTAGGTGAGATCTTTACAAACAAAAAATCTCCAACTTGGAACTCAAGATCTCTCCTCTGAGTATCGGCATAGCTCTTCTGATTACTCTGAGCTGCTTTCAACCTCTCCCTGATCAACTGAACTCTATCCACAGTCTGACTAATGAGCTCGGGACCTAAAAACTTCCTCTCGCCAATTTCATCCCAACACAAAGGTGAACGGCAACTCCTCCCATAAAGTACCTCAAATGGTGCCATCTGAATGCTAGCTTGATAGCTATTGTTGTAGGCAAACTCAACCAATAGCAAGTGATCAACCCAACTACCCTGAAAGTCTAACATGCAAGCTCGTAGCATGTCCTCTATGATCTAGTTCACCCTCTCAGTTTCCCCACCTGTTGGTGAATGAAATGCGGTACTAAAATCCAAATGGGAACCCATGGCCTACTGAAAACTCTTCCAGAATCTGGATGTAAATCTCGGGTCTCGATCGGAAACGATACTGACTAGCACTCAATGCAAACGGACTATCTCCTTGATATAGAGGTTAAACAATTGATTGGAGTTGAAAGTGGTCCGATATGGAAGAAAATGAGCTGATTTAGTCAATCGGTCAACTACAACCCAAATGACATCAAAGTTCTTGACTGTCTTTGACAAACCAACAACGAAATCCATGGAGATATTTTTCCACTTCTACTCGGGAATAGGAAGAGACTGAAGAAGTCCTGCCGGTCTCCTGTGTTCGGCCTTCACTTGCTGACACATCAAACACTTAGATACAAAGGTAGCCACATCCTTCTTCATACCTCTTCACCAGAAATACTTCTTGAGGTTCGGTACATCTTAGTACCTCCCGGATGGACAGTGTACTTGGACTTGTGTGCTTCCTCCAGAATCTCTCTTCTCAATTCTTCATTATCCGTAACACAAAGTCTACTTTTGAAACAAACTCCACCATCTCTCCAAGAGAAATCCTCAAACCTGCTGCTAAGCGACTTATTCATGGCAGTGTGCAGTTCTCTATCATTCCACTGCAGGTCTTTAATCCTATCCAATAAGGTTGGCCTGACTATAATGTTAGCCAACAAGGCTCTAGACTCTCCAACACTGAAACCCGCATCAAGGCTAGACACCTCTTCAAGTAGCTTCCATTCTTGGACCATTAAGTGTGCCAAGAACCCAGTTGGTCACCTGCTTAGCGCATCTACCACCATATTTGCTTTCCCTGGGTGGTACTGGATAGAACAATCATAATCCTTAAGGAATTCCACCCAGCGACATTGCCTCAAATTCAACTCTTTCTGTGAGAACAAATACTTTAAGCCTTTGTGGTCAGTAAAAACTTTAAACTGCGCACCGTACAAGTAGTGTCTCCAGACTTTAAGATCAAAAACCAAAGCTGCTAACTCCAAATCATCGGTGGGATAGTTCTTCTCGTGGTCTTTCAACTGCAGAGAAGCATAGGCAATAACTTTCCCGTGTTGTATAAGAACATAACCTAACCCAATGAGGGAGGCGTCACTGTACACCACAAAACCTTCACTATCGGATGGAACAGTCAAAATCAGAGCAGTGGTGAGACGCTTCTTCAACTCAAGAAAACTCTTCTCACATTTCTCATTCCACTCGAATTTGGCGTTCTTTCGAGTTAGATGAGTAAGCGGAGCTGCCAAACTGGAAAATCCTTCTACAAATCTTCAATAATATCCAGCTAGGCCCAAGAAGCTTCGTACCTCTATAACACTCTTTGGCCTTCCCCATCCTTCCACTGCTTCTATCTTGGAAGGGTCCATAGAAATCCCTTCTCCAGACACCACATGGCCTAGAAATGCTACCTTTTCTAGCCACAACTCGCACTTGCTAAGCTTAGCGTATAGCTTATGCTCATGAAGTGTCTTCAGTGTGACCCGGAGATGCATCTCATGCTCCTTCTGTGTCTTGGAGTACACTAAAATGTGATCCTATTCATGAGATCCATGAATGCTGCCGGGGCATTTGTCAAACCGAACGGCATGACTAGGAATTCAAAATGCCCATATCTGGTCCTGAAAGCAGACTTAGGCACATCTTTCGCCTTTATCTTCAACTGATGGTAGCATGAGCTTAAATCAATCTTAGAGAAATATTTAGCTCGTTGCAACTGATCAAACAAATCATCGGTCCTTGGTAAAGGATATTTATTCTTAATGGTGACCGTGTTCAGTTACCGATAGTCGATGCACATCCTCATTGAACCATCCTTCTTCTTCACAAACAAAACAGGAGCTCCCCAAGGTGATACACTTGGGCGGATAAACCCAAGATCAAGCAATTCATCAATCTACTCCTTAAGCTCTTTCAACTCTACTGGAGCCATTCTATATGGCGCTTTAGAGATGGGTGCTATACCCGAAGCCAACTCAATTGTAAACTTTACTTCTCTATCTGGCGGCAAACCCGACAAGTCTTTGGGAAAGACATCCATGAATTCCTCTACAACAGGGATACTTGAGGAATCTGGTGCTTCCGAGGTAGTAAGACTCAATGCTGCAAGACGAGCTAAGTCCTTCTTCAACCCTTGGAAATGAAAAGAGGGCTCACTGATTGGTTTAAAGTTGACTACCTTCCCAAAACAGTCAACATACCCATGGTATTTGGAAAGCCAATCCATGCCTAATATGACGTCGAAGTCTTGGAACTCAAGGACAATCAGTTCAGCCGGCATCTCTCTCTGACCTACTTGAATATCACAATCTCAATAGACCTTATCAGTGTTGACTGAACTACCAACAGGAGTAGCGATCAACAATTCACGATCTAACAGACCTGGCTCCATCGGATACTCTCGAGCAAAACTAGGTGTGACGAAGGAGTGAGTGGAACTAGTATCGATCAATACATGAGTGAGAAGATCATTTATCAACAATGAGCCTGAATTAAATACACAAAGCCAATTTTGTCAAATCATGGATGCATACATACATCAAACATCATACATCATACTACATAATATTCAGTATCACACGCATAGCATCAGAACAATATTTTAATTAATTCAGAATACAAATAGACGTACCCTGCACAACATCGTCAGACGCTTGTGTATCCCGCTCCGAAGTGGGCAATCTCAGATCTGGTGTGAGACATCTCCACAATGAAAACAACCTCCAGTAATTGCCCTACACTCTCCTACTCTATGCCTCTTCGCGCACTGGCCACATGCATCATACAACTGGATCCTAGCAGTAAGTGGAGCCACCTGAGATGCTCGAGGGGCTGCCTCAGTATGCCTCTGATACGGGGTAGGACTAGCAATCGGCATAGGACCTGACATCCTCAGCCTCTTGTCATGGGGACCAAACCTGCTTGCTTGAATCTTCTCCCTCTTCTTCAAAAATTCCTCTGAATTCTTCTCAGCTATCAAGGCACGCTGGTACACCTCCCTACATGTTTTGAGTTGAAGTATCGAAACCTTCTCCTGAATAAAATCCTTCAAGCCTCGCTCAAACCTCTTTGCATTCATTCTCTCCATAGCAATCAAGTAAGGAGCGAACCTAGAAAGCTCTACAAACTTGGCCTCATACTCGGCCACTGACATCCTCCCTTGCTCTAAGGTAGAGAATTCAATCTCCTTCTGATCTCTCACAAACACCAGGAAGTATCTCTCGTAGAAGATGTCGAGGAACTCTCCCCAAGTCCACTCATGTCTGGCTCGCACCTCATTCCTCTGTCTAGATGCTGCCCTCCACCAATGCTAGCTTCGCCTTCCATGACGAAGGAGGCCTATTTTACCCTCTGTTCATTGGTAGCCTCAAGAATGGAGAAAATCTTCTCTAGTTGCATAATCCACAACTCGGCAACTGAGGGATCTGTACTACCATAAAAGGCTGGAGGACTCATTCTCCTAAAAGCTTCCACTCCGTTGTGACGGGGTGGGTGAACATCAACCTGCCTCTCTTGCCTAGCTTGACCTGCCGCTAGTAATGCAGTTTGCTCAGCCAAAATTTCAGCCTGTCTCTCCATGGCTGCAGCAATAACTTCCATAGCCTGACCCACATTAGCCTGGGGGGTAGCATCTGGAGTATCCCCATCAGTCACACTACCTCCTCCAATCCTATTATTTCTTCCACCCCTTCTCATGCTTACAATCCTGAGAAGAAGAAAACAATTCATTTAGGAATCTACTCATATAAATTCCTAAGTCTACACCTAATCAAAACTCAATCCTGAACAATTTTAAAATCCTGAACTTGATGTTGCTTCCCTAAGGTTGACATCTTCCTATATCCTATACTTAATATCTTAGCCCTAAGGACTCTAATGCCTTACGATTTGATACCACTTCGATAACGACCCCAAAATCCTACAAGGCAAAAATAGGACTTTGGAATCGTCACATTACTTAAACCTGCTTAAAATTCATGTATACAAGGCTTACTACACGAGTCTCCAAAAATGAGATTAATAAAATTCCGATATATAAACTATAACCAACCTGCACAAGTCTACAGTCAACATATACAACCCACTATAAACCAACAAGTATGAAAAATACAACTATAAAAGTCTACTAAACAACATCCTCCAATAGTCTATTTCAAAACTCTCTCAACTAAACAAAGCATAAACTAAGAGGTATAGACACCCAAGCCTTCGGCTCCTTCCTCGGAAGGCTCACCTTCTCCTGCTTCCTCAATGTAATCTTCCTCAATCCATGGCTCCGCCATGTACTCCTGCTCTAAACAAACCAAGACAAAGTCCGGCTGAGTACAAAGGTACTCAGTGTATATAAAATCCAACCAACAATAATAATATACCTGCACTTAGTTAGAAACATATCCAATAGCATAATAACATAATCAGAGTACGGAAGAACGTGTGCGCATATACATCATATCATCACCTTGACTCGTGTACTTGTGAGAATCTTAAACTTAGAAGACAATACACTTATGAGCTGCTTATGCTTATGAGACCATGTGGTTGTGAGATGCTTATGCTTATGCACTTATTCAGATTATACAATGATGTGACATGCCGTTCTTGGTGGATACGGACCATGTCTAAGAAATCATATGATTGGCATGCCGTTCTTGGCGGATACGGATCATTCTTAAGAATCAAATGGTTGACATGCCGTTCTTGGCGGATACGGACCATGCCTATGAATCAAATGTAATGGACATGCCGTTCTTGGCGGATATGGACCATGCCATGCTTATGCTTATTCAGAATGTCATACGTATGTCATGCTCATGCTTGTGGTCAACATGTGTGACTTGTGAGACTCTTATCTTAACATACACGTGCATATGTGCTTAAGTGTCGAAATTAACATTCGAGTTGTTAATTGCTTAGATTCCGATCTCCCACCATGGAAACTCCACTATACTATCCCATACCAAATAGTTAGAAAATTCCCGGTTTAAGAGATTTTCCTCTAAGTTCTTACCTTCCCGACTGCCAATTTCCATGCAAGTAATTAGACATACTTATCAAACGATCGCATATACATATCTCATCATAATTCATATCGTAATTCATAATCAATTTACCACCATTTCATAACAGTATAATAGCATTTATCCTCTCAAGAATTTTCACAAACACCTTGGGTACGCATATTATGAATCCATTGCCCTTCTATATTTCCAACATTCCATCAAGCCATAAACCATCTATACAATCCAAATATCATCCACATATTAATCCCATCCTTCATACATTTTATCCACATTCAAATCCATATTTCCATCCATAATTAGCTTACTTCATAGAAAATTTGGGAAAAATTGTCGCGACCCAAAACCCACCCTAGGAATTAGAGTGAATCTTGGACGACTCATCATGACTTGCATGACTTGCTTGACCATAACAACCTGCAACAGACCTGGAGCATACACAATAGAGGACAATAATAGCGAAAACATAAGCTATAAAGCACAGCGGAAGAGTTAACCAAAAACCTCTATGTGTATATACATATACATGATCCAAGTTTATACAAAAAGAAAATACACAAAAGAAAGTGTGGACAGGCCCACCAAAATACATGAACATATCTCTCTCACTCACCCACAGCTATTCACTTAGAATCTACCACCTCTAATAATAACCCTCTACTGGAGTTTCCCCCACGGGTTCCTCGACATACTCCTCCACCCAACGGATCGGAGCACAGATATCAAAGGGAGCAGCCGCTCCGCTATCACCTACCGACATAAGAAGTACAGCTGAGCATGGAATACTTAGCGTGTATCAAATGCTAACCAACAGTCATAGTACAGCAACAATGATATATATATAAGCAGGAAGCAGTTAATCTCAAAACAGGAAGGTAAAGTAGTTTATAATCATGCTTGCATTTTCGTAAAAGCCAATAAAACCCTTGAATAGATCATGCACTAGACTTGACTCAAATTGCCCTTTTCGTGCTTGAAAACTTGTCTTGTATGTCTTGTCTTGTCGTATCATGTCATGTCATACGTGTCATGCGTGTCATGCCATGTCATGCTTGCTTGGGAAATAAACTACTTGTGAGGGAAGGGAGACCCTTCTTCCTAAATGCTCATACTTGCCATGCCATGTATCTTGCTCGCTTGGAAAATAAACTACTTGTGAGGGAAGGGAGACCCTTCTTCCTAAATGCTCATGTTTGCCATGTCATGTATCTTGCTCGCTTGGAAAATAAACTACTTGTGAGGGAAGGGAGACCCTTCTTCCTAAATGCTCATGATAGTCTTGTTCTTACCAAAAGCGAGATAAAACATATCGTAGGATATGTCCCACCTCTAATTCTCGTTCTTGAAAACCTCCGTAAGTCTTGTCATGCATGCCGTGCTTGTGAGATCGTGTACATACTTGCATTTGAAATTAAATATGACATTTGGGTAATTCACAATACATAAGACATCAATAATTTGAGCAAATCAATATTCATGCAATTTAGGGAAAGCAAGGAAGCACACTATCATAGGCCCTAGAAATTTCCATAATTAATTAAGCATGCATTTATTAATTTATAACTCATTTTATTCACTTTGGCATTTCATCAAACATGGGATGTGTTCTTTAATTATTAAACCTACATCATGCTTTTCTAGGTGGGTTGATGCTCACATCACACATGTATGTTCATTATGGATACAATGCCCTCCCCATTTCATTCAACACAACCATACACACGGCATCCCATCACCAATATCCATCTCCATTCACACCATTTACACATTACAACTCATATTATGGTAATAGATGGGGGAAAAAAAAGAATAGAAAAGAAAGGAGAAAACTATAACTAAGAGGGTAGCACAAGGTGCGGACCTTGTATAAAGTAAGAAACCCCTTGCAAAAACATGCGTGAGTCATTGCCCTAGCTTGGAGAACGTAGACCTCACGAGCTTGAACCTTGAACTTGAAGAGACACGAGCTTGAAGTGATCTAGGGTTCTTAAAACCCTTTGATTTCTTTTCCAAAGCAAACCCTAGGTTTAGAATCTCCTTCTCCTCTTCCTCTAGCTCTCAAAATACTCTAACTGTTGAGAATGAGCCCAAAAGACTTGGGCAAGCCTTATATGGAAAGGGTATAACACCGAAATACCAAAAATGCCCTTAATGAAATTCTGCAAAACGCGAAGACCAATCGATCGGTGGTCAGGACCTACCGAGCGATCGGTGGATTGACCGAGCTCTCGGTAAAAAATAAGCTGTCTAGAAAATTTTCCCATAAAAAATTTTCAACCAGTCGATAGCCTCCGATCAATCGGTTACGGACCGATCGATCGCTCAGTGGACCGAGCGATCGCTGGTCTGCAGGTTTTTGACCCTGAGTCCATTTTTCACCCATTCCTACTATTTGGACTTGTCCTACTTCTACTCCAACCTCTTCTAAACTTTCCTAGGACACTTGTAGGGCTATAGTTTATTATTAGATAATTTATTTAATTAATTATAGCATCCTTGAGACAATTCTCTAAGTTTTCAAATTATCATTTTATGAAATTGGACATTACAAGGTATCATGCCTTGGCACACATTCCAAGACATGAGCAAAAAGTTTCGGGGTTCTACATCCTCCCCCCTTGTAAAAAATTTGTCCTCGAAATTTGGTCGATCACATGCATTACAAAACCCAAACAATTTATATGGTATACACAAAAGTCTATTCGAACAACTCGGGGTACTTTGCTTTAACTTCGGCCTCACGTTCCCATGTAGCTTCTTCTCGAGCATGATGTTGCCATTGCACAAGACCCAATGGAATAGTTTTGTTGCGAAGGACTTGATCTCTCTAATCCATTATGTGAACCGGCCTCTGAACTAAAGTGAGATCCTCCCATATTTCCTACGGTTCCAAGTCTATGACATACGAAGGGTCCGTAATGTACTTCCGAAGCATAGACACATGGAAAATGTTCTGAACCACAGCCATGTGAGGTGGAAGAGCTACCCTGTAAGCAACCTCACCAACTCGCGTGATGATCTCAAATGGGCCAACATATCGAGGACTAAGCTTGCTTCGCCGGCCAAATCCCATAATCCCCTTGCTAGGAGATATCTTCACAAAGACTTGATCCCCAACCTGGAATTCCAAGTCCCTGTGGCGTGTGTCCGCATATCTCTTTTGACGATCTTGAGCGGCTTTCAACCGATCCCGGATGATCTTGACTATACTAGCAGTTTGCTCGATCAACTCCGGACCCAACACCTTCCTCTCTCCTACCTCATCCCAATAGAGAGGAGACTTGTAGCTTCGCCTATATAAGGCCTCAAATGGAGCTATTTAGATGCTCACCTGAGAGCTGTTATTGTAGGTGAATTCAACTAAAGGCAAGTGCTCTTCCCAAGTGCCTTTGAAATCCAACATACACGCCCAAAGCATGTCTTCTATGACTTAATTTACCCTCTCAGTTTGTCCATCCGTCTGTGGATGAAAAGCGGTGCTGAAATCGAGTCGGGAACCCATAGCTTCCTGAAAACTCTTCTAGAACTTGGACGTGAATCTCGGATACCGTTCTGACACAATACTAACTAGCACCCCATGTAGCCTAACAACTTCCTTGATGTATAGTGCGGCTAACTGACTTGAGTTGAAGGTAGTACGGTAAGGCAAGAAGTGCGCGAAATTTGTAAAACGGTCCACCACAACCCATATCGCATCTGAGTTCCTTGCCCTTTTTGGCAACCCAACAATGAAGTCCATGGAGATGTTCTCCCATTTCCACTCGGGAATAGGAAGAGACTATAATAGACCTGCCGATCTCAAGTGCTCTACCTTCACCTGTTGGCACACTAAGCACCGTGCCACATACTCCGCAATATCCCTCTTCATATTCCGCCACCAAAAGTGACTCTTGAGGTTCCGGTATATCTTTGTATCCCCTGGATGCACCGTGTACTTTACCCGGTGGGCTTCATCCATAATCTCTCGTCGAAGGTCCGCATTAGCCGGAACACAAAGCCTTCCCTTGAATGTGATAGCACCTCGGCTAGTGAGAGAGAAGTCCCCACTACCCTTGGAAACTTACTTGTCCCGGAAAGCCAATAAGTCAACATCTGTGGCTTGATACTCTTGAATCAAATCTATAATGTATGGCCGAACCGTGACATTTGCCAAAACAGGACCGCGGACAGAATCATTCACACTGATGTCCATATTTGCCAAATCTTCCAATAGCTTCCATTCCTGAACCAACATGTGGGCCAACAAACCCAGAGGTCTTCTACTCAAGGGGTCTGCCACTACATTCGCTTTGCCCGGGTGGTATTGAATGGTGCAGTCATAATCTTTCAAAAATTCCATCTAACGCAGTTGCCTCAAATTTAGCTCCTTTTCGGAAAAGATATACTTGAGGCTCTTGTGATCTGTGAACACATAGAATTCTACCCCATAAAGGTAATGTCACCAAATCTTGAGTGCAAACACAACTGCGGCAAGTTCCAAGTCGTGCATGGGGTAATTCTTCTCATGTTCCTTCAATTGCCTCGATGCATAGGCAATGACTTTCTTGTGTTGCATAAGCACAAACCGAAGTCCAACGTGCGAGGCATCACTGTACACCTCATACCCGCCATGTCCGGATGGCACTGTAAGGACGGGGACTGTGGTAAGCCGCTTTTTCAGCTCCGTGAAACTGATCTCACACTTGTCACTCTATACAAACTTTGCATTTTTCCTGGTCAGGTAAGTGAGCGGCGCTGCAAGGCTAGCGAAACCCTCCACAAATCTCCTGTAGTAGCCTGCCAACCCAAGGAAACTGCGTATCTCTGTAACACTCTTGGGCCTTGCCCAATTCACGACTGCCTCTATCTTCTTCGGATCAACCGAAATGCCTTCCGCGGATACAACGTGACCTAGGAATGCCACCTCTTCCAACCAAAATTCATACTTGCTAAGTTTAGCGTATAGCTTGTGCTCTCTTAGCATTTCCAAAGCAAGGCGAAGGTCTCGCAAGTGATCTTCCCGTGTCTGGGAATATATCAAGATGTCATTGACAAACACTATCACGCATCGATCAATATATGGCCGGAACACCCGGTTCATTAAGTCCATAAAGTTGCCGGCGCGTTCGTGAGACCAAAAGGCATCACCAAGAACTCGTAGTGTCCATACCGAGTCCGGAAAGCTGTTTTTGGGACATCTTCCATCTTGATCTTCAACTGGTGATAACCCGACCGAAGATCTATCTTTGAGAAAAATTTTGCTCCCTTCAACTGATCGAACAAGTTATCAATCCTAGGCAATGGATACCTATTCTTTATAGTGACCTTGTTCAATTACCAGTAATTAACACACATCTGCATTGAGCCATCCTTCTTCTTAACAAATAACATCGGGGCACCTCACGGTGAGACACTTGGTCCAATGAAACCAAGGCCTTACAATTCCTCCAACTGAGTCTTCAACTCCTTGAGTTCAATAGGGGCCATTCTATACGGAGCCATGAAAATAGGAGCTGTGCCTGGTGCAAGTTCGATCACAAACTCAATCTCCCTCTTTGGAGGCAACCCTGGCAACTCCTCTGGATGTACGTCCAGGAATTCACTCACGACTGGAACAGTCGAAGAGTCCTTTGCCTCGGGGTTTGCTAGGCTCAACGTCGTAAAATGGGCAATATCTTTACTTTTCAACCCCTGAAAATGAAATGGCTTGCCTTTCACTGGCCGAAAGAGTTCCATCTTTTCAAAAGAAGCCACATGCCCATGATGTGTTACTAACCAATCCATTCCCAAGATGACATCGAAGTCTTGAAATCCGAGGATGATTAGATCAACCGCCAACTCGTGGCTCCCCACTTGAACCGCACTGTTTCTATACACTTTATCCGCCAATACTGTCTTACCGAGAGGAGTCAAAATGGCTAACTCCGGTTCCAATTGGCTAGGCTCGAAGGAAAAGCCTTGAGAGAAACTCGGCGATACGAATGAATGAGTAGACCCGGTGTCGATCAATACTCGAGCCAAACATTCATTGACTAGTAAGGTTCCTAAAATTTTAGCTAGCTAAGTCAATCCATGCATCAACAGCGTATACATATAGGTAGATAGATATATATAGCACGCTACATACGTACACAAGGAATAAGGCATAACATGAAATCACGGTTAAAAGTGTAGAGCCCCGGACCTTTTCACATTTATGCATGACCCTTCGTAGCCATTTTTCCTTTAAAGTAATGCAATTAATAAATAAGGAAGAAATTTGAAATTCTGAAACGTCAGAAATGTTCGTTTTCGAAGTACGAACCCAACGCAAGTTGAATCGTCGAAATCCGACGAGCGAGTCAAAAGATATGGTCAAAACAGTCCAGACATACAGAGAACCGATCGCTCGGTCCAGTCAGCGATCGATCGGTCCATAACCGATCGATCGGTAGCTATCGCGCGGTCAGAAAGTTTGTATGGGGAAATTTTCCAGAGAGTGAGTTTTTGACCGGTCGATCGGTCATAAACACCGATCGATCGGTAGGCAACCGATCGATCGGTCATTAACACCGATCGCTCGGTCCTCGCGTTTTACAGAATTTTCACTAAGGGCATTTTCGACATTCGGGTGTTATACCCTTTCTTATATAGGATTACCCGAGCCTTTAGGGCTCATTCTCAACCCTTAGAGTCTTTTGAGAGATTAGAGAGAAAGGAGAAGGTTTTCCAAAACCTAGGTTTCCATTTTGGAGAGAAATCAAAGGGTTTTGAAACCCTAGATCAACCTCAAGCCCGATTTCTTCAAGATTTCGGTTCAAGCATTCGTGGAGCTCGTGTGGGGCACTCTCCTCAAGCTAGGGCAGCAACTCACGTGCGTTTGGTGGAGGATTTCTTCCCCCATTTGTCAAGGTCGGTACTTTTTACTACCCTCCTAGTTATAGCCTCTCATTTCCTTATTCCTTCTTGTTTTCCTTCATATATATATATATCTATATTATGAGATGGGTGGTATGTATGGTAAATGGAGATGGATGTTGGCGAATGGATGCCGTGTGGATGATGTAATGAATGAATGGGGAAGGGCATTGTACTAATAATAAACATACAAGTGTGATGTGAGTATACCCACCTAGAAAAGCATGTTGTAGGGTTAATAAATAATGAATGTACCACGTTTGATGAAATGCCAAGGTGAATAAAATGAATGATAAATTAAGAAAATGCATGTTTAAGGTTTATGGAAATTGCTAGGGTTATGATAGTGTGATTGTTCGCTTTCCCTAAATGATATCAATATTAAATTGCCCAAATCATTGATGTTATGTGATTTAAATTACTCAAATGCCATATTTAATTCCAAATGCGAGTATGCACACGACCTCACGAGCACGCATACATGACATGATTTACCGAGGTTTTCAAGAATGGGATTTAGAGGTGGGGCATATCGTACGATATGTTTTACCTCGCTCTTGGCAAGGACAAGTCAATCATGCATTATCATAAGAAGGGTCTCCCTTCCCTCGCAAGTACATACATATCATAAGAAGGGTTTCCCTTCCCTCGCAAGTACATCTCACAAGGACATCTCACAAGTGAAAGGACATGACATGGGCATTTAGGAAGAAGGGTCTCCCTTCCCTCACAAGTAGTTTACTTTTCCAAGCAAGCATGACAAGACATGGCATGACAAGCATAAGCATTCTAGGAAGAAGGGTCTCCCTTCCCTCACAAGTAGTTTACTTTTCCAAGCAAGCATGACAAGACATGCATGATACGATAAGATAAGACAAACATGACAAGTTTTCAAGCAAGGAAATGGTGTTTTCAGTCAAGTCAAGTGCACGGTGTTTTCAAGGGTTTTATCGGCTTTTATGAATTCAAGCATGATTATATACTCCTTTACTTTATTGTCATGATATGAATTATTCCTGCTTTATATGCTATGAATTGTTTCCTTCTAACTTATAAGAATTATTCCTGCTTTATGTATGCTATCTGTACGCTATGACTGTTGGTTAGTGCTTAGTACCCGCTGAGTATTCCATGCTCAGCCGTACTTCTTATGTCGGCAGGTGATGGCGGAGCAGCTGCTCCATTTGATATCTGTGCTCCGAGCCCTTGGGTGGAGGAGGAGTACGTCGAGGAGCCTTTGGAGGAACCTCCCGTAGAGGGTTACCATTAGGTGGTTGTAGATTCTGAGTGAATAGCTGTGGGTGAGATGAGAGATATACTTTCATGTATTTTGGCGGGTCTGTCCGCACTTTCTTTTGGTTACTTTGTATAACTTGGATTTGCGCATGTATATTCATAGAGGTTTGGTTAGACTTCCGCTGTGTTTTATAGTTATGTTTCCGCTATATTGTCCTCTATGGTATATGCTCTGTGGGTTTTGCAGGTTGGTTGTCAAGCAAGTCATGATTAGTCGTCCAAAGTTCACTCTAACTCCTAGGGTGGGTTTTGGGTCGCGACAAAAAGAATAACTCTAAACGCGTACCTTACACCACATCATCCGATGCAAGTGCATCACCCTCTGCCAAGGCAAAAACTTGCCCCAGGTTTGCCTGGCGACGTGGAGGTGTAGACCAGGTAGGCCGAGATGACGCCTGGTGTGATCTTGCTAGGCGTGCTGGGGGCCTAATACCCTGAGACTGGCCAAGCAAATGCCGACTCGGGCAATCCCTGATCATATGGCCCAAGTTTATACAAAAAGAAAATACACAAAAGAAAGTGCGGACAGACCCGCCAAAATACATGAACATATATCTCTCAACTCACCCATAGCTATTCACTCAGAATCTACCACCTCTAATAATAACCCTCTACCGGAGTTTCCCCCAAGGGTTCCTCGACATACTCCTCCTCCACCCAAGGGCTCAGAGCACAGATATCAAAGGGAGCAGCCGCTTCGCTATCACCTGCAGACATAAGAAGTACGGTTGAGAATGGAATACTCAGTGTGTACCAAATGCTAACCAACAGTCATAGTACAGCAACAATGATAGATATATAAGCAGGAAGCAGTTAATCTCATAACACGAAGGTAAAGTAGTTTATAATCATGCTTGCATTTTCGTAAAAGCTGATAAAACCCTTGAAAACATCGTGCACTCGACTTGACTCAAATTGCCCTTTTCGTGCTTGAAAACTTGTCTTGTCTATCTTGTCTTGTCGTATCATGTCGTGTCATACGTGTCATGCGTGTCATGCCATGTCAAGCTTGCTTGGGAAATAAACTACTTGTGAGGGAAGGGAGGCCCTTCTTCCTAAATGCTCATGTTTGCCATGCCATGTTTCATGCTCGCTTGGAAAATAAATTACTTGTGAGGGAAGGGAGACCCTTCTTCCTAAATGCTCATGCTTGCCAAGCCATGTATCTTGCTCGCTTGGAAAATAAACTACTTGTGAGGGATGGGAGACCCTTCTTCCAAATGCTCATGCTTGCCATGCCATGTATCTGGCTCACTTGGAAAATAAACTACTTGTGAGGGAAGGGAGACCCTTCTTCCTAAATTCTCATGATAGTCTTGTTCTTGCCAAAAGTGAGGTAAAACATATCGTAGGATATGTCCCACCTCTAATTCTCGTTCTTGAAAACCTCCGTAAGTCATATCATGCATGCCGTGCTCGTGAGATCGTGTACATACTTGCATTTGAAATTAAATATGACATTTGGGTAATTCACAATACATAAAACATCAATAATTTGACCAAATCAATATTCATACAATTTCGGGAAAACAAGGAAGCACACTATCATAGGCCCTAGGAATTTCCATAATTAATTAAGTATGCATTTATTAATTTATAACTCATTTTATTCACTTTGGCATTTCATCAAACATGGGATGTGTTCGTTAATTATTAAACCTACATCATGCTTTTCTAGGTGGGTTGATGCTCACATCACACATGTATGTTCATTATGGATACAATGCCCTCCCCATTTCATTCATCACAACCATACACACGGCATCCCATCGCCAATATCCATCTCCATTCACACCATTTACACATTTCAACTCATATTATGGTTATAAATGGGGGAAAAACAAAGAATAGAAAAGAGAAGAGAAAACTATAACTAAGAGGGTAGCACAAGGTACCGACCTTGTATAGAGTAAGAAACCCCTTGCAAAAACGTGCGTGAGTTGCTGCCCTACCTTGGAGAACGTAGGCCTCACGAGCTTGAACCTTGAACTTGAAGAGACACGAGCTTGAAGTGATCTAGGGTTCTTAAAACCCTTTGATTTCTTCTCCAAAGCAAACCCTAGGTTTAGAATCTCCTTCCCCTCTTCCTCTAGCTCTCAAAATACTCTAAGTGTTGAGAATGAGCCCAAAAGACTCGGGCAAGCCTTATATGCAAAGGGTATAACACCCAAATGCCGAAAATGCCCTTAATGAAATTCTGGAAAACGAGAAGACCGATCGATCGGTGGTCAGGACCGAGCGATCAGTTGCCTACCGAGTGATCGGTGGATTGATCGAGCTCTCGGTCAAAAACAAGCTATTTGGAAAATTTTCCCATACAAAATTTTCAACCAGTCGATAGCCTCCGATCAATCGGTTGTTGACCGATCGATCGCTTAGTGGACCGAGCGATCGATGGTCTGCAGGTTTTTGACCCTGAGTCCATTTTTTACCCATTCCTACTATTTGGACTTGTCCTACTTCTATTCTAACCTCTTCTAAACTTGCCTAGGACACTTGTATGGCTATAGTTTATTATTAGATAATTTATTTAATTAATTATAGCATCCTTGAGACAATTCTCTAATTTTTCAAATTATCATTTTATGAAATTGGGCATTACAAGGTATCATGCCTTGGCACACATTCCAAGACATGAGCAAAAAGTTTCGGGGTTCTACAAAAATGCATCTAATCTCTATTCTATCATTCCTATCATATTAACATTCACAAAACATTAAAATAAAGTTTATTAGGATAGTATATCGACCTTAGGAATCCTTCCCTTGGATTCAAAATGCTCTCGAGGTGATTTGGGGAAGCTTTCCAAGCTCTCCTTGCAAAATCTAAGCTATCTCCTTCTTCTCAAAGAAATCCCTCTCTCAAAACCCTAGGGTTTCTCTCCCTTTTTGCCAAATTAGGTTAGAAATAGGTAGAGTATTCTAATACCCCGAAATAGGATCCCTATTTATAGCCCCAAGGTCTGAGAACCAAAAGACTAAAAAGCCCTTACAAAAATTCTGCAAAAACACGAAAGACTGAGCGATTAGTGGTTATGACTTAGCGATCGGTCACCTACCGATCGACCGGTGCTCTTGACCAAGCTCTCAGTCAAAAACACACTCTCTGGAAATTTTCCCCATACAAAATTTTGGACCAGTTGATAGATACCGATCGATTGGTTTTGGACCGATCAATCGCTACTTCTGACCGAGCGATCGGTTTTGTACCGATCGATCCCTAGCGATCGGTGCTTTGCAGATTTCTGACCCATTATACTGTTTTAGCCATAACTTTTGACTCGTTCGTCGGATTTCGACGATTCAACTTGCGTTGGATTCATCTTCTGAAAATGAACATTTCTGATGTTAAAATTTCCAAATTCTCCTTTATTTATGGACCAAATTATCCCCAAAGTTGACTGATTAGCAATTCCATCAGACGAAACATCGGAAAACCCACTTTTGACTTAGCTTAGACTAAAAAAATAGAAAAACATTAAACATGATCCTCGAGGAAGGTTCCAATACCTTTCTAATGGTTTAAGAATCACTCAATTCCAATAAACGGTGCCAAAACTAGAGCTTCCTAAAGGTTAGGGTGTGGTATGACATCCCTCCGATTACAAGTTTGATTAAGCCTTAATCACACTATACTAATTAGATATTAATACATAAACATTAAAACATCACAAGGACCATAATACCCGTAATACTTGTAATCAAGACAAGAAAAAGATTCGGATCTCTACACTTCTCCTCTCTCCTTTTCTCTTCTAAATTCCTCTAAGGATGGTGTGTGGGGACTAAATGCCCGAGCAAGCCCTTATTGGCAAGGGTTTAACGCTCAAAAGATGAAAAAACCCTTAATAAAATTTCTGCAAAACGCGATAGACCGAGCGATTGGTGGTTATGACCAAGCGATCAGTCGCCTACTGATCGACCGATGTTCTTGGCCTAGCGATTGGTCAAAACACCCTCTCTGGAAAAATTCCCCATACAAAAATGTTAACCAGTCGATAGTCACCGATCGATAGGTTGTGGACCGATCGATCGCTAAAAATTACCGAATGATCGGTTGTGAACCGATCGATCCCTAGCCATCGGTGCTCCGTAGATTTTTGACCCATTTTATTGTTTCGGCCATATCTTTTGATTCGTTTGTCGGATTTTTGTCGATTCAACTTGCGTTGGATTCGTCTTTCGAAAAGGAACATTTTTGACGTTTTGAAATTTTCAATTTCTCCCTTATTTATTAATTAGACAACGTGAAAGGCCAATTGGCTACGAAAGTGCTATTCATTAAGTACGAAAAAGTCTGGGGTGCTACACCCGGGGCGTGCAGAGGTATGGATCATCACGCACCAAGACAAGAGTGGTACACCAGTGAACGAGGAGGCTGGAGAGTTGATGGTCAGTAATCTTTAAAAGTTCAAATATTGCATTATATAAAATACTTAATTTTTTAACATATGCGACATCCAACAACTGTTTCTAATTGTTTGTAGGGACGCATGAGGAAGCTCTTGGCACAACTATTGGATGGGTCGCAGGATAGCATGACGCAAGATGATGTATTCTCCTAAGTCATGCCGCCTGAGCATCCTCGGAGAATACGTGGTCTCGGATTAGACCCGATCGCCACCTAGTTAGGCTGGTCATGATCGTCGAGCCATGCCGCTTCGGCATCAGCAGCTGCTGAGACTTAGATGCTAAGGGATCAGCTCACGTCTACTCAGGCGCTTGTGGCGGCCCAGCAGACTTAGATCGTAGAGATCCAGGCGACCCTCGATCGGGTACTACAAAGGATGGGGCTGAGGTAGGGGTAGGGACAGGTATATAATCTAATCGACATTAATTAAACATGTTTAATAATATGATCTTGAATCATTTATTGACTCAAATACATCACGAACAGGATGGAGGTGAGCCTTCGACAGCACCACACGCGTTGGAGCAGGTAAATGTTAATTTTAAATGTTTTATTTTCTATTTAGAGCTATTTAGTTAAGTATGTTAGTGATGGACATACCTCATTTTCATAAGTTCGAACACTTTACTCTACAAATCTGAATCTTAGACCTATTTAGTTAGCATGTTAGTAATGGAAATACCTCATTTTCATAAGTTGGAACACTTTACCTTGCAAAATCTGAATCTTAGACCTATTTAGTTAGTATATTTGTCACGACCCAAAACCCACCCTAGGTGTCGCGACCCAAAACCCACCCTAGGAGTTAGAGTGAACTTTGGACGAATAATCATGGCTTACATGACTTGCTTGACAAACCAACCTGCAAAAACCCACAGAGCATATACAATAGAAGATGACAGCGGAAACATAACTATAAAACACAGCGGAAGTCTAACAACCTCTAAGTATATACCCATGGTCCAAGTTTTTATACAAAGAAATCAAAACAAAGAAAGTGCGGACATGCCCGCCAAAATACATGGATATAATCACTCATGCTCACCCACAGCTAATCCACTCAGAATCTAACACCACCTACTGATAACCCTCTACGGGAGGTTCCTCCAAAGGTTCCTCGACGTACTCCTCTTCCACCCATGGACCAAGAGCACAAACATCAAATGGAGCAGCAGCTCCCTCAGAACCTGCCGACATAAGAAGTACGACTGAGCATGGAATACTCAGCGGGTACCAAATACTAACCAATAGTCATAGCATAAAAATGGCAATACATAAATCAGGAGCAATTCATATATGTTAGACGGAAACAATTCATATCATACAAGGAAGTAAAGCAATTTATAATCATGTTTGTATTTCGTAGAAAGCCGATAAAACCTCTTGAAAACATCGTGCACTTGACTTGGCTTGAAATATCTTTTCGTACTTGAAAGCTTGTCGTGTTTGTCTTACTTGATCTTGTCGAGCGTGTCATACGTGTCATGTCATGCATGTCATGCGTGCTTGCTTGTGATCATGTAACTTGTGAGATACAATTGTGAGATATCCTTGTGAGATGCGCTTGAGAGATGCCTTGAGAGGGAAGGGAGACCCTTCTAGATGCAATGCACTTGCGAGGGAAGGGAGACCCTTCTTCATGATATGTATGTACTTGCGAGGGAAGGGAGGCCCTTCTTCATGATATACACTTGTTAGTGAGGGGAGACCCCTCATGGAATGTTGGTTCTTGTTTTCTTGTGAAAAGCGAGGTAAAACATATCGTAGGATATGTCCCACCTCTAACCATGTTCTTGAAAGCCTCGATAAATCATGTCATGCATGCCGTGCTCGTGGGAACCGTGTACATACTTGCATTTAAATTTAAATATGACATTTGGGTAATTTCACAACACATATAACATCAATGATTGAGCAATGTAATATTCATATCATTTAGGGAAAGCAAGAAAACACACTATCATAGGCCCTAGCAATATTCATAATTTATTAGGCATGCATTTCCTAATTTACAACTCATTTTATTCACCTTGGCATTTCATCAAACATGGTGTGTTCATTATTCATTATTCATTTAAACCTAAATCATGCTTTTCTAGGTGAGTTTACTCACATCATAAAGGTGTGTTTATTATGGATACAATGCCCTCCCCATTTTAATCATCACAACACAACCCTTGGCATCCAATCGCCCATTCCATCTCCATTCACCATTCACAACCATCCATCTCATAGCACATGTGTAAATGAAAGAAAATCAAAAGAAATAAAGGGAAAAGAGGAACTATAACTAGGAGGGTAGTAAGAAGTACCGACCTTGAAGAAATGAGGAAGAAACCCCTTCCAAAAACGACCGTGAGGTGCTGCCCTAGCTTGGGGAACGCTCTCAACGAGTGCTTGAGCCGTGATCTTGGAGAAAAACCGGACTTGAAGTGATCTAGGGTCTCAAAACCCTTTTGATTCTTCTCCAAAAGCAAAACCCTAGCTTAGGAAACCCTTTCTCCTCTCTTCTAATCCCCCAAATCCTCTAAGTGTTGAGAATGAGCCCTAAAGGCTCGGGTTAAACTCTTAAGGTAAGAGTGAACCGACCAAAAGACCATAATACCCTTACTGAAATTTCTGCAAAAGCACGAGTGCCGAACACGGTGAGCTGTGAATAGTGCCGAACACGTTGTGCTGTGAATAGTGCCAAACACGTTGTGCTGTGAATAGTGCAAAACACGTTGTGCTGTGAATAGTACCAAACACGTTGTGCTGTGAATAGTAACAAACACGTTGTGCTGTGAATAGTACCAAACACGTTGTGCTATGAATAGTAACAAACACGTTGTGCTGTGAATAGTACCAAACACGTTGTGCTGTGAATAGTACCAAACACGTTGTGCTGTGAATAGTGCCGAACACGTTGTCCGTTGTGCTGTGCATAGTGCTGAGCTCGTTGTCCGTTGTCTTATGTACAACGTGCCCGTCGTGAGTTGTACAACGTACCCGTTGTTTGCTGTACAACGTGCCCGTTGTCTGTTGCACAACGGATGCACAACGTATACGTTATCAGAGCTAGAGCTACGTTATCGGAGTACGTTGTCTGTGCCTTATCAGAGCACGTTGTCAGAGCACGTCCTTAGTGCCTTCCGAGCTACGTCCTTAGTGCCTTCCGAGCTACGATTGCCTGCAGGTCCAGACTGTTTTGGCCATATCTTTTGACTCGTTCGTCCGATTTTGATGATTCAACTTGCGTTGGGTTCGTACTTCTAAAAGGAACATTTCTGACATTTCGGAATTTCCAATTTCTTCCTTATTTATTAATTATACCTCTTTAAAGGTAAAATGGAAATGAAAGTGTCATGCATAAAATGTGAAAAGGTCCGGGGCTCTACATCCTCCCCCCTTTACAAAATTTTGTCCTCGAAATTTAGACGCTACTTGCATTACAAACCAAAAAGAAAATTACAAGTCATATACAAACTTATACAAAAACTCATCCAATTAATTCTGGGTACTTTGCTTTGACTTCGGCTTCATGCTCCCATGTAGCTTCTTCCCGAGCATGGTGTTGCCATTGCACAAGAACCAAAGGGATTGTCTTGTTGCGAAGCACCTGATCTCTTCGATCCAAAATCTGAACCGGCTTTTCAATGAAGGTGAGGTCCTCTTGAATCTCCAACGGTTCCAAGTCTATGACATGCGAAGGATCCGCAATGTACTTCCGAAGCATAGACACATGGAAGACGTTGTGAACTGCGGTGATGTGAGGTGGGAGAGCTACCCTGTAAGCAACCTCACCAACTCGTGTGATAATCTCAAAAGGCCCAACATCCTGAGGACTGAGCTTGCCTCGCTTTCCAAATCTCATGATCTCTTTGCTAGGAGATACTTTCACAAAAACTTGATCCCCTACTTGAAATTCCAAGTCCCTACGGCACGTGTCCGCATAACTTTTCTGGGGATCATGAGTGGCTTTCAATCGATCCCGAATGATCTTAACTGTGCCTGCAGTTTGCTCAATCAACTCCGGACCAAGTACTTTCCTTTCTCCTACCTCATCCCAATAGAGAGGAGACCTACAACTTCACCCATACAAGGCCTCAAATGGTGCCATTTGGATACTCGCCTGATAGCTGTTATTATAGGCGAATTCAACCAAAGGCAAGTGCTCTTCCCAACTGCCTCTGAAATCCAACATACAAGCCCGAAGCTTGTCTTCAATGACTTGGTTCACTCTCTCGGTTTGTCCATCCGTCTGTGGATGAAAAGCGGTGCTGAAATCAAGTCGGGAACCCATAGCCTCCTGGAAGCTTTTCCAAAATCGTGATGTGAATCTTGGATCCCGATCTGACACAATACTAGCGGGCACTCCGTGCAACCTCACCACTTCCTTGATGTACAAAGCGGCTAACTGACTTGAGTTGAAAGTAGTTCGGTAAGGTAAGATGTGAGCGGACTTCGTCAAACGATCCACTACTACCCATATCGCATCTGAGCCCCTTGCCGTCTTTGGCAAGCCAACTATGAAATCCATGGATATGTTCTCCCATTTCCACTCGGGAATCGGAAGGGTCTGTAATAGACCTGCGGGCCGCATGTGTTCTGCTTTTACTTGTTGACACACCAAGCACCGTGCTACGTATTCCGCAACCTCCCTCTTCATATTCCGCCACCAAAAGTGACTCTTGAGGTTCCAGTACATCTTTGTACCCCCTGGATGCACTGTGTACTTCGAACGGTGTGCTTCATCCAAAATCTCTCTTCGAAGATCTGCATTGGCTGGGACGCACAGCCTTCCCTTGAATGTGATAGCACCCCGACTAGTGAGAGAGAAGTCCTCACTACCCTTAGCAACTTCCTTGTCCCGATAAGCCAACAATTCAGCATCCGTGGCTTGGTATTCTTAGATCAAATCTATAATGTATGGCCGAACCGTGACATTTGCCAAGATAGGACTACGAACAGAGTCATTCACACTAATGTCCAGGTTTGCCAAGTCTTCAAGTAGCTTCCATTCCTGCACTAACATGCATGCTAATAACCCCGGAGGTCTTCTACTCAAAGCATCAGCCACTACATTTGCTTTACCCGGGTGGTATTGAATGGTACAATCATAGTCTTTCAAAAATTCCATCCAACGCCATTGCCTTAGATTCAATTCCTTTTGGGAAAAGAGGTACTTGAGGCTCTTGTGGTCCGTATACACATAGAATTCCACCCCGTATAAGTAATGTCACCAGATCTTAAGTGCAAACACGACTGCGGCAAGCTCTAAGTCGTGCGTGGGGTAATTCTTCTCATGCTCCTTCAATTGCCTCGATGCATAGGCAATGACTTTCTTGTGCTGCAGAGTACACACCCAAGTCCAACGTGTGAGGCATCACTATACACCTCATACCCATAAGGTCCAAATGGCACAGTAAGGACAGGGGCTGTAGTAAGCCTCTTCTTCAGTTCCGTGAAACTGATCTCGCACTTATCACTCCATACAAACTTGGCGTTCTTCCTTGTCAGGTAAATGAGCGGTGCTGCAAGGCTAGAGAAACCCTCTACGAATCTCCTGTAGTAGCCTGCCAACCCAAGAAAGCTGCGTATCTCGGTAACACTCTTGGGCCTCACCCAACTCATAATTGCTTCGATCTTCTTTGGATCTACCGAGATACCTTCTGTAGAAACAACGTGGCCTAGGAATGCCACCTCTTCCAACCAAAACTCACACTTGCTAAGTTTGGCGTATAGCTTGTGCTCTCTTAGCATTTCCAAAGTAAGGCATAGGTCGCGTGTGTGATCTTCCCGTGTCTGGGAATAGACCAAAATGTCATCAACAAATACAATCATGCACCTATCAAGATACGGCTGGAAAACCCGGTTCATCAAATCCATAAAGGCTGCCGGTGCGTTCGTGAGTCCAAAAGGCATCACCAAGAACTCGTAGTGTCCATACCGAGTCCTGAAAGCAGTTTAGGGAACATCTTCCGCCTTAATCTTTAACTGGTGATAACCCGATCGAAGGTCTATCTTCGAGAAAAATCTTGCTCCCTTCAACTGATCGAACAAGTCATCAATCCTAGGCAAGGGATACCTATTCTTTATAGTGACTTTGTTCAATTGCCTGTAATCAATGCACATCCGCATCGAGCCATCTTTCTTCATAACAAACAACACCGGGGCACCCCACAGTGAGACACTTGGTCGAATGAAACCAAGACCTTGTAAATCTTCCAACTGGGTCTTTAACTCTTTGAGTTCAATAGGGGCCATTCTATACGGAGCCCTGAAAACAGGAGCTGTGCCTAGTGCAAGCTCGATCACAAACTCAATCTCCCTGTCTGGAGGCAATCCTGGCAACTCCTCTGGAAATACATCCAGGAACTCACTCACAACTGGAATAGTTGATGAGTCCTTTGCCTCGGGGTTAGCTAAGCTCAACGCCGCAAAACGAGCAATATATCTACTTTTCAACCCGTGAAAGTGGAATGGTTTTCCTTCTACTGGCTTGAAGAGTACCATTTTCTCAAAGCAAGCTACATGCCCATGATCTGCTGCTAACCATTCCATTCCCAATATAACATCAAAGTCTTGGAATCCAAGGACGATGAGATCAACCGCCAACTCGTGACTTCCAACTTGGACCACACTATTTCTATACACTTTATCTGCCAATACTGTTTTGCCGAGAGGAGTCGAAATGGCTAACTCCGATTCTAGCTGACTTGGCTCTACAGAAAAGCCTTCTGAAAAACTCGGCGAGACAAATGAATGAGTAGACCCGGTATCAATCAACACTCGAGCCAAATACTCATTGACTAGTAGGGTTCTTGAAATTTTAACTAGCGGAGTTAATCCATGCATCAACAGTGTATACATGTAGGTATATATGCATATATAACATGCCAAGTACGTACACAATCAATTAATACTTAACAGTTTAATTTACGGATAATTAAATAAGCTACAACTGTGTACCTTGCACTACATCATCAGATGCAAGTTCATCACCCTCTGTTAAGGCAAAAACTCGCCCCTGGTTCGCCTGGCGAGACTGAGGTGTAGACCGGGTAGTCTGAGATGACGCCTGATATGATCCTGCTGGGCGTGCTGCTGGCCTAATCCCCTGAGACTGGCCTGGTAAATGCCGACTGGGGTAATCCCTGATCATATGGCCCTGGCGACCACAATGAAAACATCCACCCGATGCTCTTCGGCAATCTCCTGCCGGGTGCCTTCTGTCGCATGAAGTTCAGACCTCGTGTGTATAAGTCGGAGGGGCCGGAGGTGGTGCATACCTCATCGTCTGAGGTGCAACAGGCCGTGGGGCCGGAAGAGCCTGAGGTCGCAGTGCCTGAGGCACATACTACCGTGGAGCTGGAGGCGCATAAGATGGCCTCATCGGTGGTGTTGGCCACGCATACTGATAAGGGCCGGTACGAGTCCGCCTCTCTAGAGGTGCTGAACTACTGGATTGGCCTCTCGTCAATTCCCTCTTCTTGGACACCGCCTCAGAGTTGGTCTCAACCAACAAGGCTTTATCCACCACTTCAGCGTAAGTGGCATGCCTAAAGACCGATACTTTCTCCATGATGACATCCTTGAGTCCTTGCTCAAACCTCCTCGCCTTCATTGCCTCGGTGGCAATCATATGTGTCGCGAAGCGTGATAGCTCCGAGAACTTGGCCTCATAAGCGGCCACAGACATCGAACCTTGCTCAAGGTTGATGAATTCTCTCTCTTTCTTTTCCCGTGCTCCAATCGGAAAATACTTCTTGTAAAAATTATCTTTGAACTCCTCCCAAGTCCAAGGTTGACCCTGCATGGTCAAATCTCGCGTCCTCAATGCGGACAACCACCAATGGTGGGCTTCACCTTCTAGCATGAAAACTGCCCATGCTACTCTATCCTCCTCTGTAGGCGAGACGACCGCAAAAATCTACTCCATCTGGAGGATCCACGCCTCTGCAGCAAGAGGGTCCACACTCCCATAGAAGGATGGAGACCTCAATCTCCTGAATGCCTCAACTCTAGCTGTACGATGTACTGGAGCTGCGGGCGATGGAGTTGGTGCCGCCGATGATGGTATAGCCTGCCGAGCCACCAGTATGGCGAGTGTCTCAGCAATAGAGCCTAAGACCTGAGAGAGGTCCGGCTGCTCATCCTCATCCCGTGAAGAAGAGGAAGCTCTGGTATGTGGTCCACGACCCCGTGTGTTCCGTCTCATGACTAAAGTCCTGAGAATAATAACACCACATGAGTCTAACTTGAAACCACAGTTTATTTCAATGCCATTTCACAATAATTCAATTTGTATTAGTTGTATAATACTAATACACATCACATCAAGTCATCAGAGTATTCATCACATTATACTTATACTTTAGTGTTCTGGCGTACCTAGGACCGTACTTGGTTCAAGCAACCATTTTAGACTAAGACTAAAGTTTAGTCTTAAACTTGGAACCAGACACGTTCCCGACTCACTTCCTTCCTAACTTGTTTCCTAACATATGCTCTTGTCAAGCCGTGGTATAAGATTCTAAGTGACCCTAGAGACCTAAAGCCTAAGCTCTGATACCACTTCTGTCGCGACCCAAAACCCACCCTAGGAGTTAGAGTGAACTTTGGACGACTAATAATGGCTTACATGACTTGTTTGACAAACCAACCTGCAAAAACCCACAGAGCATATACAATAGAGGATGACAGCGGAAACATAACGATAAAACATAGCGGAAGTCTAACAACCTCTAAGTATATACCCATGGTCCAAGTTTTTAGACAAAGAAATCAAAACAAAGAAAGTGCGGACATGCCCGCCAAAATACATGGATATAATCACTCATGCTCACCCACAGCTAATCCACTCAGAATCTAACACCACCTACTGATAACCCTCTACGGGAGGTTCCTCCAAAGGTTCCTCGACGTACTCCTCTTCCACCCATGGACCAGGAGCACAAACATCAAATGGAGCAGCAGCTCCCTCAGAACCTGCCGACATAAGAAGTACGACTGAGCATGGAATACTCAGCGGGTACCAAATACTAACCAATAGTCATAGCATAAAAATGGCAATACATAAATCAGGAGCAATTCATATGTGTTAGACGGAAACAATTCATATCATACAGGGAAGTAAAGCAATTTATAATCATGCTTGAATTTCGTAGAAAGCCGATAAAACCTCTTGAAAACATCGTGCACTTGACTTGGCTTGAAATATCTTTTCGTACTTGAAAGCTTGTCGTGTTTGTCTTACTTGATCTTGTCGAGCGTGTCGTACGTGTCATGTCATGCATGTCATGCGTGCTTGCTTGTGATCATGTAACTTGTGAGATACACTTGCGAGATATCCTTGTGAGATGCGCTTGAGAGATGCCTTGAGAGGGAAGGGAGACCCTTCTTGATGCAATGCACTTGCGAGGGAAGGGAGACCCTTCTTCATGATATGTATGTACTTGCGAGGGAAGGGAGGCCCTTCTTCATGATATACACTTGTGAGTGAGGGGAGACCCCTCGTGGAATGTTGGTTCTTGTTTTCTTGTCAAAAGTGAGGTAAAACATATCGTAGGATATGTCCCACCTTTAACCATGTTCTTGAAAACCTCGATAAATCATGTCATGCATGCCGTGCTCGTGGGAACCGTGTACATACTTCCATTTAAATTTAAATATGACATTTGGGTAATTTCACAACACATATAACATCAATGATTGAGCAATGTAATATTCATATCATTTAGGGAAAGCAAGAAAACACACTATCATAGGCCCTAGCAATATTCATAATTTATTAGGCATGCATTTCCTAATTTATAACTCATTTTATTCACCTTGGCATTTCATCAAACATGGTGTGTTCATTATTCATTATTCATTTAAACCTAAATCATGCTTTTCTAGGTGAGTTTACTCACATCATAAAGGTGTGTTTATTATGGATACAATGCCCTCCCCATTTTAATCATCACAACACAACCCTTGGCATCCAATCGCCCATTCCATCTCCATTCACCATTCACAACCATCCATCTCATAGCACATGTGTAAATGAAAGAAAATCAAAAGAAATAAAGGGAAAAGAGGAACTATAACTAGGAGGGTAGTAAGAAGTACCGACCTTGAAGAAATGAGGAAGAAACCCCATCCAAAAACGACCGTGAGGTGCTGCCCTAGCTTGGGGAACGCTCTCCACGTGTGCTTGAGCCGTGATCTTGGAGAAAAACCGGACTTGAAGTGATCTAGGGTCTCAAAACCCTTTTGATTCTTCTCCAAAAGCAAAACCCTAGCTTAGGAAACCCTTTCTCCTCTCTTCTAATCCCCCAAATCCTCTAAGTGTTGAGAATGAGCCCTAAAGGCTCGGGTTAAACTCTTAAGGTAAGAGTGAACCGACCAAAAGACCATAATACCCTTACTGAAATTTCTGCAAAAGCACGAGTGCCGAACACGGTGAGCTGTGAATAGTACCGAACACGTTGTGCTATGAATAGTGCCAAACACGTTGTGCTGTGAATAGGGCAAAACACGTTGTGCTGTGAATAGTACCAAACACGTTGTGCTGTGAATAGTAACAAACACGTTGTGCTATGAATAGTACCAAACACGTTGTGCTGTGAATAGTACCAACACGTTGTGCTGTGAATAGTGCCGAACACGTTGTCCGTTGTGTTGTGCATAGTGCTGAGCTCGTTGTCCGTTGTCTTATGTACAACGTGCCCGTCGTGAGCTGTACAACGTACCCGTTGTTTGCTGTACAACGTGCCCGTTGTCTGTTGCACAACGGATGCACAACGTATATGTTATCAGAGCTAGAGCTACGTTATCGGAGTACATTGTCTGTGCCTTATCAGAGCACGTTGTCACAGCACGTCCTTAGTGCCTTCCGAGCTACGTCCTTAGTGCCTTCCGAGCTACGATTGCCTGCAGGTCCAGACTGTTTTGGTCATAACTTTTGACTCGTTCGTCCGATTTTGACGATTCAACTTGCGTTGGGTTCGTACTTCGAAAAGGAACATTTCGGACCCTTCGGAATTTCCAATTTCTTCCTTATTTATTAATTATACCTCTTTAAAGGTAAAATGGCAACGAAAGTGTCATGCATAAAATGTGAAAAGGTCCGGGGCTGTACACTAGGAGTTAGAGTGAACTTTGGACGACTAATCATGGCTTACATGACTTGCTTAACAAACCAACTTGCAAAAACCCACAGAGCATATACAACAGAGGATGACAGTGGAAACATAACTATAAAACACAGCGGAAGTCTAACAACCTCTAAGTATATACACATGGTCCAAGTTTAGTACAAAGGAATCAAAACAAGGAAAATGCGGACATGCCCGCCAAAATACATGGATATAATCACTCATGCTCACCCACAGCCAATCCACTCAGAATCTAACACCACCTACTGATAACCCTCTACGGTAGGTTCCTCCAAAGGCTCCTCGACATACTCCTCTTCCACCCATGGACCAGGAGCACAAACATCAAATGGAGCAGCAGCTCCCTCAGAACCTGCCGATATAAGAAGTACGGCTGAGCATGGAATACTCAGCGGGTACCAAATACTAACCAATAGTCATAGCATAAAAATGGCAATACATAAATCAGGAGCAATTCATATGTGTTAGACGGAAACAATTCATATCATACAGGGAAGTAAAGCAATTTATAATCATGCTTGAATTTCGTAGAAAGCCGATAAAACCTCTTGAAAACATCGTGCACTTGACTTGGCTTGAAATATCTTTTCGTACTTGAAAGCTTGTCGTGTTTGTCTTTCTTGATCTTGTCGAGCGTCTCGTACGTGTCATGTCATGCATGTCATGCGTGCTTGCTTGTGATCATGTAACTTGTGAGATACACTTGTGAGATATCCTTGTGAGATGCGCTTGAGAGATGCCTTGAGAGGGAAGGGAGACCCTTCTTTATGCAACGCACTTGCGAGGGAAGGGAGACCCTTCTTCATGATATGTATGTACTTGCGAGGGAAGGGAGGCCCTTCTTCATGATATGCACTTGTGAGTGAGGGGAGACCCCTCGTGGAATGTTGGTTCTTGTTTTCATGTGAAAAGCGAGGTAAAACATATCGTAGGATATGTCCCACCTCTAACCATGTTCTTGAAAACCTCGATAAATCATGTCATACATGCCGTGCTCGTGGGAACCGTGTACATACTTGCATTTAAATTTAAATATGACATTTGGGTAATTTCACAACACATATAACATCAATGATTGAGCAATGTAATATTCATATCATTTAGGGAAAGCAAGAAAACACACTATCATAGGCCCTAGCAATATTCATAATTTATTTGGCATGCATTTCCTAATTTACAACTCATTTTATTCACCTTGGCATTTCATCAAACATGGTGTGTTCATTATTCATTATTCATTTAAACCTAAATCATGCTTTTCTAGGTGAGTTTACTCACATCATAAAGGTGTGTTTATTATGGATACAATGCCCTCCCCATTTTAATCATCACAACACAACCCTTGGCATCCAATCGCCCATTCCATCTCCATTCACCATTCACAACCAACCATCTCATAGCACGTGTGTAAATGAAAGAAAATCAAAAGAAATAAAGGGAAAAGAGGAACTATAACTAGGAGGGTAGTAAGAAGTACCGACCTTGAAGAATGAGGAAGAAACCCCTTCCAAAAACGACCGTGAGGTGCTGCCCTAGCTTGGGGAACACTCTCCACGAGTGCTTGAGCCGTGATCTTGGAGAAAAACCGGACTTGAAGTGATCTAGGGTCTCAAAACCCCTTTGATTCTTCTCCAAAAGCAAAACCTCAGCTTAGGAAACCCTTTCTCCTCTCTTCTAATCCCCCAAATCCTCTAAGTGTTGAGAATGAGCCCTAAAGGCTCGGGTTAAACTCTTAAGGTAAGAGTGAACCGACCAAAAGACCATAATACCCTTACTGAAATTTCTGAAAAAACACGAGTGCCGAACACGTTGTGCTGTGAATAGTGCCAAACACGTTGTGCTGTGAATAGTGCCAAACACGTTGTGCTGTGAATAGTGCCGAACACGTTGTGCATAGTGCTGAGCTCGTTGTCCGTTGTCTTATGTACAACGTACCCGTCGTGAGCTGTACAACGTATACGTTGTTTGCTGTACAACGTACCCGTTGTCTGTTGCACAACGGATCCACAACGTATACGTTATCAGAGCTAGAGCTACGTTATCAGAGTACGTTGTCTATGCGTTGTTTGTGCCTTATCAGAGCACGTTGTCAGAGCACGTTATCAGAGCTACGTCCTTAGTGCCTTCCAAGCTACGTCCTTAGTGCCTTCCGAGCTACGTCCTTAGTGCATTCCGTGCTACGTCCTTAGTGCCTTCCGAGCTACGATTGCCTATAGGTCCAGACTGTTTTGGCCATATCTTTTGACTCGTTCGTCCGATTTTTGACGATTCAACTTGCGTTGGGTTCGTACTTCGAAAAGGAACATTTCTGACCTTTCGGAATTTCCAATTTCTTCCTTATTTATTAATTATACCTCTTTAAAGGCAAAATGGCAACGAAAGTGTCATGCATAAAATGTGAAAAGGTCCGGGGCTCTACATGCATATTCTTAAAAAGCATACTTTAAATCATACTTTGAGTTCGTACTTTTGACAAAACGTATTTCAAATATCTTATGAGTCTTGTATGTCTTGTGAGTTCCATATGAATTACCTTATGAGTTCTTAAGAGCTTATGAGTGGCTTATGAGATTCTTAGCTTATTAGTACCTTATGAATTCTTGAAAGTTCCTTATTAGTCTTATTCGTCTTGTGAGACTTATGAGTTCCTTATGAGAATCAAGCTTCACTTATTTCATTTGGCTAGCACCCGAACTATGAAATGGACGGACATGCATAGCTTTCTTCATTGTATATACTTAACTAGTACCCGAACTATGAATGGACGGACATACCAGCTTCGTACATACCTTACTAATACCCGAACTATGAATGGACGGACATATTAGCATTACATATTTTAACTAGTACCCGAACTATGAATGGACGGACATACCAGCATTCTTATGAGTTTTACTAGTACCCGAACTATGAATGGACGGACATACTAGCATTCTTATGAGCTTATGAGACTTATGAGCACTTATGAGCATTTACTTATTAGCTTTATCTTATGAGAATTCCTTATGAGCTTTTACTTTCTTATTCTTATGTGAAATCTCGGTCATACATGTGCATAGAGTGCTTGTGAGCGTCATCGAATGCATGTGAGCATCTTAGAGATCAAGGAAAGCTTTTAAACATTTAGTCATATGCATAGAGTACTTGTGAGCATTATAGCAGAGAGTATTTAATACATTGGAATAGATCATGTAATTTCACTCATGGAATTATCATAGCATATACATGGCTACTTAGCCTATTTTGCAAAAATCATAATTTAAAGCTTACTTTACGGTAAAACCCTCCTTTTAATACTCATGCTTAATACCAAGTTTATCATAAAAGCATGGTGATGATATACACCATTTGTGATCAATAGGTTAAGCAAGGAAATCATCAAGTATAGTAAAATTCCCAATTTTGTTTTATTCCTTCAATAGCATATGCATATAAGGCAATATGCCTTAGTTTTCTCAAAAACATACATCAATACTCACTATTTCATTTCATTCATGTTAATAGTATATAGTAGTATATACATACAAGGCTACAAACCTTACTTTCCTCAAGAACATGCAACAAAGCTTACTAATAAAGCTATACACCTCAATTTCTACAAAAAACCATGCTTTACTACTTACTAAGCATGAATAAATCATAACAAGGTAGTTAGTAGATTGTTCTACCTTTTGAAGGATTGATTTCCTTCAATCAAGAGCTTTTAGAAAGCTTGAGGGATTAATATCCGAGCTTTGAGAAGCTTATAGAAATCTGGAAACTAGAACAGAGTTTCACTTTTGCTTCTAAACACCAACCACGAACTCACTTCCGAGAATTCCCAACTTGATGATTCACTTTGGAATCGAAATCCAGGTGTTAGAACACCAAGAAGGCAAGAAGAACTCTTCCTTTGATGGCAAAACATGAACTCAGAACATCCAAACAATTCTCAACTTTCTTCTTCTTCTTCTCTTCTTCAATCTCTCACAAATCCAAGCTTAGGGTTTGAGTAGATCAAACCCACGAAATCCCCTTCTATTTATAGTCTAAAAGTTACCAAAAACTCAAAAATATCTTAAAAAAATATCCCCCAAGGTCAGTGATGAGTTACAGCTTGTTTCTGGGCGTTTTTTCCCTTTTTCAGGTTGAATTCGTCGACGAAATCAACCCCCCAGCACACTTCGTCGCCGAAATGGCACTCTGTCTGGGCCTCGTTTTCCTACTTTAGTATTTTGGCCATAAAGTTTGACTCAGTTATCCGATTTTGACGATTCAACTTGCGTTGGATTCATCTTTCAAAGGGAAATAACTTTCATGTTTTACACAACTCATAATTCTGCTTTATTCATACACTAAAGTGGTCATAAAGCTGATTGGTCTGGAATAGATTTCAGCAGACCAAATTTACAGCAGACCAGTTTACGGAAATCTGGCATTTGACCTAACTTTTACTCAAAATCTGAAAAAGTGGCAAACATGAACCTCGAAGAGGGTTTCAATACCTTTCCAAAAATTTAAGAATTACTTGATTCTGATCAGCGGTGAAAATTCTAGACCTCTTCAAAGTTGAGAGTATGTTTAGACATCCCTCTTCTTTTAACACTAAGAACATTTCCCCTTTGTATTTTCATATTTTCACACCCATAAACATCAAAGATGGTTCTTTAGTACCCTCACACACCATAAAACCTATGATAAACTCCTCATATCATTCATAAGAACCTAGGAAACCTTGGACCTCACAAACACTGTTTACTGCACTATTCACAGCACTATTCACTTACAACCCTTTAAGTACTTAGGGTATATAATATACCCTTGTTTTTACCCACTTAGAGTATATTTATACTCTCTTTTTGAGACTCAACACACGCATCTAAAACCGTCACTCGACTCACCCTACTACCAAGAACAAAATGGAAGGCTTTAGGCCTTTACACACAGCATACAAGGGCACTATTCACTAACACTGTTCATAGCACAGTGAACTCGGATTCTGGGGTTCTACAGAAGATGACCAATAAGTTTTACCCTAAAAAGGTAGGAAGAATTGAAGAAAAGTTAAGACTAATACATAGTGATGTATGTGGTCCATTTAACATTGTTGCGTGAGGTCAATACCGGTATTTTGTCACATTTACCGATGACTATTCTAGATATGGATATGTCTATTTGATGCAAATCAAATCTGATACCTTTGAAAAGTTTAAAGAATTCAGATTAGAATTTGAAAATCAAACTGACAAATCCATAAAGACACTTCGATCATATCGATGTGGTGAATACCTCACCAATGAGTTTATGGATTACTTAAGGGATAATGGGATTATCTCGCAATGGACAAGTCCTGCCTCTCCTCAACAAAATAGAGTTTCTGAAAGAAGAAACCGGATATTATTAGATATGGTTTGCTGTATGATGAGCCATGCTAAAGTACCCTCATATCTTTGGGGATATGCTTTACAAACTGCCATTTATATTCTGAACCGGGTTCCATCTAAGACTATTCCGATTACACCCTATGAATTGTGGACTGGGCGAAAACCTAGTTTACAACATCTAAGGGTATGGGGTTTTCTTACACATGTTCGCAAACTCGAACCCACTATGTTGGAATCTAGGATAGAGAAATGGAATTTTGTAGGGTATCCAAAAGAAATTAAGGGTTTCTATTTCTACTCCAAGGCATACCAAATAATAGTTGTTAGGCTTCATGCCACTTTCTTAGAGGAAGAAATGGATCTCCTTAAGAAGGTTGAATTTCATGAGATGAAAGACAACACAGCCAGTGACCAAATTGAACCTAATGCTTCTATTAATGATTCTCCTAATTCAATTCCACTGAGAAGCTACATTAGATGTAGATTCATCTCAATGGAATAAAGTCATGAATGCTGAAATAGATTCCATGTATGACAACGGCGTTTGGACTTTAGTAGATCCACTAGATGGTATAAGGCCAATTGGATGCAAATGGATTAACAAAAGGAAGAAGGGTGTCGATGGTAATATGGAGACCTATAAAGCAAGACTTGTTCCAAAAGGTTATACTCAAATTCAAGGAGTTGATTGTGAGGATACTTTTTCGCCAGTAGCCATGCTCAAATCCATAAGGATATTGCTAGCTATAGCTACACACCATGACTATGAGATATGGCAAATGGATGTCAAAACTATTTTCCTTAACGGAATGTTAGATGAAGACATCTATATGAAGTAACCAGATTGCTTCATTGCTCCTTACCAGGAGAACATGGTATGCAAGCTCAACAAGTTGATATATGGTTTGAAACAAGCTTCTAGAAGCTGGAACCAAAAATATAATCTTTCCATCAAAGAATTTGGATTCCAAAAGAATTTGGAAGAATCTTGTATTTACAAGAAGGACAGTGGGAGAGCAGTAGTATACCTAATTTTATATGTTTATGACATTCTACTCATTGGGAATGATGTAGGGATGTTATCATCAATCAAGATATGGCTTTCTCAACCTTTCTCAATAAAAGACTTGGGAGAGGCATCCTATATTCTCGAAATAAAGATTCTAAGAGATAGAAAATGCCGATTGTTGGGATTAAACCAAACTTCCTACATAGACAAGATATTGTTTAGATACAATATGAGTGATTGTAAGACAACACTCATTCCTTTTAGACATGGTGTCACTTTGTCTAAAAAGATGGCCCCTACATCAGCTGATGAGATCGAGCAGATGAAGGGGTGCCCTTATGCTTCGGCAGTTGAGAGCCTCATATATGCCATGTTATGTACTAGACCGGATATCTGTCATGCAGTGGGAGTTGTTAGTCGGTTTCAAAGCAATCCAGGTATCAATCACTGGACAACTATGAAGCACATCATGAAGTACCTGAAAAGGACTAGGGATTATGTACTTACTTTTCAATCAGAAGATTTAGTTGGACTGGGATATACTGATTCCGATTTTCAATATGATCCAGAAAATAGAGCTTCCACATCAGGGTATGTATTCACACTAGGTGGTGCTGCTATCAGTTGGCGCAGCATAAAGCAGAAGAGTATTGCTGACTCTACTACAGAAGTAGAATATATTACAGCTTTAGAAGCAGCAAAAGAAGCAGTCTAGTTCAAAAGGTTTTTGCAAGTGCTAGGAACTGTTCTTTCAGCACTTAAACCTATCACTCTCTTCTATGATAGTAATGGTACAATAGCCCATAGCAAAGAACCTAGGAACCACAAAAAGATGAAACATATGGAATGGAAATATCATCTCATTCGTGAGATCATTGATAGGCAAGATGTAGTTGTTATAAAGATTAGGTCTCAACTTAATGTTGCTGACCCGATGACCAAAGCTTTATCAGATAAAGTATTTTTAACACACTTAGATAGTATGGGATTGAAATCTATGGCACAGTGACTTTTAGGGCAAGTGGGAGATTGTTAGACATGATGCCCAGAAAAGTCATTTAGATTGTTAGACTCTTATTAATTTGATTAATAAAGACTTCTTAATCTATTGTGTATTCATTATGGGTAATTGACCATGATTATGATATGACCTATACAATATGAGATATCGATAAAGGTCCATAGGATATATTGTAGGAAAGTTATGTGATTGAATTATCACAGGCAAATATAACTTTCCGATTCCTTATACGTTATATAGTTACAGCTGTGGGTGAAGCTGGGCACTTCATTTATATGGCTGCTAGAATGCTAAGATGTTCTCAATAGTTGAGATGTAGTTTTATCTAATACTATTGTAGTGGAAACTACACATCAGCATATGGGTGCTTAAATGTACATTGACTGATTGCAATCAATGAGAGACCTCTTGCATAAACGTACTATCAGATAGTTGATCTCTCATTCACATTGAACAGTTTCGATGATCCTTAGATCTGATATGTTACTAAGTAGTGATCTGAATGTTTTGATTCCACCAACGTATCTGAAAGCTATTCGAGTCATGATGAATTTCAAACAAGAAATCCATGCTCATTAATTTGAGAGATTATCCAAGTTCCGGGTAAGACAGTTGATTAAGTTCAAATCATGCGCAGGTGATTTTGAAACCAAAATAAGTTTTGAAATATACTTTTATTAAAAGATATTATACTTATAAAATGATTTACTCAAAATGTTTTTCATGAGAAATTGTTTCTCATGGCTTAATCATAAGTCTTGGAAACCTAGATGATGTACAATGGGCTATGAGTTAAATAGTATGTCAATCTCGAAGGCCCATTAGGGATAATGTATTTGGAAGGATAAATCGAATTAAAAAGTTCGTGTGGTGGGATCCATATTGGTTAATGTTCATACATTGGGATTCAATTGCAACATGAATATCTCACGTCACATGTAATTCAAATGTAATTCCTGTTTAGGGTCAATGGAATAACATTGGGTAAGCTAGGGTAAGAATGTCCCAAAGCAATGTGTGGAGATGCTCACATAAGAAATACAAGCTCAATAATTGATTAAATGTTAATCAATTATTTAAATGATTAAAATTTAATCATTAAATAAATAGATTAAAAGTTAATCTATGGTTTAAATTAATTATTAATTTAAATCTAGAAATTATTTTAGTAATTATTTAATTAACATAATTAAAGGGGAAATGGGTTTCACCCATATCTATAAACCCATTTAATATGGACCTTTAATATGGGCCCAAATCCATGGATTAAAACCCTAGGGTTGGGCGCCCCTTAGAGTAATCCTAATTGGATTAGGATTAGGTTAATTGAATAATTGTTAAAATATAATTCCTTTTGTAGACCCAGGATTTTAACCCCACTCTCGATCAGGATTGAACCTGAGGAGGAATAGTGCTAAAAATGTAGAAAATAGAGAGTTGCCACCTATTTAGATTGTTAGGGAAAATAGGGTCCCTTAAAAGGTTGGATAAGGCTTTGGTCTTGAAATAGAGTTCAAGGTAAGAATTCAATTGAGTTAGAGGAAGGCGTTAGCCACCCCTAAACTCCCATCCGGAGATGGTTACCTACTCCCTAAATCTGAATTAAAGTGGGGAAAACCATAAGAGAAGCTTGAAATTTCATATATATGCTGACAGATGCTATATGAACAGTAATGTACAAGTTGAAATAAGTAGGGACAAGATAGGGGCTCCATCCTAGGTGAGCTGAACCCGATTAGGGTTGCCCCACGTATCCACTATTAGTGGAATCAAGCCACACGTAGTTCTAGAGGGTAGTTGATGGTTTGGTTTGTTAAGTATTTGGCTTATGGGTGTTTGAAATGCTAGGATTTTTCTCTGGATGTTAAGGTGTTTTTGAATGGTTTGGGCTCCTATTCAGGAGCGTTTGGGCCTTTTATGCTCTTGTCGGGGAGCATTTGGACAGTTTTAGCTCATGTGAAGGAGCATGGGGTTGGGTTAGAGTCACGCCCCAAAATACCCCCTACGAGTTTAGGGATACTTTAGGCGTGACTATACGTACCTGCCAAACCATCCTGTCATGAACAAGATAATTAAAGTACTAAACAATGATAATCAGAGCGCGCAAGCTAAACATAAATGCGGAAGCGTAAACTAACTTTTTCTTTTCTTCTAAGATTTCCAAAATAGTATTCCAAGTTAACATATATACAAAACATGTCTAAGTCTAAGGTGGATAGACCCACCTATCAAAATATCAAAATACATAAAAGACCCTCTCGTACTCTCCCCTCAACAGTAGTCGAGGTATGGCCACACGTCAAGGTCTCGGTCCGCCTGAGACTGCAGTGGAATAGACGGCTCTCTCTCCTCGATATACTCTTCCTCGACCCAAGGCTCTGGGTCGAGGGCTCCCTCTGTAGAGACCCGAATCTTTTTCATGTTTTTATTTCATTGTGTTAAGGGTATTTTAGTCCTTGTGATGTTTGATGTTTATTGTTTTTTTTATGCCTAATTATTGTGGTGTAAACTAGGCTTAATCAACTTGTAACGGATGGATGTCATGGCACATCCTAAACTTTAGGAAGCTCTAGTTTTAGCACCGTTTACTGGAATTGTGTGATTCTTGAACCATTAGAAAGGTGTTGGAATCCTCTTCGAGATTCATGTTTAGTGTTTTTCCTCATTTTGAGTTTAAGTCAAGTCAATAGTGAGTTTTGTCTAATGGAATTGCAGATCAGTCAACTTTGGGGATATTTTAGTCTATTAATTAAGTGGAAATTGGAAATTCTAAAACATCAGAAATGTTCATTTTCGAGAGACGAATCCAACCCAAGTTGAATCGTCAAAATCCGATGAACGAGTAAAAAGTTATGGCCAAAACAGTAAAATGAGTCGAAATAGAGCACCGATCGCTTGGTCAGAACCAGCGATCGATCGGTCCAAAACCGATCGATCGGTATCTATCGACTGGTCCAAAATTTTGTATGGGGAAATTTTCCAGAGAGTGTGTTTTTGACCGATCGACCGGTCATAAACACCGATCGATCGGTAGGCAACCGATCGCTCGGTCATTACCACCGATCGCTCGGTCCTTCGTGTTTTTGCTGATTTTTAGTATGGGCTTTTTGGTCTTTTCGTTCTCAGACCTTGGGGCTATAAATAGGGGGTCCTACTCGAAATATTAAAATACTCCACCTAGTTCTAACCTAATTTGGCAAAAAGGGGGAGAAACCCTAGGGTTTTGAGAGAGGGTTTTCTTGGAGAAGGAGGAGATTGATAGGAGATTGCAAGAAAAGTTTGGGAAGCTTCTCCAAATCGTCTCGGGAGCGTTTTGAATCCAAGGGAAGGATTCCTAAGGTCGATATACTATCCTAATCAACCTTATTTTAAGGTTTTGTGAATGTTAAGATGCTAGGAATGGTAGAAATAGATGTTTGATGCATGTTCCCTAATTTTCTAAGAAGCAAGCTAATTATGGATGGATATGTGGATTGGAAATGTGGATAAAATGTATGGAGGATGGGAAATGTATGGAGGATGGGATTAATTTGTGGATGTAGATGAATATATGGATTGTATGGATGAATTATGGTTTGATGAATGCTTGAAAATATAGAAGAGAAATCGATTCATATTATACGTACACAAGGTGTTTGTGAAAAGGCTTGAATGGATAAATGCTATTATACTCTTATGAAATGGTGGTAAATTGATTATGAATTGCGATATGAATTATGATAAGATATGTATATGTGAATGGTTTGTTAAGTGTGAGTACCTGGATTTTAACCTCCCTTCCCGATCAGGATAAATCCCGATAAGGAATAGTGATAAATTGTAATTGAGTTGTGAGTCGCCACCTATCTAGTTCTGAGGGAAATAGGTCCCTAAAATTGTTGGATAAGGCTTAGTCTGAAAATCAGAGGTCAGGGTAAGGGATTCAGTTGAGTTAGGGGAAGGTGTTAGGCACCCCTAAACTCCCATTCGAAGATGGTTACCTACTCCCTAAGTTTGAATCAAATAAAGGAAACCATAAAGAAACTTGCAATTTTATCTATATGCTGAGCAATGTAATATTAAATGAAATACATGAATTGAGATGGAGAGAGTAGAAACGGAATAGGGATTCTATCCTAGGGAGAGCTGAACCCGATCAGGGTTGCCTACGTATCCACAGTTAGTGGAATCAAGCCACACGTAGTTCCGGAAAGGAGTTGATGGTTTGATTTGATTGGACTGGTTTGCGGGTGATTGAAAGGTTTGAGGGTTGTTGCTCCTATTTGAGGAGCGAGGTGGCCTTTTAAGCTCGTGCTGAGGAGCGATGTGGCCTTTTAAGCTCGTGCTGAGGAGCGAGGTGGCCTTTTAAGCTCGTGCTGAGGAGCCTGGAGAGGTAGGGATTTGAATAGGTTTTGAACTGAGGCTCTGACGAGGGTTTGAATAGATTGGGTTTAACTAGAGTTTAACTAGGGTTTACCTAGGGCTAACTAGGGCTTAATCAGGGTTTAACTAGAGTTTAACTAGGGTTTACCTAGGGTTAACTAGGGCTTAATCAGGGTTTAACTAGAGTTAACCGGAATTAACTAGGGTTAACTGGGTTTAACTAGGATTAACTGGAGTTAACTAGGGTTAACTGGGTTTAACTGGGATTAACTAGGATTAACTGGGTTTAGCTGGGTTTAACTGGGATTAACTGGGATTAACTGGGCTTAATTGGGATTAACTGGGATTAACTGGGTTTAACTGGGGTTAACTAGGGTTAACTGGGTTTAACTGGGATTAACTAAGATTTAACTGGGTTTAACTAGGCAAGGCAAGTTTTGAACTGAGATTTTGGGCAGAGGTTCGACTAGGCAGCGCTAGTTTTTAACCGGGATTTAGGCAGAGGTTTGACTAGGCGAGGCTAGTTTTTAACCGAGATTTGGGCAGAGGTTTGACTAGGCGAGGCTGTATTTGAACCGGGATTTGGGCAGGGGTTTGACTAGGCAAGGCTATATTTGAACTGGAATTTGGGCAGAGGTTCGACTAGGCGAGGCTATATTTGAACCGGAATTTCGGCAGAGGTTCGACTAGGCGAGGCTGTATTTGAACCGGGATTTGGGCAGGGGTTTGACTAGGCAAGGCTATATTTGAACCGGAATTTGGGCAGAGGTTCGACTAGGCGAGGCTATATTTGAACCGGAATTTGGGCAGAGGTTCGACTAGGTGAGGCTATATTTGAACCGGAATTTGGGCAGAGGTTCGACAGGCAAGGCTATATTTGAACCGGAATTTGGGCAGAGGTTCGACAGGCGAGGCTATATTTGAACCGGAATTTGGGCAGAGGTTCGACAGGCAAGGCTATATTTGAACCGGAATTTGGGCAGAGGTTCGACAGGCAAGCAGTCTAAACTAGAAATTAAAGACAAAAATAGAAACTAAGCAATTAATAAAGCTAAAAAAACTTGAAAGCAAGACTAGGGATAGAGGGATTACCTGCCCGAAAGTACGGCGAACTTTCGGACAAAGATGGATTCTCCAAAAAAACTAAAAATTTAGTGTTTCGGAAAGGAAACTCGAAAAACCAAGGAGAGAGGAGTGAAAATGGATGAATTTTGAAGGAAGGGAGGAGGGGTATTTATAGGGTCTCGGAATAGTGCCCGCGCCTTTTTAAAGGGCGCGATTTATTATATTTTAATGAATAGTAAAGCGGTATGAACAGTGAGTCGGCAACGCGTCGGCAACCGATATTTCTAAATCCGCGCCTTTTTAAAAGGCGCAATTTAATATATTTTATTATGAATAAATAAAATAATAAAAAATGAAATTTGTAGTGCAAGTGGGGCCCACATGGTCCCGCGCCTTTTAAAAGGGCGAGCTTGCCCCTTAGGGCCTGTTTGGGTCTTCAAAAATGAGTTTTTTTTGGTTTTTTTGTTTATGCTCCTATTTGCCGAAAAACTATTTTTATCGTTTTAAGCCTATTTTGAGCCCGAAAATAGCCAAATTGAACCGAAAAATTTGTAAAATTGTTTCGGATGAAATCATAACTTTTGACCAATTTTCAGGGGGCGTTTTGGTCATTTTACGCTATAGGGGCATTTCGGTCAATTTCAACCGTTTTAAGTTTAATTTAACTCCAAAAATAGCCAAAATTTACCAAAAATTTTATGAAATCATTTTAAACAACATGAAAACTTTTTAGCACTTTTTCAGGGGTATTTTGGTCATTTTTCACCCTAGGGGCATTTTGGTCAGTTTTTTACCTAAGGGGCATTTCTCGGAAATCGAAGCACGTGAAAAGAGGGTTTTAAAAAAGGATTTTTAAAAGGGATTTTAGAGGTATGTAAGGAGATAAAGGGGTGCAAAATTGGGGTGCTTACATTAAGTATGTCTAATTATTTGCATGGAAATTGATAGTCGGGAAGGTAAGAACTTAGAGGAACATCTCTCAAACCGGGAATTCTCTAACTATTTGGTATGGGACATATAGTGGAGTTTCCATGGTGGGAGATCGGAACCTAAGCAATTACCAACTCGAATATTAATTTCGACACTTAAGCACATATGCACGTGTATGTTAAGATAAGAGTCTCACAAGTCACACATATGGACTACAAGCATGAACATGGCATACGTATGACATTCTGAATAAGCATAAGCATGGCATGGTCCGTATCCGCCAAGAACGGCATGTCTCATTACTGTGTGATCTGAATAAGTGCATAAGGCATGGTCCGTATCCGCCAAGAACGGCATGTCTCATCCTGGTATGATCTGAATAAGTGCATAAGCATAAGTGTAAGCATCTCACAAGCACGTGGTCTCATAAGCATAAGCAACTCATAAGTGTATTGTCTTCCAAGTCTAAGTGTCGCGACCCAAAATACCCCCTAGGAGTTAAGGGTAAGTTGACTCGTGACCGCCGTACCATACTTCCAGTATGATACATAAGGCACACGTGGAAACCTGTCAGAGTACCTGAATATACATAGCGAAAATGAAATACAATGCACAGCAGAAAATAAAATACTAAACATAGCGGAAGCAGAAAGAATACTCCTATAACTTGGCTCAAGTGAGAACCAACAAGTATACATGTGCGAGAAACCCAAAAGTGGAGTGGACAAGCCCCACACTCACATAACAAAATGACACAAGTTCTAAGTCGGTCGATCAACAGAAATCGAAGTCACGACTCCTATCTAGAGCACCATCGTCATGATAGTGATCCATGGAAGGCTCCGGGTCACGGTACTCTTCCTCGACCCAAGGTTCGTCGCCACACAAATCGAATGGAACCCGAGCACCTGCCGATCATAACAATATCGACTGAGCATGGAATACTCAGTGTATACAAACTAAGAACAATAAAGCGGTTAGGCATGGAGCATACAAGACATGGAGAATGAAATCCGAACAATCCTTAAAGCATGGAAACCGTGAAAACATATGTGAGATAATATTCGAAACCAAAACTGTAACCGTGTGAGTCAATCGATAATCATAGCCTTATGAGTTCTTGTGAGTTCATGGAGTTACTTAGAGTCATTATGATCCGTAGAGACATAGAGCATAGAGCAATAACCTTAGAGCATTTCCGTAGAGCATAACCTTAGAGATCTTAGAGCATTTCATTGTGATCCGTGGAGCTTGTGAGACGATCTTAGAGCATTATCATAGAGTTTCCTTGTGAGCATGGTATGATCCTTAGAGCTTGTGAAACGATCTTAGAGAAATCATAGAGTTACTTAGAATCATTCATTATTCGTCTTTTCGTGAAAAACCTTTATTTGTACTTTGAGAAATCCATGGAAACCATCGGTTCATGCGAGACATGCGAGCATATGCACTTAATAAGAGAAATCATCGTATTTAAACATAGAATCCCTTAGAGGTATTTCATCAAACACTTAGAGTGCATCATAATAGTAACCTTCATCCAAGTATATAATCACACCTTTTTCATACATAAAATCAATACACATAGATAGGGCATAGATAAGAAGAATCATACTTAGTAACTAGTAGGATTGCAAGATTGTAGTAGAGTGTATCTACCTTGGTGAAATCAAAGATTTTGATTCCCAAAGGCTTGAACAAGCAATAACCTTGTGTTCTTGGTTGAGAATCACCAAGGGAAGTGGAAGAACCTTGATCTTCCACAAGCTTGATCAACAAGTAGTTCCTCTCCTTCTTCTCTCTCTCAAAATCTCCTAAGATAGGGCACAGAGGGTTTCTGAAACCCTAAGGCACGAACTCAGCCTATTTATAGGCAAGGGGTTGTGTTTAAAGTCTTAAACACCCTTAATGAAGAAAAATTGCGTATGACCGATCGATCGGTGGTATGGACCGAGCGATCGGTGGCTTACCGGTCGATCGGTGTTATGACCGAGAGATCGGTCAAAAACACACTCTCTGGAATTTTTCCCCATACAAAAAAGTTAACCGTGCGACAGCCATCGAGCGATCGGTAGTGGACCGATCGATCGCAGGTAATGACCGAGCGATCGGTGCTCTGTTATGTCTGGACTGTTTTGACCATATCTTTTTACTCGCTCGTCGGATTTCGACGATTCAACTTGCGTTGGATCCGTCTTTCGAAAACGAACATTTCTGACGTTTCGGAATTTCCGATTTCTCCCTTATTTATTAATTAGACTACGAAAACTATGAAAACGGCCAATTAGCTATGAAGGTGCCATTCACTAAGGATGAAAAAGTCCGGGGTGCTACACTAAGATTCTCACAAGTACACGAGTCAAGGTGATGATATGATGTATATGCGCACACGTTCTTCCGCACTCTGATTATGTTATTATGCTATTGGATATGTTTCTGACTAAGTGCAGGTATATTATTATTGTTGATTGGATTTTATATACACTGAGTACCTTTGTACTCAGCCGGACTTTTGTCTTGGCAGGTATAGAGCAGGAGTACACGGTGGAGCCGTGGGTTGAGGAAACATACATTGAGGAAGGAGGTGAAGGTGAGCCTTCTGAGGAGGGAGTCGGAGAAATGGGCGGCTACACCTCTTAGTTTACATTTCTTTTCTTTGTCAGAGTTTTGTAATTGACTTTTTGAGGATGTTGCTCAGTAGACTTCTCATTAGTTGTGTATCAGACTTGTTGGTTCATTGTGAGTTGTTTATATAGACCTTAGACTTGTGCAGGTTGGATTGGGTTTATATATAGGAATTTTATTACTCTCATTTTTGAAGACTCATGTAGTAGCCTTGTATGCATGGTTTTAAGCAGGTTTAAGTAATGTGGCGATTCCAAAGTCCTATTTTAGCCTTAGTAGGATTTGGGGTCGTTACACCCTCAGTACCTGCCGACATGAAAGTACGGCTGAGCATGAAATACTCAGCGAGTACAAGCTACTAGCTATCCATGACAATAATAAACATGCGAGGAGTAGTACAATACCACTCATCAATTCCAGGCAAGGGTAAAATCATAGAATCAAACAATATTAATCATGGAGCAATATTATTATCTTGATGTGCATGAATGCAAAAACGCCGACAAAACTCATGCTTGAAAACCCGTTTCCATGTCCCGGTATGCATTTTAAAAATCATGTATGCGTGCATGCATGAATGTCTTGTCATCATCTTGTAACCTTGTATCTTGTAACTTGTGAGCCAGAGGCTAGCACCCGAATCTCCCTGGGCTGCCAACCTCCTTGATATGTATGGTTTTCTTGTGAGCCAAAGGCTAGTACCCGAATGTCCCTGGGCTACCAACCTCCTTGAAAATAGGTGATTTTTATTACTTGTTTAATTTTCTTGTGATCCAGAGACTGGTACCCGAATTTTTCCTGGGCTACCAACCTCCTTGAAAATAGGTGTTTTAGGGGTTTTCTTGTGAGCCAGAGGCTAGTACCCGAATGTCCCTGGGCTACCAACCTCCTTGACATGCAATATTTTCTTGTTGGTTATTATATGCACATGCTCTTGAAATCTCGGTTCATGCTATCATGCGTGCTCGTGTACGTGTCAATCGTGACAACCATGGAATAAGGATAATAAGAGAGGTATGACATCACCATTCAATTCACAATATATGCATATGAGAATTTGAGTAATCAACATGGTATTTAAATCCATTCATCATTCATGAGAATACATGTATAAGGCCTATTTCCCTTTTTCTTCCTTTAAATCATTATTTCATAGTTTAGGCATTTTTTCAAACACATCACATGCAATGTTCCTCCATAGTTCATCTTCTTATTTTTAGTGCATATTTTCCATCCAATAATCAAAGTGAGTTCATTATTGGTAAAATGCCCATCCTCCATTTTTCCATTACACAAACCACACATACCACACATCATACATTCGGCATCCCATCGCCTCAATCAATCTCCCATCCACACATCCATATCCTTTTTCCTTTTCTTGTTTCTATTATTAGAATGATACATTTTACAAGGAAGGAAACCTACTAACATGAATCACATTTCACATAAAAAGCCTAGATTATCGCTAGGGAAAGTTAGTATGGTGTACTAACCTTAGATCAAGGCTTGATCTTGGTAGGAACCTTGATTGAATCTCCAAAAAGGGTAGGGAACAACCCTTGCTTGAGGAAGACTTGAGTTGGGGAAGAAACCCCTTTAAAAAAAAACGTGCGTGAGTGCTGCCCTAGCTTGGAGGAGGAGTCCCACACGAGCTTGAGCCTTGAAATCGAAGCCAAACGAGTTGGGGGATCTAGGGTTCTTAAACACCCTTTGATTCCTCCTCAAAAATGAAACCCTAGGTTAGAGTCTCCTTCTCCTCAAAAACAAAACCTACTAACATGAATCACTCTCCTTCTCCTTCTCCTCTCTCCCTAGGTTAGAGTCTCCTCTCTGCCTTGAAATCGAAGCCAAACGAGTCGGGCAAGCCTTAAGAAAAAAGGGTTTAACGCCCAAAAGACAAAAATGCCCTTACAAAATTTTCTGCAAAACACGGGGACCGAGCGATCGGTGGTTATAACCGATCGATTGGTTGCCTATCGATCGATCGGTTGCCTACCGAGCGATCGGTACTCTGACCGAGCGACTAGTCAAAAAAACTACTCTCTGGAAAATTTCCTCATACAAAATCTTTGACCGTGCGATAGCTACCGATCGATCGGTTTTGGACCAATCGATCACTGACTGGACCGAGCGATCGGTGCTCTGTAGGTCAGGACTGTTTTGACCATATCTTTTGACTCGCTTGTCGGATTTCGACGATTCAACTTGTAGAGCCCTGGACCTTTTCACATTTAATGCATGACACTTTCGTTGCCATCTTGCCTTCAAAGAGGTATAATTAATAAATAAGGAAGAAATTGGAAATTTCAAAACGTCAGAAATGTTCATTTTCGAAGTACGAACCCAACACAAGTTGAATCGTCGAAATCCGACGAGCGAGTCAAAAGTTATGGCCGAAACAAGGAGGAAAAATATGGAATTTTGCTGCAAGTTACGACCGATCGTACACACCCTACGAACGATCGTAGGTGAGTTACGATCGATCGTAGAGGTTACGATCGATCGTAGAATCTCAGGAATTGACAAAAGTTTTGGGTCGATATACGATTGATCGTGGATAATTTACGATGGATCGTAGTACAACTTACGATCGATCGTAGACAGGTTACGATCGATCGTAGATCGCGAATCCAGAAATTTTAATCGGATTTTTAGGGTTTCTTCACTACCTATAAAGGTTGCCCGAGCCTTTAGGGCTCTCATTCACACACCTCGAGTATTTTTGAGAGTTAGAGAGAAAGGAGAAGGGGATCCTAACCTAGGGTTTGTTCTTGAAGGAGAAATCAAGGGTTTGATACCCTAGATCACCCCAAGCTTCGGTCAAGCTCGGGAGGGCCACGTTCTCCAAGCTCGGTAGCATCTCACGCACGTTTTTGCAAAGGTTTTCTTCCCTATTCGGGTCGGTACTTCTTACTACCCTCCTAGTTATAGCTTCCCTTTTTCCTTTGTTTCTCCTTGTTTTCCTTCATTTATATATGTGTTATGAGATTGGTGGTATGAATGGTGAATGGAGATGGATGTTGGCGAATGGATGCCGTGTGGATGATGTGATGAACGAATGGGAAAGGGCATTGTACCAATAATGAACATACAAGTGTGATGTGAGCATAACCCACCTAGAAAAGCATGATCTAGGTTTAAGTGAATAATGAACACACCCCATGTTTGATGAAATGCCAAGGTGAACAAAATAAATGATAAAGTAAGGGAACCCATGCTTAATTGCTCTTGAAAATTGTTAGGGTTCATGATAGTGTGTTCCTTACATTTCTTAAAATGCGTAGATTATTACTCACTTAAATTGTTATATACTATGCTTTGTGAATTACCCCAAATTGCCATATTTAATTTCAAATGCAAGTATGCACACGATCTCACGAGCACGCATGAAATGACGTGATTTACCGATGTTTTAAGTATGGGGTGTAGAGGTGGGGCATATCCTAAGATATGTTTCACTTCGCTTTTGACAAGGGCAAGACAATCATGCATTTCATAGGGAAAGGTCTCCCATCCCCTCGCATGACATGCATAGCATCGCATGACACGCATAGCATAGCATAGCATGGCATGACACGCATAGCATAGCATCACATGACACGCATAACTCTACATGGCATTACATGCATGGATGCTAGTTGCGACGGGCTATGAACGGCAACTAGGCATTCACATTCCGCATGGATGCTAGTTGCGACGGGCTATGAACGGCAACTAGGCATTCACAGTCCGCATGGATGCTAGTTGCGACGGGCTATGAACGGCAACTAGGCATTCACATTCCGCATGGATGCTAGTTGCGACGGGCTATGAACGACAACTAGGCATACCCATCTGCATATAGGGTACTAGTTGCGACGGACTATGAACGGCAACTAGGCATGTGAACATGTTTAAATTATGAACAAGCAAGCATGATACTCGCATGACACGCATGACATGACATGGCACGCATGATGCAAGCATGACACGGTTAACAAGTTCCCAATCACGCAAAGGGTATTTGAAGTCAAGTCAAGTGCACGATGTTTTCAAGGGTTTTATCAGTTTTTCTGAATGCAAGCATGAATATAAATTGCTTTACTTCCTTGTATGATATAAATTGTTCCTGTTCTATATATGCAATTTGTTTCCTACTTTATGTAAGCTATCTGTATACTATGACTATTGGTTAGTATTTAGTACCCGCTGAGTATTCCATACTCAGCCATACTTCTTATGTCGGCAGGTTCTGAGGGAGCTGCTGCTCTATTTGATGTTTACGCTCCTGGTCCATGGGTGGAGGAGGAGTACGTCGAGGAGCCTTTGGAGGAACCTCCCGTAGAGGGTTATTAGTGGGTGGTGTTAGATTCTGAGTGGATTAGCTATGGGTGAGCATGAGTGATTATATCCATGTATTTTGGCGGGCATGTCCGCATTTTCTTTGTTTTGTATTAAGCTTGGACCATGTGTATATACTTAGAGGTTTGTTAGACTTCCGCTGTGGTTTATAGTTATGCTTCCGCTGTTACCCTCTATTGTATATGTTCTGTGGGTTTTGTAGGTTAGTTCGTCAAGCAAGTCCTGTAAGTCATGATTAAGTCGTCCAAGATTCACTCTAACTCCTAGGGTGGGTTTTGGGTCGCGACATAACTTGTGTTGGGTTCGTCTTTTGAAAATGAACATTTCTGACGTTTCAGAATTTCCGATTTCTCTCTTATTTATTAATTAGACTATGAGGAAGGCCAATTAGCTATGAAAATGGTATTCATTAAGTATAGAAAAGTCCGGGGTGCTACAGTTAGGGTTTGAACCAGGGTTTGAAACGAGGTTCGGACAGAGGTTCGGCTAAGGCAAGTAGGGTTTGAACCAGGATTTGAACCAAGGTTTGGACAGAGGTTCGACTAAGGCGAGTAGGGTTTCAACTGAGGTTTGGATAGAGGTTCGACTAAGGGGAGTAGGGTTTGAACCACGGTTTGAACCCCGGTTTGAACCGAGGTTCGGACAGAGGTTCGACTGGGTTAGTAAGGTTTGAACCAGGGTTTGAATCGAGTTTTGGACAGAGGTTCGACAGGGTAGGCTAGGTTTAAGTAAAACCAGGCAGGAGTTCAATAGGGCAGGATAGGTTTAAATAAAATCGGGTAGGGGTTCAATAGGGCAGGATAGGTTTAAATAAAACCGAGCAGGGTTTCGACAGGGCAGGATAGGTTTAAATAAAACTGGGCAGGGTTTTGACAGGGCAAGCAGTCTAAGTATTTAAAAATAATAAGTAATTAAGACAAATAACAGACTAAACAAAAGTCAGAGTTTGGCGATATTTTACCATCGGAAAACCCAAAAGGGTCTCTGAAAAGAAGTCCCAAGAATCGAACCTTTATAATCGACGTTCTCGGGAATTCGCAGCGATAAAGAGGGATTTTTGAAAGAGGAGAGAGAAGAGAGGAAGTGAAATGAATGAAAATGAAGGAGAGGGGGTGGGGTATTTATAGGGGTCAAAAAATAGGGGGGCGCTACTTCAAGTAGCGCCCCTATTTGGATATTACCGAAACAGTAGACGACAATGAACAGTAGGGCGGCAAAACAAGGGCAAAATCGTACTTTACTGGGGGTGCTGTTTGAAGTAGCGCCCCTATTTAGGATATTTTTCAATACGATATCGACAGGGTTGATCTGACTTATGAGAGGGGAAATTTTGTATGTATAGGGGCGCTACTTGAAGTAGCGCTCCTATTCAAGGGTTAAAAAATGCCACATGGCATTCTTGGATTCGCCGATAAGCCATTTTTCCGTTTTTAGCCCGAAAATAGTCAAAATTGAACTGATAAAATCCAGAAAAATATTTTAGATAAAACATAAATTTTTTAGTACTTTTCAATGGCATTTTGGTCATTTTGCACTCTAGGGATATTTTGATCATTTTCTACAATTTTAAGTCCAATTTAATATGAAAAATAGCCAAAATTCATCAAAAAATTTGTAAAATCATTTTAGACAAAATGAAAACTTTTCAGAACTTTTCCATGGGTATTTTGGTCATTTTTCACCCTAGGGGCATTTTGATCATTTTTCACCTCAGGGCCGTTTTTGGAAATCGAAGCACGCGAAAAGAGGATTTTAAAAGAGGGTTTTTAGAGGTGCGCAAAGAGACTAGGGAGTACAAAATTGGGGTGTTTACAGTTGCCCCTCTTTGTCAGAGGTTGCGGGCACGTGAATGACAAAGGCCGATAATGCTTCAATTTTGCACGTGTGTGTGTATGTGGAAAAATTTTAAAGCTGAAGAAAAGATAAATTCTACTTAGACTGCTTGCCATGGACTGGATGACTGAAGGATTACAGAGGAAGGGTGTGCTTATGCCAAGTCGGCACTTGCTGGGGATAGAGGGGGTTATGGTGTATGAAGCTGCCTGCAAATCGATCACATGACCAAATAGCGGGGTGCATGATATAAGTGGGTGAGATGCAAATGAATGATGATTATTTCAAAACTACTATGGGCGTGGAATTTCTTCACTCACAAAAGGAGAGATTGATGGGATTACCAGTTGTACCATCGCGGGTGTGAAAGGGTTTTATCATTTAAGAGTCGTCACCTATTCATTCAGAAGGGATAAGTCCCCCGGGTTTGGATAAGGTCTTGGTCTGCGAGTGAGATCAGGGTAAGGGGTTCGGTTAAGTCCGAGGAAGGTGTTAGGCACCCCGAGGCTTCTATTTTTCAACGGTTCCGTGCTCCCCAGGTTTAAGCCCATTCTCATACGCAGATTTTCTTCATTAAGGGTGTTTAAGACTTTAACCATCACCCTTTGCCTATAAAAGGGCTGGGTTCGTGCCTTAGGGTTTCACAAACCCTTTGTGCATTATTTTTGAGGGATTTGAATAAGAGAAGGAGGAGAGGACCTTGGTGATCGTTCAAGCTCGTGGAAGATCAAGTTCTTCCTTTCCATTTGGTGTTTTCCAACCAAGAACTCACTGTTCTTGCTTGTTCCAGCCATTGGGAGTCAAACTCATTGATTTCTCTAAGGTAGATACACTCTACTACAATCTTGCAATCCTACTAGTTACTAATTATGATTCTTCTTATCTATGCCCTATCTATATGTATTGATTTTATGTATGAAAAGGTGTGATTATATACTTGGATGAAGGTTACTATTATGATGCACTCTAAGTGTTTGATAAAATACCTCTAAGGGATTCTATGCTTAAATACGATGATTTCTCTTATTAAGTGCATATGCTCGCATGTCTCGCATAAACCGATGGTTTCCATGGATTTTTCCAAGTACAAACAAAGGTTTTTCACGAAAAGATGAATAATGAATGATTCTAAGTAACTCTATGATTTCTCTAAGATCGTTTCACAAGCTCTAAGGATCATACCATGCTCACAAGGAAACTTTATGATAATGCTCTAAGATCGTCTCACAAGCTCCACGGATCACAATGAAATGCTCTAAGATCTCTAAGGTTATGCTCTATGGAAATGCTCTAAGGGTTTTGCTCTATGCTCTATGTCTCTACGGATCATAATGACTCTAAGTAACTCCATGAACTCACAAGAACTCATAGGGCTATGATTATCGATTGACTCACACGGTTACAGTTTTGGTTTCGAATATTATCTCACATACGTTTTCACAGTTTCCATGCTTTAAGGAATTTACGGATTTCATTCTCCATGTCTTGTATGCTCCATGCCTAACCGCTTTATTGTTATTAGTTTGTATACACTGAGTATTCCATGCTCAGTCGATATTGTTATGATCGGCAGGTGCTCGGGTTCCATTCGATTTGTGTGGCGAAGAACCTTAGGTCGAGGAAGAGTACCATGACCCGGAGCCTTCCATGGATCACTATCATGACGATGGTGCTTTAGATAGGAGTCGTGACTTCGATTTCTGTTGATCGACCGACTTAGAACTTGTGTCATTTTGTTATGTGAGTGTGGGGTTTGTCCACTTCACTTTTGGGTTTCTCACACATGTATACTTGTTGGTTCTTACTTGAGCCAAGTTATAGGAGTATTCATTTTGCTTCCGCTATGTTTAGTATTTTATTTTCCGCTGTGCATTGTATTTTGTTTTCGCTATGTATATTCAGGTACTCTGACAGGTTTCCACGTGTGCCTTATGTATCATATGACGGTCACGAGTCAAAGTATCCTTAACTCCTAGGAGGTATTTTGGGTCGCGACAGTAGTTCTGGGCCTGTGCCGAGGCTAGGGGCGTGTGTGTGCACCAAGGGTGGCTAACATGGAATAGTTCGGAAGACTAGGGTGTGGTTGACTGAGTAGGGTCAAGTGCAAGGTATTCAAGCCCGGTAGGCTTAGGGGGGTAGTCCGGTAGACTAGGGTAGAGTCCGGCTTGGGTTAGGGTTGCTAACCGGGGTTAGCTGAACTAACTATGGTTAGGTTTGCTAACCACAATTAAGGGTAAGTGAGTTGTAGCCCGGTAGGCTAAGGGGAGGCCCGATAGGCCGACAATAGTCCTGTAGACTTGGTTTTTAAGCCCGGTAGGCCGTAAACCAAAATTAACTACGATTAGGGTTGCTAACCGCAATAAAGGCGGGGTCTAACTATGGTTAGGGTTGCTAACCAGGGTTAGGGAGAGGGCCAAAGTCAGTATTATGCTCCGATTACATTTTAGGAATTTCCGCTTAGTTTCCCAAAGTCTGTGGGGATAAGGAATGCTTAAACGCGGTTAAATGTTAATCGGAGGTGTATTTAACCATGGTTATGAAAGTATGCCTCTTTTTAATTTTAGAAACACAGTTCTTGGGGGCATATATTGAATCCCAAGATCTGACTAAGATTCTAATTGATTTTATTCAATGAAGGTTAGAATAACATTCACCTTTGTGACTTTGAAATTGTTAAGTCAAATCCATATAAGAATAGTACTCGCAAAACTTCACAAGTGTCAAGTCTCCTGTCGATTCACACGAACCTTCTTTTTCCTTTAAAGCTTTCTCTAATGGAAGCTAATGGCCCTTCCAAATTTCTAGCTCTAGGATCTTTAAATAAAGATCCAATCTTTATTATCAAGAACCTTTCTTGATGATCAAGATCCTTGATCTTCTTCTTCTTGATTATTCAAAACTTAGAACACACAAGAGAAGAAAGGGGAGAGGGGTGACCCTACACTCTAGAGAGAGGGGCTGGGCGTGAGATTTGAGGAGAGGGGAGAGGTTTCCAAATCTGGAAATTCTAGAAAATTAAAGAATGCCCAAAGCCTTGGACATCCAACCCTCTTTATAGGCTTTATTGGTTGCTTCCAACCAAAGTTTCCTAATCCTTATCCAATAAGGATTCCTCAATTAGTTTCCTATTTGCTTTCTCCACAATTAATTAGGAATAATCAAAAATAGAAACTAATCTCATCCATTAGTGTCCAACTAATCTTATCCTTATCCTAATCTAATTAGGATTCCTTGATTAGCAAGAAACTAATAGACTCAAGGAATCTTTAATTAGTAACTAACTCTAACTAACTAACTAACCTTATCCAATAAGGATATTAGCTATTAGATACTAATTAAATAATAATAACAATTATTATTATTAATAACTCCATGAAGTGGGCGTCCCACCCAAGGTGGGCCCCACTCTACACGCCCCCAGGGTTCCAAACCCTATTAGGTCACTTTAATTATTCTTTTATAATAATTCCCAATGGGTCCTACCCATTTGGTTTTTCACATCCAATGTGATTCCACCTTTTAGAGCTTCACTATACCATATAGTGATTACTTAGAGAAATTAATTAATTTAATTATAAATTAAATTAAATACTTTAAGAAGGTCCTTGTGTGTGGGATCTAAAGGGATCTCTTATTTCCGGTTGTGGGACCAAGTACTCAACCTTTTGGTTAAAGCATTGTTACTAGGAAACACATTTCCTAAAACTCCATTAGGATCATAGAATGTTATCTAAGTCCCTGGACTTCCACCAATCACAATTAATGTCCATTAACACAATGTGATTCACCTCCAGAAATTAGAGAATTGCTTGTAAGTACCATCTCACAATATATTTACAAATAAATCCTTCCACATTCCGATATCACTTGTAAGCTTCCGGGATTGGAACAATTCCACTGTCTTAGTCCCTAGTTTATGAATAGAACCCTTTCTCATGATTACTTTTTCATTGAACTAAACCTCCAAAACACTTTTGAAGAAACATTAGAAAGGAACTGACATATATATTTATATATACATTTTCATATTAAAAATATCAACTTCGATAAAAACCATTTTACCGAAAAGCACCAGTACTGGATTTAACAGTTCAATTCAACAAGTATCACCTTGATATCATTATCTCCAATTAAGGAGTTGTGGATTCCTTATTGAATGTTTACACACTTCTCCAAACATTGTGTACATGACCCAACGTACCCGGAGTTAGTCCTGTGTATTGGACATTGCCGATTGGCACATCAAAGCCATATAAACAAATGTCTGAGAAGATGTTAACCTCTTAGGTCTAAGGACAATTTGTCAAATGGATAACCCTAATACAATCTGAGAGTGTATTCCATAGGGTATCCACTAGTGAACCCGTTCAGTATTGTTGGACATATATGCCCTCGAAAGCCAATAAGAGACTTTTCTATGTTGATTAGACAAGCATCATATTCACACAACCAATTATAAAGGGTATTTATATTAATTACTATCTCATATGATGAAGACATAAAGTTCCATGGGTAACATTGTAGGAAAATCATGCAAAGGTTGCGAGGAGATATGATTTTCCAGTTCCTTGTAAACCTAATATTGTTCGAAGCCTCTAGAGTACTGGTTGGGCGCCGTACTTCATCATGGCTTGCACATGTGTAGTTCTATGAGATAGTGTGATGTATCTCATTCACAGAGAGTGGTGACTCCTGACTAACATGTGAGTATATGTAGCAAGTACATAATACTGAACGGGATCACTAGTGGATACCCTATGAAATACATTGTCAGATTGTATTAGGGTTATCCATTTGACAAATTGTCCTTAGACCTGAGAGGTTAACATCTTCTCAGACATTTGTCTATATGGCTTTGATGTGCCAATCGGCAATGTCCAATACACAGGACTAACTCTAGGTATGTTGGGTCATGTACACTATGTTTGGAGAAGTGTGTAAACACTCAATAAGGAATCCACAACTCCTTAATTGGAGATAATGATATCAAGGTGATACTTGTTGAACTGAACTATTAAATCCAGTACTGGTGTTTTTCGGTAAAATGGTCTTTATCGAAGTTGATATTTTTAATATGGAAAAGTATATATAAATATATATGTCAGTTCTTTTCTAATGTTTCTTCAAAAGTGTTTTGGAGGTTCAGTTCAATGAAAAGTAATCATGAGAAAGAGTTCTATTCATAAGCTAGGGACTAAGACATTGGAATTGTTCTAATCCCGAAAGCTTACAAGTGATATCGGAATGTGGAAGGATTTATTTGTAAATATATTGTGAGATGGTACTTACAAGCAGTTCTCTAATTTCTGGAGGTTAATCACATTGTGTTAATGGACATTAATTGTGATTGGTGGAAGTCCAGGGACTTAGATAACATTCTATGATCCTAATGGAGTTTTAGGAAAGGTGTTTCCTAGTAACAATGCTTCAACCAAAAAGGTGAAGTACTTGGTCCCACAACCTGAAATAGGAGATCCCTTTAGATCCCACACACAAGGACCTTCTTAAAGTATTTAATTTAATTATTAATTAAATTAATTAATTTCTCTAAGTAATCACTATATGGAATAGTGAAGCTCTAAAAGGTGGAATCACATTAGATGTGAAAAACCAAATGGGTAGGACCCATTGGGAATTATTATAAAAGAATAATTCAAGTGACCAAGAGGGTTTTGGAAACCCTTTAGGCGTGTGGGGTGGGACCCACCTAGGGTGGGACGCCCACTTCAAGGAGGAATAATAATTGTTATTATTTTAATTAGTTTTTAAGAACTAATATCCTTATTAGATAAGGTTAGTTAGTTAGTTAGTTAGTTACTAATTAAAGATTCCCTAATTGTAAGGGATTCCATTAGTTAGTTACTAATTCAAGATTCCTTATTGGATAAGGATAAGATTAGTTACAAATGGATAAGGTTGGTTTCTTTTAAGATTAATCCTAATTGGATTAGGAGAATAATCAATAAAGGAAACTATTGAGGAATCCTAATTGGATTAGGATAAGGTTAATGAATTATAATTGGATTACAATTCAAGCAACCAAGAGGGAACTTATATAAAGGATTGGATGCCCAGCCCTTTAAGATATATAATTCTCCAGAATTTTTTCTTCTCTCCCTCTCTTCAAAGTTCACGCCCAGTCCTCTCCCCCTTTGAGGGTGTACAGTCACCCTTCCCCTTCTTCCTTTTTGTTTGGTTTTTGATCTTGATGATCAAGAACAAGTTCTTTGAAGATCAAGATTGGATCTTGTTTGATCAAGAAAGGTTCTTGGATCAAAGAAAAGAAGAAAAGATTAAAGAGCATGGAATTTGGAAGGGCCATTATCTTTCATTAGAGAAAGCTTTAAAGGAAAAAGAAGGTTCGTGTGAATCGACAGGAAACTTGACACTTGTGAAGTTTTGAGAGTACTATTCTAATGTGGATTTGACTTAACAATTTCAAAGTCGCAAAGGTGAATGTTATTCTAACCTTCATTGAATAAAATCAATTAGAATCTTAGTCAGATCTTGGGATTCGATGTATGCCCCCCAAGAACTGTTTTTCTAAAATTGAAAAGAGGCATACTTTCAAGTATTATGTACTTGTTACATATACTCACATGTTAATCAAGAGTCACCACTGTCTGTGAATAAGATTCATCACACTATCTCATAGAACTACACATGTGCAAGCCATGATGAAGTACGGCGCCCAACCAATACTCTAGAGGCTTCGAACAATATTAGGTTTACAAGGAACTGGAAAATCATATCTCCTCGCAACCTTTGCATGATTTTCCTACAATGTTACCTATGGAACTTTTTGTCATCATCATATGAGACAAAATTAATATAAATACCCTTTATAGTTGGTTGTGTGAATATGATGCTTGTCTATTCAACATAGAAAAGTCTCTTATTGGCTTTCGAGGGCATATATATCCAACAGGTTAAGGGTCAAGTGAGTTCCAAGGTGGGCCCAGGGGGCTAAGCAGGGCCTAAAGTGGCCTCCTACTAGGCCTGGGCCCCTGTAACATCCCAGAATAAAAATAAAGTTAATGTTGGTAATTGGATTACCGACATTAAAGGCAGTGTTTTTGAACTGTGTTTTTGCCTCTGCTAACTAGGGTTAAAGTGTAACCCAGGGTGATTTGAAGGCATGGGAGTGTAGAGGGGACTCCTGGGAGTCTTCTGAGTCCGGTGTGGGCCCTAGGGGACGTCTGGAGTGGCTCCCACAAGGCTGCAAACATACTGTAAAAGATGGTTTATATTGACGGTAGTTATTCTACCGCCAATACAAAACTAGGCCAAAAGCAGGGTGTCGATAAACAGTTCACCGACAAAAGGAAAACAGGTTCTACTAGGAATGGCGGTACTGGAATTACTGCCATTTCTGATTTTTTGAAAAACCAAGTTTCTGCCCATGGGGGCTATGCACAAAGGTTACTAGGGGTTCTCTCATGATCTGAGGGACCCCCAGAAGGTTCTCTGATGATCTGTGATGCACGAGGGAAGTGCTAAACTCATAGGGGTTCACCACACCTATGGTTTAGATGGGTGAACACCTTGTGAGGGTCTGGGTTGGTAACTAAGCACCAAGATAAATTAAAAAGACTCCCCTGGAGATGACTAGGGGCTCACAAGAATGATCAAATAAGAAGAAAATGGGTAGGGAGTCCCCTTACCTGAACACTCTATTCCTGTCAACAGGAGGGTGATCTGTGCGTGAGGTGGTGGTACACTCCGGTAGTACTGCAGCGACTGGTAGGCTTTGGACAAACCAACTGAGGTCCTAGGATCATGACCTGAGGACTGAGAAGGGGTGAGCCTTGGTGGATGGCAACAGGGATTTACCTGAGAATTCTCCGACCGTATTCACTGGAGGTGGTGCTGGGCTTTATAGGGAAGGACTCTAGGGGACCTAAGAGGGATTAAGGAGAAGAGGGAGAAGGGTATTGGACCCAAGGAAGGTTGTGTGAGGAGCCTGAAGGGAGAGATTGAGGTGGAGGGTTGAGTGTGCAGGGGTACTGCAGCCTGTAAACTCGGTACTCACAAACTGTCAGTAGAAGTTCTACCGAAAATAGGAAATCAGGGCAAAATTAAATGTTGGTACACCTTCTACCAACATTCTAAGATTGTTTTTAACTGAGCTGGGCCTTGCACATACGGGTATGGGGACTTGGGCTTTGGTGTTTTGGGCCTTGTGGGCTTGAGGCTAGGGGTCAAGCCCTATAGGCCATGGGTCTTAGGGTTTAAGCCCTAAGGGCTCTAGGGTTATACTAGGGTCACCTAAGGCTAGGTTAAATAAGGGATATGTCCTAGGTTTTAACTAGGGTTTAACTTGGGTTCACCTAGTGTTTAGCTAGGATTTAGATTGGGTTCACCTAGGGTTTAGCTAGGGTTTAACTAGGGTTCACCTAGGGTTTAGTCCTAAGAGTACGGTTTGGCCCAAGGGTAACCATAGTTAAAAGGGTTTAACTACAGTTAGATGGGGTGTAAAAATTAGGTGCTTACAGCTGCCCCTATTTGTTGGAGAAGGCCAAGGTTGGCGATTTGAACGGCAATGTAGCACCCCGGACTTTTCTATACTTAATGAATACCGTTTTCGTAGCTAATTGGCCTTCCTCATAGTCTAGAGAAATCAAAAATTCTGAAACTTCAGAAATGTTCATTTTCGAAAGACGAACCCAACGCAAGTTGAATCGTCGAAATCCGGCGAGCGAGTCAAGAGATATGGTCAAAACAGCCCAGACCTACAGAGCACCGATCGCTTGGTCCAGTCAGCGATCGATCGGTCCAAAACCGATCGATCGGTATCTATCGCACGGTCAAAGATTTTGTATGGGGAAATTTTTCAGAGAGTAGTTTTTTGACCGGTCGCTCGGCCAGAGTACCGATCGCTCGGTAGGCAACCGATCGATCGGTTATAACCACCGATCGCTCGGTCCCCGTACTTTTGCAGAAATTTTTGTAAGGGCGTTTTTGTCTTTTTGGTGTTAAACCCTTTCTTATAAGGCTAGGCCCGAGCCTTAGAGATTATTTACAACACTTAGAAGCTTTTGAGAGTTAGGGAGAGAGGAGAAGAGACTCTAACCTAGGGTTTTGATTTTGAGAAGGAATCAAAGGGGTTTAAGCACCCAAGAGCATCCCTAAAAGCTTGGATTTCGAAAATCCAACCTCAAGCTCGTGTGGGACTCCTTCTCCAAGGTAGAGCAGCGTTTTCCACGGCAAATTCAAGGGTTTCTTGCCCACACCAAGCCTTCTTCAAGCAAGGATCTTTCTTCTTGCAAGTTGGAGCTTCAATCAAGGTTTCTACCAAGGATCAAGCCTTGATTCAAGGTTAGTACACCCTACTAACTTACCCTAGACATAAATCTAAGTTTTCTCTATGAAATGTGATTTATGCAATTATGTTTGCTTTCTTGTGAAATGTATCATCCCTAATAAATATAAACAAGATAAAGAAATGGTATGGATGCTTGGATGGATGTGGGATGTGGCGATTGGATGCCGAATGGGTGATGTATGGTATGTGTGGGTTGTGAATTGGAAAATGGAGGATGGGCATTACAGAAATAATAAACTTACCTTGTGTGATTGAATGTAAAATATGCACTAAAAAGGAGAAAATGAACAATGAGGAAACTTGCATGCTAAGTGTTTGACAAAATACCTAAACTATGAAATAATGACTTGAATGAAGAAAATGAAAATAGGTCTCATGCATGTACTCTTATGAATGATGAATTAATCAAGTAATGTGATCAAGTAATGTGCAAATTTCTTAAGTGCTCCTATGCTTATATGATGGATCGAATTATGATGCCATATCTCTCTTGCTATCCTCATTCCACGATGGTCACTATTGACACATACACGAGCACGCATGATAGCATGAACCGAGATTTCAAGAGCTTATGCATATAATAACCAACAAGAAAATATTGCATGTCAAGGAGGTTGGTAGCCCAGGGACATTCGGGTACTAGCATCTGGCTCACAAGAAAACCCCTAAAACACATATTGTCATGGAGGTTGGTAGCCCAGGGACATTCGGGTACTAGCCTCTGGCTCACAAGAAAACTAAACAAGTAATAAAAATCACCTATTGTCAAGGAGGTTGGTAGCCCAGGGACATTCGGGTACTAGCCTCTGGCTCACAAGAAAACCATATATCAAGGAGGTTGGCAGCCCAGGGAGATTCGGGTGCTAGCCTCTGGCTCACAAGTTACAAGATACAAGGTTACAAGATGATGACAAGACATTCATGCATGCACGTATACATGGTTTTAAAATGCATACCGGGACATGGAAACGGGTTTCAAGCATGAGTTTGGTCGGCGTTTTTGCATTCATGCTCATCAAGATGATAATATTTCTCCATGATTAATATTGTTTAATTCTATGATTTTACTATTGCCTGGAATTGATGATTGGTATTGTACTACTCTTTGTATGATTATTTTTATGGATAGCTAGTAGCTTGTACTCGCTGAGTATTCCATGCTCAGCCGTACTTTCATGTCGGCAGGTACTGAGGGAGCCCTCGACCCAGAGCCTTGGGTCGAGGAAGAGTATATCGAGGAGAGAGAGCCGTCTATCCCACTGCAGTCTCAGGCGGACCGAGACCTTGACGTGTGGCCATACCTCGACTACTGTTGAGGGGAGAGTACGAGAGGGTCTTTTATGTAATTGACATTTTGATAGGTGGGTCTATCCACCTTAGACTTAGACATGTTTTGTATATATGTTAACTTGGAATACTATTTTGAAAATCTTATAAGAAAAGAAAAAGTTAGTTTACGCTTCCGCATTTATGTTTAGCTTCCGCTCTCTGATTATCATTGTTTAGTACGTTAATTATCTTGTTCATGACCGGATGGTTTGGCAGGTACGTAGAGTCACGCCTAAAGTATCCCTAAACTCCTAGGGGGTATTTTGGGGCGTTACAGAAGTGGTATCAAAGCTCTAGGCATTAGAGTCCCTAGGGTCGCGTAGTACTAGAGACCATGATTGAACAAGGCATTAGTTGTATTCCAAGTATGGACTAACAAGTTAGTCCTAGTCAAAATAGGTTGAATCTCAACCAAACTTAGAGTCCTACGCTAGGAACACGGATTGGATGGATGATGTTGTGTTGTATACCATATGTGCATTAATTGTGTTGTGCTTATTAAATATGCTTGATGAATATGTATTGAGCGAATTGCAAAATTTGTACTAAATGCGTATCCAAGTTAGACTCATGTTATATTGTCGTTCTCAGGAGAAATCATGAGACGCAATACCCGGGGTCGCTGGTACAACATAAGGGAAAATGGAGGTGATGCTCCATCGGGTGATGATCAACCCGATTTTGCCCAAGCTTTTGCCTCAATAGCCGAGACCTTGGCTATGCTAGCGGCGAGGCAACCGGCCACTCCGCCTAATGCCGCACTTATACCGGCTCCTCCTAATCGAGCACAAGCCGGAATAGAGGCTTTTCGGAGGATGAGGCCTCCAACCTTTTGTGGGAGTATTGACCCGCTTGTGGCCGAAGGATGGATTCGGCAATTAGAAAAGATCTTCTCCGTGTTGGCGCTTACTGAGGCAGAGAAGGTTACTTGGGCCGCCTTTATGCTTGAAGGCGAGGCCGACCATTGGTGGAAATCCGCACTTCGGACCCGAGAGTTGACCCGACAAGGTCAAGACTGGACTTGGGAGGAATTCTTGGACGTTTTCAACAAGAAGTACTTCCCAATAGGGATGAAAGAAAAGATGGAAGTTGAGTTCATTACCTTGGAGCAAGGTAATATGTCGGTAGCGGCTTATGAAGCCAAGTTTTCGGAGCTCTCCAGATTTGCTCCACATATGATAGCAACCGAGGCTATGAAAGCCCAGAAATTTGAGAGGGGGTTGAAGGCATACCTCAAGGACCGAGTCTCAATGTTCAGACATGAGACATATTCAGAAGTAGTGGACAAGGCACTTTTGGCCGAGTCGAACTCCGAGGAGTTCTTCAAGAGAAGAGGAATGGAGAAAGGACAGTCGAGTAGTTCAGGGGAGAAGAGAGCAAGGACTAGCTTGTATCAGTCCGCAGGGCCGGCTCAGTCACAGAGGATATATTCGGCACCACAGGCTCCTCGCCCTTTTGCTCCACCAGCTTTTCGCCCGATTTTTGCTCAGGCTCCTCGCCCCGCAGTGACTCAGGCTACGGGATATGCTCCTCCCACCTATGCGCATGATATCTGCACCCTTTGTGGAAGGAGGCATCCAGTGGGAGAATGTTGGAGGGTTACAGGAAGTTGCTTCCATTGTGGTGACCAAGGCCACATGGTTAGAGATTGTCCCCGACGTCATTTGCCAGCTCAATCTTCAGGGAGCAGGCCCCTGATTAGGCAGACATCCCAGCCTAGCTCTTCCCAGGCTTCGAGGGCCTCACAGTCTACACGGCCTCCTCGCCCAGCCACACAGGGCCGAGTCTTCGCCCTGTCAGAGAGAGACGCACGTGCATCCGATGATGTCGTGCAAGGTACGCGTTAATTTTGAGTTTAAGTTGCATAAAATTTCTATGGTTTGTTATGTGGTTATTTATACTAAGGGTTACCTATGTATGATGCTTGTTATTGTTTGAAATCTACTGATATTAGTTACTTAATCGCACAGGCGCTTTATTAGTGAACGAGTGTCTCGCTCGAGTGTTGATAGACACAGGATCTACTCACTCTTTTGTCTCACCAAGTTTTGCAAAGGGCTTTTTGACTGAGGCTACTCCGTTGGAGCGGGAGTTGACCATTGCAACTCCACTCGGCAAGTCAGTTGATACGGACAAAATATTCAGGGATACTGTAGTTCAAGTGGGGGAGAAGGAACTATTAGCCGATCTCATCATCCTAGACTTCCGAGACTTGGATTTCGATGTTATCCTAGGGATGGATTGGTTGGCAAACCATCACGGGCATGTTGTGTGTTTTGAAAAGATGGTGAACTTCAAGCCGGAAGGGGTTAAGCCTTTTCATTTCCGAGGATTAAGAGAGAGGGACATTGCTCGCCTCGCAGCTTTGAGCATAGCAAACCCAGAGGCACCGAACTCTTTGGCCATTCCGGTTGTGAGTGAGTTCTTAGATATGTTCCCGGAAAAACTTCCAGGATTACCTCCTGATAGAGAGATCGAGTTCGCTATAGAGCTTGCTCCGGGTACCGCTCCGATTTCAAGGGCACCATATAGAATGGCCCCTATAGAGCTTGAAGAATTGAAGAAACAGATTGAGGAGTTATAACAACTTGGTTTCATCCAACCAAGCGTCTCGCCGTGGGGAGCTCCGGTTCTCTTTGTGAAGAAGAAAGACGGGTCAATGAGAATGTGTATAGACTACCGCCAGTTGAACAAGGTAACTATCAAGAATCGTTATCCCTTGCCAAGGATAGACGACTTGTTCGACCAACTGAAGGGAGCGAGATTTTTCTCCAAGATTGATCTTAGGTCGTGAAATTTATCCAGATCAATGATCTCTAAGACCTAGAGGGGGGATGAATAGGTCTATCTAATAATTTCTATCCAATTTTAATTTTTCAATTAATATGTTTAGCAATCAATGAACAATTCAATCAGACAATCCACACAAATCAAACACCGAAGATTTTTACGTGGAAAACCCTAACGGGAAAAAAACCACGGGACCTTGTCCAGCAATAAACTTCACTATGAAAAGATATCAAGTACAAGACAAGACCTTACCAATACAGAAACGACGTTCCTAGGTATAGACTCTTACTCTTGATTTCCACGAACCAGCAGGTTCGATCTCCGCCGTAGCAGCTTCAGTTCCACACCGACCAAATCTTTTCAAGCTACTTCAAAACCACGATCACACACGATCGATCTCCTTCCACGAAGGCTCCGGATCAAACACCGGACACACACATACAAGGTGTAGGGTTGTGAATCAATTTAGGAAATTTCAAACCCTAGAGGGATCTCATACAGATCTGAGATCACACAATGCAAGATCAAAGGTTTAGAGCTATACTTGTATTCTCTAGGATCAAAGAAAGAAAGAGGAGGGATCAACAAAGATCTAATAAAAGCAATAAGAAAAACCCTAAAAGAGTTTCTCAGACCTCTACTCTTTCAAAAATATCAACGACACGAATTAGGTCTCCAAAAAGTTGTTTATATAGGGTTTAAAAAAAGAATCCAGAAAAAGAAAAATTCTTTTTACGGGGACCGATCGATCGGTGCTCACTACCGATCGCTCGGTCCAAAATGGATCGCTCGGTCCAAATGACCGATCGCTCGGTTATAAATCATCTCTCTGGAAAAATACCCCATACAAACTTTTTGTCCAGTCGATAGCCACCGATCGCTCGGTAGGCCACCGATCGATCGGTCTCAACACCGAGCGATCGGTTGAGACAGAATATTAGCCAAAACAATTTTCTTTTATTTTTGATTGATTCAAACAAGACCAAAAGACTTTGTTAGGCTTAAAACTATCCTCCTAAGTATGTTTAGATTTATCTAAGTCAAATCCAACCTAGGTAGGGGTCTCTAAGTCCATTACCTGTCTAGATCCAGAGTAGGAGCTTTTTCTTCTCTTTCTTCAATCTTCTTTAATCTTTAGCTCTTCTCTTCTGACAAGTTGAACATGACTCGACGACTCGACTTATATGACCTATCTAATGATCACGGAATTTGCCAACACCTATTTAGGGATTTACAATCTCCCCCTTTGGCAATTCTGGGACAAAACAAGACTAACTCATATACTAGGTTCAAATTTTCCCAATTTATTCAAAAATGGAAAATTGACCTTTACATGACTCAAAAATATAATTACAGGACTTTTGACAGACTTTTGACATGTTAGCTTGTCATGATTCACCAAACTTAGAACCTGTTTGCCTGCACATGCTAAATCAAGAACCTGTGAAGCATGGGAAATAAAATATGGGATAAAATATTGGAAGAATGAAAATATGTATAACATAACATCCATAATTCCACAATACTAAATCCATAACAAGTTAAGCATTCCATAACATCATCCAAAACATTTATAACCTCATCCAACACATTACATTAATCATAACTCTCCCCCTTTTTGGCTCGAAATGCCAAAGGTGGACTAGAAAATTAATGCATAACCATCCAAATGAGAGGAGATAGAAGATAATGAACTTAAACCATTCAAATGTATACATCCATAACAAGTCAATAATATCCAAGTAGGTTTGTACTAAGTACAACCAAGACAAAATACATCAAAATGTCAAACAAAAACTATCACTCGACTAAGATAAACTCCAATCACGAACTATCCCTCCTGTTCATCATCAGAAGTGAGCTGGGACTCATAGTAAGCTCGAAAATCTCGAACATCTCTCTGTACGCCCAGCACGGCTGCATCGAGAGATCCAAGTCTACCACGAACCTCTGTAGTAAACTCCTCGTATGATGAAACATGAGTTCGGAGATCCATCTGCATCTCTCACATCATCCTCCCAAGATCATCCATAGTAGTCGGAGGAGGACGAGATGACCCAGCACCAACTTCTGCTCCCTCCTCTGTATCTCGAACTGAGGCATGTGAAAAACTCTGAGCTAGGGTCTTTTTGTTGATTGGACCCTTAGGAACTCGAGTAGGAACACCAGGAGGAGCGATAACTCCTTGAGAACCAAGAAGTTTAGTGATGAGTGAACCAAATGGTAGGGCTCCAACTGCTGTACTAGTTTGATGAGCTTGGATCATCAAGTCAATGATGTGAGCGGCAAGATCAATATCACGCCCACGTAGTAGACTAAACAGAAATCTAGCTCTATCTTCCCTAAGGTCCGCAGTATGAACCTTTGGATGGATATTTGCACTCATAACTAGGTTTACTAGTCTAGCATCCTTAGTGAGTTTCGCCACTTCAATAAGAGACCCAACCCAAAACGTAGGAGTACCACTAAGAAAGGTAACAACATGTTCCATGGAGTCTTTATCCTCATCAGTCTTATAAATATAAGGATAATATGCATTTGGAACTCGAGGACAGCCAAGGAATTTAGAAATCAAATCAGCAGTTATGACAACAGATTGTTCTAATGCTCGAGATTTGAATGACCATTTTTTCTGGTTGATTTCAGAAAAATTAGAGTAAAATTCTCTAACTAACTGGACAGAAGCAGGACCGGATAAGGTAAGTATACCTTCCCATTGATGATCTGAAATGAGTGTAGGAAGATAATAATCACCAAAATCAGAAATATGTATGTCCCTTTCAACCATAACACCTTTCTTGCTAAAATACTCACTATAGAGTTGAGCAGCAGTAGGACTTATAAACTGGGATAACTTACTGGACTGGGAAGATGAAGCTTTACCTTTATTTTTTCGAGTTTTATCAGCTAAAGATTTTTGACGATTCTTAATTGTAGAATCTATCATTCTACGAATTGGCCTGTCCCCAATGGAAATACCATGCCCTATTGGAGTGAAAGTAAAAGGCTCTAGGTTTTCCTCATCTTGAGGAGGGTCCTCTTGGTTGTTGAGGACCAACCTCCGACGTTTGGGAACGCCAGACATGAGATAGCCAAGAAGGATTAACGACAAAACGAAAGTCATGGAAGAAAACGCAAGAAAAACGATGCCCTAGATGAGAAAATCAATCTAAATCCAAGAAAATGCACAAAGCTTACCTTTTAGATGCTTGGGAAACCTTTAGAATAGAATGGAATGACCGTAGGAAAGATTTGGAGGAGAGGTAACCGAGAGATCGCTCTGGAGATCGGAGAACAAGTGAACAAAAAAAATAGAAATTAGGGTTTTATAACTCTGTTCACGAAAGACCGATCGATCGGTGGTCTGAAAAATTTTCAAAAATTTTACAATTTTAACCTTTTCTCCCCCTCAACCTATGGTTTGGTTTAAACTCATTGTTTACCTCAAAATGACCAATTTACCAAAAAAAATATGCAACAATTGATTTCATTAAAATCATAAATAATAATCACCCAAGAATTGATATATCAAGTATAGTCATAAACAAGGATTATGTAAACATTAATTGATTTTCACCGGTGATTAAATATGGTATTTGCATCAAATTCATAATCAGAGTCAAGAAACAATTAGAAGTAATGTGAGTGTGAAATCAAAATTCATTACTTGACTCTTTGAATTGGTTTCCTTCCTTAATCTAGATTTTGACATTATGGCTCAAATGGAACTCTAAAATTTTCAAAAACTAGTTTTAAAACCAACAAACATCCATATTTATATGATGAGCAATTTTTACCCCAAATTTGACTAAACATATTTATTTCATTTCTTTTTCAGTCAAATTGTACTCATTGTGAAAATTCTTTTTGGAGTACACAAATATGGTTTTTAGTACATTGGTGACTTTCACACAAGTGAGAAGGTAGCTCTTTCTAATGACAGTGGGGGCTTTCAAACTAGCAATCCATATAGATACCTACTGTTGGTCTAGGTAGCCATTACTCACTGTTTGCATTCACTAGTAGCTATCACACAAACTCACAGGTAGTCCTCTCTATGTCAATAATTTTTATAACTAGGGGGCTCACCTTATGGAATTTTTTATGACATTGGTTGTACTAGATTTGATTAATCTAGGGAACCATATGGTATAATATCAGAACCTTTAAATAGGAACTAATACCATCTAAAGAATTAGTCAGAGTGCATGTGCAAAATAGAACATCTTTGTATGCTCAACTCTGACTGAGATTAGTTAGCCTGACCAAATTCAATCACAAGATCGAACCAACAATTGAACTATCCTATATTACTCAATCCGATGAAATATTTATCCTTGGATTATATGTTTAAATATGATTTCAAGGAAATAACATTAAGCAAAATGATTGGAAAGAAGGTCATACTAACACATTATTTTTTTTACAATATTTTTCAATTTTTTTTTGAATGTTTTTGGATTTTTATTACTTAAAGAAAATAACAAAAAAAATAGCTCTATGGCATAAATAGAACATGAAGAACACATAGGCTATGAAACAAGTACATCTTTACTCAACTCCGCACAAACCTATGGATTTCCTAAGGAGTTCAAACCTAAGGGAATCTAAGGGTTTTGTTAGAATGTCCGCAAATTGATTCTCTGTTTGGACATACTCTATAGACACAATCTTTTGCTCAACAAGATCACAGATGAAGTGATGTCTTATGTCTATGTGTTTTGTGCGAGAATGTTGAACGAGATTTTTTGAAATATTGATAGCACTAGAATTATCACAATACACAGTCATAGTGCTCTGTTCAATCCCGTAATCATTCAACATCTGTTTCATCCACAGAAGTTGAGTGCAACAACTGCCAGCTGCTACGTACTCAGCTTCTGCAGTGGACAACGAAATTGAATTCTGCTTTTTGCTAAGCCAAGCAACTAAGCAGTTTCCAATATAGAAACATCCTCCTGAGGTGCTTTTTGTAGAGACCCGAATCTTTTTTCATATTTTTAGTGCATTGCATTAAGGGTATTTTTAGTCGTTATAAGTGTTAAAGTGTGTGTATTTATATCTAAGAATGGTGATGTAAACTAAGCTTAATCAACTTGTAACGGATGAATGTCATAGCACACCCTAAACTTTAGGAAGCTCTAGTTTTAGCACCGTTTACTGGAATTGAGTGATTCTTGAACCATTAGAAAGGTGTTGGAACCCTCTTCGAGGTTCATGTTTAGTGTTTTTCCTCATTTTGAGTTTAAGTCAAGTCAATAGTGAGTTTTGTCTAATGGAATTACAGATCAGTCAACTTTGGGGACAATTTAGTCTATTAATTAAGTGGAAATTGGAAATTCTAAAACGCCAGAAATGTTCATTTTCGAGAGACGAATCCAACGCAAGTTGAATCGTCAAAATCCGACGAACGAGTCAAAAGTTATGGCCAAAACAGTAAAGGGAGTCAAAACCTGCAGGAACCGATCGCTCGGTCAGAACCAGCGATCGATCGGTCCAAAACCGATCGATCGGTATCTATCGACTGGTCCAAAATTCTGTATGGGAAAATTTTCCAGAGAGTGTGTTTTTGACCGATCGCCCGGTCATAAACACCGATCGATCGGTAGGCAACCGATCGCTCGGTCATTACCACCGATCGCTCGGTCCTTCGTGTTTTTGCTGATTTTTAGTATGGGCTTTTTGGTCTTTTCGTTCTCAGACCTTGGGGCTATAAATAGGGGGTCCTACTCGAAATATTAAAATACTCCACCTAGTTCTAACCTAATTTGGCAAAAAGGAGGAGAAACCCTAGGGTTTTGAGAGAGGGTTTTCTTGGAGAAGGAGGAGATTGATAGGAGATTGCAAGAAAAGTTTGGGAAGCTTCTCCAAATCGTCTCGGGAGCGTTTTGAATCCAAGGGAAGGATTCCTAAGGTCGATATACTATCCTAATCAACTTTATTTTAAGGTTTTGTGAATGTTAAGATGATAGAAATGATAGAATAGAGATTGAATGCATGTTTTCCCTAATTTTCTATGAAATGAGCTAATTATGAGTGGACGTGTGAATGGAAATGTGGATTTGAATGTGGATGGGATGTATGAAGGATGGGAAATGTGTGGAGGATGGGATTACTATGTGGATGTGAATGGTGAATGGATTGTATGGATGGATTGTGGTTAGATGGATGCTTGAGAAAGTAGAGAAATAATGGATTCATAATATGGGTACTCAAGGTGTTTGTAAAAATGTTTGAGAGAATAAATGCTATTATGTTCTTATGAAATGGTAGTAAATTGATTATGAATTGCGATATGAATTATGATAAAATATGTATATGTGAATGGTTTGTTAAGTATGTCTAATTATTTGCATGGAAATTGATAGTCGGGAAGGTAAGAACTTAGAGGAACATCTCTCAAACCGGGAATTCTCTAACTATTTGGTATGGGACAGTATAGTGGAGTTTCCATGGTGGGAGATCGGAACCTAAGCAATTACCAACTCGAATATTAATTTCGACACTTAAGCACACAAGCACGTGTATGCGAAGATAAGAGTCTCACAAGTCACACATGTGGACTACAAGCATGAACATGGCATACGTATGACATTCTGAATAAGCATAAGCATGACATGGTCCGTATCCGCCAAGAACGGCATGTCTCATTACTGTGTGATCTGAATAAGTGCATAAGGCATGGTCCGTATCCGCCAAGAACGGCATGTCTCATCCTTGTATGATCTGAATAAGTGCATAAGCATAAGCATAAGCATCTCACAAGCACGTGGTCTCGTAAGCATAAGTACCTCATAAGTGTATGGTTTTCTAAGTCTAAGATTCTCACAAGTACACGAGTCAAGGTGATGATATGATGTATATGCGCACACGTTCTTCCGCACTCTGATTATGTTATTATGTTATTGGATATGTTTCTGACTAAGTGCAGGTATATTATTATTGTTGGTTGGATTTTATATACACTGAGTACCTTTGTACTCAGCCGGACTTTTGTCTTGGCAGGTATAGAGCAGGAGTACACGGCGGAGCCGTGGGTTGAGGAGACTTACCTCGAGGAAGGAGGTGAAGGTGAGCCTTCTGAGGAGGGAGCCGGAGACTTGGGCGGCTACACCTCTTAGTTTACATTTCCTTTCTTTGAGAGAGTTTTGTAATTGACTTTTAGAGGATGTTGCTCAGTAGACTTTTATGGTTGTGTATCAGACTCTTATTGGTTCATTGTTAGTTGTATATATAGACCTTAGACTTGTGCAGGTTGGATTGGGTTTATATATATCGAAATTTTATTATCCTCATTTTTGAAGACTCGTGTAGTAGCCTTGTATGCATGGTTTTAAGCAGGTTTAAGTAACGTGGCGATTCCAAAGTCCTATTTTAGCCTTGTAGGATTTTGGGGTCGTTACAGAGGTGGTATCAGAGCTCTAGGCATTAGGTTCCCTTGGGCTAAATTGTCTTCTTAGTAGGAGTTAAGTTTAGGTCACTCCGGATCTGATACCAGAGGATATCAATCAAAGCACAAGGCATTAGAGCCCTTAAGGCTAAGGTATTAAGTATAGAGTATAGGAAGATGTCAACCTTAGGAAAGCAACATCAAGTTTAGGACTTTAAAATTGTTGAGGATTGAGTTTTGATTAAGCGTAGACTTAGGAATTTTATATGAGTGTGTTCTAAATGGATTGCTTTCTTCTTCTCAGGATTGTAAGCATGAGAAGGGGTGGAAGAAATAATAGGCATGGAGGAGGCAGTGTGACAGATGGGGATTCCCCAGATGGTGCTTCCCAAGCCAATGTGAGTCGGGCTATGGAAGCTATTGCTGCAGCCATGGAGAGGCAGGCTGAAATTATGGCTCAGCAAACTGCATTGCTAGCAGCTGGTCAAGCTAGACAGGAGAGGCAGGTTGATGTTCACCCACCTCGTCATAACGGAGTGGAAGCTTTTAGGAGGATGAATCCTCCAGCCTTCTACGGTAGTACAGATCCCTCAGTTGCTGAGTTGTGGATCATGCAACTAGAGAAGATTTTCACCGTGCTTGAGGCGACCGATGAGCAGAGGGTGAAATGGGCCTCCTTCGTCATGGAAGGTGAAGCTGAACATTGGTGGAGGGCCGCTTCTAGGCAGAGGAATGAAGTGCGAGCGGGACAAGAGTGGACTTGGGGAGAGTTCCTCGACATCTTCTACGAGAGATACTTCCCGGTGTTTGTGAGAGATCAGAAGGAGATTGAATTCTCTACCTTGGAGCAAGGGAGGATGTCAGTGGCCGAGTATGAGGCCAAGTTTGTAGAGCTTTCTAGGTTCGCTCCTCACTTGATTGCTACGGAGAGAATGAAGGCAAAGAGGTTTGAGCGAGGTTTGAAGGATTTTATTCGGGAGAAGGTTTCGATACTTCAGCTCGAAACATGTAGGGAGGTGTATCAGCGTGCTTTGATAGCTGAGAAGAATTCAGAAGAATTGTTGAAGAAGAGGGAGAAGTTGCAAGCAGGTAGGTTTGGTCCTCAGGACAAGAGGCCAAGGGTGTCGGGTCCTATGTCGATTGCTAGGTCTACCCCTTATCAGAGGCCGACTCAGGTAGCCCCACGAGCAGCTCAGGTGGCTCCGCCTACTACTGGCATTCAGCTGTTTGATATATGCCGCCAGTGCGGAAAGAGGCACAGAGTAGGAGAGTGTAGGGCAATTACTGGAGGTTGTTTCCATTGTGGAGAGGTCTCACACCGGATCCGAGATTGCCCACTCCGCATTCAGCAGGGGATTCAGTCGACTCAGCCACAGGGAGTCAGGCCCCCAGGTAGGCAGTCCACACAGCAGAGGCCACCACAGGGTCCTAGACCTCAGCAGCCTCACCAGCCAGCTCAGGGTCGAGTGTTTGCTACATCGGAGCGGGATGCACAGGCGTCCGACGACGTTGTGCAGGGTACGTTTGATTGTACTTTAGTCAATTAAAATATTGTTCTGATGCTATGTGTGTGATATTAAATGTTATGTGGTATGATGTAAGATGCATGTATGTATTCATGATTTAACAAATCAGCTTTGTGTATTAATTCAGGCTCATTGTTGATAAATGATTTCCTCGCTCATGTTTTGATCGATACTGGTTCCACTCACTCCTTCGTCACACCTAGTTTTGCACGAGAGTTTCCGTTTGAGCCAAGTCTGTTAGATCGTGAATTGTCGATTGCTACTCCTGTCGGTAGTTCAGTCATCACTGATAAGGTCTATCGAAATTGCGACATTCAAGTAGGTCAGAGAGAGATGCCAACTGATCTGATTGTCCTTGAGTTCCAAGACTTTGACGTCATTTTAGGCATGGATTGGCTTTCCAAATACCATGGGCATGTTGACTGTTTTGGGAAGGTAGTCAACTTTAGACCAATCAGTGAGCCCTCTTTTCGTTTCCAAGGGTTAAAGAAGAAGGACTTAGCTCGTTTCGCGGCATTGAGTCTTACTACCTCGGAAGCACCAGATTTCTCAAGTATTCCAGTTGTAGAGGAATTCATGGATGTCTTTCCTAAAGACTTACCGGGTTTGCCACCGGATAGAGAAGTAGAGTTCGCAATTGAGTTGGTTCCGGGTACGGCACCCATCTCTAAAGCTCCGTATAGGATGGCTCCAGCAGAGTTGAAAGAGCTTAAGGAGCAAATTGACGAACTGCTTGGTCTTGGATTTATCCGCCCAAGTGTATCACCTTGGGGAGCTCCAGTGTTGTTTGTGAAGAAGAAGGATGGTTCGATGAGAATGTGCATCGACTATCGGCAACTGAACAAGGTCACCATCAAGAACAAATATCCTTTACCTAGGATCGATGACTTGTTTGATCAGTTGCAAGGAGCTAAGTATTTCTCCAAGATCGACTTAAGGTCAGGCTACCATCAGCTGAAGATAAAGGTGGAAGATGTGCCTAAGTCGGCTTTCAGGACCAGATATGGGCATTTTGAATTCTTAGTCATGCCGTTCGGTTTGACAAATGCTCCGGCAGCATTCATGGATCTCATGAACAGGATCTTCAAGCCGACTCTGGACCGCTTTGTGATCGTGTTTGTGGATGACATTTTAGTGTACTCCAGGACACAGAAGGAGCATGAGATGCATCTCCGGATCACCCTGAAGACACTCCGTGAGCATAAGCTATATGCTAAGCTTAGCAAGTGCGAGTTTTGGCTAGAAAAAGTAGCATTTCTAGGCCATGTGGTGTCAGAAGAGGGGATTTCAGTTGACCCTGCTAAGATAGAAGCAGTGGAAGGATGGGGAAGACCTAAGAGTGTTACGGAGGTTCGAAGTTTCTTGGGCCTAGCTGGATATTATCGAAGATTTGTAGAAGGATTTTCTAGTTTGGCAGCTCCGCTTACTCATCTAACTCGAAAGAACGCTAGATTCGAGTGGAATGAGAAATGTGAGAAGAGTTTTCTTGAGTTGAAGAAGCGTCTCACCACCGCTCCGATCTTGACTGTTCCATCGGGTAGTGAAGATTTTGTGGTGTATAGTGATGCCTCACTCGTTGGGTTAGGTTGTGTTCTCATGCAACACGGGAAGGTGATTGCCTATGCTTCTCGGCAGTTGAAAGACCACGAGAAGAACTATCCTACCCATGATTTGGAGTTAGCAGCCTTGGTTTTTGCTCTTAAGATCTGGAGACACTACTTGTACGGTGCGCAGTTTGAAGTTTTCACCGACCACAAAAGTCTAAAGTATTTATTCTCGCAGAAAGAGCTGAATTTGAGGCAGCGTCGTTGGGTGGAATTCCTCAAGGATTATGATTGTTCTATCCAGTACCACCCGGGGAAAGCGAATGTAGTGGCAGATGCGCTAAGTAGGAGACCTACTGGGTTCTTGGCACACTTGATGGTCCAAGAATGGAAGTTACTAGAAGAGGTGTCTAGCCTTGATGCAGGTTTCAGTGTGGGAGCGTCTGGAGCCTTGTTGGCTAACATTATGGTCAGGCCAACCTTATTGGACAGGATTAAAGACTTGCAGTGGAATGATGGAGAACTGCACGCTGCCATGAATAAGTCACTGAGCAGCGGGTTTGAGGATTTCTCTTGGAGAGATGGTGGAGTTTGTTTCAAGGGTAGACTTTGTGTTCCGGATGATAAGGATTTAAGAAGGGAGATTCTGGATGAAGCACACAAGTCCAAGTACACCGTGCATCCGGGAGGTACTAAGATGTACCAGAACCTTAAGAAGTATTTCTGGTGGAAAGGTATGAAGAAAGATGTGGCTACCTTTGTATCCAAGTGTTTGGTGTGTCAGCAGGTGAAGGCCGAACACAGGAGGCCGGCAGGACTTCTTCAGTCTCTTCCTATTCCCGAGTGGAAGTGGGAAAATATCTCTATGGATTTTGTTGTCGGTTTGCCAAAGACTGCCAAGAACTTTGATGCCATTTGGGTTGTGGTTGACCGATTGACTAAATCAGCTCATTTTCTTCCATATCGGACTACTTTCAACTCCAATCAATTGGCTAACCTCTATATCAAAGAGATAGTTCGTTTGCATGGAGTGCCTGTTAGCATTGTTTCTGATCGAGATCCGAGATTTACATCCAGATTTTGGAAGAGTTTTCAGCAAGCCATGGGTTCCCATTTGGATTTTAGTACGGCATTTCATCCGCAGACAGATGGGCAAACTGAAAGAGTAAACCAGATCATAGAGGACATGCTACGAGCTTGCATGTTAGACTTTCAGGGTAGTTGGGTTGATCACTTGCCGTTGGTTGAGTTCGCCTACAACAACAGCTATCAAGCTAGCATTCAGATGGCACCGTTTGAGGCACTTTATGGGAGGAGTTGTCGTTCACCTTTGTGTTGGGACGAAGTTGGTGAGAGGAAGCTTTTGGGTCCCGAGCTCGTTGGTCAGACTGTGGATAGAGTTCAGTTGATCAGGGAGAGGTTGAAAGCAGCTCAGAGTAGACAGAAGAGCTATGCCGATACTCGGAGGAGAGGTCTTGAGTTCCAAGTCGGAGATTTTGTATTTGTTAAGATCTCACCTACGAAGGGGGTGATGAGGTTTGGCAAGCGAGGCAAGCTCAGTCCGAGATATGTGGGTCCTTTTGAGATCATCACCCGAGTCGGGGAAGTTGCTTACCGGGTCGCCTTGCCACCTCACATGGAAGGTGTGTATAATGTCTTTCACATCTCTATGTTGAGGAAGTACATAGCGGATCCTTCACATGTCATTCATTTGGAACCGTTGGAAATTCGGGAAGATTTGACTCTAGTGGAGCAACCGGCTCGAATTTTGGACCGGAAAGAGCAAGTTTTGCGTTCAAAGGTCATTCCTCTTGTGCTCTTGCAATGGGAGCATCACTCTAGAGAAGAGGCTACTTGGGAGAGAGAAGCCGAAGTCCGCGAAAAGTACCCACATTTATTCACCTAAGGTATGTAATTTCGAGGACGAAATTCTTTTAAGGGGGGGAGGATGTAGAGACCCGAATCTTTTTTCATATTTTTAGTGCATTGCATTAAGGGTATTTTTAGTCGTTATAAGTGTTAAAGTGTGTGTATTTATATCTAAGAATGGTGATGTAAACTAAGCTTAATCAACTTGTAACGGATGAATGTCATAGCACACCCTAAACTTTAGGAAGCTCTAGTTTTAGCACCGTTTACTGGAATTGAGTGATTCTTGAACCATTAGAAAGGTGTTGGAACCCTCTTCGAGGTTCATGTTTAGTGTTTTTCCTCATTTTGAGTTTAAGTCAAGTCAATAGTGAGTTTTGTCTAATGGAATTACAGATCAGTCAACTTTGGGGACAATTTAGTCTATTAATTAAGTGGAAATTGGAAATTCTAAAACGCCAGAAATGTTCATTTTCGAGAGACGAATCCAACGCAAGTTGAATCGTCAAAATCCGACGAACGAGTCAAAAGTTATGGCCAAAACAGTAAAGGGAGTCAAAACCTGCAGGAACCGATCGCTCGGTCAGAACCAGCGATCGATCGGTCCAAAACCGATCGATCGGTATCTATCGACTGGTCCAAAATTCTGTATGGGAAAATTTTCCAGAGAGTGTGTTTTTGACCGATCGCCCGGTCATAAACACCGATCGATCGGTAGGCAACCGATCGCTCGGTCATTACCACCGATCGCTCGGTCCTTCGTGTTTTTGCTGATTTTTAGTATGGGCTTTTTGGTCTTTTCGTTCTCAGACCTTGGGGCTATAAATAGGGGGTCCTACTCGAAATATTAAAATACTCCACCTAGTTCTAACCTAATTTGGCAAAAAGGAGGAGAAACCCTAGGGTTTTGAGAGAGGGTTTTCTTGGAGAAGGAGGAGATTGATAGGAGATTGCAAGAAAAGTTTGGGAAGCTTCTCCAAATCGTCTCGGGAGCGTTTTGAATCCAAGGGAAGGATTCCTAAGGTCGATATACTATCCTAATCAACTTTATTTTAAGGTTTTGTGAATGTTAAGATGATAGAAATGATAGAATAGAGATTGAATGCATGTTTTCCCTAATTTTCTATGAAATGAGCTAATTATGAGTGGACGTGTGAATGGAAATGTGGATTTGAATGTGGATGGGATGTATGAAGGATGGGAAATGTGTGGAGGATGGGATTACTATGTGGATGTGAATGGTGAATGGATTGTATGGATGGATTGTGGTTAGATGGATGCTTGAGAAAGTAGAGAAATAATGGATTCATAATATGGGTACTCAAGGTGTTTGTAAAAATGTTTGAGAGAATAAATGCTATTATGTTCTTATGAAATGGTAGTAAATTGATTATGAATTGCGATATGAATTATGATAAAATATGTATATGTGAATGGTTTGTTAAGTATGTCTAATTATTTGCATGGAAATTGATAGTCGGGAAGGTAAGAACTTAGAGGAACATCTCTCAAACCGGGAATTCTCTAACTATTTGGTATGGGACAGTATAGTGGAGTTTCCATGGTGGGAGATCGGAACCTAAGCAATTACCAACTCGAATATTAATTTCGACACTTAAGCACACAAGCACGTGTATGCGAAGATAAGAGTCTCACAAGTCACACATGTGGACTACAAGCATGAACATGGCATACGTATGACATTCTGAATAAGCATAAGCATGACATGGTCCGTATCCGCCAAGAACGGCATGTCTCATTACTGTGTGATCTGAATAAGTGCATAAGGCATGGTCCGTATCCGCCAAGAACGGCATGTCTCATCCTTGTATGATCTGAATAAGTGCATAAGCATAAGCATAAGCATCTCACAAGCACGTGGTCTCGTAAGCATAAGTACCTCATAAGTGTATGGTTTTCTAAGTCTAAGATTCTCACAAGTACACGAGTCAAGGTGATGATATGATGTATATGCGCACACGTTCTTCCGCACTCTGATTATGTTATTATGTTATTGGATATGTTTCTGACTAAGTGCAGGTATATTATTATTGTTGGTTGGATTTTATATACACTGAGTACCTTTGTACTCAGCCGGACTTTTGTCTTGGCAGGTATAGAGCAGGAGTACACGGCGGAGCCGTGGGTTGAGGAGACTTACCTCGAGGAAGGAGGTGAAGGTGAGCCTTCTGAGGAGGGAGCCGGAGACTTGGGCGGCTACACCTCTTAGTTTACATTTCCTTTCTTTGAGAGAGTTTTGTAATTGACTTTTAGAGGATGTTGCTCAGTAGACTTTTATGGTTGTGTATCAGACTCTTATTGGTTCATTGTTAGTTGTATATATAGACCTTAGACTTGTGCAGGTTGGATTGGGTTTATATATATCGAAATTTTATTATCCTCATTTTTGAAGACTCGTGTAGTAGCCTTGTATGCATGGTTTTAAGCAGGTTTAAGTAACGTGGCGATTCCAAAGTCCTATTTTAGCCTTGTAGGATTTTGGGGTCGTTACACTTTTCCTATCATCAGCATTTCCGACCCAATCGGCATCGGAATATCCAACTATCGTGGCATTTGTATCAAAAGAATACAAGAGGCCAAATGATAGAGTTCCACTCACATATCGAATGATACACTTAACTGCAAGCAAGTGAGACTCTTTTGGGCTCGCTTGATAGCGGGCACATGCACCAACACTAAAGGCTATGTCAGGTCTAGTAGCAGTTAGGTAGAGTAAACTACCAATCATGCTTCTATAAGAAGTTTGATCAACATCTTTGCCTGTAGCATCTTTACTAAGTTTTGTTGTAGAACTCATAGGAGTTCTTACATGCTTAGCAGAGCTCATGCCAAATTTCTTCACTAGATTTTTAGCATATTTGATTTGAGATACTGAGATCCCAGAATCCAATTGCTTGATCTGAAGACCAAGGAAGAAACTTAGCTCACCAACCATGCTCATTTCAAATTCATTTTTCATTTGTTCAGCAAATGAACGAGCATGTAAGTCTAATGTGGAACCAAACACTATGTCATCAACATATATCTGGGCGATGACAATATCACCTTTCACATTCTTTATGAAAAGGGTTCTGTCTACTCCCTCTCTCGAAAATCCGTTTTCCAAGAGATAAGTAGTCAGCCTCTCATACCAAGCTCTTGGAGCTTGCTTTAAACCATAGAGGGCCCTTTTTACCCGATAGACTTGATCAAGGTGATGTGGATCTTCAAACCCTTTTGGTTGTTCCACATAGACTTCCTCATGTAGAATGCCATTCAGAAAGGCACTCTTAACATCCATTTGAAAAAGTTTGAATTTCATATGGCAAGCCACAGCTAGAAGAATTCTTATTGATTCTAGCCTGGCTACAGGAGCAAAAGTTTCATCGAAGTCAATACCTTCAATTTGGGTGTATCCTTGTGCAACTAACCTAGCCTTATTTCTTATGATAGTACCTTTTTCATCAGATTTGTTCTTGAAAATCCATTTGGTACCTATCACATTTGTATTGTTAGGCCTAGGTACTAAATACCAAACATCATTCCTAGTAAACTGAAGTAACTCTTCTTGCATTGCATTTATCCAATTATCATCTGCAAGAGCTTCAGTTACATTCTTGGGTTCAAAAGATGAAGTATAGCAAATGTAGCTAACTTCATTTTCAATTTGTTTCCTCGTTCTTACTCCACTTTCAACATCACCAATTATATCAGTGGGGGTGTGAGGACTCATGACCCTAGAAAGTGTAGGTTTTGATGGAGATGATTGCTTATTTATAGGTGGAGTTGAAATAGTTTCAACATTTTCATTTTCAGCACTTTCATCATCCTCAAGTTGCACAGTTTCTACACCGGAGTCATCCACAACTACATTTATGGACTCCATAATTGTAGAGGTTCTCAAGTTATACACTCGATAAGCTCTACTGTTGATGGAATATCCAAGAAATATCCCTTCATCACTCCGGGATTCAAATTTGCCCAGTTGCTCTCTATCCTTAAGGATATAGCATTTACTTCCGAATTCTCGAAAGTACTTGACACTAGGTTTCTTGTTATTCCACAACTCATATGGGGTTTTCCTTGTTCCAGGTCTTACAAAAACTCTATTAACTATATAGCAAGCAGTGTTAACTGCCTCAGCCCAGAAATGAGAAGCTAGATTGTTGCTATGAAGCATAACTCTAGCCATCTCTTTGAGAACCCTGTTCTTCCTCTCTACTACACCATTCTGCTGAGGTGTAATAGGTGCAGAAAATTCATGTTTGATACCCGACTCATCACAAAAGTCGTTGTACTTAGAGTTTTCAAACTCCTTTCCATGATCACTTCGAATTCGAGTGATTGGGCATCTTTTCTCATTTTGAATTTTCAGGCAAATACTTTTGAAATTGTCAAAAGCATCGGATTTCTCCCTTATAAATGCCACCCATGACATTCTTGAGAAATCATCAACCATGACTAGGATGTATCGCTTTCCACCTAGACTTTCAGTTCTTGTAGGACCCATAAGATCCATATGAATTAATTCCAGTGGATATGAAGTAGCAATACTTGAAGTCTTCTTATGTGGGGTTCTAATTTGTTTACCAATTTGGCATGGCCCACACACAGCAGTAGAAGGCTTTCCTAGTTTGGGAACACCTCTCACAAGCTCTTGCTTAGAGATTTTACATAGGTCTTTGAAGTTCATGTGACCTAGTCTTCGGTGCCATAAATCAACTTCCTCAATTTTAGTCTTATAACAGACATTTGAGGGATTAGGACTGGGAGTTAAGCCGTAGCAATTGTCAGTGGTTCTCAATCCTTCTAGAACACACTTACCTTTACCATTAATGACTAAGCATTTATTTTGGGTAAAGTGTACAGCATGGTTATCATCACATAGTTGACTTATGCTAATTAAATTAGCTTTCAGTCCTTCAACAAACAAGGCATCTTTCAATTTAGGTATGCCTGGTGAATCAATGATACCCTTTCCTTTGACTAAAGACTTGCTTCCATCACCAAAAGTAACAGTCCCATCTGGACATTCCTCAAATTGAATAAATAAGGACTTGTTACCTGTCATATGCCGAGAACACCCACTGTCGAAGTACCACATTTCTGTGTTTTGGGCTTTCAAGGCAGTATGAATGACAAAGCACTTAAGGTCATCCTTTCTTACATACACAGTCTTTAAACTTTGTTTAGATCTTTGATCATTAATCTGTGTAGTAGAGACCTTTTTCCTTTTTGTCCTCCTTGACCTTTTTCTATTTTGTTCAGTTCTAGCTTTTTGATAAGTCAAATTGTTTCCTCTTGAATAATCATTTGGAATAAATTGGCCAGTTCTTGTCCTAGAGATTTGAGCAATTCTATTAATATCATCGCTCAACACTCTAGACTTTTCAGCTAGAACCTGAATCTGCCTTTGAAGAGTCCTTTGACTTTGATTTTGGTTCCATGAACCATTTCGGGGAGCTCTCCTAAAAGCATTACAATTAGGTCGAATGTGACCTCTCACACCACAAAAGTGACATGTGGGTATGAATCTAGGAAGAGGAGGAGGATTTCTTCTAATAGGAATTTGATTCCTCAAAGCATTCACTCTAGGAGCTGTATTTCTAGGCTTTACAAAATTTGTATAAGCCTTAGTACTTGATGTAGAAGGTAAATTTTCTTTAGGATCAGAATGTATTGGCTCAAACACTGCACTAGCCATTGTACCAACAGCTAAAGGACCAGCTGGTGTGTCAGCATGTCCTATTCCAGATCTACTCGAATTTGATCCATATTTTCTAACTAATTCATCTAGGCAGCTAGTGTTACCAAACATTCTTACTTCTTTTTCAAGAGTATAGACCTTCTGAATCAAGTTAGTCTTGTCTTTAAGGGTAATTTGATGCTCTTTTTCAAGAAATTTCACCTTATCAACAAGAGAGTCTTTAAAAGTTTCCAGCTCCATTTGCAGAGTTCTTAACTCTTCAATTTCTTTCATGGAAGTGTCTCTTTCAAATTCTAATTTTTTGACCACATTAGTCAATGAGACATTCTCTTCCAAAAGACATTGGAATTTTATAACTAATTCTTCTTTTTCATTTTCCAACTGACTAACTAGAGCACTCTTCTCTTCTGCTACTAGTTTACAAATATCTCTTTCATTCTGAATGATTTTGAGTTTTTTGCTCAAGGAGATTTTTGTTTTAGTTAGCTTCAAACTTTCAGCATACAACTTATCATAAGTTGTTTTCAAATCTTCATCACTTTCAGAGTCAGTTTGACTCTTCTGTATGTCATCACTAGACTCAGTATGAACACTCTCATCACTTCTATCCTTTTCATCAACCGCAGAGGTAGTCTCAAGAATCCCAGAAAGGGAAACAGTGAAAGCCGTATGATTTCCAGTTTCTTCACTTGAAGAGGAACTGTCCGATTCTTCATTCTCGGAATCACTGTCATCCCAACAGGCATTCATCACCTTGCCCTTACTCTTCTTCTTGTTAGGACAGTTAGGTTAAATATGACCGAAGCCATGGCATTCATAACATTGAACACCTTGGGATTTCTTGTCGCCACTCTTGGAAGTTCTCTTGTTTTCCCAGGGCTTAGACTTTGACTTCTCAAAAGATTTTCCTCCCTGTTTGGGATTAAACCTCTTTTTCGTTCTAAAAAATTTTCGAAATTTCTTAACGAAGAGAGCTATTTCTTCCTCATTCATATCTCCATCACTGTCATCCTCATCCAAAGTTTCCTTGATGGATTTCAAGGCTAAAGATTTGTTCTTCTTGGATGGACGGAGATTGAGTTCATAGGTTTGGAGTGAACCAACCAATTCCTCAATCTTCAGAGAGTCAACATTTTTACTCTCTTCGATTGCAGTGACTTTGGGTTGAAATCTCTCTGGGAGAGATCTAAGGACTTTTCTAACAATTTTGGACTCAGATATTTTCTCACCTAAATTGAAACTAGCGTTGACAATGTCACTAAGTTTTGCATAGAATTCATCAAAAGTGTCATTGTCTTCTATGTTTAAATGTTCAAATTTGGTGGTTAACATTTGGAGTTTTGAGATTTTAACAGTGGTAGTACCCTCATGGGTAATTTCAAGAATGTCCCAAGCCTCCTTTGCTGTTTCACAAGAAGAAATTCGTCTGAATTCCTCAGCAGTGACTGCAGTAAAGATAGCATTGAGACCTTTAGTGTTCCATCCACTTGACTCAAGCTCTTCTCTGGTCCATTCATCATAATATTTGACGACAGTCAAATCACCTATAGTTTTTATGGGCGTAGTCCACCCATTCTGTATAGACATCCAAATTCTCTCGTCAATAGATTTGAGAAAGGCTCTCATTCTAGCTTTCCAATAAGCATAATTATTCCCATCAAAATGTGGGGGACGAGAGACGGATCCTCCTTCTCTTAGAGTACTCATGATCACGGATAATACAGGATCACACTTAAGGGATTAGCCTTATCAGCGAACTAGCTCTGATACCAATTGAAATTTATCCAGATTAATGATCTCTAAGACCTAGAGGGGGGGTGAATAGGTCTATCTAATAATTTCTATCCAATTTTAATTTTTCAATTAATATGTTTAGCAATCAATGAACAATTCAATCAGACAATCCACACAAATCAAACACCGAAGATTTTTACGTGGAAAACCCTAACGGGAAAAAAACCACGGGACCTTGTCTAGCAATAAACTTCACTATGAAAAGATATCAAGTACAAGACAAGACCTTACCAATACAGAAACGACGTTCCTAGGTATAGACTCTTACTCTTGATTTCCACGAACCAGCAGGTTCGATTTCCGCCGTAGCAGCTTCGGTTCCACACCGACCAAATATTTTCAAGCTACTTCAAAACCACGATCACACACGATCGATCTCCTTCCACGAAGGCTCCGGATCAAACAACGGACACACACACACAAGGTGTAGGGTTGTGAATCAATTTAGGAAATTTCAAACCCTAGAGGGATCTCATACAGATCTGAGATCACACAATGCAAGATCAAAGGTTTAGATCTATACTTGCATTCTCTAGGATCAAAGAAAGAAAGAGGAGGGATCAACAAAGATCTAATAAAAGCAATAAGAAAAACCCTAAAAGAGTTTCTCAAACCTCTACTCTTTCAAAAATATCAAAGACACGAATTAGGTCTCCAAAAAGTTGTTTATATAGGGTTTAAAAAAAGAATCCAGAAAAAGAAAAATTCTTTTTACGGGGACCGATCGATCGGTGCACACTACCGATCGCTCGGTCCAAAACGGATCGCTCGGTCCAAATGACCGATCGCTCGGTTAAAAATCATCTCTCTGGAAAAATACCCCATACAAACTTTTTGTCCAGTCGATAGCCACCGATCGCTCGGTAGGCCACCGATCGATCGGTCTCAACACCGAGCGATCGGTTGAGACAGAATATTAGCCAAAACAATTTTCTTTTATTTTTGATTGATTCAAACAAGACCAAAAGACTTTGTTAGGCTTAAAAATATCCTCCCAAGTATGTTTAGATTTATCTAAGTCAAATCCAACCTAGGTAGGGGTCTCTAAGTCCATTACCTGTCTAGATCCAGACTAGGAGCTTTTTCTTCTCTTTCTTCAATCTTCTTTAATCTTTAGCTCTTCTCTTCTGACAAGTTGAACATGACTCGACGACTCGACTCACATGACCTATCTAATGATCACGGAATTTGCCAACACCTATTTAGGGATTTACAGGTCGGGGTATCATCAGCTAAAGATCAAGTCGGAGGATGTTCCGAAGACGGCCTTCAGGACTCGGTATGGGCATTACGAGTTCCTGGTCATGCCTTTTGGGCTGACGAATGCACCGGCGGCGTTCATGGATTTGATGAATCGGGTGTTCCGATCATACTTGGATCGATGCGTGATTGTGTTCATCGATGACATTTTGGTGTATTCCCAGACACGGGAAGATCACGCACGAGACCTCTGCCTTGCTCTAGAGATGTTGAGAGAGCATAGGCTATATGCCAAATTGAGCAAGTGTGAATTCTGGTTAGAGAAAGTGGCGTTCCTAGGCCACGTAGTGTCGGCCGAGGGTATTTCTGTAGACCCAGCCAAGGTTAAGGCAGTCATGAGTTGGGAGAGGCCCAAGAGCGTCACGGAGATACGTAGTTTTCTCAGGTTGCCAGGCTATTACTGGAGATTTGTGGAGGGATTCTCCAGTTTGGCCGCACCTCTCACTTACTTGACGAGGGAAAATGCCAAGTTCAGTTGGAGTGACCGATGTGAAGTGAGTTTCGAAGAGTTGAAGAAGCGCCTCACCACGGCCCCCGTCCTTACTGTGCCATCCGGACATGGTGGTTATGAGGTATATAGCGATGCTTCGCATATCGGACTTGGGTGTGTCCTTATGCAGCATAAGAAAGTCATTGCTTACGCATCAAGACAATTGAAGGAGCATGAAAAGAATTACCCCACTCACGACTTAGAACTCACCGCGGTTGTGTTTGCATTGAAGATTTGGCGACATTATCTTTATGGGGAACAATTTGAGGTATTCACAGATCATAAAAGCCTTAAGTATTTGTTTTCCTAGAAAGAGCTGAACCTGAGGTAAAGAAGATGGGTAGAATTTTTGAAAGACTACGAGTGCTCCATTCAATACCACCCGGGCAAAGCGAATGTAGTAGCCGATGCTCTTAGCCGGAAGCCTACTGGACTTTTGGCGCATATGATGCTGAAGGAGTGGAGGTTGCTGGAGGATGCATCCAACCTCGACATCAGTTTTAGTCTCCCTACCTATGGGCTGGTAATGGCTAACATCACAGTTAGGCCATTTATGTTGAGCATGATCCAGGAGTTGCAGGAAATGGATGCCGAGCTACTTTCTTGCCGAGACAAGTCAGTTAAGAGTGGCAGCAAGGATTTTATGGCGAGGGAAGATGGAATTATCACTTTCAAGGGAAGAGTATGTGTCCCAGCCGATGAGAAGCTTAAGCGAGAAATCTTATACGAGGCTCACCGGTCCAAGTACACTGTTCACCCCGGAGGTACCAAAATGTATAGAGACTTGAAAAAGCACTTTTGGTGGCGAAACATGAAGCGAGAAATAGCGGAGTATGTGTCTAAATGCTTGGTGTGCCAACAAGTCAAAGCCAAACACAGGAGATCGGCTGGACTTTTGCAGTCCCCCCCCATTCTCGAGTGGAAATGGGAACATATCTCTATGGACTTCATTGTGGGGTTGCCGAAGACGGCTAGAAACTATGATGCTATATGGGTCGTGGTCGACAGACTCACGAAGTCCGCCCATTTCTTACTGTATTGGACTACATTCAACTCAAATCAGTTGGCTGCATTGTATATCAAAGAAATAGTTCGGTTGCACGGGGTGCCAGTGAGCATTGTCTCGGATCGGGACCCTAGATTTACCTCCAGGTTTTGGAAAAGCTTTCAGAGTGCCTTGGTGTAGAGCCCCGAAATTTTATTTCACTAAGAATGAATAGTGTGTGAATAGTGCCCAAGTGTGGTTTTGTACACTTATGGGTCTTATGTTAATATATGTGTTTGGAATTATGGCGTATATGTTCCAATGGGTCTATATGTCCTTAGGGAATGTGTTGAAAGCATAAAAGAGTGTTGGAAGTGCATTGGGGAAGATTCGAGTGGTGTAAACAAGGTTTTTCAGCAAAGCAGGGGTCGACCGATTGCTCGGTCATTACCTGCGATCGATCGGTCTACCGATCGCTCGATAGCTGTCGCACGGTTAACTTTTTTGTATGGGGAAAAATTCCAGAGAGTGTGTTTTTGACCGATCTCTCGGTCATAACACCGATCGACCTGTAAGCCACCGATCACTCGGTCCATACCACCGATCTATCGGTCATACGTAGATTTTCTTCATTAAGGGTGCTTAAGACTTTAACCATCACCCTTTGCCTATAAAAGGGCTGGGTTCGTGCCTTAGGGTTTCAAAAACCCTTTGTGCATTGTTTTTGAGGGATTTGAAGAAGAGAAGGAGGAGAGGACCTTGGTGATCGTTCAAGCTTGTGGAAGATCAAGTTGTTCCTTTCCATTTGGTGTTTTCCAACCAAGAACTCACTGTTCTTGCTTGTTCCAGCCATTGGGAGTCAAACTCATTGATTTCTCTAAGGTAGATACACTCTACTACAATCTTGCAATCCTACTAGTTACTAATTATGATTCTTCTCATCTATGCCCTATCTATATGTATTGACTTTATGTATGAAAAGGTGTGATTATATACTTGGATGAAGGTTACTATTATGATGCACTCTAAGTGTTTGATAAAATACCTCTAAGGGATTCTATGCTTAAATACGATGATTTCTCTTATTAAGTGCATATGCTCGCATGTCTCTTATAAACCGATGGTTTCCATGGATTTCTCCAAGTACAAACAAAGGTTTTTCACGAAAAGACGAATAATGAATGATTCTAAGTAAACAATGATTTCTCTAAGATTGTTTCACAAGCTCTAAGGATCATACCATGCTCACAAGGAAACTCTATGATAATGCTCTAAGATCGTCTCACAAGCTCCACGGATCACAATGAAATGCTCTAAGATCTCTAAGGTTATGCTCTATGGAAATGCTCTAAGGTTATTGCTCTATGCTCTATGTCTCTACGGATCATAATGACTCTAAGTAACTCCATGAACTCACAAGAACTCATAAGGCTATGATTATCGATTGACTCACACGGTTACAGTTTTGGTTTCGAATATTATCTCACATACGTTTTCACAGTTTCCATGCTTTAAGGAATTTACGGATTTCATTCTCCATGTCTTGTATGCTCCATGCCTAACCGCTTTATTGTTATTAGTTTGTATACACTGAGTATTCCATGCTCAGTCGATATTGTTATGATCGGCAGGTGCTCGGGTTCCATTCGATTTGTGTGGCGAAGAACCTTGGGTCGAGGAAGAGTACCGTGACCCGGAGCCTTCCATGGATCACTATCATGACGATGGTGCTTTAGATAGGAGTCGTGACTTCGATTTCTGTTGATCGACCGACTTAGAACTTGTGTCATTTTGTTATGTGAGTGTGGGGTTTGTCCACTCCACTTTTGGGTTTCTCACACATGTATACTTGTTGGTTCTTACTTGAGCCAAGTTATAGGAGTATTCATTTTGCTTCCGCTATGTTTAGTATTTTATTTTTCCGCTGTGCATTGTATTTCGTTTCCGCTATGTATTTTCAGGTACTCTGACAGGTTTCCACGTGTGCCTTATGTATCATACTGGAGGTATGATATGGCGGTCACGAGTCAAAGTATCCTTAACTCCTAGGGGATATTTTGGGTCGCGACACATGGGTTCCCGGTTGGACTTTAGCACGGCTTTCCATCCACAGACAGATGGGCAAACCGAGCAAGTGAATCAGGTTATTGAAGATATGCTCCGAGCTTGTATGCTGGATTTTAAAGGAAGTTGGGAAGATCACCTACCTTTGGTGGAATCGCCTACAATAATAGCTATCAGGCAAGCATACAGATGGCTCCTTTTGAGGCTTTGTACGGAAGAAGTTGTAGATCCCCGTTGTATTGGGATGAGGTGGGAGAAAGAAAAATTTTGGGCCTCGAGTTGATTGAACAAACGGCAGATAGAGTCAAGCTCATCCGGGAGAGGTTGAAGACCGCACAAGATAGACAGAAGAGCTACGCCGACAATCGAATGAGAGATCTTGAGTTTCGAGTGGGTGATTTTGTATTTGTTCGGGTTTCACCAACCAAGGGTGTTATGCGATTCGGGAAGAGGGGCAAGCTTAGCCCGAGATATGTGGGTCCGTTCGAGATCATTACTAGAGTCGGTGAGGTAGCTTACCGTGTTGCTTTACCCGCTCATATGACGGCGGTCCACAATGTATTCCATGTCTCTATGCTTCGAAAGTATATCCCGGATCCTTCTCATGTCATCGAGTTGGATCCGATAGAGATTTGAGAGGACCTCACCCTAGTTGAACAACCGGTGCAGATCTTGGATAGGAGAGATCAAGTCTTGCGTAACAAGACCATTCCCTTGGTCTTAGTGAGATGGCAACACCATTCAAGGGAGGAAGCTACATGGGAACGAGAAGCCGAAGTGCGGGAAAAGTATCCTCAGTTATTTGTTTAAGGCCTTGGCATTCCCTTGTAATTGTTATGGTCTTGTGCATGTATGTATCGTCTAAATTTCGGGGACAAAATTTTTGTAAGGGGGGGAGAATGTAGCACCCCGGACTTTTCTATACTTAATGAATACCGTTTTCGTAGCTAATTGGCCTTCCTCATAGTCTAATTAATAAATAAGAGAGAAATCGGAAATTCTGAAATATCAGAAATGTTCATTTTTGAAAGACGAACCCAACGCAAGTTGAATCGTCGAAATCCGGCAAGCGAGTAAAGAGATATGGTCAAAACAGTCCAGACCTACAGAGCACCGATAGCTCGGTCCAGTCAGCGATCGATTGGTCCAAAACCGATCGATCGGTATCTATCGCACGGTCAAAGATTTTGTATGGGCAAATTTTCCAGAGAGTAGTTTTTTGACCGGTCGCTCGGCTAGAGTACCGATCGCTCGGTAGGCAACCGATTGATCGGTCATAACCACCGATCGCTCGGTCCCCGTATTTTTGCAGAAATTTTTGTAAGGGCGTTTTTGTCTTTTGGGTGTTAAACCCTTTCTTATAAGGCTAGGCCCGAGCCTTAGAGATTATTTACAACACTTAGAAGCTTTTGAGAGTTAGGGAGAGAGGAGAAGAGACTCTAACCTAGGGTTTTGATTTTGAGAAGGAATCAAAGGGGTTTAAGCACCCAAGAGCATCCCTAAAAGCTTGGATTTCGAAAATCCAACCTCAAGCTCGTGTGGGACTCCTTCTCCAAGGTAGAGCAGCATTTTCCACGGCAAATTCAAGGGTTTCTTGCCCACACCAAGCCTTCTTCAAGCAAGGATCTTTCTTCTTACAAGTTGGAGCTTCAATCAAGGTTTCTACCAAGGATCAAGCCTTGATTCAAGGTTAGTACACCCTACTAACTTACCCTAGACATAAATCTAAGTTTTCTCTATGATATGTGATTTATGCAATTATGTTTGCTTTCTTGTGAAATGTATCATCCCTAATAAATATAAACAAGATAAAGAAATGGTATGGATGTTTGGATGGATGTGGGATGTGGCGATTGGATGCCGAATGGGTGATGTATGGTATGTGTGGGTTGTGAATTGGAAAATGGAGGATGGGCATTACACAAATAATAAACTTACCTTGTGTGATTGAATGTAAAATATGCACTAAAAAGGAGAAAATGAACAATGAGGAAACTTGCATGCTAAGTGTTTGACAAAATACCTAAACTATGAAATAATGACTTGAATGAAGAAAATGAAAATAGGTCTCATGCATGTACTCTTATGAATGATGAATTAATCAAGTAATGTGATCAAGTAATGTGCAAATTTCTTAAGTGCTCCTATGCTTATATGATGGATCGAATTATGATGCCATATCTCTCTTGCTATCCTCATTCTACGATGGTCACTATTGACACATACACGAGCACGCATGATAGCATGAACCGAGATTTCAAGAGCTTATGCATATAATAACCAACAAGAAAATATTGCATGTCAAGGAGGTTGGTAGCCTAGGGACATTCGGGTACTAGCATCTGGCTCACAAGAAAACCCCTAAAACACATTATCATGGAGGTTGGTAGCCCAGGGACATTCGGGTACTAGCCTCTGGCTCACAAGAAAACTAAACAAGTAATAAAAATCACCTATTGTCAAGGAGGTTGGTAGCCCAGGGACATTCGGGTACTAGCCTCTGGCTCACAAGAAAACCATATATCAAGGAGGTTGGCAGCCCAGGGAGATTTGGGTGCTAGCCTCTGGCTCACAAGTTACAAGATACAAGGTTACAAGATGATGACAAGACATTCATGCATGCACGCATACATGGTTTTAAAATGCATACCGGGACATGGAAACGGGTTTTCAAGCATGAGTTTGGTCGGCCTTTTTGCATTCATGCTCATCAAGATGATAATATTTCTCCATGATTAATATTGTTTAATTCTATGATTTTACTATTGCCTGGAATTGATGATTGGTATTATACTACTTTTTGCATGTTTATTATTGTTATGGATAGCTAGTAGCTTGTACTCGCTGAGTATTCCATGCTCAGCCGTACTTTCATGTCGGCAGGTACTGAGGGAGCCCTCGACCCAGAGCCTTGGGTCGAGGAAGAGTATATCGAGGAGAGAGAGCCGTCTATCCCACTGCAGTCTCAGGCGGACCGAGACCTTGACGTGTGGCCATACCTCGACTACTGTTGAGGGGAGAGTACGAGAGGGTCTTTTATGTAATTGACATTTTGATAGGTGGGTCTGTCCACCTTAGACTTAGACATGTTTTATATATATGTTAACTTGGAATACTATTTTGAAAATCTTATAAGAAAAGAAAAAGTTAGTTTACGCTTCCGCATTTATGTTTAGCTTCCGTGCTCTGATTATCATTGTTTAGTACGTTAATTATCTTGTTCATTACCGGATGGTTTGGCAGGTACGTATAGTCACGCCTAAAGTATCCCTAAACTCCTAGGGGGTATTTTGGGGCGTTACAGAAGTGGTATCAAAGCTCTAGGCATTAGAGTCCCTAAGGTCGCGTAGTACTAGAGACCATGATTGAACAAGGCATTAGTTGTATTCCAAGTATGAACTAACAAGTTAGTCCTAGTCAAAATAGGTTGAATCTCAACCAAACTTAGAGTCCTACGCTAGGAACACGGATTGGATGGATGATGTTGTGTTGTATACCATATGTGCATTAATTGTGTTGTGCTTATTAAATATGCTTGATGAATATGTATTGAGCGAATTGCGAAATTTGTACTACATGTGTAGAGCCCCTGACCTTTTCACAGTTTAGGCATGACATTTTTGTTGTCATTTTTCCTTCAAAGAGGTGTAATTAATAAATAAGGAAGAAATTGGAAAATTCAAAATGTCAGAAATGTTCCTTTTCGAAGTACGAACCCAACGCAAGTTGAATCGTCAAAATCGGATGAACGAGTCAAAATATATGGCCAAAACAATCTAGGCCTGTAGGCAAACGAGCTGTAGAGAGGCGCTAAGGACGTAGCTCGGAAGGCGCTAAGGATGTAGCTCGGAAGGCGCTAAGGATGTAGCTCGGTTATGCGCTAAGGACGTAGCTCCGTTAAGGCACAGACATCGCACAGACAACGTACTCTGACAACGTATACGTGTGCATCCGTTGTGCAACAACAACGGGTACATTGTACAGCAACAACGGGTACGTTGTGCAACAACAACGGGTGCGTTGTGCAACAACAATGGGTGCGTTGTGCAACAACAATGGGTGCATTGTGCAAACAACAACGGTTACATTGTACCACACAACGTGTTCAGCACTGTTCACCACAGGACGTGTTCGGCACTGTTCACAGCACAACGTGTTCAGCACTGTTCACAACACAACGTGTTCAGCACTGTTCACCACACAACGTGTTTGGCACTGTTCACAGCACAACGTGTTCAGCACTGTTCACAACACAACGTGTTCAGCACTGTTCACCACACAACGTGTTCGGCACTGTTCACAGCACAACGTGTTCAGCACTGTTCACAACACAACGTGTTCGACACTGTTCACAGCACAACGTGTTCAGCACTGTTCACAACACAACGTGTTCAGCACGGTTCACAGCACGACGTGTTGGGCGTTCGTGTGTTTGCAGAAACTTCAGTAAGGGTATTATGGTCTTTTGGTCGGTCCACTCTTACCTTAAGAGTTTAACCTGAGCCTTTAGGGCATCATTCGACACTTAGAGAGAGATTGGGAGATAAGAAGAGAGGAGAAGGCGATTCTAACCTAGGGTTTCCATTTTTGAGAGAAATCAAAGGGTTTTGAGACCCTAGATCACTTTCAGTCCGGGTTTTCTCCAAGATCTCGGCTCAAGCACTCGTGGAGAGCGTTCTCCAAGCTAGGGCAGCAGCTACACAGTCGTTTTAGAGAGGGGATTTCTTCCTCATTGTTCAAGGTCAGTACTTCTTGCTACCCTCCTAGTTATAGATCCTCTTTCTCCTTTATTTCTTTTGATTTTCTTTTATTTTACACATGTGTTATGAGATGGATGGTTATGAATGATGAATAGAGATGGAATTGGCGACTGGATGCCAGTGGTGGTGTTGTGATGATTATAATGGGGAGGGCGTTGTTCCAATAATGAACATACATGTATGATTTGAGTAAAACCTATCTAGAAAAGCATGTTGTAGGGTAAATCAATAATGAACACACCATGTTTGATGAAATGCCAAGGTGAATAAAGTGAGTTGAAATTAGGAAATGCATGCCTAATAAATTATGAATGTTGCTAGGGCATATGATAGTGTGTTTTCTTGCTTTCCTTAAATGATATGAATATTTCATTGCTCAAACATTGATGTTATATGTCTGTGAAATTACCCAAATGTCATGTTTAAATTTAAATGCAAGTATGTACACGGTTTCCACGAGCACCGCATGCATGATATGATTTATCGTGGTTTTCAAGAACATGGTTAGAGGTGGGACATATCCTACGATATGTTTTACCTCGCTTTTCACAAGAAGACAAGAACCAACATTACACGAGGGGTCTCCCCTCACTCACAAGTGCATATCATGAAGAAGGGTCTCCCTTCCCTCGCAAGTACATACATATCATGAAGAAGAGTCTCCCTTCCCTCGTAAGTGCATTGCATAAAGAAGGGTCTCCCTTCCCTCTCAAGCGCATCTCACAAGGATATCTCACAAGTGTATCTCACAAGTTACATGATCACAAGCAAGCACGCATGACATGCATAACATGACAAGTACGACACGACGTACAAGAATCAAGCAAGATAGACAAGACAAGCTTTCAAGTACGAAAATGATATTTCAAGTCAAGTCAAGAGCACAATGATTTCAAGAGGTTTTATCGGTTTTCTACGAAATGCAAGTATGAATATAAATTGTTTTATTTCCTTGTATGATATGAATTGTTTCTGTCTAACATATATGAATTGCTCCTGATTATGTATGGCTATTTTTATGCTATAATTGTTGGTTAGTATTTTGTACCCGCTGAGTATTCCATGCTCAGCCGTACTTCTTATGTCGACAGGTTCTGAGGGAGCTACTGCTCCATTTGATGTTTGTGCTCCTGGCCCATGGGTGGAGGAGGAGTACGTCGAGGAGCCCTTGGAGGAACCTCCCTTAGAGGGTTATCAGTAGGTGGTGTTAGCGTCTGAGTGGATTAGCTGTGGGTGAGATGAGAGTTAGATTTATGTATTTTGGCGGGCATGTCCGCACTTTCTTTTGGTTACTTTTTGTATAAACTTGGATTTGTGTATGTATATACATAGAGGTTTGGTAGACTTCCGTTGTGTTTTATAGTTATGTTTCCGCTATGATGTCCTCTATTGTATATGCTCTGTGGTTTTTTGCAGGTTGGTTTGTCAAGCAAGTCAAGTAAGCCATGATTAGTCGTCCAAAGTTCACTCTAACTCCTAGGGTGGGTTCTGGGTCGCGACAGAAGTGGTATCAAAGCTTAGGCTTTAGGTCTCTAGGGCCACTTAGAATCTTATACCACGGCTTGACAAGAGCATATATTAGGAAAAAAAAAAGTCAGGAAGGAAGTGAGTCTGGAACGAGTCTGGTTCCAAGTTTAAGACTAAACTTTAGTCTTAGTCTAAAATGGTTGCTTTAACCAAGTACGGGTCCTAGGTACGCTAGAACACTAAAGTATAAGTATAATGTGATGAATACTCTGATGACTTGATGTGATGTATATTAGTATTATACAACTAATACAAATTGAATTATTGTAAAATGACATTGAAATAAACTGTGGGTTCAAGTGAGACTCATGTGGTGCTATTGTTCTCAGGACTTTAGTCATGAGGCGGGGCACACGGGGTCGTGGACCACATACCAGAGCTTCCTCTTCTTCACGGGATGAGGATGAACAGCCGGACCTCTCTCAGGTCTTAGGCTCTATTGCTGAGACACTCGCCATACTGGCGGCTCGGTAAGCTATACCATCGTCGGCGGCACCTACTCCACCGCCCGCAGCTCTAGTACATCGTACAGCGGGAGTTGAGGCATTCAGGAGATTGAGGCCTCCACCCTTCCATGGGAGTGTGGACCCTCTTGCTGCGGAGGCATGGATCCTCCAGATGGAGAAGATCTTTGCGGTCCTCTCGCCTGCAGAGGAGGATAGAGTAGCATGGGCAGTTTTCATGCTAGAAGGTGAAGCCCACCATTGGTGGTTGTCCGCATTGAGGACACGAGATTTGACCATGCAGGGTCAACCTTGGACTTGGGAGGAGTTCAAAGATACCTTCTACAAGAAGTATTTTCCGATTGGAGCACGGGAAAAGAAAGAGAGAGAATTCATCAACCTCGAGCAAGGTTTGATGTCGGTGGCACAATATGAAGCTAAGTTCTCGGAGTTGTCGAGATTTGCGACTCACATGGTTGCCACCGAGGCAATGAAGGCAAGAAGGTTTGAGCAAGGGCTCAAAGATGTTATCATGGAGAAGGTTTCGGTTTTCAGGCATGCTACCTACCCTGAGGTAGTAGACAAGGCCTTATTGGTCGAGGCCAATTCTGAAGCGGTGTCTAAGAAGAGAGAGTTGACAAGAGGCCAAGCCAGTAGTTCAGTACTTCCAGAAAGGTGGGCTCGTACCGGCCCTTATCAGTATGCGTGGCCAGCACCACCGATGAGGCCATCTTAGGCGCCTCCAGCTCCACGGCAGTATGTGCCTCAGGCACCACGACCTCAGGCTCTTCCAGCTCCACGGCCAGTTGCACCTCAGACGGTGAGGTATGCTCCACCTCCGGCCCCTCCGACCTATACACACGAGGTCTGCACTTCATGCGGCCGAAGGCACCGGGCAGGAGATTGTCGAAGGGCATCGGGTGGATACTTTCATTGTGGTCGCCAGGGCCATGTGATCAGGGATTGCCCCAGCCGGCATTTACCAGGCCAGTCTCAGGGGATTAGGCCCCCAGCACACCCAGCAGGATCATATCAGGCGTCATCCCAGACTACCCGGTCTACACCCCAGTCTCGCCAGGCGAACCAGGGGCGAGTTTTTTCCTTAACAGAGGATGATGCACTTGCATCTGACGATGTGGTGCAAGGTACGCGTTGGAGTTATTTTCTTATTCGTGATTGTTATGTTATGTTTTATTCCTGGTGTACATACTTGGTATGCTATATATATATATATATACCTATGTGTATACACTGTTGATGCTTGAATTGACGTAACTAGCTAAAATTTCAGGAACCCTACTAGTCAATGAGTGTTTGGCTCGAGTGTTGATTGATACCGGGTCTACCCATTCATTTGTCTCACCGAGTTTTTCAGAAGGCTTTTCTGTGGAGCCTACTCAGCTAGAACCGGAGTTAGCCATTTCGAATCCTCTCGGCAAAACAGTATTGACAGATAAAGTGTATGGAAATAGAGTGGTCCAAGTTGGAAGCCACGAGTTGGCGGTTGATCTCATCGTCCTTGGATTCTAGGACTTTGACGTTATCTTGGGGATGGATTGGTTAGCAGCACACCATGGGCATGTAGCTTGCTTCGAGAAGATGGTACTCTTCAAACCAGTAGAAGGGAAACCATTCCACTTTCGTGGGTTGAAAAGTAGAGATATTGCTCGTTTTGCGGCGTTGAGCTTAGCTAACCCCGAGGCAAAGGACTCATCGACTATTCTGGTTGTGAGTGAGTTCCTGGATGTATTTCCAGAGGAGTTGCCAGGATTGCCTCCAAATAGGGAGATTGAGTTTGTGATCGAGCTTGCACTAGGCACAGCTCTTGTATTCAGGGCTCCGTATAGAATGGCCCCGATTGAACTTAAGGAGTTGAAGACTCAGTTGGAGGAATTACAGGGCCTTGGTTTCATTCGACCAAGTGTCTCACCGTGGGGTGCCCCGGTGTTGTTTGTTAAGAAGAAAGATGGCTCGATGCGGATGTGCGTTGATTACAGGCAATTGAACAAAGTCACTATAAAGAATAGGTATTCCTTGCCTAGGATTGATGACTTGTTTGATCAGTTGAAGGGAGAGAGATTTTTCTCCAAGATAGATCTTCGATCGGGCTATCACCAGTTGAAGATTAAGGCGGAAGATGTTCCCAAGACTACTTTCAGGACTCGGTATGGACACTACGAGTTCTTGGTGATGCCTTTTGGACTCACGAACGCGCCGGTAGCCTTTATGGATTTGATGAACCGGGTGTTCCGGCCATATCTTGATAGGTGCGTGATTGTATTTGTTGATGACATATTGGTCTATTCCCAGACACAGGAAGATCACACACGCGACCTATGCCTTGCTTTGGAAATGCTAAGAGAACACAAGCTATACGCCAAACTCAGCAAGTGTGAGTTTTGGTTGGAAGAGGTGGCATTCCTAGGTCACGTTGTTTCTGTAGAAGGCATCTCGGTAGATCCGAAGAAGATCGAAGCAGTTATGAGTTGGGCGAGGCCCAAGAGTGTTACTGAGATACGCAGTTTTCTTGGATTGGCAGGATACTACAGGAGATTCGTAGAGGGTTTCTCTAGCCTTGCGGCACCGCTCACTTACTTGACAAGGAAGAACGCCAAGTTTGTATGGAGTGATAAGTGCGAGATCAGTTTCACGGAACTGAAGAAGAGGCTTACTACAGCCCCTGTCCTTATTGTACCATCCGGACCTTATGGGTATGAGGTGTACAGTGATGCCTCACACGTTGGACTTGGGTGTGTACTCATGCAGCACAAGAAAGTCATTGCCTATGCGTCAAGGCAATTGAAGGAGCATGAGAAGAATTATCCCACACACGACTTAGAGCTTGCGGCGGTCGTGTTTGCTCTTAAGATTTGGCGTCATTACCTTTATGGGGTGGAGTTCTATGTGTTCACTGATCACAAGAGTCTCAAGTATCTCTTTTCCCAAAAGGAGCTGAATCTAAGGCAACGGCGTTGGATGGAATTTTTGAAGGACTATGAGTGTACCATTCAATACCACCCGGGTAAAGCAAATGTAGTGGCTGATGCTTTGAGTAGAAGACCTCAAGGGTTGTTAGCACACATGTTGGTTCAAGAATGGAAGCTACTAGAAGATTTGGCAAATCTGGACATTAGTGTGAATGACTCTGTCCATAGTCCTATCTTGGCGAATGTCACGGTTCGGCCATACATTATAGACTTGATCCAAGAATACCAAGCCACGGATGCTGAATTGTTGGATTATCGGGACAAACAAGTTGCTAAGGGTAGTGAGGACTTCTCTCTCACAAGCCGAGGTGCTATCACATTCAAGGGAAGGCTGTGTGTTCCAGCCAATGCAAACCTTCGAAGGGAGATCATGGATGAAGTACATCGTTCGAAGTACACAGTGCATCCAGGGGGTACAAAGATGTACCGGAACCTCAAGAGTCACTTTTGGTGGCAGAATATGAAGAGGGAGGTTGCGGAATATGTAGCACGGTGCTTGGTGTGTCAACAGGTAAAAGCAAAACACATGCGGCCCGCAGGTCTATTACAGTCCCTTCCGATTCCCGAGTGGAAATGGGAGAACATATCCATGGATTTCATAGTTGGCTTGCCAAAGACGGCAAGGGGCTCAGATGCGATATGGGTAGTAGTGGATCGTTTGACAAAGTCCGCTCATTTCTTACCCTACCGTACCACCTTCAACTCTAGTCAGTTGGCTGCACTATACATCAGGGAAGTAGTTAGACTACATGGGTGCCAGTCAGTATTGTGTCAGATCGGGATCCAAGATTCACGTCAAGATTTTGGAAAAGTTTCCAAGAGGCTATGGGTTCCCGACTTGATTTCAGCACCGCTTTTCATCCACAGACGGATGGACAAACCGAGAGAGTGAACCAAGTCATTGAAGACATGCTTCGGGCTTGTATGTTGGATTTCAGAGGCAGTTGGGAAGAGCACATGCCTTTGGTTGAATTCGCCTATAATAACAGCTATCAGGCAAGTATCCAAATGGCACCATTTGAGGCCTTGTATGGGCGAAGTTGTAGGTCTCCTCTCAATTGGGATGAGGTAGGAGAGAGGAAAGTACTTGGTCCGGAGTTGATTGAGCAAACTGCAGGCACAGTCAAGATCATTCGGGATCGATTGAAAGCCGCTCAAGATCGCCAGAAAAGTTATGCGGATACGCGCCGTAGGTACTTGGAATTTCAAGTAGGGGATCAAGTTTTTGTGAAAGTATCTCCTAGCAAAGGGATCATGAGATTTGGAAAGCGAGGCAAGCTCAGTCCTCGGTATGTTGGGCCTTTTGAGATTATCACACGAGTTGGTGAGGTTGCTTACAGGGTAGCTCTCCCACCTCACATGGCCGCAGTTCACAACGTCTTCCATGTGTCTATGCTTCGGAAGTACATTGCAGATCCCTCGCATGTCATAGACTTGGAACCGTTGGAGATTCGAGAGGACCTCACCTTGATTGAAAAACCAGTTCAGATTTTGGATCGAAGAGATCAGGTGCTTCGCAACAAGACAATCCCTTTGGTTCTTGTGCAATGGCAACACCATGCTCGGGAAGAAGCTACATGGGAGCGTGAAGCCGAAGTCAGAGCAAAGTATCCAGAATTAACTGAATGAGTTTTGGTATAAGTTTGTATACGACTGGCAATTTTCTTTGGTCTGTAATGCAAGTAGTGTCTAAATTTCGAGGACGAAAAATTTTTGTAACGAGGGGAGGATGTAGAGCCCCTGACCTTTCCACAGTTTAGGCATCACATTTTCGTTGTCATTTTGCCTTTAAAGAGGTGTAATTAATAAATAAGGAAGAAATTGGAAAATTCAAAATGTCAGAAATGTTCCTTTTCGAAGTACGAACCCAACGCAAGTTGAATCGTCAAAATCGGACGAACGAGTCAAAAGATATGGCCAAAACAGTCTAGGCCTGTAGGCAAACGAGCTGTAGAGAGGCGCTAAGGACGTAGCTCGGAAGGCGCTAAGGATGTAGCTCGGAAGGCGCTAAGGACGTAGCTCGGTTATGCGCTAAGGACGTAGCTCCGATAAGGCACAGACATCGCATAGACAACGTACTCTGACAACGTATACGTGTGCATCCGTTGTGCAACAACAACGGGTACGTTGTGCAACAACAACGGGTGCGTTGAGCAACAACAACGGGTGCGTTGTGCAACAACAACGGGTGCGTTGTGCAAACAACAACGGTAACGTTGTACCACACAACGTGTTCAGCACTGTTCACCACACGACGTGTTCGGCACTGTTCACAGCACAACGTGTTCAGCACTGTTCACAACACAACGTGTTCAGCACTGTTCACCACACAACGTGTTCGGCACTGTTCACAGCACAACGTGTTCAGCACTGTTCACAACACAACGTGTTCAGAACTGTTCACCACACAACGTGTTCGGCACTGTTCACAGCACAACGTGTTCAGCACTGTTCACAACACAACGTGTTCAGCACTGTTCACCACACAATGTGTTCGGCACTGTTCACAGCACAACGTGTTCAGCACTATTCACAACACAACGTGTTCGGCACTGTTCATAGCACAACGTGTTCAGCACTGTTCACACCACAACGTGTTCAGCACGGTTCACAGCACGACGTGTTGGGCGTTCGTGTGTTTGCAGAAACTTCAGTAAGGGTATTATGGTCTTTTGGTCGGTCCACTCTTACCTTAAGAGTTTAACCCGAGCCTTCAGGGCATCATTCGACACTTAGAGAGAGATTGGGAGATTAGAAGAGAGGAGAAGGCGATTCCAACCTAGGGTTTCCATTTTGGAGAGAAATCAAAGGGTTTTCCGACCGGGGAGAACAGGCCATTCGACAGGGAGATTCTGAAATTGCGGAGGCTTGGTCCGATCAAGCTGCTGAATATTGGAAACAAGCTATAGCGCTTACTCCAGGTAATTATATTGAAGCGCATAATTGGTTGAAGATCACGAGGCGGTTCGAATAAGAACATTCCATTTTTTTTTAGAATTTCTTATAATTGTTTTGTTTGTTGGCTCCATCAGTCAAATAAAATAGATTGTTCCTCTGGGAAGAGCCAATCAAGGAATTTCATTATATCCCTTCTAAGATCGTTCTATTTCGTATGGTACCTCGTAGAGATAAATGATACGCGGATTGAGACCCTAGATCACTTTCAGTCTGGGTTTTCTCCAAGATCTCGGCTCAAGCACTCGTGGAGAGCGTTCTCCAAGCTAGGGCAGCAGCTACACAGTCGTTTTAGAGAGGGGATTTCTTCCTCATTGTTCAAGGTCGGTACTTCTTGCTACCCTCCTAGTTATAGTTCCTCTTTCCCCTTTATTTCTTTTGATTTTCTTTTATTTTACACATGTGTTATGAAATGGATGGTTGTGAATGATGAATGGAGATGGAATTGGCGACTGGATGCCAGTGGTGGTGTTGTGATGATTATAATGGGGAGGGCATTGTTCCTGTCGCGACTCAAAACCCACCCTAGGAGTTAGAGTGAACTTTGGACGACTAATCATGGATTTCATGACTTACTTGACAACCCAACCTGCAAAAACCCACCGAGCATATACAATAGAGGATATAAACAGCGGAAACATACTCTAACATAGCACAGCGGAAGACTACCAAACCTCTATGTATATACATACGCAATTCCAAGTTTATACAAAAAGTCTCCAAAAGAAAGTGCGGACATGCCCACCAAAATACATGAATCTAACTCTCATCTCACCCACAACTAATCCACTCAGAATCTAACACCACCTACTGATAACCCTCTACGGGAGGTTCCTCCAAAGGCTCCTCGACGTACTCCTCTTCCACCCATGGACCAGGAGCACAAACATCAAATGGAGCAGCAGCTCCCTCAGAACCTGCCGACATAAGAAGTACGGCTGAGCATAGAATACTCAGCGGGTACTAAATACTAACCAACAATTATAGCATAGAAATGGCAATACATGATCAGGAGCAATTCATATATGTCAAACTGAAACAATTCATATCATACAAGGAAGTAAAGCAGTTTATAATCATGCTTGAAATTTGTAGAAAGCCGATAAATCCTCTTGAAAACATCGTGCACTTGACTTGGCTTGAAATCTCTTTTCGTACTTGAAAGCTTGTCTTGTCTATCTTGCTTGATTCTTGTATGTCGTGTCATGTCATGCATGCTTGCTTGTGATCATGTAACTTGTGAGATGCACTTGTGAGATGCCTTGAGAGGGAAGGGAGACCCTTCATTATGTAATGCACTTGCGAGGGAAGGGAGACCCTTCTTTATGATATGTATGTACTTGCGAGGGAAGGGAGGCCCTTCTTCATGATATGCACTTGTGAGTGAGGGGAGACCCCTCGTGGAATGTTGGTTCTTGTCTTCTTGTGAAAAGCGAGGTAAAACATATCGTAGGATATGTCCCACCTCTAACCATGTTCTTGAAAACCTCGATAAATCATGTCATGCATGCCGTGCTCGTGGGAACCGTGTACATACTTGCATTCAAATTTAAAGATAACATTTGGGTAATTTCACAACACATATAGCATCAACGATTGAGCAATTCAATATTCATAGCATTTAGGGAAAGCATGAAACACACTATCATAGGCCCTAGCAATATTCAGAATTTCTTAGGCATACATTTCCTAATTCACAGCTCACTTTATTCACCTTGGCATTTCATCAAACATGGTGTGTTCATTATGGATTTACCCTACAACATGCTTTTCTAGATGGGTTTTACTCAAATCATACATGTATGTTCATTATTGGAACAATGCCCTTCCCCATTTTTTCATCACACACAACCATTGGCATCCAATCGCCCATTCAATCTCTATTCACCATTCACCATTTACCATTCTCCATTCACCACTCATCCATCTCTTAGCACGTGTAAATGAAAGAAAATCAAAAGAAAAGGAGGGGAAAGAAGAACTATAACTAGGAGGGTAGTAAAAAGTACTGACCTTGAAGAAATGAGGAAGAAACCCTCTTTCCAAATGACTATGAGTTGCTGCCCTAGCTTGGATCGCGAGCTCCACAATGCCTGAACCGAAATCTTGAAGAAAACGGGCTTGAGGTTGATCTAGGGTTTCAAACCCTTTGATTTCTCTCCAAAATGGAAACCCTAGGTTGGAATCGCCTTCTCCCCTTTCTCCTATTCTCTCAAACTCTCTAAGTGTTGAGAATGACCCCTAAAGGCTCGGGTTAAACTCTTAAGGTAAGAGTGAACTGACAAAAGACCATAACACCCTTACTAAATTTCTGTAAAAACACGAGTGTCGAACTCGTGGTGTTGTGAACAGTGCCAACTCGTGGTGCTGTGAACAGTGCCAACTCGTGGTGCTGTGAAACAGTGCCAACTCGTGGTGTTGTGAACAGTGCCAACTCGTTGTCCGTTGTCAAGGGTGTCGAACCCGTTGTCACGTTGTGTCATGCATAGTGCTGAGCCTGTAGTCCGTTGTGTTGTGCATAGTGCTGAGCTCGTTGAGCTGTGAACAATGCCAAACACGCTGTCCGTTGTGGACAGTGCTGAACACGTTGTCCGTTGTCTTATGTACCGCGTGCCCGTGGTGAGTTGTACAACGTACCCGTGGTGAGCTGCACAACGTGCCCGTTGTAAACTACACAACGAATGCACACAATATACGTTATCAGAGTACGTTGTCCGTGCTACGTTATCAGAGTACGACGTCAGAGCACGTCCTTAGTGCATAACCGAGCTACGATTTCCTACAGGTCCAGACTGTTTTGGCCGTATCTTTTGACTCGTTCGTCCGATTTTGACGATTCAACTTGCGTTGTGTTCGTACTTCGAAGAGGAACAATTCTGCCATTTCGAAATTTCCAAATTCTTTCTCATTTATTAATTATACCTCTTAAAAAGGCAAAATGACAACGAAAGTGTCATGTTTTAAGCATGAAAAAGTCTGGGGCTCTACATCCTCCCCCCCTTACAAAAATTTCGTCCTCGAAATTCAGACACTACTTGTATTACCAATCAAAAGGAAATTACAGTCATATACAAACTCATTCCAAAAACTCATTCAATTAATTCTGGATACTTTGCTTTGACTTCGGCTTCACGCTCCCATGTAGCTTCTTCCCGAGCATGGTGTTGCCATTGCACAAGAACCAAAGGGATTGTCTTGTTGCGAAGCACCTGATCTCTTCGATCCAAATCTGAACCGGCTCTTCAATCAAGGTGAGATCCTCTCGAATCTCCAACGGTTCCAAGTCTATGACATGCGAAGGATCCGTAATGTACTTCCGAAGCATAGACACATGGAAGACGTTATGAACTGCAGCCATGTGAGGTGGAAGAGATACTCGATAAGCAACTTCACCAACCCGTGTGATAATCTCAAAAGGCCCAACATATCGAGGACTGAGCTTGCCTCGCTTTCCAAATCCCATGATCCCTTTGCTAGGAGATACTTTCACAAAAACTTGATCCCCTACTTGAAATTTCAAGTCCCTACGGCGCGTGTCCGCATAACTTTTCTGGCGATCTTGAGCGGCTTTCAATCGATCCCGAATGATCTTAACTGTGTTTGCAGTTTGCTCAATCAACTCCGGACCAAGTACTTTCCTTTCTCCTACCTCATCCCAATAGAGAGGAGACCTACAACTTCGCCCATACAAGGCCTCAAATGGTGCCATTTGAATACTTGCCTGATAGCTGTTATTATAGGCAAATTCAACCAAAGGCAAGTGCTCTTCCCAACTGCCTCTGAAATCCAACATACAAGCCCGAAGCATGTCTTCAATGACTTGGTTCACTCTCTCGGTTTGTCCATCCGTCTGTGGATGAAAAGCGGTGCTGAAATCAAGTCGGGAACCCATAGCCTCTTGGAAACTTTTCCAAAATCTTAACGTGAATCTTGGATCCCGATCCGACACAATACTAACAGGCACTCCGTGCAATCTAACTACTTCCTTGATGTATAGTGCAGCCAACTGACTTGAGTTGAAAGTAGTTCGATAGGGTAAGAAATGAGCGGACTTTGTCAAACGATCCACTACTACCCATATCGCATCTGAGCCCCTTGCCGTCTTTGGCAAGCCAACTATGAAATCCATGGATATATTCTCTCATTTCCACTCAGGAATCGGGAGGGACTGTAATAGACCTGCGGGCCGCATGTGTTCTGCTTTTACCTGTTGACACACCAAGCACCGTGCTACATATTCCGCAACCTCCCTCTTCATATTCCGCCACCAAAAGTGACTCTTGAGGTTCTGGTACATCTTTGTACCCCCTGGATGCACTGTGTACTTCGAACGGTGTGCTTCATCCAAAATCTCTCTTCGAAGATCTGCATTGGCTGGGACGCACAGCCTTCCCTTAAACGTGATAGCACCCCGACTAGTGAGAGAGAAGTCCTCACTACCCTTAGCAACTTCCTTGTCCCGATAAGCCAACAATTCAGCATCCGTGGCTTGGTATTCTTGGATCAAATCTATAATGTATGGCCGAACCGTGACATTGGCCAAGATAGGACTACGAACAGATTCATTCACACTAATGTCCAGATTTGCCAAGTCTTCTAGTAGCTTCCATTCCCGCACTAACATGCATGCTAATAACCCCGGAGTTCTTCTACTCAAAGCATCAGCCACTACATTTGCTTTACTCGGGTGGTATTGAATGGTACAATCATAGTCTTTCAAAAATTCCATCCAACGCCGTTGCCTTAGATTCAATTCCTTTTGGGAAAAGAGGTACTTGAGACTCTTGTGATCGGTAAATACATAGAACTCCACCCCATAAAGGTAATGACGCCAAATCTTAAGTGCAAACACGACCGCCGCAAGCTCCAAGTCATGCGTGGGATAATTCTTCTCATGCTCCTTCAACTACCTTGATGCATAGGCAATGACTTTCTTGTGCTGCATGAGTACACACCCAAGTCCAACGTGTGAGGCATCACTATACACCTCATACCCATAAGGTCCAGATGGCACAGTAAGGACCGGGGCTGTAGTAAGCCTCTTCTTCAGTTCCGTGAAACTGATCTCGCACTTATCACTCCATACAAACTTGGCGTTCTTCCCTGTCAGGTAAGTGAGCGGTGCTGCAAGGCTAGAGAAACCCTTTACGAATCTCCTGTAGTAGCCTGCCAATCCAAGACAACTGCGTATCTCAGTAACACTCTTGGGCCTCGCCCAACTCATAACTGCTTCGATCTTCTTCGGATCTACCGAGATACCTTCTGCAGAAACAACGTGGCCTAGGAATGCCACCTCTTCCAACCAAAACTCACACTTGCTAATTTTGGCGTATAGCTTGTGCTCTTTTAGCATTTCCAAAGCAAGGCATAGGTCGCGTGTGTGATCTTCCCGTGTCTGGAAATAGACCAAAATGTCATCAACAAATACAATCACGCACCTATCAAGATATGGCCGGAACACCAGGTTCATCAAATCCATAAAGGCTGCCGGCGCGTTCGTGAGTCCAAAAGGCCTCACCAAGAACTCGTAGTGTCCATACCGAGTCCTGAAAGCAGTTTTGGGAACATCTTCCGCCTTAATCTTCAACTGGTGATAACCCGATCGAAGATCTATCTTTGAGAAAAATCTTGCTCCCTTCAACTGATCGAACAAATCATCAATCCTAGGTAAGGGATACTTATTCTTTATAGTGACTTTGTTCAATTGTCGGTAATCGACACACATCCGCATCGAACCATCTTTCTTCTTAACAAACAACACCGGGGCACCCCACGGTGAGACACTTGGTCGAATGAAACCAAGGCCTTGCAATTCCTCCAACTGAGTCTTCAACTCCTTGAGTTCAATAGGGGCCATTCTATATGGAGCTCTGAAAACAGGAGCTGTGCCTGGTGCAAGCTCGATCACAAACTCGATCTCCCTGTCTAGAGGCAATCCTGGCAACTCCTCTGGAAATACATCCAGGAACTCACTCACAACCGGAATAGTCGATAAGTCCTTTGCCTCGGGGTTAGCTAAGCTCAACGCCGCAAAACGAGCAATAGATCTGTTTTTCAACCCGCGAAAGTGGAATGGTTTTCCTTCTACTGGCTTGAAGAGTACCATTTTCTCAAAGCAAGCTACATGCCCATGATGAGCTGCTAACCAATCCATTCCCAATATAACATCAAAGTCCTGGAATCCAAGGACGATGAGATCAACCGCCAATTCGTGGCTCCCAACTTGGACCACACTATTTCTATACACTTTATCTGCCAATACTATTTTGCCGAGAGGAGTCGAAATGGCTAACTCCAGTTCTAGCTGACTTGGCTCTACAGAAAAGCCTTCTGAAAAACTCGGCGAGACAAACGAATGAGTAGACCCGGTATCAATCAACACTCGAGCCAAACACTCATTAACTAGTAGGGTTCCTGAAATTTTAACAAGCGGAGTCAATCCATGCATCAACAGTGTATACATGTAGGTATATATACATATATAACATGCCAAGTACGTACACAATCAATTACTATTTAACAGTTCAATTCACGGATAATTAAATGAGCTACAACTGCGTACCTTGCACTACATCGTCAGATGCAAGTGCATCACCCTCTGTCAAGGCAAAAACTCGCCCCTGGTTTGCCTGGCGAGACTGAGGCGTAGACCGGGTAGTCTGAGATGACGCCTGGTATGATCCTGCTGGGCGTGCTGGTGGACTAATCCCCTGAGACTGGCCTGGTAAATGCCGACTGGGGCAATCCCTGATCATATGGCCCTGGCGACCACAATGAAAACATCCACCCGATGCCCTTCGGTAATCCCCTGCCGGGTGTCTTCGGCCGCATGAAGTGCAGACCTCGTGTGCATAAGTCGGAGGGGCCGGAGGTGGAGCATACCTCATCGTCTGAGGTGCAACAAGCCGTGGGGCTGGAAGAGCCTGAGGTCTCGGCGCCTGAGGCACATACTGCCGGGTAGCTGGAGGTGCATAAGATGGCCTCATCGATGGTGCTGGCCACGCATACTGATAAGGACCAGTCCGGGCCCGCCTCTCTAGAGGTGCTGGACCGCTGGATTGGCCTCTCGCCAACTCCCTCTTCTTGGACACTGTCTCTGAATTGGCCTCGACCAATAAGGCCTTGTCTACTACCTCAGGGTAGGTAGCATGCCTGAAAACGGAAACCTTCTCCATAATCACATCCTTAAGCCCTTGCTCAAATCTTCTCGCCTTCATTGCCTCAGTAACAACCATATGAGGCGCAAATCTCGACAACTCCGAGAACTTAGCCTCGTATTGTGCCACCGACATCAAACTTTGCTCAAGGTTGATGAATTCTCTCTTTCTTTTCCCGTGCTCCAATCGGAAAATACTTCTTGTAAAAAGTATCCTTGAACTCCTCCCAAGTCCAAGGTAGACCCTGCATGGTCAAATCTCTCGTCCTCAGTGCGGACAACCACCAATGGTGGGCTTCGCCTTCTAGCATGAAAGTTGCCCATGCTACTCTCTCCTCCTCTGTAGGTGAGAGGACCGTAAAGATCTTCTCCATCTGGAGGATCCATGCCTCCGCAGCAAGAGGGTCCACACTCCCATGGAATGGTGGAGGCCTCAATCTCCTGAATGCCTCAACTCCAGCGGTACGATGTACTGGAGCTGCAGGCGGTGGAGTAGGTGCCGCCGACGATGGTATAGCTTGCCGAGCCGCCAGTATGACGAGTGTCTCAGCAATAGAGCCTAAGACCTGAGAGAGGTCCAGCTGCTCATCCTCATCTCTGGAAGAAGATGAATCTCTGGTGTGTGGTCCACGACCCCGCGTGCCCCGCCTCATGACTAAAGTCCTGAGAACAATAGCACCACATGAGTCTAACTTGAAACCACAGTTTATTTCAATGTTATTTCACAATAATTCAATTTGTATTAGTTGTATAATACTAATATACATCACATCAAGTCATCAGAGTATTCATCACATTATACTCATACTTTAGTGTTCTAGCGTACCTAAGACCCGTACTTGGTTAAAGCAACCATTTTAGATTAAGACTAAAGTCTAGTCTTACACTTGGATCAAGACTCTCTTCCGACTTACTTTCCTCCTAACTTGTTTCCTGACATATGCTCTTGTCAAGCCGTGGTATAAGATTCTAAGTGACCCTAGAGACCTAAAGCCTAAGCTCTGATACCACTTCTGTCGCGACTCAAAACCCACCCTAGGAGTTAGAGTGAACTTTGGACGACTAATCATGGATTTCATGACTTACTTGACAACCCAACCTGCAAAAACCCACCGAGCATATACAATAGAGGATATAAACAGCGGAAACATACTCTAACATAGCACAGCGGAAGACTACCAAACCTCTATGTATATACATACGCAATTCCAAGTTTATACAAAAAGTCTCCAAAAGAAAGTGCGGACATGCCCACCAAAATACATGAATCTAACTCTCATCTCACCCACAACTAATCCACTCAGAATCTAACACCACCTACTGATAACCCTCTACGGGAGGTTCCTCCAAAGGCTCCTCGACGTACTCCTCTTCCACCCATGGACCAGGAGCACAAACATCAAATGGAGCAGCAGCTCCCTCAGAACCTGCCGACATAAGAAGTACGGCTGAGCATAGAATACTCAGCGGGTACTAAATACTAACCAACAATTATAGCATAGAAATGGCAATACATGATCAGGAGCAATTCATATATGTCAAACTGAAACAATTCATATCATACAAGGAAGTAAAGCAGTTTATAATCATGCTTGAAATTTGTAGAAAGCCGATAAATCCTCTTGAAAACATCGTGCACTTGACTTGGCTTGAAATCTCTTTTCGTACTTGAAAGCTTGTCTTGTCTATCTTGCTTGATTCTTGTATGTCGTGTCATGTCATGCATGCTTGCTTGTGATCATGTAACTTGTGAGATGCACTTGTGAGATGCCTTGAGAGGGAAGGGAGACCCTTCATTATGTAATGCACTTGCGAGGGAAGGGAGACCCTTCTTTATGATATGTATGTACTTGCGAGGGAAGGGAGGCCCTTCTTCATGATATGCACTTGTGAGTGAGGGGAGACCCCTCGTGGAATGTTGGTTCTTGTCTTCTTGTGAAAAGCGAGGTAAAACATATCGTAGGATATGTCCCACCTCTAACCATGTTCTTGAAAACCTCGATAAATCATGTCATGCATGCCGTGCTCGTGGGAACCGTGTACATACTTGCATTCAAATTTAAAGATAACATTTGGGTAATTTCACAACACATATAGCATCAACGATTGAGCAATTCAATATTCATAGCATTTAGGGAAAGCATGAAACACACTATCATAGGCCCTAGCAATATTCAGAATTTCTTAGGCATACATTTCCTAATTCACAGCTCACTTTATTCACCTTGGCATTTCATCAAACATGGTGTGTTCATTATGGATTTACCCTACAACATGCTTTTCTAGATGGGTTTTACTCAAATCATACATGTATGTTCATTATTGGAACAATGCCCTTCCCCATTTTTTCATCACACACAACCATTGGCATCCAATCGCCCATTCAATCTCTATTCACCATTCACCATTTACCATTCTCCATTCACCACTCATCCATCTCTTAGCACGTGTAAATGAAAGAAAATCAAAAGAAAAGGAGGGGAAAGAAGAACTATAACTAGGAGGGTAGTAAAAAGTACTGACCTTGAAGAAATGAGGAAGAAACCCTCTTTCCAAATGACTATGAGTTGCTGCCCTAGCTTGGATCGCGAGCTCCACAATGCCTGAACCGAAATCTTGAAGAAAACGGGCTTGAGGTTGATCTAGGGTTTCAAACCCTTTGATTTCTCTCCAAAATGGAAACCCTAGGTTGGAATCGCCTTCTCCCCTTTCTCCTATTCTCTCAAACTCTCTAAGTGTTGAGAATGACCCCTAAAGGCTCGGGTTAAACTCTTAAGGTAAGAGTGAACTGACAAAAGACCATAACACCCTTACTAAATTTCTGTAAAAACACGAGTGTCGAACTCGTGGTGTTGTGAACAGTGCCAACTCGTGGTGCTGTGAACAGTGCCAACTCGTGGTGCTGTGAAACAGTGCCAACTCGTGGTGTTGTGAACAGTGCCAACTCGTTGTCCGTTGTCAAGGGTGTCGAACCCGTTGTCACGTTGTGTCATGCATAGTGCTGAGCCTGTAGTCCGTTGTGTTGTGCATAGTGCTGAGCTCGTTGAGCTGTGAACAATGCCAAACACGCTGTCCGTTGTGGACAGTGCTGAACACGTTGTCCGTTGTCTTATGTACCGCGTGCCCGTGGTGAGTTGTACAACGTACCCGTGGTGAGCTGCACAACGTGCCCGTTGTAAACTACACAACGAATGCACACAATATACGTTATCAGAGTACGTTGTCCGTGCTACGTTATCAGAGTACGACGTCAGAGCACGTCCTTAGTGCATAACCGAGCTACGATTTCCTACAGGTCCAGACTGTTTTGGCCGTATCTTTTGACTCGTTCGTCCGATTTTGACGATTCAACTTGCGTTGTGTTCGTACTTCGAAGAGGAACAATTCTGCCATTTCGAAATTTCCAAATTCTTTCTCATTTATTAATTATACCTCTTAAAAAGGCAAAATGACAACGAAAGTGTCATGTTTTAAGCATGAAAAAGTCTGGGGCTCTACAGTTCCAATAATGAACATACATGTATGATTTGAGTAAAACCTATCTAGAAAAGCATGTTGTAGGGTAAATCAATAATGAACACACCATGTTTGATGAAATGCCAAGGTGAATAAAGTGAGTTGAAATTAGGAAATGCATGCCTAATAAATTATGAATGTTGCTAGGGCCTATGATAGTGTGTTTTCTTGCTTTCCTTAAATGATATGAATATTTCATTGCTCAAACATTGATGTTATATGTCTGTGAAATTACCCAAATGTCATGTTTAAATTTAAATGCAAGTATGTACACGGTTTCCACGAGCACTGTATGCATGATATGATTTATCGAGGTTTTCAAGAACATGGTTAGAGGTAGGACATATCCTACGATATGTTTTACCTCGCTTTTCACAAGAAGACAAGAACCAACATTACACGAGGGGTCTCCCCTCACTCACAAGTGCATATCATGAAGAAGGGTCTCCCTTCCCTCGCAAGTACATACATATCATGAAGAAGGGTCTCCCTTCCCTCGTAAGTGCATTGCATAAAGAAGGGTCTCCCTTCCCTCTCAACTGCATCTCACAAGGATATCTCACAAGTTACATGATCACAAGCAAGCACGCATGACATGCATAACATGACAAGTACGACACGACATACAAGAATCAAGCAAGATAGACAAGACAAGCTTTCAAGTACGAAAATGATATTTCAAGTCAAGTCAAGAGCACAATGATTTCAAGAGGTTTTATCGGTTTTCTACGAAATGCAAGTATGAATATAAATTTTTTTATTTCCTTGTATGATATGAATTGTTTCTGTCTAACATATATGAATTGCTCCTGATTATGTATGGCTATTTTTATGCTATAATTGTTGGTTAGTATTTTGTACCCGCTGAGTATTCCATGCTCAGCCGTACTTCTTATGTCGGCAGGTTCTGAGGGAGCTGCTGCTCCATTTGATGTTTGTGCTCCTGGCCCATGGGTGGAGGAGGAGTACGTCGAGGAACCCTTGGAGGAACCTCCCTTAGAGGGTCATCAGTAGGTGGTGTTAGCTTCTGAGTGGATTAGCTGTGGGTGAGATGAGAGTTAGATTTATGTATTTTGGCGGGCATGTCCGCACTTTCTTTTGGTTACTTTTTGTATAAACTTGGATTTGATTATGTATATACATAGAGGTTTGATAGACTTCCGCTGTGTTTTATAGTTATGTTTCCGCTATGATGTCCTCTGTTGTATATGCTCTGTGGTTTTTTGCAGGTTGGTTTGTCAAGCAAGTCATGTAAGCCATGATTAGTCGTCCAAAGTTCACTCTAACTCCTAGGGTGGGTTCTGGGTCGCGACAAAATGCGTATCCAAGTTAGACTCATGTTGTATTGTCGTTCTCAGGAGAAATCATGAGACGCAATACCCGGGGTCGCGGGTACCACACAAGGGGCAATGGAGGTGATGCTCCATCGGGTGATGATCAACCCGATTTTGCCCAAGCTTTTGCCTCAATATCCGAGACCTTGGCTATGCTAGCGGCGAGGCAACCGGCCACTCCGCCTAATGCCGTGCTTATACCGGCTCCTCCTAATCGAGCACAAGCCGGAATAGAGGCTTTTCGGAGGATGAGGCCTCCAACCTTTTGTGGGAGTATTGACCCGCTTGTGGCCGAAAGATGGATTCGGCAATTAGAAAAGATCTTCTCCGTGTTGGCGCCTACTGAGGCAGAGAAGGTTACTTGGGCCGCCTTTATGCTTGAAGGCGAGGCCGACCATTGGTGGAAATCCGCACTTCGGACCCGAGAGTTGACCCGACAAGGTCAAGACTGGACTTGGGAGGAATTCTTGGATGTTTTGAACAAGAAGTACTTCCCAATAGGGATGAAAGAAAAGATGGAAGTTGAGTTCATTACCTTGGAGCAAGGTAATATGTCGGTAGCGGCTTATGAAGCCAAGTTTTTGGAGCTATCCAGATTTGCTCCACATATGATAGCAACCGAGGCTATGAAAGCCCGGAAATTTGAGAGGGGGTTGAAGGCATACCTCAAGGACTGAGTCTCAATGTTCAGACATGAGACATATTCAGAAGTAGTGGACAAGGCACTTTTGGCCGAGTCGAACTCCGAGGAGTTCTTCAAGAGAAGAGGAATGGAGAAAGGACAGTCGAGTAGTTCAGGGGAGAAAAGAGCAAGGACTAGCTTGTATCAGTCCGTAGGGCCAGCTCAGTCACAGAGGCTATATTCGGCACCACAGGCTCCTCGCCCCGCAGTGACTCAGGCTATGGGATATGCTCCTCCTACCTATGCACATGATATCTGCACCATTTGTGGAAGGAGGCACCCAGTGGGAGAATGTCGGAGGGTTACAGGAAGTTGCTTCCATTGTGGTGACCAAGGCCACATGGTTAGAGATTGTCCCCGACGTCATTTGCCAGCTCAATCTTCAGGGAGCAAGCCCCTGATTAGGCAGACATCCCAGCCTAGCTCTTCCCAGGCTTCGAGGGCCTCACAGTCTACACGGCCTCCTCGCCCAGCCACACAGGGCCGAGTCTTCGCCCTGTCAGAGAGAGACGCACGTGCATCCGATGATGTCGTGCAAGGTACGCGAGGATTTTGAGTTTAAGTTGTATAAAATTTCTATGGTTTGTTATGTGGTTATTTATACTAAGGGTTACCTATGTATGATGCTTGTTATTGTTTGAAATCTACTGATATTAGTTTCTTAATCGCACAGGCGCTTTATTAGTGAACGAGTGTCTCGCTCAAGTGTTGATAGACACAGGATCTACTCACTCTTTTGTCTCACCAAGTTTTGCAAAGGACTTTTTGACTGAGGCTACTCCGTTGGAGCGGGAGTTGACCATTGCAACTCCACTCGGCAAGTCAGTTGATACGGACAAGATATTCAGGGATAGTGTGGTTCAAGTGGGGGAGAAGGAATTGTTAGCCGATCTCATCATCCTAGACTTCCGAGACTTGGATTTCGATGTTATCCTAGGGATGGATTGGTTGGCAAACCATCACGGGCATGTTGCGTGTTTTGAAAAGATGGTGAACTTCAAGCCGGAAGGGGTTAAGCCTTTTCATTTCCGAGAATTAAGAGAGAGGGACATTGCTCGCCTCGCAGCTTTGAGCATAGCAAACCCAGAGGCACCGAACTCTTTGGCCATTCCGGTTGTGAGTGAGTTCTTAGATGTGTTCCCGGAAAAACTTCCAGGATTACCTCCTGATAGAGAGATCGAGTTCGCTATAGAGCTTGCTCCGGGTACCGCTCCGATTTCAAGGGCACCATATAGAATGGCCCCTATAGAGCTTGAAGAATTGAAGAAACAGATTGAGGAGTTATAACAACTTGGTTTCATCCAACCAAGCGTCTCGCCATGGGGAGCTCCGGTTCTCTTTGTGAAGAAGAAAGACGGGTCAATGAGAATGTGTATAGACTACCGCCAGTTAAACAAGGTAACTATCAAGAATCGTTATCCCTTGCCAAGGATAGACGACTTGTTCGACCAACTGAAGGGAGCGAGATTTTTCTCCAAGATTGATCTTAGGTCGGGGTATCATCAGCTAAAGATCAAGTCGGAGGATGTTCCGAAGACGGCCTTCAGGACTCGGTATGGGCATTACGAGTTCCTGGTCATGCCTTTTGGGCTGACGAATGCACCGGCGGCGTTCATGGATTTGATGAATCGGGTGTTCCGATCATACTTGGATCGATGCGTAATTGTGTTCATCGATGACATTTTGGTGTATTCCCAGACACGGGAAGATCACGCACGAGACCTCTGCCTTGCTCTAGAGATGTTGAGAGAGCATAGGCTATATGCCAAATTGAGCAAGTGTGAATTCTGGTTAGAGAAAGTGGCGTTCCTAGGCCACGTAGTGTCGGCCGAGGGTATTTCTGTAGACCCAGCCAAGGTTGAGGCAGTCATGAGTTGGGAGAGGCCCAAGAGCGTCACGGAGATACGTAGTTTTCTCAGGTTGGAAGGCTATTACCGGAGATTTGTGGAGGGATTCTCCAGTTTGGCCGCACCTCTCACTTACTTGACGAGGAAAAATGCCAAGTTCAGTTGGAGTGACCGATGTGAAGTGATTTTCGAAGAGTTGAAGAAGCGCCTCACCACGGCCCCCGTCCTTACTGTGCCATCCGGACATGGTGGTTATGAGGTATATAGCGATGCTTCGCATATCGGACTTGGGTGTGTCCTTATGCAGCATAAGAAAGTCATTGCCTACGCATCAAGATAATTGAAGGAGCATGAAAAGAATTACCCCACTCACGACTTAGAACTCGCCGCGGTTGTGTTTGCATTAAAGATTTGGCGACATTATCTTTATGGGGAACAATTTGAGGTATTCACAGATCATAAAAGTCTTAAGTATTTGTTTTCCCAGAAAGAGCTGAACCTGAGGCAAAGAAGATGGGTAGAATTTTTGAAAGACTACGAGTGCTCCATTCAATACCACCCGGGCAAAGCGAATGTAGTAGCCGATGCTCTTAGCCGGAAGCCTACTGGACTTTTTGCGCATATGATGCTGAAGGAGTGGAGGTTGCTGGAGGATGCATCCAACCTCGACATCAGTTTTAGTCTCCCTACCTATGGGCTGGTAATGGCTAACATCACAGTTAGGCCATTTATGTTGAGCATGATCCAGGAGTTGCAGGAAATGGATGCCGAGCTACTTTCTTGCCGAGACAAGTCAGTTAAGAGTGGCAGCAAGGATTTTACGGCGAGGGAAGATGGAATTATCACTTTCAAGGGAAGAGTATGTGTCCCAGCTGATGAGAAGCTTAAGCGAGAAATCTTATACGAGGCTCACCGGTCCAAGTACACTGTTCACCCCGGAGGTACCAAAATGTATAGAGACTAGAAAAAGCACTTTTGGTGGTGAAACATGAAGCGAGAAATAGCAGAGTATGTGTCTAAATGCTTGGTGTGCCAACAAGTCAAAGCCGAACACAGGAGACCGGCTGGACTTTTGCAGTCCCTCCCCATTCCCGAGTGGAAATGGGAACATATCTCTATGGACTTCATTGTGGGGTTGATGAAGATGGCTAGAAACTATGATGCTATATGGGTCGTGGTCGACAGACTCACGAAGTCCGCCCATTTCTTACCGTACCGGACTACATTCAACTCAAATCAGTTGGCTGCATTGTATATCAAAGAAATAGTTCGGTTGCACGGGGTGCCAGTGAGCATTGTCTCGGATCGGGACCCTAGATTTACCTCTAGGTTTTGGAAAAGCTTTCAGAGTGCCATGGGTTCTCGGTTGGACTTTAGCACGGCTTTCCATCCATAGACAGATGGGCAAATCGAGCGAGTGAATCAGGTTATTGAAGATATGCTCCGAGCTTGTATGCTGGATTTTAAAGGGAGTTGGGAAGATCACCTACCTTTGGTGGAATTCGCCTACAATAATAGCTATCAGGCAAGCATACAGATGGCTCCTTTTGAGGCTTTGTACGGAAGAAGTTGTAGATCCCCGTTGTATTGGGATGAGGTGGGAGAAAGAAAAATTTTGGGCCCCGAGTTGATTGAACAAACGGCAGATAGAGTCAAGCTCATCCGGGAGAGGTTGAAGACCGCACAAGATAGACAGAAGAGCTACGCCGACAATCGAATGAGAGATCTTGAGTTTCGAGTGGGTGATTTTGTATTTGTTCGGGTTTAACCAACCAAGGGTGTTATGCGATTTGGGAAGAGAGGCAAGCTTAGCCCGAGATATGTGGGTCCGTTCGAGATCATTACTAGAGTCGGTGAGGTAGCTTACCGTGTTGCTTTACCCGCTCATATGACGGCGGTCCACAATGTATTCCATGTCTCTATGCTTCGAAAGTATATCCCGGATCCTTCTCATGTCATCGAGTTGGATCCGATAGAGATTTGAGAGGACCTCACCCTAGTTGAACAACCGGTGCAGATCTTGGATAGGAGAGATCAAGTCTTGCGTAACAAGACCATTCCCTTGGTCTTAGTGAGATGGCAACACCATTCAAGGGAGGAAGCTACATGGGAACCGAGATGCCGAAGTGCGGGAAAAGTATCCTCAGTTATTTGTTTAGGGCCTTGGCATTCCCTTGTAATTGTTATGGTCTTATGCATGTATGTATCGTCCAAATTTCGGGGAATAAATTTTTGTAAGGGGGGAGAATATAGCACCCCGGACTTTTCTATACTTAATGAATACCGTTTTCGTAGCTAATTGGCCTTCCTCATAATCTAATTAAAAAATAAGAGAGAAATCGGAAATTCTGAAATGTCAGAAATGTTCATTTTCGAAAGACGAACCCAACGCAAGTTGAATCGTCGAAATCCGGCGAGTGAGTCAAAAGATATGGTCAAAACAGTCCAGACCTACAGAGCACCGATCGCTCGGTCTAGTCAGCGATCGATCGGTCCAAAACCGATCGATCGGTATCTATCGCACGGTCAAAGATTTTGTATAGGGAAATTTTCCAGAGAGTAGTTTTTTGACCGGTCGCTCAGCCAGAGTACCGATCGCTCGGTAGGCAACCGATCGATCGGTCATAACCACCGATCGCTCGGTCCCCGTATTTTTGTAGAAATTTTTGTAAGGGCGTTTTTGTCTTTTGGGTGTTAAACCCTTTCTTATAAGGCTAGGCCCGAGCCTTGGAGATTATTTACAACACTTAGAAGCTTTTGAGAGTTAGGGAGAGAGGAGAAGAGACTCTAACCTAGGGTTTTGATTTTGAGAAGGAATCAAAGGGGTGTAAGCACCCAAGAGCATCCCTAAAAGCTTGGATTTCGAAAATCCAACCTCAAGCTCGTGTGGGACTCCTTCTCCAAGGTAGAGCAGCGTTTTCCATGGCAAATTCAAGGGTTTCTTGCCCACACCAAGCCTTCTTCAAGCAAGGATCTTTCTTCTTACAAGTTGGAGCTTCAATCAAGGTTTCTACCAAGGATCAAGCCTTGATTCAAGGTTAGTACACCCTACTAACTTACCCTAGACATAAATCTAAGTTTTCTCTATGAAATGTGATTTATGCAATTATGTTTGCTTTCTTGTGAAATGTATCATCCCTAATAAATATAAACAAGATAAAGAAATGGTATGGATGCTTGGATGGATGTGGGATGTGGTGATTGGATGCCGAATGGGTGATGTATGGTATGTGTGGGTTGTGAATTGGAAAATGGAGGATGGGCATTACACAAATAATAAACTTACCTTGTGTGATTGAATGTAAAATATGCACTAAAAAGGAGAAAATGAACAATGAGGAAACTTGCATGCTAAGTGTTTGACAAAATACCTAAACTATGAAATAATGACTTGAATGAAGAAAATGAAAATAGGTCTCATGCATGTACTCTTATGAATGATGAATTAATCAAGTAATGTTGTAAATCCCTAAATAGGTGTTGGCAAATTCCGTGATCATTAGATAGGTCAGTTGAGTCGAGTCGTCGAGTCATGTTTAACTTGTCAGAAGAGAAGAGCTCAAGCTTAAAGAAGATTGAAGAAAGTGAAGGAAAAAGCTACTACTCCGGATCTAGACAGGTAATGGACTTAGAGACCCTACCTAGGTTGGATTTGACTTAGATAACCCTAAAAATACCTAGGAGGATAGTTTTAAGCCTACCAAAGTTATTTGATCTTAGTTGAATCAAATAAAAATAAAATGAAAATGGTTTTGGCAAAAATTTTGTCTCAACCGATCGCTCGGTATTGCGACCGATCGATCGGTGGCCTACCGAGCGATCGGTGGCTATCGACTGGACCAAATTTTTGTATGGGGAAATTTTCCAGAGAGATGATTTATAATCGAGCAATCGGTCATTAGAACCGATCGATCCGTTTTGAACCGAGCGATCGGTAGTGAGCACCGATCGATCGGTCCCTGTGAAAAGAATTTTTCTTTTTCTGGATTCTTTTTTAAACCCTATATAAACAACTTTTGGGAGACCTAATTCATGTCTTTGATATTTTTGAAAGAGTAGAGGTTTGAGAAACTCTTCTAGGGTTTTTCTTATTGCTTTTATTAGATCTTTGTTGTTCCCTCCTCTTTCTTAGATCCTAGAGAATGCAAGTATAGATCTAAATCTTTGATCTTGCATTGTGTGATCTCAGATCTGTATGAGATCCCTCAAGGGTTTGAAATTTCCTAAATTGATTCACAACCCTACACCTTGTGTGTGTGTGTCCGGTGTTTGATCCGGAGCCTTCGTGGAAGGAGATCGATCGTGTGTGATCGTGGTTTTGAAGTAGCTTGAAAATATTTGGTCGGTGTGGAACCGAAGCTGCTACGGCGGAGATCGAACCTGCTGGTTCGTGGAAATCAAGAGTAAGAGTCTATACCTAGGAACGTCGTTTCTGTATTGGTAAGGTCTTGTCTTGTACTTGATATCTTTTCATAGTGAAGTTTATTGCTGGACAAGGTCCCGTGGTTTTTTTCCCGTTAGGGTTTTCCACGTAAAAATCTTCGGTGTTTGATTTGTGTGGATTGTCTGATTGAATTGTTCATTGATTGCTAAACATATTAATTGAAAAATTAAAATTGGATAGAAATTATTAGATAGACCTATTCACCCCCCCTCTAGGTCTTAGAGATCATTGATCTGGATAAATTTCAATTGGTATCAGAGCTAGTTCACTGATAAGGCTAATCCCTTAAGTGTGATCCTGTATTATCCGTGATCATGAGTACTCTAAGAGAAGGAGGATCCGTCTCTCGTCCCCCACATTTTGATGGGAATAATTATGCTTATTGGAAAGCTAGAATGAGTGCCTTTCTCAAATCTATTGACGAGAGAATTTGGATGTCTATACAGAATGGGTGGACTACGCCCATAAAAACTGTAGGTGATTTGACTGTCGTCAAATATTATGATGAATGGACCAGATAAGAGCTTGAGTCAAGTGGATGGAACACTAAAGGTCTCAATGCTATCTTTACTGCAGTTACTGCTGAGGAATTCAGACGAATTTCTTCATGTGAAACAGCAAAGGAGGCTTGGGACATTCTTGAAATTACCCATGAGGGTACTACCACTGTTAAAATCTCAAAACTCCAAATATTAACCACCAAATTTGAACATTTAAACATGGAAGACAATGACACTTTTGATGAATTCTATGCAAAACTTAGTGACATTGTCAACGCTAGTTTCAATTTAGGTGAGAAAATATCTGAGTCCAAAATAGTTAGAAAAGTCCTTAGATCTCTCCCTGAGAGATTTCAACCCAAAGTCACTGCAATCGAAGAGAGTAAAAATGTTGACTCTCTGAAGATTGAGGAATTGGTTGGATCACTCCAAACCTATGAACTCAATCTACGTCCATCCAAGAAGAATAAATCTTTAGCCTTGAAAACCATCAAGGAAACTTTGGATGAGGATGTCAGTGATGGAGAAATGAATGAGGAAGAAATGGCTCTTTTAGTTAAAAAATTTCGAAAATTGTTTAGAATGAAAAAGAGGTTTAATCCCAAACAGGGAGGAAAATCTTTTGAGAAGTCAAAGTCTAAGCCCTGGGAAAACAAGAAAAATTCCAAGAGTGGCGACAAGAAATCCCAAGGTGTTCAATGTTATGAATGCCATGGCTTCGGTCATATTTCACCTAACTGTCCTAACAAGAAGAAGATTAAGGGCAAGGTGATGAATGCCTGTTGGGATGACAGTGATTCCGAGAATGAAGAATCGGACAGTTCCTCTTCAAGTGAAGATACTGGAAATCATACGGCTTTCACTGTTTCCCTTTCTGGGATTCTTGAGACTACCTCTGCGGTTGATGAAAAGGATAGAAGTGATGAGAGTAATCATACTGAGTCTAGTGATGACTTACAGAAGAGTCAAACTGACTCTGAAAGTGATGAAGATTTGAAAACAACTTATGATAAGTTGTATGCTGAAAGTTTGAAACTGACTAAAACAAAAATCTCTTTGAGCAAAAAACTCAAACTCATTCAAAATGAAAGAGATATCTGTAAACTAGTAGCAGAAGAGAAGAGTGCACTAGTTAGTCAGTTGGAAAATGAAAAAGAAGCATTAGTTATAAAAGTTCAATGTCTTTTGGAAGAGAATGTCTCATTGACTAATGTGGTCAGAAAATTAGAAGTTGAAAGAGACACTTCCATGAAAGAAATTGAAGAGTTAAGAACTCTGCAAATGGAACTGGAAACTTTTAAAGTCTCTCTTGTTGATAAGGTGAAATTTCTTGAAAAAGAACATCAAATTACCATTAAAGACAAGACTGACTTGATTCAGAAGGTCTATACTCTTGAAAAAGAAGTAAGAATGTTTGGTAACACTAGCTGCCTAGATGAATTAGTTAGAAAGTATGGATCAAATTCGAGTAGATCTGGAATAGGACATGTTGACACACCAGCTGGTCCTTTAGCTGTTGGTACAATGGCTAGTGCAGTGTTTGAGCCAATACATTCTGAACCTAAAGAAAATTTACCTTCTACATCAAGTACTAAGGCTTATACAAATTTTGTAAAGCCTAGAAATACAGCTCCTAGAGTGAATGCTTTAAGGAATCAAATTCCTGTTAGAAGAAATCCTCCTCCTCTTCCAAGATTCATACCCACATGTCACTTTTGTGGTGTGAGAGGTCACATTCGACCTAATTGTAATGCATTTAGGAGAGCTCCCCGAAATGGTTCATTGAACCAAAATCAAAGTCAAGGGACTCTTCAAAGGCAGATTCAGGTTCTAGCTGAAAAGTCTAGAATGTTGAGCGATGATGTTTTAATAGAATTGCTCAAATCTCTAGGACAAGAACTGGTCAATTTATTCCAAATGATTATTCAAGAGGAAATAATTTGACTTATCAAAAAACTAGAACTGAACAAAACAGAAAAAGGTCAAGGAGGACAAAAAGGAAAAAGGTCTCTACTACACAGATTAATGATCAAAGATCTAAACAAAGTTTAAAGACTGTGTATGTAAGAAAGGAAGACCTTAAGTGTTTTGTCATTCATACTGCCTTGAAAGCCCAAAACACAGAAATGTGGTACTTCGACAGTGGGTGTTCTCGGCATATGACAGGTAACAAGTCCTTATTTATTCAATTTGAGGACTGTCCAGATGGGACTGTTACTTTTGGTGATGGAAGCAAGTCTTTAGTCAAAGGAAAGGGTATCATCGATTCACCAGACATACCTAAATTGAAAGATGCCTTGTTTGTTGAAGGACTGAAAGCTAATTTAATTAGCATAAGTCAACTATGTGATGATAATCATGCTGTGCACTTTACCCAAAATAAATGCTTAGTCATTAATGGTAAAGGTAAGTGTGTTCTAGAAGGATTGAGAACCACTAACAATTGCTACGGCTTAACTCCCAGTCCTAATCCCTCAAATGTCTGTTATAAGACTAAAATTGAGGAGGTTGATTTGTGGCACCGAAGACTAGGTCATATGAACTTCAAAGACCTATGTAAAATCTCTAAGCAAGAGCTTGTGAGAGGTGTTCCCAAACTAGGAAAGCCTTCTACTACTGTGTGTGGGCCATGCCAAATTGGTAAACAAATTAGAACCCCACATAAGAAGACTTCAAGTATTGCTACTTCATATCCACTGGAATTAATTCATATGGATCTAATGGGTCCTACAAGAACTGAAAGTCTAGGTGGAAAGTGATACATCCTAGTTATGGTTGATGATTTCTCAAGAATGTCATGGGTGGCATTTATAAGGGAGAAATCCGATGCTTTTGACAATTTCAAGAGTATTTGCCTGAAAATTCAAAATGAGAAAAGATGCCCAATCACTCGAATTCGAAGTGATCATGGAAAGGAGTTTGAAAACTCTAAGTACAACGAATTTTGTGATGAGTCGGGTATCAAACATGAATTTTCTGCACCTATTACACCTCAGTAGAATGGTGTAGTAGAGAGGAAGAACAGGGTTCTCCAAGAGATGGCTAGAGTTATGCTTCATAGCAACAATCTAGCTTCTCATTTCTGGGCTGAGGCAGTTAACACTGCTTGCTATATATTTAATAGAGTTTTTGTAAGACCTGGAACAAGGAAAACCCCATATGAGTTGTGGAATAACAAGAAACCTAGTGTCAAGTACTTTCGAGAATTCGGAAGTAAATGCTATATCCTTAAGGATAGAGAGCAACTGGGCAAATTTGAATCTCGGAGTGATGAAGGGATATTTCTTGGATATTCCACCAACAGTAGAGCTTATCGAGTGTATAACTTGAGAACCTCTACAATTATGGAGTCCATAAATGTAGTTGTGGATGACTCCGGTGTTGAAAATGTGCAACGTGAGGATGATGAAAGTGCTGAAAATGAAAATGTTGAAATTATTTCAACTCCACCTATTGATAAGCAAACATCTCCATCAAAACCTACACATCCTAGGGTCATGAGTCCTCACACCCCCACTGATATAATTGGTGATGTTGAAAGTGGAGTGAGAACGAGGAAACAAATTGAAAATGAAGTTAGCTACATTTGCTATACTTCATCTTTTGAATAATTGGATAAATGCAATGCAAGAAGAGTTACTTCAGTTTACTAGGAATGATGTTTGGTATTTAGTACCTAGGTCTAACAATACAAATGTGATAGGTACCAAATGGATTTTCAAGAACAAATCTGATGAAAACGGTACTATCATAAGAAATAAGGCTAGGTTAGTTGCACAAGGATACACCCAAATTGAAGGTATTGACTTCGATGAAACGTTTGCTCCTGTAGTCAGGCTAGAATCAATAAGAATTCTTCTAGCTGTGGCTTGCTATATGAAATTCAAACTTTTTTAAATGGATGTTAAGAGTGCCTTTCTGAATGGCATTTTACATGAAGAAGTCTATGTGGAACAACCAAAAGGGTTTGAAGATCCACATCACCTTGATCAAGTCTATCGACTGAAAAGGGCTCTCTATGGTTTAAAACAAGCTCCAAGAGCTTGGTATGAGAGGCTGACTACTTATCTCTTAGAAAACGGATTTTCGAGAGGGGGAGTAGACGGAACCCTTTTTATAAAGAATGTGAAAGGTGATATTGTCATCGCCCAGATATATGTTGATGACATAGTGTTTGGTTCCACATTAGACTTACATGCTCATTCATTTGCTGAACAAATGAAAAATGAATTTGAAATGAGCATGGTTGGTGAGCTAAGTTTCTTTCTTGGTCTTCAGATCAAGCAATTGGATTCTGGGATCTCAGTATCTCAAATCAAATATGCAAAAAATCCAGTGAAGAAATTTGGAATGAATTCTGCTAAGCATGCTAGGACTCCTATGAGTACTACTATAAAGCTTAGTAAAGATACTTCAGGGAAGGATGTCGATCAAACTAATTATAGAAGCATGATTGGTAGTTTGCTCTACCTAACTGCTACTAGACCCGACATAGCCTTTAGTGTTGGAGCATGTGCCCGTTATCAAGCAAATCCCAAAGAGTCTCACTTAGTTGCTGTCAAGCGTATCATTCGCTATGTGAGTGGAACTATGTCCTTAGGCCTCTGGTATACTTTCGATACCAATGTCATTGTCGTGGGGTATTCCGATGCTGATTGGGCTGGAAATACTGATGATAGGAAGAGCACCTCCGGCAGGTGTTTCTATATTGGAAACTGCTTAGTTGCTTGGCTTAGCAAAAAGCAGAATTCTATTTCCTTGTTTACAGCCAAGGCTGAGTATATAGCAGCTGGTAGTTGTTGCACCCAACTTCTGTGGATGAAACAGATGTTGAAGGATTATGGGATTGATCAAAGCACTATGATTGTGTATTGTGATAACACAAGTGCAATCAATATCTCCAAAAATCCCGTACAACACTCTCGCACAAAGCATACAGACATTAGGCATCACTTCATCCGTGATCTTGTTGAGCAAAAAGTTGTGTCTATTGAGTATGTCCAAACAGAGAATCAATATGCGGATATTCTCACAAAACCTTTAGATTCCCTTAGGTTTGAACTCCTTAGGAAATCCATCGGTTTGTGCGGAGTTGAGTAATGGTGTACTTGTTTCATAGCCTATGTGTTCTTCATGTTCTATTTATGTCATAGAGCTATTTTTTTTGTTATTTTCTTTAAGTAATAAAAATCCAAAAACATTCAAAAAATTGAAAAATATTGCAAAAAATAATGTGTTTGTATGACCTTATTTGTCCTATCTTTTTGCTTAATGTTATTTCCTTGAAATCATATTTAACCATATAATCCAAGGATAAATATTTCATAGGATTGAATAAAATAGGATAGTTCAATTGTTGGTTCGATCTTATGATTGAATTTGGTCATGCTAATTAACCTCAGTTAGAGTTGAGCATACAAAGATGTTCTAATTTGCACATGCACTCTGACTGATTCTTTAGATGGTTTTAGTTCCTATTTAAAGGTTCTGATATTATACCATATGGTTCCCTAGATTAATCAAATCTAGAATAACCAATGTCATAAAAAATTCCATAAGGTGAGCCCCCTAGTTATAAAAATTATTGACATGGAGAGGACTACCTGTGAGTTTGTGTGATAGCTACTAGTGAATGCAAATAGTGAGTAATGGCTACCTAGACAAACAGTAGGTATCTATATGGATTGCTAGTGTGAAAGCCCCTACTGTCATTAGAAAGAGCTACCTTCTCACTTGAGTGAAAGTCACCAGTGTGCTAAAAACTATATATGTGTACTCCAAAAAGAATGTTCACAATGAGTACAATTTGACTGAAAAAGAAATGAAATAAATTTGTTAGTCAAATTTGGGGTAAAAATTGCTCATCATATAAATATGGATGATTATTGGTTTTAAAACTAGTTTTTGAAAATTTTAGAGTCCCATTTGAAATATAATGTCAAAATCTAGATTAAGGAAGGAAACCAATTCCAAGAGTCAAGTAATGAATTTTGATTTCATACTCACATTACTTCTAATTGTATCTTGACTCTGATTGTGAATTTGATGCAAATACCATATTTAATCACAGGTGAAAATCAATTAATGTTTACATAATCCTTGTTTATACCTATACTTGATATATCAATTCTTGGGTGATTATTATTTATGATTTTTATGAAATCACATGTTGCATATTTTTTTTGGTCAGTTGGTCATTTTGAGGTGAAAATGAATTTTCAATGTTCCATTGGTTGAGGGGGAGAAAAGGTTTTAAATGTAAAATTTTTAAAAAAAGTTTTCAGACCACCGATCGCTCGGTGCTAAAGACCGATCGATCGGTCTTTCGTGAACAGAGTTATAAAACCCTCATTTCTATTTTTTTGTTCACTTGTTCTCCGACCTCCAGAGCGATCCCTCGGTTCCTACTCCTCCAAATCGTCCATACGGTCATTCCTTTCTATTCTAAAGGTTTCCCAAGCATCTAAAAGGTAAGATTTGTGCATTTTCTTCGATTTAGATTGATTTTCTCATCTAGGGCATCGTTTTCTTGCATTTTCTTCCATGGCTTTCATTTTTTCGTTAATCCTTCTTGCCTATCTCATGTCTGGCGTTCCCAAACGTCGGAGGTTGGTCCTCAACAACCAAGAGGATCCTCCTCAAGATGAGGAAAACCTAGAGCCATTTACTTTCACTCCAATAGGGCATGGTATTTCCATTGGGGACAGGCCAATTCGTAGAATGATTGATTCAACTGCTGAGAATCGCCAAAAGGCTTTGGCTGATAAAACTCGTAAAAACAAGGGTAAAGCCTCATCATCTCATGCCAGTCGGTCATCTTCTTTCATTAATCCTTCGGCTACTCAACTTTACCGTGAATATTTTAGCAAGAAGACTATCATGGTTGAGCGAGGAATTCAAATTTCAGACTTTGATGATTATTATCTTCCTAAGCTCATTGCCGATCGTCAATGGGAAGGTATTCTCCATCTATCATGTCCAGCTCCTATTCAGTTGGTTCAGGAATTTTATTCCAATTTTGCTGATATCAACTTGAAAACTTGGTCTTTCAAAACTAGAGCTTTAGAAAAATCTGTGGTAATAAATCCTGATATGATTGCTTCTATTCTTGGTTGTCCTCGAGTTCCAAATGCTTATTATCCTTATGGATATAAGACTGATGAGGATAAAGAAACCATGGAACAAGTTGTTACGTTTCTAAGTGGCACTCCTTCATTTTGGGTTGGTTCTCTCATTGAAGTGTCTAAACTCACTAGGGATGCAAGACTTGTAAACCTAGTCATGAGTGCCAATATCCACCCAAAGGTTCATACTGCGGACCTAAGGGAAGAAAGAGCTCGTTTTCTATTCAGTCTTCTTCGTGGGCATGATATTGATCTTGCAGCACATATTATCGATTTGATGATCCAAGCTCATCGATCTGACACTGTAGTTGGAGCCCTTCCTTTTGGATCTCTTATCACTAAGCTTCTTGGTTCACAAGGGGTATTTGCACCTCCTGGTGTTCCTACTCGAGTACTGAAGGGTCCAATCAATAAAAAGACCCTATCTCAGAGTTTCTCACATGCCTCAGTTCGAGATACAGAGGAGGGAGCAGAAGTTTGAGCTGGGTCATCTCGTCCTCCTCCGACCACTATGGATGATCTTGGGAGGATGATGCGAGAGATGCAGATGGATCTCCGGACTCATATTTCATCATACGAGGAGTTTACCACAGAGGTTCGTGGTAGACTTGGATCTCTCGATGCAGCCGTGCTAGGAGTACAGAGAGATGTTCGGGATTTTCGAGCTTACTATGAGTCACAGCTCACTTCTGATGATGAGCAGGAGTGATAGTTCGTGATAGGAGTTTATCTTAGTCGAGTGACAGTTTTTATTTGACATTTTGATGTATTTTGTCTTGGTTGTACTTAGTACAAACCTACTTGGATATTATTGACTTGTTATGGATGTATACATTTGAATGGTTTATGCTCATTATTTTCTATCTCATCTCATTTCAATGGTTTATGCATTACTTTTCTAATCCACCTTTGGCATTTCGAGCCAAAAAGGGGGAGAATGTGTTGATTGTGTTGATAGTATTATAGATGTTATGGATGAGATTTTGGAATGCTAACCTATTATGGATAGTATTGTGGAATTGTGAATGGTTGTGAATGGTTATACATATTTTCATTCTTATCCTATATTTTATTTCCCATGCTTCACAGGTTTTTGATTTAGCATGTGCAGGCAAACAGGTTCTAAGTTTGGTAAATCATGACAAGTTAACATGTCAAAAGTCATGTAATTATTTTTGAGTCATGTAAAGGTCAATTTTCCATTTTTGAATCAATTGGGAAAATTTGAACCTAGTATATGAATTAGTCTTGTTTTGTCTCGGAATTGCCAAAGGGGGAGATTGTAAATCCCTAAATAGGTGTTGGCAAATTCCGTGATCATTAGTTAGGTCAGTTGAGTCGAGTCGTCGAGTCATGTTTAACTTGTCAGAAGAGAAGAGCTAAAGCTTAAAGAAGATTGAAGAAAGTGAAGGAAAAAGCTACTACTCCGGATCTAGACAGGTAATGGACTTAGAGACCCTACCTAGGTTGGATTTGACTTAGATAACCCTAAAAATACCTAGGAGGATAGTTTTAAGCCTACCAAAGTTATTTGATCTTAGTTGAATCAAATAAAAATAAAATGAAAATGGTTTTGGCAAAAATTCTGTCTCAACCGATCGCTCGGTATTGCGACCGATCGATCGGTGGCCTACCGAGCGATCGGTGGCTATCGACTAGACCAAATTTTTGTATGGGGAAATTTTCCAGAGAGATGATTTATAACCGAGCGATCGGTCATTAGAACCGATTGATCCGTTTTGAACCGAGCGATCGGTAGTGAGCACCGATCGATCGGTCCCCGTAAAAAGAATTTTTCTTTTTCTGGATTCTTTTTTAAACCCTATATAAACAAATTTTGGGAGACCTAATTCGTGTCTTTGATATTTTTGAAAGAGTAGAGGTCTGAGAAACTCTTCTAGGGTTTTTCTTATTTCTTTTATTAGATCTTTGTTGATCCCTCCTCTTTCTTAGATCCTAGAGAATGCAAGTATAGATCTAAATCTTTGATCTTGCATTATGTGATCTCAGATCTGTATGAGATCCCTCTAGGGTTTGAAATTTACTAAATTGATTCACAACCCTACACCTTGTGTGTGTGTCCGGTGTTTGATCCGGAGCCTTTGTGGAAGGAGATCGATCGTGTGTGATCGTGGTTTTGAAGTCGCTTGAAAAGATTTGGTCGGTGTGGAACCGAAGCTGCTAAGGCGGAGATCGAACCTGCTGGTTCGTGGAAATCAAGAGTAAGAGTCTATACCTAGAAACGTCGTTTCTGTCTTGGTAAGGTCTTGTCTTGTACTTGATATCTTTTCATAGTGATGTTTATTGCTGGACAAGGTCCCGTGGTTTTTTCCCGTTAGGGTTTTCCACGTAAAAATCTTCTGTGTTTGATTTGTGTGGATTGTCTGATTGAATTATTCATTGATTTCTAAACATATTAATTGAAAAATTAAAATTGGTTAGAAATTATTAGATAGACCTATTCACCCCCCCTCTAGGTCTTAGAGATCATTGATCTGGATAAATTTCAAATGTGATCAAGTAATGTGCAAATTTCTTAAGTGCTCCTATGCTTATATGATGGATCGAATTATGATGCCATATCTCTCTTGCTATCCTCATTCCACGATGGTCACTATTGACACATACACGAGCACGCATGATAGCATGAACCGAGATTTCAAGAGCTTATGCATATAATAACCAACAAGAAAATATTGCATGTCAAGGAGGTTGGTAGCCCAGGGACATTCGGGTACTAGCATCTGGCTCACAAGAAAACCCCTAAAACACATATTGTCATGGAGGTTGGTAGCCCAGGGACATTCGGGTACTAGCCTCTGGCTCACAAGAAAACTAAACAAGTAATAAAAATCACCTATTGTCAAGGAAGTTGGTAGCCCAGGGACATTCGGGTACTAGCCTCTGGCTCACAAGAAAACCATATATCAAGGAGGTTGGCAGCCCAGGGAGATTCGGGTGCTAGCCTCTGGCTCACAAGTTACAAGATACAAGGTTACAAGATGATGACAAGACATTCATGCATGCACGGATACATGGTTTTAAAATGCATACCGGGACATGGAAACGGGTTTTCAAGCATGAGTTTGGTCGGCGTTTTTGCATTCATGCTCATCAAGATGATAATATTTCTCCATGATTAATATTGTTTAATTCTATGATTTTACTATTGCCTGGAATTGATGATTGGTATTGTACTACTCTTTGCATGTTTATTATTGTTATGGATAGCTAGTAGCTTGTACTCGCTGAGTATTCCATGCTCAGCTGTACTTTCATGTCGGCAGGTACTGAGGGAGCCCTCGACCCAGAGCCTTGGGTCGAGCAAGAGTATATCGAGGAGAGAGAGCCGTCAATCCCACTGCAGTCTCAGGCGGACCGAGACCTTGACGTGTGGCCATACCTCGACTACTGTTGAGGGGAGAGTACGAGAGGGTCTTTTATGTAATTGACATTTTGATAGGTGGGTCTGTCCACCTTAGACTTAGACATGTTTTGTATATATGTTAACTTGGAATACTATTTTGAAAATCTTAGAAGAAAAGAAAAAGTTAGTTTACGCTTCCGCATTTATGTTTAGCTTCCGCGCTCTGATTATCATTGTTTAGTACGTTAATTATCTTGTTCATGACCGGATGGTTTGGCAGGTACGTATAGTCACGCCTAAAGTATCCCTAAACTCCTAGGGGGTATTTTGGGGCGTTACAGGCAAAGACTGGAATCAACCTATTTTTACACCAAACTCGGATAACAGGGACGCAGAATAATGACATGTATGCTTGTAGTGCAAATGGTGAGTACAACGTGGTGGCATGGCCACCGCTGGGAAGAGTGAGTAGTTCGGATTACTTACTGGGGAGTGATGGATGCAGGGATGGCATAGCCCAGAGGTGTCGGTCGGAGGAATTCGATCGAGTTTTTGATCTAAAAGACATACAGGGTGTTGAGAGCACACAAGGTGTTGCAGGGGCGACATGCGGGTGGTGTACACTGTAAAGGTACACACGGGATGTCGAGGACACATGGGGTGTCGAAAGAGAGAACATGTAGGTGGTATAAACTGTAAAGGTATACACGAGATGTCGAGGACACACGGGGTGTCGAAAAGAGTACGGCATGTCCAAGAGGCACTAGCCGAATGATTGAAATGGTCGAAAGGTGCTACATTTTGATCCAAGATGATGCTAAGGAGTTTTTGGTCACACGAGGTGTGATGCTATGTAGGGATGTCATGCAGGGGATAAAGGCGAAGATGCTTTCCCATGACTTTCCTGATTGAGACTTACGGGGATGCATGGTGTCGGCTTCTTCTACTTTGTCTTACTGGGGCTGCTCAGTGCAGGCTGGTATGATCTGGTCAGGATACCAAAGAGGAGCTGCTTTTTCAAAAATATTTTTTAAAAGGTTTTGGTCCTTTGTAAAAAGTTTTTGATTTCAATGCAAAGAATGTTCAACTAGCTATCAGTTTTGCTAAGAAGTTGCCTTAGACAGGGCTTGGGGATCATGTATTCTGCCTTTTGCTCTTGGAGAGTGGAGTATGACCCAGAAGAGGTTTTGTCACCGCTGGGAAAGTTCGTGGGCAGACCTGTTTGCCTTGTCACCGCTGGAGATTAGACTCTGATTGGGGAGAAGCTTGTTGGGGAGCAAATTGGATGCCTCTGTATGGGGATCCGTTGGGGAATGTAATACCATTATAGACCGTTACTGGGGATCTGGTAGGGGATATGACACTATTGTGAGTGCTACTGGGAGTCTGAACTCTGCATGGGGACTAGTGTCAGGGAAGCTGCTCTTCCATGCCATCTGCCGGGGATCGTTGTAGGGGATTTATCTAGCTAGAACGATTGCTGTCGGATTCTGTTGCCAAACTGCTTTTCAGCTTTTTCTCCCTTTTTTACCCTTGGAATGACCAAGTCATGGGGTTCGCATAATTTTTGCGCGGTAAGGCCATCACCTGTTTTTCTCATGCCTGCGAGGCTGATTGATTTTTTGTCCCTTTTTTACCCCTAGTCACAAGACTAGGTCTAGGGATCGTGTGATTTTTGCGCAATGAGGCCGCTGTCGATTTTCACTCATGCCTGCGATTTACTGGGGAAGCTTTTGATTATGCTGGGGAAAATAGGTCTTCTCCCGTCATTACGCTGAATGGCGCTCCTTTGGGGATTTAAGGATGATATTTCCGTTGGGGATACAGATGTGATACTGCGCTTGCACTCGTAACTTCTAGGGAATCTAGAAGGACTTTGTAGTGGGACGAAATGTAGGTCGAGGGACCGATGCTTGGGACACCCTAGGATTTCTCCTGTATGTTGTTGATTTGCACTCCCTTGGAGGTTTTGGTTTTGATATAATTGATTTTCACCTTCTGGGGGGAACCCTTCTGTTTCTGGGGGAATTTGTCTGCTTAAGGTTTGTGCCTTAGGTTCCCAGTGATTTTTTTTTACCAGGGGATATTGAGGGAGATTGTCTCTGCTGAGGATAGAGAGGTTGTCTCAGGAGAGATTGTCTCTGAAAGGTTCTTCTGTTGGGGTAAAGAATCCAGAGAGATTGTCTCTGTTGGGAGTCTCTGACTGTTGAAATGTTTTGACTTTTATTTTGGGTTTTCTTTTGATAGAAATTTTGTACCCATGAGAACCGATTCACCTGGGAATCTGGGAGGGTTTGTCACTGCTTGGGGAGTGACTCTGTGAGGGATAGTTGATGACTCTTTTGGGGAAAGAGGGACTCTATTTGGGGAGAGTCAAGGAGTGGATACCCTTTTTGTGGCCGCACCTGATTTGACAGGTTGCCTACGTACCTTTTACAGGATTAGGTCATGACGTAGCTCAGGCTAATACTGCAGAGGATGAGGGAGGGTGTCCTTGGAAAGTGTAATGAAAGAAGAGTTGTCAGGCTCGAGGGGCTAACTAGCGAATTTTATTGATTTGTAAATGGGTTACAGGAAAGATGGATGAAGGGTATCCCAAGGATGGCCTCCCGTCAGGGCGGTCACCGATCTCGATGCTTCTTGGCTTAACTTTCCCATTGAATGCCTTAACCATGCGCGCCTGATAGGCCTGAGAGTGGTTAATGGCTTTTAGTCGCCACTCTTCAATCAAATTCAACTGCTTATACTGGGTCTGTGCCCATTCTACTTCTGAGAGCTCTACTTCCACCAACACCCAGAGTGATGGAATTTGTACTTCAACGGGGAGGACTGCTTCCATACCATAGGCCAGAGAGAATTATGTTGCCCCTGTTGAGGTTCAGATGGACGTTCTGTAGGCCATGATTGCGTAAAAGCATCTCATGCCAGGCCAAGTACTTGGTGGCCATCTTCTCGATGATTTTCTTTAGGTTCTTGTTGGTGGCTTCAACTGCACCATTGGTCTGTGGCCTATATGGTGTAGAATTATGATGTTGGATTTTGAATTTCTGGCAGAGGTCAGTTATCCCCTTGTTGCAGATGTTGAGGGCATTGTCTGTTACAATCTCATACGGGGTCCCATATTGGTAGATGATATCCCTTTTCAGAAAATGCTGAACCACTGAGGCTGTGACGCTAGCATAAGAGGCTGTCTCAACCCATTTTGTGAAATAATTGATTGCTACCAGAATGAATCGATGTCCGTTGGTTGGTTTTGGAGTTATGGGTCCGATCACGTCAATGCCCCAAGTTGAGAATGGCCAAGGAGCGGTGAGATTATGTAGCCTGTTTGGAGGTGCATTTACCCTATCGGCATAGATTTGGCATTGGTGGCACTTCTGCACATGCTTGCAACAATCTGATTTCATGGTGGACCAGTAGTATCCCAACCTCAGTATCTTCTTAGACAACATCAACCCGTTCATGTGTCGGCCGTAAGTTCCTCCATGAACTTCTTCGACTACCCGTGCTGCTTCACGGGTATCCAGGCATCTAACTCAGAGTAGGTTCGGTGACCTCTTGTAAGATGCCCCCTGCTAGGACGAATTGAATAGCCAGTCTTCTTATTGCCCAGCGGTCTGTCTTGGTAGCATCGAGAGGGAAGGTCCCGTCCTCGAGATACTGCTTGATGTCTATATACCAAGGCTTATTATCTGATACCTCCTTGAACTGAAGGCAATAGGTAGGTTGATCTTGTTGCTGAATTTCAATTGGCCAGAGCGTGATGTCTGTAGGGATCTGTACCATAGAAGCGAGAGTGGCCAGTGCGTCGGTGAATCTGTTCTGGTTCCTGGACCTGTGGCTGAAGCTGATTAAGGTAGGCTAAGTACAGGACTAGCCTTGCTTCACCGTAGACATCTACCTCTTCAATCCTGATGTCTAGGGCTTCTTTCAGTACTGCTATGCGCACCTCATACTCTGCCTCATTGTTGGAGCATCTGAACTTTAACTTGATTGAGATAAGGAGGTGTGCTCCCTTAGGTGAGATTAAAACTGCACCTGCCTCATGTCCATAACTGTTGGTAGCTCCATCAAAGTACAACTCCCAGTCAGAGTACTCGTGTTCGTTGGCTTCTGCATACAAGATGGCTTCGTCTGGAAACCGATCATGTACAGACACGTAGTCCTGTGCTGGACTGTGGGCAAGGTGATCTACTATCGCCTGCCCTTTGATTAACTTATGTGTCATGTATGTGATGTCGAATTCAGACAACATCATGAGCCATCGGGCTGTTCTCCCGATGGTGGCTGGCTTTTCTAGCAAGTACTTGAGTGGGTCCATCCGAAAGATCAGAATTACTGGGTAGGAAAGCAAATAGTACCGAAGATGCTGAGTTGCCCAGACTAGTGCCAGACATGCCTTCTCAAGAGGGTTGTACCACTCTTCATACTCTAGCAGGCATTTACTGATGTAGTAGATGGCCTGTTCTATTCTGCCTATCTCGTCATGGTGTGCTAGGATGCACCCCATGGAGGTCTCTTGTACCGAGATGTAGAGTAACAGTGGCCATCCCGGTGTAGGAGGCACAAGTACTGGAGGGTTCAGAAGATATTGCTTTATTCTATCAAAGGCTTCTTGATATTCTACTGTCCAGACTGTCGGTATGTTCTTCCGGAGAAGCTTGAAGATCGGCTTGCATATCAGAGTGAGCTAAGAAATGAATCTGCTGATGCACTGAATTCTACCAAGGAAACCACGGATTTCCTTTTTGGTTTGGGGTGCTGGCATTTCAATGATAGCTCTAGCTTTAGCTTAATCGATCTCAATGCCTCTCTTGCTGACTACGAAGCCAAGGAGTTTTCCTGATAAGGCTCCAAAGACACATTTAGCTGAATTCAATCTCAGGCCGTACTCTCGGAGTCTGTCATAGAGTCTCTTCAAGTCTTCTGGGTGTTGCTCAGTAATAGGAGATTTGACGATCATGTCATCCACATAGATTTCTGTGGACTTGTGTATCATGTTGTGAAAAAGTGCGGTCATGACCCTCTGGTAGGTGGCCCCTGCGTTCTTGAGTCCGAAGGGCATGACCTTGTAGCACAACATACCCCAAGGTGTGATAAATGAGGTTTTCTCCATGTCTTCTTCCGCCATCTTGATTTGGTTATATCCGTAGAAACCATCCATAAATGAGAGAGTCTCATGCCCAACAGTATTGTCAACCAGAATGTCGATGTGTGGGAGAGGAAAGTTATCTTTAGGGCTTGCCTAGTTCAGATTTCAGTAGTCAATACACATTCAGACCTTGCCATCCTTTTTGGGTACCCGGTACGATGTTGGCTAAGCACTCAGGGTAGGTTGTCACTGCCAGAAAGCCTACCCTGATCTGCTTTTCAACATCTTCCTTGACCTTTTGTGACCATTCGGGCCTCATCCTTCTCAGTTTCTACTTAACTAGTCTGACATCAGGGTTCAGGGGCAGTCTGTGTACCACCAATGCTAGGTCTAAGCCTGGCATGTCTGCATATGACCAGGCGAACACATCACTGTAGCTTCTTAAGAAACTGATCATATCTGCTCTCTATTGCAGGCTCATGCTTGTGCCGATCTTGACTAGCCGAGGGTTGTCTGTGTGTCCCAAATTTACTGTTTCAGTGTCTTCCCTATTTGACTGAGGAGTCCTTCGCTGTGCTCAAGGAGGTCCAGAATTTCCTGAGGCGGTTCCTCTTCCTGTTCTGAATCACTCTCTACTTTGGAGAGTTCAAGGAGGGTTTAAGGGGTAGCCCTGTCAGAGGTAATTTTCTGGTAAATCAATTAGCTTCAGTTTAGCATGCTTGATGATGATGATTTTGTTGGCTTCCGGACACTAGGCCTTCTAGGGGAAGAGTCTGTGTGATTTCGTCATCAGCCGATATGAAAAGTTCTTTTTTTAAAAAAACATGATTTTTGATTCAAAACAAACTGATTTTCATTGAAAAAATGATGAATTGTTACAAAAAAGACTCAAACAAAAAGAGGCCGACAGTGGCCTGACTTTTGGATTTTACAAATGGGAGCAAAAGAGAGGTAGATGAAGGAGAAGGGTGATGCTGGGTCACTGCTATCTTTGGCGCTGTTGGAGAAGGTGCAGGCCTGCTCTCCCACTGGATATTCTGCTTCAGTAGCATCTTCGACAGTTAGCTCACCGACCATCTGGGCCATGCTGAACACTTCTGGATTTGGAATCCTAAAAGACTCGACAATGGGCTGAGGAGTTAAGGCAACTGGTGCAGTAGAGGTTTCTGGGTAGGTTTTAAAGATTCCCAAGGGGAAGGTTACAGAGATGTGTGGTCGAGGCTCAGGTTTCCTTGACTGTCTGCTCTTCTTAGTCAGCTTTGAGAGGTACTCCTCGTCTTTAGGCTTGTATCCCAAGCCAAAGAGAGATGTATAGCGAGGAGGTGTATATCTCTTTTTCATGCCTTGATTCCTGGCACCGAGACCATTTCCGGGTTGGTAGTTCATCCTGGCCATCATTTTGACAAAAGGTGGCACTACTTGCTTGTTTTGATGTTCTACCTGGGCAATAGAACTAACCTGCTCGAACTGGAATGCCATGAAGGTAGTGCCTTGCCCCAGCTCCTGGATGCCCCTAAAGGAATTTACCAACTCCTTAGAAGGAATGACAACTAGACGGTCATCCTGGATGAACTTGATTCTTTGGTGCAAAGAGGAGGGAACGGCTCTGGCCGCGTGGATCCATGGCCTCCCTAAGAGTAGAGTGAAAGAGGCTGGCACATTCACAACCTGAAAGTTTGTTGAGAATTGAGCAGATCCGATCCCGATGGTTATATCGATTTCACCCAGGTTCTGCCTGGTGGTGTTATCAAAAGCCCTGATCGTCATAGGTCTCTTCTTCACTTGACTGAGGTTCAGGCCCAGGTTTTACAGCGTGGAGAGTGTGTAAACATTCAGGCCAGAGCCATTGTCGATGAGTACTGATGATAATGTTCGGTCCATGCACTGTACTGTAATGCACAAGGCTCAGGTATGGTCCCTATCGCTATCCGGTATCTCCTCTTCTACGAAGGAGCTGACCTTGGGTTTGAGGATTTACCCTACCATTTACCCTAGTTTCTCAGGCGTTATGTCTAGTGTGACATTGGGCATTGCTGAATACTTGGAGCAGTTGCTTCCTGTGGTGCTCTGAAGTGAGAAGGAGACCCAAGATGGATATCTGTGCTGGGACCTTGCTCAGTTGTTGAGTGATATTGAACTCCTCTGCTTTTTCTAGGATTTTCAATAAAACTGCCGAATCAGCTGCTTCCTTCTGTAGGTCTGACACCCTTACTTTCTCTTTCTCTTTCTCTTTCTCTTCATTCTTCACCTTTGCCGGCTCAATTGCGAGAGGTTGATATACCCGGCCAGATCGGGTTAGGTTGGCAATGCTCTTGCTCTCATGGATGAGAGAGCGGGGAGCAGGTACTCAATTGAGGTTAAAGGAAGGCTCTGGGATGTAAGGGTTCCAGGTAGGCCTGAAGGGGTTGGAGCTTGAGCTGAAGCTGTAGTCCAATTTGTAAGGCAAGGGATAGTATAGATGATCTATTCGGGGACAGGTATCTAGGTTGGAGACTGAATGGATTGTATGTTTAACTGGGGGGAGGGGATTATGACATGTGATCGGTAAGAAGGCCTAATGATGCCGTCATTCACTACGGGTGTACTAGGTCCTAGCTGCCCTACCTTAGGCTCTTCCCACTGGATAAAGTTGACTTGATTTTTATGTGGGGGCAGTGGCACCTGATTGATGCTAGTGTTGCTGGGGGTCAGCTCAACCCTTCCGTTATCCAAGAGATCTTAGATTGCACACTTCAGGCCTATGCAATAGTCTGTAGCATGGCCTAGGCCTCTGTGAAAAGCGAAGTAATGATCGGCATTGTAGTTCTTGTTCTGTTTATCTGGAGGTAAGAGAGGTATGGGGCCTCTCAACTCGAGAAGATCCTGCTTGCTGAGGAATTCCAACAACTGGTTAAGTGTGTATGGAAGAGGGGTAAATTTTTAGGGAGGACGGTTTTGCCCCTGGGCTGGTTGGGCTGGCTGGGTATTTCTGACAACTGATTGTTGTTGAGCTGCTGGAGCTGGTAGTCGGATGGGTGCTGTAGAAGTAACCATGTGTACATCTTCCTTCTTTCTGTGGTCCCGGGGACCAATGTTTCTGCTAGATGAGGCTGTTGCCTTGGGGGGATCAAGTCCTAGACTGGAATGAATGGCCCCACTCTTGGTGGCCGTCTCGATGAGGGTACCCGTCCTTACGATGGTGCTGAAGTCCACCACTGGTAAGGTCACCATGAGCGTAGAGTAGGACTGCTTTAAAGTGCCCATGAACATGCCTGCCAGCTCCTCCTTAGGGATAGGAGTCGGGATCTTTGCTGCCATTTCCCTCCAACGGGTGGCGTACTCCAAGAATGAGTCATTGTTACGCTGGCTTAACTACTCAACGGGTGGCGTACTCCAACAACTAGTTAAAGGAGTATTCCTCCACGAAGCTGTCTATGGCATCTTGCCATGTCTTGACCTTCTGCTTGTCAACAGACATCCACCACGTAAGGGCTAGCCCCTTCAGACTCTTCTGGAAGAACTGGATGAGTAGAGCCTGTGGTGCTGGAGCATGTCCCTCAGGTACAATTACAGGTGTTGTTTTGGACAGCCTGAGCCGTAGTATTTATCAAAGTCTGAGACATTGAAACCTGCGGAAACAGCATCCCCTGATGAGAAAGTTAAGTCCTACAGTGATAGACTTGTACTGGTGGATGCACCCTTCATTCTTCTCATCTCCTCTTTCATCTGCTTGATCTCATCCTATAAGGATGTGGTAGGATCCGAGGATGATGTTCGGTCCTGGTGGACGTGTAAGGCCTTGGGTTGCTCTTCGTATTGGTTATACTCTTCTCCTCCACCTGTTGCGGGTATGGGGTCACGTATGATGAAGGGGGGAGGACGAGGCTCTAGTATAGGTTGCTCGGTTGGTTCTCGGATCGGGATCCAAGTGGAGGGTTCTTCGGTTCGGGTACCAATTAGAATCTTCAGGGATTCCAGAACACTATCAAGTTTTGACTGCATGGCTGCTATATCCCTTTCATGTGACTGTAGGATCCTAGTGGTTCACTGGTGCTGATCTGTAGGTTCCGTCATTGAGTCTGCGCTGCTTTCTGATTGTGCTATGTAAGAGCTACTCTCTGATTAGGCTATGCAAGGTACTAACTCTGTAATTGGTACCTCTATCAAGACTGCGTCTGTGGCTGCTGCTTCTACGAGAATCACAGTCAGAGAATGAGTCACAGGTTGGCTCATGCAACTGAAAAGAATGTAATGGCTAATCATGATTATGCATGATGACAAGAAGCAGATACTAGAAAAAGAGTTTTTCATTGATGCATGAAGAGTGCAGTGAGTACAGGGATAGTGAGACTCAAAAGAAAAAAGACACGATCCTAGGCAGGCCCTTTGGGGATCACAAAGTCAAGCGGTCGGGGCACACTCTTAAGATCCATGATCTGTTGTTGGAGGGATGTGACTTCAACCTCCATGTGCATAAGGGTTTCATTAGCGTTGAACATACGGTATCCAAATTGTTGGATACGGGAGGTCATCTTCGCCTTTGCACTATCAAGGTGCTTTTGGTGGAAGTGAAGTTGGGCTCAAATGACGGTTACTTCCCTGGCGTTGCCCCTGCGTCTCCTGTGAAGAGACCGGATTACCTGCTCCAATTGTTTAACCTGTTCTTGTACGGCTTAGAGTTCACGACCTTGTTCTACTTCTTGCTGCCTGAATGCATGCTAGGCTTTCCATAGCCTTTTCCATTTCTACTGGATCTAGAGCTGTCTCTCCAGGAAGAAGTCTATCCAGGGAACCACCATTTCTGCTAGGGGTATGGTTCCTTGTGATGGAGCTGCGACTGGTGTGAGCAGTTCCCTGGGCGCAGGCTTGCCTAGTAGAATATCAGGATTATCCGCCCACTGTGGTATGTTGAGTTGGTCGGTGGTCCTAATGCAACCATGAAGTCCGGCCATTGGTTCCATTTGGAGCTGCGCCAAGCTGACTGGAAGTGTTGGTGTCGGCGATGACAACACGAGGTAGCCTATTCAGTACAAGCCAATCACATTGCCAAGTGATTTCTTCCTCTGACAAGTCTTTGAGGAGCTAGTAAAGCTCTCCAACGTCTGTAGTTGCTATCGGGCCTTGATCTTGAGAAATCTTCCGAGGTAGACTGTAGGCATTGCGGATGCCTTCCAGTACCGATATGATTGTAGGTAAATGACTTACCAACCAGAGGTGTAGGAGAGGTGTACTGGCATTGAAGATGTCCTTTCTACGGTCTACCGACTGGTTAAGAGCCCTGACAAGCTCGGCTAGGATGACTGGTACAACTGAGCAGGAGTTGTGCATATCCTCGATGATCCTGACCAGAACTACTCTTTTGATTGGCACCTTGGGAAGACTAGCTGAGACAAGGCTATCAGTACAAGGGCATTGAGATCGGGAAGTTTCGCTATAACAGAGTCAGGATTCCACTTGCGTTTGTACTTCTTTTAAAGAAAAAACACAGGTATCTGATCAAAAGAGCCGTTAAGACTGGGATGCAAGCAGGCAGGCTTGATATGCAAGAACCTAGATAGGTCTGCCTGGTATGTTGTCTTGTAGCACGGTACTATGGCTTCACCGTCCATGTTTAACCTTAGAATGAGCTGAATCTCTTCCAGTGTTGGGCAGAGCTCGTTCTTACCAAAACGGAACACCATGTGAGATGGGCTCCAATACTGGATAACAGCGTTCATAAGGCACGAGTCCGAGTTAACCATAGATGGGTCTAGGATAGTTCCGGTTTTGTAGTACTGAGCCCAAGCGAGACGCTGATTCGAGGTGAAAGCCCCAATTAATTCCTGGAGGTTGTTATCACATGCCCCTTAAAAAGTTAGATACATGAGTCTTGATGGTCGACCCATTGACTGAACAATCCCTGAAGGACCTGCCATCTACCTGGATAATAATATACAGACTCTGCGAGTGTACTATGTATGCAGATGGAATGTAAAATGATGATGCAATATTTTTTATGTTTGATTGGGTGTGACAAGGCACATGTGATCTGATAGGGCAGACGGACGAAGGTCCGACGTGCTTTAGCCCAGGTTGTTGGAACTCAAGGGACCTATCCGATTAAGGTTGGGACAAGCCCAGTGAAGGCATGTCTGCCTGGGATTTGGACCGCATTTCCTGTGTCGAAAAGCAGGGTTGGATGTAGTTTGTTACAAGCACAGGTTTGACTCATTACATGTCCCTAGGTGAGTGGCTATCCGGGTAGACTGTGCCTGAGTAGTCAACCATGATTGGGGACAAGTATAGGGTGCAAGCAGGTTAGGGTTTATAGTAGCCCTCCCTCGAAGGGCTGCTTGTAGATTATACCCTGGCATAGACTACATGTATGAATGCTGGTTTGATTCAGGCGTGTTCCTAACAGGATGGGGGATCACTTAATACCGTATATGCGACTCCCTGGTATAGAACATACCTGAAAAGGGATGATTAGTGTAAGGGGGAGTGTTCAGAATCCTTACCTGAGGGTAATCACTCAACAGGAGTAACTCTGCAGACCACCAAGACGTTTAAGTCACTTACACTGAGGATGATCATCCAGCAGCCGTTAACGTAATAAGCCTGTCTACTGGGTTGAATGGGATAATTACACTACTATGACATGTATGGATGCACAGTACACAACTAACCAAGAGATGTAAAATGATTATTATTAAGTTAAATGCTTAGGCATTTTAATCAAGATTAAGGTTTAGTTGACTTAAACTTGGGTTCCTGGTTGAACCCATGGGATTACCAGTTGTACCCTTGCGGGTGTAAAAAGGTTTTATCATTTAAGAGTCGCCACCTATTCATTTAGAATGGATAAGTCCCCCCGGGTTTGGATAAGATCTTGGTCTGCGAGTGAGATCAGGATAAGGGGTTCGGTTAAGTCTGGGGAAGGTGTTAGGCACCCCAAGGCTTCCGTTTTTCAATGGTTCCGTACTCCCCAGGTTTAAGCCAATGAAAGTTAATATTGGTTAGAATGCTGAATTTTTTAAGTTAACACTAATCCAAGAAAGAATAAGGTAACTAGAGTCAAACCCGGGTTGGGTTGCTTACGTACTCACAGGGTGAGATCAGACCGAGCGAAGTTCTGGCACGTGAGCCTCTGCCGAGGCTAGGGGCATGTGTGTGTGCACCAAGGGTGGCTAACATGAACTAGTCTGGTAGACTATGGTGTGGTTGACCAAGGAGGGTCAAGTGCAAGGTATTCAAGCCCGGTAGGCTTATGGGGGTAGTCCGGTAGATTAGGATAGATTCCGGCCAAGGTTAGGGTTACTAACCGTGGTTAGGCCGAACTAACTATGGTTAGGATTGCTGACCACAATTAAAGGTAAGTGAGATGTAGCCCGGTAAGCTAAGGGGAGACCTGGTAGGCCAAAGATAGTCATGTAGACATGGTTTTTAGACCCGGTAGGTCGTAAACTGAAGTTAACTATGATTAGGGTTGTTACCTGCAATTAAGGGGGGGTCTAACTATGGTTAGGGTTGCTAACCAGGGTTAGGGAGAGGTCCAAAGTCAATATTATGGTTGATTACATTTTAGGAATTTTTGCTTAATTTCCCAAAGTTTGTGGGGTTAAGGGGTGCTTAATCGCGGTTAAATGTTAACCGGAGGTGTATTTAACCATGGTTAAGGGTCAAGTGAGGTCCAAGGTGGGCCCAGGGGGCTAGGCAGGGCCTAAAGTGGCCTCCTACCAGGCCTGGGCCCCTGTAAAAGCCCAGAATAAAAACAAACTGTGTTTTTACCTCTGCTAACTAGGGTTAAGGTGTAACCCAGGGTGATTTGAAGGCATGGGAGTGTAGAGGGGACTCATGGTAGTCTTCTGAATCTGGTGTGGGCCCCAGGGGACGCCTAGAGTGGGTCCCACAAGGCTGCAAACATGCTGTAAAAGATGGTTTATATTGGCGGTAGTTATTCTACCGCCAATACAAAAGTAAGCCAAAAGCAGGGTGTCGGTAAATAGTTCACAAACAAAAGGAAAACAGGTTCTACCAGGAATGGTGGTACTAGAATTACCGCCATTCCTTATTTTTTTGAAAACCAAGTTTCTGCCCATGGGGGTTGTGTACAGAGGTTACTAGGGGTTCTCTCATGATCTGAGGGACCCCCAGAAGGTTGTGTGATGGTCTGTGATGCACGAGGGAAGTGCTAAACTCATAGGGGTTCACCACACCTATGGTATAGGTGGGTGAACTCCCTGTGAGGGTCTAGGTTGGTAACTAAACACCAAGATAAATGAAAAAGACTCCCCTGGAGATGACCAGGGGCTCGCAAGAATGATCAAATCAGAGGAAAATGGGTAGAAAGTCTCCCTACCCGAACACTCTGTTCCTGTCAATAGGAGGGTGATTTGTGCGTAAGGTGGTGATACACTCCGGTAGTACTACAACGACTAGTAGGCATTTGATGGACCAACTGAGGTCCTAAGATCACGACCCGAGGACTGAGAAGGGGTGAGCCTAGGTGGATGGCAACAGGGATTTACCTGAGAATTCTCCGACCGTATTCACTGGAGGTGGTGCTAGGCTTTATAGGGAAGGACTCTAGGGAACATAAGAGGGATTAAGGAGAAGAGGGAGAAGGGTATTGGACCCATGGAAGGTCGTGTGAGGAGCCTGAAGGGAGAGATTGAGGTGGAGGGTTGAGTGTGCAGAGGTGCGGCAGCCTACAAACTTGGTACTCACAAACTGTCAGTAGAAGTTCTATCGACAACCGAAAATCAGGGCAAAATGAAATGTTGGTAGACCTTCTACCGACATTCTGAGATTTGTTTTTAACTGAGCTGGGCCTTGCACATGCGGGTATGGGTACTTGTGTTTTGGTGTTTTGGGCCTTGTGGGCTTGAGGCTAGGGGTCAGGCCCTATAGGCCATGGGTCTTAGTGTTTAAGCCCTAAGGGCTCTAGGGTTATGCTAGGGTCACTTAAGACTAGGATTTTAGACATAGGCTTGACCCGTGAGTCCTAAGGTTTAAGTAGGGTTAAACTAGGGATAGGTCCTAGGGTTTTAACTTGGGTTCACCTAGGGTTTAGTCCTAAGAGTAGGGTTTGGCCGGGGGGTAACCATAGTTAAAAGGTTTTAACTACAGTTAGATGGGGTGTAAAAATTGGGTGCTTACAACTGCCTGCACAAGAGCTCGCAACTGATGGTCGATTAGACAACCGTTTTAGTTATTCCTTGAAGAGTGAGCAAGTAATACAGTGTAGTTCGGTGAGGTGTGCAAGACTGGCTTCACAAGAGGCCGCAACTGATGGTCGATCAGACAACCATGTCAGTTACTCCTTTAAGAGTGAGCAAGTATTGCAGTGCTGTGTATGAAGTGTGTAAGACTTGTTTCACTATTTCACAAGAGGCCACAACTAATGGTCGATCAGACAACCGTGTCAATTGCTCCTTTAAGAGTGAGCAAGTAACGTAATGCAGTGCGTGAAGAGTGCAAGACTGGCTTCACAAGAGGCCACAACTGATGGTTAATTAGACAACCATGTCAGTTACTCCCTTAAGAGTGAGCAAGTATTGTTGTGCAGTGTGTGAAGAGTACAAGACTGGCTTCACAAGAGGCCTCAACTGATGGTTGATCAGACAACCATGTCAGTTACTCCTTTAAGAGTGAGCAAGTATTACAGTACAGTGTGTGAAGAGTGCAAAACTGGCTTCATAAGAGGTCACAACTGATGATCTATCAGACAATCGTGTCAGTTACTCCTTTAAGAGTGAGCAAGTATTGCAGTACAATGTGTGAAGAGTGCAGAACTGGCTTCATAAGAGGCCGCAACTGATGGTCGATCAGACAACCATGTCAGTTTCTCCTTTAAGAGTGAGCAAGTATTGCAGTGCAATGTGTGAAGTGTGAACATGTGGTGAAAGATGCAAATGAGTGAAGGTTGGTTACACAACAAGCTTCATGAGTGGCCGCAACTGTAGGTCGATAGACAACCATTTAGTTACTCCTTCAAAAAATGGGTAAGATGTAATTAGTACTGACAACTGCGCTGTTGCCGCACTAGGTTAGATGCAAGGTGCAAACAACCGTGTGGTTGCCCCACCGGGTACTATGCTATAGTGCAGACAACCATGCAGTTGCCTCACCGGGAACTATGACATGGTGCTGACAACGGCGTGGTTGCCCCACTGTGTACTATGCAATGATGTAGATAACCGCGCGGTTTCCCCACTGGATACTATGCTATGGTGTAAACAACCGTGTGGTTGCCTCACCGGGTACTATGCTATGGTACTGACAACTGTGTGGCTGCCCCACCAGGTACTATGCTATGGTGCAGACAACCACGTGGTTGCCCCACCAGGTACTATGCTATGGTGCAGACAATGCGCGGTTGCCCCACTAGGTACTATGCTATGGTGCTGACAACCGCGTGGTTGCCCCACCGGATACTATGCCAGGAAGATGAATGAAGTCAGATTTAAAGGGATTGCGTGACCACTTCAGCACAAATAAGCAAGCAGATGTATAAGTGAAGATAGCCATATGACTAGTCCACGAGAAAGTGTAAGCAAGCAGAGTGTATGGTGAGTGGAGACAGCTACGTGGTTGTTCCATGTTGCAAGCAAGATGCATAAATAGGGAAAGCCACATGGCTAACCCATGACAAGGCAAACTGTAAGGTTAGTGAGTATTGGTTACACCGTCTTCACCAGGTATGAGCAAGCAAACAGATGAATGAGATGAAAAATGTATGAGGTTGGGGATAGCCATATGGCTAATCCATAAGCAAGTATGATGTATGGATGGGGATTGCCACATGGCATCCCATGAATAGCCACACGACTGCACATGAATAAGCAAAGTATTTAAGTGAATGAATGGGGAAAGCCACACGGCTACCCATAAGCAAATAAATATGTATAAATGAAGAGAGCTACATGGCTCATCCATAAGCAAGCAAAGTGTAAATGAATGAATGAGGATAGCCATATGGCTTACCCATAAGAAAGCAAATGAAATGAATGATAGGGCATGAGGAGTGAAAGTATGTCCTTGAGCTACTGCCAGTCCTTTGTCTGCATGTCTATCGCCAGGTTGTGAAGGAGATGTGCTCGAGCCTGCTACTTCGATTGATCTGTTTATTTTGCACCAGTGATGAAGATAGATTTTTTACTAAGCCAAGAGACATACTACGACTCTAAAACTTTTAAAGATGAGCTGTTTTTGAAAATGTTGTTTTTGAATTTGATTTTTGAAAACACAAGTAGGGATGCTCTCTTTGTCTGCTGATTCATAATGGGGTCTACCCTTGCTTGAGATTGTGGATCTTTTGTCCCTTAGAAGACAGAATATAGCAATAAGCAATTATAACCTTTTAAGCAATGGCTAAGAAAGGTACAAACTTAGTTTTGACTTTGTTGTGTTCTAGATTAGACTATGCTTGGAGCTGAGGGCTTCGAGTTGTTATGTTTTCTGAGCGCTTGCAGATGTGATGTTGCTAGGGTTAACTTTTTTCCCTTTTTTGCCCTTGGAATGACCAAGTCTGGGGGTTGCATAATTTTTGAGCAATGAAACCATTTCTGGTTTTCACTCATGCCTACGTAGTTGAATAATTGTGTTCCCTTTTTTGCCCCTGATAACGATATCAAGGCTGGGCTCGCATTATTTTTGCGCCTCAATGCCATTTTTGGTTTTCACTAGGCCTGCTATTTTCTCATAATTTAATCTGTCTTCTCCCGTCATTACCCTGCGGATGAGATATATAGCTTTTGATATTTGTCAGTTAGTTTACTATTACTCTTAGTCTCTGAGGGATCTAGGAGGGCTTGGGATAGAACAAAACGTAAGCTAAGAGGTCAAAGATTTGGGACACCCTATCTACTTTTGAGCTTTCTTGAGCGCTTCTTTTGAGCTTTTCTCTTTGGACTTTGTCTCTTTTGATTTTGCTTTTTTGCTCTTTTTGAATTTTTCCTTTTTGGATTTTGCCTTATTTTTTGCGAAGCAATATTTTGCTCAAGAAAGATGATTGTTTTGTTTTGACCTCACCTGATTTTCAGGTTGCCTACTTACCCTTTTCAGGATCAGGTCATGTCGTAGTTCAAGCAGGTGATAAAAATTTTGTAGGGGGTGTCCTGGTGTATGATTTTAAAGAAAGAAAGGCTATTAGGCTCGAAGGGCTAACTAGCAGATCTTATTGATATAAGCTTGATCGGTTATGAATAGGGAAAAAAATGATGTGCCAAAAATGGCCTCCTTTCATTTCCTACAGGGACTGAGAGTACAAGCAGTTTCTTGACAACATCTTAAGCACAGTGATCTCTTGTTTTGATGCATGTTGACTGGCTCTGGGAGGTCTTCATCCTCCATACGGCCGAGTTGTAAAGTATCACTAGAAAATCCTTTTCCCAACCATATGGGCCTTCAAAAGATGGACTAAGCTTTCTTCGGCTCTGTGCGATGAATTGCTGATGCTTCCATGAAGACCAGTCAGTCTTCTTTGTTGTATTTGCTTGAAGGATGGTACTACCCCTATCCTATGTATTGGCGAGGGTGATGTTGTCCCGGTATATAGTGGATGATCTATATGGCTCAACAGTATGAATGATTTGTAACTTCGAATTCTGACAGTGGTCTGATGTACTGTGCAGGACCTTCTTAATGAGATAGCTCATTTTCTCTCTGCGCCCAGCATAACAAGGTCCCAATTTTGCATTCTTAGGGCCATTGCTGAGTTTTGTCTCTTTCTCGCTTGGCTCTGTGGGTCAAGGGTTTCTTTTGAAAATTCCTTATCCGGCTCATTGATATATACTACTTTGGGAACTCTGGAATTTTAATCACAGTTTGAATGATCCTTTTGTAAACCAGCAGATTAAGTAAGCATGATAGGAGAAAACTATGTTTTTGATTTTTGGTGGCCTCAGGTCACTAGAGCTTTGGGGAAACACTAGATCATCATCATCATGGGCCTAGTTTTGCAAGTTTGAGAAATCTGATGTTTTGAAAAAAAGTATTGGTTTTGTAAAAAATGATTGTACGAGACTTGACTGAAAAATGTTTTGAAATGTATTTTTTTTTTACAAAGTTAAAATGACAGTTTTGAAAACCTAGACTAGATTGACTAGACTTGGCTTAGTCTCGATCAATCTTGCTTTAACATAATGGCTCTCGATCTTCTTCCTTTGATAGGCTCTGGAGATCCTTCAATTGGCTGTTTTTTTTTTTTTTTCAGGCACTCGCTCATGGTCTGATATGAATTGAGATGATAATAAAATTTATGTACTGGAGGTCGCTATTTGGACAAGATGCTAGATGAATGATGCTAAGTTGGATGTAGTCATGATAAAGACATATGATCTAATAAAAGGAATTTGACATGGGACATTACCCCTTGTCTAGCCATGAATATGAATGTGTAGAAAGAATGAAGGATGTCTAATGCACAAAGTTTGAACTGTTAACATGATGAATGGTATTGTTACACACAAATGAAATGAATGAATTGAATTCAGTCAAATGAACTGAGCAAGTATACTCAGAAAATGGATGAGTCATCTCAACATGTGATCCAATGAGGTGAGTGGACAGAGGTCCATTTCACTTATCTGGGTTGTTGGGAGCCAGAGCCCAATGGGTCAAGATCAAAATGAATCAATGGATTCTCCATATGATCTTGCTTTGGAGTCTAGGCTTTTGAACCTCACATGATTGAGCTAGCTAAAGAATGGATTAGGGTTAGACCTATCTAGCAATCAAGGCTCACACAAGCTCTAAAAATGGTTTAGGTATAGAGATACGGTTGTCCCTATACCTGAACAAATGATGCAGGAGCGGCTTAAACCGGTAACAGAATAGGGATAAGGTAGTCCCTCCTGACGGGTGTTCTTGGTTTATGCCCAAACAAAGACCTATAGTCTATATGCTTATGCTGGTGTATGCAAGGTTTTTGTCTAAAAGGTTGATGAGCACTTGACTGTATATACGACTTCCCGGTATAGAACATACCTGAAAAGGGATAATTAGTGCAAGCGGGAAAGACCAGTCGTGTTTACCAGAGATAACCATTCATCGGTCTACAACCAGTACTTTCCACAGATCTTTGGGCTCCGGCATTGGGAATAACCATCCCTCGATTGTAAGCTTACCGGATCCAACTAGAAAGGTGTTTTATTCTGGTATACAATGAATATGAATATGAATACAATAATCAAAATCAAGCAATGAATAAAAATGGAATCCTAAGTATGTTGCTAAGTTGGCAAACAAATGTCTGAGATTCGATCAATGATAGTAAAGTAAGAATATGTACAAAATTAGCAGCATATCGATAAAAGTAAAAGTTTCTGATGTGGTTTCCCCTGTTCAGTTCAGACTTAGGTTTAGGCTCGAATATTGGTATGCGAAACCAGAGTCCCCAACAGAGTCCCCAGCAGAGGTTCGACAGGGTAGGTTAGGTTTAAGTAAAACCAGGCAGGGGTTTGATAGGGCAAGCTAGGTTCAAGTAAAACCGGGCAAGGGTTCGATAGGGAAGGATAGGTTTAAATAAAACTCGGCAGGGTTTCAACAGGGCAAGATAGGTTTAAATAAAACTGGGTAAGGTTTCGACAAGGCGGATAGGTTTAAATAAAACCTGGCAAGGCTTTAACAGGGTAAGCAATCTAAGTATTTAAAAACAATAAGTAATTAAGACTAATAAAAGACTAAGCAAAATTCAGAGTTTTGTGATATTTTACCTTTCGGGAAACCCAAAAGGGTCTCTAAAAAGAAGTCCTGAAAATCAACCCTTCGCAATCAATGTTCTTGGGAATCCAGAGCGCTAAAGAGGGATTTTTGAAAGAAGAGAGGAAGTGGAATGAATGAAAATGAAGGAGAGGGGTTGGCTATTTATAAAGGTCAAAAATAGGATTTTGGATACTACCGAAACAGTAGGCGGCAATGAACAGTAGGGTGGCAAAACAGGGGCAAAATCGTACTTTACTGGGGGCGCTGTTTAAAGTAGCGCTCCTATTTTGGACATTTTTAAACACAAGGTCGACAAGGTTGATCCGTCTGACGAGAGGGGTAATTTTGTAAATATAGGGACGCTGTTGAAGTAGCGCCCCTATTCAGGTGTTTTAAAATGCCACGTGGCACTCTCAGATTCGCCGAAAATAGTCAGTTTTTAGCCCGAAAATAGTCAAAATTGAACTGATAAAATCTAGAAAAATATTTTCAATAAAACATGATTTTTTTAGTACTTTTTAGGGGCATTTTGGTCATTTTGCACTCCATGTGCATTTTGGTCATTTTCTACCACTTTAAGCCTAATTTAATCCCAAAAATAGCCAAAATTCATCAAAAAATTTGTAAAAAACTTTTGGACAAAATGACAACTTTTCAGAACTTTTCCAGGGGTATTTTAGTCATTTTTCACCTCAAGTCCATTTTTGGAAATCGAAGCACGCTGAAGAGGGTTTTAACAGAGGGTTTTTTAGAGGTTTTTTAAAAGGTTTTTAGAGGTGTGCAAAGAGACTAGGGGGTACAAATTTAGGGTGTTTACACCTTTTATTATGGAATTTAAATCCAGTGGTTGGATTGCAATTAGGATTAAGATGAGATTAAGTTGGATTGCATCTAGGAGTCTAAAGCTCCTCAAAGTCCAGGGCCCCCTTAATGCTCACTCCCCCCCCCCCTCTTTATGATTAGGGTTTCCTAGTTTGACTAGGATTCTTCCCTTTGTTGGTTGTTGGCTAATCCCTCTATTTGAGGAATCCTCAATTAATAAGGAGTCCTTAAATGGTAGGTTTACTATAACTACAGTAGTTATAGATAAACTAGGATAATGTTTAATTAATAATAAGAGTTATTATTGATAAACAATTCCTAAGGGATAAGATCAAGTTGGAGTAGGATTAGGATTGGATCTTAGTCTACTAATACACCAACACCTAGACCATAAGGGATAAGATAATTCTCCAGAATTTTTTCTCTCTCCCTCTCCTCTCTCTCAAAATCATGAGCCCCTAGGGTCTGCCCTAGGGATTTTCAAGAGCTACTAAGGGTGGTCCAAGTTGGGTTTTGCTACTTTAGGGTTTTGAACCTTAAGGTTGTGGATCATAGAAGGTCAACACCATTACTCCATCTTCTTCCTCTTGCTTCAAAAATTCTAAAAAGTGATTCTAAAGCTTCGTGGGGATAGTGAAGAATAAAGATCGAGCTTCGAGTATTTCTTCGAGAAATCTCTACAAAGAGTTCTGACGGTTCGAGAGGATTAAGCTTCACTGGTGAACATCATTCACCAAGGTGATATGACTAAAAATTTTAGATAAAATTTGATGTTTTCTATGGTGTTAAGATCTAAGGGATCCTAATTTCCACATAAATTTTTATCCAGATCCCCCTTCAGCCTGGCCCATGCACACTTAAGTAAAGGGAGTTTAGCTTAGGGTTTTTGGGCCTTATGGGCCCAGACCGAGGTTCAGGCCCTAGGGGCCATGGTTTTTAGGGTTTAAGCCCTAAGGGCTCTAGGGCTAGGCTAGGGCTTCAGTTAGGGTTACCTAGGGCTAGGGTTTTGACATAGGTGTTGCACTAGGTTTGGGTTGAGTCCTAGGTTTTTAAGTAGGGTTGAGTCCTAGGGTTTAGCAGGGATTCACCTAAGGTTAGGGTTTGGTTCTAGGGTTTTTTAGGGTTTAACTTAGGGTGAGGCCTAAGACTAACTATAGGCTTACTTAGGGTTTAGGGGACTTGGTAGGGGGTAGCCATGGTTAAAAGGTCTTAACCATGGTTAAACATGGGGTAAAAATTGGGTGCTTACAAGCACCTCTGGGTAATGCTATAGCAACCAAATCCTGGTTAGCACCTCCGAGACATGCCATCTTTCATAGCATCCAGTAATCCCTAGCACAAATGGCCTGGACTACTCTTCATCCCCCAGAGATTTGCCCTAACCACTTCCATTTTCCCCAAAGTCGCTCGTATCCCCAGTAGGTATAGGCAGGCGCATTGCACCCACTTGCACAGCATGCATACATATCATCATTTCTCAAAATCCAATCTTGGTGTAAAAATAGGATAATTCAAGTCCTTACCGTTTAATTGCGAACTTGGCACTCTCCGGCAAAGAGGGGCAGCTGTAAGCACTCAATTTTTACACCCCCTCTTAATCATGGTTAAATATTTTAACCATGGTTAAATCACTCTAACCCTAGGTAAACCCTAGTCAGACCCTAGGTAAAACCCTGGTCAAACCTTGACCTCAGGTAAACTCTAGTCAAACCATAGGTAAAACCTTGGTTAAACCCTACGCCTAACCCTAAAACAAACCCTAACTTCAAATAAAACCTAGTCAAACCCTAGGTAAAACCCTGGTTAAACCCTAGGACTAACCCTAGATCAAACCCTGACCTCAGGTAAACCCTGGTCAAACCCTAGGTAAAACCCTAATCAAACCCTAGAACAAACCCTAAACCCTAATGAAACCCTAAGCCTAATCCTAGGTAAACTCTAGTCAAACCCTAGGTAAGCCCTAATCTAACCCTATGGCCCAAAAACCCCAAATCAAAAGCCAATACCCTCTATGGGCCCAAGCATGGGCCCACAGACCCCTGGAAGCCGTTGGTGTGGGGCCCACACCCTAAAATTCAAAACGTTTAGGAATGGCAGTAGATCTTCTACCGCCATTTCCTTTTTTAGTAAAATCTACAGTGCTCCAGTTCACGTATAAGAGGGTTAGGCCTGTTAAGGAAAAACTTCAGTAATGACGGTAATACTATTACCGCCATTATCAAAATCCCTTAAATCAAGAATAATGGTAATGCTATTATCGCCATTACTGAGTTTCTGTATTTTGCTTGCTGGCACCTCCGTGCAACACTCCTCTCCGCCCCCACAGTGTCCAACACCTCTCCCTTAATCCCCAAACTATCCCAACGCCTTCCCAACTCTATTTATACCTCCTCTCCATGGGTTTAACTCCATTCCAAAAAGCCATCACAAAAGCTCTGTAGAATTTTGGTTAGCCCAGAATCAAGCCTCTCAAACTCCTATCCTCCATTTGAAGCAGTCCCTGAGTATCCTAGGGGTTCCCCTGGCCTGTCTGTGCCTTGCACCACCACTGTGCACCAGCTTACCACCGTGAACAACCCCTAACCCGTGGAGTTTTTACAGCAGAGGGTAGGATCTCCCTCATTCTTTTAGCTTTTGTAATACCAGTGTAATGCCCCTGGTCCTATTCTAAGGGTCATCTCTTTTTGTTTCAGTAGCTCAACCAAGGATAGGGGTCCCCTTGCCTTCCTCATAGGCGTGGGGGGAACCCCCTTGAGGGTTTTTTTTTTTAATACGGTTACATGACCAAACTACATGGCACCTCCCCTACTTATCTGGGGGAACCTCAGACCATGAGGGATCCCTTTGTAGATAACCCGGCTCAGCCCCAGGGGGAAAAACAAAAATTCTGGAAAAACCAGTACCATCATTCGTGACCTTCTGAAATATAGCACCTATTACACCATTTTGCGTGGGCCCTAGTCTATTCTAGGGCCATGATTGGGACCCCCTGACCCTCTTCTATCTATCATGGTCCTTCCAAGTTCACCCTGGTTGCTTAGCCATGGTTAAATACCTCAAACAAAAGACTATCAATAATGACGATAGACAGTCTACCGCCATTATCTATTACCATACACAGTGTCTTTAACCAACTATGGGGCCCACTCTAGACCACCCCCCCACCAAATGCCCAAGACCTTCCTTGGACTACCCTCTATCAACTCCATGGGTCCATGACCTTAGGGGTGTCACCCTCGACCTCCCCCAGACCTCCAAACTAACCCTAAAAGTGTTTGATAATAGCGGTAATATATTTACTGTCATTATTGATTTTCTGTCTTTTGGGCTTTGCACAGGGCCCAGACCAGGTAGGAGGCTACTCTAGACCCTACCATGCTATCTGGGCCATCCCTGACCTAGCTAGACCTTTAACCAGGGTTAACTCAACCTTGTTTAACTTTTAACCATGGTTAAGCACCCCTTAACCCTTGAAAAATTCTAAAAAAATCATTCTGAAATTACAAAGTGACCAAAATGTATCTGTTTTGACCTCTTTACCATGGTTAGCAGTCCTAACCATGGTTGACTTCCCATTTAACTTCGATTAGCAACCCTAACCTCGGTTAAAACTTCTTTTGGCCTACAGAGCCTAACCTCCTAGCCTTTCGGGCTCACTCTTGGCCTACTGGACCCAAATTTGGCCTATCGGGCCTAACCATATTTCATTTAACTGTGGTTAGCAACCCTAACTATGGATAGTTTGACCCTTAACCCCAGTTAGCAACCCTAACCTTGGTTAAAACCCTTGCCTATCAGGCCTATTTTAAGTCTACTGGACTTACCCCCTGGGCCTACCAAGCCTAACCCTAGTCTACCAGACTAATCCTTAGTCTACCGGACTAACCCTAAACCTATCGAGCCTAAACCATGCACTTGACTAATCCGGTCAACCAAACTCTAACCTTCGGATTAGACCATTAGCAACCCTTGGTGCACACACACACACCCCCTCACCTTGGCATGGGCTCATGTGCCAGAACTACACTCGGTCTAATCTCACCCTTTCGTCCCTAGTTAGCTTTATCTTTCTTGAGTTAGTATTACTCTAAACACTGAGGCATTTGAACAACTTTGACTTTAGTTTGGCTTACACCTAGGGAGTAGGAAACCATTGTCAAATGGAAGTCCCGGGGTGCCTAACACCTTCCCTGGACTTAATCGAACCTCTTACCTAGAACTCTATTGCTGACCAAGACCTTATCCATAACCCGGGGACTTATCCCTTCTAAGTAAATAGGTGGTAACTCTCAATAAATCCTTGTGAGGTGAAATCTCATGCTCACATACATCATGCATATTCATGTTTAACCATTGCATTCTTTTCAGTTGCATAAGCCGACCCATGACTCACTCTATGACTATAATTCTCGCAAAGCAGTAGCCTTAGACACAGTTTTGACTGAGGTACCAGTCACGAAAGAAGCATCTAGCACGGCCTCTCCTGAACGCTAGTCGGAGTCAATGGCAGAACTCTCCTCCAATCAGCAGCAGAATACTAGTGAGATCCTACAGTCTCACGATCAAGACATCACACCCATACAAGCCAAGCTTGACAGTGTTCTGGAATCCTTGAAGATTCTTATTGGTGCTCGAACCAATGAACCCTCCATCCGAAACCCTTTCGGAGAATCCCCTGAACGACCGCGCTTGGAACCACAGCCTATTCCCATCATCATTCCTAACCCCGGACCCACACCAAACGGAGGTGAAGTAGAATATGATCAGTTTGATAGGGAAGAGAAACTCAATGCCTCTTACATCAATCAAGATAGGTCATCGTCTTCAGACCCTACCCCATCCCTCAAGGACCAGCATGAAGAGATCAAGCAGATAAAAGAGGAGATAAGACGCATGAAAGGAGCATCTACCAGTTTCAGTCTGTCTCTCGAGAATCTAACATTCTCATCTGGGGACTTGTTCCCTCAGGTTTCAAAGTGCCAGACTTTAACAAATATAACGACACAGGCTGCCCAAAGCAACACCTGCAACTATATCTAAGGGACATGTTCCAGCATAACAAGAACCAACCTCTTCTTATCCAGTACGTTCAGAAGAGTCTGAAGGGAGCAGCCCTAGCTTGATGGATGTCAATGGACAAGCAACGAGTCAAGACTTGGCAAGATACCATGAACATCTTCGTGGATCAGTATTCTTTCAATCAAGAGCTTCGGCCTCATCAAAGCCAATTGGAATAGATGTACCAGCATAATAATGAGTCTTTCCTAGAATACACTACACGATGGAGGGAGATGGTGGCAACGATCTCTACTCCAATCCCCAAGGAGGAGTTAGCAAACATGTTTATGGGCACTCTGAACCAGCCCTACTCCACTTTGATGATTACTCTACCAGTTGTAGACTTTGGCACTATCGTCAAGACAGGTACCCGTATTGAGATGGCCATCCAGAGTGGAGCTATTCACTCCAGCTTAGGGCTCACTCTCCCAGAGCGGTAGCACCAGTCAGCAGAAAATAGTGGTCCTAGGGACCAAAGAAGGAAAGAAGATGTACAAATGGTAGCTTCCGCAGCACCTATTAGATTACCGGCTCCAACCGCTCAATCTCAGCCAGCATCCAGAAACACCCGACCAGCTAGACAGAACCAGGGGCAAAATCGACCCCCCAGAAACTTCACCCCTCTTCCATGTTAGACATATATGCCCACAAAAGCCATTCCAAAATTGTATTAATCTACTTAATCAATAAATGCATATTTCTACATCCACACATTATCTTCTACATTGGGTAACATATTAAAAGTATCTCATTGAATGAGACTACTTTGTCCCTTAGGTAACATTCTAGGAAAATCATCCAATTAGTTAATAACTAATTGCTAAGGAGATATGGTTTTTTCGATTCCTTGTAGACCTAAAATTGTTCTAAGTTATTTAGGATACATCTGGACAATGTATTCCTACTAACTTACACATTGTTAGTTCCATATGATGGAGTGATGAATCTCAATCACTGAGAGAAGGGTCTTTTGAATAAGATGTAGATATAAGTAAGAAGTACTTATATTGCAACTGGATCGCTCAGTGGATACCCTTAGAAATATATTGTCTTTATATTTAGGGTAGTCCATTTGACAAATTGTCCTTAACTTGAGAGGTCGACATCTTCTCTAGTATTTGCCTATATAGCTTTGATGTAGCCAATCGTCAATGTCCAACACACCGGACTAAAAAAGGGCTCGTTCGGTTATGTATGCTATATTAGAAGAAGTGTGTGTATGCTCAACAAGGATTCCACTACTCTTACAAAGTAATTAATATTGAATTGATACTTATCAAAACCGGACTTGAAAAACCGAGCACTGGTATTTATCAATGAAATGGTTTTATCGAGAAGTTTATTTTCTGTATAAAAGAAATGTAATTATTATTATTATTTCTTTTAAAGAATTTCTAAAATATTTTGAAAGTCCAAGTTTGACTAAAAGTATCAAAGAGAATGGGTTCTCAATATAGGCCAAGGATTAAAGACAATCATGGATAGTGTCCCATAAGCTTATAACAATATTGGAAGTGCAGGGACACATCTGTAAATAAATCTTGAGATAGAAATACCTGCAAGTAATTCTCTATTTTCTGGAAGTTAATCACATTGTGTTAATGGACATTAATTGTGATTGGTGGAAGTCTGGGGATATAGATAAAATTCTATGATCCTAATGGAGTGTAGGAAAGGTATTTCCTAGTAACAATGCTTTAACCAAAAGGTTGAGTACTTGGTCCCACAACCAGAAATCGGAGATCCCTTTAGATCCCACACACAAGGACTTTCTTAAAGTGTTTAATTTAATTATTAATCAAATTAATTTATTTCTCTAAGTAATCACTATATGGTATAGTGAAGGTCTAAAAAGGGGAATCACATTAGATGTGAAAAACCAAATGGGTAGGACCCATTGGGGATTGTGATAAAAGATCATATAAAACCATAGAGGGTTTGGAACCCTCAAAGGGGGCGTGTGGGAGTGGGGCCCACCTAGGGTGGGATGCCCACTACATGAGGAGATATTAATTTAATTAGTTTCTAATAACTAATATCCTTATTGGATAAGGTTAGTTAGTTAGTTACTAATTAAAGGCCATGAGATCCTCTTTTCTCATGGCCTTTAGTTCCATATGATGGAGATATGAAGCGTACTAAGCTCGATGGAAATGTGGCAAAGGGAGTTGGACCTTCAAGGCCTAAGCCTAAGCACAAAGGCCAGAAAAAGAAGAAGTCCAATTTCTCCTAGTTCCTCAAAGGCAAGAAGGGTGAAAACAAGAAAGCTTCTGAGAAAAAAGACAAGGAAAAGAATCAAAATGTCTGCTTCTATTACAAGAAAATAGGTCACTGGAAGAGGAATTGCAAAGTTTACTTAGCATCTCTCAAGGACAAGCCTTTGGAAGATATGTCAGAATCTTTCATCATTGAATCCAATTTCATTATTGGTTCCTCAAACTCTTGGTGTGTGGATAGTGGATCTACCTCACATATTTGTAATATGTTATAGGGGTTTCAGGAGAGTAGAAAGCTCAGTGATGGGGAAGTCAAGATAAGGATGGGATGTCACGACCCGACTTAAACTTAACATTTCGCTCATGAAATGTAAGAGTAATCCGTCCGTGAGATCCTCTTTTCTCATATATTACGGAAGCGTAAAATACCAAGGGAATTTAAAATTTTAAACCCTTCTTTTCTTTCCATTCGCAATAGCCATCATATTATGTCCATAATTAAAGTTAAGGTTTACATAACCAAATTAATTATATCAAAATCAACATATAACAGCATAATCAAAAGCGACTCCGTCCTTTCTCGAACGTCACTTTTAAGTTGTTTTTTCACCGTTCATCTGGCGACATAAAAGGTCAGTGAGCTATGAAGCCCAATAAGAATATTCAATAACATTATGCTAGATAATAAAATAGAATAAGCATAATATAACATTTAATAATAATCAGAATATATTATTAACAATTTTTCAGTATTCCCTTTGTCATTTCTTTTAAACATATTTTACTTGGATCCAATTTATCTTAATCCTGTCTTCCAAGATAATTGCCGATAGGTACACCTCTTTAGGCTCAATCCCTCATTGAGTTTTCATTAACCCATCCTGAGTTTTTTGTTTGCCGAACGGCCTTCCTATTCCACACTATTATCTTGAGACCTTTTAAGATAAACATTATTTTATCTTATCCTACCTCTTTAGATAATTGCCGATAGGTACACCTCTTTAGGCTCAATCCCTCATTGAGTTTTCATTGACCCATCCTGAGTTCTTGTTTGCCGAACAGTCTTCCTATTCCGCACTATTATCTTGAGGCCTTTTTCTAAATAAACCTTATTTTATCTTTTCATTATTATCTTATTTCTACCTCTCTAGATAATCACCGATAGGTACACCTCTTTAGGCTCAATCCCTCATTGAGTTTTCATTGACCCATCCTGAGTTTTTGTTTGCCGAACAGCCTTCCTATTTCACACTATTATCTTGAGGTCTTTTTAAGATAAGTGTATTTATCTTTTCTTAATCTTTTCATTCCTATCTTATTCCGCCTCTCTAGATAATCGTCGATAGGTACACCTCTTTAGGCTTAATCCCTCATTGAGTTTTCATTGACCCATCCTGAGTTCTTGTTTGCCGAACAGCCTTACTATTTCACATTATTATCTTGAGGTCTTTTTAAGATAAGTGTATTTATCTTTTCTTAATCTTTTCATTCCTATCTTATTCCGCCTCTCTAGATAATCGTCGATAGGTACTCCTCTTTAGGCTCAATCCCTCATTGAGTTTTCATTGACCCATCCTGAGTTCTTGTTTACCGAACGGCCTTCCTATTTCACACTATTATCTTGAGGTCTTTAAGATAAGGGTATTTATCTTTTCCCTGCCTTCTCATTAAGACATTTTAAGATAATATTTTCATATACATCATAACATTATGATCGTATAACTTTGATTCTAATTATCTTTATTATAGCTATCTCATGACTATAATTTCATAACTTAAAATCATCACTTTCCATACTTTAATTACATTCATTTCCTTATCATAGAGTAACATACTATTATAGTATCATCATTCTTTCTCATTAACATGTTACATAATATCTTCTTATTATTTTTCCAGCAATTCCATATAATATTATTATACTATTTTTCTTAAGAATTTCAATATTATATCATTCAACATTTTACCATAGTATTATTATACTAATTTCCAGTATTCCTATTTTCTAGAAATTTAACATAGTAATACCATACTATTTTCCAGTATTTCTTATACTAATTTCAGAAATTTAACATAGTAACACTATACTATTTTCCATAATTTTATCATAGTAACACCAAACTATTATCCATAAATATAGTAGGATATTCATCAGTTTTACTAACCTTCATTCTAAAATATGATCTAGAATAATATCACCGAATATCACTTACTGTTTTTACTAACCTTCATTCTAAAATATGATATAGAATAATATCACCGAATATCACTTACTGTTTTTACTAACCTTCATTCTAAAATATGATCTAGAATAATATCACCGAATATCACTTACTGTTTTTACTGAAACAGAAGTAGGGCTTGGCACGATGCCTTTCTTCTTTCCTTTCTTTCTTTCTTCCTTTTCTCTTTCCTTTCTTTCTTTCTTCCTTTTCTCCCTTGCTCTCTCACTATTCCCTCATGGTTTGGACGTTCAGTTGGAGTGAGGCACAAGGGTTGGGTGTGTGGGGTCTCTAGTCTCTCTAGAGTTTGGCACAAATGGAGTGAGACACAAAGTGGGCGTGGGGTCTTCCTTATATAGGCAAGGGTCTTGCACATCATTAACTCTTGGTTCACTCCCCTTTATTAAATCCTAGTTCATGAACTCCATTAAGCCCATGCATCTAACTTAATGGGTTCATTCCCAAAATTAGAATCAACTTATTTTAGTTCATGAATCACTTTAGATTCATGACACATGTCACTAACCTAACTGTAGTTGAACTTTAACCCATGGTTAATCTTATTATCTTCATGTATAATACATGCATCATATTAAATTAGATGCTTTCCTAAGTTAACTTTATGGCTATATCCTTAACCTAGATTCATGAACTAACCAACTAAGGTAAGTCACTAACCTAAGGTCAGCCTAGTTGGGCGTGTACACTTTCTTTTCAAAGTATTTGTCTAATGTGAACACAATCAAATAGCCAAGGGGGTTTGGACGTGAGGTAAGGTTCATGCACATAAATGAGACCTTTGATCTTCCTTTTGGTTTTTCACTAGGTCTATACATACACTATATTTATCATCCTTAGTGTATACTTAGGTGATACAGCTCATCTTGGACGTTTTCTACTTGAGGTACTTGCCACATTTTTTAACTCATGATTAATGATTCATGCTACTAACCAAGGTTACTTATCATAGTTTATGCAACTTATCTCAGAATTTTCTAAACAAAAGTAAACCACATAATTCATGGCTCACCATGGTTGGGCGTGTACATCTCCCTATCCTAAGAATGTCTCACTTTCATTAAATTCTAGAATTTAGATACCTTCTTTAAATCTCCAAACATGCATAACCATTAATATGGTTCATGTTATTAACCTTAGTTACACCAAGAGTTAACTTCTTGTTAACTTTTAAACTCAACCAAAGGTGGACGTGTACATTGTACATAGCTTAAGGGTTAATGTCCTAACCACTAGGTTCATAGATTTATACCCATGGTTAACTTCACTCACTAAGTGGGCATGAGCTTTGGTTCATTTCCTTTATATTTCTTTGATCAAATCCACATGATCATCAACACACTTTCTTAACTCCAATAGTTAACTCATGATTAACCCATCGTAGTTGATTTACTCTAACCCTAGTTAATCTTGAATGTCCCCTTTTTGTGGTGTTGACATGTGGCACTTGCCATGTGTCCTCCTCTTAACTCATGATCAACTTTATCATTAAATAATTGGGCATCACCCTAGGATATTGCTACTTGTCATGATCCAATTCACTTTAGTGTTAAATACTTATTTTAACACTAAGCTTTATACCTTAAGCTTAATATATACTACATTATCAACTAATTAAGTAATATAATGTCTTATATACTTAGATAATACCATGAATTACTAATTATTCAATCATATACTGAATATATATAATATTTTTATTTCTAAAAATATTCGGGTCGTTACATGGGAACAGAAGCAAGTGTTGCTACGATCGCCATTGGAACTTATGTTTCAGAATTTTCTTTATATAGGATTTTGGTTTTAAAAGACTGTTTTTATATGCCAGACAGGCGCAGAAATTTGATTTATGTTTCTAGTTTAATCTTTAATGGTTATTCAGTGAATTTTGATACTAATGTAGTTATCAAATATAATAATAGTTTTATTGTTTCCGATGCATTGTTTAATGGTCTTTATTATCTTGATCCTTAAGAAATTCTGTAAAGAACATTGAGGATAAAGAATCCACCAATGTGACACCTCAGAAAAGAGGTAGAGAGTCTGTGAATCCATACTTATGACATCTCATATTAGGCCATATCAATTTGGATACGCTCAACAGATTGGTAAAGGATGGTCCTTTAAACCATTTACATGTTGAACCTTATCCAACTTGTGAACCTTGTTTGCAAGGTAAAATGACCAAAAGGCCATTTACAGGCAAACCTATGAGAGCCACAAGTATATTAGAATTAATTCACACTGATGTATGTGGACCCATGAATCATTCAGCCAGAGGTTGCTTTATCTACTTCATTACATTCACAGATGATTTTTTGAGATATGGTTATATATATCTAATTAAACACAAGTCGGAATCTTTTGAAAAGTTCAAAGAATTTCAAAATGAAGTAGAAAAGCAATCAGGTAAATGTATTAAAACTCTCAGATCCGACCAAGGAGAGTACCTCTCAAATGAGTTCATGGATTATCTTAGAGATAATGGAATTTTATCCCAATGGACTCCCCCAGGAACACCCCAGCTTAATGGTGTTTCATAAAGAAGAAATCGAACCCTATTGGATATAGTTCATTCAATGATGAATAATACTGATTTGTCAATATCTTTTTGAGGATCTGCATTAGAGACTGCAATCTATCTATTGAATAGGGTACCTTCTAAGTCTATTTCCAAAACTCTAATTGAGCTATGGATGGGGCGAAAGCCTAGTTTAAAGCTTGTCAGAGTATGGGGTTGTCCTGTTTATGTGTGAAAGCAGAACTTTGGGAAGTTGGAAAGTAGGACTGAGAAGTGCTTATTCATAAGATACCCAAAAGAAACTCATGGATATTATTTCTATAATCCTAGTGAGCAAAAGGTGTTTGTAAGCAAGAATACCATTTTTCTAGAAGAGGATATGATCCTCAATAGAGAAGATAGATTTAGAATTGATCTTGAAGAGCAAAGTCAAGATAAAGTGACCATGGTTAATCTCATCTTAACTGAACCTTTGAATACATAACAGTCTAGGATAAGTACAAGGATCAGTCGACCTCCAGATAGATTGCCTTATCAGCATGAGATATATTCTATGGAATTGGATTCCTTAGATGATGATCCTCACACTTATCAAGAAGCAATATGTGATGTTGATTCTGATAATTGGAATAAGGCCATGGAATTTAAAATGGACTCCATGTACTCGAATGGTGTCTGGACCCTGGTTGAAAAGCCTGAGGGAATTAGACCCATTGGGTGCAAATGGATCTACAAGAGGAGACGTGGATCCGATGGAAAGGTAGAGACCTTTAAAGCAAGGCTTGTGGCGAAAGGGTATAGTCAAAGAGCTGGTGTTGACTATGAGAAAACCTTTTCACCAGTAGCAATGCTAAAGTCCATCAAAATTCTGTTATCAATTGCAGCTTTCTATGATTATAAAATATGGCAGATGGATGTCAAAATAGCTTTCTTGAATGGAAACATTTAAGAGGATATTTATATGGACCAGCCTGAAGGTTTTTAACTCCATGGCCAAAATAATAAAGTCTACAAATTGATAAGAATCAATAATTGGTCTTAAGCAAGCTTCTCGAAGTTGGAATATCCATTTTGATTAATCAATCAACTCGTTTGGTTTTCAACAAAACATGGATGAGGCATGTGTGTACAAGAAGGTCAGTGGGAGTGTAATAACTTTCCTAATTCTTTATGTAGATGATATTCTACTCATTGGAAATTATGTAGGAATGTTATCAACGGTTAAAATCTGGTTGTCATGTAACTATGCTATGAAGGACCTTGGTGAAGCTTCTTATATTCTTGGTCTTAAATTGTTTAGAGATCAAAAGATAAGGATGCTGTGATTGTCCCAAGTCAATTAGATTGACAAGAATTGATACATGTCACGCAGTGAATTTTATGATTAGATATCAATCTAACCATTGTCTTGAGCATTGGACAACAATTAAGCACATTTTCAAGTATTTAAGGTGGATTAAATTGTCTTACTTACAATATGGATAAAAGAGTTTCTCCAAGCACTATATGGATAAATAGTTTATCTAATGCACTTGGTGTTGTTTCCTTGATAAGATCTCTTATCATACTTTATAGTGATCATAGTCGTGTTATTGCTCAAGCCTAGAGCAAATCAGAGGACTAAGCACAATGAAAGAAGATTTCATCTAATTCGAGACAATTAGATTGTCAAGAGTGGAAACATCGAGTTATCCAAGAGTGCGCAGTGGACAACATGCCAGACCCATTTACTAAAGTACTACCTCAGAATGTGTTTGAGAAACATCTAGAGTCGATGGGTATTAGATACATAGGGGATTGGCTTTGAGTGCAAGTGGGAGATTATTAGACATATATGCCCACAAAAGCCATTCCGGAATCGTATTAATCTACTTTATCAATAAATGCATATTTTTATACTCACACCTTATCTTCTACATTGGATAACACATTAAAAGTATCTCATTGGATGAGACTACTTTTTCCCTTAGGTAACATTATAGGAAAACCATCCAATTAGTTAATAAGTAATTGCTAAGAAGATATGATTTTTCCGGTTCCTTGTAGACCTAAAATTGTTCTAAGTTATTCAGGATACATCTAGACAATTTATTCCTACTAACTTACACATTGTTAGTTTCATATGATGGAGTGATGAATCTCAATCACTGAGAGAAGGGTCTCTTGACTAAGATGTGGATATAAGTAAGAAATACTTATATTGCAACTCGATCACTCAGTGGATACCCTTAGAAATATACTGTCTTTATATTTAGGGTAGTCCATTTGACAGATTGTCCATAACCTGAGAGGTCGACATCTTCTCTAGTATTTGCCTATATAGCTTTGATGTAGCCAATCGTCAATGTCCAACACACCGGACTTGAATACGGGCTCGTTGGGTTATGTATGCTATATTAGAAGAAGTGTGTGTACGCTCAACAAGGATTCCACTAGTCTTACAGAGTAATTATGTCGCGACCCAAAACCCACCCTAGGAGCTAGAGTGAACTTTGAACGACTAATCATGTCTTGCTTGACAAACCATCCTGCAAAAACCCATAGAGCATATACAAAGAGGATATAAACAGGGGAAACATACTCTAACATAGCACGGCAGAAGACTTAAACCTCTATGTATATACAAGTGATCCGAGTTATACAAAAAGATACTCAAAAGAAAGTGCGGACAGGCCCGCCAAAATACATGAATATAACTCTCAAGCTCACCACAGCTACTCACTCAGAATCTATCACCACCTAATAGTAACCCTCTACCGGAGGTTCCTCCACGGGTTCCTCGACATACTCCTCCTCCGCCCAAGGGCTCGGAGCACAGATATCAAAAGGAGCAGCCACTCGCTATCACCTGTCGACATAAAAAGTACGACTGAGCATGGAATACTCAGCGGGTACTAAATACTAACCAACAGTCATAGCAAACCATAACCATATAGAAAGCAGGAAGCAGTCCACATAGATAAAGCAAGAACAATTCATATCATCACAAGAAAGTAAAGCAGTTTATAATCATGCTTGCATTCGTAAAAGCTAATAAAATCCTTGAAAACATCATGCACTTGACTTGACTTAAAATTTCTCTTTTTCGTGCTTGAAAACTTGTCATATCGGTCTTGTCTTGTCGTATCATGTCGTGTCATACGTATCATGCCATGTCATGCTTGCTTGGAAAATAAACTACTTGTGAGGGAAGGGTGACCCTTCTTCCTAAATGTTCATGCTTGCCATGTCATGTATCTAGTTTGCTTGGAAAATAAACTACTTGTGAGGGAAGGGAGACCCTTCTTCCTAAATGTTCATGCTTACCATGTCATGTATCTTGTTTGCTTGGAAAATAAACTACTTGTGAGGTAAGGGAGACACTTCTTCCTAAATGCACTTGCGAGGGAAGGGAAACCCTTTTTTATGCATGATAGTCTTGTTCTTACCAAAAACGAGGTAAAACATATCGTAGGATATGTCCCACCTCTAATTATCGTCCTTGAAAAACCTCGGTAAATAATGTCATGCATGTCGTGCTCGTGGAATCGTGTACATACTTGTGTTTGAAATTAAATATGATAATTGGGTAATTCACAATACATATAACATAAATAATTTGAACAAGTCAATATTCATGTAATTGGGGAAAATAAGAAAGCACACTATCATAGGCCCTAGTAATTTCCATAATTAATTAAGCATGCATTTATTAATTTATAACTCATTTTATTCACCTTGGCATTTCATCAAACATGGGATGTGTTCATTATGTATTAACCCTACATCATGCTTTTCTAGGTGGGATAATATTCACAATACATGTGTATTTGTTATTGATAAAATACCCTTCCCATTCCATTCACTACATCACATTCCACACGGCATCCAATCGCCAATCTCCCTCTCCATTCGCACCATTCACAACTCTTGGCACATTCATAGATGAGAAGAAAACAAAGAATAGGGAAAGAAAAAGGGAAAACTATAACTAGGAGGGTAGCATAAAGTACCGACCTTGACAAATGAGGGAAGAAACCCCTTGCAAAACATGCGTGAGTTGCTGCCCTCGCTCGGCAAGCGTAGTCCCCACGAGCTTGTACCTTGAACTTGAAGAGACACGAGCTTGAAATGATCTAGGATTCTTAAAACCCTTTGACTTCTTCTCCAAAGCAAACCCTAGGTTTAGAATCTCCTTCTCCTCTTCCTCTAGCTCTCAAAATACTCTAAGTGTTGAGAATGAGCCCAAAAGACTCGGGCAAGCCTTATATGGAAAGGGTATAACACCCAAATGCCGAAAATGCCCTTAATGAAATTCTGCAAAACGTGAAGACTGATCGATCGGTGGTCAGGACCGAGCGATCGGTTGCCAACTGAGCGATCGGTGGATTGACCAAGCTCTCGGTCAAAAACAAGCTCTCTGGAAAATTTCCCCATACAAAATTTTCAACCAGTCGATAGCCTCCGATCGATCGGTTGTGGACCGATCGATCGCTCAGTGGACCGAGCGATTGGTGGTCTGCAGGCTTTTGACCCTGAGTCCATTTTTCACCCATTCCTACTATTTGGACTTGTCCTACTTCCATTCTAACCTCTTCTAAACTTGCCTAGGACACTTGTAAGGCTATAGTTTATTATTAGATAATTTATTTAATTAATTATAGCATCCTTGAGGCAATTCTCTAAGTTTTCAAATTATCATTTCATGAAATTGGGCATTACAAGGTATCATGCCTTGGCAAACATTCCAAGACATGAGCAAAAAGTTCCAGGTAACTACATCTTCCCCCCTTATAAAAATTTCATCCTCGAAATTTGGACGATCACATGCATTACAAAACCCAAACAATTTACATGGTATACACAAAAGTCTATTCGAACAACTCGGGGTACTTTGCTGATGTTGCCATTGCACAAGAACCAATGGAATAGTTTTGTTGCGAAGGACTTGATCTCTCTGATCCAATATGTGAACCGGCCTCTCAACTAAAGTGAGATCCTCCCGTATTTCCAACAGTTCCAAGTCTGTGACATACGAAGGGTCCGCAATGTATTTCCGAAGCATAGACACATGGAAAACGTTGTGAACCGCGGCCATGTGAGGTGGAAGAGCTACCCTGTAAGCAACCTCACCAACTCACGTGATGATCTCAAACGGGCCAACATATCGAGGACTAAGCTAGCCTCGCCTGCCAAATCTCATAATCCCCTTGCTAGGAGATACCTTCACAAAGACTTGACCCCCAACCTGGAATTCCAAGTCCCTGTGGCGTGTGTCCACATAGCTCTTTTGACGATCTTGAGTGGCTTTCAACCAATCCCGGATGATCTTGACTATACTAGCAGTTTTCTCAATCAACTCTGGACCCAACACCTTCCTCTCTCCTACCTCATCCCAATTGAGAGGAGACTTGCAGCTTCGCCCATATAAGGCCTCAAATGGAGCCATTTGGATGCTCACCTGGTAGCTATTATTATAGGCGAATTCAACCAAAGGCAAGTGTTCTTCCCAACTACCTTTGAAATCCAGCATACAAGCTCGTAGCATGTCTTCGATAACTTGGTTCACTCTCTCGATTTGTCCATCTGTCTGTGGATGAAAAGCGGTGCTGAAATCGAGTCGGGAACCCATAGCTTCCTGAAAACTCTTCCAGAACCTGGACGTGAATCTCGGATCCCGATCTAACACAATACTAACTGGCACCCCATATAGCCTAACAACTTCCTTGATATATAGCGCGGCCAACTGACTAGAGTTGAAGGTAGTACAGTAAGGCAAGAAGTGCGTGGACTTTCTCAAACGGTCCACCACAACCCATATCGCATCTGAGTTCCTTGCCCTTTTTGGCAACCCAACAATGAAGTCCATGGATATGTTCTCCCATTTCCACTCGGGAATAGGGAGAGACTATAATAGACCTGCCGGTCTCAAGTGCTCTGTCTTCACCTGTTGGCACACCAAGCACCGTGCCACATACTCCGCAACATCCCTCTTCATATTCCGCCACCAAAAGTGATTCTTGAGGTTCCGATACATCTTTGTACCCTCGGATGCACCATGTACTTTGCCCGGTGGGCATCATCCATAATCTCTCGTCGAAGATCCGCATTGGCCGGAACACAAAGCCTTCCCTTGAATGTGATAGCACCTCGGCTAGTGAGAGAGAAGTCCTCACTACCCTTGGCAACTTCCTTGTCGCAGAAAGCCAACAAGTCAGTATCTGTGGCTTGATACTCTTGAATCAAATCTATAATGTACGGCCGAACCGTGACATTTGCCAAAACAGGACCGCAGACAGAATCATTCACACTAATGTCCAGATTTGCCAAATCTTCCAATAGCTTCCATTCTTGAACCAACATGTGGGCCAACAAACCCGGAGGTCTTCTACTCAAGGCGTCCGCCACTACATTCACTTTTTTGCCCGGGTGGTATTGAATGGTGCAGTCATAATGTTTCAAAAATTTCATCCAACGTCGTTGCCTCAGATTTAGCTCCTTTTGGGAAAAGATATACTTGAGGCTCTTGTGATCTGTGAATATATAGAATTCTACCCCATAAAGGTAATGTCGCCAAATCTTGAGTGCAAACACGACTGCGGCAAGTTCCAAGTTGTCCGTGGAGTAATTCTTCTTATGTTCCTTCAATTACCTCGATGCATAGGCAATGACTTTCTTGTGTTGCATGAGCACACACCCCAGTCCAACATGTGAGGCATCACTGTACACCTCATAACCACCATGTTCGGAGGGCACTGTTAGGACGGGGGCCGTGGTAAGCCGCTTTTTCAGCTCTGTGAAACTGATCTCGCACTTGTCACTCCATACAAACTTCGCATTTTTCCTGGTCAGGTAAGTGAGCGGCACTGCAAGGCTAGAGAAACCCTCCACAAATCTCCTGTAGTAGCCTGCCAACCCAAGGAAACTGCTTATCTCTGTAACACTCTTGGGCCTTGCCCAATTCACGACTGCCTCTATCTTCTTCAAATCTACCGAAATATCTTCCACGGATACAACGTGACCTAGGAATGTCACCTCTTCCAACCAAAACTCACACTTGCTAAGTTTGGCGTATAGCTTGTGCTCTCTCAGTATTTCCAAAGCAAGGCGAAGGTCTCGCAAGTGATCTTCCCATGTCTGGGAATATATCAAGATGTCATCGACAAAAACTATCATGCATCGATCAAGATATGGCCAGAACACCCGGTTCATTAAGTCCATAAAAGCTTCCAGCGCGTTCGTGAGACCAAAAGGCATCACCAAGAACTCGTAGTATCCATACCGAGTCCGGAAAGCTGTTTTTGGGACATCTTCCACCTTGATCTTCAACTAGTGATAACCCGACCGAAGATCCATCTTCGAGAAAAATTTTTCTCCCTTCAACTGATCAAACAAGTCATCAATCCTAGGCAATGGATACCTATTCTTTATAGTGACCTTGTTCAATTGCCGGTAATCGACGCACATCCGCATTGAGCCATCCTTCTTCTTAACAAATAACACCAGGGCACCCCACGGTAAGACACTTGGTCGAATGAAACCAAGGCCTTGCAATTCCTCCAACTGAGTCTTCAACTCCTTGAGTTCAATGGGGGCCATTCTATACGGAGCCCTGAAAATAGGAGCTGTGCCTGGTGCAAGCTCAATCACAAACTCAATCTCCCTGTCTGGAGGCAACCCTGGAAACTCCTCTGAAATTACGTCCAGGAATTCACTCACGATCGGGATAGTCAAAGAGTCCTTTGCCTGGGGGTTCGCTAGGCTCAATGCTGCAAAACGGGCAATATCTCTACTTCTTAACCCCCGAAAATGAAATGGCTTACCTTCCACTGACCGGAAGAGTACCATCTTTTCAAAACAAGCCACATGCCCATGATGTGTCGCTAACCAATCCATTCCCAAGATGACATCGAAGTCTTGAAATCCGAGGATGATTAGATCAACCGCCAACTCGTGGCTCCCTACTTGAACCGCACTGTTTCTATACACTTTATCCGCCAATACTGTCTTGCCGAGAGGAGTCGAAATGGCTAACTCTGGTTCCAACTGGCTAGGCTCGGAGGAAAAGCCTTGAGAGAAACTCAGCGATACGAATGAATGAGTAGACCCAGTGTCGATCAATACTCGAGCCAAACATTCATTGACTAGTAAGGTTCCTGAAATTTTAGCTAGCTAAGTCAATCCATGCATCAACAGCGTATACATATAGATACATAGATTTATAACACGCCACATACGTACACAAGGAATAAGGCATAACATGAAGTCGTGGTTAAAAGAATAACTCTAAATGCGTACCTTGCACCACATCATCCGATGCAAGTGCATCACCCTCTGTCAAGGTAAAAACACGCCCCTAGTTCGGCTGGCGAGGCGGAGGTGTAGACCGGGTAGGCTGAGATGACGCCTGGTGTGATCTTGCTGGGCATGCTGGGGGCCTAATACCCTAAGACTGGCCAGGCAAATGCCGACTCAGGCAATCCCTGATCATATGGCCCTGGCGACCGCAATGATAACATCCACCCGACACTCTTCGGTAATCTCCTGCCGGATGGCTTCAGCCGCATGAAGTGCAGACCTCACATGTGTAAGTCTGAGGGGCCATAGGTGAAGCGTACCTCACCGTCTAAGGCGCAACTGGCCGTGGAGCTGGAAGAGTCTGAGGCCGCGGCACCTGAGGCATGTAAGGCCGTGGAACTAGAGGCGCATAAGATGGCCTCATCGGTGGTGCTGGCCACGTGTACTGATAAGGGCCAGTACGAGCCCGCCTCTCTGGAGGTGCTGAACTACTAGGTTGGCCTCTCGCCAACTCCCTCTTCTTGGACACCACTTCAGAATTTGCCTCAACCAATAAGGCCTTGTCTACTACCTCAGGGTAGGTAGCATGTCTGAAAATCAAAACCTTCTCCATGATAACATCCTTGAGCCCTTGCTCAAACCTTCTCGCCTTTATTGCCTCAGTGGCAACCATATGAGTCACGAAGCATGATAGCTTCAAGAACTTAGCCTCATAAACGGCCACAGTCATCGAACCTTGCTCTAGGTTGATGAACTCTCTTTCTTTCTTTTCCCATGCTCCCACAGGAAAGTACTTTTGTAAAAAGTATCCTTGAACTCCTCCCAAGTGCAAGGTTGACCTTGCATAGTCAAATCTCGCGTCCTCAATGCGAACAACCACCAATGGTGGGCTTTGCCCTCTAGCATGAAAACAACCCATGCTACTTTCTCTTCCTCTGTCAGAGAGAGAACTGCAAAGATCTTCTCCACTTGGAGGATCCAAGCCTCCACAGAAAGAGGGTCCACACTCCCATGGAATGATGGAGGCCTCAATCTCCAGAATGCCTCAACCCCAGTTGTACGATGTACTGGAGCCATAGGCGGTGGAGTAGGTGCCGCTGAAGAAGGTATAGTTTGCCGACTGCCAATATGGCAAGTGTCTCAGCAATAGAGCCTAAGACCTGAGAGAGGTCCGGCTGCTCAACCTCATCTCGAGAAGAAGATGAAACTCTGGTATGTGGTCCACAACCCCGTGTGCCCCCTCTCATGTAGCACCCCGGACTTTTTCATCCTTAATGAATAGCACCTTCGTAGCTAATTGGCCATTTTTGTAGTCTAATTAATAAATAAGGGAGAAATCGAAAATTCCGAAACGTCAGAAATGTGCGTTTTCGAAAGACGAACCCAACGCAAGTTGAATCGTCGAAATCCGACGAGCGAGTCAAAAGATATGGTCAAAACAGTCCAGACATACAGAGAACCGATCGCTCGGTCCAGTCAGCGATCGATCGGTCCATAACCGATCGATCGGTAGCTATTGCGCGGTCAGAAATTTTGTATGGGGAAATTTTCCAGAGAGTGAGTTTTTGACCGGTCGATCGGTCATAAACACCGATCGCTCGGTAGGCAACCGATCGATCGGTCATAACCACCGATCGCTCGGTCCTCGCGTTTTACAGAATTTTCACTAAGGGCATTTTCGGCATTCGGGTGTTATACCCTTTCTTATATAGGATTGCCCGAGCCTTTAGGGCTCATTCTCAACCCTTAGAGTCTTTTGAGAGATAGAGAGAAAGGAGAAGGTTTTCCTAAACCTAGGGTTTCCATTTTGAAGAGAAATCAAAGGGGTTTGAGACCCTAGATCATCCTCAAGCACGTTTTCCTTCAAGATCTCGGCTCAAGCTCGTGTGGAGCTCGTGTTCCAAGCTAGGGCAGCAACTCACGGTCGTTTTGGAAAGGGGGATTTCTTCCCCACTTGATCAAGGTCGGTGCTTTTTACTACCCTCCTAGTTATAGCCTCTCCTTCCCTTGTTTCTTCTTGTTTTCCTTCATATATATATATATATGTGTATTATGAGATGGGTGGTATGTATGGTAAATGGAGATGGATGTTGGCGAATGGATGCCGTGCGGATGATGTAATGAAAGAATGGGGAAGGGCATTGTACTAATAATAAACATACAAGTGTGATGTGAGTATAACCCACCTAGAAAAGCATGTTGTAGGGTTAATAAATAATGAATGTACCATGTTTGATGAAATGCCAAGGTGAATAAAATGAATGATAAATTAAGAAAATGCATGTTTAAGGTTTATGGAAATTGCTAGGGTTATGATAGTGTGATTGTTCGCTTTCCCTAAATGATATCGATATTAAATTGCCCAAATCATTGATGTTATGTGTTATGAATTACTCAAATGCCATATTTAATTCCAAATGCAAGTATGCACACGACCTCACGAGCACGCATACATGACATGATTTATCGAGGTTTTCAAGAATGGGATTTAGAGGTGGGGCATATCGTACGATATGTTTTGCCTCGCTTTTGGCAAGGACAAGACAATCATGCATTTTCATAAGAAGGGTCTCCCTTCCCTCGCAAGTGCATACATAACATAAGAAGGGCCTCCCTTCCCTCGCAAGTACATCTCACAAGGACATCTCACAAGTGAAAGGACATGACATGAGCATTTAGGAAGAAGGGTCTCCCTTCCCTCACAAGTAGTTTACTTTTCCAAGCAAGCATGACATGGCATGACAAGCATAATCATTCTAGGAAGAAGGGTCTCCCTTCCCTCACAAGTAGTTTACTTTCCAAGCAAGCATGACATGGCATGACACGCATGATATGACAAGATAAGACAAACATGACAAGTTTCAAGCACGGAGATGGTATTTCCAATCAAGTCAAGTGCACGATGTTTTCAAGGGTTTTATCAGTCTTTCTGAATGCAAGCATGAATACAAATTGCCTTACTTCCTTGTTTGATATAAATTGTTCCTGTTCTATATATGCAACTTGCTTCCTACTTTATTTATGCTATCTGTATACTATGACTGTTGGTTAGTATTTAGTACCCGCTGAGTATTCCATGCTCAGCCGTACTTCTTATGTCGGCAGGTTCTGAGGGAGCTGCTGCTCCATTCGATGTTTGTGCTCCTGGTCCATGGGTGGAGGAGGAGTACGTCGAGGAACCTTTGGAGGAACCTCCCGTAGAGGGTTATCAGTAGGTGGTGTTAGATTCTAAGTGGTTTAGCTGTGGGTGAGCATGAGTGATTATATCCATGTATTTTGGCGGGCATGTCCGCACTTTCTTCGTTTTGTTTTCTTTTGTATTAAACTTGGACCATGTGTATATATACTTGGAGGTTTGTTAAACTTCCGCTGTGTTTTATAGTTATGCTTCCGCTGTTATCCTCTATTGTATATGTTCTGTGAGTTTTGCAGGTTGGTTCGTCAAGCAAGTCATGTAAGTCATGATTAAGTCGTCCAAGATTCACTCTAACTCCTAGGGTGGGTTTTGGGTCGCGACAGAAGTGGTATCAGAGCTTAGGCTTTAGGTCTCTAGGGTCACTTAGAATCTTATACCACGGCTTGACAAGAGCATATGTTAGGAAACAAGTTAGGAAGGAAGTGAGTCGGGAGCGAGTCTGGTTCCAAGTGTAAGACTAACTTTAGTCTTAGTCTAAAATGGTTGCTTTAACCAAGTACGGGTCCTAGGTACGCTAGAACACTAAGGTATAAGTATAATGTGATGAATACTCTGATAACTTGATGTGATGTGTGTTAGTATTATACAACTAATACAAATTGAATTATTATGAAATGACATTGAAATAAATTGTGGTTTCAAAGTAGACTCATGTGGTGTTATTATTCTCAGGACTTTAGTCATGAGACGGAACACACGGGGTCGTGGACCACATACCAGAGCTTCCTCTTCTTCACGGGATGAGGATGAGCAGCCGGACCTCTCTCAGGTCTTAGGCTCTATTGCTGAGACACTCGCCATCCTGGCGGCTCGGCAAACTATACCGGCATCAGCGGCACCTACTCCACCGCCCGCAGCTCCAGTACATCGTACAGCTGGAGTTGAGGCATTCAGGAGATTGAGGCCTCCATCCTTCCACGGGAGTGTGGACCCTCTTATTGCGGAGGCTTGGATCCTCCAGGTTGAGAAGATATTTGCGGTGCTCTCTCCTACAGAGGAAGAGAAAGTGGCATGGGCAGTTTTTATGCTAGAGGGCGAAGCCCACCATTGGTGGTTGTCCGCATTGAGGACACGGGACTTGACCATGCAGGGTCAACCGTGGACTTGGGAGGAGTTTAAGGACACGTTCTATAAGAAGTATTTCCCGGTTGGAGCTCGGGAAAGGAAAGAGAGAGAATTCATCAACCTTGAGCAAGGTTCGATGTCTGTGGCCGCTTATGAGGCCAAGTTCTCGGAGCTATCACGCTTCGCGACACATATGATTGTCACCGAGGCAATGAAGGCGAGGAGGTTTGAGCAAGGGCTCAAGGATGTCATCATGGAGAAAGTGTCGGTCTTCAGGCACGCCACTTACGCCGAAGTAGTGGATAAAGCCTTGTTGGTTGAGACCAATTCAGAGACCGTGTCCAAGAAGAGAGAATTGGCGAGAGGCCAATCTAGTGGTTCGGTACCTTTAGAGAGGCGGGCCCGGACTGGTCCTTATCAGTATACATGGCCAGCACCACAGATGAGGCCGAATTATGTGCCTCCAGCACCCCGGCAGTATGTACCCCAGGCACCTCGACCTCAGGCTCTTCCGGCCCCACGGCCAGTTACACCTCAGGCAGCGAGGTATACACCACCTCCGGTCCCTCCAGCCTACACATATGAGGTCTGCACTTCATGCGGCAAAAGGCATCCGGCAGGAGATTGCCGAAGAGCATCTGGTGGAAGTTATCATTGCGGTCGCCAGGGCCACATGATCAGGGACTGCCCTAGCCGGCATTTACCAGGCCAGTCTCAGGGTAGTAGGCCCCCGACACGCCCAGCAGGATCATATCAGGCGTCATCTCAGACTACCCGGTCTACACCTCAGTCTCGCCAGGCGAACCAGGGGCGTGTATTTGCTTTGACAGAGGGTGATGCACTTGCATCTGATGATGTGGTGCAAGGTACGCGTTTGGAATTATTTTGTTATTCATGATTGATATGTTGCGTTTTATTCCTTGTGTACATACTTGGTATGATATATATATATACCTATGTGTATACTCTGATGATGCATGGATTAACTCCACTAGTTAAAAATTTCAGGAACCCTACTAGTCAATGAGTATTTGGCTCGAGTATTGATTGATACCGGGTCTACTCATTCGTTTGTCTCGCCGAGTTTTTCAGAAGGTTTTTCTGCAGGGCCAAGTCAGCTAGAACCGGAGTTAGCCATTTTGACTCCTCTCGGCAAAACAGTATTGGCAGATAAAGTGTATAGAAATAGTGTGGTCCAAGTTGGAAGCCACGAATTGGCGGTTGATCTCATCGTCCTTGGATTCCAGGACTTCGATGTTATATTGGGAATGGATTGGTTAGCAGCACATCATGGGCATGTAGCTTGCTTTGAGAAAATGGTACTCTTCAAACCAGTAGGAGGAAAACCATTCCACTTTCGCGGGTTGAAAAGCAGATCTATTGCTCGTTTTGCGGCATTGAGCTTAGCTAACCCCGAGGCAAGGGACTCATCAACTATTCCGGTTGTGAGTGAGTTCCTGGATGTATTTCCAGAGGAGTTGCCAGGATTGCCTCCAGATAGGGAGATTGAGTTTGTGATCGAGCTTGCACCAGGCACAGCTCCTATTTTCAGAGCTCCATATAGAATGGCCCCTATTGAACTCAAGGAGTTGAAGACTCAGTTGGAGGAATTGCAAGGCCTTGGTTTCATTCGACCAAGCGTCTCACCGTGGGGTGCCCCGGTGTTATTTGTTAAGAAGAAGGATGGCTCGATGCGGATGTGCATTGATTATCGGCAACTGAACAAAGTCACTATAAAGAATAGGTATCCATTGCCTAGGATTGATGACTTGTTCGATCAGCTGAAGGGAGCGAGATTTTTCTCAAAGATAGATCTTCGATCGGGTTATCACCAGTTGAAGATTAAGGCGGAAGATGTTTCCAAAACTGCTTTCAGGACTCGATATGGGCACTATGAGTTCTTGGTGATGCCTTTTGGTCTCACGAATGCGCCGGCAGCCTTTATGGATTTGATGAACCGGGTGTTCCGGCCATATCTTGATAGGTGCGTGATTGTATTTGTTGATGACATTTTAGTCTATTCCCAGACACGGGAAGATCACACACGCGACCTATGCCTTGCTTTGGAAATGCTAAGAGAGCACAAGCTATACGCCAAACTTAGCAAGTGTGAGTTTTGGTTAGAAGAGGTGGCATTCCTAGGCCACGTTGTTTCCGCAGAAGGCATATCGGTAGATCCGAAGAAGATAGAGGCAGTTATGAGTTGGGCGAGGCCCAAGAGTGTTACCGAGATACGCAGTTTTCTTGGATTGGCAGGCTACTACAGGAGATTCGTAGAGGGTTTCTCTAGCCTTGCGGCACCACTCACTTACCTGACAAGGAAGAACGCCAAGTTTGTATGGAGTGATAAGTGCGAGATCAGTTTCACGGAACTGAAGAAGAGGCTTACTACAGCCCCTGTCCTTACTGTGCCATCTGGACCTTATGGGTATGAGGTGTATAGTGATGCCTCACACGTTGGACTTGGGTGTGTACTCATGCAGCACAAGAAAGTCATTGCCTATGCATCAAGGCAGTTGAAGGAGCATGAGAAGAATTATCCCACGCACAACTTGGAGCTTGCGGCAGTCGTGTTTGCACTTAAGATTTGGCGTCATTACCTTTATGGGGTGGAGTTCTATGTGTTTACCGATCACAAGAGTCTCAAGTACCTCTTTTCCCAAAAGGAGCTGAATCTAAGGCAAAGGCGTTGGATGGAATTTTTGAAAGACTATGATTGTACCATTCAATACCACCCGGGTAAAGCAAATGTAGTGGCTGATGCTTTGAGTAGAAGACCTCCGGGGTTATTAGCATGCATGTTAGTGCAGGAATGGAAGCTACTTGAAGACTTGGCAAATCTGGACATTAGTGTGAATGACTCTGTCCGTAGTCCTATCTTGGCAAATGTCACGGTTCGGCCATACATTATAGATTTGATCCAAGAATACCAAGCCACGGATGCGGAATTATTGGCTTATCGGGACAAGGAAGTTGCTAAGGGTAGTGAGGACTTCTCTCTCACTAGCCGAGGTGCTATCACATTCAAGGGAAGGCTGTGTGTTCCAGCCAATACAAATCTTCGGAGGGAGATCATGGATGAGGCACATCGTTCAAAGTACACTGTGCATCCAGGGGGTACGAAGATGTACCGGAACCTCAAGAGTCACTTTTGGTGGCGGAATATGAAGAGGGATGTTGCAGAATATGTAGCACGGTGCTTGGTGTGCCAACAGGTGAAAGCAGAACACATGCGGCCCGCAGGTCTATTACAGTCCCTTCCGATTCCCGAGTGGAAATGGGAGAACATATCCATGGATTTCATAGTTGGCTTGCCAAAGACGGCAAGGGGTTCAGATGCGATATGGGTAGTCGTGGATCGTTTGACGAAGTCCGCTCACTTCTTGCCTTACCGAACTACTTTCAACTCTAGTCAGTTAGCTGCTTTGTACATCAAGGAAGTGGTGAGGTTGCACGGAGTGCCTGTCAGTATTGTGTCGGATCGGGATCCAAGATTCACATCACGATTCTGGAAAAGCTTTCAGGAAGCTATGGGTTCCCGACTTGATTTCAGCACTGCTTTTCATCCACAAACGGATGGACAAACTGAGAGGGTGAACCAAGTAATAGAAGATATGCTTCGGGCTTGTATGCTGGATTTCAAAGGCAGTTGGGAAGAGCACTTGCCTTTGGTGGAGTTCGCCTACAACAATAGCTATCAGGCGAGTATCCAAATGGCTCCGTTCGAGGCTTTGTATGGGCGAAGCTGCAGGTCTCCTCTCTACTGGGATGAGGTAGGAGAAAGAAAAGTACTTGGTCCGGAGTTGATTGAGCAAACTGCTAGTATAGTCAAGATCATCCGGGATCGGTTGAAAGCCGCTCAAGATCGCCAAAAGAGCTATGCAGACACGCGCCGCAGGGACTTGGAATTTCAAGTAGGGGATCGAGTCTTTGTGAAAGTATCTCCTAGCAAAGGGATTATGAGATTCGGCAAAAGAGGCAAGCTTAGTCCTCGCTATGTTGGACCGTTTGAGATTATCACGCGGGTTGGTGAAGTTGCTTATCGAGTAGCTCTTCCACCTCACATGGCCGCGGTTCACAACGTTTTCCACGTGTCTATGCTTCGGAAGTACATTGCGGACCCTTCGCATGTACTAGAATTGGAACCGTTGGAAATTCGAGAAGATCTCACGTTGGTTGAGAAGCCGATTCACATATTGGATCGGAGAGATCAAGTGCTTTGCAACAAGACAATCCCTTTGGTTCTCGTGCAATGGCAACATCATGCCCGAGAAGAAGCCACGTGGGAGCGTGAAGCCGAAGTCAAAGCAAAGCATCCCGAGTTGTTTGAATAGACTTGTGCATATGGCTTGTAATTTTGTTTTGATTTGGTGCATGTAAGTATCGTCCAAATTTCAGGGACGAAATTTTTGTAAGGGGGGGAGAATGTAGCACCCCGGACTTTTTCATCCTTAATGAATAGCACCTTCGTAGCTAATTGGCCATTTTTGTAGTCTAATTAATAAATAAGGGAGAAATCGAAAATTCCGAAATGTCAGAAATGTGCGTTTTCGAAAGACGAACCCAACGCAAGTTGAATCGTCGAAATCCGACGAGCGAGTCAAAAGATATGGTCAAAACAGTCCAGACATACAGAGAACCGATCGCTCGGTCCAGTCAGCAATCGATCGGTCCATAACCGATCGATCGGTAGCTATCGCGCGGTCAGAAATTTTGTATGGGGAAATTTTCCAGAGAGTGAGTTTTTGACCGGTCGATCGGTCATAAACACCGATCGCTCGGTAGGCAACCGATCGATCGGTCATAACCACCGATCGCTCGGTCCTCGCGTTTTACAGAATTTTCACTAAGGGCATTTTCGGCATTCGGGTGTTATACCCTTTCTTATATAGGATTGCCCGAGCCTTTAGGGCTCATTCTCAACCCTTAGAGTCTTTTGAGAGATAGAGAGAAAGGAGAAGGTTTTCCTAAACCTAGGGTTTCCATTTTGAAGAGAAATCAAAGGGGTTTGAGACCCTAGATCATCCTCAAGCACGTTTTCCTTCAAGATCGTTGCTCAAGCTCGTGTGGAGCTCGTGTTCCAAGCTAGGGCAGCAACTCACGGTCGTTTTGGAAAGGGGGATTTCTTCCCCACTTGATCAAGGTCGGTGCTTTTTACTACCCTCCTAGTTATAGCCTCTCCTTCCCTTGTTTCTTCTTGTTTTCCTTCATATATATATATATATGTGTATTATGAGATGGGTGGTATGTATGGTAAATGGAGATGGATGTTGGCGAATGGATGCCGTGCGGATGATGTATATAACGACCATGGGCATCCTGCTAAACCTATAAATACCCCAAGAGACCCAGTACATAACGACCATGAAATTTCATCTCTTTCACTCTTATAATTTTTTGTGCTTCTTACTGTTCACCATCTTCTACACCTACTTTAGCATCAGAGTGCAGGTCAGGGTGCAAACCCTCCACCTTCGACCTTCTTCCAGTAAACCGATAACTGATGCATGGACTCTCTAGAAAATTTCCACACAAAAATTGGCGTCGTCTGTGGGAATATTTTAAACGAACCTCCATTTACTCGTCTTACCCATCTCAATCATCATGACTGATCAGACTCCTTCGTCTGTGATAGAGAATCAAACCCCTCAGACCATCCCTTTTCATCCATTGATCACTGTGGCTGATCGAACCCCGCATCCCCAGTCGAGGGCTATATTCCTCAAAGTATATCTTCTGCGCTATTTTCAACATCTCCCTTTGCACCTTCTAAGCCGTCTGACAGAGTGATGAATCTGACAGACCCTATCTTGCTACTGTTGCAGCAGCAACAGGCCACTCTAGATCGTATCACTAGCCAGCAACAGGTGCTACAAGAGAGATTTGATGCTTTGGAGCATGGTAGGTTGGAGACAGATGTGGAACCATCTCAGAGGCCCTCGGTGAGACGGTAACTCTTTCCCTCTTCTCTGCCAAGGGTAACAGTAACTTGACCATGTTCTCCATCATTACTAGAGAACCGTGACACCAGGTTTGTGCTGATTCCTTCTCCTGCATGAACTATTCGTCCTCATTCCCCCTCCCTGTAGCGTACTTATAGTGGACATCATGACCACGCCCGTCCTAAATTGCAAGACATGGAGTATGTTCGTGAGGATGAGTGAGATCCTTATGCCTGAACTGAGCTACGAGAACCCTGGGTTTATGGTGATCCAGGAAATGCCTATTGACCCCATTAGGAGCCATGGGTCTGTGATAATCAGAAGTCGAATGCTCCAGTGCAAGGTGGTGAGTAGAGGGCGGGGCTGACACTCAAAAAATGTGGAGGCCCTTATCAATGCCCATGTGAAGAGCTTGGCAAGTGGGGTCACTATTGACTCATATGCTCAGAGATTCAAGGACAATGGGGACACCTCTCCCTTATCCAAAGAAATCATCGAGTCGTATACTCCTTCAAGGTTCATTGTGCCAAACTTCATCCTGTTTGATGGAAGGAAGGACCCCATCGATCATCTGACCGACTTCAAAAATGCGATAGCAGTTCGCAATCCAGATGTTAATTTTCTGTACAAGGCCTTTCCGAGCAGCCTAACTGGAGCAGCAGCAAGATGGTTCCACAACTTGCCCCCTGGCTCAATCAATAATATGAACGAACTCAGGTCAATTTTTATTGATCAGTATATCATGAATAAAAAGAAAAAAGTAGGTGCAGATTCTCCTTTTGCTTTAAAGATGAAACCAGCAGAGCCCTTGAGGGAATTCATTCAGTAATTCATCGATGAATCTTCCTGTATCGACATGATTATGGATGATAGTTGCATAACCACTTTCAACAATGCTTTACCGAAGCACTCGGAGTTGTACAAATCTCTAGCCCTAGACTACCCCACCAAGCTGGAGGAGCTGATGGTTCGTGCTGTCAGGTATGGGAGATATGAAGATGACACTACTGTCATATAGCGGCTAAGGGGGAAAGGAGTAGATTCTGTGCGAAGAGCAAGCAGGGTGTCATCTTCAGAGAAAGGAAAAAGGCCAAAATATGAGTCTTCCAACAGTGAGGAATCACCCCAAAGAACCACGAGAGAAAGTGGTATATGTTCAACAACGGGATCAGTCGGATCGGTGCCCGTGTGAAGTGTATCAAAATCACAATCAGCAGTTGAGTAGAACGGACAAGCGTCCTATTCAAGTGAATCAACAGTGGGAGAGGCGTCCTTATCAGCCTACCCAGGAGAAACCCAGATATCTAGACCCTATGGAGCGGCGTAATCAGACAACGGAAAGGCATCCTTTCTAAACCCGAACTGAACAAACTAACTTTACAATCAGTTCGACGATGATTATGAGGTCGATGGAAGATAAACCTTACTTCAAATGGACTGTATGAGCTATTTGTGATGTCACTTCGAGACCACGAGCAAATCATTATTGTCATTATCATAAATATCGTGGTCATCTCACCAACCGTTGTCAGATCTTACGGGAGTATCTGGAGAGATTATTCTAGGAGGGCTACCTGGGGGAGTATGTGGATTCTAGTAATGGTGGTGTAGTGTAGACTAGGGAACCAATACCTCTGCCCCATGGTGAAGATGTAGCACCCCAGACTTTTCTGTACTTAATGAATAGCACTTTCATAGCTAATTGGCCTTTCACGTAGTCTAATTAATAAATAAGGGAGGAATTGAAATTTTTGAATTGCCAGAAATGTTCCTTTTCGAACAACGAGTCCAACGCAAGTTGAATCGTCAAAATCCGACAAACGAGTCAAAAGATATGACTGAAACAGCAAAAACCTGCAGAGCACCGATCGCTAGGGATCGATCGGTCCACAACCGATCGATCGGTCCAAACTAGCGATCGATCGGTCCAAAACCAATTGATTGATATCTGTCGACTGGTTAATTTTTTCGTATGGGGAAAAATTCCAGAGAGCATGTTTTTGACCGATCGCTTGGTCAAGAACACCAGTCGCTCGGTAGGCGACCGATCGCTCAGTATTAACCACCTATCGATCGGTATATCGCGTTTTGCAGAAATTTCATTAAGGGATTTTTCATCTTTTGGGCGTTAAACCCTTGCTTATAAGGCTTGCGCGAGCCATGGGTCCTCATTTTCATCACACTTAGAGTTTTGAGAGAAAGGGAGAGAGGAGAAAAGGGTTTTGAATCCTAGGGCACCATCTTGAAGATAATCAAGGGTTTTGAAGACCCAAGATCATCCCTTTGGCTTGGAATCCTCAAATCCACCCTCAAGCACGTGTGGGTTCCTTCTCCAAGCTAGGGCAGCGCCTTCCTTGGCATTTATCAGGGTTTCCTCCCTCCTTTTCAAGGTTAGTACACTCTTCCTAGCTACCTTGGTAATAACCTAGACTTCTTGTGAATGTGGTGTGTGTATCTTCCCCATTCCTCCTTTGTGTTGAAATATATTAAATCCCTAAAACATAAACAAGATAAAATGAATGAATGGTGGAATGTATTGATGGAGGAAGGGATGGAGGCGATGGGACACCATGTTGTGATGTGTTGAATGATGGAAATAGTTGGAGGGTATTGTACACATAATAAATGCACATGTGATGCTTGATGAAATGCTTGAGAAAGAAATTATGAGTTTAAAGGACTAAATAAAATGTAGAACACCACTTGCTTGGTAAAATGCATGAATGAGAATACTTGGAATTGAATGAAGGTTCGAAAGGCATGTTTCATGTAGTTCCCTAAAATGGCGATTTTGACCATAATCATATATGCTTGTTTAAATTCTCATATGAATGTGATAAGAATTGAAATGCTATATATTACTCCTCAAATCATATAAGTCATCATGTTTCACAAATAGCTATGCACGAGCACACATGTATATGGAGGAATGTCATGGAGGTTGGTAGCCTGGTTAAGGGTGCTAGCCTCTTACTCTTAAGAAAATGGTATTGTCAAGGAGGTTGGTAGCCCAGGGATATGCGGGTGCTAACCTCTGGCTCATAAGAAAGGTTCAAAAGTATTGTATTGTCAAGGAGGTTGGTAGCCCAAGGATGTGCGGGTGCTAACCTTTGGCTCATAAGAAGGATGTGAACTGTCAAGGAGGTTGATTAACCTCTGGCTCATAAGAAAAGACTCTAAGTGTTGTATAGTCAAGGAGATTGATTAACCTCTGGCTCATAAGAAAGTAAAACTCATATGTTTCATAGATATGGTTTGGTTTTCATTAGAGTTGTGATTTAATAAATGGTTATGCATGATGATGTTTTAGATGATTATGAACTGTAACTTTCCAGTACTTGCATATGATGTTTTGCTCGTTATTATTATTGTTAGCTAGGAGCTTGTACTCGCTGAGTATTCATTCTCAGTCATACTTTTATGTCAGCAGGTACACGAGTCCCTTTTGACATTTGTGCCCCGGGCCCTTGGGTTGAGGAGGACTACGGTGAGGAAGAGCCTTATGAAGATTCAGTAGTTGAGCCTCATGCCGAGGCAAGAGACTTAGATCATTGGCCCCATGGGGGTGACTACTGAGAGAGAGAGAGAGTTACATTCTTTTGTATTTTGATAGGTGGGCATGTCCACCATTACTGATATGTTTTGTATAAAATTTGGAATACTTGTCAAGTTTATAGAGGAAAAGAAAAAGTTGGGTTGCGCTTCCGCAATATTGTAGCTTCCACACTCTGTATTCTATTCCTATTAGATCATGTTATACCTTGTTCATTACAGGATGGGTTGCTAGGTTGAGTATAGTCACACCTAAATTAGCCCTTAACTCCTAGGGGGTTTTGTGGGGCATGATAGAAGAGCCTTCAAATAATGTTGGCACCAGAGGAGGAGGAGGAGCACCATTGGAAACCATCAATGTCATCCATCGCGCTCGAACGCCAGTGGCAAACTTGGAGCAAGAATTCAGAGTGAAGTCGAGGAAGTTATCTCATATGGTGGAGGTATGCCAGGTGCAACTAGCAACGAGGGGCATCAAGCAAGCTCTCACCTTCTCTGATCACGATATGTCAACTGTTGTTAGACCTCATTATGATGCCCTTGTTCTTACCATGCGGATCGGTGACTTCGACATCATGTAAGTGCTCGTTGATTCTAGGAGCGGAGCAGACATCCTTTATCTCCATACCTTCACTCAGATGAAGCTGGATCCTGCTACTCTGGTGGCAGCTCAGACCCCACTATTTGGATTTGATGGCAGCTCGATGCAACCTCTGGATGATATTCTTCTGTTCGTTGTGGCCGGACCAATCGTTTTGGAGACACGATTCTCCGTTCTCGATACACCATCTCCATACAACGCTATCCTGGGGCGATGGTGGACTCATGAGATGAGGGCTATTCTTTCTTCTTATTATCAGGTGCTGAAGTATCCCACCCAGGATGGGCCCTAGGCGATCAAAGGAGACCAGCTGGCATCTCAAAAGTGTGACTACACTCCACCTGGTGTGCCTAAATAGCAATTATAGATTGGGACAAGCTCGGATGAGGTGTTGTGTAGACCATCCATTGAACCCACGAAAACTGTCAATCTAGGAACGGATGAGGAGCTGAGGATGCTGTAGATCGGGATGAGCTTAACAACTGAGGAGGAGAATGAGCTGCTGATTTTTCTAAAGAAGAACCTTGATGCCTTTGCCTGGTCTCACGAAGACATGACGGGGATCAGCTTGGAGATCATCTGTCACCATCTAAATGTGGATCATGTTATTCAGCCAATCAAGCAAAAGCCCCAGAGACTTGCCCCAGCCTACCATGATACCGTCAATGAGGAGATTGACAAGTTAATCAAATACGGATTCATTCGAGAAGTGCAATATCTTGACTGGATAGCAAATGTGGTAGCTATACCAAAGAAGAATGGGAAAGTGAGAGTCTGTATTGACTTCACTAGTGTTAATAAAGCGTGCCCTAAAGACTTTTTCCCCATGCCTAGAATTAATAGACTTATTAATGCTACCACTGGCCATGAAATGTTGTCTTTTAAGGATGGTTATTCTGGCTATAACCAAAATCTTCTTGTAGAGGCTGATCAAGAAAAGACTGTCTTCATAACAGAGCAAGGCCTATTCTGTTATCGTGTTATGCCATTTGGTTTGAAAAATGCTGGAGCTACTTATCAACACCTTATGCATCTCATGTTTAGTCTAATGCTTGGCAAAAATAGTGGAGGTATATATTGATGATATCGTGGTGAAGAGTCGACTTCTGTTAACTCTTGTAGTAGATTTGGCTGAACCTTAACTCTATTCTGTGAACATTTAATCTGAAGCTGAATCCTGAGAAGTGTATATTCGGTATCACTTCGGGCAAGTTCTTTGGCTATCTTGTTAGTCAGCGTGGCATTGAAGCCAATCCTGCTCAAATCCGTGCTCTATTGGATATGCCAAAACTGAAGACGAAGAAAGAAATCCAAAAACTTACTGGACAAATTGCTGCTCTCAACCGCTTCATCTCAAAATCATCTGATCGTTGTAAGCCTCTCTTCGAGTTGCTGAGGAATGACTCAATATTCAAGTTGACTACGGAGTGCTCCCAAGCTTTTGCAGCTCTGAAGGATTATTTGGGCTCCGCTCCCATTCTCTCTGTACCTAAACCTGGTGAAGTGCTGTATCTCTATCTCTCTATCTCAGAGCAGGCTATTGGCTCCGTCTTGCTCAAAAGTTGTGATGGCGTTGAGAAACCTATTTATTTTATCAGCAAAACCTTTCTTAAGGCGAAGTCCAATTACAACAAACTTGATAAGGTATGTCTTGCTCTTGTCTTTTCAGCCGAAAAGTTTCGTCCTTATTTTCAAGGTCAAACTATTATTATCATCACAACATATCCCTTGAAAATCATGCTTGGACAACCTGGGTTGGCGGGGCGATGTCAAAATGGGCTATGGCTCTCAGTGAATTTGATATTCAATATAGAGCAAGAATCTCAGAGAAGGGTTAAGCCATGGTAATTTTTCTCTCTGATTTTCCCATAGACGAAGCTGGTGCAGAGGTAGATCCTGACCTTCACGAGCTACCAAATAATGTGGATAGCGAGAATGTTGAGCAGAGTCGAGCACATGTGAAGGACGACAGATAACATGGATTAATTAGGTTTTATCTGTAGATGGATCTTCCAACTCCAGTGGTTCGGACTTGGTGTCATGCTCATTAATCTAGAGAAAGTCAAAATCCAAAAGATGGCATGTCTAGGCTTTGCAGCCTCCAACAATGAAGCTGAATATGAAGCATTGCTGCTTGGGCTACAAAGTGCACATGACTGGAGGATAACTAAGTTGAGGGCGTTCTGTGATTCTCAGCTCATGGTGAATCAGATGAATGGTGTCTATGAATGTAAAGATGATTGGATGAGATGCTTTGTTGCACTCCTTTGTGATCAATGTGAAGCTTTTGCTATTTTTGAGATCAAGCATGTTCGGAGAGACAAAAATAGGCATCCTGATGCATTAGCCTACCTTGCTTCTATGTTGCAGACTGATGAACCTAAGGCGATCCTTATGGAATATAAGGAGTATCCTTCTATTGAGTTGCAGCCATAACGAGAAGCCTTCTTTGTTAATCTAGTTCCAAACTGGATGACAGGCTTGATAGTATATTTGAAGGACAAGGTCCTCCCTATTGATATAAAGGAGTCAAGCCGTATCCAATACAAGGCACCTCGTTATGTCTTGTTGCATGGTGAACTATATAGAAAGTCCTTTGGAGGTCCACTCCTCAAATGTGTACATCCGGTAGATATTTAAAGGATCTTGCTGAGCTTCATAAAGGAATTTGTGGCATTCATTTCGGAGGAAGGACGTTATCTAATCGAGCTCTAGGGCAAGGTTATTTTTGGCCTTACATGCAAGCTGATGCCTAGAAATATGTGAAGAAGTACAGCCAGTGTCAACAATATGCTCGGTTAATCCTTGTTCCAGCTCAAGAGCTCAACACCATGTCCTAGCCTTGGCCATTTGCTCATTAGGGGCTTGATATTGTGGGACCCTTTCCCAAAGCTCCAGGTAATTTAATCTTTCTCTTAATGGCTACTGACTACTTCTCTCATTGGATTGAAGCTATCCCTCTTACCCATATCAGAGAACAAGAAGTGAAGAAATTCATTTGGAGCATATCATCTGAAGGTTTGGCATACCTTAGTCCATCATCTCTGACAACGGAAAACAGTTTACAGGAAGAATTATTACTGAATTTTGTAAGGGGCTTGAGATCAAACATATTTTATCATCACCCTATTATCCTCAAGGGAATAGTCTAGCCAAAGCAGCTAATAAGAATATTTTGAATACACTCAAGATAGACTGGAAGATTTTAAAGGGAAGTGGACCAGCGAGCTACACAACGTGGTGTGGGAGCATAGGACAATGCCGAGGAGTCCTATAAATGAAACACCATTCTCCTTAGCTTATGGAATGGAAGCTGTTATTCCTATGCAGATCAGTCTACCTATAATACGTTCTCGAGTTAGTAAGAAAGAAGGAGAGAAGGATAAGTATGCAAAGCTCATGGCTATTCATCTAGACTTAGTAGAAGAGAAGTGAGAAAATGCCAGCAACCAGATGGGAACATATCAGCAGCGACTAAAGAAAGCCTACAACAAGAAAGTACAAATGAGAGTTCTTCAGGTCGGGGATCTCGTCTTGTGCAAGGTATTCCAGAATACAAGAGAGCTTAACAGTGGGAAGTTAGGGCCTAACAAGGAAGGACCTTACATTGTAGATCGATTGGGAAGCCCTGGAGTATGCTACCTTAAAGATTTACAAGGTAATATAATCCAAAAATCCTAAAACATCATGAATTTAAGGCAATTCTTTCAATAGAAGTTTGAGTTACACAACGAGTTCCTTTGCATATATATTTGAATTTGTTCGTACAATTGTTTAAGAGAATTGATCAAGAGAAATTATGCAAATATATTGTCCAAGTGTTAAGTGAGACATCGTGAATGTTTTGCAAACTCAAATAAATTTTCATTTGAACAACGTACTCACAACGAGACACAAGTGGCTTATCCTAAGGATGTCATCTGAGCAAACCAGTGGCTTATCCTAATAACATCCTCTGAGCAAAGTTTCTCATCCTGAGTTACCCTTAGTTCATCCTATGAAGTTTTATTTGTCAAACTACATTCACAATGTACTACACTGTGCTGCATCTTAGGTAATGTTTTCCTTCCATATGAATTTACATTGTGAGTATGGCCAGTACCAATGATCTTTTTAGTATGATTATTGCTTAAAATTTGACAAGTGTTTAAATCCATTTCAATGTTGTTCTCAGAATAACATCTCTATTTTTATTCTGCCATGTGTTCTCTACCTTGTCGAATTTACGATTACTTATATTATTCTTTGTTTATGTGTTCTATATGAGCTCCTTTCTCTTTGTGCATCGAGATTGAGTTAAAATACAAGTTGCAAAAAGTAGAGAAATTTCATTCATTAAAGCGCCTTACTGGGCAAAATATAACAGAGAGAAGAAAGATAAAGAAGTTTGCAATGGAGATAAGAGAAAAATAGACAACGAAAGTCAAGCAGTAGGGTCTTCGGTAGCAGTAGAGGTGTCAGGCAGTACAACGGAGAGAGGGGCAATAGCAGCGGGTGCACCAAGGGCAGAAGGATCAGAAGACAGCTCAGAGTGAAGAAGAGTAGGACCTTCAAAGGAAAGTGATTTCTCAACTCCTTCGACCTCAGACTCATCGTCCAAATTGACAACGTCCTTGCTTTGAAGCTTGGAGGGAGTAGTCACATCCTGCTCGTTGTCTTCTATCAATCTTCCTTGTTCGTGGAGCATGATCATCAATTCCTTTTCAGTCTCCGCTCTGTCTTCATACAGCAACCTGTCCATCTCCATTTGATAGTGCCTTTGGAGGTCTACAGTTAAAGCTTGGGCAGCTCTCCTGGACTCTTCAAGCTCCTGTGCAAGAGTTGTTTTCACTACCTCAGCTTCCTCGAGCTGCCTTCCTAGTGTCTAGGATACGACCAGCTCACTAATTCGGAGAACGGCTCTCTTAGCTGCTTCCTTTGCCTTTATCTCTTCTTCTTTTGCCACCCAAGCTTCTTCCTGTGCTTTTCTTGCAACTGCTGAGCAGTGGTGAGTTTATCTTCCACCAGCCTCATTTCAGAGTGAGCTTGTGACAGATCAAGCTCTATTCTCTTTCTCTCCTCAGTAAGGGTTTCTTCGACAGTAATTACCCTTCCTTTCCAGAACTCTACTGCATCTTTGAGATGGTTGTAATGATAGTTACTATGGGAATTCATTTCAGCAACCAGAGTATTCAGCTGTGGAATAGAAAATAAGTAAAGTCAGTACACCGTTGAGTACAACGAGCAAGGTAATGTGAGACAACAAAATAAACTCTTACCATTGTGAGGGCGTGGCACGTAGCGTGATTCACCTCAGGTAGGGATGACTAATCCATATGTTGAATATCGGTAGGGAGTCTCATAGCATAGGTTAATGCTAAGGCCAACAAGTCCATTGTCATTACAGAATCAGCTATGTTTGGTCATCCGTACCTGGAGAAGTTAGGGGTCCAATCAGGAGGACCTCCTGGTGCACCAAATGCCCATTGTGCTGGGGTAGTAGTGGTCGTTCTTGTAGCAGGAGCAGCAGAGGTAGTGGCTGGAGCAACGGAAGCAGGTTCAGCTTGCAGAGTAGCAGTAGGAGTAGTGGTGACTACTAGGGGCCTCGTTGTGGTTTCGAGCTCCCTGAGGACTCAAGGAGGGGAGGAGGGGACTGCAACGGTCTTGCCTTTCTTGAGGTGCTTTTCTTCTCTCTTCTTCTTCTTGGCCTGTAACTCGGCCTGGGTGTAAACCCTCTTTCTTTTTGGCTCAGCGCCCACGACTTCCGTTGTGCGGTGAGTTTTCTTCGGAGGAAGTGGAGGAGTCAAAACTATTGTCTAGCGTGCAGACCTGGCCTTCCTGATGAGTAGGGGAGGGGCATTGCTTGCCATCTCTTCTTCTTCTTCTTTTTGAACAGGTTCAATAGTGGGATGAAAGGAGGAAGCGCCCCGTTGTCCTTAATCAGTGGGAGGGGTTGGGTTCGGCACACTGTCGAATCCCCTACTATCAGACTACAGTGATTTCCACCTGATATATTCGCCTCCTCGTTCTCTCTTGATGTTTGTGAGGACTTGTTCCTCTTCTTCTATGAGGGCCTTGAAAAATATTCTATTCTTATCAACTGCAAAAGGCAAAAGAGTATCAGAAACACAAGTAAAAGACCACGGATAGATGACAATGGACGGTGACTACGTAAGAGCAACAAACAACGGACAGTGGAAGTTAGTTACCTGGTGCCTCTTGAAAGACGTTGGGAACATAGGAGGTATCTGATTTCCAACCCTCGGAGTCGTTGAAAGGTGTTGCCTTCCAGGCTCTTCCTATATCTGTTATGCCAGAGATGAGATCAGGGACCAATGGTTTTTCATTCCAGGAGAAGTAGTTATAAAGGTCACTATGACAACCTTGACACTTGACTATGCGACTGAAATAAAAAAGGTGTCTAGCCTCGATGTGGTATCCGTCCTTGATAAATTTAATCATCATGGACATATATTTATAGAAATTAGGATGCATTTGACTCGGGGTGAGCTGAAGGGTGGAGAGAACATCAGCGACAACGGGATGCAAGGGGAATCGTAGTCCAGCCTCGAGTTGAGCGAGTTAGACAATGGTGCAAGCAAAAGAGCGCTTATCAATGAAAGCATCTTCTCTTTTCAAGTGAAGATGGACATGAGAGGGGAAGTTAAAATGAGTTCTGAAATGATTTAGATACTCCAGCTGGTTTTTGCGGAGTTCGGAAGATTCTGCAATGTAGGCACCATACGGTGCACTACCAGTGTAACTCGCCTCATCATCATTCGGGGCTCTAACTTCCTCTTCTCCTATCCTAATGATTTCTAGGGAAGCTTCGGCAGACATGGTGGAAAAAGAAGAGGGTAGAAACAGAGAGCAAAGAAACGAATAGGGATACAGAGAATAGAGAACAGAGAGAAACAAAGGGACCAGATAAACAGAAGAGCAAAAGAAACAGTAAAAGAGCAAAAGAAAAAAGTCATAGGGAGCATACCAAAGAAGGAAAGAGAACAAGAAAGCTTGAAGACCTGGAGGCTTGGTTGAGGCGCAAAATCGGTAGAGTAACAGTACTTCAGGAGCAAGGTGAACAAGAATGGGCAACTCCTCAACAACTTATAGATATCTTAGGAATGTCAGGAAATGACAATACCCTTCATCAGAGCCGTGCACGTACTCAAGGGATAAGGACATGATGGTCATTTACATATATTTGAAATTAGTGTGTCAGGAAAAATTTTGTGCAGGATAGAGATACCCTTCATCTCATGTCACGACCCAAAATACCACCTAGGAGTTATGGATAATTTGACTCGTGACCGCCGTATCATACCTCCAATATGATACATAAGGCACGCATAGAAACCTGTCAGAGTACACAACATACATAGTGGAAACGATTTACAATGCATTGTAGCACCCCGGATTTTTCTATACTTAATGAATACCGTTTTCGTAGCTACTTGGCCTTCCTCATAGTCTAATTAATAAATAAGAGAGAAATCGGAAATTCTGACACATCAAAAATGTGCATTTTTGAAAGACGAACCCAACGCAAGTTGAATCGTCAAAATCAGACGAACGAGTCAAAAGATATGGCCAAAACAGTCTGTACCTGCAGGCAATCGATTGCTCGGTTATGCGCTAAGGACGTAGCTCGGAAGGCACTAAGGACGTAGCTCTGATAATGTGCTCTGATAAGGCACAGACAACGCATAGACAGCGTAGCTCTAGCTCTGATAACATATACGTTGTACATCCGTTGTGCAACAGACAACGGGTACGTTGTACAGCAAACAACGTATACGTTGTACATCCGTTGTGCAACAGACAACGGGCACGTTGTACAGCAAACAACGTATACGTTGTACATCCATTGTGCAACAGACAACGGGCACGTTGTACATAAGACAACGGACAACGTGTTCAACACTATTCACAGCACAACGTGCTCGGCACTATTCACAACACAACGTGTTCAACACTATTCACAGCACAACGTGTTCGGCACTATTCACAGCACAACGTGTTTGGCACTATTCACAGCACAACGTGTGCAACACTATTCACAGCACAACGTGCTCGGCACTATTCACAGCACAACGTGTTCAACACTATTCATAGCACAACGTGTTTGGCACTATTCACAGCACAACGTGTTCGGCACTATTCACAGCACAACGTGTTCGGCACTATTCACAGCACAACGTGTTCGGCACTATTCACAGCACAACGTGTTCAGCACTATTCACAGCTCAACGTGTTTGGCACAATTCACAGCACAACGTGTTCAGCACTATTCACAGCACAACGTGTTTGGCACTATTCACAGCACAACGTGTGCAACACTATTCACAACACAACGTGCTAGGCACTATTCACAGCACAACGTGTTCAACACTATTCACAGCACAACGTGTTCAACACTATTCACAGCTCAACGTGTTCGGCACTATTCACAGCTCAACGTGTTCGGCACTCGCGTTTTTGCAGAAATTTCAGTAAGGGTATTATGGTCTTTTGGTCGGTTCACTCTTACCTTAAGAGTTTAACCCGAGCCTTTAGGGCTCATTCTCAACACTTAGAGGATTTGGGGGATTAGAAGAGAGGATAAAGGGTTTCCTAAGCTAGGGTTTTGCTTTTGGAGAAGAATCAAAGGGGTTTCGAGACCCTAGATCACTCCAAGTCCGGTTTTTCTCCAAGATCACGGCTCAAGCACTCGTGGAGAGCATTCTCCAAGCTAGGGCAGCAACCCAAGCACGTTTTTGAAAGGGGTTTCTTCCCCAACTCAAGTCTCCTTCAAGCAAAGGTGTTCTTCTTTCAAGTTGGAGCTTCAATCAAGGTTTCTACCAAGGATCAGGCCTTGATCTAAGGTTAGTACACCCTACTAACTTACCCTAGCAATAAATCTAGGTTTTCCTTATGAAATATGATTCCTGTTAGTATGTTTTATTCCTTGCAAAATGTGTCATCTATAATAAATATAAACAAGATAAAGAAAGGGTAGGGATGCTTGGATGGAGGTTGGATACGGCGATTGGATGCCGAATGTGTGATGTATGATGTGTGGGTTGTGGATTGGAAAATGGAGGATGGGCATAGTACAAATAACAAACCTACCATTGTGTGATTGAATGGAAAATATGCATTAAAAAGAAGGAGATAAACTACTAAGGAATAATGTATGAAAGTGTTTGACAAAATACCTAAACTATGAATAAATGATCTCAATGAAAATATAGAAATGGGTTTTATGCATGCGTTCTTATAAATGATAAATTGATCAAATGTTATGCAAACTACTTATGTTACCGATGTTCATATCATGAATTGAATTGTAATGTCATATCTTGGTTATTCCCATTATCATGATTGTCACTATGGACACGTACACGAGCACGCATGATAGCATGAACCAAGATTTCAAGAGCATGTGCATATAATAAACAACAAGAAAATATTGCATGTCAAGGAGGTTGGTAGCCCAGGGAGGATTCGGGTGCTAACCTCTGGCTCACAAGTGCATTGCATATCAAGGAGGTTGGTAGCCCAGGGACATTCGGGTGCTAACCTCTGGCTCACAAGTGCATTGCTTATCAAGGAGGTTGGTAACCCAGGGAGATTCGGGTGCTAATCTCTGGCTCACAAGAAAACCATGCATTTCATAACAAGGAGGTTGGTAGCCCAGGGACATTCGGGTGCTAGCCTCTGGCTCACAAGTGCATTGCATATCAAGGAGGTTGGTAGCCCAGGGAGATTCGGGTGCTAACCTCTGGCTCACAAGAAAACCATGCATTTCATAACAAGGAGGTTGGTAGCCCAGGGACATTCGGGTGCTAGCCTCTGGCTCACAAGTGCATTGCATATCAAGGAGGTTGGTAGCCCAGGGAGATTCGGGTGCTAACCTCTGGCTCACAAGAAAACCATGCATTTCATAACAAGGAGGTTGGTAGCCCAGGGACATTCGGGTGCTAGCCTCTGGCTCACAAGTGCATTGCATATCAAAGAGGTTGGCAGCTCAGGGAGATTCGGGTGCTAGCCTCTGGCTCACAAGTTACAAGATGGAGGTTTACAAGATGATGATCATGCATTCATGCATGCACGCATACAGGATTTTTACGAGGCATACCGGGACATGACAGGGGTTTTCAAGCATGAGTTTTATCGGCGTTTTCGCATTCACGTACGCACGTCAGGATGCTTGGATTGTATCATGCCTTATACTGTTTCTTTTGTGATGTTTCTATTACTGCTTGTATGATATTACTATTGTGTGTTTTATTATTGTTATGGTCTGCTAGTAGCTTGTACTCGCTGAGTATTTCATGCTCAGCCATACTTTCATGTCGGCAGGTACTGAGGGAGCCCTCGACCCGAAGCCTTGGGTCGAGGAAGAGTATAGAGATGTAGAGCCCCGAAATTTCATTTCGCTAAGAATGAATAGTGTGTGAATAGTGCCCAAGTGTGGTTTTGTACACTTATGAGTCTTATGTTAATATAGGTGTTTGGAATTATGGCGTATATGTTCCAATGGGTCTATATGTCCTTAGGGAATGTGTTGAAAGCATAAAAGAGTGTTGGAAGTGCATTGGGGAAGATTCGAGTGGTGTAAACAAGGTTTTTCAGCAAAACAGGGGTCGACCGATCGCTCGGTCATTACCTGCGATCGATCGGTCCACTACCGATCGCTCGATGGCTATCGCACGGTTAACTTTTTTGTATGGGGAAAAATTCCAGAGAGTGTGTTTTTGACCGATCTCTCGGTCATAACACCGATCGATCGGTAAGCCACCGATCGCTCGGTCCATACCACCGATCGATCGGTCATACGCAATTTTTCTTCATTAAGGGTGTTTAAGACTTTAAACACAACCCCTTGCCTATAAATAGGCTGAGTTCGTGCCTTAGGGTTTCAGAAACCCTCTGTGCCCTATCTTAGGAGATTTTGAGAGAGAGAAGAAGGAGAGGAACTACTTGTTGATCAAGCTTGTGGAAGATCAAGGTTCTTCCACTTCCCTTGGTGATTTCCAACCAAGAACTCACTGTTCTTGCTTGTTCCAGCCATTGGGAGTCAAACCCATTGATTCCTCTAAGGTAGATACACTCTACTACAATCTTGCAATCCTACTAGTTAATAAATATGATTCTTCTTATCTATGCCCTATCTATATGTATTGATTTTATGTATGAAAAAGGTGTGATTATATACTTGGATGAAGGTTACTATTATGATGCACTCTAAGTGTTTGATGAAATACCTCTAAGGGATTCTATGTTTAAATACGATGATTTCTCTTATTAAGTGCATATGCTCGCATGTCTCGCATAAACCGATGTTTTCCATGGATTTCTCAAAAGTACAAACAAGGGTTTTTTTTCACGAAAAGACGAATAATGAATGATTCTAAGTAACTCTATGATTTCTCTAAGATCGTTTCACAAGCTCTAAGGATCATACCATGCTCACAAGAAAACCCTATGATAATGCTCTAAGATCGTCTCACAAGCTCCACGGATCACAATGAAATGCTCTAAGATCTCTAAGGTTATGCTCTATGGAAATGCTCTACGGTATTGCTCTATGCTCTATGTCTCTACGGATCATAATGACTCTAAGTAACTCCATGAACTCACAAGAACTCATAAGGCTATGATTATCGATTGACTCACACGGTTACAGTTTTGGTTTCGAATATTATCTCATATATGTTTTCACGGTTTCCATGCTTTAAGGATTGTTCGGATTTCATTCTCCATGTCTTGTATGCTCCATGCCTAACCGCTTTATTGTTCTTAGTTTGTATACACTGAGTATTCCATGCTCAGTCGATATTGTTATGATCGGCAGGTGCTCGGGTTCCATTCGATTTGTGTGGCGACGAACCTTGGGTCGAGGAAGAGTACCGTGACCCGGAGCCTTCCATGGATCACTATCATGACGATGGTGCTCTAGATAGGAGTCGTGACTTCGATTTCTGTTGATCGACCGACTTAGAACTTGTGTCATTTTGTTATGTGAGTGTGGGGTTTGTCCACTCCGCTTTTGGGTTTCTCACACATGTATACTTGTTGGTTCTTACTTGAGCCAAGTTATAGGAGTATTCATTTTGCTTCCGCTATGTTTAGTATTTTATTTTCCGCTGTGCATTGTATTTCGTTTCCGTTATGTATATTCAGGTACTCTGACAGGTTTCCACGTGTGCCTTATGTATCATACTGGAGGTATGGTACGGCGGTCACGAGTCAACTTACCCTTAACTCCTAGGGGGTATTTTGGGTCGCGACAAACTTGGTATCAGAGCTAGTTATGTCTAATGACAGACTTAGTTAGGTCACTCAGGCTTGGTCTAAGCGGAAGTAATTCCTATGAGTTGAACTTAGAACTCAGAAGGACTCAGTTGTCTTAGGCTTGTTACCACGACATAACCGGTATCAAGTGAATCCTTAGGTCAGTATAGGATCCGAGATTGATGTGGTCCTATGCGAGGTGCTAGTATAGGCTCTAAAGTATAATTATATGATGATGTATATATACCTCGATGTATACTATGTGCGGTATAGCATTTCATGATTATTGAATTGCTATATGATATGTGAGGTTTGGTATCCAGTTAGACTCATGTTTTGCCAAATTGATCTCAGGATTCGATATCATGAGACGTGGCAATCGGGGTCGAGGTTACCATACTCGGAGGGCCGAGAGTGAAGTTCCGAGAGAAGAGGAACCGTTGTACTTCACGAATGCGATGGACTCCATAGCCGAGACTTTAGCATTGTTGGCAGCAAGGCCTATGCCTACCCCACCGTCCACGCCTGTGCCTACACCGGTGCATCACACCGCGAGGCTCGAAGCTTTTAGGAGACTGCGGCCTCCTACATTCTATGGCACTCTGGACCCCATGGTGGCCGAGTCTTGGATTATGCAACTGGAGAAGACCTTTCGGGCTCTCCGTTGTACCGATGAGCAAAGGGTAGAATGGGCTTCCTTCGTGATGGAAGGTGAAGCCGAACACTGGTGGAGAGCTGCCCAAAGGCAGAGAGATGTTGCTAAGGCAGGTGTGCCCTGGACTTGGGCGGAGTTCTTAGAGACCTTCAGGGAACAGTACTTTCCCAGGTTTATTCGGGAACAAAAGGCGAGAGAGTTTATGCTTTTGGAGCAAGGGTCGATGAGCGTAGCCGAGTATGAGGCTAAGTTCACCGAGTTGTCTAGGTTTGCTCCGCACTTGGTGGCTACTGAAGACCTACAGGTCAGGAAGTTTGAGATGGGCTTGAAGCCTTTCATCCGAGATCGGGTGTCCATTCTCCAGGTAGAGTCTTGGAGAGAGATAGTAGGGAAGGCAAAGATCGCCGAAAAGAATGCGGAAGACTTCGTGAGAAGAAGAGACAGTGGCTTCGGGAAGAACATGTCTCGGGGTCAGACGAGTAGTTCTTCAGAGAAGAGGACTAGGACTGCACCGTACCAGTTCTCCCAGCCGATTTCGGCTCAGAGACCTTCTTTTGCGCCTCAGGCACCGCGTCCTACGGCATCGCAAACTACGAGGGTTATGCCTCCGGCTTCCTCCGCATCGCAGACATTTGAGGAGTGCGCCGTATGTGGTCGTCGGCATAAGACTGGAGATTGCCGAAGAATGTCAGGGGGATGCTTCCACTGTGGCGAGGTGGGCCATATGATTCGAGATTGCCCGCGCAAGCAGTCACAGTCTGGATCACAGGGAGTTCGGCCTCCAGGCAGGCAGAATTCACTTCAGGGGTCTTCATCTCAGGCCTCTAGATCCTTGCAGCCTACCCAGCAGCCTCGTCAGGCAAACCAGGGCAGAGTCTTTGCCATGACTGATAGAGACGCACAGGCATCTGATGATGTTGTGCAAGGTACGTGCGAACTAGTCCTTGTCGAAGTTCTAATATTGCCATGATATGTTCGTATCTATATATATCCTATGTGGTGTTTTGCGATGTTTGTATCTATATGTACAGTTGTGTTATAACTGGGATGATTCAAATTCTCAGGTTCGTTGCTCGTAAATGAATGTTTGGCAAGAGTGTTGATAGACACAGGATCCACTCACTCGTTCGTTTCACCAAGCTTTGCCAAAGGCTTTACGTCCGAGCCAAGCAAGCTACCTAGGGAGTTGTCCATTTCAACTCCATTGGGAAAATCTATTGAGACAGATAAAGTGTATCCGGATAGTGTTGTACAAGTCATGCAGCACGAGTTGCCAGTCGACTTGATCCTTCTGGGAATTCAGGATTGGGATTTCGATGTCATCCTAGGTATGGATTGGCTCTCAACTCACCATGGACACGTGGCGTGTTTCGAGAAGGTGGTGCATTTTAAACCCGTGGGGTTAAAGCCGTTTCATTTCAGGGGACTTCAGAGAAGAGACATTGCCCGCTTTGCAACTCTTAGTCTCGAGGGTGTAGAAGTGCGAGACTCCACACCCATTCCAGTGGTATGTGAGTATATGGATGTTTTTCCGGAAACCTTGCCGGGATTGCCTCCCGATCGTGCAATCGAGTTTGCGATTGAGCTAGCTCCAGGCACAGTTCCGATTTCGAGAGCTCCGTATAGGATGGCCCCTATTGAGCTTAAGGAGTTAAAAGAGCAGTTAGAAGAATTGCAAGGCCTTGGTTTTATCCGGCCAAGTGTTTCACCTTGGGGAGCTCCGGTTCTCTTCGTGAAGAAGAAAGATGGATCAATGCGTCTGTGCATTGATTACAGGCAATTGAACAAGGTCACGATCAAGAATCGTTATCCATTGCCTCGGATAGACGACTTGTTTGACCAATTGAAGGGTGCGCAGTTTTTCTCCAAGATTGACCTTCGATCTGGTTATCATCAGTTGAAGATCAAGAAAGAGGACATTCCGAAGACAGCATTCCGAACTCGATACGGTCATTACGAGTTTTTGGTCATGTCTTTTGGACTGACTAACGCACCGGCAGCATTCATGGGTTTGATGAATCGGGTGTTCAGATCGTCTCTCGATAAATGTGTGATCGTGTTCGTAGATGATATCCTTGTGTATTCACAGTCACAGGAGGATCACACGAGAGATCTCCGTCTGGTCTTGCAGACACTTCGAGAGCATAGTCTGTATGCTAAGTTGAGCAAGTGCGAGTTCTGGCTGAACAAGGTGTCTTTTCTTGGACACGTGGTATCTGCTGAAGGTATTTCAGTTGATCCTGCAAAGATTGAAGCGGTGATGAATTGGGAAAGACCGAAGAGTGTCACCGAGATCCGTAGTTTCCTCGGGTTGGCAGGATATTACAGAAGGTTTGTGGAAGGATTTTCAAGTTTAGCAGCTCCGCTTACCTATCTCACACGGAAGAACACGAGGTTCACTTGGAGTGATAAGTGCGAGGCTAGTTTCTTGGAGTTGAAAAAGAAGCTTACTTCGGCTCCTGTTCTTACAGTTCCATCTGGGAGCGGTGGTTTCGAAGTCTATAGTGATGCTTCACTAGTGGGACTTGGATGTGTTTTGATGCAGCATAAACAGGTGGTCGCCTATGCTTCTCGTCAGCTGAAGGAGCATGAGCAAAACTACCCCACACATGACTTAGAGCTCGCTGCAGTCATCTTTGCACTGAAACTTTGGCGTCACTACCTCTACGGAGAAGAGTTCGTGGTGTTCACAGACCACAAGAGCTTGAAGTATCTTTTCCTCCAGAAGGAGTTGAATATGAGGCAGCGTCGTTGGATGGAGTTCATGAAGGACTACGACTGTTCCATCCAGTACCACCCGGGTAAGGCTAACGTGGTAGCCGATGCTCTTAGCAGAAAACCTTACGGAGTTATGGCTCAATTGAGAGTGCAAGAGTGGAAGTTATTATATGATATGTGTCATTTGGACACTACTCTCAGGCATGTCACCTATAGGCCGATAATGTCCAATGTGGTGGTTAGGCCACAGATCCTGAGCCAGATCAAGGAGTTACAGAATTCAGATGTGGAGTTGCTTGCTTACCGAGACAAGTCGGTGAGTAACGGCAATCAGGAGTTCGCTTTAAATGGTGATGGTGCTATCACATTTAAGGGCAGGTTGTGTGTCCCCGCCGACACAGTTTTGAGGGATGAAATTTTGAATGAAGCTCACCGATCAAAGTACACGGTACATCCGGGAGGTACTAAAATGTACCAGAATCTCAAGAAGCACTACTGGTGGCGAAACATGAAGAGGGAAGTCGCTGAGTACGTCGCCAGATGTTTGATTTGCCAGCAGGTAAAAGCCGAGCATCAAAGACCGGCAGGTCTTTTGCAGTCCCTTCCTATTCCGGAGTGGAAATGGGAGAACATCTCGATGGATTTCATTGTGGGTTTGCCGCGAACGGCGAAGGGCTCCGATGCTATTTGGGTGATTGTGGACAGGTTGACTAAGTCTGCACATTTTATTCCGTACCGAACTACTTTCAATGCAAATCAGTTGGTAGCCCTATATGTTAAGGAGGTGGTTCGACTGCACGGTGTGCCAGTTTCTATCGTGTCTGATCGAGATCCTCGGTTTACTTCCAGGTTTTGGAAAACTTTCCAGGATGCTATGGGTTCTCGTTTAGAATTCAGTACCGCCTTCCATCCTCAGACCGATGGACAAACGGAGAGGGTGAATCAGGTAGTGGAGGATATGCTCCGAGCTTGTATGCTGGATTTTCAGGGTAGTTGGGAGGAACAGTTACCGTTGGTTGAGTTTGCCTACAACAATAGCTATCAGGCAAGCATTCAGATGGCACCTTTTGAAGCTCTGTATGGTCGGAGTTGTCGATCACCGCTATACTGGGATGAAGTTGGTGAGAGGAAGATTCTTGGTCCTGAGTTGATAGAGCGGACCGCAGAAAGGGTCAAAATTATCCGGGAGCGATTGAAAAGTGCTCAGGATAGGCAGAAGAGCTATGCGGATGTACGCCGCAGAGATTTAGAGTTCCGAGTTGGAGATCGGGTCTTTGTGAAGATTTCGCCGAGTCGGGGAATCATGCGATTCGGGAAGAAGGGAAAGCTCAGTCCTAGGTACGTGGGACCATTTGAGATCGTCACAAGGGTTGGTGAGGTTGCTTACAGGGTAGCACTACCGCCTCACATGGCAGCGGTCCATAATGTATTTCACGTCTCTATGCTTAGAAAATACATTTCGGATCCGTCTCACGTCATCGCTCTTGATCCTGTTGAGATTCAAGAGGATCTTACGTTGGTTGAACAACCAGTTCAGATTCTGGATCGTCGAGATCAAGTGTTGCGAACCAAGACAATCCCTTTAGTCCTAGTGAAGTGGCAGCATCATTCCAAGGAAGAAGCTACATGGGAGCGAGAAGCGGAAGTGAAGGAAAAGTACCCTCACTTGTTTGAGTAGTTTTCCTTGTTAGTTTTGTATGCACTTTGTTCTTGTCATGTTTTTGGCATCGTTCTAATTTCGAGGACGAAATTCTTGTAAGGGGGAAGGGATGTAGAGCCCCGAAATTTCATTTCGCTAAGAATGAATAGTGTGTGAATAGTGCCCAAGTGTGGTTTTGTACACTTATGAGTCTTATGTTAATATAGGTGTTTGGAATTATGGCGTATATGTTCCAATGGGTCTATATGTCCTTAGGGAATGTGTTGAAAGCATAAAAGAGTGTTGGAAGTGCATTGGGGAAGATTCGAGTGGTGTAAACAAGGTTTTTCAGCAAAACAGGGGTCGACCGATCGCTCGGTCATTACCTGCGATCGATCGGTCCACTACCGATCGCTCGATGGCTATCGCACGGTTAACTTTTTTGTATGGGGAAAAATTCCAGAGAGTGTGTTTTTGACCGATCTCTCGGTCATAACACCGATCGATCGGTAAGCCACCGATCGCTCGGTCCATACCACCGATCGATCGGTCATACGCAATTTTTCTTCATTAAGGGTGTTTAAGACTTTAAACACAACCCCTTGCCTATAAATAGGCTGAGTTCGTGCCTTAGGGTTTCAGAAACCCTCTGTGCCCTATCTTAGGAGATTTTGAGAGAGAGAAGAAGGAGAGGAACTACTTGTTGATCAAGCTTGTGGAAGATCAAGGTTCTTCCACTTCCCTTGGTGATTTCCAACCAAGAACTCACTGTTCTTGCTTGTTCCAGCCATTGGGAGTCAAACCCATTGATTCCTCTAAGGTAGATACACTCTACTACAATCTTGCAATCCTACTAGTTAATAAATATGATTCTTCTTATCTATGCCCTATCTATATGTATTGATTTTATGTATGAAAAAGGTGTGATTATATACTTGGATGAAGGTTACTATTATGATGCACTCTAAGTGTTTGATGAAATACCTCTAAGGGATTCTATGTTTAAATACGATGATTTCTCTTATTAAGTGCATATGCTCGCATGTCTCGCATAAACCGATGTTTTCCATGGATTTCTCAAAAGTACAAACAAGGGTTTTTTCCACGAAAAGACGAATAATGAATGATTCTAAGTAACTCTATGATTTCTCTAAGATCGTTTCACAAGCTCTAAGGATCATACCATGCTCACAAGAAAACTCTATGATAATGCTCTAAGATCGTCTCACAAGCTCCACGGATCACAATGAAATGCTCTAAGATCTCTAAGGTTATGCTCTATGGAAATGCTCTACGGTATTGCTCTATGCTCTATGTCTCTACGGATCATAATGACTCTAAGTAACTCCATGAACTCACAAGAACTCATAAGGCTATGATTATCGATTGACTCACACGGTTACAGTTTTGGTTTCGAATATTATCTCATATATGTTTTCACGGTTTCCATGCTTTAAGGATTGTTCGGATTTCATTCTCCATGTCTTGTATGCTCCATGCCTAACCGCTTTATTGTTCTTAGTTTGTATACACTGAGTATTCCATGCTCAGTCGATATTGTTATGATCGGCAGGTGCTCGGGTTCCATTCGATTTGTGTGGCGACGAACCTTGGGTCGAGGAAGAGTACCGTGACCCGGAGCCTTCCATGGATCACTATCATGACGATGGTGCTCTAGATAGGAGTCGTGACTTCGATTTCTGTTGATCGACCGACTTAGAACTTGTGTCATTTTGTTATGTGAGTGTGGGGTTTGTCCACTCCGCTTTTGGGTTTCTCACACATGTATACTTGTTGGTTCTTACTTGAGCCAAGTTATAGGAGTATTCATTTTGCTTCCGCTATGTTTAGTATTTTATTTTCCGCTGTGCATTGTATTTCGTTTCCGTTATGTATATTCAGGTACTCTGACAGGTTTCCACGTGTGCCTTATGTATCATACTGGAGGTATGGTACGGCGGTCACGAGTCAACTTACCCTTAACTCCTAGGGGGTATTTTGGGTCGCGACAATAGAGGAGAGAGAGCCGGCTATTCCATTACAGTCTCAGGCGGACCGAGACCTTGATGCGTGGCCATACCTCGACTACTGTTGAGAGGAGAGTATGAGAGGGTCTTGTGTATTTTGATATTTTGATAGGTGGGCCTGTCCACCTTAGACTTAGACATGTCTTGTATTTATGTTAACTTGGAATACTATTTTGGATCATCAGAAGAAATGAAAATTTGTTTACGCTTACGCATATATGTTAGCTTCCGCGCTCTGATTATCGTTGTTAGTACTGTATTTTATCTTGTGCATTACAGGATGGTTTGATAGGTACGTAGTGTGACACCTAAAATATCCCTAAACTCCTAGGGGGTATTTCGGGGCGTTACATGCATAGCGGAAGCAAAATATAATTAACACAGTAGAAGCCAAAAACATAACTAAATACTCCTATTACTAGGTCCAAGTGTGAACCAACAAAATACAACTGTATAAGTATCCAACATGTGGAGTGGACAAGTCCCACTCTCACTTAACAAAACACTAGTTCTTTCTAAGTCAATCAACAAAAGTCAAAGACATGACACCTATTTAATGAGCCGTCATCCTGATAGTGATCCATAGAAGGCTCCGGGTCGAAGTACTCTTCTTCTACCCAAGGCTCCGTACCACATAAGTCAAATGGAACCCGAGCACCTGCAGATGATAATAAATATCGGCTGAGCATGGAATACTCAGCGTATACAAACTACTAACAATAAAGCAATAATAGCATAGAGCATGCGAATCATGGAGAATGAAATCTTTAAAACATATCAAAGCGTGGAAACCGTAAAATAACACATGATGAAATCCGAAACCAAAACTGTGTGAGTCATGCGATAATCATAGCCTTGTGAGTTCTTGGAGTTCATAAAGTTAATGAAGTTCCTTAGAGTTTATTATGATCCGTAGAGACATAGAGCAATACCATAGAGCAAATACCATAGAGCCAATACCATAGAGATCTTAGAGCAATTTCATTTATGATCCTTTTAAGCTTGTGAGACGATCTTAGACATTATCATAGAGTTCTTGTGAGTGTATCATGATCTTTTTGAGCTTGTGAACCGATCTTAGAGATATCAGAGTTGCTTAGAATCATTCATATAAGTTATTTATTCAAAACCCTTTTTCGTACTTTGAAAAATCCATTGAAAAACACCGGTTCATGCAAGACATGCGAACATATGAGCATATGAGAATGATAACATGTTTTAACACCCAAAAACCCTTAGAGGCATTTACACAAACACATAGAGTGCATAATAGTGATAGCTTACATCCAAGTATAAAATGACATCCCACACCATAACAAAGCAAAGCTTATAGTATAGAATGAGAAGAACAACATATGATAACTAGTAGTATCATTAGATTGGTAGTAGAGTGTATCTACCTTGATGAAATCAGTGATTTTGATCCCAAAAGCTTGGAACACGTGAAAAACTTCAAGTTCTTTGATAAGAAACACCAAAGGAAGGAAGGACTTGATCTCTCCTTCAAGCTTGAGCAACAACCTAGCTTCTCTCCTTCTTCTCCCCTCAAATCTCTCTCAAAATAGTGTACTAAGGGTTTCTGAAACCCTAAGGCAGGAACAAGCCTTATATAGGCAAAGGGGTAGTGGCTAAAGATTTAAAAACCCTTAATGAAGAAAATCTATGTATAACCGATCGATCGGTGGTACAAACCGAGCGATCGGTGGCTGACCGATCGATCGATGGTTTCAACCGAGCGATCGGCTGGAATTTTTCCCCATACAAATTAGTTAACCAGTCGATAGCTACCGAACGATCAGTCTAAGACCGGTCGATCGGAGGTTATCACCGAGCGATCGGTGATCCCCAGTTTTGCTGTAAAACCTTATTTTCACTACTTGGATCTTCTCCAATCCCATTTCCAACACCTTTTATGCTTTAAACACACTCCTTAAGGATATGTAGACTTATTAAAACATGCACGCCATAAATCCAAACATTTCCATTAGTGTGAAGCCCACAAGTGTACAAGACCACACTTGAACACTATTCACACACTAGTCACTACTTAGTGAAACGAAGATTCGAGGTTCTACATCCCTCCCCCCTTACAAGAATTTCATCCTTGAAATTAGAACGACACCAAAAAGCACAACAAAAACAAAATACAAGAAATCCAACATAGAAACTATACAAACAAGTGAGGGTACTTTTCCTTAACTTCAGCTTCTCGCTCCCATGTAGCCTATTCCTTGGAATGATGCTGTCATTTAACGAGGACTAACGGGATAGTCTTGGTGCGCAAGACTTGATCTTGACGATCCAAGATCTGAACTAGTTGCTCAACCAAAGTGATATCCTCTCAAATCTCCACGGGATCAAGAGCAATGACATGTGACGGATCCGGAATGTATTTCTTGAGCATGGAAACGTGAAATACATTATGGACTGCTGCCATGTGTGGCGGTAGTGCTACCCTATAAGCAACCTCACCAACTCTAGTGATGATCTCGAGTGGCCCTATATACCTAGGGTTGAGTTTCCTTTTCTTTCCAAACCTCATGATTCCTCGGCTCAGTGAAATCTTCACAAAGACCTGATCCCCAACTTGGAATTCCAAATCTCTGGGGCGAGTGTCCGCATAGCTCTTCTGCCTATCCTGAGCAATTTTCAATCACTCCCTGATTACCTTGACCCTTTCTGCGGTCCGCTCGATTAATTTAGGACCAAGAACTTTTCTCTCACCAACTTCATCCCAGTAGAGAGGTGATCTACAACTCCGACCATACAGAGCTTTGAAAGGTGCCATTTGGATGCTTGCCTAGTAACTGTTGTTGTAGGTGAACTAAACCAACCGCAAGTGTTCCCCCCAACTGCCCTGAAAGTCCAACATACAAGCTCGGAGTATATCCTCCACAACCTGATTTACCCGTTCAGTCTGCCCATCGGTTTGAGGATGAAAGGCGGTGCTGAAATCTAAACAAGAGCACTCTGAAAAGTTTTCCAGAACCTGGAAGTAAAACTAGGGTCTCAATCAGACAGAATGGAAACCAGCACACCGTACAGACAAACAACCTCTTTGACATACAAGGCTACCAACTGATTCGAACTGAAAGTAATCCGATATGGAAGAAAATGCGTAAACTTTGTCAATCTGTCAACTATCACCCAAATATCATCAGAGCCCTTCACCGTCCATGGCAAACCCACAATGAAATCCATCGAGATATTCTCCTATTTCCATTTCGGAATAGGGAGGGACTGTAAAAGACCTGCCGGCCTCTGATGCTCGGCCTTCACCTGCTAGCACACCAAACATCTAGAAACATACTCGGTGACTTCTCTCTTCTTGTTTCACCACCAGTAGTGCCTCTTGAGATTCTAGTATATCTTGGTACCTCCCGTGTAACGACCCCAAAATCCTACAAGGCTAAAATAGGACTTTGGGATCGTCACATTACTTAAACCTGCTTAAAATCTATGACATGCAAGGCACACTAACACGAGTCTCCAAAAATGAGGATAATAAAATTTTCGAGATATCAACTATAACCAACTAAATAGCACGAGTCTATAGTCAACAAATACAACCCACTAAAACCAAATAGTCTGATACACAACTATAAAAGTCTACTAAGCAACATCTACTCAAGTCTAATACACTCTCTCAATCAAATGAAATAAAAACTAAGAGGTGTAGCCACCCAAGTCTTTGGCTCCCTCCTCAGAAGGCTCACCTTCACCACCTTCCTCTGCGTATGTTTCCTCAACCCACGGCTCCGCCGTGTACTCCTGCTCTAAACCTGCCAAAACGAAGTCCGGCTGAGTACAAAGGTACTCAGTGTATATAAAATCCAACCAACAATAATAATATACCTGCACTTAGATAGAAACATATCCAATAACATAATAATATAATCAGAGTGCGGAAGAACGTGTGCGCATATACATCATATCATCACCTTGACTCGTGTACTTGTGAGAATCTTAGACTTGGAAGACACTACACTTATGAGTTGCTTATGCTTATAAGACCACGTGCTTGTGAGATGTTTATGCTTATGCACTTATTCAGATCATACAATGATGTGACATGCCGTTCTTGGCGGATATGGACCATGTCTAAGAATCAAATGGTTGACATGCCGTTCTTGGCGGATACGGACCATGCCTAAGAATCAAATGTAATTGACATGCCGTTCTTGGTGGATACGGACCATGCCATGCTTATGCTTATTCAGAATGTCATACGTATGCCATGCTCATGCTTGTGGTCCCCATGTGTGACTTGTGAAACTCTTATCTTAACATACATGTGCATATGTGCTTAAGTGTCAAAATTAACATTCAAGTTGGTAATTGCTTAGATTCCGATCTCCCACCATGGAAACTCCACTATACTGTCCCATACCAAATAGTTAGAGAATTCCCGGTTTGAGAGATGTTCCTCTAAGTTCTTACCTTCCCGACTATCAATTTCCATGCAAATAATTAGACATACTTAACAAACAATTCACATATACATATCTTATCATAATTCATATCGCAATTCATAATCAATTTACCACCATTTCATAAGAGTATAATAGCATTTATCCTTTCAAGCATTTTCACAAACACCTTGTGTACGCATAATATGAATCCATTTCCCTTCTATATTTTCAAGCATTCATCAAACCATAATTCATCCATACAATCAATTCACTATTCACATCCACATATTAATCCCATCCTCCATACATTTCCCATCCTCCATATATTCTATCCACATCCAATCCACATTTCCATCCACATTTCCATCAATAATTAGCTTACTTCATAGAAAATTTGGGGAAAATGCATCTAATCTTTATTCTATCATTTCTATCAAATTAATATTCACAAAACATTAAAATAGAGTTGATTAGGATAGTATATCGACCTTAGGAATCCTTCCCTTGGATTCAAAACGCTCCCGGAGTGATTTGGAGAAGCTTTGAGGACGATCTCCAAGCTTTCCTCTCAATCTTCTAGCAACCTCTTTCTTCTCCAAGCAACCCTCTCCCTCAAACCCTAGGTTTTCTCTCCCTTTTTGCCAAATTAGGTTAGAAATAGGTAGAGTATTTTAATATTTCGAGTAGGACCCCCTATTTATAGCCCCAAGGTCTGAGAACAAAAAGACCAAAACCCCCATACTAAAATTCTGTAAAAATCACGAAAGACCGAGCAATCGGTGGTTATGACCGATCGATCGGTTCTCAACCGAGCGATCGGTGCTCTTGACCGGGCGATCGGTCAAAAAAGTACTCACTGGAAATTTTTCCCATACAAAATTTTGGACCAGTCGATAGATACCGATCGATCAGTTTTGGACCGATCGATCGCTACTTCTAACCGAGCGATCGGTTGCCTACAGATTTTTGACCTACTCTACTGTTTTGGCCATAACGTTTGACTCGCTCGACGGATTTTGACTATTCAACTTGGGTTGGATTCATCTCTCGAAAACGAACATTTCTGGCATTTTAGAATTTCTAAATTCCACTTAATTAATAGACTAAATTGTCCCAAAAGTTGACTGATCTGCAATTCCATTAGATAAAACCCACCATTGACTTAGCTTAAACTCAAAATAAGGAAAAACATTAAACATGAACTTCGAAGAGGGTTCCAATACCTTTCTAATGGTTCAAGAATCACTCAATTCCAATAAACGGTGCCAAAACTAGAGCTTCCTAAAGTTTAGAGTGTGATATGACATTCCTGAACTAGAAGTTTGATTAAAACCTTAATCACACTATACCCATTAGAGATACAATACAATAAACATTAAAACATCACAAGGACTATAATACCCCTAATGCAATGCAATAAAAACATGAAAAAGATTCGGGTCTCTGCATCCCGGATGTACCGTGTACTTGGATCGATGAGCCTCGTCCAAGATCTCACCCCTCAACACTGTGTCGGCTAGAACGCACAACCTGCCTTTGAATGTGATAACACCATCACCATTCAAAGTAAACTCCTAGCTGCCACTACTAACCGACTTGTCTCAGTAAGAAAGCAACTCAGCATCCGTGTTCTGTAACTCCTTGATCCGGTTCAGGATATACGGCTTAACTAAGATGTTTGACATCACCGGCCCATAGGTAGCATGCTTGAGAGTAGTGTCTAGGTTACACATATCATTCAATAACTTCCACTCTTGTACTCTCAAGTGAGCCATAACCCCATAAGGTTTCCTGCTAAAAGCATCGGCTACCACATAGATTAAGAAGAAGCATTTATTAATCAAATTAATAAGGTTCTAATAATCTAAATGACTTTTCTGGGCATCATGTCCAACAGATTGACCCAGACATGCTTCTCTCGAAGCCACTATCTCTTCTCCTGATGAACTCTTCTGCGTTCTTTTCGGTGATCTTCGCCTTTCTCACTATCCCCTCCAGGATTCACATTGGAGGATGGACACCCTATCTCGGATGAAAGCCTTCAACCCCATTTCAAAATTTCTGACCCTCAGGTGTTCAATCAAGGAGCAAATCTCGACAACTCCGTGAACTTAGCCTCATACTCGGCCACGTTCATCGCTCCTTGCTCTAAAAGCATAAACTCCCTCGCCTTTTGTTCCCGAATGAATCTGGGAAAATACTACTTATGGAATGTTTCTAGGAACTCCACCCATGTCCAGGGTTCCCCTACCTTGGCAACATCTATCTGCCTTTGGGCAGCTCTCTACCAATGTTCGGCTTCACCTTCCATCACGAAGGAAGCCCATTCAACCCATTGCTCCTCAGTACATCAAAGAGCCCAAAAGGTCTTCTCCAGCTACATAATCCAGGCCTCTGCCACCATTGGGTCCAGAGTACCATAGAAAGTAGGAGGCTGTAGTCTCTGAAAAGCTTCAAGTCCCGCGGTGTGATGCACCAGGGGAGGAACAGGACGGTGGGGTAGGAGTAGGTCTAGCTGCCAACAAAGCCAAGGTCTCTGCTATAGAATCCATAGCATTCATGAAGTAAAGCGGCTCCTCTTCTCTCAAAACCTCACCCTCGGATCTCCGAGTATGGTAACCATGACCCCGATTGCCGCGTCTCATTATGTAAAATCCTGAGATCAATTGGCAAAACATGAGTCTAACTTGGATACCGATCCTCACACAACATATAGCAATTCAATAAACATGAAATGCTATTACCGCATATAGTATATATTGAAGTATACACATAATCATATAATTAAAACTTAGAGTTTTCTAGTGTAGTTAAGATCCTTGTGTTGGGCATCTACCTTTTCCTTTGGAATAAGACTAAGGACATGGTCTAGACTAGCACCTAGACTAAGATCCTAGACCGACCTAAGGACTTGCTTGACATCGGTTATGTCGTGGTAACAAGCCTAACACAAACAAGTCAATCTGAGTTCTAAGTTCAACTCAAAGAACTGACTTCCGCTTAGCCCAGGGGACACTAATCCCTAGAGTACTGATACCAAGTCTGGTATCAGACCCAGAGTAGAATAACTCTAGTTCCACTTCAAAGGCACTAGCCTATGTGACATAATGCCTTGGTTCTGATACCAAGTCTATCGCGACCCAAAAATACTTCCTAGGAGTTAGGGATACTTTGAATCGTGACCGCCGTATCATACCTCCAATATGAGACATAAGGCACGCATAGAAACCTGTCAGAGTACACAACATACATAGCGGAAATGATTTACAATGCATAGTGGAAGAAAAATATAACTAGCACAGCGGAAGCCAAAAACATAACTAAATACTCCTATTACTTGGTCCAAGTTTGAACCAACAAAAGACAACTGTATAAGTATCCAACAAGTGGAGTGGACAAGTCCCACTCTCACTTAACAAAACACTATATCTTTCTAAGTTGATTAACAAAAGTCAAAGTCATGACGCTTATCTAATGAGCCGTCATCCTGATAGTGATCCATAGAAGGCTTTGGGTCGAAGTACTCTTCCTCTACCCAAGGCTCCGTACCACATAAGTCAAATGGAATACTTAGCATATACTAACTACTAACAATAAAGCAATAATAGCATAGATCATGCGAATCGTGGAGAATGAAATCTTTAAAACATATCAAAACGTGGAAACCGTAAAATAACACATATGATGAAATCCGAAACCAAAACTGTGTGAGTCATGCGATAATCATAGCCTTGTGAGTTCTTGGAGTTCATAGAGTTCATGGAGTTCCTTAGAGTTCATTATGATCTGTAGAGACATAGAGCAATACCATAGAGCAAATACCATAGAGCCAATACCATAGAGATTGAAATTTATCCAGATCAATGATCTCTAAGACCTAGAGGGGGGGTGAATAGGTCTATCTAATAAATTCTAACCAATTTTAATTTTTCAATTAATATGTTTAGAAATCAATGATTAATTCAATCAGACAATCCACACAAATCAAACACAGAAGATTTTTACGTGGAAAACCCTAACGGGAAAAAACCACGGGACCTTGTCCAGCAATAAACTTCACTATGAAAAGATATCAAGTACAAGACAAGACCTTACCAAAACAGAAATGACGTTCCTAGGTATAGACTCTTACTCTTGATTTCCACGAACCAGCAGGTTCAATCTCCGCCTTAGCAGCTTCGGTTCCACACCGACCAAATCTTTTCAAGCGACTTCAAATCCACGATCACACACGATCGATCTCCTTCCACGAAGGCTCCGGATCAAACACCGGACACACACAAGGTGTAGGGTTGTGAATCAATTTAGTAAATTTTCAAACCCTAGAGGGATCTCATACAAATCTGAGATCACACAATGCAAGATCAAAGATTTAGATCTATACTTGCATTCTCTAGGATCTTAGAAAGAGGAGGGATCAACAAAGATCTAATAAAAGCAATAAGAAAAACCCTAGAAGAGTTTCTCAGACCTCTACTCTTTCAAAAAATATCAAAGACACGAATTAGGTCTCTCAAAAGTTGTTTATATAGGGTTAAAAAAAGAATCCAGAAAAAGAAAAATTCTTTTTACGGGGACCGATCGATCGGTGTTCACTACCGATCGCTCGGTCATAAATCATCTCTCTGGAAAATTTCCCCATACAAAAATTTGGTCCAGTCGATAGCCACCGATCGCTCGGTAGGCCACCGATCAATCGGTCGCAATATCGAGCGATCGGTTGAGACAGAATTTTTTGCCAAAACCATTTTCATTTTATTTTTATTTGATTCAACTAAGATCAAATATCTTTGGTAGGCTTAAAATTATCCTCCTAGGTATTCTTAGGGTTATCTAAGTCAAATCCAACCTAGGTAGGGTCTCTAAGTCCATTACCTGTCTAGATCCGGAGTAGAAGCTTTTTCTTTCACTTTCTTCAATCTTCTTTAAGCTTTAGCTCTTCTCTTCTGACAAGTTAAACATGACTCGACGACTCGACTCAACTGACCTATCTAATGATCACGGAATTTTCCAACACCTATTTAGGGATTTACAATCTCCCCCTTTGGCAATTCCGGGACAAAACAAGACTAATTCATATACTAGGTTCAAATTTTCCCAATTGATTCAAAAATGGAAAATTGACCTTTACATGACTCAAAAATAATTACATGACTTTTGACATGTTAACTTGTCATGATTTACCAAACTTAGAACCTGTTTGCCTGCACATGCTAAATCAAAAACCTGTGAAGCATGGGAAATAAAATATAGGATAAGAATGAAAATATGTATAACCAGTCAAAACCATTCACAATTCCACAATTCACAATCCATAACAGGTTAGTATACCAAAATCTCATCCATCATCCATAACATCTATAATACAATCTCATCCATCATCCATAACATCTATAATACAATTTAACACATTCTCCCCATTTTTGGCTCGAAATGCCAAAGGTGGATTAGTAAAGGAAAGCATAAACCATTGAAAGGAGATGAGATAGAAAATAATGAGCATAAACCATTCAAATGTATACATCCATATCAAGTCAATAATATCCAAGTAGGTTTGTACTAAGTACAACCAAGACAAAATACATCAAAATGTCAATTAAAAACTGGCACTTGACTAAGATAAACTCCTATCACGAACTATCACTCCTGGTCATCATCAGAAGTGAGCTGTGACTCATCGTAAGCCCGAAAATCTCGAACATCTCTCTATACTCCTAGCACGGCTGCATCGAGAGATCCAAGTCTACCACGAACCTCTGTAGTAAACTCCTCGTATGAAGAAATATGAGTCCGGAGATCCATCTGCATCTCTCTCATCATCCTCCCAAGATCATCCATAGTGGTCGGTGGAGGACGAGATGACCCAACACCAACTTCTGCTCCCTCCTCTGTATCTCGAACTGAGGCATGTGAGAAACTCTGAGATAGGGTCTTTTTATTGATTGGACCCTTAGGTACTCGAGTAGGAGCACCAGGAGGTGCAAATACCCCTTGTAAACCAAGAAGTTTAGTGATAAGAGATCCAAAAGGAAGGGCTCCAACTACAGTGTCAGATCGATGAGCTTGGATCATCAAATCGATAAAATGTGCTGCAAGATCAATATCATGCCCACGAAGAAGACTGAATAGAAAATGAGCTCTTTCTTCCCTAAGGTCTGCAGTATGAACCTTTGGGTGGATATTGGCACTCATGACTAGGTTTACAAGTCTTGCATCCCTAGTGAGTTTAGACACTTCAATGAGAGAACCAACCCAAAATGAAGGAGTGCCACTTAGAAAGGTAACAACTTGTTCCATGGTTTCTTTATCCTCATCAGTCTTATATCTATAAGGATAATAAGCATTTGGAACTCGAGGACAACCTAGAATAGCAGCAATTAAATCAGGATTTATTACCACAGATTTTTCTAAAGCTTTAGTTTTGAAAGACCAAGTTTTCAAGTTGATATCAGAAAAATTGGAATAAAATTCCTGAACCAACTGAATAGGAGCTGGACATGATAGATGGAGAATACCTTCCCATTTACGATCGGTAATGAGTTTAGGAAGATAATAATCAGCAAAGTCTGAAATTTGAATTCCACGCTCAACTATGATAGCCTTTTTGCTAAAATATTCACGGTAAAGTTGAGCAGCCGAAGGATTAATGAAAGAAGATGATAGACTGGCATGGGAAGATGAGGCTTTACCCTTTTTTTTACCAGTTTTATCAGCCAAAGCCTTTTGGCGATTCTCAGCAGTAGAATCAATGATTCTACGAATTGGTCTGTCCCCAATGGAAATACCATGCCCTATTGGAGTGAAAGTAGATGGCTCTAGGTTTTCCTCATCTTGAGGAGGATCCTCTTGGTTGTTGAGGACCAACCTCCGACGTTTGGGAACGCCAGACATGAGATAGGTAAGAAGGATTAACGACAGAACGAAAGCCATGGAAGAAAATGCAAGAAAACAATGCCCTAGACGAGAAAATCAATCTAAATCGAAGAAAATCCACAAATCTTACCTTTTAGATGCTTGGGAAACCTTTAGAATAGAAAGGAATGACCGTATGAAGGATTTGTAGGAGAAGGAACCGAGGGATCGCTCTGGAGGTCGGAGAACAAGTGAACAAAAAAATAGAAATGAGGGTTTTATAACACTGTTCACGAAAGACCGATCGATCGGTCTTTAGCACCGAGCGATCGGTGGTCTGAAAATTTTTTAAAAATTTTACAATTAAAACCTTTTCTCCCCCTCAACCAATGGAACATTGAAAATTCATTTTCACCTCAAAATGACCAACTGACCAAAAAATATGCAACATGTGATTTCATAAAAATCATAAATAATAATCACCCAAGAATTGATATATCAAGTATAGACATAAACAAGGATTATGTAAACATTAATTGATTTTCACCGGTGATTAAATATGGTATTTGCATCAAATTCACAATCAGAGTCAAGATACAATTAGAAGTAATGTGAGTATGAAATCAAAATTCATTACTTGACTCTTTGAATTGGTTTCTTTTCTTAATCTTGTTTTTGACATTATATGTCAAATGGGACTCTAAAATTTTCAAAAACTAGATTTAAAACCAATAATCATCCATATTTATCTGATGAGCAATTTTTACCCCAAATTTGACTAACAAATTTATTTCATTTCTTTTTCAGTCAAATTGTACTCATTCTGAAAATTCTTTTTGGAGTACACATATATAGTTTTTAGTACACTGGTGACTTTCACTCAAGTGAGAAGGTAGCTCTTTCTAATGACAGTAGGGGCTTTCACACTAGCAATCCATATAGATACCTACTGTTTGTCTAGGTAGCCATTACTCACTGTTTGCATTCACTAGTAGCTATCACACAAACTCACAGGTAGTCCTTTCCATGTCAATAATTTTTATATCTAGGGGGCTCACCTTATGGAATTTTTTATGACATTGGTTATTCTAGATTTGATTAATCTAGGGAACCATATGGTATAATATCAGAACCTTTAAATAGGAACTAAAACCATCCAAAGAATCAGTCAGAGTGCATGTGCAAATTAGAACATCATTGTATGCTCAACTCTAACTGAGGTTAATTAGCATGACCAAATTCAATCACAAGATCGAACCAATAATTGAACTATCCTATTTTATTCAATCCTATGAAATATTTATTCTTGGATTATATGGTTAAATATGATTTCAAGGAAATAACATTAAGCAAAAAGATAGGACAAATGAGGTCATACAAACACATTATTTTTTGCATATTTTTCAATTTTTGAATGTTTTTGGATTTTTTATTACTTAAAGAAAATAACAAAAAAAATAGCTCTATGACATAAATAAAACATGAAGAACACATAGGCTATGTAACATGTACACCATTACTCAACTCCGCACAAACCGATGGATTTCCTAAGGAGTTCAAACCTAAGGGAATCTAAAGGTTTTGTGAGAATGTCCGCATATTGATTCTCTGTTTGGACATACTCAATAGACACAACTTTTTGCTCAACAAGATCACGGATGAAGTGATGCCTAATGTCTATATGCTTTGTGCGAGAGTGTTGTACGGGATTTTTGGAGATATTGATTGCACTTGAGTTATCACAATACACAATCATAGTGCTTTGATCAATCCCATAATCCTTCAACATCTGTTTCATCCACAGAAGTTGGGTGCAACAACTACCAGCTGCTATATACTCAGCCTCGGCTGTAGACAGGGAAATGGAATTCTGCTTTTTGCTAAGCCAAGCAACCAAGCAGTTTCCAATATAGAAACACCCACCGGAGGTGCTCTTCCTATCATCAGTATTTTCAGCCCAATCAGCATCGGAATACCCCACAACAATGACATTTGTATCGAAAGAATACCAGAGGCCTAAGGACATAGTTCCACTCACATAGCGAATGATACGCTTGACAGCAACTAAGTGAGACTCTTTGGGATTTGCTTGATAACGGGCACATGCTCCAACACTAAAGGCTATGTCGGGTCTAGTAGCAGTTAGGTAGAGCAAACTACCAATCATGCTTCTATAATAAGTCTGATCGACATCCTTCCCTGAAGTATCTTTACTAAGCTTTATAGTAGTACTCATAGGAGTCCTAGCATGCTTAGCAGAACTCATTCCAAATTTCTTCACTAGATTTTTTGCATATCTGATTTGAGATACTGAGATCCCAGAATCCAATTGCTTGATCTGAAGACCAAGGAAGAAACTTAGCTCACCAACCATGCTCATTTCAAATTCATTTTTCATTTGTTCAGCAAATGAATGAGCATGTAAGTCTAATGTGGAACCAAATACTATGTCATCAACATATATCTGGGCGATGACAATATCACCTTTCACATTCTTTATGAAAAGGGTTCTGTCTACTCCCCCTCTCAAAAATCCGTTTTCCAAGAGATAAGTAGTCAACCTCTCATACCAAGCTCTTGGAGCTTGCTTTAAACCATAGAGGGCCCTTTTTAGTCGATAAACTTGATCAAGGTGATGTGGATCTTCAAACCCTTTTGGTTGTTCCACATAGACTTCCTCATGTAGAATGCCATTCAGAAAGGCACTCTTAACATCCATTTGAAAAAGTTTGAATTTCATATGGCAAGCCACAGCTAGAAGAATTCTTATTGATTCTAGCCTGGCTACAGGAGCAAAAGTTTCATCGAAGTCAATACCTTCAATTTGGGTGTATCCTTGTGCAACTAACCTAGCCTTATTTCTTATGATAGTACCTTTTTCATCAGATTTGTTCTTGAAAATCCATTTGGTACCTATCACATTTGTATTGTTAGGCCTAGGTACTAAATACCAAACATCATTCCTAGTAAACTGAAGTAACTCTTCTTGCATTGCATTTATCCAATTATCATCTGCAAGAGCTTCAGCTACATTCTTGGGTTCAAAAGATGAAGTATAGCAAATGTAGCTTACTTCATTTTCAATTTGTTTCCTTGTTCTCACTCCACTTTCAACATCACCAATTATATCAGTGGGGGTGTGAGGACTCATGACCCTAGGATGTGTAGGTTTTGATGGAGATGTTTGCTTATCAATAGGTGGTGTTGAAATAATTTCAACATTTACATTTTCAGCACTTTCATCATCCTCACGTTGCACATTTTCAACACCGGAGTCATCCACAACTACATTTATGGACTCCATAATTGTAGAGGTTCTCAAGTTATACACTCGATAAGCTCTACTGTTGGTGGAATACCCAAGAAATATCCCTTCATCACTCCGGGATTCAAATTTGCCCAGTTGCTCTCTATCCTTAAGGATATAGCATTTACTTCCGAATTCTCGAAAGTACTTCACACTAGGTTTCTTGTTATTCCACAACTCATATGGGGTTTTCCTTGTTCCAGGTCTTACAAAAACTCTATTAACTATATAGCAAGCAGTGTGAACTGCCTCAGCCCAGAAATGAGAAGCTAGATTGTTGCTATGAAGCATAACTCTAGCCATCTCTTGGAGAACCCTGTTCTTCCTCTCTACTACACCATTCTGCTGAGGTGTAATAGGTGCAGAAAATTCATGTTTGATACCCGACTCATCACAAAAGTCGTTGTACTTAGAGTTTTCAAACTCCTTTCCATGATCACTTCGAATTCGAGTGATTGGGCATCTTTTCTCATTTTGAATTTTCAGGCAAATACTTTTGAAATTGTCAAAAGCATCGGATTTCTCTCTTATAAATGCCACCCATGACATTCTAGAGAAATCATCAACCATGACTAGGATGTATCGCTTTCCACCTAGACTTTCAGTTCTTGTAGGACCCATAAGGTCCATATGAATTAATTCCAGTGGATATGAAGTAGCAATACTTGAAGTCTTCTTATGTGGGGTCCTAATTTGTTTACCAATTTGGCATGGCCCACACACAGCAGTAGAAGGCTTTCCTAGTTTGGGAACACCTCTCACAAGCTCTTGCTTAGAGATTTTACATAGGTCTTTGAAGTTCATGTGACCTAGTCTTCGGTGCCACAAATCAACCTCCTCAATTCTAGTCTTATAACAGACATTTGAGGGAATAGGACTGGGAGTTAAGCCGTAGCAATTGTCAGTGGTTCTCAATCCTTCTAGAACACACTTACCTTTACCATTAATGACTAAGCATTTATTTTGGGTAAAGTGCACAGCATGATTATCATCACAAAGTTGACTTATGCTAATTAAATTAGCTTTCAGTCCTTCAACTAACAAGGCATCTTTCAATTTAGGTATGCCGGGTGAATCGATGATACCCTTTCCTTTGACTAAAGACTTGCTTCCGTCACCAAAAGTAACAGTCCCATCAGGACAGTCCTCAAATTGAATAAATAAGGACTTGTTACCTGTCATATGCCGAGAACACCCACTGTCGAAGTACCACATTTCTGTGTTTTGGGCTTTCAAGGCAGTATGAATGACAAAGCACTTAAGGTCTTCCTTTCTTACATACACAGTCTTTAAACTTTGTTTAGATCTTGGATCATTAATCTGTGTAGTAGAGACCTTTTTCCTTTTTGTCCTCCTTGACCTTTTTCTGTTTTGTTCAGTTCTAGTTTTTTGATAAATCAAATTATTTCCTCTTGAATAATCATTTGGAATAAATTGACTAGTTCTTGTTCTAGAGATTTGAGCAATTCTATTAACATTATCGCTCAACATTCTAGATTTTTCAGCTAGAACCTGAATCTGCCTTTGAAGAGTCCCTCGACATTGATTTTGGTTCCATGAACCATTTCGGGGAGCTCTCCTAAATGCATTACAATTTGGTCGAATGTGACCTCTCACACCACAAAAATGACATGTGGGTATGAATCTTGGTAGAGGAGGAAGATTTCTTCTAACTGGAATTTGATTCCTTAAAGCATTCACTCTAGGAGCTGTATTTCTAGGCGTTACAAAATTTGTATAAGCCTTAGTACTTGATGTAGAAGGTAAATTTTCTTTAGGTTCAGAATGTATTGGCTCAAACACTGCACTAGCCATTGTTCCAACAGCTAAAGGACCAGTTGGTGTGTCAACATGTCCTATCCCAGATCTACTAGAATTTGATCCATACTTTCTAACTAATTCATCTAGGCAGCTAGTGTTACCAAACATTCTTACTTCTTTTTCAAGAGTATAGACCTTCTGAATCAAGTCAGTCTTGTCTTTAAGGGTAATTTGATGTTCTTTTTCAAGAAATTTCACCTTATCAACAAGAGAAACTTTAAAAGTTTCCAACTCCATTTGCAGAGTTCTTAACTCTTCAATTTCTTTCATGGAAGTGTCTCTTTCAACTTCTAATTTTCTGACCACATTAGTCAATGAGACATTCTCTTCCAAAAGACATTGAACTTTTATAACAAATGCTTCTTTTTCATTTTCCAACTGACTAACTAGTGCACTCTTCTCTTCTGCTACTAGTTTACAGATATCTCTTTCATTTTGAATGAGTTTGAGTTTTTTGCTCAAAGAGATTTTTGTTTTAGTCAGTTTCAAACTTTCAGCATACAACTTATCATAAGTTGTTTTCAAATCTTCATCACTTTCAGAGTCAGTTTGACTCTTCTGTAAGTCATCACTAGACTCAGTATGAATACTCTCATCACTTCTATCCTTTTCATCAACCGCAGAGGTAGTCTCAAGTATCCCAGAAAGGGAAACAGTGAAAGCCGTATGATTTCCAGTATCTTCACTTGAAGATGAACTGTCAGATTCTTCATTCTCGGAATCACTGTCATCCCAACAGGCATTCATCACCTTGCCCTTACTCTTCTTCTTGTTAGGACAGTTAGGTGAAATATGACCGAAGCCATGGCATTCATAACATTGAACACCTTGGGATTTCTTGTTGCCACTCTTGGAATTTTTCTTGTTTTCCCAGGGCTTAGACTTTGACTTCTCAAAAGATTTTCCTCCCAGTTTGGGATTAAATCTCTTTTTCGTTCTAAAAAATTTTCAAAATTTTTTAACGAAAAGAGCCATTTCTTCCTCATTCATATCTTCATCACTGTCATCCTCATCCAAAGTTTCCTTGATGGTTTTCAAGGCTAAAGATTTATTCTTCTTGGATGGACGTAGATTGAGTTCATAGGTTTGGAGTGATCCAACCAATTCCTCAATCTTCAGAGAGTCAACATTTTTACTCTCTTCGATTGCAGTGACTTTGGGTTGAAATCTCTCTGGGAGAGATCTAAGGACTTTTCTAACTATTTTGGACTCAGATATTTTCTCACCTAAATTGAAACTAGCGTTGACAATGTCACTAAGTTTTGCATAGAATTCATCAAAAGTGTCATTGTCTTCCATGTTTAAATGTTCAAATTTGGTGGTTAACATTTGGAGTTTTGAGATTTTAACAGTGGTAGTACCCTCATGGGTAATTTCAAGAATGTCCCAAGCCTCCTTTGCTGTTTCACATGAAGAAATTCGTCTGAATTCCTCAGCAGTGACTGCAGTAAAGATAGCATTGAGACCTTTAGTGTTCCATCCACTTGAATCAAGCTCTTCTCTGGTCCATTGATCAGAATATTTGACGACAGTCAAATCACCTACAGTTTTTATGGGCGTAGTCCACCCATTCTGTATAGACATCCAAATTCTCTCGTCTATAGATTTGAGAAAGGCTCTCATTCTAGCTTTCCAGTATGCATAATTATTTCCATCAAAAAGTGGTGGACGAGAGACGGATCCTCCTTCTCTTAGAGTACTCATGATCACGGATAATACAGGATCACACTTAAGGGATTAGCCTTATCAGTGAACCTGGCTCTGATACCATAGAGATTGAAATTTATCCAGATCAATGATCTCTAAGACCTAGAGGGGGGGTGAATAGGTCTATCTAATAATTTCTAACCAATTTTAATTTTTCAATTAATATGTTTAGAAATCAATGATTAATTCAATCAGACAATCCACACAAATCAAACACAGAAGATTTTTACGTGGAAAACCCTAACGGGAAAAAACCACGGGACCTTGTCCAGCAATAAACTTCACTATGAAAAGATATCAAGTACAAGACAAGACCTTACCAAAACAGAAACGACGTTCCTAGGTATAGACTCTTACTCTTGATTTCCACGAACCAGCAGGTTCGATCTCCGCCTTAGCAGCTTCGGTTCCACACCGACCAAATCTTTTCAAGCGACTTCAAATCCACGATCACACACGATCGATCTCCTTCCACGAAGGCTCCGGATCAAACACCGGACACACACAAGGTGTAGGGTTGTGAATCAATTTAGTAAATTTTCAAACCCTAGAGGGATCTCATACAAATCTGAGATCACACAATGCAAGATCAAAGATTTAGATCTATACTTGCATTCTCTAGGATCTTAGAAAGAGGAGGGATCAACAAAGATCTAATAAAAGCAATAAGAAAAACCCTAGAAGAGTTTCTCAGACCTCTACTCTTTCAAAAAATATCAAAGACACGAATTAGGTCTCTCAAAAGTTGTTTATATAGGGTTAAAAAAGGAATCCAGAAAAAGAAAAATTCTTTTTACGGGGACCGATCGATCGGTGCTCACTACCGATCGCTCGGTTCACAACGGATCGATCGGTTCTAATGACCGATCGCTCGGTCATAAATCATCTCTCTGGAAAATTTCCCCATACAAAAATTTGGTCCAGTCGATAGCCACCGATCGCTCGGTAGGCCACCGATCGATCGGTCGCAATACCGAGCGATCGGTTGAGACAGAATTTTTTGCCAAAACCATTTTCATTTTATTTTTATTTGATTCAACTAAGATCAAATATCTTTGGTAGGCTTAAAATTATCCTCCTAGGTATTCTTAGGGTTATCTAAGTCAAATCCAACCTAGGTAGGGTCTCTAAGTCCATTACCTGTCTAGATCCGGAGTAGAAGCTTTTTCTTTCACTTTCTTCAATCTTCTTTAAGCTTTAGCTCTTCTCTTCTGACAAGTTAAACATGACTCGACGACTCGACTCAACTGACCTATCTAATGATCACGGAATTTGCCAACACCTATTTAGGGATTTACAGAGATCTTAGAGCAAGTTCATTTACGATCCTTTTGAGCTTGTGAGACGATCTTAGACATTATCATAGAGTTCTTGTGAGTGTATCATGATCCTTTTGAGCTTATGAACCGATCTTAGAGATATGATAGAGTTGCTTAGAATCATTCATATAAGTTATTTATTCAAAACCCTTTTTCGTACTTTGAAAAATCCATGGAAAAACACCGGTTCATGCAAGACATGCGAACATATGAGCATATGAGAATGATAACATGTTTTAACACCCAAAAACCCTTAGAGGCATTTACACAAACACATAGAGTGCATAATAGTGATAGCTTACATCCAAGTATAAAATGACATCCCACATCATAACAAAGCAAAGCTTATAGTATAGAATGAGAAGAACAACATATGATAACTAGTAGTATCACTAGATTGGTAGTAGAGTGTATCTACCAAGCTGAAATCAGTGATTTTGATTCCAAAAGCTTGGAACACATGAAAAACTTCAAGTTCTTTGACAAGAAACACCAAAGGAAGGAAGGACTTGATCTCTCCTTCAAGCTTGAGCAACAACCTAGCTTCTCTCCTTCTTCTCCTTTCAAATCTCTCTCAAAATAGTGTACTAAGGGTTTTTAAAACCCTAAGGCACAAACAAGCCTTATATAGGCAAAGGGGTAGTGGCTAAAGATTTAAAAACCCTTAATGAAGAAAATCTGCGTATAACCTATCGATCGGTGGTATAAACCGAGCGATCGGTGGCTGACCGATCAATCGGTTGAAAACACCCTCTCTGAAATTTTTCCCCATACAAATTAGTTAACCAGTCGATAGTTACCGAGCAATCGGTCTAAGATCGGTTGATCGGAGGTTATCACCGAGCGATAGGTGTGAGACCAGTCGATCGGTGGTTATCACCGAGCGATCAGTGATCCCCTATTTTGCTGTAAAACCCTATTTTCACTACTTGGATCTTCTCCAATCCCATTTCCAACACCTTTTATGCTTTAAAAACACTCCTTAAAGATATGTAGACTTATTAAAACATGCACGCCATAAATCCAAACATTTTCATTAGTGTAAAGCCCACAAGTGTTCAAGACCATACTTGAACACTATTCACACACTATTCACTACTTAGTGAAATGAAGATTCGGGGTTCTACATCCCTCCCCCCTTACAAGAATTTCATCCTCGAAATTAGAACGACACCAAAAAGCACAACAAAAAAAAATACAAGAAATCCAACATAGAAACTATACAAACAAGTGAGGGTACTTTTTCTTCACTTCGGCTTCTCGCTCTCATGTAGCCTCTTCCTTGGAATGATACTTCCATTTCATGAGGACTAACGGGATAGTCTTGGTGTGCAAGACTTGATCTTGACGATCCAAGATTTGAACTGGTTGCTCAACCAAAGTGAGATCCTCTCGAATCTGAAAAGAAAATCGATGCCCAGATAATGGACCCTAGAGGGGGGTGAATAGGGTTTATGGAAAATTAAAAATTTACTTTAAGTGATATTAGCAGAATTTAAAACTTATCACAAAAGCTACAAACTAAAATCAGAGATGATAAAGGAAAGAGTGGAATAGAGATACCAGACACCAAATATGTTATCGGGGTTCAGCAACTTGCCTACGTCCCCGCCTTTCAGCTTTCCCGCTTCAAGGATTTTCACACGATTCACTAATCGTACTCTTCTTTTCTGACAAAGAGCAAGCCTTACACTCCTTTTACAGGGTCACAAATAACCTTTTACAAACCTTTTACAGGCTCTAAGGAGTAACCTCTCCAAGAAAGACTCTCTCTTGGATACAAGAAGACTCTCTTCTTGACAGGGTGCAAGATTCCCTGATTTTTCACTTTCAATGAATACAAAATTTTGTGGATTTTTAATCCGAATTACAAGCTCCGTAATTTAGCTAGATAAGAATTGAATACAATGCTTACAATCTCTGAAGATAGATTGGAATTGAATGCTCAAATGAGTGAGGGATTAGGTTTCAGAATATTCAATGCAAAAACAGAGTATTGATTGCTAGAGGTTGGTGAGTGATGAATGATCAATAAAACAGTGATTGGAATCCTTAGTTATTTTTCTTTTTATCATAAATCAGCTCTATTTATAGCTGGGCAATCAATATGGCCATTGGGAGAAGCATTGAATGCGAACTTGCCATTTAAAAATAGCCGTTATAGGTTTTTCCCATAGGCACTCGTCGACGAGTGGGAGAGAATCAGGCTTGATTCGTCACCGAGTGGAGACAGAAGCAATTGCTTCAATTTTCTGTCACCCACTCGTCGACGAGTCCCTTGTACTCTTTGACGAGTCCACTGAAAATTTTTCAGTAAACTCATCTTTATGAGATCAAAAAGGAGGGAAACATGTTAGGACCCTTAGGCAATGGATTTAATATTATTTTAATCATTTTAGGGCCTTAGTAAGATGTTCATGTTATACTAGGTCTCCTAGGGTCAATCTAGGTAGTCTTTGAGCAATCCTTTTTCCAATGTCTTGAGGACTTTTTACAAGGTCCTAGACACTTTTAGCTTTAGACACCAATCTTCATTCTTGATTTGAGAAGCTCTACTATTGATGGATCTTCAAGAATTTGTCTTGAGCTTTTGGGGCTTCTAGCACTTGAGCTTTGACCTTGATGGCTTTGAAAATAAATTAAGCTCTTCAATTCTTCATATAATCTTTGATCTTAATAGGCTTTTTTTATGAAATTTTACATACTCAATGAAAATATTAGTGCAACTAGAGTCATTTCATTATTGTGTCCTCATTGAAACTAGTAAGGGTACATAGAGTTGTAACCTTGAGGCTAACAAAAATCTGTGGATTCCTGGGCAGAATTCTATACATCAGTCGATTCATCTCTCAGCTCATCCCAATATACGAGCCAATCTTCAAGCTTCTCAAGAAGAATGTATCTACAGTCTGGATAAACGAATGTCAGGAGGCCTTTTGCATGATAAAGCAGTATCTTCTCCATCCTCTAGTAGTTGTGCCACCTACACTGGGACGACCATGTTAGACATATATGCCCACAAAGCCATTCCAGAATTGTATTTATCTATTTTTAATCAATAAATGCATATTTTACATTCACACACTGTCTTCTACATTGGGTAATATATCAAAAGTATCTCATTGGATGAGACTACTTTGTCCCTTAGGTAACATTGTAGGAAGACCATCCAATTAGTTGATAACTGATTCCTAAGGAGATATGGTTTTTTCGGTTCCTTGTAGACCTAAAATTATTCTAAGTTAATCAGGATGGATCTGGACAATGTATTCCTAATAACTTACACATTGTTAGTTCCATATGGTGGAGTGATGAATCTCAATCACTGAGAGAAGGGTCTCTTGACTAAGATGTGGATATAAGTAAGAAATACTTATATTGCAACTGGATCGCTCAGTGGTTACCCTTAGAAATATATTGTCTTTATATTTAGGGTAGTCCATTTGACAGATTGTCCTTAACCTGAGAGGTCGACATCTTCTCTAGTATTTGCCTATGTAGCTTTGATGTAGTCAATCGTCAATGTCCAACACACCGGACTAAATACGGGCTCGTTGGGCTATGTACGCTGTACTGGAAGAAGTGTGTATACGCTCGACAAGGATTCCACTACTCTTACAGAGTAAATAATATTGAGTTGATACTTTTCAAAACCAGACTTGAAAAACCCAGCGCTGGTATTTATCGATGAAATGGTTTTATCGAGAAATTTATTTTCTGTATAAAAGAAATGTAATTATTATTATTATTTCTTTTAAAGAATTTCTAAAATGTTTTGGAAGTCCAAGTTTGACTAAAAGTATCAAAGAGAATGAGTTCTCAATATAAGCCAGGGATTAAAGACAGTATTAGATATTGTCCCGTAAGCTTATAACAATATTGGAAGTGGAGGGACTGATCTGTAAACAAATCTTGAGATAGAAATACCTGCAACTAATTCTCTATTTTCTAGGGGTTAATCACATTGTGTTAATGGACATTAATTGTGATTGGTGGAAGTCCAGGGAAATAGATAAAATTCTATAATCCTAATGGAATGTGGGAAAGGTGTTTCCTAGTAACAATACTTTAACCAAAAGGTTGAGTTCTTGGTCCCACAACCGGAAATAGGAGATCTCTTTAGATCCCACACACAAGGACTTTCTTAAAGTATTTAATTTAATGATTTATTTAATTAATTAATTTCTCTAAGAAATCACTATATGGTATAGTGAAGCTCTAAAAGGTGGAATCACATTAAATGTGAAAAACCAAATGAGTATGACCCATTAGGGAATAGTTTAAAAGAATATTAAAAATGACCAAAGGGTTAAGAACCCATGATGTGGCGTGTTGGGGTGGGACCCACCTAAGGTGGGACGCCCACTCCATGAGGGATGATGATTATTATCATTATTAATTAGTTTCTAATTAATTAAAATCCTTATTAGATAAGGTTTGTTAGTTAGTTAGTTAGTTACTTACTAATTAAAGATTCCCTATTTGTTAGAGATTCTATTAGTTTCTTGCTAATCAAGGAATCCTAATTGGATTAGGATAAGGATAAGGTTAGTCGGACACTAATGGATAAGATTAGTTTCTATTTTGATTAATCCTAATTAATTAAAGGAGAAACCAAATAGGAAACTAATGGAGGAATTCTAATTGGATTAGAAAGAGGACTCTTGGGTTGCAAGCAACCCAAGCCTAGCCTATTTAAAGGCTTGGACGTCCAAGCATGTGGGACAATTAATAATTTCCAGAATTTCAGATTTTGAAAGATCTCCTCTCTCCTCAATCTCACGCCCCTCTCTCCCTTTGTGGTGTACGGTCATCTCTCCCCTTCCCCTTTTGATCTTGTTCTCTTGTGTTCTAGTTTGAATATCAAGAAGAGATCAAGATCCCATCTTGAAGAATAAAGATTGGATCTTTTATTCAAGATTTATAGAGCTGGATATTTGGAAGGGCCATTAGCTTCCATTAGAGAAAGCTTTAAAGAAAAAGAAGGTCCATGTGGATTGCGAAGGAAACTTGGCATTTGTGAAGTTTTGCCGGTATCGCTATTATCGTGGATTTGACTTAACAATTTCAAAGTCGCAAAGGTATTGTGATTTTTACTCCCATTGAATAAAATCAATTAGAATCTTAGTCAGATCTTGGGATTCGATGTATGCCCCCCAAGAACTGTTTTTCTAAAATTAAAAAGAGGCATACTTTCAGTGGTATCAGAGCCTTGGCTATGCTTCTCTTTGATTTTATTGCTTAATCAAGATTTATATATATAGATCATACTTCCACTTTAAATTTCGGTTGCCCTAGTGATGAATCTTTTAGATTCTTGATCACTTCTTGATTATTAGATAATCATTAGTAGGGCTAAGGGGTTCCCCTGTTATTATTGAGGGAATAAAAATTAAGCCCCTAGAAATTAGTGTGAGACTAATTTCAAGTTTGGATGATTCCAAAGCCTCTCGAAATTTAGTAGGGACAAATATTTAGTGATATCTAAATCTTGATTATAGCCCTTAAGGATTTAGAGATCCTTTTTAGTAGTAAATTAAATTGTTTAATTTATTCTGAGAGCCCCGGGCTAGCATAAATAATATATAAAATATTTATCATGATAAATAAATATTATTTTATGTGTTGGATGGGTTCCACAAATCATACCTCATTCTCTTTCCCTTCCCCTCCCATTTTTCTTATTTTTTTAGAATAGGGTTGCTGATTTATGGTGGACTAAATCAACCGAAGGAGATGCCCGGAGAACCATTGCAAGATAGCAAATTGTAGTAGGGCTTTATTTAATTCCCCTGTTGTAATTAAATAAGGTCGTATGATTTTTGTGAACCCATTGTGAGATTATAATATGATTATAATTATTATTTTATTATTTATGTGATGATTAATAATTTTTCCTTTAAGCCCGGAAGTTGTGATAATTGAGATTATCGCTTTTATGATAATTTAGGATAATTGGATTTTACTTCTATTAATGCATTGTGTTTAATTATAAATTGTTTATATTTAGACACAATACATTACTAGTACTCTTTTGGACGTGGAGTTTGTGACCCATTCGAAGATTTTTACGTAAAATCTTTGCATTCGAGATTATTGGATAATCGTGTCTGAAAAGACAATAATCGTAGATGGATCACTAAACTGACATCCAAATACCCTAAGGTAATAGGGATGAGTAGATTTTGATTATAAGATTAAAATCCTAATGATCAAAACCCCTTGTAAGAGCTAGTGGGAGTTTATCACTCCTTTATAATCCTATTATCGAAAATTTTCATAAATCATATGATGAATATTTGGATAATGATATGATCATGCCTGTTTAATATTATTCCCTTCAAGAAAAATATTAAGTGATAATAAATGGGATTATTAATCCTAAGGCCTTCCATTATCAATAAAGACTAGGAATTAATTAGCCTGAGTCTTGTATCTCTGATAGGAGTTCGACATAATTCAGTCTAAATTAAACTCCTAGTGCATTATTTCTATTGTAGATAGGTCTGTATATGGCCTGATAGGGAGTGTCAACTAGCATGGGGGCACATCTCTACTTGATCATATGACAACCGAGAATAATGGGTTTCACTTAAACAAGGAAACATGGCGGCCACACAGTGACAGTCATGTTGTCCTTGTAGGTCGTAAGAAAATTGGGAATCACTGATTTACATAAGGAGTTATGCATGAGATGCTCAGTGATGGATGGTTACTATCCACCTTGCAGTGCATGTGTGGTACTATCCTAGCATGGAAGATTACATGTGTGTTATGAGGATCCCAATACTCATCTGGAATAAAAGGTTTATTCCCTATTTTCATATACTGAAGGGAATGATGAAATTTGAAGAAAGATGAGAGGATCATCAGATTTAAAAATCCCAAAAATCCGATGAATATATGTGTGAAAACAAATGTAATAATTTATGCTTATTTTATTTTGTAGATAAGCCATGAATCCCCTTTCCAAGATTCTAGAAGAGAATCGGTTGACTGGTCCAAATTTTGTGGACTGGAAAAGAAACCTTGATATTGTGCTTATCTCTCAGAAGATAGCTTATGTCCTCACATCCGACTATCCGGAATTTGATGAGGCAATTCAAACCCCTGAGGCAGTTGAGAAAGCCTCAAAGTGGCATGAGTCAAATAGTTTGGCCAAATGCTACATGCTTGCATCCATGTCGAATGTCCTTCAGCAACAGCACGAGGGTTTTGCTACAGCTAAGGACATATTGACTAATCTCAGGGAGATGTTTGGAGAATAAAACAGAACGGCTAGGCAGTTGGCAATGAAAGGACTGATGGGGACCAAGATGTCTGATGGTAGCCCAGTCCAGGAGCATGTTGTCAAGATGATGGGGTTCATTAATGAACTCTTGACCCTTGGAGCGGATCTTGATCAACAGAGTCAAATGGATGCGATCCTGAACTCTCTCCCGGAATCCTTTTCTGCTTCTGTGTTGAATTTTAGCATGAACAAATTGGAGACATCTCTGCCAGAGCTCCTAAACATGTTGCAAGGAGCTGAGGACCTTATGAAGCGTACTAAGCTCTATGCAAATGTGGCAGAGGGAGTTGGACCTTCAAGGCCCAAGCCTAAGGGCAAAGGCCAGAAAAAGAAGAAGTCCAATTTCTCTAGGTTCCTCAAAGGCAAGAAGGGTAAGAATAAAAACAAGAAAGCTTCTGAGAAGAAAGACAAGGAAAAGAATCAGAATGTCTGTTTCTATTGCAAGAAACTAGGTCACTGGAAGAGGAATTGCAAAGTTTACTTAGCATCCCTCAAGGACAAGTCTTTGGAAGGTATGTCAGATTCTTTCATCATTGAATCCAATTTTATTATTGGTTCCTCAAACTCTTGGTGTGTAGATAGTGGATCTACCTCACATATTTGTAATATGTTACAGGGGTTTCAGGAGAGCAAAAACCTCAGTGATGGGGAAGTCAAAATAAGGACGGGAACAAAAGCAAGTGTTGCTGCGATCGCCATCGGAACTTATATTTTAGAATATGCTTTTAATAGGATCTTAGTTTTAAAAGACTGTTTATATATGCCAGACATGCGCAGAAATTTGATTTCTGTTTCTAGTTTAATCTTTAATGGTTATTCAGTACATTTTGATACTAATGTAGTTATCAAATATAATAATAGTTTTATTGTTTCTAGCACATTGTCTAATGGTCTTTATTGTCTTGATCCAGTAAGCAATTCTGTAAATAACATTGAGGATAAAGAGTCCACCAGTGTGACACCTCAGAAAAGAGGTAGAGATTCTATGAATCCAACATACTTATGGCATCTCAGATTAGGCCATATCAATTTGGATAGGCTCAACAGATTGGTAAAGGATGGTCCTTTAAACCATTTACATGTTGAACCTTATCCAACTTGTGAACCTTGTTTGCAAGGTAAAATGACCAAAAGGCCATTTACAGGCAAACCTAAGAGAGCCACAAGTATATTGGAATTAATTCACACTGATGTATGTAGACCCATGAATCATTCAGCCAGAGGTGGCTTTGTCTACTTCATTACATTCACATATGATTTTTCTAGATTTGGTTTCATATATCTAATGAAACACAAGTCAGAATCTTTTGAAAAGTTCAAAGAATTCCGGAATGAAGTAGAAAAGCAATCAGGTAAATGTATTAAAACTCTCAGATCCGACAGAGGAGGAGAGTACCTCTCGAATGAGTTCATAGATTATCTTAGAGATAATGAAATTTTATCCCAATGGACTCCCTCAGGAACACCCCAGCTTAATGGTGTTTCAGAAAGAAGAAATCGAACCCTATTGGATATGGTTCGTTCAATAATGAATAATACTGATTTGCCAATATCTTTTTGGGGATATGCATTAGAGACTGCAATCTATCTATTGAATAGGGTACCTTCTAAGTCTTTTTCCAAAACTCCATTTGAGCTATGGAATGGGCGAAAGCCTAGTCTAAAGCATGTCAGAGTATGGGGTTGTCCAATTCATGTGCGAGAGCAGAACTTTGACAAGTTGGAAAGTAGGACTGAGAAGTGCCTATTTATAGGATACCCAAAAGAAACTCTCAGATATTATTTCTATAATCCTAGCGAACAAAAGGTGTTTGTGAGCAGGAATGCCATTTTTCTAGAAGAGGATATGATCCTCAATAGAAAAGATGGACTTAGAATTGATCTTGAGGAGCAAAGTCAGGATAAAGTGACCATGGTTAATCCCATCTTAACTGAACCTTTAAATACACAACAGCCCAGGAGAAGTACAAGGATCAGTCGACCTCCAGATAGATTGTCTTATCAGTATGAGGTATATTCTATGGAATCGGATTCCTTAGATGATGATCCTTACAGTTATCAAGAAGCAATATGTGATATTGATTCTGATAATTGGAAAAAGGCCATGGAATCTAAAATGGACTCCATGTACTCGAATGGTGTCTGGACAAAAGCCTGAGGGAATTAGACCTATTGGGTGCAAATGGATCTACAAGAGGAAACGTGGATCCGATGGAAAGGTAGAGACCTTTAAAGCAAGGCTTGTGGCGAAAGGGTAAAGTCAAAGAGCTGGTATCGACTATGAGGAAACCTTTTCACCAGTAGCAATGCTAAAGTCCATCAGGATTCTGTTATCAATTACAGTCTTTTATGATTATGAGATATGGCAAATGGATGTCAAAACCGCATTCTTGAATGGAAACATTCAAGAGGATATTTATATGGACCAGCCCGAAGGTTTTGAACTCCATGGCCAAAATAATAAAGTCTGCAAATTGATAAAATCTATTTATGGCCTTAAGCAAGCTTCTCGGGGTTGGAATATTCGTTTTGATGAATCAATCAAATCATTTGGTTTTCAACAAAACATGGATGAGGCATGTGTGTACAAGAAGGTCAGTGGGAGTGCAATAATTTTCCTAGTTCTTTATGTAGATGATATTCTACTCATTGGGAATGATGTAGGAATGTTATCAATGGTTAAAATCTGGTTGTCATGTAACTTTGCAATGAAAGACCTCGGTGAAGCTTCCTATATTCTTGGTCTTAAATTGTTTAGAGATCGAAAGAAAAGGATGTTGGGATTGTCCCAAGTTAATTACATTGACAAGATCTTGCGCAAATATAGCATGAAAAATTCCAAGAAAGGGTTTTTACCCTGTAGACATGGAATTAGTCTCTCCAAATCAAAGTCTCCAAAGACTGATGATGAAAGAGAGCAGATGAGTCATATCCCTTATGCATCTGCAATGGGAAGTCTCATGTATGCTATGTTGTGCACAAGACCTGATATTTGTCACGCAGTGAGTATCGTGAGTAGATATCAATAAAATCCGGGTCCTGAGCATTGGACAGCAGTTAAGCACATTTTAAAGTATTTGAGGAGGACAATGCACCACTGTTTGGTTTATAGTGGAGAAGATCTGACTGTTGTAGGGTACACAGATTCAGATTTTCAGGCAAATGTTGATGATAGAAAGTCTACCTCAGGATTTTTCTTTACTCTTAGGAAAGGAGCATTTAGTTGGAGAAGTTGTAAGCAATCAACAACTACTGACTCAACAACTGAAGCTGAATATGTTGCTGCATGTGATGCTGCAAAGGAAGCAGTGTGGATAAAGAAGATCATTCATGAACTTGGTGTTGTCTCCTCAATTGAATCTCCTATCACACTTTATTGTGATAATAGTGGTGTTGTAGCTCAAGCCATAGAGCCTAGAGCACATCAGAAGACAAAGCACATTGAAAGGAGATTCCATCTGATTTGAGACATTGTCAAGAGATGAGACATTGAGTTATCCAAGATTGCATCAGCGGATAACATGGCGGACCCATTTACTAAAGCACTACCTCAGAAGGTGTTTGAGAAACATCTAGAGTCGATGGGTATTAGATACATAGGAGATTGGCTTTGAGTGCAAGTAGGAGATTATTAGACATATATGCCCACAAAGTCATTCCGGAATTGTATTTATCTATTTTCAATCAATAAATGCATATTTTACTTTCACACATTGTCTTCTACATTGGGTAATATATCAAAAGTATCTCATTGGATGAGACTACTTTGTCCCTTAGGTAACATTGAAGGAAGACCATCCAATTAGTTGATAACTGATTGCTAAGGAGATATGGTTTTTCCGGTTCCTTGTAGACCTAAAATTATTCTAAGTTAACTGATTCCTAAGGAAATAGGAGATCCCTTTAGATCCCACACACAAGGACTTTCTTAAAGTATTTAATTTAATGATTTATTAAATTAATTAATTTCTCTAAGAAATCACTATATGGTATAGTGAAGCTCTAAAAGGTGGAATCACATTAAATGTGAAAAACCAAATGGGTATGACTCATTGGGGAATAGTTTAAAAGAATATTAAAAATGACCAAAGGGTTAAGAACCCATGATGTGGCGTGTTGGGGTGGGACCCACCTAGGGTGGGACGCCCACTCCATGAGGGATAATGCTAATTATCATTATTAATTAGTTTCTAATTAATTAAAATTCTTATTAGATAAGGTTTGTTTGTTAGTTACTAATTAAAGATTCCCTATTTGTTCTAGATTCTATTAGTTTCTTGCTAATCAAGGAATCCTAATTGGATTAGGATAAGGTTAGTTGGACACTAATGGATAAGATTAGTTTCTATTTTGATTAATCCTAATTAATTAAAGGAGAAACCAAATAGGAAACTAATGGAGGAATTCTAATTGGATTAGAAAGACGATTCTTGGGTTGCAAGCAACCCAAGCCTAGCCTATATAAAGGCTTGGACGTCCAAGCATGTGAGACAATTAATAATTTCCAGAATTTCAGATTTGGAAAGATCTCCTCTCTCCTCAATCTCATGCCCCTCTCTCCCTTTGTGGTGTACGGTCATCTCTCCCCTTCCCCTTTTGATCTTGTTCTCTTGTGTTCTAGTTTGAATATCAAGAAGAGATCAAGATCCCATCTTGAAGAATAAAGATTGGATCTTTTATTCAAGATTTATAGAGCTGGATATTAGGAAGGGCCATTAGCTTCCATTAGAGAAAGCTATAAAGAAAAAGAAGGTCCATGTGGATTGCGAAGGAGACTTGGCATTTGTGAAGTTTTGTCGGTATCACTATTATCGTGGATTTGACTTAACAATTTCAAAGTCGCAAAGGTATTGTGATTTTTACTCTCATTGAATAAAATCAATTAGAATCTTAGTCCGATCTTGGGATTCGATGTATGCTCCCCAAGAACTGTTTTTCTAAAATTAAAAAGAGGCATACTTTCAGACCACTATTATTCTACATTTCAGTACAAGAAACCTCTATGAGGTGCATCCTGGCACAACATGACGAGACAAGCAGAACAGAGCAAGCCATCTACTACTACATCAGTAAGCGCTTGCTAGAGTACGAAAGTGGTACAGCCCGCTTGAGAAAACTTGTCTAGCACTCGTCTGGGCTACTTAGCTTATGAGGCACTATCTGCTTTCTTACATAAGTCAATCAAGGGGCAGGTAATTACAAACCATCTTGCCCATAGTCCAGCACAGGACTGCGTTTCTTTATATGATCAATTCCTAGATGAAGTCATCCTGTATATAGATACAAAGGAGCAAGAATACCTCGGCTAGGAGTTATATTTTGACGGAACCACTAACAGTCATGAACATGGGGCAGGAGCAGTCCTGATCTCTCCTAAGAGAGCCCACTTCTCCATCTTAGTCAAGCTGAAATTCTGATGTTCGAACAACGAAGCAGAATACGAGGCATGCATAGCCGGCCTAAAGGAAGCCCTAGGCATCGGGATTGAAGAGATAAACGTCTATGACAACTCATCCTTAGTAATCTGTAGGCAAATGAATCTTGGGCCATCCAAGAAGCCAGGCTAGTCCCATACCTAGCCTACCTCAATGTGCTGATCAATCGGTAACCTGAGGAATAGATAGAAGTCTGGCAATGAAGCCTGGAGTAACCTCAATAAAGATGCTTCGAACCTCAGTAGTGAAGGTCATATGAACTAGGTCATCATTTTCGATGTTTGAATAGAATTCCCGAATCATGATCAAAGGGCATTGCCCTGATAGAGCAAGAACTCCCTGCCACCCTCTCGACTGGATAATACGAGGAAGATTGATGTGGGTAAATTCACGAAGGCGAACCGAACGCTCAAGGATCACAGCGCGGTGTTCAAAATAGTGCTCGAACCTATAGGCTGCAGTAGGGGATCTAAACCTGTGACCTTCAGAAGAGGGGTATGATTTGCTCACTTTAGCCCTTTAGCATTTTTCTCGAGAGCGGCCTTTGATGGGGATATAGGCTTAGGCACTACCTTCCCTTTTTCCAGTATGAGCAACAGATCTAACCCTAGTAGTCCGAGGGGCCGAAGGTTCCTCTATCACAATCCCCGGACCTCGAGTGAGAGGAGGTTCAGAATAAGAATCACACTCATTCTACGAGTCAGATTCGGAGGAATGGAATGAAGAGAGTCATGGGAAGGTGATTTGTCGGCATTCTTTCTCTGTGAGGAGCTTGCCATGAGGAGAACCAAAACACATATGGGAATGAGAGTAAACATGATGAGGAATGCGAAATTTCAATCAAAGAACGGAAATTTCAGGATTAGATCAGTGGATTACCTCAAAATAGAGAGAATTTTTGGAACCCTAGCTTCAATTTGGAGTGCGTTCGAATAGGTGAGAAAAAATGAGGGCATACCGAGGGTTTTATACAAAAACCACGCTGAGCGTTCGAACACCCATTAAGGTCGTTCGAACGGTAAGAAACAGTTGGTAGTCCGCTCGAATGCTTGGATAGGAAAACTTACAGTTTCTGATTTTCACCCTTTAATAACTCTCCCCCTCAATTCATGACACATAGAATCTCCCATAGAAATCAAAACCACTTACAGTGAGAAATTTTAAGCCTGAAAACATACAAGATATAGCAAGTTTTGAAACATGCAACTCCCCCTTTGTCGCGCCCCAAAATACCCCCTAGGAGTTAAGGGATACTTTAGAGGTGACTATTCATACCTGTCAAACCATCCTGTAATGAACAAGGTAAACATACCACAATATAACGTGAATCAGAGTGCGGAAGCTATATCATGAATGCGGAAGCGTAAACCAAAATTTTCTTTTCTTTTATAAGGGTGATTTGTATCCCAAGTGAACATATACAAAACATATCAAGTCAAAGGTGGACATGCCCACCTATCAAAATACAAAATGTGAAACCTCGCAACTCTCTCTCGCTCAATAATCACCCCCGTGGGGCTAATGGTCCAAGTCCCTCACCTCAACCTGAGGCTCAACTACCTACTTTTCATATGGTTCTTCCTCACCATAGTCCTCCTCAACCCAAGGACCCGGAGCACAAATATCAAAAGGGACCCGTGCACCTGCCGACATGAAAGTATGGCTGAGTATGGAATACTCAGCGAGTACAAGCTACTAGCTAACCATAGCAATAACAATCATACAAAAGCAACAAAATATAATTCATCATTTCAATCTAAAGCAATAGTAGCAGCACATAACAAATAGCAGTAAATAAAGCAATGTAATAATCTTGACATGCTTGATTGAATGCAAAAACTCTGGTAAAACCCATATTTGGAAATCATGACTTATTCTTGAAAATAGCTTTTCTTGTTTTACAAAACTTGCTTGTCGTGTTAAAACCTATTCTTGTCTTGTTCTTGTATCATGAGAATCACACCTGTCATGCTTGTTCTTGTCATATTCTTGACATGTTCTTAACTTGACTTGCTTGTATACTTGTGAGCTAGAGGTTAGTGCCCTTGAAGCGACTTGTGAGCCGGGAATGTAAATTCCCTTCAGCGAAATAGATATATATAGAAAATGATACACCAACCTCCTTGTCTTGTTTTCTTGTGAGCCAGGTATAACATATCTTTCGATATGCCCTACCCTTGACCGGCCCGATGTCCGGCTTTATCAACTTGCTTGTTTTTCTTGTGAGCCAGGTATGACATATCCTAGGGATATTCCCCACCCTTGACCGCCCCTATGTCTGACTTTATCATTCATATCATGAATCAAAATTCTCGTTCTTGTTTGGTTTATCATATACATATACTTGAAAACCCGATTCATGCATGTATGCGTGCTTGTGGGTGTAACTTTTGAACATAAGAATGATATGGAAGGATTGAGGATAACATATGGCATTGAACAATTTTAAGCACATGGTAGACTTGGAAAATTCATAAAGCATATCATCATTTTTACTAGATTTTGGGGAAGGTCCTTAGTTCGCATCTCATGGTTTTAGTTTCACATTTTAGACAAGCATTACATCACACACCTTACATGCAATACCCCCTTTAACCCCTTACATGTGGTTCTCTAACTTTATATTCTCAACCCGTGCATGCATTTCAACAAACATGTGGTATTCAACCTTTTTACCTCAATTTATTTCGTATTTTCTCATTCAAGCATTTCATCTAACACATGGGGTGTGTTCATTATGAGTAAAGTGCCCTTCCACCATTTTCCATCACACCACACATCACAATACATGGCATCCAATCGCCTCTACATCCACCATCTATTCATACATCCCCACACTCCTCCTTTATCTTGTTGATCTAGAGAAGTTAAGCATTTTAAATCAAAAAGGGGAAATAAAGGAGAATCAATACACCATATTCACAAGAAAATCTAGGTTATTACCAAGGTAGTTAGTAGGGTGTACTAACTTGAGATCAAGCTTGATCTTGGAAGAAAACCCTTGATTTAAGCTCCTTCTTGGGAGAGGAGAACTCAATCCTTGAATATGAAGAAGCCTTGCTTGATTTTTGGGGAGATCTTGAACTCTTCTTGATCTTGGATGCTATCCCCTTTAGAGATTTTCCCCAAATCTCTCCTTTCTTCTTCCTCTCCTTTCCTCTCTCTTAGGTTTATGTTAAACCCCCAAAAGCCCCAAATGCTTTCTATTTATAGGCAAGGGTTGAAACCCTTATTTTCGCATCTTAAAAAAAAATAGAATTCTGCAATGACGATCGATCGTCGGTCTTGGGACGATCGATCGTCCACGATTTCGTAAGCTTGCCCGGATTTCTGTCTCCAAACGATCGATCGTCGGTGTTGGGCGATCGATCGTCCAGCTTCCGGAAAGCCATTAAATTTCTAGGTTCAGGGTGATCGATCGTCAAGTTTTGGACGATCGATCATCCAAGTTCCAGTAGCTTGCCCAGTTTTCTGGGCTCGTGACGATCAATCGTCGCCATGTGGCGATCGATTGTCAATCCCGGTTTTTTTTTCATCCTTTTCACCTGCAGACCCCCTTGGGGTATTTCGGCCATAACTTTTGACTCGTTCATCGGATTTTGACGATTCAACTTGCGTTGGACTCGTCATTCGAAAAGGAACAATTCTGGTATGTTAGAATTCTTCAATTTCTTCTTTATTTATTAATTGGACTATATGAAAGGCCAAGTGGCTACGAAAATACTATTCATTAGGTACGAAAAGTTCCGGGGCGCTACATTCTCCCCCCTTTACAAAAAATTTTTCCTCAAAATTTGGAGGATACATACACGTACAAAAAACCGTAATAATTACAAAAGAGTGCCAAAGTTTTTAAACAAACAATTGAGGGTATTTCTCCCTCGCTTCGGCTTCTCGCTCCCATGTAGCTTCTTCTACTGAGTGGTGTTGCCCTCACCCTTAATTCAAGATCATTTGAAACCATAATTCATTTACAAAGCATAATTAAGTCCAATTTGAAATTAGTCAAAAATATAAACTCCCCTTGAAAACAAGCATGCATTTAGCCACATTACAATCACATATGTATGCACCAATTTCCAAGGAGTCAAAGATTGTTCACCCAAGATTTTATATCATTAAGTTTTGACTAAATGGGGATATGTCCAACTAAGCAAGTCACATGAGCGATCAATAACAAACTCAACAACCAAGACACATTTAGCGAAAAGTTTCACTTTGAAGCATATAGTGTGTAGTGAGGTTTCTGACTTGACTCTTTTGGAGGATTCAACCCATGGTTAAGGTTATGACATTATTGCATTTCAAGGACTCAAGGTGACTCATGCACTAGAAGTCAAACCTGTTAAATCCTGAATTTTAGCATTTGAAGAGCATGTGCTAATTTTTACCCTTGTTCATCTTTTATGCAATTTGTCTTTTCTTTTCTCTTCATGACAAACATAGGCATATTTTGAAGATCTTTTCAAGGCTTTTTCACATTTTTCATGCAATGGCGGCTTTCACACTGATTGGGTAGATAGCCCTAGCTATTGGCAGTAGGGGCTTTCACACTAGCAACCCAAATAGATAACTATTGTCCACACAGGTAGCCATTACATACTGTTTGCATCTAATAGTAACTTTCACACTATCCCAGAGGTACCCTTTCCATTGTCTCAATCCTTTTTTAAAGTAGAGGCATAAGCAAATAGGATATTAACATATCAGTCAATCCATGTTTAGTCAACCAAAAAGATCATCATAAATAATAGCATTACCTTTACTTAGGAATTTAGACCATCTTCTAGAGTAAGTCAGAGTGCATGTGTATGACACTTTAGCAGCATTATTTTACCAACTCTAACTGTGATTTAGAAGCTTTGTCTATTTTTCAATTTTTCAAAAGACTGTGAAAGGAATAATATCCCCATGAACTCAATCCTATCCAATAATTTTACCTTGGCATGAAATAAGATTTATGAATGCAAGGAAATTGAAATGTGCACAATATGATAGGAGAGTAAACCCAAGCAACATCTTTTTGAATTTTTTATTTTTTATTTTTTATTTTCCAATATTTTTGGATTTTTCAATATATGAAGGAAAAGCAGCCTATCTAAAAGAAGCACAAAATCTTTTTATAGTTTTTCTTTTAATCAATCAAAAACAAAATCAAAGAGTGAAACAAATAAAAAAGTGCAAAACCTACTAATATACATCACATAGATAGCACTAGGACATAATAGGCATGAAGAACAACCTAGTCTATCAAACAACACACAATCACTCTCCCTCACACGTAATGAGGTTTTGGGATTTCAAGGTGGTGGGGGAGGTAAGGCTTCTAAGGTTATCCTTTCTCACATGGATGGATTTTGGCTTTTTGTTGACCCTTTGATCTTTATCCATTTTATGAGAAGATGTGAAGGTGACCTTCTCCTTCTTCTTCTCATTCTCTCTTCTCCTTTGGGGAGCCCTAGCCTTTTGGTCTATCCTATTTCCTTTCTTATGATAAGCATAGGATGTGTCCATACCGAGTCAAGACAGTTGAGCTATTTTTATCACTTCTTCGCTCAAACTTCTAGACTTTTTAGCTAATGCTTGAATTTGCCTTTAGAGATTCCCTTGAATTGAATGTTGATTCCATGAACTATTTCAGGGATTTCTCCTAAAAGCAGGACATCGAGGTCTTGTGTGACCTTTCACTCCACACTGAAAGCAAGTGGGAATGAATCTAGGAGAAGGAGAGCTACCTATAGGAGCATGACGATGATTCCTCTTTGCTTCATCGGAAGCAGAATTTTTGCCACAACCAGCAGCAACAAAGTGTTGGTATAACTGAGGACAAGATGAATTCCCATTTGGTTGAACAAGTGTTTTCTAGAATTCTCTCTTTGGGGGTTGAGGTAGAAGGATCATCATGGCTTCAATTAGCATGAATTGGCTCAAAAGTAGCAGATGCCATCGTACCAACATTCATGTGAATTGGTGGCCTATTAGAATGCCCTATGCCGGTCATGTTGACTGTTGAACATTGCATCCTAGCCAATCCATCCAGGATTTGGGAATTGCTAACCAATCTAGCTTCTTTCTCAAATTCAGTTACTTTCTTAGCTAACACATCCTTCACTCTAAGGGTATTCAGAAATTCCATTTCCAAAAACTTAACATTCTCAATGCAGTTATCTCTCTCAGTCTCCAATTCTGAAATAAGAGTCTTGGACTCTTCAATTTAATTCCTAGAGGTGTCCCCTTCCAAAACATTAACCCACTCGGTCAATGCAACATTTTCTTCTTCGAGACATTCTATTTTGTCCAAAAAATCAGCCTTTTCTCTTTCAAGCTGAGAGACTAAAGCACTCTTCCCTTCTGCTTCTAGCTTGTAATCATCTCTTTCAAATTAAATTAGTTTCAGTTTTTTTTTCAAAATTATTTTTTCTTTCTTCAGCTTTAGGCTTTCAGAATATAACTTTTGATAAGCTGAATCCATATCCTCATATGTTTCAGAGTCACTTTGACTCTTTTCAACATACTCACTGGTCTTGGTCTCATAATCATCATCAATTTTTTCTTTTTCATTTATCAAAGGAAGAGACTCAACAATCTCAGATAGAGAGACAATGAAGGCCATGTGATTGGTAGAATCTCCACTTGAAGAGCAGCTTTCAGAATGTTCACTTTCAACCTCACCCTCATCACTTTACCCTTGTTTTTCTGATTATTAGGGCAATCAAGTGAGATGTGACCATTGTTAGACATGATGCCCAAAAAGTCAATTAGATTGTTAGAACCTTATTAATTTGATTAATATATGTTTCTTCTTAATCTATTGTGTATTCACTATAGGTAATTTACCATGATTATGAGATGATCTATATGATATGAGATATTGATAAAGGTCCATAGGATATATTGTAGGAAAGTTATGTGATTAGATTATCACAGGCAGATATAACTTTCCGGTTCCTTATACCTTATATAGTCACAGTTGTAGGTGAAGCTAGGCACTTCACTTATATGGCTACCAGAATGCTAAGATGTTCACAATAGTTGAGATGTAATTCTATCTCGAACTATTATAGTGCAGACTACACATCAGCATATGGGTGCTTAAATGTACATTGATTAATTGCATTCAATGAGAGACCTCTTGCATAAACATACTATCAGATAGTTGGTCTCTCATTCACATTGAACGGTTTCGATGATCCTTAAATCTGATGAGTTAATCTATGACTGAGCAGTGATCTGACTGTTTTGATTCCACCAACGTATTTTCTAACTTTGGGAATACAATACAGTGACAGTTGGATAGTCAGAAAGTTGTTCGAGTCATGATGAATTTCAAACAAGAAATCCATGGTCATTAATTTGAAAGATTATCTAAGTTGGGTAAGATAGTTGATTAAGTTCAAATCCTGCGCAGGTGATTTTGAAAACAAAATAAGTTTTGAAATATACTTTTATTAAAAGGTATTATACTTATAAAAGGATTTTCTCAAAATGTTTTTCATGAGAAATTGTTTCTCATGGCTTAATCATAAGTCTTGGAAACCCGGATGATTTGCAATGGGCTATGGGTTAGATAGTATGTCAATCTCGAATGCCCAATAGGGATAATGTATTTGGAAGGATAAATCGAATTTAAAAGTTCATGTAGCGGGATCCATAATGGTTAATGTTTATACACTAGGATTCAATTACAACATGGATATCTCACGTCACTTGCAATTCCGATGTAATTCCCGTTTAGGGTCAATGGGATAACATTGGATAAGCCAGGGTAAGAATGTCCCAGAGCAATCTGTGGAGGTGCTCACATAAGAAATACAAGCTAATTAATTGATTAAAATTTAATCAATTATTTAAGTGATTAAAAGTTAATCATTTAATTAAATAGATTAAAAGTTAATCTATGGTTTAAATTAATTGTTAATTTAAATCTATGGATTATTTTGATAATTATTTAACTAACATAATTAAAGGGGAAATAGGTTTGACCCATATCCATAAATCCATTTAATATGGACCTTTAATGTGGGCCAAAGCCCATGGGTTTAAACCCTAGGGTGGGGCACCCACTTGAGGAATCCTAATTGGATTAGGATCTGTTTAATAGAATAATTGTTGAAATATAATTCCCTTAATTATGGAATTTAAATCCAATGGTTGGATTGCATTAAGGATTACGATGGAATTGTAATTTGATTACAAAAGGGAGTTTTAACTCCCCAAAGTCCACGCCCCATAGAAGCTCACGCCCCCCCCCCCCCCCCCCTTTGGTGTTGGTCTCCTAATTTGACTAGGTTTCCTTCTTTGAGTTAGGATGTTGACTTATCCCTTTTAATTAAGGAATCCTCTTATAATAAGGACTCTTTAATGAGTAGGATTACTATAACTAAAGTAGTTATAGATTAACTAGGAGTTTATTTAATTAATAATAAGAGTTATTGTTAATTAATAAATCCTACTAGATAAGATCAAGTTGGAGTAGGATTAGGATAGGATCCTAGTCTATAAATACCCCAACACCCTAAACCCTAAAACACTTTTCTCCAGAATTTTTTCTCTTCTCTCCTCTCTCTCTCAAAACCATGAGACCCTAGGGAGACCCCTAGGGATTTTCATGAGCAATATAGGTGGTGCAAATTGGGTTTTGCTTTTCTAGGGTTTTGAACCTTAGTATTTTTTGTGATAGAAGGTCTACACCATTGATCCATCTTCTTCCTCTAGCTTCAATAATTCAAAAGGAGATTCTAAAGCTTTGTGGGGATAGCAAAGAAGAAGGATCGAGCTCTTAGTATTTTTTTCGGAGAAATCTCTACAAAGAGTTCAAACGGTTCGAGTGGATTAAGCTTCACCGGTGAAAAGCATTCACCAAGGTGATATGACTAAAACGCTTAGATAATTTTGATGCTTTCTATGGTGTTAAGATCAAAGGGGATCCAGTTTCCGCATAAAGTTTTATCCGGACCCCCTACAACCATATCCTTTGCATTCATAGCATTAGATGCCACGAGATTTTTTATCTTCACCTTTAAAAGTTTTCTTATTTTCCCAAGGTTTTGGCATTGGCTTTTCACCAGTTTTTCCTCCTTATCTAGGATTAAATCTCCTATTTATTTTCAAAATTTTCTGAAATTTCTTAACAAATAGAGCAAAATCCTTCTCTCCCAACTCAAAGTCACTGTCATCTTCATCCAAGGTTTCCTTGATAGATTTCAAGGCTAGAGTTTTATTTTTCTTGGATGGCCTCAGATTGAGCTCAAAGGTTTGAAGGGACCCCACCAATTCCTCAATCTTAAGAGAGTCAACATTCTTACTCTCTTTGAAATCTCTCAGGTAGAGATCTAAGGATTTTTCTCATCATTTTAGACTCACTTAACTTTTCACCCAAATTAAAACTAGAATTAACAATGTCACTCAGTTTAGCATAGAATTCATCAAACATGTCATTGTCTTCCTTCTTTAGGTTTTCAAATTTGGTTATGAGTATTTGAAGCTTTAAGATCTTTATAGTAGTGGTACCCTCATGGGTAATCTCAAGAATGTCCCAAGCCTCCTTTGCAGTTTTACAATATAAAATTCGTCTGAATTCCTCGACTGTAACTACAGTAAAGATTGAATTGAGACCTTTGGTATTCCAACCACTATTCTCAAGCTCATCCCTGGACCAATCTTTGGAGTCTTTGGTGATTGTCATCTCACCGACCATGTTTGTGGGTGCAATCCACCCATTAACAATAGACGCCCAAATTCTCTTGTCTATGGATTTGAGAAAGGATCTCATTTGAGCTTTCCAATAAGCATAGTTATTTCCATCAAACAATGGAGGACGAGAGATAGATCAACCCTCTCTTAGAGTAATCATTGATCAAGGATTTTTGAACAAGATCACACTTAAAGGTTTAGCTTTGTGAGTGAACCCTCGCTCTGATACCAATTAAAATATCCTTGTGCAATGATTCCTTTTGTCGCGCCCCAAAATACCCCCATGGAGTTAAGGGATACTTTAGGTGTGACAATACTTAACCTGGCAACCCATCCTGTAATATACACAAGGCAAGACATAACGAAATCATAATACAGTGCAGAAGTGTAATCCAAAATTTTCTTTTTCTATTTATAATCTATATTCCAAGTTTGTACAATACAAAATCCCAAAATAAGAGTAAACAGGCCTACTCATCAAAATACAAAATGTAATGACCTCTCTCTCTCAATAATCACCCTGAAAGGGCCAGTGGTCTAAGTCCCTTGCCTCCTCCTGAGGCTCCACATATGGCTCCTCCTCGCCATAATCTTCCTCTATCCAAGGCCCTTGATCACAGATGTCAAAGGGATCCCATGTACCTACCGACATAATATGTACGACTGAGCATGGAATACTCAAGGAGCCAAAACTACTAGCTAACAGTGCTATCATAATCAAAATATTACGTACAATTGCATAGGGGAACATTAATCATAAAATTCATGCCTAAAATCCTGTCGTGGAGAACCTTTCTTAAAGCCTATTCCTTTCGTGGAAAACATTGTCTTATGCATGCTTATAAGTTCTTATAAATACCTGTGAGTCTCGTGTGTTCTTATGAGTTCTTGTAAGCTTTCGAGTTCTTATAGTCTTTCTTATGAGCTTACCAATTCTTATAACTTTTCTTGTGTGCATAGGAGTTCTTATGAGTTCTTCACTAGTGGTGCCCTTTGTACCATCCCACTAAACATCCACCCAAAGTAGCTTGGGAATATCAGATGGTTAGTGACGCTCCTCGGGCCATCCCACTAGCTTACAAGTCCTTACAAGTCGTTCTTCCAGCTCTAATAAGTTCTTACGAGTTCTTTACTAGTGGTGCCCTTTGTACCATCCCACTAAACACCCACCCAAAGTAGCTTGGGAATATCAGATGGTTAGTGGCGCTCCTCGAGCCATCCCACTAGCTTACGAGTTCTTACAAGTTCTTACGAGTTCTTGTGAGCTTATTCTTGTGAGATTATGATGCTTATAGATAAATGCAAGATCTTAGACTTATGAAATTCTTATGAGTTCTTGAAGTAATCGATCTTAGAAACACCAACCCAAAGTTTGGCTTTGTCAAATGCTTATGCTTCTTTCTTGTGAATTTCCTTTGAAAAAAACCTTGTTCATAATTCTTCAAATGCATGCTTATGCGTAAACTCGATCATATGAAACTTATCGTATGTGGAGTTCTTGTGAGCCTTATCATATACATATGGAAGGTCTTAACAATTCATAGAAGACATGTTCTCATTATGGTATACTTGAAAATTTCGAGAAACATAGCATATTTCATTCATTGCATTATATCACCAAGATCATGTCACTTTCATCACATCATAATTAAAATCATGCTTTATTTAGAGAGATAATAATGTTTGCTTACACATATAGCCATATTAATCATTTTATTGAAAAACCCCCAAGTCTCAAATCCCTATTCAATCATTTGCTCATTTTTCATTTTTACCCCAAATCATATCTTTACATTTGCATCCTAGCAAGCTAAATCACATATTTGATCATTCATTTAATCTTAGTATGATAACAAAGCTAAATAGTGGCTTTACTTACATCTCATTCAAAATCATACTTGTACTATTGCAAGATAGCAAAGCTAGATAATAGTTTTACTTACCTTGCAAGGATCAAATCTTAGTGTGGAAGGATGATCTAATACGAGCTTGAGCTTGAAATGGAGATCCACACTCAAGGAAGAAGGTTCAAGCTTGTGGAAGCTTTGAGAAGTGATGATTCGATCTCCTCCTTGGTCTCAAACACAATCCCCCTTTGGAAACCTAGGTTTCCTTCTTTTTCTCTCAAAAAGTCCCTCTCTAAGTGTTAGGAACCTTGGACCCCCGAGAAATTGGGTATTTATAGTGTTAGGTTAGTGAAAAAACCCAAAAAAACATTTCTAGGCAATCTCGCTCGAGCTGGCTTCCATCTTGCTCGAGCGGGTTACTCCCTGGCCTCAAAAACTCGTTTTTGATCAATCTCGCTCAAGCGGGTTTGGATCTCGCTCGAGCGAGTTTTTCTGCAAAAACGCACTTCGGTAAAGCAGCCATAACTTTTGACTCCGTTATTGGATTTTGACGATTCAACTTGCGTTGGATTCATATTTCAAAGAAAAACAACTTTTAAGTTTTGTACAACTCTAAATTTTGAGTTTTACTTTACCAAAAATGGCTCCAAAGCTGACTAGTCTGTAAATAGGTTTCGACAGCCCAGATTTTCAACAGTTCCGACTTTGGAAATCGGACTTTTGACTCATCCCTGACTCAAAATTAAGAAAAATGATAAACATCAACCTCGAAGAGGGTTCAAATACCTTTCCAAAAATTCAAAAATCGCTCAATTCCGATCAGCTATGAGCAAACTAGAGCTTTTCAAAATTGAGGGTACGCTAAGGCATAACCCTTGTTAACACTTAAGAGTATTCTATACTCTTACTTTCTTCATTCCAAACACCTATAAACACCCAAAGCTTAGGAAAACAATATTAAGGCTTTTAATAGATGCCATAAAGATCCGGGGTTCTACACCTTTGACCTAGAGGGGGGGTGAATATGTCTTACTAGTAATGTCTACCTATTTTTTATTTATCGATTAACAATCAGAGTTATGACAAACAAAGTAAACAAGTGTAGAAAGTAAAGAAGACAACCAATCCACCACACATAAGATTTTTACATGGAAAACCCTTCCAAGAAAAACCACGAGACCTAGTCCAACACAAAATCCACTATGAGAATAAGTTATCAGATACAAGACCAAATCTTACCCAACTTGACACCAAACATTGTTCCTCGGTATAGATTCTCTGTCTTGTAGAACAACCACGAAACTCCTCGTTCGATCTCTGCAGCAGCAGCCCCGGCTCCTCACCGGCCAACTTTTCTCAAAGTCTCAAACCACAATCCAATGATCGATTTCCATCCTTGACAGCTTGGGCAACGCCAACCAACACTCCCACAGAGTTCAAACTAATATGAAGGAACGAAATGCAGCTCCAGTGGGATCTCTAACAACAATGGAGATCAACCGATGCAACTCAAGATAGAACAATTCGATCTTGCATCAACTAGAGCATGAGAGAGGAGAACTAAGGGACTCCACCCAGTGGGGATTTAAGAACCCTAAAATCTTGAGAGTAGTCTCTAAAATCTCTCTCAAATTTCTTAGAAAGAGTTAAGAGGTCATCCAATAAATAGCCAAGGCAATACCACTTGCCAAAACAGAGTTCGGATGACTTTTAAAAACAAATTTTTGAGGTCTGTTCAAGGTGTTCTAAGTCAATTCCAGCTAGGGTATATGCTTAAGGTGTACTAAGTCAATTCCACTTATGGTAACCACTAGATATCTAGGTCACTTACGATCCTAAGAGTGTGAGCGAAGCTTGAAGCCGGAATGTACTTCTCTCGAGTCTTTGGAGCTTCATCTTCAGCAATCTTCATCAACCAGAGGAACAGCGACAATAGACTTCATTGACACCATTTTGACATCAAAATTAAGCCAATACAAAATATGACCTTACACTAAATTCAGCCTCTACAGCATCCCCAATACGGATTGCTGGGATTTAGGACAGCCTGTTCAGCTTGGCCCAGAGTTGACATAGGTCTACCTTATGGGCTGACCTATCGCAGAGTGGTGGAATCACCCTGCAATGTATGTACTCGGTTGGGTACACTCTCCACGGTGCACTCCAGTTGGAGTGCACTCTATCCAGGATGCATCCTATCTATAGGGCATCCAATTGGATGCACCCGATCCATGGCACATCCTGGGGGATGCGTATACTCTGTGGCGCATCCTCTTGGGTACAGCCTCTCCATGGGACATCTTGAGGGATGCACCCTATCCATGGTGCAACCTTGGGGATGCATTTGCTTCGTGGTGCATCCTAGGGGATGCACCCTGTCCGTGTTGCATCCTAGTGGATTTACCCTGTCCGTGGATCTAGCAGGGGTAACTCCTCTGTGGAGGAGTAGGAATACCCGCATTGAGGGTTCGACCAGTAGATCGAGACCTCATGATTGGGGCCGCTGCCACCTCAGCCCAAGTAAGGGGTGAGTTGTTGGAATCGGCATTGGAGGGACATAGACCCTCCTCTTGATGGTCAGAACATAGGCCTGATGGACACAAACGGTTTCGATTATCCTACACAAAACCGATAAGAAAATAGAAGAAATGATTACTCGCTTTCCTTTTTGGTTCTTCTTTTATTTTTTATTCTTCATCAAAGATGAGAGGAGAAGAAAGTCCCACGAAGCGTGCAAGAAATTTGTAGCGCGCAAATTTCCTTGCGGTCAAATTACCTCCATTATTGTATGGAGTTTATTATTTTGTGTGGGGAACTATCCTTCTAATCCAAGTAAACCTGGATTTTTAATTACCTTTTCAATTTTGGGAAGAACCTCTAATTAAAAAGAAGAATTAAAGAAGAACAAAGGTTGAATAAAATATTTGTATTTATTCAATGGGGTTTCCTAGATCCCATGTAGGCGTTACGGATACCTCATTGAGGTTTTGATATTTTTAGAAAAGAAGAGAGAATAGGGGTGACTATTTTATGAGGCTCACCTGATATTCTCTATGTCGAAGGAGTGTTCTTCTTCGGCTTGCTTACTTTTGCTTGTTGTTGCTTCAAGGGAAGAAAGAACTATTTCCTTTCTTCTCTGTACTTTCTAAAGTATTTTCCTCTTCTTCGTGTGGGTTTCGTGTGAGAAACCCTCCTTTTATAGGTTTGAGAGATTCCTTTGTGGTCTCTCTTTGACTCCTTTATTTTAGGGAAGTCAACTTGGGCTCTCCTCTTAGAGGAGGCCAGCTCACGGGCCTCCTTTATTTGGGAGACCCTTAGAGCTAAAGAGAGTCCTCTTCTTTTAGGGGCTCTTGTACCAGGTTTTTTCCTTTTGGGAAGAATCCTAGTACCTTTTGGAAAAGGAGAAGAAGATTATCTTCTCCTCAAAATGTGACTCCTAGGATATAGGACAAAGTCCTAATCTTTTCATGATTATGGGGTGCCATGTGGCTCCCATGGGATTTTAAAAGAGAAGGATCCTTATCTTGGGACCTCCAAAGTCAGGAGAATCTCCTTTTGAGATTTCTCCAAGATGTGGTAGTCAATTACTGACTACCATTTTATCAAAAGAAAGTACATGAGATTTCAGATTATGCACATGTGCCAGTCTCTCGGAGTCTGGCACCTTAAGGTTAGATTCGTGAGGTTTAGCCTCACGGACTAGATGCATGTTAGCCTCTCGGAGGCTAGCACTCCAAATTGTGGATCTATGGGGGATTTATCCTCACAGATTAATCACATGTCAGCCTCTCAAAGGCTAACACTCAAGTTTGATCCATGGGGATTTATCCTCACAGATTTTAACACGTGTCAACCTCTAGGAGGCTGACACTCAAGCTAGGTCCATGTGGATTTATCTTTACGGATTGAACATGTGCAGAACCCCAGATCTTGATGGCTTAGTATAATGAATGATGACATGTATTAAAATATTTAAGAATATATTTTTAGTATATGAGTGTTTGGAATGAAGAAAGTAAGAGTATAGAATACTCTTAACTATCAATAAGGGTTATGCCTTCGCATACCCTCAATTTTAAATAGCTCTGATTCTCTCACCGCTTGTCGGAATTGAGCGATTCTTGAATTTTTGGAAATTTATTTAAGAATATACTTTTTTGGATTTTGAGTCGGGGTTGAGTCAAAAGTCAAATTTCCAAAGTCGGATCTGTTGAAAACATGGGTTGCTGAAATCCATTTTCGAACCTATCGGATTTAGAGCCCATTTAGGTAATTAAAACCTCAAAATTAGGATTTGTCTATTAGACACAAAATTGTTTTCCTTTGAAATATAAGTCCAACGCAAGTCAAATCATCAAAATCGGATAAGGGAGTCAAAAGTTATGGCCAAAATACGAAAGTACAAAATCTAAAAACTTTCTGCCCCAAGTACGAACGATCGTAAATGACCCACGAACGATCGTAGTGGCACTACGAACGATCGTAGAGTTACTACGATCGATCGTAAAGCCCTAGAAATGCTATAAACTCACTGGAAAACCTATGATCGATTGTAAGAAGCCTACGAACGATCGTAGGCACGCAAATTAACTTTTTTGGGTGTGTGATTTTTGGGGTTCTCACCCCTTGGCCTATAAATAGATGATCTTTTTGGGGGTTTTTGGTTACCCTAAACCTAAATAGAGACCTTGGGAGAGAAGAGGAAGAAGAAGGGATATTTCAAGGAGGATTTTGGATTGTAGATTAAGAGGAGCATAGATCAAGGGGTGTCTTCCTCAATCAAGTGGGGATTCCACTCAAGGGTTTTCTCAACCAAGAAGTTGATCAAAAAGGTAAGTAAACCTATTATCTAGCTTTGTTATCATACAAAGATGGGAAAAGAGGATTTAATGGGTGATTTAGCTTTACTATGATGCAAATAACAAATGCATGATTTTGGGGTCTTTCAATAAGAGGGTTAATATGGCTATATTTGTAAGTAAATGTTATTCTCTCTAAATAAATCATGATTTTAAGTATGATGTGATGAAAATGACATGATCTTGGTGATGTAATGCAATAAATGAAAATATGCTATGTTTCTAGAATTATTCAAGTATAGTATAATGATAACATGTCTTGTAAGAATTTATATGAATTGTTTAAGGCTAAGGCTTCAATATATATATACATGATGATGCTCACAAGCACTCCACGCACGATAAGTTTTGCAAGACCGAGGTTTTTGCATAAGCATATATTTCAAGAATCATAAACAAGGTTTTTCCAAGGCAATTCATAAGAAAGAAGCATAAACATTGCCAAAGCCAAACTTTGGGTTGGTATTCTAAGATCGGTTACTTCATGCTTACAAGGATCAAGTCCAAGATCTTGCATAAACTCCAAGGATCATAAGTCTTGCAAGGCTTCCAAGAACTCATAAGAATTGCATAAGTCTAAGATCTTGCATATGTCTGCAAGGATCATAAGCTCACAAGAACAAGCTCACAAGAAGCTCACAAGGACTCGCAAGCTCACAAGAAGCTCATAAGAACTCGTAAGCTCACAAGAAAGGCTATAAGAGCTCGAAAGCTCACAAGAACTCATAAGAAAACACGAGGCTCATAAGCATTCATAAGAATTCATAAACATGCATAAGACGGTTTTTTTTCCCATAAAAAGAACAAGTTTTATGAAAGATTTTCCATGACGGAGTTTTTAAGCATGAACTTGTGATTAGTATTTCCTTACGCACTTGTATGTAATATTATAATTATGATAGCACTGTCAACTAGTAGTTTTGGTTCGCTGAGTATTCCATGCTCAGCCGTACATGTTATATCGGCAAGTCAGTTCGACATCCCCAACCCAGAGCCATGGGCTGAAGAAGAGTACGAGAAAGAAAGGGATCCGCCTATCCCAATGCAGTCATATATGGATAGAGACCTAGATAGGTGGCCCTATCTAGACTATTGTTGAGAGCCGTGATAGTGAGATTTCTTTTGTATTTTGATAGGTGGACATGTCCACCTTTACTTTGATTATGTATGTACAAACTTGGAATACAAATGATATATAAAAAAGAAAATTTTGTGTTACGCTTCCGCACTTTGATATAAGCTTCTGCATTACTTTATGATTTTATTATATCATGCCTTGGATATTATTACAGGATGGTTTGGTATCAGATACAGCACATCACAATCCAAAGTATCCCTAACTCTCAGGGGGTATTTTGGGTCGCGACAACATGTGTGAGATTTGTTCTCACAGACTAAGCATGTGTCAGCCCTCTCGGAGGTGGGCACTTAGGTATGTATCTGTGTGGTTTTATCCTCATGGATTAAATGTGTCTGTAGCACCCTGGACTTTTTATCCTTAATGAATAGCACCTTCGTAGCTAATTGGCCATTTTTGTAGTCTAATTAATAAATAAGGGAGAAATCGAAAATTCCGAATCGTCAGAAATGTGCGTTTTCGAAAGACGAACTCAACGCAAGTTGAATCGTCGAAATCCGACGAGCGAGTCAAAAGATATGGTCAAAACAGTCCAGACATACAGAGAACCGATCGCTCGGTCCAGTCAGCGATCGATCGGTCCATAACCGATCGATCGGTAGCTATCGGGCGGTCAGAAAGTTTGTATGGGGAAATTTTCCAGAGAGTGAGTTTTTGACCGGTCGATCGGTCATAAACACCGATCGCTCGGTAGGCAACCGATCGATCGGTCATAACCACCGATCGCTCGGTCCTCGCGTTTTACAGAATTTTCACTAAGGGCATTTTCGGCATTCGGGTGTTATACCCTTTCTTATATAGGATTGCCCGAGCCTTTAGGGCTCATTCTCAACCCTTAGAGTCTTTTGAGAGATAGAGAGAAAGGAGAAGGTTTTCCTAAACCTAGGGTTTTCATTTTGAAGAGAAATCAAAGGGGTTTGAGACCCTAGATCATCCTCAAGTCTATTTTCTCCAAGTCTCGGCTCAAGCTCGTGTGGAGCTCGTGTTCCAAGCTAGGGCAGCAACTCACGGTCGTTTTGGAAAAGGGGATTTCTTCCCCACTTGATCAAGGTCGGTGCTTCTTACTACCCTCCTAGTTATAGCTTTCCTTTTCCTTTGTTTCTCCTTATTTTCCTTCATTTATATATGTGTTATGAGATTGGTGGTATGTATGGTAAATGGAGATGGATGTTGGCGAATGGATGCCGTGTGGATGATGTAATGAAAGAATGGGGAAGGGCATTGTACTAATAATAAACATACAAGTGTGATGTGAGTATAACCCACCTAGAAAAGCATGTTGTAGGGTTAATAAATAATGAATGTACCATGTTTGATGAAATGCCAAGGTGAATAAAATGAATGATAAATTAAGAAAATGCATGTTTAAGGTTTATGGAAATTGCTAGGGTTATGATAGTGTGATTGTTCGCTTTCCCTAAATGATATCAATATTAAATTGCCCAAATCATTGATGTTATGTGTTATGAATTACTCAAATGCCATATTTAATTCCAAATGCAAGTATGCACACGACCTCACGAGCACGCATACATGACATGAATTACCGAGGTTTTCAAGAATGGGATTTAGAGGTGGGGCATATCGTACGATATGTTTTACCTCGCTTTTGGCAAGGACAAGACAATCATGCATTTTCATAAGAAGGGTCTCCCTTCCCTCGCAAATGCATACATAACATAAGAAGGGCCTCCCTTCCCTCGCAAGTACATCTCACAAGAACATCTCACAAGTGAAAGGACATGACATGAGCATTTAGGAAGAAGGGTCTCCCTTCCCTCACAAGTAGTTTACTTTTCCAAGCATGATACAAGCATGACATGGCACGGCATGACAAGCATGGGCATTTAGGATGAAGGGTCTCCCTTCCCTCACAAGTAGTTTACTTTTTCAAGCAAGCATGACAAGACATGGCATGACAAGCATAATCATTCTAGGAAGAAGGGTCTCCCTTCCCTCACAAGTAGTTTACTTTCCAAGCAAGCATGACATGGCATGACATGCATGATACGATAAGATAAGACAAACATGACAAGTTTTCAAGCAAGGAAATGGTGTTTTCAGTCAAGTCAAGTGCACGGTGTCTTCAAGGGTTTTATCGGCTTTTATGAATTCAAGCATGATTATATACTCCTTTATTGTCATGATATGAATTATTCCTGCTTTATATGCTTGAATTGTTTCCTGCTTTATATATGTGAAATGCTTCCTGCTTCCTATACTGCTATGGTTTTGCTATGACTATTGGTTAGTATTTAGTACCCGCTGAGTATTCAATGCTCAGCCGTACTTCTTATGTCGGCAGGTTCTGAGGGAGCTGCTGCTCCATTTGATGTCTGTGCTCCTAGCCCTTGGGTGGAGGAGGAGTACGTCGAGGAACCTTTGGAGGAACCTCCCGTAGAGGGTTATCAGTAGGAGGTGTTAGATTCTAAGTGGTTTAGCTGTGGGTGAGCATGAGTGATTATATCCATGTATTTTGGCGGGCATGTCCGCACTTTCTTTGTTTTGTTTTCTTTTGTATTAAACTTGGACCATGTGTATATATACTTAGAGGTTTGTTAGACTTCTGTTGTGTTTTATAGTTATGCTTCCGCTGTTATCCTCTATTGTATATGTTCTGTGAGTTTTGCAGGTTGGTTCGTCAAGCAAGTCATGTAAGTAATGATTAAGTCGTCCAAGATTCACTCTAACTCCTAGGGTGGGTTTTGGGTCGTGACAGTGTCAACCTCTCAGAGGCTGGCAATTAGATACATATCCAAGAGGTTTTATCCTCTCAGATTAAATATGTGTCAACCTCTCGAAGGCTGGCACTTAAAGGGTGAATCCGTGAGATTTATTCTCACGGATCAAATACATGTCAGTCTCTTGGAGACTGACACTTATAGGTTGGATTCGTAAGGTTTATCCTCATGGGTCTGACACGTGGCAGCCTCTTGAAGGCTGGCACTTAGGGATGTATCCGTGAGATTTTATCCTCATCAATTAAATACGTGTCAACCTCTTGGAGACTGGCAGTTAGGTATGTATCCGTGAGGTTTTATCCTCACGGATTAAATACGTGTCAACCTCTCGGACGCTGGCATTTAAAGGGTGAATCCTTGAGATTTATTCTCACTGATCAAAAACATGTCAGTATCATGGAGACTGACACTTATAGGTTGGATCCATAAGGTTTGTCCTCATGGGTCAGACACGTGTCAGCCTCTCGGAGGTTGGCACTTACGAATGTATCCATGTAGAGGTTTTATCCTCATGGATCATCCCTTTGTCAGGCTTAATGGCATGATGGCCAGCCATTAGCATTTAATGCAGATAGCCAAAATGACCGCATATACCATTGGCATGCGTGACTCTAAACCATCTCTTCGAGAGATAGTGATCAGGTGTGTGTAATTCCACAAACACCTGGGCAATGGACGGTGAGATTTCACTGCCCACAATAGAATTTTGGCCGATCGACGAGATGTGGCAATCCGGTCGATCGACTTATTGAAAGTATGCCTCTTTTTAATTTTAGAAAAATAGTTCTTGGGGGGCATACATCAAGTCCTAAGATCTGATTATAGTTCTAATTGATTTTATTCAATGAAGGATAAAAACAAAAATAGCCTTTGAGACTTTGATATTGAGAAGTCAAATCCACGTTATAGAACGATGCCCGCAAAACTTCACAAGTAAAAAGTGTCCTTCACGATTCACACAAATCTCCTTTTTCCTTTAAAGTTTTCCTCTAATAGAAGTTAATGGCTCTTCTAATTCAAGCTTTATGATCTTTTATTATTTTCTTGAAACCAAGATCCTTTCTTGATTAACAAGATTGGTTCTGATTTTGTTCAAGATCCAAATCAAAACCAAGATAAAAGAATATGGGAGGATGACCTTACAACTACCACAAGAGGGAGAAGAGGGCATGAGCTAGAGAAGAGGGAGAGAGAAAAACATTGGGGAGTGAAAAATCTCCAAGGGGTGGACGTCCCACACTTTATATAGAATCTCTTGGATTGCTTACTTGTAATACAAGACTCCTTTCTCTTATCCTAATCCAATTAGAATTCCCTCAAAATATTTCTTAATGATAATTCTCAATTAATTAGGATTTATCTTAATAAAAAACTAACCTTATCCATTACTAACAAACTAATCTTATCCTTATCTTAATAAGGAATCATTAGTAACAAACTAATGCAATCCCTATTAAATAGGGATTCTTTAACTAGCAACCAAGCAATCTAATCCCTAACTATTAAGAGATAAGATCACCTAAATAACTAAAGAGATAAGGTTCACAAACTTCACTGCTTCGCTTCACACTAAATCAAAGGAGTGTGTACACCACATCAAGCCGAAGCTCTCAAAAGGCTTTGGTCTGTCTCTATAGACAGACTCGATTAAGTAGACCCTCGCGGACTCTCTCCATGAGATAGTCTGTGGGCAGACCTATAAATTATCCCTGCGGATAGACCTGGTTAAAGAGACCCTTGTGGACTGGTCAAATAACCAATCCTTAATAATTCGTCTTCACGGACATCCCTGTGTGTCAGTCCTTAGGTGACTGACACGTGGATAGGGTTTGCCCTCACGGATAGACCCTTATTCAAACTTGCGGATAGACTCAACGAGTCCATCCATAGGCCAGTAAAGGAATGGTCCAGTCCATGACCATAAAAGGTCATGGAACTAACCCAGACCAAGGGTTAGACCCATGGTCACATCCTATATTGGTCAGCGGGCTGACTAAGGTCAGATCCTGGGCCGCGGTCCAAATATACTTGGACCTGACCTAGACCGCAGGTGAGACCATGGATCTCACCTCTTTCATTTACGGACTGACCAAGGTCAATCCTTTCCTAGATGGCAACCATTATTTGACCGTCATATAGCAAAGAATCCTTAATAAAAAGGACTCTCTGTCAGCTTTGGGGGATCCGAAGATAGAGATCCACTCTCTTTCTCTAATGAGAGAGTATCATATTGCACCCAATCCGAAAGGAGAAGTTATCTCTTCCCTTTTCTGGAAAGATAAGAATCTTTCCTCTTTTTGGGAGAAATTTTAATTCTCCAGGTTTTCCAAAAAAGGAAATAAATTTTGGAGTCCTTCAAAAAGGACTCTCATCCGTGTGGTTTCTCTAAGATAAGAGAAACCAGCCGTTATTGGATAGATGGCCCTCTCTAAGGTGCAAAATTATTCACGTACGTGGTAAAGAAGGAAGAAGAGAAAGCTTTCTTTTTACAGGAACATAGCAACCAAGGAGGAAGAAGGACGATCTCCCTCATATAGAGAATACCAGGTAAACCCTCAATAAGGCCACCTCTCTTTCTGTTCTTTCTTTTTTATATTAAAACCTCTAAGAGGTAACTTGTAACGCCTACATGGGACCTGGGCAACCCCAATGAATAAAAAAATATATATTTTATTCAAAATATCTATTCTTCTTTTAATCTTTCTTCCTAATCAGAGGTACTTCCCCCAAATAGGGAAGGTAATTAACATTCTGAGTTTACTCAGATTGGACGGATAGTCCCCCACAACAAATAATAAACTTCATACAACAGTTGAGGAAATTTGATAAGTGAAGAACATTTCTACACTAACAAATTAATGGCATGCCCGGTGGGACTTTCTTCTCCTCTCATCTTTGAAGAAAGATAAAAAAATTAGAAAAACAAAAGAAAAAAGATGAGTGATTCTTTCCTCTCTTTTCTTATTGTCGCTGACCAGGATCATCAAGACTGTCTGCATTCATTGGGCCTACGTCCTGACCATCAACCAGCAGGTGTATGTACCCCGATCTGGATCCCGATGACTCATCCACTCACCTGGGCTGAGGTGGCAGCAGCTCCAGCTAGGCAGGTCTGGCCAAACCTTTACAAAAAGGCCACGATCATCAGACCAGGCCATTGTTGAAGACGCTCCAGACCGCAACAGAAGCAGGACACACCCCATCAATTCAGGGGTGGAAAGGCAGTTTGCCCACCTAAATCAATGGCAGGCCGCACACCCACATCAGGCTGCCCACCAACAGTAGGTCACCAGTCCATGGGTATCCCAAAGGATGCCAACCAACTAGCGGACAACTCAGAAAAGAAGTGCCCACCCGCAGATATATCTGTTTGCAGATACAAAGAAGGGTGCACCCAACCGGGTGCACACAAGGCAAAGTGGCTCAGCCACTTCGCGACAGGTCAGCCCAAAAGGAAGACCTATGTCACCGGAAACCCTGAAAAGGGATTCCAACTTTGTTAACCCTTCGGGGTCAACTAATGGAGCAAGCTCGTTTCAAGCCCAAGCCATAAACCAGTCAAGGTCTAAACAGAAGAAACCTTATGGGTCAATCCTAGGATAGACTGTTGAGGTCCCCCAGCCCAAGTCGGTTATTAGGACTCATCCTTTAAAATTTTATCAACAGAAGGGAGATGCTGCCCAAATTATCTCAGGGTGGAAGAACAAGGCCACTGGCCTAAAGGATTTTACAGAAGCTTTCCCAGCAAAATTACAGGGAACCAATTCACAGACTAGATCCCCGGATCAGAAGATTGGTCCACAAGATAATCTTGCAGAATGAAGAAGAAGCGGCTAAGGCCACTCTACGGGCAAGGGGCGATGCCCATCTACGGACACCAATCAGAGTCCATGGATCCAAAGTCCAGCCAGACCCAAGGGTCCGGCTCAGGCTTATCCCATGGGCAGAGTTGCAAGCAACTCCGCAGACAAAAGACTCCACGGACAAGCCCCTCTTAGCAGAAGGAGGGAACTATGGACAGATTCAACACCATCCACAGATAGTTCCTCTTCCAAGAAAAAGAAAAGTTGGCAGTTGAAGGCCAACAGGAACAGAGTCCCCCTGGGATAGAATTCAACTCCTGATGACATCATCAACAATATTATCAGATCAAGAAGTGAATGTGCAAACTTGCAAGTTTCCTCGAACTACGCAAGGGGCAATAACAGCCATGATCAAAGTCACCCAGCTGTTAATGCAAACACAAACTTGGCCTTAACACTAGCAGACAAGAACTTGTTGTTCAGACTAGGTCCAAATGCATTCAGAGGTGTTAATCCGACGACCTTCGCAGAAATGACGATAAATATTCATCATCAACATCAACGGCCTCCGTCCAGAGATGTCAGCCCATTCTTGGGCCGAACAAATACGAAACTAGAAAGAAGAACTAGAGCACCCTATGACCCTCGGGTCAAAGTGCTAAATATATTTTTTCTCCCTTTTAAATACCAAGGAAGAAAACTCCTGAGGAAATCCTCCAGCTCAGAAACGGGAAATATCCATCAGCTCCGCAAAGGAGGGCATACAATTACCGGTCAATGCCGAGAAGGTCTGGAAAGCAAAGGTCATCACATACTCAACGTGTTCGGGAAGAACCAAGGACCAGAACATCGTACTCCCATTATGAAAGGGTGTCTATAAATATGGTTGGTACAAGGAACAACCCTAATCCAGAGCAGTTTACAACTCCGTTGTTCCAAGGAATCGATGCACCGCTCGAGCAAAATCTCTCAGAAAGGTATCGTTCTCTAAACACAGCCGCTATCATTCTAGTTTCTTTGGACAAAATAGAACCTTTTAGAGCTGTTGAAGCAATAGCTCCTGGTTAAACAATTCTGAGAAGGAGGAAAAGCCACATAAATAAGCCCAAAGGCAAAGAAATAGCCCAAGACCTAGTTCAATCAGCTCCGAAGCCTGATGCCGGTGGATACCAAAAGGGATCAGAGCAAGAAGCGACCCCAATAACCGCTCTAAGAGAATTTGGAAGAATCCTCCCAACCGAGGGTTTTGATTCTGATGAACCAGTGGTCCAGTCAACAATACCGGAGGCAGTATCAGAAATACCTCAAATGATTTTTAGTGCACCTAATCCTCTATATGGGATGTTGGCACTTACTTCACCGAAGAAGAATTTTTGAATTTGTTCCAACTATAGGGAGTAGCGTCAAAACGACCGGTAGCGATCATGATGGCAAATTTGGACGGGAACGCAGGTCAAGGGATTAACCCTTCAACTTCAGCACCTCCACCATTAAATGATCAAACAGCAGCAGCCTTATAAGCTCAGCTCTGGTACAAGGATGATGAGATCACGGCCATGATGTCTCAAATGCAAGAGTTGGCTACTCAATTTTCAGCTCTCAAATCTGCATCAGCACCTGGACCTCGTTTCCCATACCAAGGAGATAGCAGTAATCAAGGCACAACCCTTACACCTCTAAACCATCCAAGGGTACCCAGAACATGTCCTATTCCAAATCAAGCCACCCTCATCGGAGGAATTTCGTTGTCTCTTCTCGCTACCAATGAAGAAACCATTCACAATCACATACGATAGGACTAAGAAAAAGAAGAGGAAGTCCGGATGATCATGAAGCCCTCTCCAGCCATCATGGATGCAGGTCCATTCCCGTCAAGCTTCGTTCAACCAACATTCAAAATGTTTGATGGTATCAGAGATCTGAGACAACATTTGTCTCATTTCCTTTCGAGGTGTGGATTAGCATCCAAGACAGGAGCTCTCTGTCTCCAACTCTTCGTGTAATCTTTGAAAGGTGCTGCTTTCACTTGGTACGCCAACCTCCCCGAGGCTTCGATCCCTGATTGGAGCACGATGTTGAATGAATTCAGCAAGAAATTCTATAACACTCAAAGAAGAGTGGGTGTTCCAGAATTGATTGAAACCATACAGAGAGACAATGAGTTTGTAATAGAATTCATTGCTCGATAGAGAGCTTTGACTTTCTCCTGTCCTCAAAAGTTCACTCAACTGGAACTTATCCGGATATGCCTCAACAACTTCAAGCATGATCTGTCAACTGCCCTTATGGCTCAAACCTTTACAGGTTTTAAAGATCTGTGCACAAAAGTACATGACATGGAGAGCCACATAGGAAAGAGAAGGCGAGGTAGAGGCACTAATCGCCTTAAATCCTCAATAGTCGTAGTAGTTTAAACGAAAAGCACTGCGTAACCAGTATCAAATGTTAGTAGATCAGTTGGTCGATCAAACAATGGTAAAGCACCAGTCAAGATTGGTACTAAACCAGCTCAAAGTGGAGCCAGAAGGCCATAATGGCAAGATAAGCACGACCCACCAAAGAAGATCACCATTGAGGAAAGAATGAATAAAACATATTCATTCTTTGAAAACATTATCAAAGATTTGTTCGAAGACGTCCTCGCCAATGAGCTCATCATTCTCCCTGAAAGCAGGAGACCTCAAGAGATTGGGATGAAAGATGATCTCAAATATTGCCCTTATCATCGTACAATCAATCACAAAATAGGTGACTGCTTTATACTAAAGGACATCATTCAAAAACTTCTGAATAATAAATAGATTGTCATTGGTCAAGATCTCCAACAGACAGCTACATCCAATACGGTGGTGGCATCAGAACCATTTGAAAAAGATATAACGTCTTCAAGTGGTAACCTTCCTGGTGACAAACCGCCAAATGAAGAAGATTGGACTCTCTTCGAAGGCAAGGGAACCAAGAAGAAAAAGCAGTTGGCCCAAAATGTAGATGCTAAAAAGCAAGCTCAGGCTACAAGGCAGGCTCAAGCCCGAAGAAAAGAAGGAAAGCGCATAACCAAAGCAGAAAAGAAGAAGAAAAGGAAAAGAGTAAGGAAAGCTAAGAAAAATGGCCCCGCCCAAGATATTCTTTGAAACAAAAGCAATTGATAGTAATCACCTTGATGAATTTCATCCCTCCAGGCTTCTACTCCGACTGTGACTATGATAGCCACCAGTCAACAAGCTCGGGAGATGAATCCAATATCTTCTCTTGCTATGTTATCAATATGGTCCCAAATGAAGACCCTTCATGGTTGAATATGTAAAGACAAGTGGTAGCCTGCAGTCCAGAAAGACCCCGGGTATTTCAGGATTGGCTAGATCAATCTGAAGATATCGAACTCTTATAAAGGAGACCATCCATGCTAGGACGAACACCTAAGGGACTTTCTGATCTTTCTGAAGGAATTTCATCTAGAGGAGTATGAGAGGTGGATGATGTACAAGTACAGTTTGATTCTCCTCAAGAAAGGTTAGATACACCTGAGGCCCCAAATCAAAACCATCGTCAGATGCAACGATTGGTGCAAACCTCAACTCAGCCCAAGAAATAAGATTCACCTGCTGTAGTCAATTTGAACAAGGACCCTCCAACGGAAGAAGCAGTCCTAAACTCAGGGTTAACTAACAGTTCACTGGCATCTGAACAAATTTCAGCCCAGCCTAGAAATCTGACAGGGCAATATAAAAGAAGAAGTCAGTCACCCTTTCAAAGCAAGAAAAGGAAGTTGGACTTCAGTTCTGTGAACATGGTCCAACTCTTGGAAGGAGAGTCGTCTGAAACAATAGATCAGACGATTGCCAAACTCTATCAACTCAACCTCCAGTCAGGTAGAAAGCTACAACCAAGGTTTGTGCCAGTCCAACTTGAAAATCAGACTAGAGCTCAACCGGTCCTAGCCCAAACAGCTCCCGTTAATAAGAGGGTCAAGTACGATATTCTAGCCCATTTGAAAAAAATTCCTTCCTTGCTAAGCATCTATGATGCTCTCAGGATGTCCCCTGAATTGAGAAGGTCTCTCATATACGCCCTCTCCTATCCGGAAGACTTCTCTAAAGAAGTTACAAGTCAGCCACTACAGCCTCCTGAAATAGAGACTTCTTACCTCTTCGCAATCACTTTTGATGATGAAGACATGCAAGCTGAGACCAGCATAATCGGTCACTGTTCATCTTAGGTCTAGTTAATGAAACTAGTATAGATGGAGGTTCGGCCATCAACATCCTCCCAAGAAGGATGTTATCTAAGCTTGGTGTACAAATAAGCCAGTTTCATGAAAGCAACCTGATCATCCAAGGCTTCGACCAAAATGAGCAAAAGCCCATGGACATGATCAACCTCAAAACTAGGTTCATGGATATCGCTGAAACTATAATATTTTTGGTGATCGATGTTGATACATTGTATAATGCCTTATTGGGGCGTCAATGGATGCATAGCCATCTAGTTGTATCATCCACTTATCATCAATGCCTTAAATACCCTTAAAGGAACAGGCAAGCAAGGATCGATGCTGATGATGATCCTTTCAATGATACAGAAGCATATTACGCTGATGGGAGTTTCTATGTCAAAAGTACCCAAAGAAGCATTCAACAGAAGCCCAAAAGGGAGAAGGTTTAAAGTGGGCCGAAAAGCAATCATGGACCTACTCAAACTGCAGTTCTGAAAAGGGTGTTCAAATATACCCAAAGTCCCAAAGAAAAGAAGGACAACCAACCCTGGCTTTTGTCGAATCTTCCCAAAATCCGGAAAAGGATAAATCAGCAGATCCCTTCTAGATTTGTGAGGTTGAACAAGTTAATCTTCTTCAAGCTCTGAAAGGTGATCATCTAGTCCCTTTATGGAGAATGGACTGTACAATGGTAGATACTACCTCCAGTCTCACTGTCCCGGTCAAGAAAAGAGGACAGAAGCCAATGCTCATCAACTCTCTAGGTACATATGATAGGATAAACTCCTCATGGACTAATGAAAAGAGCATGATCATTAATCCTTACAGAAAGAAAATCATTTTTGATAAAACAACTACCAAATTCCTCAAATGCCAAGGATTTGATCCCGAAGAAGGAGAGCAAGTCAAAGGAACTCTCCTACCAGCTTACGAAGTCATGCTCAAAATGAAGCAACATAAAGCCCTGAATACTGGTAACTATGTTGATACAGATATACCAGAAATTGGGTATAATCCCCCAGTCTTTGTATTTGGAGAAGATCATAACCAGCCCGTAAATATGGTCATGGTCAGGGAGGAGTCCATGTCAGAAGAAGTTTCCATGGAATGGATTCCAGAAGAAGCGGAATCCCTACAAGCATCCCCATGGTTTGAGGCAGTAAATCTATGATTGATGATCTGGCTAAGGTCAGTCTCGGTGCATGACAGAAATGGCCAACATTAGAAGTCATTCCCAGTGTCATTATTCCATCTAGAGGAACATGGGAAAAGCCCATCATTTTTCATTCCGCAGGGCAAGCAGGCAAAGCCACCCTCCCCACAGAACAACAAAAGGGACAGAAGAATGAACCCTTATCAAAGAAAGTATGTGTTTAATCCAGCAATCAAGAAAATACTTAAGAAGTATGGATTTAATACTAAAGAAGAAAAGCAAGTTGAGTATGAAAATATGCCAGCACTCAGGACTTTGGCTACCTATAAGCAGGTTGGCTCCAACTTAGGAAAATCTGAGTTAGGAAATTCTGATCCTCCATCAAATGAAGATCTGGTCTGAACCGTAAATACTATTATGGTAGATGAAGACTCCTCTTCAGGAGAAGAAATGATCATAGAAGAACCACCAAAAGAAACGGAAGTCCGTCCAGCTCCTCCAGAATTTGAAGCAGGAGGTCAAACAATAGTTGACGACCTTCTTGAAGTTAATCTTGTTTAAAAACAAGACCCAAGGCCAACATTCGCCAGTGCTTCCCTCTCTGAAATAGAAAAAGAGGAATATTTTTTTCTCCTAAAAAAGTACAAAGATGTCTTTACTTGGAACTATACAAAAATGTCTGGCTTAGATCCAAAAATTGCAGTCCATTATCTCACAATTTGAAAAGATGTCAGGTCAATTAAGTAGGCACAAAGACGAGCTCCCCCAAAACTAGTGGCTCAAATTGAAGCTAAGGTAGATAAACTTCTCAAGTCGGGTTCATAAGAGAGGTTCAATACCATACATGGCTTATCAACGTTGTTCCCGTAAAGAAGAAGACCGAACAAATCTGGGTTTACATAGACTTCCGGGATTTGAACGAAGCCTGTCCCAAGGATGACTTCCCTTTGCCCATCACAATAATGATGGTCCACGCCACAACCAGCTTCGAAACCCTGTCCTTCGTGGACGGATACTCTGATTACAACCAAATCAAGATGGCTTCAAAAGATGAATAACTGATAGCCTTTCGTACCCCTAAGGGAGTGTTCTGCTACAAAGTCATGTCATTCGGCCTCAAAAATGCCGGAGCAACCTATCAAAGGACCATTACTATCAGATTTGGGGATATTCTCCATGATAAAGTCGAGTGTTATATCGATGACTTGGTTGTCAAAACAAGGCAATGAAGTAATCATTTGGATGATCTTCAAGAAATCTTCGAAAGATTGCGGCAGCATCAGCTCAAAATGAACCTGCTCAAATATACGTTCAAAGTTGCATCTGGGAAATTCCTCAGCTTTGTGGTACACCACAGAGGAATCGAGATTGAGCCTACTAAGATAAAGGTCATTCGCGATATGCCCCCTCCAAGAAATCTTCTTAAGTTGAAAGGACTTCAAGGTCGATTAGCTTATATCCGGAGATTCATCTCCAATTTGGCTGGAATGTGCCAACCATTTTTCCGACTGATGAAGAAGGGAATACCATTCCAATGGGATCAGACTTGTTAAGATGCCCTCGAGAGCATCAAAACCTATCTCACCAACTCACCAGTCCTCATGGGTCCTATTAGAGGAAAACCATTTATCCTCTATATAGCAGCACTCGAAGGATCTCTCAGAGCTCTCCTTGCTCAATATAATGACCAAAGAAAGGAGAATGCCCTGTACTATCTAAGCAAGACTCTGGTTCGAGCAGAATGCAGATACATACCGATAGAAAAAGTCTGTTTCGCCCTTATCTTTGTTTTGAAGAAATTAAGACATTATATGCTCGAGCATTCGATGAAACTAATATCTAGAGCTAATCCTCTCAATTGCATAATGTCCCGCCCCACTCTCTCATGTAGAATGGCAAAATGGGTAGTACTCCTGTCTGAATTCGAAATCGAATTCGTGCCCTAAAAGGTAATGAAAGGGCAAGCCCTTGTTGACTTCCTTGCAGCACATCCAGTTCTTGCGGACTCGCCTTTGGTCACCGACCTCCCTGACAAAGAAGTTATATAGGTGCGGGTCAAACCAAGCTGGAAGATATACTTTGATGGAGCTTCAAGAAGCCCCGATGGAATCAAGCGCATTAACCCAAAGGAGAACAAATCAGGTGTTGATATTGTCTTTTTCACACCAGACAACGGAATCCTACCCTATTCATTCGCCCTAAGGGTGCTCAAATAATGAAGCAGAATATGAAGCCTTGATAGCAGGTCTTAAATTGGCTCTCGAAATTCCAGTGGATAAACTAACAATCTACGGGGATTTAGAACTCATCATCAAACAAGTTCAAGATGAATACGCTGAATGAAGAGTCAGCCTCCTTCCCTATCAGAAGAGAGTGGACCTACTACTTGCTCAAATTCCAAAAAGCAGTCTCTTCCATGTCCATAAAGGACTCAACAATCAAGCCGACGCCTTGACCGGTCTTGCAGCATCTCTAACTCTACCAACAGACAGGGTACTGGCCATCATAGTGGGGTAAAGAAGAACTCTCAAAAGCCTTCTAGAGATAGATCTCTTGAAAAAGGTTTGTGCTGTGACAATCAAAGAAAAAGATGAAGACTGGCAACAGCCCTTCATCGATTATCTCCAACATGGTTGATTGCCCGGATACCGTGCCAAACGCACTGAAGTCTGTCGATGAATCACGAAATTTATGATGTTGGAAGAAAGCTTATATAAAAGGTCACTGGAAGGTATCTTAATGAGATGCCTCTTAGGAAATGAAATAGATCAAGCCATGGAAGAAACTCATGCCGGGATCTGCAGTGCTCACCAAGCTGGGCCCAAGCTACAAATGTAGCTAAAACGATTAGGCTACTACTGGCCTATGATGATCACTGATTGTCTCAACTATGCAAGAAAATGCAAAGTTTGTCAGCTCCATGTTGATTTGATACATAAGGCTCCTGAGCCTCTTCACATGACAACATATTCATGGCCCTTTACGGTATGGGGAATGGATGCCATAGGACCATTCACCCCACCATCGTCTGTTGAGTATCAATACATCCTAGCTGCGATGGACTACTTCTCAAAATGGACCGAAGTCGTTGCTCTCAAAGAGGTCAGACACCACTCATTGGCAGACTTCATTAGGACCAACATCATATATTGGTTCAGAATTCCAGAAGGCATCATCATGGATAACGGTTAACCTTTTCGAAGCGCCCCTATACACAAGTTGTATGCCAAATTTGGTATCCGAGAAAACCATTCCACCCGGTACTATGCAGCCGCGAATGGTCTTACCAAAGCCTTCAACAGGACCTTGTGCAAAATCCTCAAAAAAGTTATGGATAAAAGCAAATAGGATTGGCATGAAAGCCTACCTGAAGCCCTCTGGGCATACAGAACTACTCATCGGACTCCGACACAGGTCACGCCGTATTCCCTGGTCTTCGATGGTGAAGCAGTTCTCCCCCTTGAAATTCAAATTCTCTCCCTACGGGTGGTAATTCAATAGTCTATCACAAAAGAAGACTCAGCTAAAGTTCATCTTGCAAAGCTCGAAACTCTTGATGAACGTCGTCTCCAAGCCCAACAGAGTTTAGAGATGTATAGACAAAGGCTAATTAATGTCTTCAACAAAAGAATAAGACTAAGGTCTTTCAAAATAGGAGATGTAGAACCCCGGACTTTTTCATCCTTAATGAATAGCACCTTCGTAGCTAATTGGCCATTTTTATAGTCTAATTAATAAATAAGGGAGAACTCGAAAATTTTGAAACGTCAGAAATGTGCGTTTTCGAAAGACGAACCCAACGCAAGTTGAATCGTCGAAATCCGACGAGCGAGTCAAAAGATTTGGTCAAAACAGTCCAGACGTACAGAGAACCGATCGCTCGGTCCAGTCAGCGATCGATCGGTCCATAACCGATCGATCGGTAGCTATCGCGCGGTCAGAAAGTTTGTATGGGGAAATTTTCCAGAGAGTGAGTTTTTGACCGGTCGATCGGTCATAAACACCGATCGCTCGGTAGGCAACCGATCGATCGGTCATTAACACCGATCGCTCGGTCCTCGCGTTTTACAGAATTTTCACTAAGGGCATTTTCGGCATTCGGGTGTTATACCCTTTCTTATATGGGATTGCCCGAGCCTTTAGGGCTCATTCTCAACCCTTAGGAGATTTGGGAGATTAGAAGAGAGGAGAAAGGGTTCCTAAATCTAGGGTTTCTATTTTGAAGAGGAATCAAAGGGGTTTGAGACCCTAGATCATCCTCAAGCACGTTTTCCTTCAAGATCTCGGCTCAAGCTCGTGTGGGGCTCGTGTTCCAAGCTAGGGCAGCAACTCACGGTCGTTTTGGAAAGGGGGATTTCTCCCCACTTGATCAAGGTCGGTACTTCTTACTACCCTCCTAGTCATAGCTTCCCTTTTCCTTTATTTCTTCTTGTTTTCCTTCACATAGATATGTGTTATGAGATTGGTGGTATGAATGGTGAATGGAGATGGATGTTGGCGAATGGATGCCGTGTGGATGATGTGATGAACGAACGGGAAAGGGCATTGTACTAATAATAAACATACAAGTGTGATGTGAGCATAACCCACCTAGAAAAGCATGATCTAGGTTTAAGTGAATAATGAACACACCCCATGTTTGATGAAATGCCAAGGTGAATAAAATAAATGATAAATTAAGGGAACCCATGCTTAATTGCTCTTGAAATTTGTTAGGGTTCATGATAGTGTGTTTCTTACATTTCTTAAAATGCGTAGATTATTGCTCGCTTAAATTGTTATATGATATGCTTTGTGAATTACCCCAAATTACCATATTTAATTCCAAATGCAAGTATGCACACGATCTCACGAGCACGCATGAAAAGACGTGATTTACCGATGTTTTAAGTATGAGACGTAGAGGTGGGGCATATCCTAAGATATGTTTCACTTCGCTTTTGACAAGGGCAAGACAATCATGCATTGCATAGGGAAAGGTCTCCCATCCCCTCGCATGACATGCATAGCATCGCATGACACGCATAGCATAGCATGGCATGACACGCATAACATAGCATCACACATTCTGCATGGATGCTAGTTGCGACGGGCTATGAACGGCAACTAGGCATTCACATTCTGCATGGATGCTAGTTGCGACGGGCTATGAACGGCAACTAGGCATTCACATTCCGCATGGATGCTAGTTGCGACGGGCTATGAACGGCAACTAGGCATTCACATTCTGCATGGATGCTAGTTGCGACGGGCTATGAACGGCAACTAGGCATACCCATCTGCATATAGGGTACTAGTTGTGACGGACTATGAACGGCAACTAGGCATGTGAACATGTTTAAATTATGAAAATGCAAGCATGACAAGCATGACACGGTTAACAAGTTCCTAATCACGAAAAAGGGTATTTCAAGTCAAGTTAAGTGCACGATGTTTTCAAGGGTTTTATCAGTCTTTCTGAATGCAAGCATGAATATAAATTGCTTTACTTCCTTGTTATGATATAAATTGTTCCTGTTCTATATATGCAACTTGCTTCCTACTTTATGTATGCTATCTGTATGCTATGACTGTTGGTTAGTGCTTAGTACCCGCTGAGTATTCCATGCTCAGCCGTACTTCTTATGTCGGCAGGTGACGGCGGAGCAGCTGCTCCATTTGATATCTGTGCTCCGAGCCCTTGGGTGGAGGAGGAGTACGTCGAGGAACCTTTGGAGGAACCTCCCGTAGAGGGTTACCATTAGGTGGTTGTAGATTCTGAGTGAATAGCTGTGGGTGAGATGAGAGATATACATTCATGTATTTTGGCGGGTCTGTCCGCACCTTCTTTTGGTTACTTTTTGTATAAACTTGGATTTCCATATGTATATACTTAGAGGTTTGTTAGACTTCCGCTGTGTTTTATAGTTACGTTTCCACGATAATGTCCTCTATTGTATATGCTCTGTGGGGTTTTGCAGGTTGGTTTGTCAAGCAAGTCATGTAAGTCATGATTGAGTCGTCCAAGATTCACTCTAACTCCTAGGGTGGGTTTTGGGTCGCGACAGATTTGGTCTTAATGGTCAGGACTCCAATCATCATCACTCAGCGAACCAAGGGGAAGCTCGAACCAAAATAGGAAGGGCCATACGTCATTGAGAAAGTATATTCTAACGGAGCGTACCTACTGACCTCAATGGATGAAGAGCAAATTATCCCTCCAACCAATGCAAGATTCCTCAAGCGATACTACTCCTAGGAATCGAAATGCTCACTAGACTAAAACTTTAAAAGACGATCTAGGCAAAATTTAAAGCACAAATGACTCGCTAAGTTGAAAACCCTAAGGGGCGGCTTAGCCAAAAAATTAGAGTCATCCTCGCTAAGTCGAAAACCCTAAGGGGCGGCTTAGACTAAAAAATTAGAGCGATAATGACTCACTAAGTTGAAAAACCCTAAGAGGAGGCTTAGAAAAAAATTGAGTCAAAATAAAATACCTGCTAGACCAAAACTTCAAGAAGAAGGTCTAGGCAAAAATTAGAGCAACAAATAGCTCACTAGACTAACACTCCAAGAGTCAATCTATGCAAAAATTAGAGTAATTTAACAGGCTCCTAAATACGAGCTAAAAAGGTTTATGGCGCTTCAAAAGTCTCCAGAATACCAGACTGAAGTCTAAACCCTCCTAAGCATGAACGAAAACGGCCTATTCGCTCTCAAATTGTGAATCAAAGCTTCAAAAGCCCCCAAAATACAAGGCCGAAGTCAAAACCCTCCTAAGCATGAACAAAAACTACCTATTCGCTCTCAGATTGTGAATCAAAGCTTCAAAAGCCCCCCAAATACAAGGCCGAAGTCAAAACCCTCCTAGGCATGAACGGAAACTGCCTATTTGCTATCAAATTGTGAATCAAAGCTTCAAAAGCCCCCAAATGTAAGGCCGAAGTCAAAACCCTCGTAGGTATGAACGGAAACTACCTATTCACTATCAAAATGTGAATCAAAGCCTCAAAAGCCCCCCAAATACAAGGCCAAAGTCTAAACCCTCCTAGACATGAACGGAAACTATCTATTAGCTATCAAATTGCGAATCAAAGCTTCAAAATCCCCCAAATACAAGGCCGAAGTCTAAACCTTCCTAGGTATGAATGGAAACTACCTATTAGCTCTTAAAATGCGAATCCAAATGCCCCTTCTGAACTACGTTTGACTTGATCCTATCATGGGTACGTGGGTAACCTGAGAAAATTAACTTGGGTTCAGTCAGTTCGTCTAAAAGAACATCATCCCCCTGGTATGCAAAATCATCGTTATTGCCCCTCAATATGGGTGAAACGAAGAAAAATGCTATCTGATGCACGAAGAAGAAATCACAATTCTAAAGGACTTCTAACTATCGGAAGCATATCTACTGATTACAACGGACAAACAACGGAATATCTCCCCCGACCAATGTAAGATTCTAAAAGCCTGCTAGACTAAAATCTCAAAAGATGATCTAGGCAAAAATTAAGGCACCAAAATACCCGCTAAGCTGAAAATCCAAAAAGACGACTTAGGCAAAAGTTATGGTAAAATGGCTCACTAAGTTGAAAATCCGAAAGGACGGCTTAGACAAAAAATGAGTCAAAACAAAATACCCGCTAGACCAAAAATTTAAGAAGAAGGTCTAGGCAAAAATTAGGGCAACAAAAAGCTCGCTAAACTAACACTCCAAGAGTCAGCTTAGGCAAAAATTAGAGCAATTTGACAGGCTCCTGAATACGAGCAAAAAAAATTCATCATTTCTCAAAGGCTTATTCTCAAATTACAAGTCTAAACCTTCCTAGGTACGAACGGAAACTATCTACTCGTAAATTACGAGTTTAAAATCACCCCATTTAGAACTACGTTTGGCTTGATCCTATCATGGGTACGTAAGCAACCTGAGAAAATTAACTTGGGTTTAGCTAGTTCTTCTAAAAGAACATCATCCCCCAAGGATATAAAATTATCATTGTCACCTTCCAATATTGGGTGACATGAATAAATAAATAAAAAAGATGCTCGCTGGATCAAGGTCCATGCAAAAGTTAGAGCAAAATTGACAGGCTCCTAAACACGAGCTAAAAAGGTTTAGTATACCCCCGAGGGCTCCTTGACATAGGTCAAAGTCGTTCATCAAAATTAACCATCCTGGATATGAACGGAAACTATCCACAACCTCCTTCAACTACAGCTAACAAAGAGGGAAAGAAGAAAAATGCTTGATGGATCAAAAACCCAAGGAAAGATCAAACTGGAAGCTAAAAGCGACATGTGCTCTAATGATGCCAGGATCGAGTTTCGCGCAACTTAATTAAATCTCGAAGGAGCATTTGTGGGCAACGAAATTACGACGCCAGATTGAGACAGGATTCACCAACTTTAGTGCTTCGCTTCACACCAAATCAAAGGAGTGTGTACACCACATCAAGCCCAAGCTCTCAAATGGCTTTAGTCTATCTCTATGGACAGACCCAGTTAAGCAGACCCTCGCAGACTGTCTCCATGAGGTATTCCGTGGGCAGACCTATAAATTGTCCCTACGAACATACCTGGTTAAAGAGACCCTTGCAAACTGGTCAAATATCCAGTCCTTAATAATTCATCCTCGTGGAGATCCCTATGTGTCAGTCCTTAGGGGACTGACATGTAGACAGGGTTTGCCTTCATGGACAGACCCTTATTCAAACTTACAGACAGACTCCACAAGTCCATTTGTGGGTCAGTCAAGGACTAGCCCATTCCAAGACCATAAAAGGTCATGGACCTAATCCAGACCAAGGGTTGGACCCATGGTCCCACCCTATATTGGTCAGTGGGCTAACTAAGGTCAGACCCTGGGCCACGGTCCAAATATACTTGGACCTGACTTAGACCGCAGGTGAGACCATGGGTCTCACCTCTTTCATTTGTGGACTGACCAAGGTCAGTCCTTTCCCAAATGGCATCCATTATTTGACCGCCATTTGGCAGGGAATCCTTAATAAGAAGGACTCTCTATCAACTTTGGGGGATCCCAAGATAGGAATCCCTTCTCTTTCTCTAATGAGACAGTGTCATATGGCACCCTATCCGAAAGGGGAAGTTATCTCTTCCCTTTTCTGGAAAGATAAGAATATTTTCCCTTTTTGGAGAAAAGTTTAATCCTCCCAGGTTTCCCAGAAAAGGAAACCAATTTTGGAGTCCTTCGAAAAGGACTCTCATCCATGTGGTTTCTCTAAGATAAGAGAAACCAACTGTCATTTGACAGATGGCCCTCTCTAAGGAGATTTGGCCTCTTTTGTTTTCCTAAAATAGAGGAAGTCAAAGTAGAGTCTAAAGTGGACTCTCCAAAATATATAAAAGAGAGAGTTTATCACAAGAAACTCCCCATGCAAAATTATTTACGTACGTGGTAAAGAAGGAAGAAGAAAAAGCTTTCTTTTTGCAGGAATACAGCAACCAATGAGGAAGAATGAGGATCTCCCCCATATAGAGAATACCAGGTGAACCCTCAATAAAGCCACCTCTCTTTCTATTCTTTTTTTTTATGCTAAAACCTCAATGAGGTATCTTATAACACCTACATGGGACCTGTGCAACCCCAATGAATAAAAATATATATATTTTATTCAAAATATTTGTTCTTCTTTTAATCTTTCTTTCTAATCAGAGGTACTTCCCCCAAATAAAGAAGGTAATTAACAGTCTGAGTTTACTCAGATTGGAAGGATAGTCCCCCACAACAAATAATTAACTCTATACAACAATGGAGGAAATTTGATAAGCAAAGAACATTTCTGCGCTAACAGGCCCCACTTCCACATGCCCCATTTAGGTTCTAAACCCTTGTTGGTCAAGTTTTGATCTTTATCAAAATCTCCTATGGGTCCTACCCATATGGTTAATCACATCCTATGTGATTTCACCTATTAGAGCTTCACTATACCATATAGTGATATTCTTAGAGAAATTAATTAATTTAATTAATAATTAAATTAAAAACTTTAAGAAGGTCCTAGTGTGTGGGATCTAAAGGGATCTACTATTTCCTATTGTGGGACCGAGTACTTAACCCTTTTGGTTAAATCCTTGTTATTAGGAAACAATTTCCTATAAAACCATTAGAATCATAGACTATCATCTATGTCCCTGAACTTCCACCAATCACAATAATATCCATTAACACAATGTGACTAACCCCTAGAAAATAGAGAATTACTTGCAGGTACTTCTATTACAAGATTCTTTTATAGATGTGTCCTTCAACTTCCAATATTGTTATAAGCTTACGAGACAATATCTTATACTGTTTGTAATCCCTAGCTTATAATGAGACCCTTTCTCTTTGATACTTTTAGTCAAACTTGGACTTTCAAAATTTATTTTAGAAAATTTTTAAAAGAAATAATAATTATTATTATATTCCTTTTATATAGAAAATAAACTTCTCGATAGAACCATTTCATTGATAAATACCAGCACTGGTTTTCCAATTCCGGTTTGACAAGTATCAACTCAATATAAATTACTCTAGAAGAGTAGTGGAATCCTTGTTGAATGTACACACACTTCTCCTAGTATAGCATACATAACCCAACGAGCCTGTATTTAGTATGATGTGTTGGACATTGACGATTGGCTACATCAAAACTGTATAGGCAAATACTAGAGAAATGTCGACCTCTCAAGTTAAGGACAATTTGTCAAATGGACTACCCTGAACATACAAATAGTATATTTCTAAGGGTATCCACTGAGCGATCCAGTTGCAATATAAGTACTTCTTACTTATATCCACATCTTAGTCAAGAGAACCTTCTCTCAGTGATTGAGATTCATCACTCCATCATATAGAACCAATAATGTGTAAGTTAGTAGGAATACATTGTCCAGATGTATCCAGAATAACTTCAAACAATTTTAGGTCTACAAGGAACCGAAAAATTATATCTTCTTAGCCATTAGTTAAAAACTAATTGTATGGTTTTCCTACAATGTTACCTAAGGGACAAAGTAGTCTCATCTAATGAGATACTTTTAATATATTACCCAATGTAGAAGACAATGTGTGAATGTAAATATATTTTATTAATAAAGTAAACTAATACAATTCCAGAATGGCTTTTGTGAGCATATATGTCTAACAATTGTACCATCTGGTCGACCGACTTCACATCCGGTTGACCGACTTGTGCGGGTTTTCCCCATTTTGGCCCTTTTTGAAGCCATTCATTAAGGGTATATGGGTCTTTTGACAAACCCTCTAACTATCACGACCCGTCTTAAACTTAACATTTCACTCATGAAATGTAAGAGTAATCCGTCCGTGAGATCATTTCTCTCGTATAATGCGGAAGCGTAAAATACCAAGGGAATCAAAAATTTTAACCCTTCTCTTTCCATACGCAATAGTCATCATAACCATGTCCAAAATTAAAGTTAAGGTTTACATAACTAGTTTAATTACATCCAAATGAACATATAACAAAATATAACATCAAAATCAAAAGCAACTCCGCCCTTCTTCGAACATCACTTTCAAGTTGTTCTTTTACTGTTCATCTGGAGACATAAAAGGTCACTGAGCTATGAAGCCCAATAAGAATATTCAATAATATCATGCTAAATGACAAGTTAGAATAAGCATAACAATATAGGATATATATTATTAAGGCTTTTAATATTACTTCCAGTATGTCTTTTCAATATCTTTTATCCGGATCCAATTTCTCTTAAATCTTGCATCTTAAGATGATCCCTGAAAGGTACACCTCTTTAGACTCATTCCGTCTTGGAGTTTGACCCCTCATGAGTATTTCATTTCATCTTAGTGTCCTCATTACTCCTCATGAAGTATTGTCGAACGGCCTTCCTTTACCTTGCCACTATCTTGAGGCTCTTTTTAAGATAAACAATTTTTTTTATCTTTTTATTCTTTTCCGACTTATCTTAGCCCTGCCTCTCAAGATAATCATTGAAAGGTACACCTCTTTAGACTCATTCCGTCTTGGAATTTGACCCCTTGGAGTCATCTTTAACCCCTCATGAAATATTGTCGAACGGCCTTCCTTTACCTCGCCACTATCTTGAGGCCTTTATAAGATAAGGTGATTTGTCTGTTCCTTGCCTTCTCATTAAGACATTATAAGATAATATTTTCATATACATCATAATATTATGATCATATAACTTTGATTCTTGATTATACTTAAAATCGTTATTTTCCATCCTTTAATCACATTCATTTCTTTATCATATTTTCCGAATGTAATCTTGCACAATTATCATAGTATCATCACTCTAATGCAGTAACATAGCATTATCGTACTATTTTCCAGCGTAGTAATATTATAATATTTTCCAATATTTCAATATAATAATAGTATACTATTTCCAGCATTTCATAATAGTAGTAACATATTATTTTCCAGCATTTCAAGATAATAATATCTTACTATTTCCAACATTTCAAGATAGTAATATCATACTATTTCCAGCATTTCAAGATAGTAATACCATACTATTATTCAAATATAATAGAGTATAATTTACTTAATCATAACCTTCCTTCTAAGATATCACTTAGAATGATATTACCGAATATCACTTACACTTTTTACCGAAACCGAAGTAGGGCTTGGCACAATCCCGTTCTTCTTTTCTTTCTTTCTTTCCTCTTCTTTTTTTTTCTCTTTCTTTCTTTCTTCTTTCCTTCTTTCTTGCTCTCTCACTCTTTTCTCAAGGTTAGACGTTGGCTTGGAGTGAGACACAAGGGTTGGGTGTGTGGGGTCTCTAGTCTCTCTAGAGTTTGGCACAAATGGAGTGAGACACAAGGGGTGGGGCGTGTGGTATTTATAGGGTAAGGGGTTCACTCCCCTCTTTAATAGATACACTATAATAACTATATACATATTAATACTAATACATGCATTAGATTCATGTATTTTCTTAATTCATGTATTACTTTTATTAGATTCATGGATTAGATTCATGAACTAAATTAAACCATATATCTCATTTATTATGTTCATGGATTTGGTTCATGAACTACATAGTTACCCTAACTAGCAAGTGTGAACACAATCAATTTAGCCAAGGGATTTTGGGGCGTGAGGTAGTGTTCATGCATAATACAAGACCTTCCTCTTGGTCTTTCTCTAAGTTTATACACATTATATTAATCCTTTTTAGTGTATACTTTTGTGACATTTTTCACATACACTCTTCTTGGACGTTTTCCACTTGATATAGTTGTCACCTTTGTGATCACAAGATATATTACACTTAAATGGTTCATGCAACTAACCAAAGTTACTCATGCATGAATCTTAGTTCAGAATTTATTTAACCCAAGTGAACCACCTACCTCATGGTTTAACCATGGTTGGGCGTGTAAATCTCCCCATCCTAAGAATGTTTCACTTTCATTAAATTCCAAAATTTAGATATCTTCTTTAAATTTCTAAACATGTATAACCATTAATATGGTTCATGTTATTAACCTTAGTTACACCAAGAGTTAACTTCTTTTTTAAGTTAACTTTTAAACTCAACCAAAGGTGGACGTGTACATAGCTTAAGGGTTAATGTCCTAATCACTAGGTTCATAGATTTATACCCATGGTTAACTTCACTTGACTTGGGTTCACACCCCTAGGGTCACTAAAGTGGGCGTGAGCTTTGGTTCATTTCCCTTATATTTCTTTGGTCAAATCCACATGATCATCACCACACTTTCTTAACTCCACTAGTTAACTCATGATTAACCCATCGTAGTTAATTTACTCTAACCCTAGTTAATCTTGAACATCCCCTTTTTGTGGTGTTGACATGTGGCACTTGCCATGTGTCCTCTTAACTCATGATCAACTTTATCATTAAATAATTGGACATCCACCCTAGGATATCGCCACTTGTCGTGATCCCATTCACTTCAGTGTTAAATACTTATTTTAACACTAAGCTTTATACCTTAAGCTTAATATATACTCTATTATCACCTAATTAAGTAATATATTGTCTTATATACTTAGGTAATACTATGAGTTACTAATTATACAGTCATTTACTGAATATATATGATATTTTTATTTCTAAAATATCCGGGTCATTACACTAACTCATATTTTAGGGGGTTTTGAGAGAGAAATAAGAGGAGAGCTAGTGTTTTGCTTGGAGATCAATGGTGGAGCTTGGAATTTCTTCTACAATCCTTCAAAATTCTCTCACTTCCACGGTGTTCCTAGAGCTTTGGATCAAGAGATTTGATCTTGTGAGGTAAGTGCAACTTATTACCTATCTTTGTTAGAATCTAAGTCTTTAAATGGGGGTTTCTCAAGAATAAGAGTAAATACTTCTACTAGTTGGCTTTGTTGTGACATCCCAAGTAAATACACCTACTCTATAGCTTTGCTATTGGTTCAACCTAGAATTGAAGGTTTAAGGGTTGGGTTTTTCATTTAAATGGGGAAAATACTTCTATGCTTGATTGGTTGGGGTTTTTCCTTAAAGAAATTATGATTCTAAGTAAATAGGCTTAGTAGCCATGATTATTGTGATTCCATTGTTATGAATGATGTTCCAAGACCATGCTTAAATGTTTAAGGGTTTCCTATGCTTACTATGATGTTCATAAATTGCATATAATTATGGATAAGGGATCTAAGTATATCTTAATGCTTCTATGATTTTATCTAAGCATGTATGGAATGTTTAAAGCTTTCCAAGTATATTATGATGCTCACAATTATCTTATGCACACTATGTTTTCCACTATCGATGACTTCTCATAAGTATGGGTATCCAACATTCATGAATTCATAAGTTATAATAAAAATTAATAAGTCATAGCTCACAAGCTCATAAGCATTGATAAAGCCAAACGTTGAGTTGGTCAAGGATAGGGCATATCCAAGGATATGTCATTTCTGGCTCAAAGTAAATCTCATAAGTCTATAAAGCCAAATGGAGGGTTGGTCAAGGACGATGGCACGCCCATTCTATGTACCTTCACTGAAGGGCATTTACATGCCCGGCTCATAATCCTCTAAAGGGTGCTATCATCTAGCTGAAAGTCTCATAATCTCGTACGAATCTCAAAAGTCTCATAAGCTCATAAGAATCTCAAAAGTCTTATAAGTCTCATAAGCAAAAGATCTCGAAAGAACTCATAAGTGATTCTTATAAGCTAAAAGATCTCATAAGAACCTTGATTCACACAAGAACTCAAAAAACTCATAAGTTACAATTTCTCATAACGCTCATAAGTTTGATTTTAATAAAGCTCATAAGAGTATATTTTTGGAAAACTATGCACATTTCTAAGTAAGAGGTATATTTGGTTTCTGCTCTATGCTCTACGAATTTGATGAACTGTTCCATATTAATGTTTCATAACATTGTTAGATAGTAGATTGTATCACGCTGAGTATTCCTTGCTCAGTCGTACGTTTTATGTCGGCAAGTCCGTTAGATATTTGTGCTCCCAGTCCATGGGTCGAGGAGGAGCCGGTAGAGGCTCAGCCGGAAGATGATAGGAACCTGGATAGGTAGCCTTATCCTAGATACTATTGAGTGAGAGTGAGGGAGTGATCGTATTTTGTTATTTTGTAAAGCGGGCATGTCCACTTCATAATTTTGTCATGTACAATTTTGTTATAACTTGGAATATTGTTGAAGTATAAAATAAATTTTTGGTTCACGTTTCCGCTATGTTAGTTGCCTTGTTTATTTATACAGGATGGTATAACATGATGTACAGTCACGCTCAAAGTCACTCTAACTCTTAGGTGGGATTTTGGGTCACAACAGGTTCCCCACGTAGGCTGAGGTCAGAAGTGTTGTATTATCTGACAAAAATGCTATGAGGATAGGTTTCCCACGTAGGCTGAGGTCAGAGGTATTGTGTCATCTGACAGAAATATTGTGAGGACAAGTTCCACATGTAGGCTGAGGTCAGAGGTATTGTGTCATCTAACAGAATTGTCTTGAGGATAGGTTCCCCATGTAGGCTGAGGTCAGAGGTGTTGTGTCATCTGACAGAAATGTCGTAAGGATAGGATCCCCACATAGGCTGAAGTCAAAGGTGTTGTGTCATCTTACAGAAATGTCGTGAGGACAGGTTCCCCTACATAAGCTGAGGTCAGAGGTGTTATGTTAATCTTGCAGGTAAAGACCCTAGTTGTGCATTGAGTCTAAAGACTCAAGGTATGGTTTGGATGGGCGTAGGCCTGGTTGATTAATAATTGAGTCTATGGATTCAAGGGTATAGGTTGTACACGAGCAAAGGTCCAGTCGATCGAGTCTGCGGACTCAAGGATAGAGCATGAGCAGTTATCTGGAACGGTAACTTGGTGTCGTGGACGAGGATTAGATAAACTTGAGAATTACAGGTCGGGAACCTCGGAATAGGGTGAAATAGCCCTGAGTGACCTGGGGTCACGAATTATGATATTATTATTCTGCATATTGTCATGATATTAGAATTGAACTGTAACACTATATTGTTATTGATGGATGTTACTATGTGAAAAATAGTCTAGATAGACTGTGGATTTTATTGGGCTTCATAGCTCACCCTCATTTATGTCTCCAAATTTTGAAGCGGTTGTCAATTGACAAGGAGCTACGCTTGATAGATTTTGGAAAGTGTACCGGCACATTAGTGGCGCCAAAAGTAAAGGGTATTGTAGCAAGTGAGGTAACGTATTTATTTATGATGGGTTATTGTAATGACCAGTTGTTATTGCTTATGTAAGCTCTTGAATAAAAGTTTAAAATTTACCATAATTTTGATCGGAAAAGTCTTCCGCTGTGTGTTAATGACGAACGGGCACACGTCTCGGAACATGATTCCCTAAGGCAAGGGTTCGGGGCGTCACAATTACACTTAAACTCAATAGAAGCATTAGTAACACAAATATCATTACATTATTGTGATATCATCAAAATCAATTATGTTACCTTAGGTTGAAAACCTAAAGGCTAACAGTTATGTTATACATTTGAAATGGTTTTATATTTATAAAATGCATTCACTTTTGGGGTTTGTCTCAGGTTCATGTTTCGAAGACTTATACAAATATAAGGTATATTGTGTATAAGGGGTTCGAGGCGTGACAAAAATAGCCTTGAGCGACCTTGGGTCGATATGTGATAATACTGTTATGAAACTGTAAGTCAGGGCTTACATGGGTATACTTTATGATATTGATTCCATTACTACTTTTGTTATTTTGCATATTATCATAATATGGACATGTGAACTATACTACTATATCATTGACGATAAATGTTAATACGTGGAAAATAGCCTAGATGGATTGAGAATTTTGTTGGGCTTCATAGCTCATTGACGTTTCATGTCTGCAGATCATGATGTTGTCCAGTGATCAGGAAGTCTTAACTGGACATTTTATGGATTGTAAAAACTGTTTACTTCGCGTTAGTGGCGCCTAATTTTGTAAAAAGACTCTAATGTAAATAATACTGGTTTTTGATTTGAGATAATGGTTATTGTAATGACCAATGTATGTTGCTTCACTCAAGCATCTAATAAAAGTTTAAAATTTCCCGCATTTTGGAGGGCAAAATCTTCCGCTATGTATTAATGACGAATGAGCGGGCGTCTCGGAACATAATTTCCTAAGACATGAGTTTGGGGTGTCACAACTATACTCACATAAGTTTATTGTAAAAAAATCAGTACAAATATTTTTCCCGGGCCCTTTGAGCAAACGATTAGACCTGCTCGGCCGAATGTGCAGACGTAGCCTTTTTATCAATTCCAAATTCCACGAATCCAAATTCACCCTTTGTAAAAATAAGGTTCCCAGTCAAAAGAAGCTCAATATATTATTACTTCTTTGCCATTTACCAGGTGGGGAGTGCTAGCCCCAATCTCCCCCTATTGCACTACTGAGATCTTTTTTGAGCAAGAAGACAAGGATTGTGGGTCACCACAAAATGCTTGGCCTCTTGCCCCGAAGAGGGGAGTCTGCAATAGAGTGACAGTGCAATGGCAAAAATGTCTTAACAATTTAAAACGTTTGTACATGACTCATATATGTGTTGATGGCATCACCATAAAAGGCAACAGAAAAGGTAAAAATAAAAAGGCAGTAACAAGGCCACCAAAACCAGGAGGGAAGTAAGGGAAAAGGTCTATAGAAAAGCAAGAATTCATGGGCTGCTAACATGCTGAGCCGTTTCAAAATGGATCATTTAACTCGCACCACCTCTATATCAACAGATTAATCCATGTCAGTCTTTCCTTCACTTTCATACACTCTATATTGGCTGACCGGCATTGTATGTTCTTGTATACCCACCTTCTTTAGTTGGTGAATGAAAAATGAAAAAGCCATGCTCGGGGGTCGTCATTCTTGCTCTTCGATCCTTGTTCATCCTTTCCTTGATCCTTTACTGCTCAACTAATGTTCTCGGATTGCCACAATTTCGTGCAATGTTTGTGTTTGGAGATTCAATAGTTGATGATGGAAATAATAACTACTTGAATTCGTTCGCAAAATCTAATTACATGCCTTATGGGATTGATTTCTATCAGGGGCCTTCAGGGAGATTCTCCAATGGAAGAACCATAATAGATCTCCTTGGTAACTACCATTGTCATCTCATGTTCATAGATTATCTGCATGTGTTTTGATTTTCGTATGCCTTTGATGGTTTCTGGCTAAAGTGTTGGGATTAAATTGGCAGGAGAATTGTTGGGTCTCCCTTATCTTCCAGCGTATGCAGATCCATTAACAGTCGGAACGAACATACTTAAGGGAGTGAATTATGCTTCAGCAGCTGCAGGCATCCTTGATGAGACTGGCCAATATCTCGTATCTATTCCTTACAAAGCTATCTTGCTATTATAGAATAGGGAAATCCTAGTGAGACCGCAAAGGGCTAGACCCCGCATGTGATGAGCGGATCTCAAAAAAAAAAAACCAGATTTATGAAAATTTTGAGATCCCGCTCATCACATGTGCGGTCTCGATGTGGTCTCGGCCCTTTGCTGTCTCAGTAGCAAAGTCTGATAGAATAAACAAAAAATATCACCGATAGGTCCTCAGCATATGTATGCAGGGAGTAACTTAGGTAGGTTGAGTCAAATTACGGGCCAACTCCAAGAGCCGGAACATTCAGCCCGGGACCTCACACAACCTGAGCATCAAACCCAATATAGCCTATATAGGGTTGCAATTTAGGCGTCAACCAGCCTCGGTCCCTAGACACCCAGCCCAAGGGCCGGATGGGCCAAGATTTCTTGAGCTTTTGAAGCATTTTCAGCAAGGAAAGGGTTGCAATGCAGGCTGCCAGGGCCGGCCCAAGCCATTTGGAGGCCTAAAGCGAAAATTCTAAATGGGGCTTTTTATTTAATTTTTTAATATTATTAAAAAAAAATTAACTATAAATGGGGCCTTTTTAATATTCTAAATGAGTCTTTTATTATTTTTTAATATTCTAAATGGGGCCTTTTTAATATTATTTTTTTATTTATTTTTAATGGGGCCGAAAGCAAAGGCTTTGATGGCCTAATGGACAGGTCGGCCCTGAGTGCAGCCCTGATCGAAGACATTCATACCCTGGCACAATTTCAGTTGATCAGTTGTTTTGACATAGGAAGGCCCAGATCAGCCCTACTTTTTTTTTTGGGCCAAGAACAAATTAAAGAGGGTATTATGAGGCTTGAAACTCAAAACCCTCACACACTCGGAGGGATACTCAAAACTCCCATATCAAACTCAATGCTTATGGATCATGGAGCTTGTATCAGCTTGGGTCATCCAAAACATCAACCTAAGCCCTACGCACTACAATCTGGTTACAATTTCCCAATCCATTATTAAACGTTGGTTAGATGAGTCAGGCTCGGGTTGTGCCCACCCCAAAATTGCACTCCAATGCGCATGGTGGGTAATTAATACTAGAATTTAAACATAAATTGGGAGTAATAGAAGCTAAAAGGGCTAAGTTGAGACATATGTGCCACAAATCCCATTTGTGCCACAAATCCCATTTGTGCCCAATCATCGTCAACATCCACAAGTGCAAACAACTTTTTGTTGTGTCTTTATGATTCTTCTGCTTGCTAACACAAGAATATGAAACAGGGAGATCGGTTTAGCTTGAGCCAGCAGGTGATCAACTTTGAAAGTACATTGAATGATCAGCTGAGAAACCAAATGGGTGAAAGGGAGTTGAGTCAGTATCTGGCGAAGTCCATAGTAGTGATGGTCCTTGGCAGCAATGACTACATCAATAACTATCTCCTCCCTTCCATGTACCTCACCAGCTCCACTTACAACCCCAAGGACTATGCCGACCTTCTCATCACTCGCTACACCGCCCAAATTCTGGCAAGTCATATATCCATCTGCGTCTGCAGCACCACCCATGGATCCCATATGCATCATTCTCCTCCATCTCTAACAACTAGTCTCCTCTAATTGCAGGCACTCCATAATTTAGGACTCAGAAAGTTTCTTTTGGCCGGGGTGGGGCCACTTGGTTGCATCCCCAACCAACTTGCTACCGGCCTCGCTCCACCAGGAAAGTGTGTGTCCTATGTGAATGATATAGTTGGCATGTTCAATGTACGGCTTAGATCCCTCGTTGACCAGCTGAACGCGAACCACCCCGGGGCAATCTTTGTGTATGGCAACACTTACGGAGCTTTCGCGGACATACTCAATAACCCTACTACTTACGGTAAGAAATTATATCATTGTCATTTTGCTAGATTTCAAATAAATTAGACCATAGCGGCTATCTCGGACGTTTACCAGCACTAGGATCCCATCAAAACCTAAAGAGAAATTTAAGGAGGCTTGTGATTTTATTTTTATTTTAGGAAGGCTCGTGATCATATTTATTTTATACGGTGATGTTGCAGGATTTAATGTTACTGACAGAGGGTGTTGTGGTCTGGGGAGGAATCAAGGAGAGATAACTTGCCTTCCCCTCTCAATCCCATGCCCAAACAGGAATCAGTACGTCTTCTGGGATGCCTTTCATCCAACGCAAGCTGTGAATGCGATTATTGCTCAGAGGGCTTATACAGGCTCTCCTTCCTATTGCCACCCAATCAATGTCAAGCAAATGGCTCAAATATAACCTATCAATTTCAACTTTCCCTTCTATATACTTACCTATGTATGTGTTATAGTCTCCATTGTGCTCTTTATTGTATCACGGCATGGAACCAAATATTTAAGAGCGTTTGACATTTTGCCATACCAAAAAAAAATTTTGGTTTTTTCCTTGGTACTACAAGAAATCTACCATTAATGACGGAAGTCTCCAATAATTGTTTTTCGGTCGCTAATGTCATTAATGACGGAAATTTTGACCGTCGTTATTTCATTGCTGATGCAAGTGTCGCTAATGGGTTTTAGACTCGGTTATCATAATTCGTCATACGTAGGTTCACAAAATTGCAGTGCGTCTTGTACCAGAAATATAGGAAATACGCGGGTTTTGAAATTGTGTCGGTGCGCAATATTTACCAGTAAAATCCAGTATTTTTCTCTGAAACTCGCACACCACGTGTCAGTCGACTGTTTGAACGATTGTTGTCATCTCAGTCCTATCGTATGTCGAACCACGAAACTGCGGCATGTTTAGTACTCAAAACCAGGAAATTTGTGGGTTTTGTAATTATCTTTCAGACTTAGTGTTTACTGTCAAAACTCAATATGTTTCTTCGAAATTCGTGCAATGGGTGTCGGATTGCCCCTAGTACGTCATATTGACACTGTCGCACGTCGTCTCGTGAAGTTACGGGATCCCGTTCGTGAAAAATCAGAGAAACCGCGGGTTATAGTCAAAGAGACAAAACTAATGACATCATCGGGAACACCTCACCATGGTGACTCACCCTTCCCTCCTCTATATAAAAGAGTTCCTTCCCCCTCATTTTGTTCTCGCGTCCAGAGAACACCACCACCATGTGCATGGGATTCTAGAGATAGAAAAAGGAGAGAGATTAGAGAGAGAGTGGAGAAAAGTAGATAGAGAAAGGGAGAGTTAGAGAGAGAGTTTGCCTTGGGGTTTTTCGATGTTCCGGATGCAATCGCTCCATCCGAAGCCTCATTTTACGTGTAGGAGCTAAAATCCCTTTCCCTCTCCTCTATTTTCCCTATTATCAAACTATATTTTATGTGAATGATTTTTGTGTGATGGATGTAAATGGAAAGAGGGTCGAAGACCCGATATAAAGTGTGGAGATGCGTGAAAAATGAGCAGAGGTGTGTAGACCTCGGTTTCGGGCTAAACAGCTCAGAATTTAGGCTCGACGACCGATTGTGCGATCGATCGGTGTGTTGATTATTGATTTAAAATGTTTGGAATGGTCTGGAATGTCTTGAAATGGTATGTGTGTGTGATGGATTGTGAATCTGTAGAACCCCGGAACTTGTGTAAATGGCACTGTGAATAGTGCTAGTGAATAGTGTTGTAAAGGCTTAAGGCCTTACATGTTTTTGGGTTATGAAATGAGGTGAGGATTACAAGTTCTGTTAAGTGTTGTGTTTATGTGTGTTGTAGGGTTGAGAAGTGAATTGAGGGTTAAGAACAAAGTGGAAATCAATCAAGTGAATTAATGAGGGAAAAAGGCCAAAACAGGCAAGAGTGGGGCCAACCGGTCGACTGCTCAAGGGGACCAGTCGACTGGTCATGACCACCAGTTGACCGCTCATTGCTCTATTCTTTTAGGGAATTTTTGGCAGAGAGTGGATTTTTGACCGCTCGACACCACCGGTCGACTGGTCATGCGTATTTTGCCTTGGGAAGATCTTTTGAGATATTTTAAGGGTGTATGGTTCTTTGGCCAACACCTTTGTCTAGAAATACAAGTCCATTTCATGGCCTTAGGGTTTACACTGTTAGCCTATAAGTGTCCACCATAGGTCTCCTTAGTGATTTTGATGATTTCACAATAATAGAATGAAATTTGTATTACTAATGCTTCTATTGAGTTTATATGAAAAATAGTGTACAAAGAGCATTAGCAAAGCCATTTAGTGAAAAAGCATGAAAATGACACCATTCGATGAAAAGATTCAACATCAAGTCAAAAGCAAGCCAATTTGATCAAGATGGATCATATTGAAGATATTGAAGACCATATCAAAGGCCAAAGTCCAAGTCCGATCATCAAAGCCAAATCCATGAAGAACAAGTTGAAGAATAAAGATCATGAAGCCAAAGCTAAATCAGATCCAAGATCGCAACACTCTAGTGCGATCGATCATACACAGATGCTATCTGTCGCAAATGATACATAGATTTTCTTAAATTTCTGGGTTCAGTTCGATCGATCGTAGCTTACCTACGATTGATCGCAGCTAGCACAATTCCTATTTTCTCAATAGCAATAAACCAACATTCTTTCCTCTTCAGCATCAGCCCATCAACATACTTATTTTCCTTTAAAACATTTTTTAAGTTCTAAATTAAAATAAGGAAGTATCCCCCATTTAGATTCAATAAAAAAATATTAGAAAATTCAATTCCTAATAAATCAAAATCTCATTTTCCAGTCTTAGGCTAAAAACTAAAAATCTCGTCATCATTAGATTTTCGATAGTCGAGTTAACCCCTCTATACTTAATAATAAAATCTTATAAAATCAAATATGTTTATTTAATCTATAAACATCTATTTCCGAAAGAAATTATTACTCGATAATTTATGATTTTGCTAAGACCACACCCTTCTTATAATTTCTGAAATTCCTGCACTTAGTCATTTTAAATTTTTTTAATTAAGATAATTAAGGAACAAGACATCACATATATTAAAACATATCTTTGACCATTTAAACTCTTATTAATTGTATTGATGACATGAAAGAAAGTTTGGATCTCTACATTTATATAGATATATATATAACGAATTTACTGTTTACGCCTTAGCCCTTAAGGATAGGGCTTGAGCTTAGTCAATTCAAGACCTCTAAAGGCTAGGGCCGACTTTGTAGGTGAGACCATGCCTAGTAATACCTAAAAGATTAGGCTAAGTCAATCCAAGCCCTCTAAGGCTGTGTTCGTTTAAGAGGAAAGTGGGAGAAGGTAAAAGAAGGTGGGAGAATACCCCACTTAATCCATGTTCGTTAATTTCATGAGAAAGTGAGTGTTTCTCTAGAAAATGGATTTTCTATAGTGTTCTTTTTTCCTTCATTTACACCTATGCTCCATTTGTTTCGACGTAAAATAGGGGAAAACAAATCAATTATGTTGCCCAAGTATTGACCTTAGAGGGGAGTGATTTTTAGGGTCTATGGCAAATTTAAAATTTATTCTACTTCCCTAAGCGGAATTCCAACTTAAGCAAGTTAAAGAGAAGTAGAGAATATGCAATTCTACTCAAGCATTCAAAGCAATAAAGTAAGAGATAGAGTTAAAGAGATGCAAACACATAGACACCAAGGATTTGTTCACGAGGTTCGACAACTTGTCTATGTCCCCGCCTTTCAACTTCCCGCTTCAAGGATTCTTACAATTTTATTCTCAAATCGCATAGACTTTGTAGAACCCCGGAATTGTTGTATATGTCTTGGAATGCGTGTCAAGGCACGATGCGTTGTAACCTCCAATTTTTATAAAATGAGAAATTGGAACCTTTGAGAATTTTGCATGAGTAGTATAAAGTAATTAAATAAAATAATTAATACTATGCCATAGCCTTAAAAGGGTCCTAGTCATGTTTAGAAGAGGTTAGAATGGAAATAGAATAAGTCCAAGTGATGAGATTGAGTGAGAAATGGGCCCATTGTCAAAATTTGCAAAACACCGATCGTTCAGTCATAAGCACCAATCGCTCGATCTTTCCCCTTTTTGCAGAATTTTATGAAGGGCTTTTTCATCTTTTGGGGCATTCTACCCTTGCCTATAAGGCTTGCTCATGCCATAAGGGTTCATAAACCCTAAGGCAGCATATTTTGAGAAATAGTAGGAGAAGAGAAAGGGGTGTTCTTCTAGGGTTTCAACTTGAGAAAATCAAGGGTTTGAAAAATCATTCCAAAAGTTTGGATTTCTCCAATCCAACCTCAAACACGTGTGGAGTCCCTCCTCTAAGCTCGGACAGCTTTTTTCCACGGTATTTGTCAAAGGGTTTCTTCCCCAAAAGCAAGCATCCTTCAAGCAAGGGTTTCTCCTCTACCATTGGGGTTCCAATCCAAGGTTTTCTTCCAAGATCAAGCTTTGATCTCAAGATTAGTACACCCTACTAACTCCCTTAGCAATAACTAGAGTTTTCTCTAGAAAATGATGATACTAATATTGTGTTCTCTCCCCTTTTTCATGCAATATGCTACTTTCCCAAATATGAACAAGATAAATGGAATTAATGGTGGGATGTATGAATGGATGAGGAGTTGAGGTGACGGATGCCGTATGAATGTGCTGTGTTGTGTGAAATGGAAAAGGGTGGAAGGGCATTCTATAAATAATAAACACATGGGTGATGTTTAATGAAATGCATGAACTAAGAACTCGAATAAATGATCATAAATAAGTTGTACACTAAGTGCTTAATGAAATGCCCAAATGAGAAATTACAAGTTTAAAAGATAATCATGCAAGTATGAATTGTGTAGTTTCCTCCTACATTGTAACTTTGACTCAATGCTATAAATGTTGTCTAAATTCCTACATGCTCATGTTAGAAATTGAAATGCCACACTTATGCAATTATTTTATTCAAGCATGTCACCATGTCACTACAAATGTTACACACACACACGCATGTATGCATGAACCAATGTTTTTCAAGTATAAGTAATTGAATGAAATAAACAAGAATGAATATCAAGGGTGGGGCATATCCCTAGGATATGTCACATCTAGCTCACAAGTAAATGAAGTTAGTACATGTCAAGGAGGTTGGTAGCCCAAGTGAAGGGTGCTAGCCTCTGGCTCACAAGAAAATGAAACAAGTACATGTCAAGGAGGTTGGTAGCCCAGGGATGTACGGGTGCTAGCCTCTGGCTCACAAGTAAATGAAATGTCAAGGAGGTTGGTAGCCCAGGAATGTGCGGGTGCTAGCCTCTGGCTCACAAGTATACAAGTCAAGAACAAGTCAGAAACAAGCAAGACATGTGATTCCAAACAAGACAAGACACGTATACATGATTTTCACAAGCAAGACCGAGACATGAAACAGGTTTCCAAACATGAGTTTTACCATAGTTTTCGCATTCACGCACGCATGTCAAGATATTTATATTGCTTCATTTTCAATAAATGTCATATGTTGCTAGTGTTGCTTAAAATTGATTATTGTGTATTATGGTTATTACTGTCATGCCTTGTTATTGTTATTGTTAGCTAGTAGCTTGTACTCGCTGAGTATTCCATACTCGGTCGTACTTTTATGTCGGTAAGTACCGAAGAAGCCTTCAACCCCGAGCCTTAGGTTGAGGAAGAGTATGTTCAGGAGAAAGAGCCTCCCATCCCGATCTAGTCGCAGGAGGATAGGGATCGCAACATTTGGCCATATTTAGATTACTGTTGAGCATAGTGGGCTTAATAGTCTTTTTTTTGTATTTTGGTATATTTGATAGGTGGGCATGTCCACCTTTGACTCAATATGTTTTGTATATGCTTACTTGGAATACTGACCACCTTATATGGGAAAAAAAATTAGGTTTATGCTTCCGCACTCATGTTATAGCTTCCGCACTCGGATTACTATTATTATTGAAATTACTCTGATCAATGATCTCTATGACCTAGAGGGGGCTGAATAGGTCTATCTAAGAACTTCTAACCAATTTTTAATTTTTTATCTAATTAGATTAGAAATCAATTAACCATTCACACAAACAATCCACACAAATCAAACACACCAGATTTTTATGTAGAAAACCCTTACGGGAAAAAACCAGGGGACCTAGTCCAGCAACAAACTTCACTATAAGAAGAATTCAAGTACAAGACAAGACCTTACCCAAACCGGACTCGACGTTCCTAGGTACAGAATCTTACTCTTGATTTCCACAAACCAGCAGGTTCAATCTCCGCTGTAGCAGCTTCGGTTCCTCACCGACCAATTCTTCTCAAGCTACTTCAATACCACGATCACACACGATCGATCTCCTTCCACGAAGGCTCCGGATCATACACCGGACACACACACAAAGTGTAGGGTTGTGAATCAATTTAGAAAGCTTCAAACCCTAGAGGGATCTCGTATAGATCTGAGATCACACAATGCAAGATCAAAAGAATAGATCTATACTTGCATTCTCTAGGATGATTGAAAAAGGAGGGATCACTAAAGATCTATGAGGAACAATCGAAAAAGCCCTAGAAGGGTTTCTCAGACCTCTACTCTTTCAAAAATAAACAAAGATACGAATTAGGTCTCCAATAAGTTGTTTATATAGGGTTTAGAAAAGAGTCCAAAAAAATAAAATTTTGTTTACGATGACCGATCGATCGGTGCTTACAACCGATCGATCGGTGCTTATAACCGATCGCTCGATCCAAAAACGCTACTTTCACCGAGAGCTCGGTTAAAAATAGTCTCTCTGAAAAAATACCCCATACAAAGTTTTTGACCAGTCGATAGCCACCGATCGCTCAGTAGGCCACCGATCGATCGCTCGCAACACCGAGCGATCGGTTGAGACAGAATTTCAGCCTTATCATTTTTCTTTTGTTTTTGTTTGATTCAAATAAGATCAAAACTCTTTGGTAGGCTTAAAACTATCCTCCTAGGTATGTTTAGAGTTATCTAAGTCAAATCCAACCTAGGTAGGGGTCTCTAAGTCCATTACCTGTCTAGATCCGGAGTAGAAGCTTTTTCTTCAATATCTTCAGTCTTCTTGAAACTTTAACTCTTCCGACAAGTTGAACAAGACACAACACTCATGACCTATCTAAAGATCACGGAATTTGCCAACACCTATTTCTGGATTTACAATCTCCCCCTTTGGCAATTCCGGGACAAAACAAGACTAACTCGCATACTAGGTTCAAATTTTCCCAAATGATTCAAAAATGGAAAATTGAACCTTTACATGACTTAAAAAAAAATTCATGACATTCAACTTGTCATGTTTCAACAATCTTAGAACTTGTTTGCCTGCACAAGCTCAACCAAAAACCTGTGAAGTATGGGAAATAAAAATTACAGAATAAGTTCATCTATATCAAGTGCATCCATAACATGTTTAACATGTTTATCCATAACAGGTTCATCCATATATCATATTCAATCCATATACCACCATATATGCATCCATAACATGTTTATCCAATCCATAACTTCATCTATAAAATACCTACTCTCCCCCTTTTTGGCTCGAATGCCAAAGGTGGAATAGGAATTAAAGAATTAAGGCAAAATCAGTATTAGAGATGAGATAACAGAAAATGAGAGTAAAATATCAAACATCATCTCATATGCATTCAAATCAAGAACATCCAAAAGAGGTTTGTATAGAGTACAACCAATACAAAATGCATCAAATGTCTGAATATAACACTAGGACTACTGTAAACTCCCAAATATAAAAGTGAAACATAAGGAGTATCCTAGTACATCAAACTAACTATCACTCCTCATCATCAGAAGTGAGATGGGACTCATAATATGCTCTAAAATCACGAACATCTCGCTGTACTCCCAGCACTACTGCATCAAGTGAACCAAGTCTTCCACGGATCTCGGAGGTGAACTCCTGGTAAGATGAAATATGAGTCGTGAGATCCATCTACATCTCCCTCATCATTCTGGCAAGATCATCAATCGAGGCAGGAGGTGGATGAGAGGATCCGGTACCAAATTCAGCTTCCTCCTCAATATCTCGAACTGAGGCATGTGAAAAACTCTGAGCTATGGTCTTTTTGTTGATTGGACCCTTCGGATTACGAGTAGGAACACCAGGAGGAGCAATAACCCCTTGAGAACCAAGGAGTTTAGTAATCAGGGAACCAAACGGAAGAGCTCCAACCACAGTTTGAGTTTAATGGGCATGAATCATCAAATCAATTATGTGTGCTGCAAGGTCAATATCATGTCCACGAAGGAGACTGAACAGAAATTGAGCTCTATCTTCCCTAAGATCTGCAGTATGAACCTTTGGGTGGATATTGGCACTCATTACTAGGTTTACAAGTCTTGCATCCCTAGTGAGTTTAGATACTTCAATGAAGGAACCAACCCAAAGTGTAGGTGCACCACAAAGAAAGGTGACTACATTGTTCATAGATTCTTTATCCTGATCTTTCTTATATTTATAAAGATAATAGACATCTGGAACCCGAGGACAACCAAGAAATTTAGCAATCACATTAGGATTTATCAAAACAGATTGTTCTAAAGAGCGAGATTTAAAAGACAAGGTTTTAGAGTTGATTTCAGAGAAATTTGAGTAAAATTCCTAGACTAACTGAATAGGAGCAGGACCGGATAAAGTGAGAATACCTTCCCTTTGACGATCGGTAATGAGCTTAGGAAGGTAATAATCACCAAAATCTGAAATTCTAATGCTCCTTTCAACCATAACACCCTTTTTACTAAAATACTCACTATAAAGCCGAGCAGCAGTAGGGCTAATGAAGGGACCCAATAGAACATTCGAAGACGAACTAGCTTTTCCTTTTTGTTTCCGGGTTTTATTTTGCAAAGACTTTTGGCGATTTTCAGTAGTAGAATCAACCATTCTACTGATTGGTCGATCCCCTATTGAAATCCCATGACCTATTGGAGTGAAAGAGTAGGGCTCATTGAGTTCCTCTTCCTCTAGAGGGTCCTCTTGGTTGTTGAGGACCAATCTCCGGCGTTTAGAGACACCGGACATGAGGAATGCAAGAATAACTAAGGAATATGAGAAAATCATCACGAATTTTTTGATGCCCTAGATGTGAAAAGTAAACCAAAATCAAGAAAATGATTAAAGTTTACCTTTTTAGATGCTTGGAAACCCTTGGAGTAGAAAGAAATGAACGTAGGAGAGATTTGGAGGAGAAGGAACCGAGAGATCGCTCTAGAGTTCGGAGAACAAAAGAATAGGAAAATGAGAAATGAGGGTTTTATAACCCTGTTCACGAAAGACCGATCGATCGGTCATTAACACTGAGTGATCGGTGGTCTGCAAAATTTTTGAAAATTTTTTTCTCTTAAATCCATTTTTCTCCCCCTCAAACAAAGCAAGTTTTTAAATCATTTTTACTTCAAAATCACCTAATAACAATGCACTTATGCAAACATTTATGTCATCAAAATCATAAAGAATATTCAACCAAGAATGTATATACCAGAATAGTTATGAATAAGGATTATGTAAATAACTTTTAGTTTCCATAAGTGATTAATTTTGATTTTTGCATCAAATCCACATTTAGAGTAAAGAAACGCTCAGAAGTAATGTGTGTGTAATTTCAAAAATTCATAACATGACTCTGAGGATTGGTTTCATCCACAAAACAAGATTTTGACATTATAGCATAAAAGGTACTCTAGAATGTTCAAAATCTAGAATTAAAACCAAGAGACATCCATAGAATTATGATGAGCAATGTTTACCCCAAATTTGATCAATAAGGTCACTTCATTTTATAATCAAATTTTACACATTATCTTTTCTTTGGACATTGGTGACTTTCACTCAAGTGAGAAGGTAGCCCTCTCTAATGACAGTGGGGGCTTTCGCACTAGCAACCCATATAGATATCTACTGTTTGTCTAGGTAACTATTACTCACTGTTTGCATTCATTAGAAGCTATCACACAAACTCACAGGTAGTCCTTTCCATGTCAATAATTTTTTTAAACTAGGGGTCTCACCTTATGGAATTTTAATCACTTTAGTTATACTAGATTTGATTAAGCTAAGGAACCATATGATATAATATTAGAATCTATAAATAGGAACTAATATCATCTCAAAAATCAGTTGGAGTGGATGTGCAACACATAACATCTTTGTTTACTCAACTCTAACTGAGATTGGTGATCATGACCATTTTAAATCACTAGATAGAACTAATAGTTGAACTATCCTTATTTACTCAATCCTATGAAAAATTTAACCTTGGTATTAATATTCAATTATGATTTCAAGAAAATAAATTTATGCATAATGATAGGAAAGAAGGTCATACAAACACACTATTTTTTGTAACATTTTTCAATTTTTTTAATGTTTTTGGATTTTTATTAATTAAAGAAAACAACAAAAAAATAGCTCTATGACGTAAATGAAACAAGAAGAACACATAGGCTATGAAGAAAGCACACCATCACTCAACTCCGCACAAACCAATGGATTTCCTAAGGAACTCAAACCTAAGAGAATCTAAGGGTTTTGTGAGAATGTCTGCAAATTGTTTCTCTGTTTGGACATACTCAATACACACAACATTTTGCTCAACTAAATCACGAATGAAGTGATGCCTAATGTCAATGTGTTTTGTGCGAGAATGTTGAACGGGATTTTTGAAAATATTGATAGCACTTGAATTATCATAATACACAGTCATAGTGCCTTGTTCAATCCCGTAATCATGCAACGTTTGCTTCATCCACAGAAGTTGAGTGCAACAACTGCCAGATGCTATATACTCAGCTTCGGCAGTAGACAATGAAATTGAATTCTGCTTTTTGCTAAGCCAAGCAACTAAGCAGTTTCCAATATAGAAACACACTCCGGAGGTGCTCTTCCTATCATCAGCATTTCTGGCCCAGTCGGCATCGGAATATCCAACTATTGTGGCATTGGTATCAAAAGAATACCAGAGGCCAAATGATGGAGTTTCACTTACATATCGAATGATACGCTTGACTGCAAGTAAGTGAGACTCTTTTGGGCTCGCTTGATAGCGGGCACATGCTCCAACACTAAAGGCAATGTCTGGTCTAGTGGCAGTTAGGTAAAGCAAACTACCAATGATGCTTCTGTAAGAAGTTTGATCTACATCCTTGCTTGAAGTATCTTTACTAAGTTTTGTTGTAGAACTCATAGGTGTAGAGCCCCGGACTTTTTCACATTTAATGCATGACACTTTCATTGTCATTTTGCCTTTAAAGAGGTATAATTAATAAATAAAGAAGAAATTGGAAGTTTTGAACCGTCAAAAATGTTAGCTTTCGAAGTACGAACCCAACGCAAGTTGAATCGTCAAAATCGGACGAAGGAGTCAAAAGTTATGGCCAAAACAGTTTGGACTTGCAGACCACCGATCGCTCGGTCCATGGAGCGATCGATCGGTCCAAAACCGATCGCTCGGAGGCTATCGACTGGTCAAGATTTTTGTATGGGAAAATTTTCCAGAGAGTGAAATTTTAACCGATCGCTCGGTTATGAAACCGATCGATCGGTAGGCAACCGATCGATCGGTCATTAACACCGATCGCTCGGTACTCGCGTTTTTGCAGAAATTTCAGTAAGGGTATTATGGTCTTTTGGTCTGTTTACTCTTACCTTAAGAGTCTTGCCCGAGCCTTTACGGCATCATTCGACACTTAGAGAGTTTGAGAGAATACGAGAAAGGGGAGAAGGCGATTCCAACCTAGGGCTTGTCTTTGGAAGAGAAATCAAAGGGTTTTGAGACCCTAGATTACTTCAAGCTCGGCTCTTCTCCAAGATCAGGGCTCAAATACTCGTGGAGAGCGTTCTCCAAGCTAGGGCAGCAGCTACACGGTCATTTTGGAAAGGGGTTTCTCCCCTCATTGTTCAAGGTCGGTACTTCTTGCTACCCTCCTAGTTATAGTTCCTCTTTTCCCTTTATTTCCCTTTGTTTTCCTTTATTTACACATGTGCTATGAGATGGATGGTTGTGAATGGTGAATCGAGATGGAATGGGCGATTGGATGCCAATGGTTGTGTTGTGATGATTAAAATGGGGAGGGCATTGTTCCAATAATGAACATACATGCATGATTTGAGTAAAATCCATCTAGAAAAGCATGTTGTAGGGTAAATCAATAATGAACACACCATGTTTGATGAAATGCCAAGATGAATGAAAAGAATAATAAATAAAGAAAATGCATGCTTAAACATTTATGGAAATTGCTAAGGTTATGATAGTGTGTTTTCGCGCTTTCCCTAAATTGTTTAATTTATTACTTGTATATATGGTAATGTGCAATGTATTGTGAATTCCCCAAAATGTCATATTTAATTTCCATCGCAAGTGTGTACACGATTACACGACCATGGCATGAAACGACGTGATTTACCGATGTTTTCAAGGACGAGATGCAGAGGTGGGGCATATCCTACGATATGTTTCACTTCGCTTTTGGCAAGGACAAGATGATCATGCATTGCATAGGGAAGGGTCTCTCATCCCATCGCATTACACGCATGGTATGACATCGCATTACATGCATGGCATAGCATCTCATGACACTCAAGGCATGGCATGATACGCATGGATGCTAGTTGCTACGGGCTATGAACGGCAACTAGGCATACACATTTCGCATGGATGCTAGTTGCGACGGACTATGAACGGCAATTAGGCATATCATTCAGCATATAGGATACTAGTTACGACGGACTATGAACGGCAACTAGGCATATCATTCAAGTGTACAGGGTACTAGTTGCGATGGGCTATGAACGGCAACTAGGCATGTGAACATGTTTAAATTCCGAATAAGCAAGCATGATACACGCATGACACGCATAGCATGACATGGCACACATGATACAAGCATGACAAGCATGACACGGTAAATAAGTTCTCAATTACGCGAAGGGTATTTTAAGTCAAGTCAAGTGCATAGTGTTTTTCAAGGATTTTATCGGCTTTTCATAAACTGCAAGCATGATTATGAATTTCCTTATTTCTTTGTATGATATTAACTAGTTCCTGATTCATATATATCTATATTGTTTCCTGGGTATGCATTGCTATCTCTGGCTATAACTGTTGGTTAGTATTTAGTACCCGCTGAGTATTCCATGCTCAGCCGTACTTCTTATGTCGGCAGGTTCTGAGGGAGCTGCTGCTCCATTTGATGTTTGTACTCCTGGTCCATGGGTGGAGGAGGAGTACGTCGAGGAGCCTTTGGAGGAACCTCCCGTAGAGGGTTATCAGTAGGTGGTGTTAGATTCTGAGAGGATTAGCTGTGGGTGAGCATGAGTGATTATATCCATGTATTTTGGCGGGCATGTCCGCACTTCCTTTGTTTTGATTTCTTTGTATTAAAACTTGGACCATGTGTATATACTTAGAGGTTCGTTAGACTTCCGCTGTGTCTTATAGTTATGCTTCCGCTGTTATCCTCTATTGTATATGCTATGTGGGTGTTTTGCAGGTGGTTTGTCAAACAAGTCATGTAAGTCATGATTTAGTCGTCCACGATTCACTCTAACTCCTAGGGTGGGTTTTGGGTCGCAACAGTAGGAGTTCTAGCATGCTTAGCAGAACACATACCAAATTTCTTCACCAGATTTTTAGCATATTTGATTTGAGATACTGAGATCTCAGAATCTAATTGCTTGATCTGAAGACCAAGGAAGAAACTCAGCTCACCTACCATGCTCATTTCAAATTCATTTTTCATTTGTTCAGCAAATGATTGAGCATGTAAGTCTAATGTGAACCAAACACAATGTCATCAACATATATCTGGGTGATGACAATATCACCTTTCACATTTTTTATAAAAAGAGTTCTGTCTACTCCCCCTCTCGAAAATCCCTTTTCCAAGAGATAAGTAGTCAACCTCTCATACCAAGCTCTTGGATCTTGCTTTAAACCATAGAGGGCCCTTTTTAATCGATAGACTTGATCAAGGTGATGTGGATCTTCAAACCCTTTTGGTTGTTCCACATAGACTTCTTCCTGTAGAATGTCATTCAGAAAGGCACTCTTAACATCCATTTGAAACAATTTGAATTTCATATGGCAAGCCATAGCTAGAAGAATTCTGATTGACTCTAGCCTGGCAACAGGAGCAAAGGTCTCATCGAAGTCGATGCCTTCAATTTGGGTGTATCCTTGTGCAACTAACCTAGCCTTATTTCTTATGATAGTACCTTTTTCATCAGATTTGTTCTTGAAAATCCATTTGGTGCCTATCACATTTGTATTGTTAGGTCTAGGTACTAAATACCAAACATCATTCCTAGTAAACTGAAGTAACTCTTCTTGCATTGCATTGATCCAATTATCATCTGCAAGGGCTTCAGCTACATTCTTGGGTTCAAAAGATGAAGTATAGCAAATCTAGCTAACTTCATTTTCAATTTGTTTCCTTGTTCTCACTCCACTTTCAAGATCACCAATAATATCTGTGGAAGTGTAAGGACTTATGACCCTTGGATGTGTAGGTTTTAATGGAGATGATTGCTTAGTAATAAGTGGAGTTGAAGAAGTTTCAACATTTTCATTTACAGTACTATCATCATCCTCTAGTTGCACATTTTCAACACCAGAGTCATCCACAACTACATTGATGGACTCCATAATTGTAGATATTCTCAAGTTATACACTCGATAAGCTCTACTGTTTGTGGAATACCCAAGAAATATCCCTTCATCACTCCGGGATTCAAATTTGCCCAGTTGCTCTCTATCCTTAAGGATATAGCATTTACTTTCGAATTCTCGAAAGTACTTGACACTGGGTTTCTTGTTAGTCCACAACTCATATGGGGTTTTCTTTGTTCCAGGCCCTAGAAAAACTCGATTAACTATATAACAAGCAGTGTTTACTGCTTCAGCCTAGAAATGAGAAGCTAGATTATTGCTATGGTGCATAACTCTAGCCATCTCTTGAAGAACCCTGTTCTTCCTCTCCACTACACCGTTCTGCCGAGGTGTAATGGGTGTAGAAAATTCATGTTTGATACCCGACTCATCACAAAAGTCGTTGTACTTAGAGTTTTCAAACTCCTTTCCATGATCACTTCGAATTCGAGTGATTGGGCATCTTTTCTCATTTTGAATTTTCAAGCAAATACTTTTGAAATTTTCAAAAGCATCGGATTTCTCTCTTATAAATGCCACCCATGTCATTCTTGAGAAATCATCAACCATGACTAGGATGTATCGCTTTCCACCTAGACTTTCAATTCTTGTAGGACCCATAAAATCCATATGAATTAATTCCAGTAGATATGAAGTAGCAATACTTAAAGTCTTCTTTTGTGGGGTTCTAATTTGTTTACCAATTTGACATGGCCCACACATAGCAGTAGAAGGCTTTCCTAGTTTGGGCACACCTCTCACAAGTTCTTGCTTTGAGACTTTGCATAGGTCTTTGAAGTTCATGTGACCTAACCTTCGATTCCACAAATCAACGTCCTCAATTTTAGGCCTATTACAGGCATTTGAGAAATTAGAACTAGGGATTAAGCCGTAGCAATTGTCAGTGGTTCTCAACCCTTCTAGAACACACTTACCTTTACCATTAATGACAAAGCATTTGTTTTGGGTACGGTGCACAGCATGGTTATCATCACATAGGTGACTTATGCTAATCAAATTAGCTTCACTCCTTCAACAAACAAGGCATTTTTCAATTTTGGTATGCCTGGTGAATCGATGATACCCTTCCCTTTAACTAATGACTTGCTTCCATCACCAAAAGTAATAGTCCCATTTGGATAGTCCTCAAATTGAGTAAATAGGGACTTGTTACCTGTCATATGCCGAGAACACCCACTGTCGAAGTACCACATTTCTGTGTTTTGGGCTTTAAAGGCAGTATGAATGACAAGGCACTTAAGGTCATCCTTTCTCACATACACAGTTTTTAAACTTTGTTTAGACATTTGAATATTGTTCTGTGTAGTAGAGACCTTTTTCTTTTTAGACCTTCTAGTCCTCTTTCTGTTCTGTTCAGTTCTAGCATAATGATTCATCACAATCTTTCCTCCTAAGTAATCATAAGGAGTGAATAGATCATTTCATTTCTAGACATTTGAGCAATCATATTGACATCTTCGCTCAAAATTCTAGATTTTTCAGCCAGAACTTGAATCTGTATTTTAATATTCCCTTGACTTTGATTTTGGTTCCACGAACCATTTCGGGGAGCTCTTCTAAACGCATTACAGTTTGGTCGTATGTGACCTCTTATACCACAAAAGTGACATGTGGGTATGAATCTAGAAAGAGGAGGAGGATTTCTTCTAAAAGGAATTTGATTCCTCAAAGTATTCACCCTAGGAGCTGCAATTCTAGGCTTTACAACATTTGTATAAGACTTAGTACTTGATGTGGAAGGTACATTCACTTAGGGATCAGAATGTATTGGTTCAAACACAGCACTAGCCATTGTACCAACAGCTAAAGGACCAGCTGGTGTGTCAGCATGTCCTATCCTAGATCCATTAGAATTTGATCCATATTTTCTAACTAATTCATCTAGGCAGCTAGTATTTCCGAACATTCTTACTTCTTTCTCAAGAGTATAGACCTTCTGAATCAAGTGAGTCTTGTCTTTAAGGGTTATATGATGTTCTTTTTCAAGAAATTTCACCTTATCGACAAGAGAATCTTTTAAAGATTCCAGCTCCACTAATAGAGTCCTTGACTCTCCTACTTCTTTCAAGGAAGTGTCTCTTTCAACTTCTAATCTTCTGACAACATTAGTCAATGAAACATTTTCTTCCAAAAGACATTTAACTTTTTCAACAAAAGCTTCTTTCTCATTTTCAAGCTGACTAACTAGAGCATTCATCTCCTCTTCTTCTAGTTTACAAGTATCTCTTTCATTTTGAATGATTTTGAGTTTTTTGCTCAAAGAGATTTTCGCTTTAGTCAGTTTCAAACTTTCAGAATACAACCTATCATAAGTTGTTTTCAAATTTTCATCACTTTCAGAGTCAGTATGACTCTTCTCAATGTCTCCACTAGACTCAGTGTGACTACTTTCATTACTTCTATCCTTCTCATCAACCACCGAGGTAGTCTCAAGAATCCCAGAAAGGGATACAGTGAAAGCAGTATGATTATCAGTTTCTTCACTAGAAGAAGAACTGTCTAATTCTTCATTCTCGGAATCACTGTCATCCCAACAGGCATTCATCACCCTGCCCTTACTATTCTTCTTTTTAGAACAGTTAGGTGAAATATGACCGAAGCCATGACATTCATAACATTGAACACCTTGGGGTTTCCTGTCGCCACTCTTGGAATTTTTCTTGATTTCTCAGGGGTTAGACTTTGACTTCTCAAAAGATTTTCCTCCCTATTTAGGATTGAACCTCTTTTTCGTTCTAAAAAATTTTCGAAATTTTTTAACGAAGAGAGCCATTTCTTCCTCATCCATCTCTCCATCACTATTATCGTCATCCAAAGATTCCTTAATTGATTTCAAGGCTAAAGATTTGGTTTTCTTGGATGGTCGAAGATTGAGTTCATAAGTTTGGAGTGAACCAACTAATTCTTCAATCTTCAGAGAGTCAACATTTTTACTCTCTTCAATAGCAGTGACCTTGGGTTGAAATCTCTCAGGTAGAGATCTAAGGACTTTTCTAACTATCTTGGACTCAGTTAATCTTTCACCTAAGTTGAAACTAGCATTAACAATGTCACTAAGTTTTCCATAAAATTCATCAAATGTGTCATCGTCTTCCATTTTCAAATATTCAAATTTGGTGGTTAACATTTGGAGTTTTGAGATTTTAACAGTGGTCGTACCCTCATGGGTAATTCTAGTATGTCCCATGCCTCCTTTACTGTTTCACATGAAGAAATTCGTCTGAATTCCTCAGCTGTGACTGCAGTAAAGATAGCATTGAGTCCTTTAATATTCCAACCACTTGTCTCAAGCTCTTCTCTGGTCCATTCATTAGAATATTTGGCGATAGTCAAATCACCTAGAGTTTTCACCGGCGTAGCCCACCCATTTTGAATAGACATCCAAATTCTCTCGTCAATTGATTTGAGAAAAGCTCTCATACGGGCTTTCCACTATGCGTAATTATTCCCATCGAATAGTGGGGGACGAGAGACTGAACCGCCCTCTCTTATAGTACTGATGATTACAGAGTAAGATAAACAGGATCACACTAAAGGGTTTAGTCTTAAAGGTGAACCCGCTCTGATACCAATTGAAATTACTCTGATCAATGATCTCTATGACCTAGAGGGGGTGAATAGGTCTATCTAAGAACTTCTAACCAATTTTTAATTTTTTATCTAATTAGATTAGAAATCAATAAACCATTCACACAAACAATCCACACAAATCAAACACACCAGATTTTTACGTGGAAAACCCTTACGGGAAAAAACCACGAGACCTCGTCCAGCAACAAACTTCACTATAAGAAGAATTCAAGTACAAGACAAGACCTTACCCAAACCGGACTCGACGTTCCTAGGTACAGAATCTTAGTCTTGATTTCCACAAACCAGCAAGTTCGATCTCCGCTGTAGCAGCTTCGGTTCCTAACCGACCAATTCTTCTCAAGCTACTTAATACCACGATCACACACGATCGATCTCCTTCCACGAAGGCTCCGGATCATACACCGGACACACACACAAAGTGTAGGGTTGTGAATCAATTTAGAAAGCTTCAAACCCTAGAGGGATCTCATATAGATCTGAGATCACACAATGCAAGATCAAAAGAATAGATCTATACTTGCATTCTCTAGGATGATTGAAAAAGGAGGGATCACTAAAGATCTATGAGGAACAATGGAAAAAGCCCTAGAAGGGTTTCTCAGACCTCTACTCTTTCAAAAATAAACAAATATACGAATTAGGTCTCCAATAAGTTGTTTATATAGGGTTTAGAAAAGAGTCCAGAAAAAATAAAATTTTGTTTATGATGACCGATCGATCGGTGCTTATAACCGATCGCTCGGTCCAAAATCGATCGATCGCTACTTTCACCGAGAGCTCGGTTAAAAATAGTCACTCTGGAAAAATACCCCATACAAAGTTTTTGACCAGTCAATAGCCACCGATCGCTCGGTAGGCCACCGAGCGATCGGTTGAGACAGAATTTCAGCCTTATCATTTTTCTTTTGCTTTTGTTTGATTCAAATAAGATCAAAACTCTTTGGTAGGCTTAAAAATATCCTCCTAGGTATATTTAGAGTTATCTAAGTCAAATCCAACCTAGGTAGGGGTCTCTAAGTCAATTACCTGTCTAGATCTGGAGTAGAAGCTTTTTCTTCAATATCTTCAGTCTTCTTGAAACTTTAACTCTTCCGACAAGTTGAATAAGACACAACACTCATGACCTATATAAGGATCACGGAATTTGCCAACACCTATTTCTGGATTTACAATCTCCCCCTTTAGCAATTTCGGGACAAAACAAGACTAACTCACATACTAGGTTCAAATTTTTCCAAATGATTCAAAAATGGAAAATTGAACCTTTACATGACTTAAAAAAAAATTCATGACATTCAACTTGTCATGTTTCAACAATCTTAGAACTTGTTTGCCTGCACAAGCTCAACCAAAAACCTGTGAAGTATGGGAAATAAAAATTGCAGAATAAGTTCATCTATATCAAGTGCATCCATAACATGTTTAACATGTTTATCCATAACAGGTTCATCCATATATCTTATTCAATCCATATACCACCATATATGCATCCATAACATGTTTATCCAATCCATAACTTCATCTATAAAATACCTACTCTCCCCCTTTTTGGCTCGAATGCCAAAGGTGGAATAGGAATTAAAGAATTAAGGCAAAATCAGTATTAGAGATGAGATAACAGAAAATGAGAGTAAAATATCAGACATCATCTCATATGCATTCAAATCAAGAACATCCAAAAGAGGTTTGTACTGAGTACAACCAATACAAAATGCATCAAATGTCTGAATATAACACTAGGACTACTGTAAACTCCTAAATATAAAAGTGAAACATAAGGAGTATCCTAGTACATCAAACTAACTATCACTCCTCATCATCAGAAGTGAGATGGGACCCATAATATGCTCTAAAATCACGAACATCTCACTGTACTCCCAGCACTACTGCATCGAGTGAACAAAGTCTTCCACGGATCTCGGTGGTGAACTCCTGGTAAGATGAAATATGAGTCGTGAGATCTATCTGCATCTCCCTCATCATTCTGGCAAGATCATCAATCGAGGCAGGAAGTGGATGAGAGAATCTGGTACCAAATTCAGCTTCCTCCTCAATATCTCGAACTGAGGCATGTGAAAAACTCCGAGCCATGGTCTTTTTGTTGATTGGACCCTTCGGATTACGAGTAGGAACACCAGGAGGAGCAATAACCCCTTGAGAACCAAGGATTTTAGTAATCAGGGAACCAAACGGAAGAGCTCCAACCACAGTTTGAGTTTGATGGGCTTGAATCTTCCAATCAATTATGTGCTGCAAGGTCAATATCATGTCCACGAAGGAGAATGAACAAAAATCGAGCTCTATCTTCCCTAAGGTCTGCAGTATGAACCTTTTGGTGGATATTGGCACTCATTACTAGGTTTACAAGTCTTACATCCCTAGTGAGTTTAGATACTTCAATGAAGGAACCATCCCAAAGTGTAGGAGCACCACAAAGAAAGGTGACTACATTGTTCATAGATTCTTTATCCACATCTTTCTTATATTTACAAGGATAATAGACATCTGGAACCCGAGGACAACCAAGAAATTTAGCAATCACATTAGGATTTATCAAAACAGATTGTTCTAAAGAGCGAGATTTAAAAGACAAGGTTTTAGAGTTGATTTCAGAGAAATTTGAGTAAAATTCCTGGACTAACTGAATAGGAGCAGGACCAGATAAAGTGAGAATACCTTCCCATTGACGATCAGTAATGAGCTTAGGAAGGTAATAATCACCAAAACTGAAATTCTAATGCTCCTTTCAACCATGACACCCTTTTTACTAAAATACTCACTATAAAGCCGAGCAGCAGTAGGGCTAATGAAGGGACCCACTATGTCGCGACCAAAAATACCCCCTAGGAGTTAAGGATACTTTGACTCGTGACCGCCGTATCATACCTCCAGTATGATACATAAGGCACACGTGGAAACCTGTCAGAGTACCTGCATATACATAGCGGAAACGAAATACAATGCAGAGCGGAAAATAAAATACTAAACATAGCGGAAGCAAAATGAATACTCCTATAGCTTGGCTCAAGTAAGAACCAACAAGTATACATGTGTGAGAAACCCAAAAGTGGAGTGGACAAACCCCACACTCACATAACAAAATGACACAAGTTCTAAGTCGGTCGATCAACAGAAATCGAAGTCACGACTCCTATCTAGAGCACCATCGTCATGATAGTGATCCATGGAAGGCTCCGGGTCACGGTACTCTTCCTCGACCCAAGGTTCGTCGCCACACAAATCGAATGGAACCCGAGCACCTACCAATCATAACAATATCGACTGAGCATGGAATACTCAGTGTATACAAACTAAGAACAATAAAGCGGTTAGGCATGGAGCATACAAGACATGGAGAATGAAATCCGAACAATCCTTAAAGCATGGAAACCGTGAAAACATATGTGAGATAATATTCGAAACCAAAACTGTAACCGTGTGAGTCAATCGATAATCATAGCCTTATGAGTTCTTGTGAGTTCATGGAGTTACTTAGAGTCATTATGATCCGTAGAGACATAGAGCATAGAGCAATACCGTAGAGCATTTCCATAGAGCATAACCTTAGAGATCTTAGAGCATTTCATTGTGATCCGTGGAGCTTGTGAGACGATCTTAGAACATTATCATAGAGTTTCCTTGTGAGCACGGTATGATCCTTAGAGCTTGTGAAACGATCTTAGAGAAATCATAGAGTTACTTAGAATCATTCATTATTCGTCTTTTCGTGAAAAACCTTTATTTGTACTTTGAGAAATCCATGGAAACCATCGGTTCATGCGAGACATGCGAGCATATGCACTTAATAAGAGAAATCATCGTATTTAAACATAGAATCCCTTAGAGGTATTTCATCAAACACTTAGAGTGCATCATAATAGTAACCTTCATCCAAGTATATAATCACACCTTTTTCACACATAAAATCAATACACATAGATAGGGCATAGATAAGAAGAATCATACTTAGTAACTAGTAGGATTGCAAGATTGTAGTAGAGTGTATCTACCTTAGAGAAATCAATGGATTTGACTCCCAATGGCTGGAACAAGCAAGAACAGTGAGTTCTTGGTTGGAAATCACCAAGGGAAGTGGAAGAACCTTGATCTTCCACAAGCTTGATCAACAAGTAGTTCCTCTCCTTCTTCTCTCTCTCAAAATCTCCTAAGATAGGGCACAGAGGGTTTCTGAAACCCTAAGGCACGAACTCAGCCTATTTATAGGCAAGGGGTTGTGTTTAAAGTCTTAAACACCCTTAATGAAGAAAAATTGCGTATGACCGATCGATCGGTGGTATGGACCGAGCGATCGGTGGCTTACCGGTCGATCGGTGTTATGACCGAGAGATCGGTCAAAAACACACTCTCTGGAATTTTTCCCCATACAAAAAAGTTAACCGTGCGACAGCCATCGAGCGATCGGTAGCGGACCGATCGATCGCAGGTAATGACCGAGCGATCGGTGCTCTGTTATGTCTGGACTGTTTTGACCATATCTTTTTACTCGCTCGTCGGATTTCGACGATTCAACTTGCGTTGGATCCGTCTTTCGAAAACGAACATTTCTGACGTTTCGGAATTTCCGATTTCTCCCTTATTTATTAATTAGACTACGAAAACTATGAAAACGGCCAATTAGCTATGAAGGTGCTATTCATTAAGGATGAAAAAGTCCGGGGTGCTACACACTAGAACATTCAAAGACGAACTAGCTTTTCCTTTTTGTTTCTGGGTTTTATCTGCCAAAGACTTTTGGCGATTTTCAGTAGTAGAATCAACCATTCTACGGATTGGTCGATCCCCTATTGAAATCCCATGACCTATTGGAGTGAAAGAGTAGGGCTCATTGAGTTCCTCTTCCTCTAGAGGGTCCTCTTGGTTGTTGAGGACCAATCTCCGGCGTTTAGAGACACCGGACATGAGGAATGCAAGAATAACTAAGGAATATGAGAAAATCATCACGAATTTTTGATGCCCAAGATGTGAAAAGTAAACCAAAATCAAGAAAAGAATTAAAGTTTACCTTTTTAGATGCTTGGAAACCCTTGGAATAGAAAGAAATGAACGTAGGAGAGATTTGGAGGAGAAGGAACCGAGAGATCGCTCTAGAATTCGGAGAACAAAAGAATAGGAAAATGAGAAATGAGGGTTTTATAACCCTATTCACGAAAGACCGATCGATCGGTCATTAACACCGAGCGATCGGTGGTCTGCAAAATTTTTTAAAATTTTTTTTTCTTAAAACCATTTTTCTCCCCCTCAAACAAAGCAAGTTTTAAAATCATTTTTATTTCAAAATCACCCAATAACAATGCACTTATGCAAACATTTATGTCATCAAAATCATAAAGAATATTCAACCAAGAATGTATATACCAGAATAGTTATAAATAAGGATTATGTAAATAACTTTTAGTTTCCATAAGTGATTAATTTTGATTTTTGCATCAAATCCACATTTAGAGTAAAGAAACGCTCAGAAGTAATGTGTGTGTAATATTAAAAAATTATGACATGACTCTGAGGATTGGTTTCATCCACAAAACAAGATTTTAACATTATAGCATAAAAGGTACTCTAGAATGTTCAAAAGCTAGAATTAAAACCAAGAGACATCCATAGAATTATGATGAGCAATGTTTACCCCAAATTTGATCAATAAGGTCACTTCATTTTATAATCAAATTTTACACATTATCTTTTCTTTGGAAATTGGTGACTTTCACTCAAGTGAGAAGGTAGCCCTCTCTAATGACAGTGGGGGCTTTCACACTAGCAACCCATATAGATATCTACTGTTTGTCTAGGTAGCCATTACTCACTGTTTGCATTCATTAGAAGCTGTCACACAAACTCACAGGTAGTCCTTTCCATGTCAATAACTTTTTTGAAACAAGGGGGCTCACCTTATGGAATTTTAATCAGTTTGGTTATACTAGATTTGATTTAGCTAGGGAACCATATGATATAATATTAGAATCAATAAATAGGAACTAATATCATCTCAAAAATCAGTTAGAATGCATGTGCAACACATAACATCTTTGTTTACTCAACTCTAACTGAGATTGGTGATCATGACCATTTTAAATCACTAGATAGAACTAATAGTTGAACTATCCTTATTTACTCAATCCTATGAAAAATTTAACCTTGGAATTAATATTCAATTATGATTTCAAGGAAATAAATTTATGCATAATGATAGGAAAGAAGGTCATACAAACACACTATTTTTTGTAACATTTTTCAATTTTTTTAATGTTTTTGGATTTTTATTAATTAAAGAAAACAACAAAAAAAATAGCTCTATGACTTAAATGAAACAAGAAGAACACATAGGCTATGAAGAAAGCACACCATCACTCAACTCCGCACAAACCAATGGATTTCCTAAGGAACTCAAACTTAAGAGAATCTAAGGGTTTTGTGAGAATGTCTGCAAATTGTTTCTCTGTTTGGACATACTCAATACACACAACATTTTGCTCAACTAAATCACGAATGAAGTGATGCCTAATGTTAATGGGTTTTGTGCGAGAATGTTGAACGGGATTTTTGGAAATATTGATAGCACTTGAATTATCATAATACACAGTCATAGTGCCTTGTTCAATCCCGTAATCATGCAACATTTGCTTCTTCCACAGAAGTTGAGTGCAACAACTGCCAGATGCTATATACTCAGCTTCGGCAGTAAACAATGAAATTGAATTCTTCTTTTTGCTAAGCCAAGCAACTAAGCAGTTTCCAATATAGAAACACCCTCCGGAGGTGCTCTTCCTATCATCAGCATTTCTGGCCCAGTCGGCATCGGAATATCCAACTATTGTGGCATTGGTATGAAAAGAATACTAGAGGCCAAATGATGGAGTTCCACTTACATATCGAATGATACGCTTGACTGCAAGTAAGTGAGACTCTTTTGGGCTCGCTTGATAGCGGGCACATGCTCCAACACTAAAGGCAATGTCTGGTCTAGTGGTAGTTAGGTAAAGCAAACTACCAATCATGCTTCTGTAAGAAGTTTGATCTACATCCTTGCCTGAAGTATCTTTACTAAGTTTTGTTGTAGAACTCATAGGAGTTCTAGCCTGCTTAGCAGAACTCATACCAAATTTCTTCACCAGATTTTTAGCATATTTGATTTGAGATACTGAGATCCCAGAATCTAATTGCTTGATCTAAAGACCAAGGAAGAAACTCAACTCACCTACCATGCTCATTTCAAATTCATTTTTCATTTGTTCAGCAAATGATTGAGCATGTAAGTCTAATGTGAACCAAACACAATGTCATCAACATATATCTGGGCGATGACAATATCACCTTTCACATTTTTTATAAAAAGGGTTCTGTCTACTCCCCCTCTCGAAAATCCCTTTTTCAAGAGATAAGTAGTCAACCTCTCATACCAAGCTCTCGGAGCTTGCTTTAAACCATAGAGGGCCCTTTTTAATCGATAGACTTGATCAAGGTGATGTGGATCTTCAAACCCTTTTGGTTGTTCCACATAGACTTCTTCCTGTAGAATGCCATTCAAAAAGGCACTCTTAACATCCATTTGAAACAATTTGAATTTCATATGGCAAGCCACAGCTAGAAGAATTCTGATTGACTCTAGCCTGGCAACAGGAGCAAAGGTCTCATCGAAGTCGATGCCTTCAATTTGGGTGTATCCTTGTGCAACTAACCTAGCCTTATTTCTTATGATAGTACCTTTTTCATCAGATTTGTTCTTGAAAATCCATTTGGTGCCTATCACATTTGTATTGTTAGGTCTAGGTACTAAATACCAAACATCATTCCTAGTAAACTGAAGTAACTCTTCTTGTATTGCATTGATCCAATTATCATCTGCAAGGGCTTCAGCTACATTCTTGGGTTCAAAAGATGAAGTATAGCAAATCTAGCTAACTTCATTTTCAATTTGTTTCCTTGTTCTCACTCCACTTTCAAGATCACCAATAATATCTGTGGAAGTGTGAGGACTTATGACCCTTGGATGTGTAGGTTTTAATGGAGATGATTGCTTAGTAATAAGTGGAGTTGAAGAAGTTTCAACATTTTCATTTCCAGCACTATCATCATCCTCTAGTTGCACATTTTCAACACCAGAGTCATCCACAACTACATTGATGGACTCCATAATTGTAGAGATTCTCAAGTTATACACTCGATGAGCTATACTATTTGTGGAATACCCAAGAAATATCCCTTCATCACACCGGGATTCAAATTTGCCCAGTTGCTCTCTATCCTTAAGGATATAGCATTTACTTTCGAATTCTTGAAAGTACTTGACACTGGGTTTCCTGTTATTCCACAACTCATATGGGGTTTTCTTTGTTCCAGGCCTTAGAAAAACTCGATTAACTATATAACAAGCAGTGTTTACTGCTTCAGCCCAGAAATGAGAAGCTAGATTATTGCTATGGTGCATAACTCTAGCCATCTCTTGAAGAACCCTGTTCTTCCTCTCCACTACACCATTCTGCCGAGATGTAATGGGTGCAGAAAATTATTGTTTGATACCCGACTCATCACAAAAGTCGTTGTACTTAGAGTTTTCAAACTCCTTTCCATGATCACTTCGAATTCGAGTGATTGGGCATCTTTTCTTATTTTAAATTTTCAAGCAAATACTTTTGAAATTTTCAAAAGCATCGGATTTCTCTCTTACAAATGCCACCCATGACATTCTTGAGAAATCATCAACCACGACTAGGATGTATCGCTTTCCACCTAGACTTTCAGTTCTTGTAGGACCCATAAGATCCATATGAATTAATTCCAGTGGATATGAAGTAGCAATACTTAAAGTCTTCTTATGTGGGGTTCTAATTTGTTTACCAATCTGACATGGCCCACACATAGCAGTAGAAGGCTTTCCTAGTTTGGGCACACCTCTCACAAGTTCTTGCATTGAGATTTTGCATAGGTCTTTGAAGTTCATGTGACCTAGCCTTCGATGCCACAAATCAACTTCCTCAATTTTAGCCCTATTACAGGCGTTTGAGAAATTAGAACTAGGGATTAAGCCGTAGCAATTGTCAGTGGTTCTCAACCCTTCTAGAACACACTTACCTTTACCATTAATAACAAAGCATTTGTTTTGGGTAAAGTGTACAGCATGGTTATCATCACATAGTTGACTTATGCTAATCAAATTAGCTTCAGTCCTTCAACAAACAAGGCATTTTTCAATTTTGGAATGCCTGGTGAATCGATGATACCCTTCCCTTTAACTAATGACTTGCTTCCATCACCAAAAGTAACAGTCCCATTTGGATAGTCCTCAAATTTAGTTAATAGGGACTTGTTACCTGTCATATGCCGAGAACACCCACTGTCGAAGTACCACATTTCTGTGTTTTGGGCTTTAAAGGCAGTATGAATGACAAGGCACTTAAGGTCATCCTTTCTCACATACACAGTTTTTAAACTTTGTTTAGACATTTGAATATTGTTCTGTGTAGTAGAGACCTTTTTCTTTTTAGACCTTCTAGTCCTCTTTCTGTTCGGTTCAGTTCTAGCATAATGATTCGTCACAATCTTTCCTCCTGAGTAATCATAAGGAGTGAATAGATCATTTCATTTCTAGACATTTGAGCAATCATATTGACATCTTCGCTCAAAATTCTAGATTTTTCAGCCAAAACTTGAATCTGTATTTTAATATTCCCTTGACTTTGATTTTGGTTCCACGAACCATTTCGGGGAGCTCTTCTAAACGCATTACAGTTTGGTCGTATGTGACCTCTTATACCACAAAAGTGACATGTGGGTATAAATCTAGAAAGAGGAGGAGGATTTCATCTAAAAGGAATTTGATTCCTCAAAGCATTCACCCTAGGAGCTGCAATTCTAGGCTTTACAACATTTGTATAAGACTTAGTACTTGATGTGGAAGGTACATTCACTTTGGGATCAGAATGTATTGGTTCAAACACAGCACTAGCCATTGTACCAACAGCTAAAGGACCAGCTGGTGTGTCAGCATGTCCTATCCCAGATCCATTAGAATTTGATCCATATTTTCTAACTAATTCATCTAGGCAGCTAGTATTTCCAAACATTCTTACTTCTTTCTAAAGAGTATAGACCTTCTGAATCAAGTGAGTCTTGTCTTTAAGGGTTATATGATGTTCTTTTTCAAGAAATTTCACCTTATCGACAAGAGAATCTTTTAAAGATTCCAGCTCCACTAATAGAGTCCTTGACTCTCCAACTTCTTTCAAGGAAGTGTCTCTTTCAACTTCTAATCTTCTGACAACATTAGTCAATGAGACATTTTCTTCCAAAAGACATTTAACTTTTTCAACAAAAGCTTCTTTCTCATTTTCAAGCTGACTAACTAGAGCATTCATCTCCTTTGCTTCTAGTTTACAAGTATCTCTTTTTTTGAATGATTTTGAGTTTTTTGCTCAAAGAGATTTTTGCTTTAGTCAGTTTCAAACTTTCAAAATACAACTTATCATAAGTTGTTTTCAAATCTTCATCACTTTCAGAGTCAGTATGACTCTTCTCAGTGTCTCCACTAGACTCAGTGTAACTACTTTCATCACTTCTATCCTTCTCATCAACCACCAAGGTAGTCTCAAGAATCCCAGAAAGGGATACAGTGAAAGCAGTATGATTATCAGTTTCTTCACTAGAAGAAGAACTGTCTAATTCTTCATTCTCGGAATCACTGTCATCCCAACAGGCATTCATCACCTTGCCCTTACTTTTCTTCTTGTTAGGACAGTTAGGTGAAATATGACCGAAGCCATGACATTCATAACATTGAACACCTTGGGGTTTCTTGTCGCCACTCTTGGAATTTTTCTTGATTTCCCAGGGCGTAGACTTTGACTTCTCAAAAGATTTTTCTCCCTGTTTAGGATTGAACCTCTTTTTCGTTCTAAAAAATTTTTGAAATTTTTTAACGAAGAGAGCCATTTCTTCCTCATCCATCTCTCCATCACTGTTATCGTCATCCAAAGATTCCTTAATTGATTTCAAGGCTAAAGATTTGATTTTCTTGGATGGTCGAAGATTGAGTTCATAAGTTTGAAGTGAACCAACTAATTCTTCAATCTTCAGAGAGTCAACATTTTTACTCTCTTCAATAGCAGTGACCTTGGGTTGAAATCTCTCAGGTAGAGATCTAAGGACTTTTCTAACTATCTTGTACTCAGTTAATCTTTCACCTAAGTTGAAACTAGCATTGACAATGTCACTAAGTTTTCCATAAAATTCATCAAATGTGTCATCGTTTTCCATTTTCAAATATTCAAATTTGGTGGTTAACATTTGGAGTTTTGAGATTTTAACAGTGGTCGTACCCTCATGGGTAATTTCTAGTATGTCTCATGCCTCCTTTGCTGTTTCACATGAAGAAATTCGTCCGAATTCCTCAGCTGTGACTGCAGTAAAGATAGCATTGAGTCCTTTAGTATTTCAACCACTTGTCTCAAGCTCTTCTCTGGTTCATTCATCAGAATATTTGGCGACAGTCAAATCACCTAGAGTTTTCACAGGCGTAGTCCACCCATTTTGAATAGATATCCAAATTCTCTCGTCAATTGATTTGAGAAAAGCTCTCATACGGGCTTTCCACTATGCGTAATTATTTCCATCGAACAGTGGGGGACGAGAGACTGAACCGTCCTCTTTTAGAGTACTCGTGATCACAGAGTAAGATAAACATGATCACACTAAAGGGTTTAGTCTTAAAGGTGAACCCGCTCTGATACCAATTGAAATTACTCTGATCAATGATCTCTATGACCTAGAAGGGGGGTGAATAGGTCTATCTAAGAACTTCTAACCAATTTTTAATTTTTGTCTAATTAGATTATAAATCAATAAACCATTCACACAAACAATCCACACAAATCAAACACACCAGATTTTTACGTGGAAAACCCTTACGGGAAAAAACCAGGGGACCTCGTCCAGCAACAAACTTCACTATAAGAAGAATTCAAGTACAAGACAAGACCTTACCCAAACCGGACTCGACGTTCCTAGGTACAGAATCTTACTCATGATTTCCACGAACAAGCAGGTTCGATCTCCGCTGTAGCAGCTTCGGTTCCTAACTGACCAATTCTTCTCAAGCTACTTCAATACCACGATCACACACGATCGATCTCCTTCCACGAAGGCTCCGGATCATACACCGGACACACACACAAAGTGTAGGGTTGTGAATTAATTTAGAAAGCTTCAAACCCTAGAGGGATCTCATATAGATCTGAGATCACACAATGCAAGATCAAAAGAATAGATCTATACTTGCATTCTCTAGGATGATTGAAAAATGAGGGATCACTAAAGATCTATGAGGAACAATGGAAAAATCCCTAGAAGGGTTTCTTAGACCTCTACTCTTTCAAAAATAAACAAAGATACGAATTAGGTCTCCAATACGTTGTTTATATAGGGTTTAGAAAAGAGTCCAGAAAAAATAAAATTTTGTTTACGATAACCGATCGATCGGTGGTTATAACCAATCGCTAGGTCCAAAACCGATCGATTGCTACTTTCACCGAGAGCTCGGTTAAAAATAGTCTCTCTGGAAAAATACCCCATACAAAGTTTTTGACCAGTCGATAGCCACCGATCGCTCGGTAGGCCACCGATCGATCGGTCGAAACACCGAGCGATCGGTTGAGACAGAATTTCAGCCTTATCATTTTTCTTTTGTTTTTGTTTGATTCAAATAAGATCAAAACTCTTTGGTAGGCTTAAAACTATCCTCCTAGGTATGTTTAGAGTTATCTAAGTCAAATCCAACCTAGGTAGGGTCTCTAAGTCCATTACCTGTCTAGTTCCAGAGTAGAAGCTTTTTCTTCAATATATTCAGTCTTCTTGAAACTTTAACTCTTCTGACAAGTTGAACAAGACACAACACTCATGACCTATTTAAAGATCACGGAATTTTCCAACACCTATTTCTGGATTTACAATTATTTCATTTTGTTAGCCTTGTTCATTACAGGATGGTTTGGCAGGTACAAACAGTCACCTTTAAAGTATCCCTTAACTCCTAGGGGTATTTTGGGGCGCAACAACACTTTTGTCGAACAACCATTGCATCCAGAGCATAACGGGAACCACCTTTCCCAATCATCCTGGCCGGAACTTGTACGCAGCACTTGTACGGAGGTGCATGCATAAAGGTTTGGAACGCTTTTCTTATCTGAATCTTAAGGACCAAATTGATGGCCCCTTAACCTAAGCCCTCTCCTTCGCATCACCCCAATTGTCCTCGCTTTGGTTTCTCAGTCCCCCCTGCCCCGGATTTTGGGAAACACAGCTGTTGGTCCTTCGAATTGCTAAAGTGGCTAGTTGCTAAAGTGGTTAGTCTGCGATCCCCCATTAGAGTCCCTAAGGTCACTTAGTATTCGATACCATGATTGAACAAGGCATTAGGGTCATACGAGAGAGTTGTATTTCAAGTATAGACTAACAAATTAGTCTTGGTCAAAACCGGTTGAACTTCAACCAAACTTAGAGTCCTACGCTAGGAACACGGATTGTATGTTATGCCATTGTTATGTATACTTTGTGTGCATTGTTCTATGCTTAGTGAATATGTTTTGAACAAATGGTGAAATTGTTACTAAATGCGTATCCAAGTTAGACTCATGTTGTATTGTCATTCTCAGGTGTAATCATGAGACGCAATACTAGGGGTCGCAGATACAAGACAAGGGACAATAGAAGTGATGCTCCATCGGGTGATGATCAACCCGACTTTGCCCAAGCTTTCGCTTCAATAGCCAAGACCTTGGCTATGTTAGCGGTGAGGCAACTGGCTACTCCTCCTAATGCCGCACTTATAACTGCTCCTCTTAATCGAGCATAAGCCAGAATAGAGGCATTTCGGAGGATGAGGCCTCCAACATTTTGTGGAAGCATTGATCCACTTGTGGCTGAAGGATGGATTCGACAATTAGAAAAGATATTCTCTGTATTGGCGCCTACGGAGGAAGAAAGGGTTACTTGGGCCGCCTTCATGCTTGAAGGTGAGACCGATCATTGGTGGAAGTCCGCACTTAGGGCCCGGGAATTAACCCGACAGGGTCAAAACTGGACTTGAGGAGAGTTCTTGGACGTCTTCAACAAGAAATAATTCCCAATAGGGATGAAAGAGAAAAAGGAAGTTGAGTTCATTACCTTGGAGCAAGGTAATATGCCCGTTGCCGCTTATGAGGCTAAGTTTTCGGAGCTATCAAGATTTGCTCCACATATGATTGTTACCGAGGCTTTGAAAGCCCAAAAATTTGAGGGGGTTGAAGGCCTAACTCAAAGATCGAGTTTCGATGTTCTGACATGAGACATATGCTGAGGTAGTGGACAAGGCACTATTAGAGGAGGCTAATTCTGAAGAGTTCTTCAAGAGAAGAGGGATGGAGAAAGGCCAGTCCAGTGGCTCGACAGAAAATAGAGCTAGAACTACGTCATACCAGTCCATAGGACCAGCTCAGTCACAGAGGATGTACTCTACACCTCAATCTCTTCGCCCTTTTGCTCCACTGGCTTTTCCCGGCTCTCACTCAGGCTCCTCGCCCCGCAGTGACTCATGCTACGAGTTATACTCCTTCTAGCTATTCACATGATATCTGTACCCTTTGTGGAAGGAGGCATCCAGTAAGGGAATGCCGAAAGACTACCGGAGGTTGTTTTCATTGTGGCGACCAAGGCCACATGATTCGGGATTGCCCCCGACGTCATCTACCAGCTCAGTCTCAGGGGAGTAGGCCCCCTGTTAGGCAGATATATCAGCAGGGCTCTTCCCAGGCTTCGAGGGCCTCACAGTCTACACGGCCACCTCGCCAAGCCACCCAAGGCCGAGTTTTCGCCCTATCTGAGAGAAACGCACGTGCATCCGACGATGTCGTGCAAGGTACGCAAGAATTCTAGAGTTTTAAATTGTGAATAATTTCTATTATGTGATGAGTTGTTATTTGTAATAGGGGTTACCTATGTATGATGTATATTCTTGTCTAAAATCTATTGATATCAATTATTTAACCGCACAGGCGCTTTATTAGTGAACGAGTGTCTCACCCGAGTGTTGATCGACACAGGATTCACTCACTCCTTTGTCTCACCCAGTTTTGTAAAGGGATTTTTGATTGAGGCTACTCCGTTAGAGCGGGAATTGACCATTGCAACTCCACTTAGCAAGTTGGTTGATACGGACAAAATATTTAGAGATTGTGTGGTTCAAGTGGGGGAGAATGAACTATTAGCCGGCCTCTATCATCCTAGATTTTCAAGACTTAAATTTTGATGTCATCCTAGGGATGGATTGGTTGTCAAACCACCACGGCCATGTTGCATGCTTTGAAAAGATGGTGAACTTCAGGCTAGAAGGAGTTAAGCCGTTTCACTTTCGAGGATTGAGAGAAAGGGATATTGCTCGCCTCGTAGCCTTGAGCTTAGCAAACCCAGAAGCACAAAACTCCTCAACCATTCCGGTTGTGAGTGAGTTCTTGGAGGTGTTTCTAGAAGAAATTCCTGGATTATCTCCTGATAGAGAGATTGAGGTCGCTATAGAGCTTACTCCGGGCAGAGCTCCAATTTCAAGGGCACCGTATAGAATGGCCCCGATAGAGCTTGAGGAACTGAAAAAACAAATTGAAGAGTTACAACAGCTTGGTTTCATCCAACCAAGTGTCTCGCCACGGGGAGCTCCGGTCCTCTTTGTAAAGAAGAAGGATGGGTCGATAAGAATGTGCATCGATTACCGGCAGTTGAACAAGGTCACTATCAAGAATCGTTATCCTTTGCCACGGATAGACGACCTATTTGACCAACTGAAGGGAGCAAGATTCTTCTCCAAGATTGATCTTAGATCGAGGTATCATCAGTTAAAGATCAAGGCGGAAGATATTCCGAAGACGGCTTTCAGGACTCAGTATAGGCATTACGAGTTCCTTGTCATGCCTTTTGGGCTAACGAATGAACCAGCGACATTCATGGATCTGATGAACCGGGTGTTCCGATCATACTTGGATCAATGTGTGATTGTGTTCATTGATGACATTTTGGTGTATTCCCAAACACAGGAAGATCACGCACGAGACCTCCGCCTTGCTCTGGAGATGTTGAGAGAGCATAGGCTATATGCCAAATTGAGCAAGTGTGAATTCTGGTTGGAGAAAGTGACATTCCTAGGCCACGTGGTGTCAGCGGAAGGCATCTCGGTTGATCCAGTAAAGATAGAGGTAGTGATGAATTGGGAAAGACCCAAGAGTGTCACCGAAATTCGGAGTTTCCTTGGATTAGCAGGCTACTACCTGAAATTTGTGGAGGGATTCTCCAGTTTGGCTACACCTCTCATTTACTTGACGAGAAAAAATGTCAAGTTCAGTTGGAGTGACAGATGCGAAGTGAGCTTCCAAGAGTTGAAGAAACGTCTTACCACGGCTCCCGTACTCACAGTGCCTTCCGAGAGTGGCGGTTTTGTCGTGTATAGTGATGCCTCCCTCGTGGGAATGGGATGTGTGCTCATGCAGCATAGCAGGATCATTGCCTACACCTCGAGGCAATTAAAAGAACATGAGAAGAATTATCCCACTCATGACTTAGAGCTCGCCGCTGTTGTGTTTGCATTGAAGATATGGCGACACTACCTCTACGGGGAACAGTTTGAGGTGTTCACAGATCATAAAAACCTAAAATATTTGTTTTCTCAAAAGGAGTTGAACTTAAAGCAAAGGCGATAGATGGAATTTTTGAAGTATTATGAATGTTCCATTCAATACCATCCGGGTAAGGTGAATGTTGTAGCCGACGCTCTTAGCCAGAAGCCTACTGGACTTTTGGCTCACATGATGTAACGCCCCGAAATACCCCCTAGGAGTTTAGGGATATTTTAGGTGTCACACTGCGTACCTATCAAACCATCCTGCAATGCACAAGATAAAATACAATACTAACAACGATAATCAGAGCACGGAAGCTATCATATATGCGGAAGCGTAAACAAATTTTTCTTTTTCTTTATAATGATCCAAAATGTAGTATTCCAAGTTGACATAAATACAAAACACATCTAAGTCTAAGGTGGACAGGCCCACCTATCAAAGTATCAAAATACATAAGACCCTCTCATACTCTCCCCTCAACAATAGTCGAGGTATGGCCACGCATCGAGGTCTCGGTCCGCCTGAGACTGAAATGGAATAGCCGGCTCTCTCTCCTCTATATACTCTTCCTCGACCCAAGGCTCCAGGTCGAGGGCTCCCTCAGTACCTGCCGACATGAAAGTACGGCTGAGCATGGAATACTCAGCGAGTACAAGCTACTAGCAGACCATAACAATAATAAAGCACACAATAGTAATATCATACAAGCAGTAATAGAAACATCACAAAGAAACAGTATAGGGCATAACACAATACAAGCATCCTGACGTGCGTACATGAATGCGAAAACGCCGATAAAACTCATGCTTGAAAACCCATGTCATGTCCCGGTATGCCTCGTAGAAATCATGTATGCGTGCATGCATGAATGCATAATCATCATCTTGTAAACCTCCATCTCGTAACTTGTGAGCCAGAGGCTAGCACCCGAATATCCCTGGGCTGCCAACCTCCTTGATATGCAATGCACTTGTGAGCCAGAGGTTAGTACCCGAATGTCCCTGGGCTACCAACCTCCTTGTTATGAAATGCACTTGTTTTCTTGTAAGCCAGAGGTTAGTACCCGAATCCTCCCTGGGCTACCAACCTCCTTGACAATAGGTGATTTTTATTACTTGTTTAGTTTTCTTGTGAGCCAGAGACTAGTACCCGAATGTCCCTGGGCTACCAACCTCCTTGACAATAGGTGTTTTAGGGGTTATCTTGTGAGCCAGAGGTTAGTACCCGAATCCTCCCTGGGCTACCAACCTCCTTGACATGCAATATTTTCTTGTTGTTTATTATATGCACATGCTCTTGAAATCTCGGTTCATACTATCATGCGTGCTCGTGTACATGTCCATAGTGACAATCATGATAATGGGAATAACCAAAATATGACATTTCAATTCAATTCATGATATGAACATAGGTAACATAAGTAGTTTGCATAACATTTGATCAATTTATCATTTCTAAGAACGCGCACATAAAACCCATTTCCATATTCTTCATTGAGATCATTTATTCATAGTTTAGGTATTTTGTCAAACACTTTCATACATTATTCCTTAGTAGTTTATCTCCTTCTTTTAAATGCATATTTTCCATTCAATCACGCAATGGTAAGTTTGTTATTTGTACTATGCCCATCCTCCATTTTCCAATCCACAACCCACACATCATACATCACACATTCGGCATCCAATCGCCGTATCCAATCTCTCATCCACACATTCATTCCATTCCCCTTATCTTGTTTATATTTGTTGAGTTAATACAATACATAGGGAAGGAAAAGCATAATATATATAATCACCATTTACACTAGAAAACCTAAGTTATTGCTAGGGAAAGTTAGTAGGGTGTACTATCCTTGAATCAAGGCTTGATCCTTAGTAGAAACCTTGATTGAAGCTCCAACTTGCAAGAAGAAAGATCCTTGCTTGAAGAAGGCTTAGTGTGGGGAAAACAACCTTGAAGTTGCCGTAGAAAACGCTGCCCTACCTTGGAGAAGGAGTCCCACACGAGCTTGAGGTTGGATTTTCGAAATCCAAGCTTTTAGGGATGCTCTTGGGTGCTTAAACCATTGATCTTACTCTCAAATGGAAAGGGGGCTTTGGAACCCTAGTTTCTTCTCCCTCTCTCTCAAATATCCCTAAGTGTTGTAAGTGAGGCCTCAAAGGGTCGAGCAAACCCTTATGGGTAAGGGTTTAACACCCAAAAGACGAAAACGCCCTTACTAAAATTTCTACAAAAACGTGAAGACCGAGCGATCGGTGGTTATGACCGATCGATCGGTTGCCTACCGAGCGATCGGTGTTTATGACCGATCGATCGGTCAAAAACTCACTCTCTGGAAAATTTCCCCATACAAAATTTCTGACCGTGCGATAGCTACCGATCGATCGGTTATGGACTGATCGATCGCTGACTGGACCGAGCGATCGGTGCTCTGTATGTCTGGACTGTTTTGACCATATCTTTTGACTCGCTCGTCGGATTTCGACGATTCAACTTGCGTTGGGTTCGTCTTTCGAAAACGTACATTTCTGACGTTTTGGAATTTCCGATTTCTCCCTTATTTATTAATTAGACTATAAAAACGGCCAATTAGCTACGAAGGTGCTATTCATAAGGATGAAAAAGTCCGGGGTGCTACACATGATGCTAAAGGAGTGGAGGTTGTTGGAGGATGTTTCCAACCTTGACATTTGGTTCAGCCCACAGACACACGGGCCATTGATGGCAAATATCACAGTGAAGCCGTGCATCATAGATCGGATCCGAGAGTTATAAGTAGAAGATGCCGAGTTCATCGCTTTTCGTGATAAGGCGGTTAGCAAAGGAAGCGAGGATTTCACCACGAACGGTGATGGGGCAATCACGTTCAAAGGTAGACTTTGTGTCCCAGCCAATGTAGAGCTTAAAAGAGAAATTTTGGATGAGGCTCACCGGTCCAAGTATACCGTTCACCCTAGGGGTACCAAAATGTATAGAAACTTGAAGGGGCACTTTTGGTGGCGGAACATGAAGCGAGAAATAGCGGAGTATGTGTCTAAGTGCTTAGTGTGCCAGCAAGTCAAGGCCGAGCACAGGAGACCGGCTGGACTTTTGCAGTCCCTCCCTATTCCCAAGTGGAAATGGAAACACATCTCTATGGACTTTATTGTAGGGTTGCCAAAGACGGCTAGAAAGTTTGATGCTATATGGGTTGTGGTCGACAAACTGACAAAGTCCACCCATTTCTTACCATACCGGACTACATTCAATTTAAATCAGTTGGTGGCACTGTACATCAAGGTAATAGTTTGGTTTCACGGGGTGTCGGTGAGTATCATGTTAGACAAAGACCCTAGATTTACTTCTAGGTTTTGGAAGAGCTTTTAGAGTGTCATGGGTTCCCGACTAGACTTTAACACGGCTTTCCATTCACAGACTGATGGGCAAACCGAGAGAGTGAATCAGGTGATAGAAGACATGCTCCGATCTTGTATGCCAGATTTCAAGGGCAGTTGGGAAGATCACCTACCTTTGGTGGAATTCGCTTACAATAATAGTTATCAAGCGAGCAAACAAATGGTGCCTTTTGAGGCTTTGTACGGAATGAGTTGTAGATCCCCGTTGTATTGGGATGAAGTGGGAGAAAGGAAGATCTTAGGCCTATAATTGATTGAGCAAACTACGGATAGGGTCAAGCTTATCAGGGAGAGGTTGAAGACCGCACAGGATAGATAGAAGAGCTATGCCAACACCCGCAGGTGGGACCTTGAGTTTCGAGTTGGTGATAGTGTATTCGTTAGGATTTCACCAACAAAGGGTATCACGAGGTTCGGGAAGCGAGGAAAGCTTAACCCGAGATATGTGGGTCCGTTCGAGATCATCACTAGAGTTGGTGAGGTGGCTTACCGTGTTGCCTTACCCTCTCACATGGCGGCAGTCCACAACGTGTTTCACATCTCCATGCTCCGGAAATACATCCCGGACCCATCCCATGTCATTGAGCTTGATCCGGTAGAAATCAGGGTGGACCTCACACTGATTGAGCAACCAATACAGATCTTGGATAGGTGAGATCAAGTGCTTCACAACAAGATTATCTCATTGGTTCTCATGCAATGGCAACATCATACTCGAGAAGAGGCCACTTGGGAGCGTGAGGCCGAAGTTAAAGAAAAGTACCCGGAATTTTTTGCATAGGGTATTGCCGTGTAAAAATTTTGTCATTTTGTGCATATATGTACCGTCCAAATTTTGGAGACAAAATATTTATAAGGGGGGGAGGATGTAGAACCCCGGAACTGTTGTATATGTCTTGGAATGCATGTCAAGGCACGATGTGTTGTAACCTCCAATTTTCATGAAATGAGAAATTGGAACCTTTGAAAATTTTGCATGAGTAATATAAAGTAATTAAATAAAATAATTAATAATATGTCATAGCTTTAAAAGGGTCCTAGTCACGTTTAGAAGAAGTTAGAATGCAAGTAGAATAAGTCCAAGTGATGAGATTGAGTGAGAAATGGACCCAGTGTCAAAATTTGTAAAACACCGATCGCTCGGTCATAAGCACCGATCGCTCGATCTTTTGCGTTTTTGCAGAATTTCATTAAGGGCTTTTTTGTCTTTTGGGGCATTCTACCCTTGCCTATAAGGCTTGCTCATGCCATAAGGATTCATAAACCCTAAGGCAGCACATTTTCAGAGAGAATAGGAGAAGAGAAAGGGGTGTTCTTCTAGGGTTTCAACTTGAGAAAATCAAGGGTTTGAAAACCCTAGAATCATTTCAAAAGCTTGGATTTCTCCAATCCAACCTCAAACACGTGTGAAGTCCCTCCTCCAAGCTCGGGCAACGTTTTTCCACGGTATTTCTCAAAGGATTTCTTCCCAAAAGCAAGCATCCTTCCTTCAAGCAAGGGGTTCTCCTCTACCATTGGGGTTCCAATCCAAGGTTTTCTTCCAAGATCAAGCTTTGATCTCAAGGTTAGTACACCCTACTAACTCCCTTAGCAATAACTAGGGTTTTCTCTAGAAAATGATGATACTAATATTGTGTTCTCCCCTTTTCCTTGCAATATGCTACTTTCTCAAATATGAACAAGATAAATGGAATTAATGGTGGGATGTATGAATGGATGAGGAGTTGAGGCGATGGATGCCGTATGAATGTGATGTGTTGTGTGAAATGGAAAAGGGTGGAAGGGCGTTCTACAAATAATAAACACATGGGTGATGTTTGATGAAATGCATGAACTAAGAACTCGAATAAATGATCATAAATAAGTTGTACACTAAGTGCTTGATGAAATGCCCAAATGAGAAATTACAAGTTTAAAAGATAATCATGCAAGTATAAATTGTGTAGTTTCCTCCTACATTGTAACTTTGACTCAATGCTATATATGTTGTCTAAATTCCCACATGCTCATGTTAGAAATTGAAATGCCACACTCATACGATTATTCTATTCAAGCATGTCACCATGTCACTACAAATGTTACACACACGCACGCATGCATGCATGAACCGACGTTTTTCAAGTCAAGTAATTGAATGAAATAAACAAGTATTAACATCAAGGGTGGGGCATATCCCTAGGATATGTCACATCTGGCTCACAAGTAAATGAAGTTAGTATATGTCAAGGAGGTTGGTAGCCCAAGTGAAGGGTGCTAGCCTCTGGCTCACAAGAAAATGAAACAAGTACATGTCAAGAAGGTTGGTAGCCCAGGGATGTACGGGTGCTAGCCTCTGGCTCACAAGTAAATGAAATGTCAAGGAGGTTAGTAGCCCAGGGATGTGCATGTGCTAGCCTCTGGCTCACAAGTATATAAGTCAAGAACAAGTCAGGAACAAGCAAGACATGTGATTTCAAACAAGACAAGACACGCATGTATGATTTTCACAAGCAAGACCGAGACATGAAACAGGTTTCCAAACATGAGTTTTACCGTAGTTTTCGCATTCACGCACGCATGTTAAGATATTTATATTGCTTCATTTTCAATGCAATAAATGTCATATGTTGTTAGTGTTGCTTAAAATTGACTATTGTGTATTATGGTTATTACTCTCATGCAATGTTATTGCTATTGTTAGCTAGTAGCTTGTACTCGCTGAGTATTCTATACTCAGCCGTACTTTTATGTCGGCAGGTACCGAAGAATCCCTCAACCTTGAGCCTTGGGTTGAGGAAGAGTATGTTGAGGAGAAAGAGCCTCTCATCCCGATCCAGTCACAGGAGGATAGAGATCGCGACGTCTAGCCATATTTAGATTACTGTTAAGCATAGTGGGCTCAATAGTCTTTTTTTTGTCTTTTAGTATATTTGATAGGTGGGCATGTCCACCTTTGACTTGATATGTTTTGTATATGCTTACTTGGAATACAGACCATCTTATATGGGAAAGAAAAATTTAGTTTACACTTCCGCACTTGGATTACTATTGCTATTTTATTTTGTTAGCCTTGTTCATTACAGGATGGTTTGGCAAGTACGAACAGTCACCTCTAAAGTATCCCTTAACTCCTAGGGGGTATTTTGGGGCGCGACAGACTTCTTGTGGATGAGTCCTAACCTTGCTAAGGAACAATCCTCCTTAGACTTAGTCCCCTTTCCCGGTAGAGGCCAGACCTTTATAATCTTCTTCACAGGCAAGATCAAGCCTTTACAAAGCTCTCCGACTTGACGAACAAGAGTCTCTCGGACCTCTTGATTTAAACACACTTAGACAAGTGATTTTACAGACTTTAGAGGCTCTTTACACGTGCTGATTAGTCCTGTTAGACATGATGCCCAGAAAATTCATTTAGATTGTTAGATTCTTATTAATTTGATTAATAAAGACTTCTTCTTAATCTATTGTGTATTCATTATGGGTAATTGACCATGATCATGAGATGATCTATACGATATGAGATATTGATAAAGGTCCATAGGATATATTGTAGGAAAGTGTTGTCATTGGATTATCACAGACAGATATAACTTTCTGATTCCTTATACCTTATATAGTCACAGCTATGGGTGAAGCTGGACACTTTACTTATAGGGCTGCCACTATGCTAAGATGTTCTCAATAGTTAAGATGTAGTTCTATCTCGAATTATTGTACTGGAGACTACACATCGGCATATGGGTGCTTAAATGTACACTGACTGATTGCATTTATTGAGAGACCTCTTGCATTACATACAGTCAGATAGTTGGTCTCTTATCTACATTGAACAGTTTTGATGACCCTTAGATCTGATGTGTTCATATATGACTGAGCAGTGATCTGACTGTTTTGATTCCACCAATGTATTTTCTAACTTAGGGAATACAATACAGTGACAGTTGGATAGTCAGAAAGCTGTTCGAGTCATGATGAATTTCAAACAAGAAATCCATGCTCATTAATTTGAGAGATTATCCAAGTTCTGGGTAAGACAGTTGATTAAGTTCAAATCCTGCACAGGTGATTTTGAAATCAAAATAAGTTTTAAAATATACTTTTATTAAAAGATATTATACTTATAAAAAGATTTTCTCAAAATGTTTTTCATGAGAAATTGTTTCTCATGGCTTAATCATAAGTCTTGGAAACCCGGATGATGTACAATGGGCTATGGGTTAAATAGTATGTCAATCTCAAATGCCTATTAAGGATAATGTATTTCGAAGGATAAATCGAATTTAAAAGTTCATATAGCGGGATCTGTATTGGTTAATGTTTATACACTGAGATTCAATTGCAACATGAATATCTCACGTCACTTGCAATTCTGATGTATTTCCTATTTAGGGTCAATGGGATAACATTGGGTAAGCCAGGGTAAGAATGTCCCAGAGCAATCTGTGGAGATGCTCACATAAGAAATACAAGCTCAATAATTGATTAAATGTTAATAAATTATTTAAGTGATTAAAAGTTAATCATTAATTAAATAGATTAAAAGCTAACCTATGGTTTAAATTAATTGTTAATTTAAATCTAGGGATTATTTTAATAATTATTTAATTAACCTAGTTAAAGGGAAAATGGGTTTGATCCATATCCATAAACCCATTAATATGGGCCCAAGCCCATGGGTTTAAACCATAGGGTGAGGCGCCCACTTTGGAAATCCTAATTGGATTGAGATTTGGTTACTTGAATAATTATTGAGTAATAACTCTATTAATTAAGGAATTAAAATCCAATGGTTGGATTGCAATTAGGATTAAGATGACATGAAGTTGGATTGCAACAAGGAGTGTTAAACTCCTCAAAACTCACGCCCCCCTTGATGTTCCCCCCCCCCCCCCCCCCCCTTTGTGGTTTGAGGTATCCTAGTTTGACTAGGATTCCTCCCTTTGTTGGTTGTTGACTTATCCCTATTAATTAAATAATCATCTTTTAATAAGGACTCTTTAATTAGTATGATTATTATAACTAAAGTAGTTATAGTTAAACTAGGAAATTATTTATTAAATAATAAGAGTTATTATTGTTAAATAATTCCTTAAGGGATAAAGTGTAATTGGATTAGGATTGGAATTGTTCAAAATCCTATAAATACACCAACACCAAAATGTGGGGAGAGGATAATCACAATTCTCCAGAATTTTTTTCACTCTCCCTCTCCTATCTCTCTAAACCGTGAGCCCCTAGGGAGTGTCCCTAGGGATTTTCGTGAGCTACTAGGTGCATCCAAGTTAGGTTCTTCAAATTCTAGGGTTTTGAAGCTTAGGGTTTTTGGTGATAGAAGGTTTACACCATTACTCCATATTCTTCCTCTTACTTCAACAATTCCAAAAAAAGATTCTAAAGCCTCATGGGGTAACAAAGAACAAGGATCGAGCTTCGAGTATTTCTTCGAGAAATCTTTACAAAGAGTTCTAACGGTTCGAGTGGATTAAGCTTCACCGGTGAACATCATTCACCGAGGTGATATGACTAAAGCTCTTAGATATTTTTTATGATTTCATGGTGTTAAGATCTAGGGGATCCTGTTTTCTGCATAAATTTTTATCCGGATCCCCCTACAAGTGGTATCAGAGCTCATGGTTAGGAGCATTTTTTATTTATTTTGATAAGATAATTAAATGGATGATTTAATTCATGAGATGAATTAAATTTAGATCTATTTAATATTGCTTGTAGTTTTTATAATTTTATTTGTTCATGAGATGAAAAAAAAATTATTATTTTTATTATGTTATCGAATGAGATTTGATAATAATAATAATTAAATAATTTTAAAACTAGTGTTATTTGTGATATAATTAAATTCGAAATAAATAGTTTATTTTGAAATTCTTTTTTAAATGATTTGATCATTTAATATATATTTATTAATTGTTTAAAATAATTAATAAATGATTTTCCCATAAATAGATTTTATTCAAAAAATTATACAACCCTAATTTATGATGTGATCATATTTAGGATTTTCGATTCTCTTAATTTTTTATTTTAATCTTGGATAATAGTAGAACCAATCTATATGAAAGGATCTTGCATTCAAGAAATGATCTTGCATTCGGGGAAAGAAATAAAATTTTGTAGAGATTTTAAGAAAATTCTATCTTATATTTTAAAAATAATTTTATGAAAATTGTTTTATAGAAAATATAATTGTTTTATTTTTTTATGGGGTTTGATCTATATAAAATATAGATTTTATCGAGCATATTGATAATTGTTATCAATTTTTTATCTTTTAAAATAAGAAAAATTACTCCATCACCAAAATGTGGGGAGAGGATAATCACAAATCTACAGAATTTTTTTCACTCTCCCTCTCCTATCTCTCCAAACTGTGAGCCCCTAGGGAGTGTCCCTAGGGATTTTCATGAGCTACTAGGTGCATCCAAGTTGGGTTCTTCAAATTCTAGGGTTTTGAACCTTAGGGTTTTTGGTGATAGAAGGTCTACACCATTACTCCATCTTCTTCCTCTTGCTTCAACAATTTCAAAAAGAGATTTTAAAGCTTTGTGGGGATAGCGAAGAACAAGGATTGAGCTTCGAGTATTTCTTCGAGAAATCTCTACAAAGAGTTCTGACGGTTCGAGTGGATTAAGCTTCACCGGTGAACATCATTCACCGAGGTGATATGACTAAAACTCTTAGATATTTTTTATGCTTTCATGGTGTTAAGATCTTGGGGATCCTGTTTTCTACATAAATTTTTATCTGGATCCCCCTACAAGTCCCTCTTAACTCACTTGAAGATCTCCCAAAGATTAGAGTTGAATAGCTCAAGAACTGGGATTTGGGGATTCTAGGTTCAACTTTGATAGATTTAGAAATCTAAGCTTGGAGTGAATGATTTAATGATCTAGAATGATTGAAGTTCTTATTTTGTTCATAAATCATCTCATTTTATAGCCCAAGAAGTTTCATGGCCGTTGGAGTAGTATTTAGTACAAAAAGAGCCGTTGAAAACTAGCCATTACAGAGTCAAAAAAGCTCTGTCCCACACCATTCGGTCTTCCGAATGGTTCATTCAGACGTCCCAATGGTGATCCCATTTTATGGGTCGTCCGGATGCTCCATTTTTTCCTCTCAGTGTTTTGACCATAACTTTTGATTTGATTATTGGAATTAGGTGATTCAACTTTCAGTAGACTCAAAATTCAAATGAGAACAATTTTGTCTCGAATGTAAAAATCCTAATTCTGCTTTATTTGTAGTGTTAGTGGGTCCCAACGTTGACTGGTCCATTCAATCGACTGAATGGTGCACCGTTTTGTCTCCTTTTGTATTTTGACCATAAAATTTTATTGGCTCAATGAAATTAGGTGATTCAACTTTCTATTCCACTTAAAATTCAAAGGGGAACAATTTTGTCTGTAATGATCAAATCCTAATTTGACTTTATTCATGGTCAAAATGGGTCCCGAAGTTGACTGATTTTTTTTGGAACACATGGCCGACATATTTTGGGATTCTTGATTCAATCGACCGAGTGAACCTTTCGGTCGTCCGAATAGCCAAATTTCACCAAAAAATTCATTTTCTTATTCTGATATGATGAGAGTGATTTTCTTAGTCTTTTCCTTTATCTTTAAAGAAATAATTATCATGTTTAGGTCCTTAGATTGATATCATAATGAGTCTTAAGGAACCTACAGTCAATCTAAGTAATTTGAGCATTCAACTTGACCAAACTATGAGGACTTCTTACAAAAGTCACTCTAAACTCAATAAACATAAACCATTAAACCTTCTTGAGTCTTCATTTTTGACCTTGAACTGGATTTGACTTTAAGCTTCATGGTCTTCTTTCTTCTTTGATCCAACTTGGACTATGGCTTGAGATCTACAAGATCTTCAATTTGACTTCAAAGTGATCAAATGGCTTGGTTTTGATCACTTGCTTGATGAATCTTCTTCATAGATGGTCTTTTTATGCTTTTTTCATTGAATGACTTGCTAATGCTCTTGGTTAATTGAAGTTCACTTAAACTCATAGAGACATTAGTAACCCAAATATTATTTCTTTATTGTGTTGTCATCAAAATCAAGATGGAGGCTTTAGGTAAAAACCTAAAAGCTAACAAATTCCATGAAAAATGTTAATTATGTGAGTTTGCTTGTATGTAACATTTTTCGTAAGTAAAATGTTTTACGAAAAATGAACCAATTTTCCAAAAAATGACTTACATTTCAAAAACTCCTAGGTCATTTTCCCGTAAAATACCAACCTCTTTAAAAATTACAAAATTACCCTTATTCGTAGTTTTTTTAAAATTTTATTATTTATTCTTGTTATTATTTTATTATTATTATATTTATATTTAATATATTTATTTATATTATTTTTATATTTTATATTTTCCATTTTTTCATTTTCTTTATAAAAAATTTTCCACCTTATTTTCAAGAATGCAACCAAACAACAAAATCTGAGTGGAAAATTCACATTTTACCATAAATGCTTTTCCTTCGTAAATGATTTACGTTGTAAAACCATTTACGTGCAAACAAACGGAGCACTACCGTTCTTCAAGCATCACATTCGTGAGAATGCAATGGGCTGATTGGTAGGGGGCCCACTCATCCCAATCACTCCTATTGTGGTAAATGAGATTGGATCATAGTCAATTGCAATTGAACTTTTCCTGAGTTCAATTGCACCCACACTTCAACATGTGTTTCTTTTAACTCTTATTAACGATGGTCAAGAGTCACTAATCCTTAGGGTTAATACTTTTTTAAAACTAATGTTATTATTGAACCTCAAAAATTAGTAAATCTTAACCATAATTAATAAAAGCTAAAATGGACTTATGTTGACCTATGGTAAACTTGTTGTACAAGGGATAATTTTGGATAAAATATACTTCTATATAACTTTTCCATTTCAACTTTCTTCTACACCAAACAAAAAGTAAAAACAAAGTAACATTTTCCTCTAATACTTTTCTCTAAAACAAAACACATAAAAGAACCTATACTTTCTTTTCTTTTACTTTACTTTACTTTCTCCCACCAACTTACCATTGACCGAACACACCCTAAAGGTTAAAAGTATCAACTCCGGTCTTTTGAGTTTTTTTTTCTAACAAACGTAATCAGACCTAAGGTAACCGCTAGAAGATATCAAATGAAGAGAAGTAGGGAAAATGAAATGACTTCTCCTTTTTTTAACGCCACATATAGGACACTGAACTTAGACATGATGATTTTGGTCCAACGAGAGCAGATCAAATCGGAAAAAGGTTTACTCTCTTGTGTGCACAAGATTAATGGACAAAAAAATTTGAATGGGAAGAAGTCATAAAATGGAGGAAAAAAAAAAACTTATCGTTAGGTGGCCTTGTTTTTGTCCACTGATCTTGTGCTCATCTTGTGCTCACAAGAGGGATACTAGCACAAGAGTAAACCTTTCCCCGATCACAAAAAAATGTGGGCAAATTTTCATCATTTCTTGGAAGGACACGGAGGTGCTGGGCACAATTTTAGCAAAGCGCGTGACTTTAGAGCAAAGCCTTTTAAGCTATTTGCACTCTCAACCTGACAAAAGGGGTCTAAAAACCCTTGAAAATAGGGGTTCTGTCTTTCTCACCGTCTTTAGAGAAAGAGAGAAACAACTCTTCAAGAATGGCTTCATCTCTCATGAAATCCCTGGTTCGAGCCTCCTCTCGCTCTCCTTATTTTCCTCTTCCGGAATTGCTGTTGTGTAACTCTTCTCGTTCTTACGCCAAGTCTTCTGCATCTGCTTCTGCTTCTGCTGCGAAAGACAGAGAGAGAGAAGAGCGAATGGTACTCCCAGAAGCAGAACCAAATGTCTCAGACATTCCGACTTCTGGAATCAGCCGGCCATTGTCAGAAATTCTCAAAGAACTCAATAAAAGAGTTCCAGATTCCCTCATCAGAGCCCGAATGGAAGATGGATTTTCCATCAAATACATTCCCTGGTAAGAAAGGCTTTTTTTTTTTTCAGCCTTAATAATTTTCTATAATTCCTTTTCATGCCGGAGTATATGTATAGATGCTGCATATTAGTTTGAGAACCAGGAACTGAACGTTGATGGCTTTCTTCATGAATTTATTTATGACTTAAGGTGTTCGAATGTGTTGGTCGAGCCTGATTTTTGCAATATTTTGAAATGTGAGGCGCATCAGAATCCAATACAGTAATACCACTAAGTAGGTTATACTGAAATACCTCTATTGATACATGAAAATGGATTTGTCACGTGTTGCCATACAATTATCCAGATCACGAGAAGTGACCACCTGTATTGATAGTCCGCCCTCGTGCTCACTTTTGCCTTGGTGCTAAATTCTCAAAAGTGTGTACCTGTGATCTTTTTTCATGTAAGTCTTGGGCAATCGCTTGGCATCTCCTCTCATGTAAGCCCTGGGCAATCTTCAGGCATCTCATCTAAAAAACTTGGATTACCCTCAGGCACAATGTTATGTATCTTGAGGTTAATTTGAGGGTAACCGACCTCCTTGGTTTTACTTCGAGGGTAACATACCTCCATAAGAGAAAATCTCTTATTTTAATTGATTGATAGATGCTCAATTACAGATCTTAGATAAGTTTAAATAGATAAGACTCCTTCTCATAAGTCATAACCACCCACTACCTATAACTAGCCCATAACTCTAACCAATCACTAACCCTAACCAATCCTAACTCTAACTAACCCTAACTCTAGTCACGTAACACACAAAGCCCTGGATTATCCCCAAGGTACAATGCCCTGGATTACTCCCCACGCACTTCATTAAAGCCCTGGATTACTTCCTAAGCATCTTGTGTGACGCCCCAAACCCGTGCCTGAGAAATCAAGTTCCAAGACGCGTGCTCGTTTGTCATAACCACGCATGCGGAAGACTTTACCCACGAAAATGCGGGGATTTTTTAACTTTTCTGATGAACTTACATAAGCAAGAACAACTGGTCATCACAATAACCCATCATAAGCAAATACGTTACCTCACTGGCTATAATAGCCGTTACTTTTGGCGCCACAATTGCGCCGGTATATTTTCAGAATCCATCAAGTATAACTCCTTGCCAATTGGCAACTGCTTCCCAATCTGAAGACATAAAATGAGAGGAGTGAGCTATAGAGCCCAGCAAAATCCACAATCCATCTAGGCCATTTTCCATCTATTAACAATCATCATCATCGATAGCGATATAGTGTTGCTATACAATTCTTATATTATAATAATATATAATATCGTAATCCGTGACCCGAGGTCACTCAGGGCTATTTCACCTTATTTTGAGGTTCTGAACCTCAATTTCCAAGTTCATCCAATCTCGTTTACACCACTAGGTTACCCTTCCAGACAACCGCTCAAACTCTCTCCTTGAGTCCGCAGATTCAATCAATTGGCCTTCGCCTGTATTCTACCTGAGTCCGTAGACTCAATATCCAAGTTAGAGTTTATAGATTTGCTATCAATTTCCAAATTCGTTAACATTAATTTTGTTACCATGGCGTCCCATACCCCCATGATAACTATCGAGATCAAACCGAGCTTACACCCAATGAAATCAAACCTTGAGTCCTTAGACTCCATACAACCTTGAGTCCTTAGACTCCGTACAACCTTGAGTCCATAGACTTCGTACATAATCCAGGCCTTCACCCGCTAGAACCAACACAATCGTCTAATCTCAGCCACGGTGAGGAACTCTAGCCTCACGGCATCTCTATCAGACAACACAACCATCTGACTCAGCCACGGTGGAGAATTTTATCCTCACGACATATCTATCAGATCACAGACAACACAACCATCTGACTCGGCCACGGTGGGGACCTCTATCCTCACGACATATCTATTAGATGACACAACCATCTGACTCAGCCACGGTACAGACGACATATCTATCAGAGGCATCACAACCTACTGACTCAGCCTCGGTACGACATATTTATCAGATAACTCAACCATCTGACTTAGCCACGGTACGGACGACATATCTATCAGAGGCATCACAACCTACTGACTTAGCCTCGGTACGGCATATCTATCAGATAACACAATCATCTGACTCAGCCATGGTGGGGACCTCTATCCTCACGACATATCTATCAGATAACACAACCATCTGACTCAACCACGGTACATACGACATATCTATCAAAGGTATCACAACCTACTGACTCAGCTTCGGTATGGCATATCTATCAGATAACACAACCATCTGACTCAGCCATGGTACGAACGACATATCTATTAGAGGCATCACAACGTACTGACTCAGCCTCGGTACGGCATATCTATCAGATAACACAAACATCTGACTTAGCCACAGTGGGGAATTCTATCCTTATGGCATATCTATCAGATAACACAACCATCTGACTCAGCCACGGTACGGACGGCATATTTATCAGAGGCATCACAACCTACTGACTCAGCCTCGGTACGGCATATCTATCAGATAACACAACTATCTGACTCAGCCACGGTACGAACGACATATCTATAAGAGGCATCACAATTTACTGACTCAGCCTCGGTATGACATATCTATCAGATAACACAACCATCTGACTCAGCCACGGTACAGACGACATATCTATCAGAAGCATCACAACCTACTGACTCAGCCTTGGTACGACATATTTATCAGATAACACAACCATCTGACTCAGCCACGATACGGACGACATATCTATCAGAGGCATCACAACCTACTGACTCAGCTTCAGTACGGCATATCTATCAGATAACACAACCATCTGACTTAGCCACGGTACGGACAACATATCTATCAGAGGCATCACAACTTACTGACTCAGCCTCGGTACGGCTTATCTATCAGATAACACAACAATCTATTCTCCCCTGACCTAGTCAAAGAGGATCTATGGATATCAAATCCACCCACTCCCGACTATCAGTCACGGAGGATTATACATTAACCCTGGTTAAGTTTTCTAACCACAGGTTACCCCTAGTTAACTCAAGCCTCGCTTGGTTAACTAAAATACTCGGTCCTCGCGCCTGTGAACTAAATCCAGTAACACACCGTCCTGTTAGGGAATGCTTCCAGGCCAATGGATGTGTCCATAGCCTTATACGACCTGTAAAACAACTTTTCGACACCCCAGGGTGATGATACAATTTACCCGGGACTTGATCTGGGCTCCCCGAAGGTTCACAGAAAATCACAACATCACATAGGGGTTTTCGACCTTTTTCCATCCACGCCTTTTACACAGTGAATTTAAATCTAGAGTTTTGAGACCCGAGACCGAGGGCTACACCCCTCTACTCATTTTTCATGCACAACCACCTTCCTATAACACATCCACGGGATCTCAGACCATTTTCCATCAACGCACATACATTCCACATAAAGAATATAGCAAATAACAGGGAAAAGAGAAGAGATGGAAGAGATTTTTACATTTTTCACGCACTTCGAGGCGTCTAGGGTTGAAACAGACACCCCCAACGCGCTCGGGAGGACGATCAACCCCAAGGTGAAGCTCCTTGTCTTCAAACCTTCACTTTCTCTCTCTAGATTTATCCCTTTCTCTCTCTACACATTAATCGAGGCGCCGGGGAAGAAAATAGACGTCGCCAACGCATCGGGGATGTCGAAAAACCCCAAGGTGGACTCCCCTTTTTTTCTCTCTTCTTTTCTCTCTCCTCTTTCTCTCTCCTCACTTTCTCTCTCTAAAACCCACGGACAGCAAAATGGGTTTGCTGTTATTGCACGAACATAAATGAGATCCATATCTCTGAAATCATGTGAGGAAGTGCATTCAGGTATGTTTGTTTGATTTTGATGCAAGCTTCCCGTACGTCGACAAGAGCCACCGTGAGAGGGTGCGCCTTAAGAAAACCCTCACACTTGATCCCAACCCAGAAGCTGGAGATGAGGCTACCATGAGGGATCTTGTTTACATTAGGTCACCAGCGATTAGAGAGGAGGTATTCGCCCAGGGGCATTGGCCAAGGATCATTGGAAACTAAGGCATTGAAAGTTGAGAGTTTGTCTGCCACAACCAGTCCTTTGTTTGAGTCAAAAGGAATTAAAGTGGATTGTTCGTCTTTAGGGATAATTTGATTCACCGTCTTCACCCAGAGGGGCCAACCCCCAACACCATTTTTGAAAACACAGGTCAGAGCTCTAGACCAAGGGCCATTTTCATAGGGAATGGTATTGACTGTTGCAGGATTGGGAGAGTTTTTGAAGGCAAAGGATGGCTTTGGTAGACTGATTTACTCCAATCGAATGTCTCTTGTTCCTATAGTATAGGGTTGCAAGGGATGAAGCCCCTTGGAACCTTCTCGATCGATTTCCATCCTGACTTATACGATCCTTCTGGGAATGTTACCCACCAATGTCTGCCACCTGCTGATGGAATTGTGGAGTGGGTGATGTAGCCATGTAGGTCCCGAAAGAAATAGAAGCCTTTTTCAAGATGAGCAGTGAGAGCTTACATCTAACTTTCTGCACCCTGCAGTCTTTTTTTTGATCTTGAATACTGGTTGAGAGGACTTTCAAAACCCCCAAAATCTCATTTCCTCAATCCAGATTTCTAATGACAGACATCTTCTGCGCTCGATAATTCTGAAGGCCATACCAGGTTGATCATTGTCTCCATGAAAGTTGAAAGTTTTGGATTCGACGGAGATGATTTTCCTGCGAGACCCCATCTTGGAGACACGAAACAGGTACAACTATCCGGCAAGGCAACACCGTCAGCGACAATCCACAAAAACACAAACCCCAAACAAGAAACTGAGAGCTTAGATCTGCAAACCTCTTGTCTGCAAATCGGCAACCCCATATTTTTTCTTCCCCATTCAAAAACTCATTCTAACAAGAAGCTATACTAAAAGCAACGGTGACTGGAAATGACTGGGCAGCGTAGTAATCTAAAATTGCAGTATTGAATTAGAAAGGGCCTGCTTTTGTTTCTCACATAGAGAAGAATCTTGGAATGGTGAGAGGGTGTTAAATATGTAATGTTAGATTTTTAATTTCTTTTTCTAGTTAACTGTTACTTTATTTATTCTTTGAAGAAAGGAAAGTAGATTGGAAAAAATGCCTCTAACAACCCTTATCTTTTAAAGTTTATTCTAATACTATCAACAAAAGATATGTTATTGGGGCACGCAAGTATTTGTATATGGAAAAGAAAAGAAGTACTCTGATTGCAAAGGGCAAACTACCCTGACTGCATCAGGTGATCCTCAAGACCTAATACAAATTTTACTCTATTGTAATATTGCGAAGATGAATGTACCCACAATACTAATCTACTTAAGGGTCACTAAGGAATTGACATGGAAAGATTGTAATACCCAATTAAATAACCCAAAATATGAATAATTTACGGATGAACAAGAATTCTGATAAGTGTGGAAGGCTTGTGTCTCTGAGATGCTTGATGTTATTGGAATTTAACAGTGAAACAGGAGCTGAACAAAGACAATTAAGTGATTGAGTTGATTCTGAAGAATACACTATAGTTGAACTTGCATGGGCGTTTTAAAATAATTTTGCTAGGAAGACTTCTAAATGCTTTTACTGTGCAATTCTTTCTCCTCAGTGACTAAACTCTCTAGTTTTATCCTGTCTTTCTGTCATTTCCGTCTATAGATTTGTAAGCTTCTTATTCCATTTTAGAGAGCGTAGTAATCTAATTTTAATTTCATCATTGAGTAAGAAGCGTTAAATCTTGGCTGCCCGTCATCTACTTTTCTTTCCTTGCAGGCATATTGCGAATAGGATTATGAACTTACATGCTCCAGGTCTGTTAGAGAGCTTATTTATTTATTTTTGTCCATTCTAACTTAAATGGTCAGAATTACAATTTTGAATTGGCAGTTTAAAGCTTGCAAATCTCAAGATGTTTCATATTCTCCACCCTTTGTAGAATGGTCTGGTGAGGTTCGGAGCATCACCTACTCTGCTGATGCCAAGTCTGTATCCGTTGTTTATCGGGTGACACTCTATGGGACTGATGCAGAGGTATCGTCTCACTTTGTGTTTCACAAGTCTATCTATTTGTCTTGCCTCTTGAACATGAATGCATGCATACATGGATGTGGATGCACAGTACTTATTAATTCACTTAGTAAAATCATCTGATATTATAAGACACATTGTTGTTCGGAAATGAGAATGTGGGGTCGATTATAAGATGAAATAAATATAGAGGAAAATTAGAGGAGAGAGAACACACTACCACAAGTAGAGGTTTGCGTGATTCATTTGGGTGGTTACTTCTGTCGCGACCCAAAATTCCACCTAGGAGTTATGAGACTTTGACTAGTGACTTATCATATCAAACTATCCAGTAAAAACATACAAGGCATGCTAATACTGGAAGCTGAAAATTTCTTTTATAACATACTGTATTCCAAGAGTTTATAATACTAAAGTAAATGGTCACTCAACAAAATATACAATCTCTCCCTCACATCACTCAATAGTAAGCATCATAGGGCCACCTATCAAGGGCCTTCTCCTCCTGAGGATGATCCATAGTAGGATCCTCCTCAACATACTCCTCCTCGACCCATGGTCCTGGAGCACATATATCAAATGGACCTACCAAAAATAACAGTTTGGCTGAGCATTGAAAACGTTCAGCATATATAAACTACTAGCTAACAGTGTTATAAGATCAATAATAACATGCTTATGTGTAGAAACGTAAACAAGTTCATCATACATACATAAATTGGAGTGCGGAAACAATACTTCAAAGCTTGTCTTAAAAGTGCATAGTTTTCCAAAACTTTGTCTTAAGAGCTTTAGTTGAAAATCAAAACCTTTGTGAGAATTCCAAGCTTATCTTATGAGTTCTTGTGAGAATCAGAGTTCTTATGAGATCTTTGCTTATAAGAATTAGACTTATGAGTTTCTTATGAGCCTTGTGAGTTTCTTATTAGCCTTATGAGATCATACTTGGAGCCAGATAACTAGTACCCTTGAAAAGATTTAGAGTCGGGTATGTAAATACCCTTCATCGAAATATACTTAGAACTGGGCTACTAGCATCCTTGACCAACCTTTCTTGTTGGCATTATCGTTCTTATGAGATCATTCTTAGAGCCGAACATGACATATCTTTGGATATGCCCTATTCTTGACCAACCATCTGTTTGGATTTATCAATGCTTATGAGCTTGTGAGCTTTCAGATTTGTTATGAATTTTGCTTATGAACTTTCAAAAATCCGTTCTTATGAGAAAACCTCGATCTTGCAAGACATGTGTGTTCATATAATACTTGTGAGCAATTTGGTAGACATGGAAAACCCTTAAACATCAAGACATACTCATGAAGTTTCATTCATAGCAATAACTTGCAATTACATAGGCCTTATATATCGAATTCATCAAGGAACATACCTTTCATCTTACTTTTCTTAAAGAAATCATAACAAGAGTAGATAGTAGAGTTTATCTACCTTTCGAGATCGAATCTCTGCGATCTAACGCTTTAGAAAACTCAAGGAAGCGAGAACCGGACTTCTCTTTCGGTCTTTAGTTCAAACCCTAGAAAACCCTAGCTCTCTCCCTTCTTTCTGCTCTCAAAACCCTTCTTAGAACTTGGTGAACTTAAACCCCAAGCAAAGGCTTCTATTTATAGAGTTTGGGATTGCCAAAACCCCAAAAAGCCCTTCGAAAATATCTCAAAAAGCATAAAGTAGGTCGGCCAAGGCATTGAACACACAAAAGGGGTTGACTGGCCTTGAGAGGGGTCGACTGATCGCCTAGGGGTTGACTAGTGGTGAGGTGCGGTCGAACGGTTTGGTGGAGGGGTTCTGGAAAAAAACCCCATACAAAAAAGTGCAATCAGCGGTCGACCGGTTGGAGGAGGGGTTGACCGCTAGGAGGGCAGTCGACCTGTCTGGCCTATTTTTGCCCACTTTGATCTTTTTTCACACTTCTGACACTTGGAGTATTTTCTATTCTTTGGTTGGTGACCCTTAACACACATATAAACACTTAGACTTTAATGCAACCCTCATTGTCATTTAACAAAACACATAGAATTACATGGAAGATCTGGGGCTCTACAACTTCCTGGGGAAAAATGATGTAAACGCTTCTTGTACATGTGAAGATTTCAAGATAATGATTTTCTCACTCTAAAACAGTGAGATATCCCATGTTTTTTTCTCCCCAAGAGTCACACCACCCTACAAGTAAATAACCCTAAATCCCATGTTCTCAGATTTACCAAGAACTCAGACCTATGAACTTTTCTTTTGAGCTATATATAAGAATCCCGTAATAGGATATCAAAACCAAACTAGGAATTCCAAAAGTTACATCTCTAAATGAACACTACCCAAATAAAAATCACCTAAATTGAAATTCATGACACTTCTAATTATATCCACTTTGCATGAATTCTATCTAGCCACTCAAGAAAACTCCCTAGTCAGTCTCCTCCGCCCATGGTACAAAATATCATTTATATTTCTGATATATCAGAAATATGTTTCGGTATTGGAGGGGTGCAAAATATCTCACATGTAGTATTTCCGATATATCAGAAATATGTTTTGGTATTGTAGCAGTGCAAAATATCTCACATGTAGTATTTTTCCTTACAACATATCCCTAAAAATCTCTGATATATCGCACGATATTTCTGATATATCGAATTATATTTTATAAGTTATGGATATTTCGGCCATTAGTCTACAAAAGGGGGAAATATCAACTAAATATGAGAGATTTGTGAGATTTTGAAGAACTTTGAGAGATTTTTTTTGAAAAATCACCCACTTTGGTACCCACATTTACCTGCATCTAACATTCAGAGTCAGTGCACCGCATTTGCACTACGTCTATTAATATTTCTCTAAAATGTAAGATTTTCTTTGAATTAGTAGGGGTTTCTGCATAATTGGTGTCATTAGTCCTAAACTAATGCAAATGCATTAATTTGATGCATTTACACTAGATTTTTAAGTTCAAAATTTAATGTGGATTGTCTGATACCGATTCCAGTAGCAGTATTGAGGGTGGTGATGAATAGGACACCGATGATAAGACGACCTCTAACTAAATAAGAGCCAGATGCCTCTGAGCCCATTCAACATAGAGGCGGCCTTCGACCATGCCACGCAGAACCCAGATCAGTGTGCCCCACCTCCACGATCGAGTGAACTGAGAGAGTACATCTCCCGCTGTAAGAAGGGAGATGTGGGTCACTAGCATGTCGAGCAGGGGCAGAGTAGTGGTGAGAGGTATGTATTGACAAATGCTTGGTTTGAGGCTAGATGACATTCAGCCTCTAGTTCCAAGCAGTCAAACCATATCGGTCCTCTAGCTAGGACCAAGACGCATAGTCTCACAGGCATCGGGCTCTCGGGAATATAGCTATGCACAACTAGAGGGCCAAGATCCATATGGATATGTTTCTGGGAATAAGCCGTATGAATGTGGTTATTGAGGTGTACAACCACACGTGATAATGACAATTATGCTTCAATACCCATAGTGTCCAATATCCACCGATGGGAGTGTTGTTACATTTTGGACCAATTGACTACCATTGTTATGTACAGGAGTTTAAAACATGATACCATAATTTGATGAGATGGGCACAATATTGTACTTATGTGGAGAACCGTACTATCGTCAACCTAGTCAGGACAAAGATGATTTCGAGCCTCCATGTAACTCCATGTGGCTTTGATTGGAGTTCTTGAGGTGGGTTGGATCATGGACTAGGAAGCACGGATACTTCAAAATGGGCTTCGTACCCGTATCCGATACATATTGGATACAGATACGGCTTAATACGTACGGGATACGACTGAGATGTATCCTGTTAATTAAAAATATGTTTTTTGATTTGGATACGGCTCTGATACAGCATGGATACGTCGGGATACGGCCAGGATACGGCCGGGATACGGCCAGGATACGGCCGGGATACGGCCATGAATATTATTTTTTTTAATTTTTAAAATTTTTTTTTGGAGACCCAGGGGTGTGACCCTATCTCTTTTGTTTTTGCATGGACATGGTCTTCTTTATATTTTGCTTAGTGGATGATAGGATGACTTTCTTTTTTGCTCAGTGGATGATGAGATGTCCCTATTTCTTTTACTTTTACATGGACATGGTATTTTTTTATACCAATGGTTATTTTGTAATTATAATACAAAATATAGTATTATTATTATTATTTTTTTTTAAATTACAGACGTATCCTAGCCGTACCCATATCCTGGTTTTTTAGGTTTTGTCGTATCGCCGTATCCGTATCGTACCCGTATCCATATCCGTTTCCGTGCTTCTTAGATCATGGATATATTATGTATGGAACTCTGATATGTATTTTTATTGTAATGATTGATTGAGGGTTTATGTAAGTTATATCAATAGTAGTAATCATAAGTTGTCGTCAGTCCATATCTTTGCCCCTTCCTAATACATCTTTTATATGAATTTTTCTTTTTAAAATTTTTTGATTTTCAAATGTGTATTAATACCTATTTTAACATTTCCTAAAGTTTCACTGAAAAATTCTATAGTGGTACCCATTTTGCCCAATTTTTTCCTCGATGTGTGATATATTTCCTCAAAACAAAGTATTAAAAATCGACTCAATTCGGTCAACTTCGGCCGAATTGAGTCGACTTCGTTGGTGACCGAAGTAAAATCAACTTGTATTTTAAAAATACTGCAATTCGTGATGCAATTCGGTCAACTTCGGTAGACTTCAGTTGACTTCGGTAGACTTCGGTCGAAACCGAAAATTTTATTAGTAAATATTTAACTTCGGTGGAAGTTCACCGAAGTTTACAGAAACATTAAAAAAAATGAAAATTTAGATTGTTTGTGAGTTAGACAGATTTGTAGACCGCCATATGCATAACAGAAATTTAAAGAATCCAATTGAAAGTTTATAAATTTCAAGAATCCAATTGAGATTTGAGACAAGCACAACAAAAAAGTAAAGAATCGCATGTGAGAAGTGGAAAAAAAAAGAGAAGAGAAGAGAGAGAATGAGGTTCGGCAGAGGAATTTGAGGAGAATAGCCGAATAGGTTCAGGCCTTAGGGTACTTACCTAGAGGAATAGAAGTCGAGTTTTCCGTCACCATCCATCGCCATCGCCATTGCCATTGCCATTGCCATTGCCATTGCCATTGCCATTGCCATTGCCATTGCCATTGCCACTGTGGTCGTTGATCGCAAAGAGCCAAACCCTAGGTTTGTTCGACTTCTCTCGTTCTCCCTCTCCCATTTCCAATTCGGGAATGAGAATAGGTTTTAGGTTTTAACCTTAAGTTTAAAGGGTATTGGGTAATGCTATTACCACTCCCATCTTCTTTTGGTTTAAAGGTATTGTGTAAGGTTATTACCACTCCCATCTCTTCTTTTGTTTCTTGAGCACCCTTTGTTAACCGTAAGTTGTAAACCATCACTAGATCGGATCATAATCAATTGCGATTGAACCTAGGGAGAGTTCAATTGCCCCGAGTTCAATCGCACCCACAAGCCAACACATGTACCTATTAACCTCTATTAATTGTGGTTAAGATTTACTAACCCTTGGGGTTCAATAATATAACGTAATTATTTGTAAATTTTTTTTATAAAAATATTAACCACAAGGGTTCATAATTCTTAACCAGAGTTAAATATTTTTATAGTAATTTTTTACAAAAACCAAAATTATATTGTTGAACCCCAAGACTAATGAATCTTAACCACGGTTAATATGGGTTAAAATGGACATGTGTAGGCTTGAGGATACGATTGAACACTCTATTGTGAAACGCAATTGGTTGTGATTCGATCTCCTTTTTTAAGGAAAGATATGTTGTGTTCCATTTATAGAGTGTTGCTAATTCTATTATATCTATAAATTATTATTTTATAGGTTTCGAAACTAAATTAAATTTCAATTATTTATCAAATTTAATGTGCATTCATAAGTTTTTCAGATTTCTAAAACAATTAACATGAATAATCATTAAAAGAAATAGAGAATAAAATGGCCTTATATATTCCTTTAACTTAAAAAAAAGAATAAAATGTAGTTAAAAAAAATTGCCAATGAAGAGAAATATCAAGAAGAAATTAAGCGTAACATATCACTTAATATGATTCTCACATTTGATACCCTACATGCTTGCATCCAGTAGTATAATGAATTCTATATGTGTAATGATGATTAAATATTGAATATCTAAAGTTTCATCTTAAAATTCCAAAGTTTTCTTAAAGTTTCCTAAACTTCTTGAAGTTTTACATAACTTCCTCGCACTTCCTTAAACTTCCTCGAATTGAGTAAACTTCCTTAGCGAACGAAGTTTATACCGAAGCCAAAGTTTAATACCTTGCCGCAAAACTATATATCTCGCGATATATCTTTTTTCTAAGGTATGACATATCCTGTGAAATCGACATCCAAAACCTTGCCTCTACCACACCGAATAAAGTGCCTCGATCTATTGTGTTGCACCTTGATTAAGTCCGAGCAAGCTTTATGTCACACCCCAAAATCCTTTCTTGGTCAAATGTGACTTTGGACCCGTGATACTCATATACAAAACTTATCTTAATAGCATACAAGACATACTAAATGAGTCATAAAATTTCTCTTCAAAAGTCAAAATAAAGTTATTGATAATAAAATAAATCATCATCCATAACATATGACTAACTTAAAACTTAATAATCCTGATCATCCATCATGATCTCAAATCTAAAAATTTAAACCTAAGAAACATCAATTTAAAATCTTATTACAACTCTTAATCAATTAAAACAACTAGTTTATCCATAATACGAATAATGATCCAAGTCGATCTCTCCCTCCCGATAATCACCTTCGGGCTCCTCAAAGTTCTCTTCCTCAGTCCAATTTTTCTGCAACCTGCACCAAACCTAAATCTGGCGACATCAAAAGTTCGTCTGAGCAACGAAATGCAAGGAATTAGCAAAGTAGGAACCACTTCTTGTTTTTAGAGTCGTGTAGGTCGTCGGGCATACCGATCCGTTCATCGGATATGCTGTAGAGAAGTTGCCGAAGTGAGTCTAAAGGCCAAGGAGTGATCTTTGAACGCTACTATGCATCCTTACTCATAGGAGAGTGTAAGGTAGGTTTGGGTATAGCAGGACTTGAACCTGCGATCATTAGGTTAAAAGCCCAATGCTCTACCAACTGAGCTATACCCCCAGCAGCATTCGTCCGTCCTCCGATTGGGAAGTGGATATAAATTTTAGCTAACAATATATAATATTATGCATTCTTATTCGTCGGTCCTCCGATTGGGAAGCGGATATAAAGTTTAGCTAACAATATATAATATTATGAATTCTTAGTCAATTATCGTACATATCATACTTTACAAAATCAGAGTGCGAAAAACATGTAAGCATATCATATATTCATATCATCACTCAACGTGCTCAAACTTGTGACTTGTGCAGGCTTGTGAGACTTATGCAGGTATATGTCAATTCGTATCAAATGCATGTCAGTTCATACTAGATGTATGTCAGTTTGTACTAGATCTTACCAGATGCATGAATTCTTACCAGATGCACGAACTTGTGCAAAGCTACCAAATGCATGTACTTGTGCAGACTTACCATGCCGTGACCAGTGTAGTCAAGGCGTCTAGGCGATGCCTAGGCGATTAGCCCCGGCTAGGCGAGGCGTTGCCTACGCGATAAATTTAATATAAATATATATATAATTCTATATATATCACGTATATATATAACATCCAAAAGACCAAAACTCCACACCCACATTCCACAAAAACATAAAATAAAAAGTCTATTATAATCATTCATCACATAACCAAAGACATGTTAACATAGTGGAGTATTAAACATTTCAAAATCTAGGCAAAATACCCAAATTCGTGTCATTGTCCATGTACAATAATAGGCAGAGCCCCCTACGATTGTCTGGAGGGGTGGCAGGGGGGCAGCGCCCCCCTGTGACGCACGAAGTGCGTCTGCAATCTGGGCCTAGATTGCGTCGAAAACGATAATTTTAGTGAAAAAAATTGATATTTTTAGTAAAAAAACGATTTAGAATCTTATTACTACTTCATTATATGTTTTTATATTATTTATTTATTTATTGAGAAATTTTGGATTTTTTTAAGCAAAAAAAAAATTTTAACTAGGATCGCACGCCTAGAGGGGCTCCTAGGCGATGCAGGCTCAAAATCACCTAGGCGACCGCTTAGGCGACGCCTTGACTACACTGGCCGTGACGTTGTGCTTGAGTGTCATGATTAATTTTCATTTAGGTTATCCCTTAGATTCCGATCTCTCACTATCGAAACCCCACCATAGCGTCCCATAATAGTAAATAATCTAGGTTATAAAATCATCCTCTTGCCTATCTGAAATTCAACCACTATACATGCATAGATACTTACATTTATCATGTGAAGATTATACCATAATACTTTATCATTCATAGATGGTATTACAATCGAATCATGCTTAACACAATTTGTAATAACATAGCACAACAAAAAATCATCAATTCTTTGCATTCGATTACAATCCGGCTTATATCCCTTCATCCATATTCAATCATATCTGCATTAAAACCCTAAAATCACCATGTCATTCATATATCAATTCTCATAATCCTCTTTAATTAAAAGTGATGAAATCAAGAACATATCATAACCCCCATTCATTATTCCATTCCAAATCTCGAAATCATACCTTTCATCATCATGAAAAACCATACAATATTCAATTTGAATCATGCTTATCAAAACTTAGCACATGTTTAATCACATTTTAATCAATACTTAGCATAATCTTAATGTGTCATTAACAAGATAGTATATCGAACCTTTCAAGATTGCTTCCCTATAATCAAATCACTTTCGAATGCTCTTGGATCTTGATCTCTAAGCTTTCCTTCTTTAGGCTAAAAACCCTTTGCAAAACCCTAGGTTTTTCTCTCTAGAATTTCTAAAGCTCTTAAAATGTTCTGAAACCCTAAACCCACGAATAGGGGTCTTATTTATAGAGTTTAGAGTCCTAAACAATTACTAATTCTCGGAAAATCCTCAATTTGAAGGTTTCTGGGCATACCGGTTGACTGCTGGTGATGACTGGTCGATCGCTGGTGTTGGCTTGTCGACCGCTGGTGTTGGCTTGTCGACCGCTGGTTGATGTGCTCTCTCCTAATTTTTCCCATACAAAAAACCCCACCAGTCGACCGGTGGGATGGGCTGTCGACCGGTCTCCCCTGTTTTTGTCTATTTTCACTTGTTTTCTTGCTTAAACACTTAAATCAATTGCCACAACATACTCATTTACTTTAAAAATACTCAAAGTAGTATTTTGATGCGATTTCCAACGTTATTATTTAATTTGCACATATCAAGACATAAAAATTTTGGGTCTCTACACTTTTAACTTCTGCATATCCACTCAATTTTCGTAGTGTTGATCGTTGTTATGAAAATAACACCTAAAATATACTTTCCCAAATATGGCAATATATAATCTCAATGTTCTTGGTCCTTGTATGTTGCATTTGAGTCTTTGCCAAATGTATTGCAGTTGTCACAATGTTGAATGCTAAGGAGTGCACCGATTGTGCAAGAAGTCCGGTTTATTATTTGTGCTCTTTGTGAAGTTATCTGGAGGCGAAGGAGAGGGCTTCATTCAATAGAGGAGGTCTTCCCTTCTTGATCATTCTAAAGAGAATTGAATCTCCTCTTTTGGTATCCAGATAAAACCTATCAGCTAATTAAGCATGTGCAGGCATGGGCATAGTTGCAAAACATGGGAGCTTCCCTACTCCTATAGAGCCTCTACTCCTATAAAGTTGATTTGATTTGCAATAGTAGAATACAGTGGCCCAAAGATGCATTTGCATATTCTTGACTCAACATTGAGCTCTACTCATCAACTCCAACTTCTTGTCATTAGGATGTCCAAGTCTCTCGTGCCATAATTTCCGATTACTTCGGTTCAAGAAGGGGCTATGATTTAAAGTTCGGATTTGTTTTCTAGCATATACAGAAGACGGATACTGTGACGCCCCAAACCCGCGGCTGGGAAATCAAGTTCCAAGACGAGTGCTCGTTCGTCATAACCACGCATACGGAAGACTTTACCCACGAAAATGCGGAGATTTTTCAACTTTTTTGATGAGCTTACATAAGCAATAACAACCGGTCATCACAATAACCCATCATAAGCAAATACGTTACCTCACTGGCTATAATAGCTGTTACTTTTGGCGCCATAACTGCGCCGTACACTTTCAGAATTCATCAAATATAATTCCTTACCAAATGGCAACTGCTTCCAAATCTGAAGACATAAAATGAGAGGAGTGAGCTATAGAGCCCAGCAAAATCCACAATCCATCTAGGCTATTTTCCACCTAGTAACAATCATCATCATCAATAACGATATAGTGTTGCGATACAATTCTCATATTATAATAATATATAATCTCGTAATCCGTGACCCGAGGTCACTCAGGACTATTTCATCCTATTTCAAGGTTCCCAACCCCAATTTCCAAGTTCATCCAATCATCATCTACACCACTAGGTTACCATCCCAGAGAACCGCTCACACTCTATTCTTGAGTCCGCAGACTCAATCAACTGGCTTTCACTCGTATTCAACCTGAGTTCATAGACGCAATATCCAAGTTAGAGTTCGTAGACTCGCTATCCATTTCCAAATCTGTTAATATTAATTTTGTTACCATGGCGTCCCATACCCCCATGATAACTATTGAAATCAGACCGGACTTACACCCAATGAAATCAAACCTTGAGTCCTTAGACTCCATACAACCTTGAGTCCATAGACTCCGTACATAATCCGGGCCTTTACCCGCTAGAATTAACACAATCGTCTAATCTCAGCCACGGTGAGGAACTCTAGCCTCACGGCATCTCTATCAGACAACACAACCATCCGACTCAGCCACGGTGGAGAATTCTATCCTCACGGCATATCTATCAGATCACAGACAACACAACCATCTGACTCGGTACGGCATATCTATCAGATAACACAACCATCTGACTCAGCCACGGTACAGACGACATATCTATCAGAGGCATCACAACCTACTAACTTAGCCTCGGTACGGCATATTTATCAGATAACACAACCATCTAACTCAGCCACGGTACGGACGGCATATCTATCAGAGGCATCACAACCTACTGACTCAACCTCGGTACGGCATATCTATCAGATAACACAACCATCTGACTCAGCCACGGTACAGACGACATATCTATCAGAGGCATCACAACCTACTGACTCAGCCTCGGTACGGTATATCTATCAGATAACACAACAATCTATTCTCTCCTGACCTAGTCAAAGAGGATCTATGGATATCAAATCCACTCACTCCCGACTATCAGTCATGGAGGGTTATACTTTAACCCTGGTTAGGTTTTCTAACCACAGGTTAACCCCAGTTAATCCAAGTCTCGCTTGGTTAACTGAAATACTCGGGCCTCCCGCTCGTGAACCAAATCCGGTAACACACCGTCCCGTTAGGGAACGCTTCCAGGCTAATGAATGTGTCCATAGCCTTATACGACCTGCAAAACAACTTTTCGACACCCCAGGGTGACGATACAATTTACCCGGGACCCGATTTGGGCTCCCCGAAGGTCCACAGAAAATCACATCACATAGGGGTTTCCGACCCTTTTTCCATCCACGCCTTTTACACAGTGAGTCTAAATCCGGAGTTTTGAGACTCGAGACCGTGGGCTACACCCTTCTACTCATTTTCCACGCACAACCACCTTCCCATAACACATCCACGGGGTCTCAGGCCATTTTCTATCAACGCACATACATTCCACATAAATAATATAGCAAATAACAGGGAAAAGAGGAGATGGAAGGGGTTCTTACCTCTTTCACGCACTTCGAGCCATCTAGGGTTGAAACGGACACCGCCAACACGCTCGGGAGGATGATCAACCCCAAGGTGAAGCTCCTTGCCCCTCACACCTTCACTTTCTCTAGATTTCCCCCCTTTCTCTCTCTACACGTTGATCGAGGCACCGGGAAGAAAATAAATGTCGCCAACGCGTCGGGAGCGTCGAAATATGTCAAGGTTGACCTCCCTTTTTTTCTCTCTTCTTTCTCTCTCTTCTCTTTCCTCTCTCTACTTTCTCTCTCTAGAAAGGGAGTTGGCAGAACTCCCCCACTGTTGCAAAACGTGAGAATGAAGGGTCTGGCCCCCTATTTATAAATCAAAGGTCATGTGCCATGCACATGACCACCATTAATGGTCCTGTTGACCAAGTCAACAGTTTGACCGTTTGACTATTATTCCGTCTTTCTCGCGTATACGGCCTCTGAAACCCTACTTCATGATGCCCGATTATGACGAAACTTTAGTTGACCGAACTTGGGACAGTCTGACACCTGTTGTAGAAATTTCAGGGAAAAATACCATGTTTTGATAGTCAAAAGTCTGAACGAAAATTGCAAAACCCACTAATTTCTTGATTTCGGACACAAAACAGGCCACCGTTTCTTCGTTTGAGATAACTAACTGCCGAGACGACAGACATTAGTCCCCACAGCCGACCGGTACACATTAGCACCAGCCGCACGGATTTCTATTAGGATCCCCAACAAATATTGGGTCCCACTTAATTTCTGAAAATCTGGAAATTTTTCGTTCTTCTCAATTTTATCACACGTAATGGCCCCGCGGTCCCATGAAATGATACCTGGTGGAACCGATACGATAGGGTTGTGTCCCGGCAGTCGACAAGCACACTGTGTGCGATTTTCGCGAAAAGATACTGAGATTTCCTCAGTGCACTTCAATCCCGAGCAAAACTCACTTTTTATTAATGTAACAAACACTCAAGTATTTAACCCCAGTTAAGGACCAACAAACACAAAATTTTATTATTTAAAATTCCGGGGCGTTACAGATATGTTTCCAAAAACCCTCGTTTTTGAACGACTCACTTATTAGACCTCTCAAATATATAGCTTCTTTCTGTAACGACTCGGAATTTTAATATAAATAAAAGTATGGGATAATAGATCCTTAACGGAGATTAATTAGTTAAGTGTTTGTTAAATTGGTGAATAGTGGGTTTTACTCGGGATTGGATTGTATCGATAAAACTTTAATGTTTTTCCTCGAAAATCGTACACAATGTATGGATCGACTATGTAACGACCCGGAATTTTAATATAATAAAATTATGTGTTTATGGGTCCTTAATGAAGGTTAATTAGTTAATTAATTGTTAAATTAATAAGAAGGGGATTTTGCTCAGGGTTGAAGTGCACCGAGGAAATCTCAGTATTATTTGGCAAAAATTCGCACACAGTGTGCCGGTCGACTGCCGGGACACACCCCTACCGTATCGGTTCCGTTAAGTATCATTTCGCGGGACCGCGGGGCCATTATGTGTGATAAAATTGAGAGAAACGGGAAATTTCCATATTTTCAGAAATTAAGTGGGACCCAATATCTGTTGGAGATCCTAATAGAAATCCGTGCGGTTAGCACTAATGCGTGTCGGTCGGCCGTGGGGACTAATGTCTGTCGTCACGGCAGTTAGTTATCTCAAACGAAGAAACGGCGGCCTGTTTTGTGTTCGAAATCAGGAAATTAGTGGGTTTTGCAATTTTCTTCCGGACTAAAGTATAGCTGTCAAAACTCAGTATTTTTCCCCGAAATTTTTACAGTAGGTGTCGGACTGCTCCAAGTTCGGTCACCTAAAGTTTCGTCAAAATCGGATGTCTTTAAGTAGGACCACGAAGGCCGTATACATAAGAGAAAACAAAAAATAGTCAAATGGGTCAACCGTTGACTTGGTCAACGGGACCATTAATTATGGTCATGTGCTATGCACATGACCTTATCTATATATAAGGGAGGCCAGCCTTCCCATTTCTTACGTTCTGTAAACAGTGGGAAAATTCTGCTACAGCATATTGTAGAGAGAGAAAGTGAGGAGAGAGAAAGGAAGAGAGAGAAAGAGGAGAGAGAAAGGAAGAGAGAGAAAGGGAAAGGGAGGTCTCCTTGAGGTTTTTCAACGTCCCCGACGCGTTGGCGGCGTCTGATTTTCTCTCCGGCGTCTCGTTTTGCGTGTAGAGAGAGAAAGAGAAAAAGGTAGAGAGAGAAAGTTGAGAGAGAAAGTTGCATGCGCTCTACCTTGGGGTTGATCATCCTTCCGAGCGCGTTGGCGGTGTCCGTTTCGACTCTAGTCGCCTCGAAACGCGTGAAGCAAGTAAAACCCCTCTTTTCTTCTCTTTTTTCCGCTTATTTTGCTATATTATTTCATGTGATGTATATGCATGTCTTTTGACGTGAATGAAAAAGGGGCGGAACCCCTATATGATGTTGTGATTTTATGTGGTCCCTCGGGGAGCCCAGATCGGGTCCCGAGTAAATTGCATCGCCACCCTAGGGTGACGAAAAGTTGTTTTGCATGTCTTGTAAGGCTATGGAGACATCCATTAGCTTGAAAACGTTCCCTAACGGGACGGTGTGTTACCGGAGTTGGTTCACGGGCGCGAGGCCCAAGTATTTCAGTTAATCAAGCGAGGCTTGGGTTAACTGGGGTTAACCTGTGATTAGAAAATCTAACCAGGGTTCAGTATAGTCCGTAGTTCCTCTTTGACTAGGTCAGGAGAGACGGTGCCTAGTAAGGCCCAGGGTTCCTCCGTGACTGATAGTCGGGAGATGTCGGTCTGTTTGTCTAGGTCGTCCGTGGTGCCTCTTGGACTAGGTCAGGAGTGGCAGTGTCCTGCATGGCCCGTGGTTCCTCCGTGACTGGTAGTCAGGAGATGTCGGAGTCCTAGGGAGTTTAAAGTGGCTAAACATCAGATAGTGTATAGTCCGGGGTTCCTCTCTGGGTGGGTTAGAAGATGTCGGCACCGTGTCTATCGTGGTCCCTTCTTGGTGGAACGTCAGGAGATGTCGGCATTGGTATAGATGTCGGGGTTCCTCCGTAGACTAGCCAGAAGATGACGGTAGGCAGGTTGGTCGGGGTTCCTTCATAACTGATACCCAGGGCGATGGCGGCGAATACACGGTAGATGTGGCCAGTCAATTGAATGGAAAAATGTTCTTATTGGGTGAATGCCCATGTTGTGTGTGTAAGCTTCGGATACGAAGTGGTCTGAGTTGGTATACTCAGAGTTGGTGTATTTGTTTGAGTTGGTGGACTCATAGTTCGGTATGGAATCATCGGATTCCAGGTGAGTTGGGTTGGTATACCCAAGGTTTTGTCATGTTCGGGTGAAAGCCGGAACAGCGTGTGTGAGTCTAAATGACTCAATGTATTATGGTTATGATTTAGAGACTTTAAGCTAAACATTTGTGGGCTGTGACCAATTAATAGAGTCTTAGGACTCGAAATGAAACATGATTGATGATCGAAACGATAATTTGGTAATATAATACATTCATAACTGAACCTCATAATTAGAAAGTAATGTGAGGTCGGGAACCTCTGTTAGGGTGACGTAACCCTAAGTGACTTTGGGTCACAATTTATTATATACTGTTCTATTTTACTGTAACATGCAAATTGAACTGCTTATTATATCATTATTGATGCGTGTTATTATGTGGAAAATAGTTTAGAAGAATTGTGGTTTTATTGGGCTTCATAGCTCACTGATTTTTTGTGTCAGCAGATCTTGGAGCTGCTGATCCGTAAGTGAAAAATCTATCTGGATATTTTGGAAGCTTGTACAAGTTGTACCTGGCGTGATAGAGACGCCTACTTTTGTAAAACAAACTTGATGTAAATAATACAGGTATATGGTTTGTATGATGGCTATTGTGATGACAGGTATTATTTGCTTTTGGGGAGCATCTGATAAATGTTTAAATTTCCCGCATTTTTGTGGGTAAAGTCTTCCGCTTGCATGATTTGACGAACGGACACGCGTCTCGGAACTTGATTCCCTAGGCACGGGTTCGGGGCGTCACAGACTATCTGGACGATCACCCGTCGTTTCAGTTTCGTCGCGTATCGATTTGCGAGACCGCGAGGGTCTTAAATGTAAGAAAATCGAGAAAACCAAGAAATTTCAGATTTTCCCGAGTTTAGTTGGGACTCCATAATTGTTGGGAATTCTAATAGAAATCCGTGCGGCCACCGCAGCATGCCGGTTGACCATGAGGACGACCGTCTGTTGTTTTGGTAGTTAATCATCTCAAACAAAGAAACGGCAGCATGTTTTGTGTCCAAAATCAGGAAATTAACGAATTTTGCAGTTTTCTTCCAGACTTACTTTTTACTGTCAAAACTCAGAATTTCTCTCCGAAATTTTTACAGTAGGTGTCGAACTATCCCAGGTTCGGTCACCTAAAGTTTCATTAAAATCAGACTTCGTGTGATGAGGTTTCGGAGGCCGTAAGTGGGGCAAAATCGGAAACTTGACCAAAAGTCAAATGTTGACTTGGTCAACATTCCACTTTCCACACCAAGTTGGTCATGTGCTTTTGCACATGATCTAAACCCTTGGGCTATATATAAGGGCAGCTTCTCATTCTACACGGTTCCAGAATTTGGGAGAAGGAGCTCTGCTCCAGATTTTCTAGAGAGAATCTAGAGAGAGTTCTAGAGAGAGAAAGGAGGAGAGAGAAAGAAGAGAGGGAAGAAAAAGGAGGCCATCTTGGGATAGTTCGACGTTCCCCACACGTTGATGACGTCCGATTTCTTCCCCAGTGCCTCGGTTGTCATGTAGAGAGAGAGGAAAAGTTAGGGAGAAAGTGTGAGTTAGAGTGAAAGACGCTCTACCTTGGGGTTGATCGTCCTCCCGAGCGCATTGGCAGTGTCTGTTTTGGCCCTAGACATCTTGAAAAGTGTGGAAGTATGGAAGGGTAGATGTGAGTGGAAAATAAGTAAAGGGTTGTAGCCCTTGGTGTAGGGTGTAAAAACCCTGGATTTAGGCTCACTATGTAGTGGACGATCGATCACCCCGTATGGGCGATCGATTGTCGACATGCAAATGCCTGGGCGACCGATCGCCTAGCACTGGCGATCGATCGCCAGTGCCCAGAATGGGGTTTTTGGGCTATGGTGATGTAGGGACTTCGAGTGGACCCTCGAGGATTCTGGATTGGGTCCTGGGTATGATGGATCGCCACTCTAGGGTGACGAAAAGTTGATTGTGTCGTGCAGGGTGATGGATGGACACATTGGCTCGGATTCGTTCCCTATCGGAACAACCTTGTATGATGTGATGGTATTTGAGTGTTTGTAGGGTGATGGATGGACCCATCGGCCCGGATATGTTCCTTATCGGAACAACTGATATGATGTGATGATCTTTGAACGTGGGTAAGGCGATGAAAAGGTTCATCGGCCGGATAACGTTCCACATCGGAACGGTATACCTTGGACTTGGTCCTCGGACGTGAGGTCCAAATGGTTCAATTATTCAAGCAGAGCTTGAATAATTGGGGATTTCCTACGGTTAGAAAACCTAACCAGTGTGAAATGTTGTCTGTGGTCCTTCTTTGATTAGGTTCGGAGAGGCGGTATCTCTTAAGAGCCGGAGTTTCTCCGTGACTGATAGTTGGGAGAGTTAGGATGACATTGGCCCTATGGGCCCATGTTTGATTGTGGTCTACGGACCTAGTGATGTATTGAGTTTACGAACTCAATAATGTTACTTTGGGAAAGCATTGTCGTGTGTCGGCAGGTATGCACCCAATAGAGACTGTGATGTACAGGATAGTTTCCTTGAGGGATGAGGTTCTGCAGGGGCAGGTACATCCTAACAGAGGTTAGATTAAGTGATGTGATGTTAGTGCCTGATAGAATTTGATGTTAGAGGTGGTTCCTGACGGAGTGTGATATGTCAGAGGTGTTGTTCCTGACAAAGTGTGATATGTCAGAGGTGTTATTCATGGCAGTCATTGGGTGAAGGCCTAGGTTATGTGTGGATTAATATCCATGGATCCTCTTTGGCGAGGTGCGTGACTGATCGTCGGGAGTGGGTGGATTGATATCCATGGAATCCTCTTTGGCGAGTATGTGACTGATCGTTGGGAGTGGGTGAAATAATGTCCATAGATCCTCTTTGGTGAGGTGCGTGATTGATCATCGGGAGTGGTGGATTGATTTCCATGGTTCCTCTTTGGCAAGGTGCATGACTGATTGTCGGGAGTGGGTGAAGTGTTATCCAGTGATTCTCTCTGATAAGGTCAGGAGAAAAGAATGTTGGCTTGAGGGGTGGGGACCTCTGTACTTCGGTATGTTCCAACAGTACCTTGCGGTGAAAGACCTTGTGAATTCAGCAGAGGATGATTCAATAAAGGGTGAGTATGAGGGTAACAAGATATCTGGAGGTAAAAGGCCTTGTGGATTCAAGGATGACCCAAAAGGTTGAGTTTCGATAGATAAGATACCTTGAGGTGAAAGGCCCCGTCGATTCAAAGGATGACCCAATAGAGGTTGAGGAATGAGGATCGTTGTACTTAGGTATGTCCCAAGACAGCTAAATGAATAAGGATCACTGTACTTGAGTATGCCTTGAGATGGTACAAGATGTGGATTGTGTGATGAGTCTAGGGACTCAAAATTGTACGAAGTCTAAGGACTCAAGGTTCGATTTCATTGGCTGTAAGCCAGATGATCTTGATAGTTATTATGGTAGTATAGGATGTCATGGTAATGAAGTTGTACGATGATAATGGATTTTGGAATGGATAATGAGTCTGCAGACTCAAGAATAGAACGGTAATTTGTTATCATGAACAGTGATTGCGTGATCTTGGCAATTGTAGGTTGGGAACCTCAGGATAGGGTGAAATAGCCCTGGGTGACCTCGGGTCGCGGATTACGATATAATATATTATTATAATATGAGAACTGAATAAAAATATTATATTGTTATTGATGATTGTTACTAGGTGGAAAATAACCTAGATGGATTGTGGAATTTGCTTGGCTTTATAGCTCACTCCTCTCATTTTGTGTCTTCAGATTCTGAAGCGGTTGCCAATTGACAAGGAGCTATGCTTGATAGAGTTTGGAAAGAGTATCGGCGTAGTTGTGGCGCCAAAAGTAAAGGCTATTGTAGCCAGTGAGGTAACATATTTGCTTATGATGAGTTATTGTGATAATCAGTGGTTATTGCTTATGTAAGCTCATAAGAAAAGTTCAAAATTCTCGCATTTTCGCGGGTAAAGTCTTCTGCATGCGTGGTTATGACGAACGGGCACATGTCTCGGAACTTGATTCCTTAGGCGCAGGTTTGGGGCGTTACACTTTCACTGCCTCAGATAATGCAACCATCGGTAGTAGCCAAAGCAGTACCTAATATAACCTTAAAGTAACGAAAATCAACTACACTATATATCAATTTTCTTTCCCTAGATTTTCTATATACCTTGCTAACCACACTGACTAAATGTGAATTGTTTGACCGATTAAAAACCATAGTAGACACGATGCTCCCAACAAGTGAGTTAGGCAGTAATGGGTAGACTTCCCTCGAATCCCGACACTCTAATTGATTGTAGGACTAAAGGAGCTGCACTTGTTTATGGTAAGCGAGACATGTACCCTTTATCATCGTCTTCCCTAGCGATAAGGACGTCGATTGCCTAAAGTCGGCTAAATAGGACTACACATAAGCTTAGAATTCTCCATGATGAAATGCTTGAGAACTTTCTTGATGTAACTCCTCTAAGTAAAACATAACCTTTACATCTTTATATCCTTATGCATTTTGACACCCATAATTTTCTTTTTTGAACCCAATTCTTTCATATTGAAATTTCCTTCCAAGCCGATCCTTCAACTTCTTGATATCAGACTTATTTTTTGTTGAAACTAAGATGTCATCGACGCACAAAAGAAAATAATTAAATTCCCTATTAGTGTGTCTTTTAGAATAAGCCCAAATATCATACTCACAGTGTTTCCTTATGAAATTACCCCTTATGTATCAATCAAGACCGGGGGGGGGGGGGGGGGGGGAGGGGTGAATAGGTTTTCCTAAGGTCTGTCTACCAATTTTAATTTTAGTAATTAAAGTGCGTAAACAATTAAACAAACCACAACACCAAGATTTTTACGTGGAAACCCTTTTCGAGAAATACCACGAGACCTAGTCCAGATGAAAGAGATTTAACTAAGAGCAAAAGAAACAAGTACTTACAAGACTTGGACTTGTACCCAACCAGACTCGACAGAACGATCCTCGGTAACCAATCCTCAATGCCCTAATTAGTAATGATGCGTTCGCAAGCATTGCAATCGACCACAACAGATTGTGCTCATCTCAGAACTCAGCAACCACGATCTCTCGATCGATCTCTGCCCACAACGGCTCTAGATTTCTCCGATCACAATATATCCACGGTCTGCTACTGTTGCACCTCATCAACTGTCTCCTCAAAAGAGATGCCTTGTTCAATAAAAGAAGATTCAAGGATCGTTTCTTATTGACTCACAGATCTAGTAGAATCAAACTCTACCTTCACCTGATCACCAAAATCCGTCTCCTTTTTCATCATCATATTTGCTTGTGCCTAGTGTAGCAGGTTCATAATTGTCAAATCGTTATCAACTATAAACTTGGGTGATTTAGGATCAAGACACCACAACTTGATCTCTTCATCACATGGGCATTGCTTAGAAAAATAAACTTCCTTTTCCTAAGATCTAATTCTCCATCCTTAACATGAACATGAACCGGGGAACTACAAATTTAAGGCTTGAATAGTCAACAGGTTTTACTAGACCATACTTCTTCAAAGTTTTTTGCACTCACCTTAGATGGAGATCTATTAACCAGAAACCAGCCTTGCTCATTGCTTCTGCCCAGTGTTTGAAACTTTGTGCGAATTATCGATAATTCAATCAAATTATAGCTAATTCGCAGTAAGCAAAGTTTCGTTGTAAGGTACTAATTATTTTACAAAAATTCTCTAACAAATCGTCAAATTTTCACAATAATTTGCAGTATTTTGCAAATTATTGCAAAATTCACAAAACATCGTGATAAACTTTAGTTATAAAACTGTTAAAATTTCGAAAAATTGTCAAAATTTTGACACTTTAGTATTTTTGAGATTTTTCTTGGGATTTCAATTTCTTGTCACACATTTCACTAGATTTGAGTCTATTGGGTCCATCCAAAGGAAATGAAGTTTGGTTGTTTAGTATTATCGCCTTCAGGATCAGGGCAGAGATGGCTTCGAGCTTTCTCGCAACTCAATGTGGTAGTTATGCTAATTCAATGTGGTAGTTATGCAACTTTTCTTTTGAGGTATCAGTTAAGTACTTGTACTTGTTGAGTGTTGACATGCATTTGAGTATGTATTTCTTTATTCTGAGTGTTATGCATGAAACAGTTTTTTATATGTTATATTCAGGTATTTTCTACTACTATACACCACTGCCAGCTCATGTCATTCCTTCATTCCAAATGCATTTTTTATGTTATTTTTTTAGCATCTTTTGATTCCTAAGTGTATATTTATATTTGCTTTAGCATTTCTTGAAGTTTCAACAAAAGTCCACTTTTTCTTAATTTTTGAAATTTGCAAATTATCAACGAAAAAATCCCAAAATTCGGTGCAAAATTTTTTGATAATTCGACCGAATTTTCATTTTCTCGAACATTAAAATTTTATGAATTTTGAAACCTTACTTTTGCCCAAAACTCTTTCGATAAACTAGCATTGGATAACATGCTAGTTCATGTTCATTCTACAACATGAACTAGCATGTTGTGGAGTACCTATAGTAGTATTGTTCTAAACAATGCCTTCATCCTTACAAAACCTCACAAACTCCTTGTGTTGAGATTTAGAACCATTTTCAGTTTGTAAGCATTTCACATTCTTGAATATCTGCTTCTCGACCATGACTTTCAACTACTTCAATGTAACAAACTCCATCCTTTCTCTTCAGGGTATAAATCTATACTTTTGTTGAGAAATCGTCTATGAAATACACACAAGGTTGTTAAATTGTAATCGAATCGTAAATTCGTTTTAGGACCGATTCGATTCAAATCGGGATTCAAAACGTAAATTGTAAGATTCAATCCATTTTAAAAAAAATTGGTTAAAAAATGCAAAAAATTACTAAATAAATATGAAAAATAGAATAATTTATCATCCAAAAGATTTCATTCATATCTATTGATAAAAGAGAGTAATGAACATTTGATTGCATACACTATAAAAAACACGAATGAATTCCATAAAATGAAAAAAAAAAAAAAACAATATCATTAAAGATAAATCAACAAAAGTAAACTTATATAATCATGTTGAATGAGATCAAATATCAAAATACTTGTACAGATAAAAAGACTAATAAAATAAACTATCAAAGGAAACTATCAAGTTTTCCCAAAATCCAACTTCATCATTTTTTTTTTTTTTTTTTTCGTTTCATAGCATGTTAATAACAGAAAGAAGGGGTTTTGGCATGTTCGTAACCGAGGGTTTTCTTGTTTCTTCTCTCTTCTAAAAAAACACAAAGTACTTTAGAAAATAAAAGAATAAAAAATATTTTTAAGTATTGGTCCATAAAAGAGGTTTTGTGCTCGAATCGCCTGAATCGCACGAATCGTACGATTGAATCGCAAATGAAATGAGATTTTCCCAATTAAGATTTTCACCACCGATTTGAATCGTTTTGCTTGAGATTCGAATCGAATCGTAGGATTTGAATTGCAAATCGCAAGGATTTAACAACCATGAATACACAAGGTACTGAGATCCCCATTGCAAGCAAGAATAGATGTAGCTAGTGTACCCTTCGTGCAGTGGATAGCCGTGCTGAGCCTCACCCTCACCCTCACCCTAACTACTTTCCTAATACACAATGCTTGCAGAATTCTAACAACGTTGTTCTTTAACCACAGAGCAAAGCTCGTTTGTTTGAACTCTTCCAAACCTCGCTCATCCATGTAACCCAAATGCATCTTGTTAGATAACAAACGTTGCAATAATGTGTTTGAGATACACCGTATCATTACCAGTTTATATATATAAAGAGAGAGAGTCAGTCTAGGGGTATCCCTATTTTTACTCCTTGTTTTTATACCCTATCTAAACCGTTCTTTGACAAAAATCAATGGTTTAAATACTGCATAGGTGGCATTCTTTACAAAACAAAAATGTAATTCCAAAATTACCCTTTCATTTAAACCCCCCTAAAAACACGTTCTCATCTCTTCCTCCCATTTTCCTTCTCTTCATGGCATCCCCTTTCTCTCTCTCTCTCTCTCTCATCGGAGGACACATGCTTCTTCGTTGTTAAGAAGCAAAGGGAAGCGGTTCAAATGCAAATTGCCTACTTCTATGGCATTTGATCCAGCCCATATCCAAATGCAAGAGAAATATAACCTTTTCCAGTGTTACCTTGGCACTTCAGTTTTTCCAAATTTTGTCGTGCCGACACTTTGACACGACACGACACTCCTTGGTACATACCTATACCATGTTATGGTGACGTCAACATTAGTTAGGCACGTGGTGCTTCAAGTATGTCGTGCCATTATAAAAATACAATTGCTATGAACTTTTTGTCAAGTTGTGTTGCTTTTTTAGAAACATAGAGGAAATTTATTAGGAGAGCTGCGGTCTCTTTTTTCTCTATTGTTGCTCATTTTCTCCCTATATGAGTATTTTTTATAACTTAGGTATATACTTTTTAAAAAAATTGGGGACATGTGATCCCCCCTCTTTCTATTATTGTTTAAAAATTTTGAGTTATAATATATATATATATATATATATATATATATATATCATTTTTAAAAATTTGTATATCCGTACTGCCGTATTAGGATTTTTAGAGTTTGCCATGCTGAACACCTCTAGACACTTAGACACTTGGCACCCATACCACGTGCCTAGGTAACACTAACCTTTTCTATTTTCAAGGAGATGAAAATGTTGAAGCTGTTTGCAAAGAAAAATGAAAATTGCCATTCCAAGGAACATGTTGGTTGATGCAAGATGAGAGGAAAATAGAAAGCATTTATATTACAGGATCCAAGTGCCTCTTATACAGGAGATCCAGAGAGAACCATTTTGAATGATCCTCTTATACAGGAGATCCATAGAGAACCATTTTGAATAAATGAACCGTAAATGCAAAATATTTTTGTTGCCCAACTCATATTTGGACCTATTCGCTTCTAGCAATCTTTTTCATGAATGATTCAATATCTGTGGCTAGTTCTTTTATGCTCGACTAAGGAAACAAATGCATATTCTTAAGGGTGTCAACGGGCCGGCCTAGGCTCGATTAATAAACGGGCCGGTCTGGTCCATCTAAAAAATCAATTGTAATTTTTTGCCTATAAATTAAACGGGCCTAATCAGGCCGGGTTAGTTGGGCGAAGCCCGGTTAGAAGCCTACTAAAATGGGTGCTTTAGACTATAAGCCCAAGCCCAACCTAATTAATAATCGGGCCGGGCCGGCCCATTGACACCGCTACATATTGTTAACAACATTCTGGATTGTAATAGCAACTTAAGCATTCAAGAGAGATGAGGATGACAGAGAATGAGAATGGGGATGCTGTGAAGAAAAGGAGAACGGGAGGAAGAGATGAGAACGTGTCTTTAATTTTTTTTTAATGGAAGGATAATTTTGGAATTACATATTTGTAAAGGATGCCACTTATGTAGTATTTAGACCATTGATCTTTTTCAAAGAATGGTTTAGATAGGGTGTAAAAATAGGGAGTACCCTAGACTGACTCACACATATATATATATATATATTTGATTAGATTGTGATTTATTTTACTTTCTGTAAACACCCTGTTTTGCCATTTGTTTTCTTTCTTCCAAGGTTTTTACTCTTAAGGGTTCGTTTGGAAACTCTAATCGAATATAATAAGCTCTAAAAAATAAGGTCTAAAACATAAGTTCTAATATTTTTTAGAATTTGACCGTTTGATCACTTCCTAAAAAAATTTCTTAGCATGTTTGTTAAAACCTCTAATTGCTAAATTTTAAGAGCTTATTATAAGGGTAAACAATGTCATTTTAAAAAATATGTAAGAACCGTCTCCATTCTCCACCACCATTGTAGTTGGTGAGTTGCTCCTTCTCACAATTCCATGAACATCAATGTCCCAAGGTATGCCTCATTTCTTTGTAAGAAATATGTTCTGAGAATCTTCTCTAATAACCCTTAAATTACAGAAGGTATGCTTCATTTCTTTGTAAAAAATATGTTCTGAGAATCTTCTCTAATAACCCTTAAATTACAGAAGGTATTGACCCTTTGGAACTACAAACCAATAGGTCAGAATTTCTTCCTAATTGGAAGAAAATTCACAAATGAAAATCTGAAAATAATCAAAACCTAGAAGGTCAGAATTTCATCCTATCAAAAGAACCCACCTGATTGCTTACCTTCTTCGCCCTTTAAAATCAAAGTTTCTACATTTTCGGGATTATAAGAAGAAGAAAAAAACCCACAACTGAAAATTCAAAAAAAAAAGTCAAAATCAACTTCATTCTATCAAAAGAACCCAACAATTTCTTACCTTCCTTGTCCATTAAAATCAAAGGGTTTCTACCAAGAAGAAGAAGAAGAAGAAAACTCTAATGGCGGTAGTTCCTGATGGCAGCAGGTCCTGGATGGTAGAAATTGACAATCCACAGGCACAACAATGGGTTTGGGTCAGATTTCTTTCACAAAATAAATTTAGAATTAGAAGAAGAAGAAGAAGAAGTGACCTGAGGTGGGAGCTCTAATGACGGCGACACTTCTTCAGGATTGGGTTGAGAAGAAGAAGAAGTGACCTGAAGTGGGAGCTCTGACGACGGCGACACTTCTTCAGGATTGGGTTGGGTTCGTCTAGCAGAGAGAGCGCTTAGGGCTTTCTTCTATTTGGTTGGTTTTTATATCAAGGGACAACATTAGTATTTCGTTAAATGTGGAAGGGTATAGTCGTCCAAAAACGGGTGACATTTTGTGACGCTGACCCTCTACTTTTTTAGACCTAAAAATAAGGAGCCCCCTTGCTACTTTTTTATTTAGAGGTTTTACCTCTACTTCTCATGTTTGTAGACGTGCAATAAGTTGGTTATCAAACATCCTAAAATCCAATAAGCTCTTAAATGAGAAATGTGGAAGGGTATAGTCGTCCAAAAACGCGTGACATTTTGTGACGCTGACCTTCTACTTTTTTAGACCTAAAAATAAGGAGCCCCCTTGCTACTTTTTTATTTAGAGGTTTTACCTCTACTTCTCATGTTTGTAGACGTGCAATAAGTTGGTTATCAAACATCCTAAAATCCAATAAGCTCTTAAATGAGAAAAAGCACTTAATATGTAGAGTTGCCAAACGTTACCTAACTCTTCTTCTCCAAGGCTAATAGGACTTCCTCCCACCATTAGAAACCATGCCCAACCTTTCAAGCCCATTCTACCCATTCCCAAAATTAACCCTTCAAGCTCATTCGGATGTGTGGACACTACACCAACAGTTGATACCCAAAAAGAAAAGAAATTTGTTTCTTCAAGAGATTAAGGTTAGGTCTTGCTTATAAACGACCAAGCCTTAACAAGCCAAATTGGCTTGGTCGTTTATAAGAAAAACGACCCTATTTTATTGCACCTTAGTCCCAATGTCGTTTTTCATATGAATGGCTTGATGATTTTCAATTATATTTGTAGGGTCGTTTATGTAAAAAATGACCAAAGCTTGGTCCTCAAGTCTGAGCCCGTAACTAATTATGTGCATGATAATCTTTTCTATTACAAATGAGGGCTTTTTGGTCGTTTTTCATATAAACGACTCATCCGATTTACATTGAATTCATTTCGTCGTTTATATTAAAAACAACCAGACCTATACTCAATTTTTGGTCCAACAACTCTTATGGTATGATTACCCTCCTTGGACCAAAGTACCCTCATATTTATGAGATTCAGGAATTTTGTCCCCAACAACCCCAAGAATGACATTTTCATCCCTAAACATGTTTAATCCCACATTGGAAATGAGAGAGTTTTTTCCTCTCATTCCTATCCTATAAATACCCCTCCCCTCTACCCATTTCAAACACCAATTCTCTACTATCCAAACCCATGTCCAAGAGACTAAAGAAGCCATGCAATTTGCAAGACATCTAAAGTCTTAAAACTTTTTAGCCTTTCCTTTCTTAAGTCTCAAAAAAAATTCTCTAAGCCCCTAGAAGAGCCTTGGAGGAAAGGAAGCTTTGTAGAAAGAGTTCTTGAAGGAAGAGCAAAGGATCTCCAATCCACATAGGTAGGTTTTAAATTTCTGTGTTTATTTTTTCACTTCTTCTCCTAATCCTCAATTTTCTTTTGTCAATATGAGCCTTTAGATAGGATTTGGGACATATCCCTTTTTTGTTAAGTAGTTTGGACCTCCCTATGACGCGCTTCATCGATTAGGGGGTTCCAAATGAAACGAGGAGGGGTAGGAACCCTTAGGCATTTTAGAACCCATTTTTGTTTATTTTGTTTAGTTTTCTTTCTTATGAGCCAAGTTGTTGGAAAAACCCTCCTCTTGTTTCTCAAATTTCACTAAGGACCCCCCCCTATGACGTGTTTCGCCGAATTGGGGCTCTTTGTGAGAAATAGAGATAAAGAGGTGCTCCATAGTTTTAGAAGCCTTGTTCAATCTCTTAGTTTTTGAGCATTTTAGCTTAGGTTACTTTTTTTCCCCCTAAATTCACTAAGGATCTCCTATGATGCGTTTTGCCAAATTGGGGCTTCTTGAGACAAATGGGTGAAGGAAAATATTCCCTTAATATTAAGGTACATAGGCGTTTTCCATAACTCTATCATTTTCATGCATTCATGGCGATGTCTAATCTCCCTAGATTAGAGTCCTTATAATGCATGTTATTTATTTATTTATTTTAGAGCATAGTCCTTTTCTCTAAAAACTCAATATCATTTTCATGCATTCATGACGATGTCTAATCTCCTTAGATTAGAGTCGTTATAATGCCCTTTTTTTAGAGCAGTCATTTTCTCTAAAAGCTCAATATTATTTTCATGCATTCATGGTGATGTCTAATCTCTCTTGATTAAGTTGTTATAATGCCCTCTTTTTTAGAGCATAGTCATTTATCTAAAAACTCAATATTATTTTCATGCATTCATGGCGATGTCTAATCTCCCTAGATTAGAGTCGTTAACTCATTATAATGCCCGTCTTTTTTAGAGCAATCATTTCTCAAAAAATTTAAGATTCATTTTTCATGCATTCATATCGATGTCTAATCTTCCCTAGATTAGAGTCGTTATAATGCTTTTTTTTTTTTATAGAACATAGTCATTTCTCTAAGAACATAAGGTTCATTTTTATGCATTCATTGTGATGTCTAATGTCCCTAGATTAGAGTCATTATAATGCCAATTTTTTTAGACTTTAGTTTCTCATCTCTTTTTCTAAAATTTTAAATCTAAAGTCCTTTTGTGCAAGTCAAGTTAGTCTCATTATTTTTTAAGCCGATCTTTTAAAATGAACTTTTAGAGAATTTTGAAAGCATAAGTTACCGTCCTTAGACGGGTGATTTGGGGTGCCTAACACTTTCCCCGAATCACAATAGAACCTCCCTTCCTAGAATCTCACCATAGTTTCACATTGTCCTTGTTTTCCAAAAAAATGAATATTGGTGACCAATCACAGAACTCAATGATTGGTGGCGACTTGATATTCGCCATATTAGTATGCTTTAGGTGTACTAGTGTGGATAATTCTCTGGACAAGTTTTCTTTTTAGTTTTTCAAAAAAGGTCGCCATATCACAGCTGGAAACTCTGTTGGGTTAATCTAGAAGGTAATGGAATTCTTAGTTTCTTAATCCCTTTTATTTCTCCTCTTTCGTCTTTTTTCTCTTCTTGCTGCAAAGTTGGGGAAAAAAAATTCCAAAACTGGAAAGAGTCTCCCTTTATAAAAAATTTGCTTTTACAGTTTTATATTCAGAATTCAACCTGCCTAGAAGGTCAAATATCTGCTGATGCTTCCTTTGCTTCTCTGCACAACAAGAAGACATGGGTTGGGATGACTCAGTACTTCTTTGCAAGGTTTGAAATTTCGTCGAGATTTCGATATCTCGTACGAGAAATCTCAATCTTGGAGGGTCCCGACATATTTAGATGGGGTATTATAATTTTTACAGTTTTTCACGAAATTTCGACCGAAATTTCGGAATATCGCACGAAATTTCCGAAATTTCGGTTGAAATCTTTTAAAAAATTTGCTATACTGAGGAAAAAAACCTAATTTTTTTCGTTTGTTTTTTTGCTGGGATTTTTTTTTGTGAAACCCTATAGGGTTCACTTGTCTGAAACAGAAAAAAGAAAAAAGAAAAAAAAAGAGGAGAAAGAAGGAAGAAGAGAGGAGAAAGGAGGAAGAAGAAGAGAGGAGGAAGGGAGAAGAACTTGTAGCCGTCGTCCCCGCCGCCGTCGCCATCGCCGTCGCCATCGCCATCGCCGTTGCCTAGCAGTGACTGACGGTGAGTCTCCTCCTCTTCTCTGTTTTTTTTTCTTTTGATATCTAATGTTACGAATGGTTAGGAATTAGGATCAGGCATTGTGAATTTATAATGGTCTTTTACGAAAAAATACCTTAGTTATTCATTAATTACTAAAAGGTACTTATTTATAAATAGTTTTCATTTTTTTTTTTAGAGACCCCTCCCTAATTGTTCTTGAACTATGGTTAATAAGTTTTAACCCTTATGGTTAATTTTTTTCTAAAAATCAAGATTAGATGCTTTAACCTCAAGGGTTATTGAATCTTAACCATAGTTAAAGGGAGTTAAAGGTAACACGTTAAATTTTTTTTCCCAAAACACTAAGGTTAGATGCATTAACCCTAAGGACTAAGGCCTAAGGGTTAGTGAATCTTAACCACACTTAAAGGGAGGGACACATTAATTTTTTTAATTTTTTATTTCTAAAAACAAATGTTAGATGCTTTAACTCTAAAGGTCAGTGAATCTTAATCATAGTCGAAGGGAGTTAAAAGGGGATATATCATTTTTGTATTTTTTTTTCTAAAAACCAAGGTTAGATGCTTTAACCCTAAGGGGTAGTGAATCTTAACCACAGGTAAAGGGAGTTAAAAGGGGCATGCTAATTAAATTCTTTCTCTAAAAACTAAAGTTAGATGCTTTAACCCTATGGATTAGTGAACCTTAAACACAGTTAAAGGAGTTAAAAGACACGTTAAATTTTTTCTAAAAAACAAAGATGAGATGCTTTAATCCTAAGGGTTAGTGAATCTTAACCAAAGTTAAAGGAAGTTGAAAAGTGATATGTTAATTAAATATGTATATCATAGTGTTATATTTTTGGCTCAATAGACAACACTCAATAGACATAGAAGCCCTTCTTGTTTATATTAAAAATTAAAAAAAAAAACTTGAACAAAGGTCTTACACATTTAAATAAAATTACATTCACTTCTTTTTACATAACTACATCCACTTCACTTTAAAATAAAATTACAGTCTTATTTTTCTTTTGATGCAGGGTCTTCAATAATTTAACCATCTCCTTTGATTCTCTTCTGTTTCTCTCGATGCAGGGTCTTCGATAATTTAACCATCTCCTCTGATTCCCATATTGATTCAGACCTGTAAAAACATTGAACTCATTAATTGCAAGTAGAAATAGATTTAGAAACTAAATTGAATTTCAATTATTTATAAACTATTGTGCAAATTTTCAAGTTTCTAAAATAATTAACATAGATAATCATTAAAAATAAAGAGAATAAAATGGGTATACCGTATACATATCCCATTCAATTGACTAAGAGAATGAAATGAGTTAATTCTTATGCATGATTGAAAAATGAATGCAACTTTTTATGTGAGTTACATCAAAATTAGTGAATCATACATTGTCGTCAGCGTCAGCGCACTTTTTTGGCTCCCTTCTCATTGCATCTCTTATATACATTGTTGTTTTTTTTATTCTCAAATGTGTATTAATATCTATTTTAACATTTCCTTAAGTTTCATTGAAAAATTCCATATTTTTCATTATTTTTTTTTAATTTTTCCTCTACGTGTGATATTATTCCCTCGAAATCGATATATCTTGCGAAATATCCTCGATATATCTTTTTTCCAAGGCTCGAAATGACATGCGAAATCGAAATTTCGAACCTTGCTTCTTTGATTCCCCTCAGAGTTGCATAATAATTCCTTAGTGATTTCCACTTTGATGTAACTCCTTTTTTAGCTCATAAATCCTGGCAAAGTTTGAAGAAATCACATCCCACATATTCTTAGCAGTCTCCTTGGAACATAAATATTTTTGAAATATGTGGTTGCATTGAGTGTAGCAGCCTGCGAGTCTCTAGCTTCTCGATCACCATACTTCGAATTAGTCTGACTCGGGGCGACAACTCCACCAGTTATATAGCCTAACTTTCTACCATATGCATGAGAGATTTTACGGATTGAGACCACTTAAAATAGTTTAGGCCATCAAATCGAATAGTAGTAACCGTCTGATGTGGACATCCAACATCAAAAAGGAGTTTAAAGTTTATCATAGGCGGAGGAAGAAGGCCCGTGTCTCACTTTGGGTAGATGATTTTTGGTATTGAAGACACCTCATATGCACACATTGATCATTAGGAAGACCTCATAAGCACACATTGATCATTAAAAAGACCTCATAAGCACACATTGATCATTAGGAAGTCTGAAAAATGGTTTTAATGTAATTCTTTTTATGTTGAACCATACACTGATAGTTGATTTTTGACCCCATAGATGAAAATATTTTTGAAGACTAAAATATGAGACCTTTTTTGCCGGACTTTTGAGTTTTAGTAATATTTTGGTATAGTAGAATATATGAAATTTTAATATTTGAGAAATACCTCACTATTTGAAAGTTGAAATTTTGACCTAATCCTTAAAATACGGATTTTGTTATTGTACTAGAAAGTTGACTTTTTATTCTTCATGAATTTAGATATAGGATAATTTTTACTGAATTCAAATGGGGTATAACCCTTATTTACATACAAATATCTTAAGTAAAATCTAAAACCATTTACTTAAATGATATTTTAAGTAAATTACATGTGCGTTTTGGTCGGGTCTGTGGTATGGCTTCTAGTGTAAATGGAAGGAGAAATAGGTACGTCTCGGTAGCATATCAGTTTGATACGGCCAATACATAGCAATATGACTGATATGGAGTTTTTATTCTTTTATTTTAGTGTATCTACGTATCAGGTAGGGGAAAAACTGATACGTACCGGCCCGTATCAACTGGTACGTACCAGTATTTGGAACCATGTTTGTGGGTGCTGAACCAGTCCCTCTTAGGACTCACGTGATATGAGCAACAAGATCAAGGATCCACTAATCTCAACTCTCAAGCGTAGCCACGAATCGTGGTCACTGAAAGTACCCTTTTAGTATCATCATGGTTCAAAGTATCAATACTGGCTTATACTAAAAAATAAAATTAAAGCTTGGATTCGCAAGAAAAAGCTTAGATACCTTACATAAAACTTCTTTTATTGTAAATTCAACTTAAAACATATTAATGAAGTCCCTCGACTACATTTATAACCCTACATATTAGAGTTAAGAATTTTATAGGTTACAAGGGCGAGCATGTAGATAAATAAGTATGAAAACACAAACCATAGTCACTTAGCTAGCCTAAGTATAGGCAATAGAATCTAAATTTGAAAACCTTACATTCAATGAAATAGATAAAAGAAAAATATTGACTTTACAACCATAAAGTAAATGACAAATATTATACAAACCCAAATACCACATTAAAATTAATAAATCTACTCATTTTGTTTTGATTACGACTTATTTTCATGAATTTAAACAACTAAAATGGAAAAATAAGAAAAATTTTCATACTTTTGAAAATTTGGGGTAACTCTTTAATCTAAAAAAAAATGCTAAGATCTTTGTTTCTAACCTAAAATCGACTACAGAGTTGTTGATCTAGGTCTAGAAATTGATTAGTGGAGATTTTTTAATGTACAAAAGGGTTCTAGGGGTGTTTTAAAACACCCAAATGCCTCATTCTCTCGGTTTTGTCATGTGCCGACCGATATTGGTACAATATAAGACCGAAATTCTACCGATACTGTAACAATATTGTTTGGTACTCAAAAAAAGAAACAAAGGTCTCGTAGGGTATCGTGGGTATTGGTCAAATACCTTGGAATTTTTACATTCTCCGTGCCAGCAAATCCGATACCCAAAATCCCGATACATATCATTCCAATACATATCATCCTGATACGCGCTGATTCTTTAAATCATCAATATAATTTGTGTTATCCTTTGCAGAGCTAGTTGTGTAAGATGATGCGTAATCTATTCTCATTTTCTTTGCATTTTAAATATTTTCCCATTATGCGCCCTTTCTTGTGACAAAATTGCACTCACATCTTTTTTCTTCGATATGGTATATATTCTTATTTGTAGAACCTTTTCTTTTATCCTACCTTGGGCTACCCATGCTTCTGCCTAGGCATTTTTACTAGGAACCATTTTCCTCAGTTCGTTTGAGAGGAGGGCTAGTGTAATGTCCACCATATCAACATTATCCTTTCAATATACCAGAGTAGTAGCGAGATACTCAAATGGTGAAGGAAGGAGGGAGGATTACGGTTTTGTCATCATCCTTAAGCTTTATATTAACACTTCATAATTGATGAAATCATTTTATTAAATTCGTTAAGATAATTAGAGATAATCGTACATTCCTTCATCTGCAGTGTGTATAACTGTTTCTTTAAGTGCAATCCATGTGTGATGGACCTCGTAATATAGAGCCTTTAAAGCTTTCACTGAGTTTTGCCATAGACTCATAGCTGATGATGTTATACAACACTTCAACTGCAAGACACAAGCAGCAAATCATGATCACAAACCTCAAGTTGTAATCCTCCCACTCATCCTCCAACATATCAACCTTCTTCTTCATTTTCCCTTTCAACGCTTTGTGCAAACCCTACTAAATCAGTAACTCTCGAACCTCGACTTGACAAAAGCTAGAATCGTTTATTCCAACAAACAACTTCTCTACCTCAAATCTGTTGTTCTAAAACCTTTACAACCATCCCAAACTAAAACCACGCTTTGATACCAGTTGTGTGGAAATGTGATTGTTGGGTTGATGATAGCATGGAATAAATATAGATGAAAATTAGAAACAAAGAACACAATCACATGACAAAATTTATGGGTTTGTCACAAGAGTGGCTATGTCCACGAGTAAAAACGTTCTACAAGCTTCCACTATATCGAATATTACAAGATGCGAGAGTCAACGAGATACCCAGAAATAGATACCTACAATCCCACTCAGAATTTCCAAAAACCTCTCTGACTCGTCAATTTTCCTTTTGGCCATATATAGTAAGCATATATACTAGGCCCAGTAGAAGGGTCTCAAAACCAAAACCGTAAGTAAGAATTCCTCAAATTATATCCCTACAAGGAAAATCCCCTTGAAAATAGAAATCTTCCCAGGTTTATTTCCAACATATAGAGACCTATCACCTATGAAATGATAATGGTTATGTTGAATTTCTTAAAAGAAGTGAAATCTTCCTGTTCATCAATATCATAACTTTCAGTGATAGAAAATAGTTATGACCAGAATACAGTAGTTCTTAGTTCTTACCCATATCATCAATCTTTTATTTTTTGTGATCAGTGAAGTTTATTTTTATTTAAAGAAAGATCAAGTATTTGAGTACAAGGAAAACTGAACTGAGTACTTGTGAACTTGTGAGAGATTTCACCCCAAGTATTTTCAATTTGAAAAGATTGATTATGTATCCAAACAAGGCTTGGGTGTTGATATTCTAATTACAAATTTTACAAATCATCAACATATTAATAATATCTTTTTATCGAGAATTTTTAGTTTTGAGTAGCTTCTATGCGTTTCCATTTTCCTCTCCTAATAAGTCTGCATTTTGTTCATACATCCTTAATTAGTGGCATTGTATACCTGGAGTTGTGTAATGAAGTTGGTGATCTTTGATTTTCTTAGACCTATGGTTTTAAATATCAGTGTATTGTTTTCGGGGCAAATTTGTTCGGCGAGTTGGCAGTTTGGTGTGGATAGCAGGCATATACTAATCCCTAACAGTGTAGTCAAATTGTCGCCTAGGCAACTCCTCTTGTAGCCAGGACTCATATCGCCTAATTCTGATCTAGTCAAGCACTCCCTAAATTTTTATAATTCCAATAGAGAAGAAGCAAATTTTAGTCGCCTAGTGAGACCCCTATTATCTAGGCGTTGCATCACCTGGACACTTTGACTACACTGATCTCTAATCAAATAATACTCTTTGCTATATTTTTCTGTTAAGGCCAAAGTTTCAGCTTCCCATTATTTATTTTTCTTTTTTAGGATTCTCATATAAAAGGGGCATGGACATAACCGTTATCGATCATGTGCTAATGTTTAAGTCTAGACTCCGGATTACCTTCGAAACAAAGAATTTGAATTTTCCTTCTGCTTTGGACAATCTAAGTGGTTTCCCTCCAAATGTACAAAAACAGTGATGTAAGACTCCTGTTGTGGTTCATTTGGTTGAAGTTCTTGATCTAAGACTCCCAACTTGGGCATGGGTGCACTGTGGAGTATGGCTGCAACTCGGACCGGTTGGGGGCCAACCGAAGCCCAACCCTGCTCAGCCTTAGCATCAACTCGAGGTACTCAGCCTGAGCTGAGTTCGAGATGCTCATTTCTCAACCCAGCAGAAGTCAGGTTACTTTGGTTCGGGTGGTTTAGGCTGGGATTACATAATCATGTGCTTTTCTTTTGTATGTTGAAAGAAAATAGAAGGGACACTATAAATCAAATTCACATTGTTTCATGCTTGTTGAGAACAAGTGTACCACTAAACCAAACACATTTGTCAGACATTTTACAAAATCACACTTTGAGAGATGAACATACATCATCAGGCTTGGGTTTGGTCAGGTTGGCCAATGCCCCAACCCAAGCCTAACCCGACTTTGAGTCAGGTTGTGATTTACCAACTAGACCTGAATTCGGATTGTCTGGTTTGGCTTGAGCCTGCCCAAGTTGCTGCCCTAGACGTGTGATAAAACAGTGGCTTCATGTTGCCATTTCTAGATGTCTGTAAGAAACATAATGAACCATTAAATCAGAATGCAAATAATATCTGAATGTATTACACAATATTGAAAAGTTCAGGAAGAATGCCTAAAATTAGTGAAAGCTTAAGAACATATAAAAAAGACAGCTGACTTGGATGTTTTTGCCATTGAAAAGATCTATAGGGAATCTACTGGGACTGCTTCAGTTGCTGATACAAGTTATGGAGATCCTGTACAAAAGGCAGAAGCAATGGCTTTTCGTCGAGCTTGTGCACGTCTTGGCCTTGGTCTTCATCTTTATCACGAAGATTTGTTATAGAAACACGGGGTTCATGGTATGCAATTTTGGCTTGTCATTCTGGGATCTTACTCAGACCAAGTAGTTTTCATGGAATCTGATTGTTGCATGTAAATGTGATATTTATGCAAGCAGATATATTGTTTTGTACAAGATGGTCCTGACTTTTAGTTTTGAATGCATTTGAATATCTGGTTTCACCAGCGTGATACACTAACCAGGTCAAGTTGGTCTTTTGGATCGTAGTTATGTTGGTGGGGTCTCAACCCTCTACAGGTGAGCCATATCGCTTTCTGGGTTAGACCATCAGGTGTCATCTATAACATACGAATTGTTAAATGACCATCAAGTTACGAATGGTTACATGTCTTGTAGTTGGGACCCAGCGGAAGTTGAGGGTCACATCCCTCTGCAAGTGCGTTCCATGCGTAGCCAATCTGGACCGTCCAATTGGGTGACCAATGTGAACTGTCCCAAATCCTAAGTAATAACCAAGGACTGAATGAGGGTTTTTCCTAGAGATTGACCCCCAAGGTATACGGATAGTCCTGTGTCCCTGGACTTGGCAGTTGGCAAGTCTTTTTTGGCCTCAAAGCAAAAATACTGTGTAAATTGACTCCTATACTTCGTCTTCACAGAGGACCACAGGAGTAGAGAGAGACCATCGTCTAGACCATGAGAGAGAGAGACTACATGAAAGACCCAGTCCAATCATATCTCGAAGATATTGCACAGCCCATGTGAAAGACCCAGTCCAAACATATCTCGAAGGTCTCGCACAAAATCGTGGTATTCTCCTGCTAACAAGGGAATCCACTATACGATATCGGTCGTGTAGGCAAACCGGTATGGTAAGATTCTTATACCGTTAGAGGGTTCAAATGGTGAGATTCCTATTCTGTTGAGGAAGTCAAATGGAAAGACAACTAGCCATCCTAATGGCCTCACTATATATATGATTGATTAGAGCAAAGGAGGGGATCCGATTGATCTCCCCCCAACTCAACCCTACTTGAAATCTTTGTTCTCTTAAACGGAGGACTCGTCATTCCGCTTCTTAACCATTTTCCTATCCTTAAACCAATACTGACTTGACCGTTAGAGTATTCTTGCTGGTCGGAGGACCATCATACTTCGAGGAGGAATTGTTGCAGTCAGCCGAGATCAGATAAGTGCTTCCAGAGGTAGTAAATCAAGTATTCTCCCCCACAAAAATTGGCGTTGTTCGTGGGAAATATCTAAACCTCTGAAGCTGCTATCATGGTTCCCAAGAAAGCCCCGACAACCACGTCCATTCAAGAAGTACCGATCGTAGAAACCAATCCAGAAGGACAATCATAGCTTGATTTGCTTATGGCCACAATGGAGCGGCAACAGACCACCATGGACCGCTTGGTAGAGGAAAATGAGGGCCTCCATAAAAGAGTAGTAGATATGGAACACCCAAATCTCGAAAGAAATCGCCAACTCGAGCACGAGGGTGTCTTACACTGCCAAATCAAAATACCGTAGGGCACACTGCTCATACCATATTCATGATACACAATTTTCCCCAAAAGAAGACCGCACTAGAGAAGAGCAATGCCCTAGGCCACTATCTCTCTTCAAGAACTCTTCAGAATTCTTATCTGAGAGCTTGGCCTTGCTCACAACCTCTCCCTAGGTGCCACCTGGAACATCGAGACTCGATCTCGGATGAAGGCCTTAAGCCCTCTCTCGAACTTCCTAACCCGCATGTGTTCAGTTATGATCAGGTGAGGTATAAACCCCTATAACTCCATAAAGGTGGCCTCGTAGTTTGCTACACTCTCATCTCCTTGCTTGAGAGATATGAACTCTATCTCCTTCTGCTCTCTAATAGCCATTGGGAAATACTAACGATAGAAGACATCAAGGAACTATGGCCATGTCCACGGCTCCCCAACCTTGGCTACATCTCTCTGCCTCAGTGCAGATCTCCACCAGTTTTCGGCCGTTCCTTCCATCACAAAGGAGGCCTAGTCAACCATCTGCTCATCTGTGCAGCGAAGGACCCTGAAGGTCTTCTCTAACTCCAAGATCTAAGCCTTTATGACCATGAGGTCAGTCGTCCCATAAAAAGTAGGAGGTCGCGGTCTCTTGAATGTCTCGAGTCCTTCAGTGTGGTGTACAGGAGGAGGTATAGGTGCAACAACAGTAGTAGGTCTGGCTGCAAGCATAGCCAAGATCTCTACTATGGATCCAAAGCCCCAAGCAAAGTCGGGTTGTTCATCACCCAAGGGAGCTTTCCCTACATTCCCTCATGTCTGGTAACCTCGACCCCAAATACCGTGTCTCATGATCGTATCCTAAGAACAACAGTACATCATGAGTCTAACTTGGAAACTAGTTATCAACATATCATGTATTTCAGTTGATAGCTTATAGGGTATAGTACACATAAGATTATACACGTAATAATATAATAATAAAAATTCGGTTTGTTGGCGTAAGACACTAAGTTTGGTTGAGATGGAGACTAATTTCTTAGTCTATACTTGGAATATGACATACCGCCCTAATGCCTTGGTTTAATCATGGTAATCGAAACCGAAGAAAAGCCCTAGAGAACCTAATACCTAGGCTCTGATACCAACTCTGTCGCGCCCCAAAATCCCCCTTGAAGTTTTGGAGACTTTAGCTCGTGACCTAAATCATATCAAGCCATCCTGTGAAATACACAAGGCATACAAATATCGGAAACGGAAAATTTCTAAGCAACATAGACTGTAATGTACTCCAAGTGCTAATACTATTTAACAAATCAAAACATAAAGTAATGTGGACACTCCCACTTATCAAAATACATGAATCTCTCCCTCGCTACTCTCAACAGTAATTTAGATAGGGCCACCTATTTAGAGATCTATTCTCGTGTGGGTGATCCATAGTAGGCCATGCCTCATAGTACTTCTCCTCGACCCATGACTCAGGAGTATACGCGTCAACCAGACTTGCCAATGATAACAAATCGGCTGAGCATTGAATACTCAACATATACAAGCCACTATATAATAATGTCATATTACATGCTTTCACATAGGCAGTTCATAGGATACACATGCACTGAATCAATACAAAAATCCCTTTTCAAATACACATGTGCAATACGGTATAAACACATGCACTTATCTTTCAAAACTGAAATTTATCCAGATCAATGATCTCTAAGACCTAGAGGGGGGGTGAATAGGTCTATCTAATAATTTCTAACCAATTTTAATTTTTCAATTAATATGTTTAGAAATCAATGAACAATTCACTCAGACAATCCACACAAATCAAACACAGAAGATTTTTACGTGGAAAACCTTAACGGGAAAAAAACCACGGGATCTCGTCCAGCAACAAACTTCACTATGAAAAGATTTCAATTATAAGACAAGACCTTACCAAAACAGAAACGACGTTCCTAGGTATAGACTCTTACTCTTGATTTCCACGAACCAGCAGGTTCGATCTCCGCCGTAGCAGCTTCGGTTCCACACCGACCAAATCTTCTCAAGCTACTTCAAAACCACGATCACACACGATCGATCTCCTTCCACGAAGGCTCCGGATCAAACACCGGACACACACACAAGGTGTAGGGTTGTTAATCAATTTAGGAAGTTTCAAACCCTAGAGGGATCTCATATAGATCTGAGATCACACAATGCAAGATCAAAGGTTTAGATCTATACTTGCATTCTCTAAGATCAAAGAAAGAGGAGGGATCAACAAAGATCTAAAAGAATAAGAGGAAAAACCCTAGAGGAGTTTCTCAGACCTCTACTCTTTCAAAAATAAACAAAGATCCGAATTAGGTCTCCAAAAAGTTGTTTATATAGGGTTTAAAAAAAGAATCCAGAAAAATAAAAATTCTTTTTACGAGGAGCGATCGAGCAGTGTTCATTACCGATCGCTCGGTCCAAAACGGATCGCTCGGTGCTCATAACCGATCGCTCGGTTAAAAATCACCTCTCTGGGAAAATACCCCATACAAATTTTTTGTCCAGTCGATAGCCACCGATCGCTCGGTAGGCCACCGATCGATCGGTCTCAACACCGAGCGATCGGTTGAGACAGAATTTTTTCCAAACCATTTTTCTTTTCATGTTTATTTGATTCAACTAAGATCAAACAACTTTGTTAGGTTTAAAACTATCCTCCTAGGTATGTTTAGAGTTATCTAAGTCAAATCCAACCTAGGTAGGGGTCTCTAAGTCCATTACCTTTCTAGATCCAGAGTATGAGCTTTTTCTTCACTTTCTTCAATCTTCTTTATGCTTTAGCTCTTCTCTTCTGACAAGTTGAACACAACTCGACTCACATGACCTATCTAATGATCACGGAATTTGCCAACACCTACTTAGGGATTTACAATCTCCCCCTTTGGCAATTCCGGGACAAAACAAGACTAACTCATATACTAGGTTCAAATTTTTCCAAATGATTCAAAAATAGAAAATTGACCTTTACATGACTCAAAAATAATTACATGACATTTGACATTTTAACTTGTCATGATTCACCAAACTTAGAACCTGTTTGCCTGCACATGCTAAATCAAAAACCTGTGAAGCATGGGAAATAAAATATGAGAAGAAGTAAAACATGTATAACATCCATATTTCCACAATACTATATCCATAACAGGTTAATCATGTATCCATAACATCATCCACAAAATCACAAAATCATCATCCACAATATTATATCCATATGCATATCATGCACTCTCCCCCTTTTTGGCTCGAAATGCCAAAGGCGGACTATAAACAATAAAATTAATGCATAAACATCAAATGAGACGAGATATAAGAGAATGAGAATAAACCATCCAAATTCATACATCCATAACCAAGTCAATAACATCCAAAAAGGTTTGTACTGAGTACAACCAAGTCAAAATACATCTAAGTCTCAAACTAATACTAGGACTAAGGTAAACTCCAAAATATACACATGAACCATAAGGAGTATCTATCCTAGTACATTAATCTAACTATCACTCCTGCTCATCATCAAAAGTGAGCTGAGACTCAAAATAAGCTCGAAAATCACGAACATCTCTCTGTACGCCCAGCACTGCTGCATCGAGTGATCCAAGTCTTCCACGGATCTCTGTGGTGAACTTCTGGTGGGATGAAATATGCGTTGAGAGATCCATCTGCATCTCTCTCATCATTCTGGCTAGATCATCAATCGTGGCCGGAGGTGGATGAGAGGATCCTGTACCAAAATCAGATTCCTCCTCAATATCTCGAACTGAAGCATGAGAGAAACTCTGAGCGATGGTCTTTTTGTTGATTGGACCTTTCGGATTACGGGTAGGAACTCCAGGAGGAGCAATAATCCCTTGAGAACCAAGGAGTTTAGTAATCAGGGATCCAAACGGAAGAGCTCCAACCACAGTTTGAGTTTGATGGGCTTGAATCATCAAATCAATTATGTGTGCTGCAAGGTCAATATCATGTCCACGAAGGAGACTGAATAAAAATCGAGCTCTATCTTCCCTAAGGTCTGCAGTATGAACCTTTGGGTGGATATTGGCACTCATTACTAGGTTTACAAGTCTGGCATCCCTAGTGAGTTTTGTTACTTCTATTAAGGAACCAACCCAAAGTGTAGGAGCACCACAAAGAAAGGTGACTACATTGTTCATAGATTCTTTATCCTCATCTTTCTTGTATTTATAAGGATAATAGGCATCTGGAACTCGAGGACAACCAAGAAATTTAGCAATGACATTTGGATTTATCAAAACTGATTGTTTTAAAGATCGAGATTTAAAAGACCAGGTTTTAAAATTGATTTCAGAGAAATTTGAGTAAAATTCCTGGACTAACTGAATAGGAGCAGGACCAGATAAAGTGAGAAGACCTTCCCAGTTACGATCGGTAATGAGCTTAGAAAGGTAATAATCACCAAAATCTGAAATTCTAATGCTCCTTTCAACCATAACACCCTTTTTACTAAAATACTCACTATAAAGCTGAGCAGCACTAGGGCTAATGAAGGGACCCAATAGAACATTTGAAGATGAACTAGCTTTTCTCTTTTGTTTCCGGATTTTATCTGCCAAAGAATTTTGGCGATTTTCAGTAGTAGAATCCACCATTCTACGGATTGGTCGATCCCCTATTGAAATCCCATGTTCTATTGGAGTGAAAGAGTATGGCTCATTGTGTTCCTCTTCCTCTAGAGGGTCCTCTTGGTTATTGAGGACCAATCTCCGGCGTTTAGAGACACCGGACATGAGGAATACAAGAATAACTAAGGAGTATGAGAAAATCATGATGAATTTTTGATGCCCTAGATGTGAAAAGTAAACCAAAATCAAGAAAATGATTAAAGATTACCTTTTTAGATGCTAGGAGACCCTTGGAGTAGAAAGAGATGAACGTAAGAGAGATTTGGAGAAGAAGGGACCGAGGGATCGCTCTAGAGTTCGGAGAACAAAATAATAGGAAACTGAGAAATGAGGGTTTTATAACCCTGTTCACGAAAGACCGATCGATCGGTCATTAACACCGAGCGATCGGTGGTCTGGAAAATTTTATGAAAATTTTTACTTATGATCATTTTTCTCCCCCTCAACCAAAGCAAGACTTATACTCATTTTCACCTCAAAATCTCCTAACAATTATGCACTTATGCAAACATTTATTTCATCAAAATCAAAAAAAATTTAACCAAGAATGTATCTTACAGAATAGTTATGAATAAGGATTCTGTTAAGAACTTTTAGTTTCCATAAGTGATTAATTTTGATTTTTGCATCAAATCCACATTTAGAGTAAATAAATGCTCAGATCGCTCATTACTTCTGAGCATAAAGGACTACCTTTGAGTTTGTGTGATAGCTTCTAGTGAATGCAAACAGTGAGAAATGGCTACCTAGACAAACAGTAGGTATCTATATGGGTTGCTAGTGTGAAAGCCCCCACTGTCATTAGAGAGGGCTATCTTCTCACTTGAGTGAAAGTCACCAATGTCCAAAGAAAAGATAATGTGTAAAATTTGATCATAAACTGAAATAACCTTATAGATCAAATTTGGGGTAAACATTGTTCATCATAATTCTATGGATGGTTCTTGGTTTTAATTCTAGTTTTTGAACATTCTAGAGTACCTTTATGCTATATCCACATTTGATCGCTCATTACTTCTGAGCATCAAATCCACATCTAGAGTACCTTTTTGCATCAAATCCACATTATTTTTTGTAACATTTTTCAATTTTTTGAATGTTTTTGGATTTTTATTAATTAAAGGAAATAACAAAAAATAGCTCTATGACTTAAAATCCAACAAGAATAACACATAGGCTATGAAGAAAGCACACCATCACTCAACTCCGCACAAACCAATGGATTTCCTAAGGAATTCAAACCTAAGGGAATCTAAGGGTTTTGTGAGAATGTCTGCATATTGTTTCTCTGTTTGGACATACTCAATACACAACATTTTGCTCAACTAAATCACGAATGAAGTGATGCCTAATGTCAATGTGTTTTGTGCGAGAATGTTGAACGTGATTTTTGGAAATATTGATAGCACTTGAATTATCACAATACACAGTCATAGTGCCTTGTTCAATCCCGTAATCATGCAACATCTGCTTCATCCACAGAAGTTGAGTACAACAACTGCTAGCTGCTATGTACTCAGCTTCGGCAGTGGACAATGAAATTGAATTCTGCTTTTTGCTAAGCCAAGCAACTAAGCAGTTTTCAATATAGAAACATCCTCCGGAGGTGCTCTTCCTATCATCAGCATTTCCAGCCCAGTCGGCATCGGAATATCCAACTATTGTGGCATTGGTATCAAAAGAATACCAGAGGCCAAATGATGGAGTTCCATTTACATATCTAATGATACGCTTGACTGCAAGTAAGTGAGACTCTTTTGGGCTTGCTTGATAGCGAGCACATGCTCCAACACTAAAGGCAATGTCTGGTCTAGTAGCAGTTGGGTAGAGCAAACTACCAATCATGCTTCTGTAAGTAGTTTGATCAACATCCTTGCCTGAAGTATCTTTACTAAGTTTTGTTGTAGAACTCATAGGAGTTCTAGTATGCTTAGCAGAACTCATACCAAATTTCTTCACCAGATTTTTAGCATATTTGATTTTGAGATACTGAGATCCCAGAATCAATTTGCTTGATCTGAAGACCAAGGAAGAAATTCAGCTCACCTACCATGCTCATTTCAAATTCATTCTTCATTTGTTCAGCAAATGATAGAGCATGTAAGTCTAATGTGGAACCAAACACAATGTCATCAACATAGATCTGGGCAATGACAATATCACCTTTCACATTTTTTATAAAAAGGGTTCTGTCTACTCCCCCTCTCGAAAATGCCTTTTCCAAGAGATAAGTAGTCAACTTCTCATACCAAGCTCTTGGAGCTTGCTTTAAACCATAGAGGGCCCTTTTTAATCGATAAACTTGATCAAGGTGATGTGGATCTTCAAACCATTTTGGTTGTTCCACATAGACTTCTTCCTGTAGAATGCCATTCAAAAAGGCACTCTTAACATCCATTTGAAACAACTTGAATTTCATATGGCAAGCCATAGCTAGAAGAATTCTGATTGATTCTAGCCTGGCTACAGGAGCAAAGGTCTCATCGAAGTCAATACCTTCAATTTGGGTGTATCCTTGTGCAACTAACCTAGCCTTATTTCTTATGATAGTACCTTTTTCATCAGTTTTGTTCTTGAAAATCCATTTGGTACCTATCACATTTGTATTGTTAGGCCTAGGTACTAAATACCAAACATCATTCCTAGTAAACTGAAGTAACTCATCTTGCATTGCATTGATCCAATTATCATTTGCAAGGGCTTCAGCTACATTCTTGGGTTCAAAAGATGAAGTATAGCAAATGTAGCTAACTTCATTTTCAATTTGTTTCCTTGTTCTCACTCCACTTTCAAGATCACCAATTATATCTGTGGAGTTGTGAGGACTTATGACCCTAGGATGTGTGGGTTTTAATGGAGATGATTGCTTAGTAATAAGTGGAGTTGAAGAAGTTTCAACATTTTCATTTCCAGCATTATCATCATCCTCAAGTTGCACATTTTCAACACCAGAGTCATCCACAACTACATTTATGGACTCCATAATCGTAGAGGTTCTCAAGTTGTACACTCGATAAGCTCTACTGTTGGTGGAATATCCAAGAAATATCCCTTCATCACTCCGGGATTCAAATTTGCCCAGTTGCTCTCTATCCTTAAGGATATAGCATTTACTTCCGAATTCTCGAAAGTACTTGACACTGGGTTTCTTGTTATTCCACAACTCATATGGGGTTTTCCTTGTTCCAGGTCTTACAAAAACTCTATTAACTATATAGCAAGCAGTGTTAACTGCCTCAGCCCAGAAATGAGAAGCTAGATTGTTGCTATGAAGCATAACTCTAGCCATCTCTTGGAGAACCCTGTTCTTCCTCTCTACTACACCATTCTGCTGAGGTGTAATAGGTGCAGAAAATTCATGTTTGATACCCGACTCATCACAAAATTCGTTGTACTTAGAGTTTTCAAACTCCTTTCCATGATCACTTCGAATTCGAGTGATTGGGCATCTTTTCTCATTTTGAATTTTCAAGCAAATACTTTTGAAATTGTCAAAAGCATCGGATTTCTCTCTTATAAATGCCACCCATGACATTCTTGAGAAATCATCAACCATGACTAGGATGTATCGCTTTCCACCTAGGCTTTCAGTTCTTGTAGGACCCATAAGATCCATATGAATTAATTCCAGTGGATATGAAGTAGCAATACTTGAAGTCTTCTTATGTGGGGTTCTAATTTGTTTACCAATTTGGCATGACCCACACACAGCAGTAGAAGGCTTTCCTAGTTTGGGAACACCTCTTACAAGCTCTTGCTTAGAGATTTTACATAGGTCTTTGAAGTTCATGTGACCTAGTCTTCGGTGCCACAAATCAACCTCCTCAATTTTAGTCTTATAACAGACATTTGAGGGATTAGGACTGGGAATTAAGCCATAGCAATTGTCAGTGGTTCTCAACCCTTCTAGAACACACTTACCTTTACCATTAATGACTAAGCATTTATTTTGGGTAAAGTTCACAGCATGGTTATCATCACATAGTTGACTTATGCTAATTAAATTAGCTTTCAGTCCTTCAACAAACAAGACATCTTTCAATTTTGGTATGCCTGGTGAATCGATGATACCCTTCCCTTTGACTAAAGACTTGCTTCCATCACCAAATGTAACAGTCCCATCTGGACAGTCCTTAAATTGAGTAAATAAGGACTTGTTACCTGTCATATGCCGAGAACACCCACTGTCGAAGTACCACATTTCTGTGTTTTGGGCTTTCAAGGCAGTGTGAATGACGAAGCACTTAAGGTCATCCTTTCTTACATACACAGTCTTTAAACTTTGTTTAGATCTTTGATCATTAAACTGTGTATTAGAAACCTTTTTCCTTTTTGTCCTCCTTGACCTTTTCCTGTTTTGTTCAGTTCTAGCTTTTTGATTAGTCAAATTCTTTCCTCTTGAATAATCATTTGGAATAAATTGACCAGTTCTTGTCATAGAGATTTGAGCAATTCTATTAACATCTTCGCTTAATATTCTAGACTTTTCAGCCAGAACCTGAATCTGCCTTTGAAGAGTCCCTTGACTTTGATTTTGGTTCCATGAACCATTTTGGGGAGCTCTCCTAAAAGCATTACAATTTGGTCGAATGTGACCTCTCACACCACAAAAGTGACATGTGGGTATGAATCTTGGGAGAGGAGGAGGATTTCTTCTAAAAGGAATTTGATTCCTCATAGCATTCACTCTAGGAGCTGTATTTCTAGGCTTTACAAAATTTGTATAAGCCTTAGTACTTGATGTAGAATGTAGATTCACTTTAGGATCAGAATGTATTGGCTCAAACACTGCACTAGCCATTGTACCAACAGCTAAAGGACCAGCTGGTGTGTCAGCATGTCCTATCCCAGATCTACTCGAATTTGACCCATATTTTCTAACTAATTCATCTAGGCAGCTAGTGTTACCAAATATTCTTACTTCTTTTTCAAGAGTATAGACCTTCTGAATCAAGTCAGTCTTGTCTTTAAGGGTAATTTGATGTTCTTTTTCAAGAAATTTCACCTTATCAACAAGAGAGTCTTTAAAAGTTTCCAGCTCCATTTGCAGAGTTCTTAACTCTTCAATTTCTTTCATGGAAGTGTCTCTTTCAACTTCTAATTTTCTGACCACATTAGTCAATGAGACATTCTCTTCCAAAAGACATTGAACTTTCATAACAAATGCTTCTTTTTCATTTTCCAACTGACTAACTAGAGCACTCTTCTCTTCTGCTACTAGTTTACAAGTATCTCTTTCATTTTGAATGATTTTGAGTTTTTTGCTCAAAGAGATTTTTGTTTTAGTCAGCTTCAAACTTTCAGCATACAACTTATCATAAGTTGTTTTCAAATCTTCATCACTTTCAGAGTCAGTTTGACTCTTCTGTATGTCATCACTAGACTCAGTATGAACACTCTCATCATTTCTATCCTTTTCATCAACCGCAGAGGTAGTCTCAAGAATCCCAGAAAGGGAAACAGTGAAAGCCGTATGATTTCCAGTATCTTCACTTGAAGAGGAACTGTCCGATTCTTCATTCTCGGAATCACTGTCATCTCAACAGGCATTCATCACCTTGCCCTTACTCTTCTTCTTGTTAGGGCAGTTAGGTGAAATATGACCGAAGCCATGACATTCATAACATTGAACACCTTGGGATTTCTTGTCGCCACTCTTGGAATTTTTCTTGTTTTCCCAGGGCTTAGACTTTGACTTCTCAAAAGATTTTCCTCCCTGTTTGGGATTGAACCTCTTTTTCGTTCTAAAAAGTTTTTGAAATTTTTTAACGAAGAGAGCCATTTCTTCCTCATTCATATCTCCATCCCTGTCATCCTCATCCAAAGATTCCTTGATAGATTTCAAGGCTAAAGATTTGTTCTTCTTGGATGGACGGAGATTGAGTTCATAGGTTTGGAGTGAACCAACCAATTCCTCAATCTTCAGAGAGTCAACATTTTTACTCTCTTCGATTGCAGTGACTTTGGGTTGAAATCTCTCAGGGAGAGATCTAAGGACTTTTCTAACTATTTTGGACTCAGATATTTTTTTACCTAAATTGAAACTAGCGTTGACAATGTCACTAAGTTTTGCATAGAATTCATCAAAAGTGTCATTGTCATCCATGTTTAAATGTTCAAATTTGGTGGTTAACATTTGGAGTTTTGAGATTTTAACAGTGGTAGTACCCTCATGGGTAATTTCAAGAATGTCCCAAGCCTCCTTTGCTGTTTCACATAAAGAAATTAGTCTGAATTCCTCAGCAGTGACTGCAGTAAAGATAGCATTGAGACCTTTAGTGTTCCATCCACTTGACTCAAGCTCTTCTCTGGTCCATTCATTAGAATATTTGACGACAGTCAAATCACCTACAGTTTTTATGGGCGTAGTCCACCCATTCTGTATAGACATCCAAATTCTCTCGTCAATTGATTTGAGAAAGGCTCTTATTCTAGCTTTCCAGTATGCATAATTATACCCATCAAAAAGTGGGGGATGAGAGACGGATCCACCTTCTCTTAGAGTACTCATGATCACGGATAATACAGGATCACACTTAAGGGATTAGCCTTATCAGTGAACAAGCTCTGATACCAATTGAAATTTATCCAGATCAATGATCTCTAAGACCTAGAGGGGGGGGGGTGAATAGGTCTATCTAATAATTTCTAACCAATTTTAATTTTTCAATTAATATGTTTAGAAATCAATGAACAATTCACTCAGACAATCCACACAAATCAAAAACAGAAGATTTTTACGTGGAAAACCCTAACGGGAAAAAAACCACGGGACCTCGTCCAGCAACAAACTTCACTATGAAAAGATTTCAAGTACAAGACAAGACCTTACCAAAACTGAAACGATGTTCCTAGGTATAGACTCTTACTCTTGATTTCCACGAACCAGCAGGTTCGATCTTCGCCGTAGCAGCTTCGGTTCCACACCGACCAAATCTTCTCAAGCTACTTCAAAACCACGATTACACACGATCGATCTCCTTCCACGAAGGCTCCGGATCAAACACCGGACACACACACAAGGTGTAGGGTTGTTAATCAATTTAGGAAGTTTCAAACCCTAGAGGGATCTCATATAGATCTGAGATCACACAATGCAAGATCAAAGGTTTAGATCTATACTTGCATTCTCTAGGATCAAAGAAAGAGGAGGGATCAACAAAGATCTAAAAGAACAAGAGGAAAAACCCTAGAGGAGTTTCTCAGACCTCTACTCTTTCAAAAATAAACAAAGATCCGAATTAGGTCTCCAAAAAGTTGTTTATATAGGGTTAAAAAAAAGAATCCAGAAAAATAAAAATTCTTTTTACGGGGACCGATCGAGCGGTGCTCATTACCGATCGCTCGGTCCAAAACAGATCGATCGGTGCTCATAACCGATCGCTTGGTTAAAAATCACCTCTCTGGAAAAATACCCCATACAAATTTTTTGTCCAGTCGATAGCCACCAATTGCTCGGTAGGCCACCGATCGATCGGTCTCAACACCGAGCAATCGGTTGAGACAAAATTTTTTCCAAACCATTTTTCTTTTCATGTTTATTTGATTCAACTAAGATCAAACAACTTTGTTAGGTTTAAAAATATCCTCCTAGGTATGTTTAGAGTTATCTAAGTCAAATCCAACCTAGGTAGGGGTCTCTAAGTCCATTACCTTTCTAGATCCAGAGTAGGAGCTTTTTCTTCACTTTCTTCAATCTTCTTTATGCTTTAGCTCTTCTCTTCTGACAAGTTGAACACGACTCGACTCACATGACCTATCTAATGATCACGGAATTTGCCAACACCTACTTAGGGATTTACAAAAACTATCTTTGCACATATCATTACTTGGAATCAAATACCCAATGCTCTACCTAGATTGGTAGAAGTTCATTTGCATCTTTCCAATACACATAGCTTCATTGGAGATTAGATGCCCAATGCTCTACCTAGGTTGGTAGAAGTCCATTTGCATCATCTCAATAATCACATACTTTTTTCATCATCTTTTACTTTGCTTTTTTGATACACTACATACGAATGCTCGATCATGCATTACAAGTGTTTATATACAATTGTGAGTGAACAAGGTAAACACATAACACATAGCACATGCCTTTTGCTTCCATTTAAAACAATCACATAAGCACATACGTAGGGTAATATCATAACATCGGCCACCCCTGAAACAATACACATGGTTTCATCATTTTTTTCAAGTATAGAATGAATACAAGGAAACTAGTAGGATTTTCTACTTGTTTTTCATTTTAAAACACATGGTTCATATTCGTTTTCAATAGGAAATACAACATGATCAAATAGTAGATTGTATATACCTTTCTAGGATTGGTTCCCTACAATCGAGCGCTTTAAATGGACTTTGGATGACAAGAACGAAGTTGGGATGATCACCCAAGCACAAGCCAAACCCTCTTTCTTTCTCCCCTTTCTTTTCTCTTTCTTCTCTCTTTTCTCTTATTTTCTTTCTCTCGAAATATGTCTAAGGGTTGTGTAATCCTTAGCCCCACGAAATGGGGTTTATATAGATCTCAAGGGATTTGTGAAACCACTAAAAGGTTCCCTAAAATATCCATAAAGCATAAAGTAGGTCGGCTAGGCAAAATGGCTTGAAAAATCCACAGTTGGTCGACCGGCTGGGAGGGGCGGTCGATCGGCCACCCCTGAAACGCCCTTTCGTAGACATTTGGTCGACCAGATGTTAGGGTTGGTCGATCGGCCAAGTTAAAAACCTATAGTGGCCCTATTTTGGGCCACTTTCCATACAGATGGTCGACCGGCCAGAGGGGCGGTTGATTGGCCTCTGCGCATTTTGCCCATTTTCCCCTGTTTTCTCCATTTTTGACACTTAGAGTGTTTCTACTCTTGTTCTTACATACTTAAGAGTGTTTTCATTCTTTTCACTCATCCTAAACACAACCACATCAATACTTAGATTGATTCAAAAACTTCCTTAACATTTATCATACGCCAAACTACATAGAAGTCCTTTAGGCCTTTAAAACACTATTCACTGCACTATGCACTTCACAGTGAACCCAAGATCAGGGGTTCTACATGGTTGATGTCTCTTATGGTGGGACATTTATGATGAAAAGTGAGACCCAGACATGAGAACTTTTTGAAAATCTGAGCAATAATGCTCTACACCATGCCTCCACTAGTCGTTCCGAGAGACAACCTTCCATATTGAATCCTAAGTGAGACATCTATGAAGTGGGCACTTCTAGTGATGTCTACTCTAAAGTGGATGAGGTGTCTCGAAAATTGGACCAACTCATGCCTGCATGGCCATCTTTTTACACACCTTCTCATCATCCTCCTAATCGTAGTGAGGTATGTTCTCTATGTTCCAGCCCTGCACATCATGTGCTTGAGTGTCCTTTAGTTGCCCAATCCCAGACATTGTCCAAGAGCATGTCAATGCTGCTTACACCCGTCCGGGTAATGATCCACACTCTAATACATACAACTCGAGGTAGAGAATGAAGGGAATCCAGATAAAAAATTATTCGAAAAACTGGACCCCGAAGATCTTTACACCATAGAAAACAATTAATATAATTTACATTAAAGAAGAAGATAACCTCGGTGAATGATGTTCACCGGTATCAGACAAAACGATAGAACTTCAGAACTCTTTGTAGAGATTTCTTGAAGAAATATTCCAAGCTCGATCCTCGCTCTTCACTATCTCTGCGAAGCTTTCGAATCTCTCATTGGCTTTATGAAGAACAAAATAATCCTTGGAAGAAAATCCTTGGATCAAAAGAGATGAAGGAGAATATGGATTTCTAACAACTTAGTACCCCATAATAAAGTCCATGAAAATCCCTTGGGGAATTCTCTAGACCTCACGAAAATCCCTTGGGCTCTACTTTATAGCTAACGAAAATTCCTTGGGCTCCACTCTATAGCTCACGAAAATTTCTTGAGGTAATGAATGCTCCCACACGGTTTTGGGTTGGTTATATTTATAGATATGGATCTTTTCCATATCTTGATCATTATCTATTAGAGTTTCTAATAATGATAACACTTATCATTAAAAGATTCCTAGTTTATCCACAATAGGTTTGTTATCACATAACTTCTATTTTAGGTTTCATTTTCCAAAATGGATTCCTAAATAATAGGGATATAACCAACTCCCTAAATAATAGGGATCTAAGAATCTAGACAATCTAGATTCTCCAAAGGGGGGGGGGGGGGGGGGGGGGGGGGGGGGGGGGTGTGAGCTACATTGTAGGGATTAGGGTTTATCCTCTTATCTCTTTTGTTTCTTCACAACCAAGTAAATATCTAATCTCATTAGATACGAGATAATTAAGTAATAATTATCTACTAACCAAAATCCCATGATAAAAGGGAAGATAAAGTAGGCGCCAACTCTAGGGTATTAACCCCTTGGGCATGGGCCCACCTATAAGGTCCATCATAATGGGCTTTATGAATATGGGTCAAACCTATATTCCCTTATATTTGGTTGGTCAAATAATTATTATTTTATCAATTTTAATTAGATTAACATTTAATCTAAATTATTACCGGTATTGATCTCGTGCAACAATATTATATGGACCATATACATCACTATGTGTGAGTCTCAACTTCTCTTCAGCTCTTCCTACCCTTTTAGGGTAAGGTTTCTTGGTCATCTTCCCTTCGAGACATGACTCAAAACACTACAAAATTTCAGACTTTTAACGGCGTTTTTAAATCACCGTGAAAAACCCCAAAAACGCCGTTATAGTCAATAACAACGTTTTAAAACAAACGCCGTTATTGCTCGCATCGGGGAAGGCAAAGGCGGCATTTATCATGACGGCATTTATATAAACGCCGTTAAAGGTCAGTCTATAACGGCGTTTGTAAAAACGCCGTAATAGATTCACCTTTGACGGCGTTTATATAAATGCCGTTATAGACTGACCTTTAACGGCGTTTATATAAATGCCGTTATAGATTGACCTTTAACAGCGTGTATATAAATGCCGTTATAGACTTACCTTTGACGGCGTTTATATAAATGCCGTTATAGACTGACCTTTAACGGCGTTTATATAAATGCCGTTATAGCCAAGTATTTGGCGGCATTTGTAGAAACGCCGTCATAGACCGGACGTTTAACGGCGATTCATAAACGCCGCGAATAGTCATGACATAAAAAAAATGAAAATATTTTTTTCAATTTGTTTTTAACCTGTTTTGTACCTGTCAATAATATAAATATTTTTTTACCTGTTTTGTACCTGTCAACAATATAAATATTTCTTGTACCTGTCAACAATATTAAATAAAAAAATTCTTGTCCATAATGACATTATATATAAAAAGAAATTTTCGACATGAAAATCAGTATAATATAAATACATCCAATCACAGGTGCCCATCATAATATAATAATACAATACACATGTCCATTAAAAAGTGTCAATAAATCATAAGTCTAACTATCTTCATCTTGCTGGTTCCCTCCTGCACCTCTAAAACTCGACAAGTGTGTGCTCCCTGCTCCCTCCTACAACACAATTAAATAAAATTATTTATTAGAATATTGAAATGATAAAATTTACAGATTTCATAATTAATATGCAAAAAAGATTCAATCACTAACATTGGCCCTCAGTGATTCAATCACTAACGATGGATCAATATTGCCCCTCAGTGACGTTGGCCAGCAGGAGGGTTCAACATTTTTTTTCATTTCGATCACTATGAGAAAATAAAATTTCATACAATTCATTTGAGCAGTCACAGAGTAGGTAATTAACAACTATTGAAAGATATGAACACATTCAGCTAATGTGAAAAAGAAAAAGGAAAAATATGAAAATCTCTTATTCAGGATTTCCAACAAGCATTTCTGGTTTTATTGACTTAAAAAGTGCAACTAGAAATTACTGTTTTTTTTTTAAAAATTTAGTTGGCAAGGCCGGATATTTGGATTCATTTATGGTCATAGGGAGGCTTCCATTTTGAGTTCTTCAGGCCAAAAGTCTAAGATAAAGGATAGGACTTGCTCATCAACATAGAGTAAACTTGAATGCCGACATTAGAAATTATATCCTTCTTCACATGATCTCTAATAAGATAGAGTAGTACAAGTAATTTGGATGGGTGCTCGCTTAGATACGAACATGGTTGTTGCGAGGAAAATCTCTTACTTAGTATAAGGCATCCCAAATCCCATTGAAAGTGGCTCAAGGAATGGTTGGAATTTGTCACTCTCAAACATTGGTGAATAAGTACTAAAAACGACTTTTTTGGTTGTCCACAGAATGATTAAGGTGGCGTTTGGATTGGATTTTTTTGACCAAAAATCAATTCTGATAAAATCGATTGAATAGAAATTCATGATCAAATAATCATTTTTTTCAAATAATAGTGTTAGGAGAATACGAAGTTCAGAGACTTACCTACGTATTCTCCGAACACTATTATTCGAAAAAATGATTATTTGACCATTAATTTCTACACAATCAATTTTACCAGAATTGTTGTTTTACCAAAAAAATCCAATCCAAACACCCCATAAGCCATTCTGATTGGAGCTCCTCGACGATCCTGGAATTCAGGGAAACTTTATCATCCCCCTACTTGAATTCTTCTTATAATTATTGAATTTTGACCCTACTGAAGAAAACCAAGAGCTACTTACCAAACTTCATAGCCTTAACCAAACCAAATGACACTTTCTCAAAATGAAATTCAAATCTCTAACACTCAAAACTCCATATTTGTTACATCAGCTTTCATATAAGCCATTCCACAAGGCTCCATTAAAGCAAGGTCTTTTCACTTCCAAATGTAAAGCCATTCTGAGGCAGAATAGTAAGATACATGGAGAAGATGGAAAGGTCATCAAAGAATGAAAGAGCATTCATGAATAGTCAATGAGAAACGTTTCCTAGTGATTTTATACAATAAAAGGCTAATGGTATCTTTCGCATCATGTGATACGGTTGCATAGATTAAGCTTTAAGAAGCATTTTGATCTTCTCCCTCCCCCCTTTGAACTCCAAGCTGTGTGTAGACTTTTTACCTCTCATTAATGAGATGCATAGGGGTCAGATGACAATACAGTGGCTAAAATATTATATGTTACATAGCTTGGGAAATGAGCTTCTTCTCCTTTCTTCTCATTTAAGTCTGTTATTATAAACATATAAACATGCATTTCCTGCAGTATAAATTTATGTATGTATGTACATATATATATGTGTGTGTGTGTGTGTGTGTGTGTGTGTGTGTGTGGAGCCCTAATGTAGAAATTTCGGACTATGGCCAATACAAGATATGGGTTAGTGTCATGTTGATGAGCATTTGTTGACAAATCCATGGAATCCATGTTAGAATACATAATGGCACTCTAAAGTAGAGCTATATCCCATCAAACATGGGAGTTGCGATTTTGTAATGTGTTCTGTGTTGATGTTAAGTTGAAATGTTGAGTTACCGATTTTGTAATGTGTTCTATGTGTAGACTTTTTACCTCTCATTAATGAGATGCATAGGGGTCAGATGACAATACAGTGGCTAAAATATTATATGTTACATAGCTTGGGAAATGAGCTTCTTCTCCTTTCTTCTCATTTAAGTCTGTTATTATAAACATATAAACATGCATTTCCTGCAGTATAAATTTATGTATGTATGTATGTACATATATATATGTGTGTGTGTGTGTGTGTGTGTGTGGAGCCCTAATGTAGAAATTTCGGACTATGGCCAATACAAGATATGGGTTAGTGTCATGTTGATGAGCATTTGTTGACAAATCCATGGAATCCATGTTAGAATACATAATGGCACTCTAAAGTAGAGCTATATCCCATCAAACAGAGTGAATTCCGGATATCAAAAAATGGGCTAGCTTGATGTTAAGTTGATGAGTGAAGGTGTTCTTCCATTACTCTTGCCTCTGCATCTATGGTACCCAACCCTGGTCGAATCTGGAGAGATAAAAGGGTTATAATGGTGGGTTTTAGGTGAAACAGTAGAAGTTACCTCTCTAAACTCGTTCAGAACAAGATCGAAAGCTATGTTAAGTAAAGCCCTAACTAAATCTATGTTTAGTTATAACTTTTTTGTAAGAAAAAATAGCTTCGCTAAACTCGTTCAACAGGTATTTGATCTCGTTCAGAACAAGATCGAAAGCTCTGCAAGTCAAAGAATAGAAGCTATGGGTTGGTTTCCCTGCTCTGGAAAATCGAACAAGAAAGAAAATAAGAAGAAGCCAGACGATCAGATCCAACCCATCCCGGGTACTTCAACGATGATTTCCTAACAATATTAGAAGAATTACTTTAATCAATGTTGCACTCAAATATTCCTTGTAATTGAAGACCAAATATTTTGTTTTTTGAGGGATTTTTTCTGCATTTTTATTTATTTGGGGTTTGCTTTATAGAGATTAAGGTTGGGATCTTTGGATGATCTTCCATGTAACCCTAAAACCCATTTAGGGTTTTAGATTGTTGTTTGGATCTGCTTAAATTTGTGAGGAAACGAGTCGGGGTGTTCAAGTAGAATTATAATGTCCTTTTCAATTTAGGTGCCTGGTTATCTTTTTTAAAAAAAAAATAAAAATAAATTTAGTTTTGTTTGCAATTAGATGTTAAGTGGATCTTCCTGATCGGTAGTCACACTGTTCGGATCTTTGTGAAGAAACCCTTTTGTGTATTTGTCAATGAATTTTGGGATTTTTTTTTGGTTTTTCTCGGTTGGGTTTTTTTGAATTGTCTTTGGTTAGTTACCGATAAAAAAATGTATTTTTGGCTTTACTTAACATCAACTCAGATTTCCGCCATATCGAGCTGTTTGATCTTGTTCTGAACGAGTTTAGAGAGGTAACTTCTACTGTTGAAATTTTGAGCCCTAACTACAAGCTGTAATTTTGAGCCCTAACTATATATGTTTTTTTAGAGAAAAAAAGTTATAGCTTCTTTTTTTGGTTAAGGCAACTATATCACAAGGCAATAGCTATAGTCAAGGCAAGGAAAACACACACCCACTCACACACATCCTACACCACAACAGACACTCTCAAACCCTTTGAAGCTTCACCCAAACACTCTCCAAAACATATACCAATTGTTTGAGGTCAACTGGTTCTTAAAGATAACATTGAGAAATTAAACATGTAAAAGTTAGAGGTTTTTTTTTTCCTGGCAGGGGGGGTTTAAGAGGTAAAGCAACATCTAAGCACACATAGTCAGACCTAATAGTAAGGAGTTGGGATGGGCAGCAACACACGCTGTTGCCCCTTTGTGTCTTACAAAGGAGGCCCCACGTTCAACAGGGGAATAAAAAAAAAAATGGGCCCCATTTTGCCCATCCAAACTCAATAGTAAGAGTTCGAAAACGGCAAATGTGCTAAGCATTTCTTTTTGTTTTATTATAAAAATTGATAAGTGTATGGTTAGCATTCCTCATGTTACTGAATCACAGATATACATTCAAAAACAAACGGTAGTTTTACATCCAAGAAAATAGAATCCACACCGTCAGGATTCTACAATCCGACGGCATACAGTTTGACGTTAAGTTGATGAGTTGATGTTAAGTTGTTTGTAATGTGTTACCGATTTTGATATGCACCTAAAATGCATGTTGATGTTCTGTTAAGACCTCCTTTTTTGTAATGTAATTAGATTACATTACAAAGACGAGAAGTTGTTTTCCCCTTAAAGTTAATTCGTAAGTTGCTTAATTCGTAATGTAATGTAATTAGATTACATTACAGCTTAATTCGTAAGTTGCCTTCACTCCCCCATGGACAGATGTATGGCCTCCTATCGATCTCACGAACATTATTCAAGTCCAAGTGATTCTTGAACTGGGATAGAAGAACTAGCTCAATTATTATGTCTGCTGGATTTTTACTTGTGTCAATCTTGTCTAGAATGAATTCCTTGGTAGAAATTGCATCCCTGATAAAGTGAAAATGGACTTGCATGGTAAACCTAATTATTCGCTAAGTGTACCGCACTTTTGCTAAGTGTACGGCACTTTGACTGTTACAATACAAGATCTTCTCATCTTACTTCAATCCCAATTCACTAAGAAGATCCATAAACCAAATTTATTCTTTACCTGCCATGTACTCAACCTTAGTTGTAGGAAAAGTAGTGGTAAGCTTAGGGTACAACATTGACTTTCAACTAATTGGTGCCAAGACTATTCCAACCAAAAACCGATGTGTACACCAATTCTGTTGTCTAGGTGGTAAATGACCCAAGTTGATCCACTGCCATGGATCACGATCAACTCATACCAAGTACTGGTATAATTTTGAATCCTATAGAGGGTGCTCAAGATTTCAGACCTGTTCTTGAATCGAGTCAGATCTGTGTCTTTACATCTGGAGTGTTTAGAAGGTAAGGCAACAAAACGCTTCATGTCCAATACAAAATAGTTCTGGGAATGAATCTATAGGACTAACTTCTCATATGCATTCATCAGTTATACATGCTGTAAACAAAATAAAATGGTACAAAAAGAATAGGTCCTGACATGGAGACTTTCTTGGGAGAGATCAGAGATATTGAGGTCGAACTGTAGAAGAAGAGGATCTCTTTCCCTCCATTGGAAGTCTTGTACTCTTGTACTTTTTCCTGGTGATAAATTGCAGAATCCCCCATTATGAATGAAATTCCACTCTAATCAAACTCCCATGAATCATTAATTTATTTTTTCTTCTCTGTTTGATACCAGTGATGGTGGTTAGGTCGGTGGTGATGAATGCCATTGATGAAATGGAGCTTGGAAGGAACTTCTGTGGTTGAATAAAAAATTTGAACGGTTTGAGAGGGGATCACTCCATGGAAACAAAATGATCTCAGGGTGAATGTGTTCTGGGTATTGATTTATGGTTTGCCCTAATCAAACTTCAGCTGCAAATATTAACAGTCGTAATCATCAAAAGCAGACTAAAATCACAAGTAGCTTTGGCCATACAAATTAATAGTCACAATCACGAATTCTAGATGGCAGACTAATCCAATAACTCTATTTCGGTTGAGTAAGATGGGGGTTCAACTGGACACTGAACAGCTATCATAAAATGAAAAAAGGTGTAGGACAGAGGATATATGTATAACCTCTAACACCTCGCTATAATCTCAACATAAAACTAGGAAAATTAAGAGGATACATAGAGGACACAAAATCTAACCACTGGGGAATTATAGCCTATACCGGTGGGCTGGACCAGACCAGATGAGGAAAAACAACATGAGCATCTAAGAAATCATTAACTTCAGAGTTCAGACCTATGGTGGTAAAGTTAGCTCCATTGAATAGAATGTTTACAAAGAGCATATGGTAAAGGGAGTGTAGCAACAAGTACAAGAAAAAAATGGCAACTTCAAAAAATAAAAAAATAAAACAATAAATTTAATCCACAACCTTTCAAAAATATTTCCAAGTTGACATGGCAATTAAGCATCTCAGTGTCTGATTTTCCCAGAACAATTCCCTTACCCTCTGTCTGATTGCCAAGAAATTTTTTTTAAAAAAAACATGGAAAAGAAAAGAAAAGTAAGTTCTGCACCCTTGTTTGGTTGCTAAGAAAGAAAAAGAAAAGAAAAACAAGGTAAGAAGGAAATTGTGGTGATGTAAGTGACGAAAATAGCAGTGGTGGCAGGAGAGGTTCGTGGCACACATTGTTGGAGGTGGTGGATTGAGGTGGCAGCGCCGCAGCGGTGGTAGTGGTGGAGGTGGTAGCGGGTGAAAGTGGTGAGAGGTGGAGGTTGCAGTGGTAGTAGTGGTGGTGGTGGTGGTTATGGTAGTGGCAACTGTGGCAATGGTAGTGGCGGCGGTGGAGGTAAAAGTAGTGTTGGTAGTGAAGATTTGGGACAAAACATGAAATTAGAGATTTTCTCTCCAAGTTCAAGTTTTTTAGAAGGAAGTCAAGGAACATGAAATCTTTACTTCGGAAGATCCTTACTTCGGAAGAAATTAGGGGCTGATTTTCTCCCCTTTTTCTTTTCCATAAAAGTTTTCTTCGTAACTGAACACTGGAAAATTGAATTTTCTTCCACTTTTCTTTTCCACGCCCTATTTCTAGTGAACCAAACAGGGGGTTAAGGCTGAAAAAACCAAACCAGAATAATCTCTTAATACCTATGGACATGAGTTTTATTGGAATAGCATTCTTCAATGATACTAGGAAGACTTTTGAGCTAGGCTTTCTCTAATAAAACTATGTGTGCGTGTGCACATGCATGTGTATGAAGGGAGACTAAATAACAAAAAATAGGGTTGGAAAGATAGTCGACAGAGTCTTCAATTATTGATAGGAAGGAAAAGTGAGGCAGTCGACGCCATCTTCAATTATGGAGAGGCAGGAAAAGTGAATAATATTAATACCATGACACAGACAAAATTACTCCTACATACCAGTGAAAAGAAATTCCATCCATCATGTAGCTTACCACTAACCTTCATGATCATACCCTTTTTCCAGGTCGATCTTACAAACAATTTTCACCACTCAGAACTTAAGTGTTGAATACAAGCATTCTTAGGGGATATACCTTAGAAAGTGTCATTGGACAGAACAATAACATCTCAACATGGATCTAAAACAATTCAACTCCTCTGAGCCATAGTTACTAAGTCGGAGTTCGGGAACTATTCAGCTAGGGAAATTTCAGGAAAGATTGCAAAAAGGGAAACTTTGGAAAAATATTGGTCCAGAGAAGAAAAAATAATAAAAAAGATTTTGAAATATGAAAACTTATAAGAAATATATCTCATATATTAGATATTTATTCAACTTTTCAAAACGCCGTGAATAATTCGGGTTTAATTTGGAAAATTCACAGCTTTTTTTAAAAGTCAAAATTTTTTCAAAACGTCACGTATACTTCGTGATTTACTTGATCAATGAAAAAGTTCAGACTTATTTGAGAATTTTTTGAAAAAATCAAAGAACTTTGTAACTATGCTTTGAACCACCCATTTGAAAATATCTTATAATAACAGTATACATGTCTCAATCACAGATAATAATAACTATACGAAAATCAACAGCGAATTAAAGAAATCTTCTGCAGTATTGAAAATTCTGGAAAAAAGTGCTCTGGAGGTGCAAGTTAGCATTCTAATTTTTTAGGTGCATGTTAGCAAGTATTGGTGAAATTTTTGCTAGGGTTTCATGGAAAACCCTAGGGTAGTCGGCGGCAAGGAGGGAGATCCCCCTGGATAAAGTGGGTCTTGGTCATATTAGAGTATTTTGATAAGTTTGTATTGGGTGAGGGTTTTTAATTCCCTCTTCCCTCTTTTGTATCTTTTTAGGGGTAAGGTTTTATGTCCCCCCTCCCGCCGTTGTTTTTGAGTCTTTGTCGGGGTAAGGTTTTATGTCCTCCCCTCCCTTTTGTAGGGGTAAGGTATTACGTCCCCCCCCCCCCCCCCCCCCCCCTTGAATTTCTTTTTTATTAATAAACCGGTAGGGGTCTGCCAAACCCCCCACTCCTTCTGAGTAGCTTTTATGAAAAAAAAAAACAAAACAGTGAATTAAAATATGAATTAGTGGAAGCAAAATAAAGGCAACTCTGTTAGGACAAAGATAAGAAAAGCTTTGGGACCAAATGATATTTCAAATTTCCAACTAAAGTGTGGTATTACATAGGAGAAACTAGTTTGTCCTACTCACTCCTACCTTTTGAAATTGTTCAATATTATTTTAAGGACTGGGAAAATGCTGGACACATGGAGAAATATGTTGGTATTAATTTACAAGAATAAAGGAGATGTACAAAGTTGCACAAATTATTGCAAGATCAAAATTATGATTAATACTATGAAGTTATAGGAGAAAGTGTTGGGAAAAAGATTAAGACATGTAACTAAAATTTTAAAATATCAATTTGGATGCATGCAAGGGGGCGGTGTACTATCAAGACTATCTTCACACTTAAATGATTGATAGAAAAGTTCAGAGAAAAGAAAACAAATTTCCATATGGTCTTAGTAACTAGACTTAGAGAAAGCATATGATAGATTACTTCAAAAATTAATCTAGTAGCTAGAGGGGAAGAAAGGAGTTCCAAGAAAATACAATGATGTATTGAGGGACATATATGAGGGAGCAGTAAAGAGGAGGCTCCTTGGTGCATGTTATTTACAGATGACATAGTATTAATTGATGAGACTAGACTAGGGTAAATGCAAATATAGTATACCTTGGAATCTAAAGGTTTTAAAATAAGTTGGACCAAGACAAAATATTCGGGATGCAAATTTAGTAAGAACATAGACATGGTTGAGGCTAAAGTAAAGATTGATGGCTAGGAGATACACCTAGAGGATGGTGTCCATTGAATTAGAGGTGGGTGGCTATGGTGGAGATGTGCTTCCGGATTGATATGCGACTGACGCATTCCACTGAAACTAAAAGAGAAGTTCCATAAAAAAATGATAAAATCTGCTAAGCTTTATAGAGTAGAATGGCAGTGACCAAGAAGCAGAATACTCATAGAATTAATTTAGGCAAGATGAGGAAGTTCGTCTCTACCCTATAATGGATCTTCTCTTATCCAAGTCACCTACAAATTTTGCATCCACATAGCATACAACTTTCCTCTTCTTCTAACCATCTCTGTCAAATACAATGCCTACATCCAAGGTATCCTTTAAGTACCTGAGTATCCACATCACTGCTTGCCAATGCTCCTTCCCTAGATTTGTCATATATCGAGTTACCACACTAATGGCCTATGAGATATCAGACCTAATGCACATCATAGCATACATCATGTTATCCACAATACGAGCATATGAAAATTGGAACATGTGTTCCGCTTAACATCAACATGCATTTTAGGTGGGTGAAAAGGAAGGACAGATGTTGGTCGTACGGAGAAAGTGGGGAAATAAGAAACTGGGGATAGCATTCCCCTAGTTTTTAATTCAACACCCTCCAATATTCTCTTTTTCTTTTTTCTCCTAATTAGATCCCATCACAATTACAATTGCAAGCAGATGGGCAGCAGGCCCTGTTGTAGCCCATTTTCTATTAAAATGGACCAATAGGCTGCCCCTGGGCTACAACAGGGGCTGCTGGCGTCAAAGAAAACAAAGAAGACCTTCATCACTCTGTGCTGCAATTTTGAAAAGCCAAAAATATGTAATTCACAGGTCACCAAAAAAGGAAATGAAAGGTGGGATATATCAACTTAACATCAAACATTGAATATAAAAACAACATATTTGAATACTACAATAATACTGGTATGATAATAATAAAACTCCAACCATACAGTTTCTGTTCCTACAAAAGCCTGTATTTAAACATTGAAGCTCCTTCTTTTCCATCTTCCTTATTCGCATGGTTGAATCCATCAATCACTTACGAATTAACCCTACTTATGAATCTAGATTTAAAGAACATGTGCCTAGGTGTGAAAGAATTTGATGCTAACAACAAAAGTAAGAATGTTGAGTGAATAAGTGTCAATTGATATATTTTTACGTGCATTGCACGTGCATTTTTACAAGTGTATATGTGTGTGTGTGTGTGTGTGTGTGTGAATATTAATGTTTTATACTTTGATTTGTTGTTTTAGGTGCACCATGGATTTTATAATGCTTACCATAATACGACTAAACGCCCTGGTGTTCTATATACAATGCAAATGAAAATGAAAACTACAATCTTTTCAAATTAGCATTTACCTCTGGAGAAGCATGTGGTGCTGGAGTACCCTGACCTGCAACCTGTTGTGAAAAAATTGAATAAATAAATGAATGAATATCTAAAGTTAAAAAAGGATTATTTAATGCTTGTTAGTATATATACCTGCTGCCCCTGTAAGAACTAGTTGAACATCCGCTGCATTTCATTGAGCTGAGTTTGTTGGGCCTCCATCTGAGATTGTTGGGCCTCAATCTTAGTGGCTTGGTCCTCCATCTGAGCTTTTTGGGTCTCCACCTGAGATTTCGTCGCCTCAAGTTCATCCCTTAGCATTTGGGTCTCGCCAGATGAGGAGCCTATAGTACCGGAATATCTCGAAGATGACCCCCATAACCTAGTGGGGGTCGGGCCCAATCCACATCCACGGATGCGTCCATCTCTCTCAGGCCCCATGACCTGAGAGAGAACATCATTTCGGCCCGTGCTATCTTCTGAGCCAACCGGTAACTGGCTGAGCACATCCTTCAACTTGTTCTGCAAACATTTTGAAACAATTACTATCTTCAATTTCAATTAAAGTGTTATATGATATAATGAATATTTAAATTACTTACAATCGTTTCTCCTGCTTGAGAGTTGACTGGCAATCTATCCTTCTTAGTGTGGGTCTTTATCCAGACCTCAGCACGGCCCGGAGCTATCCCTGATGGACTCGCCAATCGCTATGGCAGTGACAAAAGTAGAAAAACAAATTTTTAACCCATATGCATCAAATTGTGATATAAATTATGAGAATGAAACCGAACATACCTCCTCCTCTTTGACTCTGGCAAAGCTCTTTGAGCCTGCCGTATGAGGAATTTCTTGGGACTCGCGACTCGCTTTGCCCACTGCCTTCCGTTTCTACAATATTATATTTATATATCATATGAGATAAGGGATAATTGAAAACGATATAAGCATAATTAACATTCAAATAAAATATACCTGGGCCTCATCAGTGTACAAGTAGTCGATGTACGTATGCCATTGCTCCGGGGGAATATCGGAGGGGCACCGCTCATAGTTGACAGCAGGAGGGGCGTCCAAATCAAAAAGTTTTCTCCCCATTGAGGACCTACTGTCCTTCCATTTCTTACCCAAAGACTTCAAAACGAACTCCTCTGCGATAGGGGGGAAATCGAACTTCTCCTGCAAAAACGTTGTTAAATTAATCATATATCAACTAGTTACATAAGTGTGTTTTAATAATAAATGACCTATTTATTTTGTTCTCACCCGTGCGACTTCCAAACCACGGGTTTTATCCGCATCACTCATCGCACGCCAATTCCGGACATCGATGCGAAGTAAGTGGGCATCTCGTGCAATATTGCCCAAATACCCAGCCAAAAGTTGTGCATTCTTACCCACAGGTTGTGCTCTCTCATTTACTTTCACCTTTTTTTTCTTCCCTGCAGGCATCTTATGTATTTCGATGCATTTTTCTTTACCGCGGACCTTCCTCGTGGCCGCGGTAGCAAGTGTGGAGGAGCTACCCGAATGAGATGGTGGAGTGTCTGTAGGATCCATCTGCAAAATATTGATATTAGCTTCTGATAGAAATGCATAATGAAAAGGAATCTAACGTACAAAGACATGAGATCTGACTAGCATATATCATTGTCGAAATACCAAAAGCTTACAAGATTACATTTTTACCTCAACATTCAGAAGAAGGAAAAAATCATTTGGAATTTATTACTGTGAATCCTAACTGATTGGCACCATCCCAAGCATGTACAGGGACTTATGTTAGTAAATCCTATGGAGATAGCTCAGTGGAGCAAATGAGCAATGTCTGGCCTACTTTCCCATGTACATAACAATAGCTAATCAATACTTACTAGATGGCTAAATATTGCAACAAGAATTACATACACATGTTGTTCAATGAAAAATTTGAAGTTCATTTCATAACCAAAAGAGCTTTAGTTGGCATGGTGGCACCGCCATTACCATTAGATACAATTATATAACTTTAACCTTATATTTCACTATCACTGGAAACAACCATAAAGCCATGTTCATCAATATCTGTAACAAGTATATAAAATCAACCTGGCCCAATACTTATCTACACGCATCCACCCAAGTTGAAACAAGTAATTAAGTCCAAGTTAGGACATGTTAAATGCTATTAGTTTCATCTAAATAGTTTAATTATACAAGCTTGGCCTAAACTATTCCCACACATCAAGTTGAGTTGAGATTTAACAAGTCAAGTTTGGATAAGGTAAAATAAGAAAATGGTGAGCACTCATTGCAGTTGGCATCAAAGGTTGCAGTCAATTAAAATATAGAAATAGATTAATAGAAATAAATTCCAACAAAAATCCCTTCCATTGACACTATCATTATTGAACAATTGTTACTTGGTACACTGAGGTTATCCCCTTTCTCTTGAATATATACTTCTACATTACATCAAAAACATAATCATTATGTTTCATCGCTATATATTGATTCAACATCATTCCCCTCACTAGATTCGGAAGAAGAAGCCTGTTGTTGTAACACTTGGGGAGGAGCATCAATAGTTGCTCCAGTAATTCCTAATCTCACCCAACCGACACCTCCGTCATCATCATGTTCAGTGTCATCTAATTGTTGGTCGTCGAAGGGCTCGTTCTCCCTGAATGCATTATCGTCCACAACAGAATCTTCATTCATGTCGAAGAAGTCTCTTGGTTTAGTCTTGATGACAACATGCCAATCTTCTTCCGTTGGATCTTGAACGTAAAATACCTGCTCTGCCTGAGATGCCAACACATAGGGTTCGTTTGACACCAAGTGTGCTGGAACCAAGCGTGTGAAGTTCACAAGCTTAAACCCAAATGCATCGGTCTTTATTCCGCTACCCTGTGACTTCACATCAACCCAATCGCACTTAAACAATACAAATTTAAGGCTTTCAGAATATGTCAATTCGACTACGTCTGTTAAGCGACCGTAGTAGGTGATCTCTGTGACCTTGGGGGTTCTGTCCTTAGAAGTTGAATAGTTTGTAGTCGTTGCTTTGACCACAACACCACTATTCTGACTTTTGCGTCCTCGCTCTCTATCCTTAGTACAAAACCGATATCCATTTATGACGTAGCCCTTAAACTTTTTTGTGACTTTACGTGGACCATATGCAAGACATGTAATCTCATCAGAAACTGGATTACCTGAATCTTGTAACCTTTGAACCTATTTCAAGACCAAATAAGATTAATATATGTATATATATATATATATATATATATATCAAAACATAACTAATGTGTTATGCAGAATTCACAAGTTAAGACTTACATAGCCCTTAAACCACTCAACAAACTCAGTGGTGTGCTTTTTTTGGATTTCGTGGGGGGTCATTCTAGGTCTTTGATTTGTCATTTTAAGTACATTCATGTGCTGCCTGCAAAAAATATCATTTTCCAATCATTGTAAATAAAAAAAAATAAAAATAAATAAGTAACGAACAACATATATGAAGATTGTGCTCTTACTCTATATATTTTGTGACTTTATCGCAGTTAATCAACACATAACGATGTGCCTGCTGCCATTCCAAGTCACTTAAGATATATGGCTCTGCACTACCTATTACACTTTCATCGTCATTCCTCATCGGCCTGTTTAATCTCGATTCTATATTATTTAGATACCAGGAGCAGAATGTCATGCATTCTTCTGCCAAGTACCCTTCTGCAATGGAACCCTCTGGTCGGGCTCGATTGCGCACATAAGACTTCAGTGTATATAAGTACCTATATGAATTAAATTTTGTTAAGATAAGAGAAATTCTCAATAACAAGAAGTTTGAACACAACTATAAAATTATAATTGAAGGCATACCTTTCGATAGGATACATCCACCGGTATTGTACAGGTCCACCTAGTCTTGCCTCTGCGGCCAGGTGTATAGGCAAGTGCACCATAATATCAAAGAAAGTCGGTGGGAAAGTTTTCTCTAAATAACAAAGTGTAAGCGCAATTTTCTCCTCTAACCGTCTCAAATCCTCCACTTGACAGACTTTTGAACATATACCAAGAAAGAAGTTGCTCAATTCAATTAAGACTGAAGTTACATTATTCAGCAATGTTTTCCTCACAGCCAGTGGTAGGAATTGTTGCATTATAACATGAGAGTCGTGACTCTTTAGTCCATGAATTTTACGCTCTTTAATATTGACATGTCTTGCAATATTTGACGAGTAACTATCTGGAACCTTCACACTCTTCAAAACTTTGCAAAATAACTCTTTCTCATTCTTGTCCATCGAAAAGCATGCAGGGGGCAGATAAACTTTGCTTCTGCCAGGCAGCAACTGAGGGTGAAGTGCATGCCGAATTCCCATTTCAACCAAGTCGTTACGCGCTTTTAAACCATCCTTAGATTTTCCTTCCAAACCTAACAAAGTCCCAATCACATTGTCACATACATTTTTCTCAATATGCATTACATCAAGGTTGTGCCTTAACAAATTATGCTCCCAGTATGGCAACTCGAAGAATATACTCTTCTTCTTCCAATTATACGGCATATCCTCATGGCTCGTCTGCCTTCGTCCTGTTTGCCCAGTTTGCTTACCAAGGGAGAAAGGAATACCCTCCAACTGACACAACACATCAGACCCAGAGATTGGAGTTGGAGCACATCTGAACTCTGTAGTGCCATCGAAAGAGTTTCTATTCCTCCGAAACTTGTGATCCGGCTTTAAGAAACGACGGTGCCCCATGTAACATTGCTTCTTGCTCTTAGACAAGTATCGGCTACAAGTGTCCTTATGGCATGACGGGCATGCCAACTTTCCTTTCGTGCTCCAACCTGACAACATGGCATACCCTGGGAAGTCGCTAATGGTCCAGAGCAATGCCGCACGCATTACAAATGTCTCATTCTTTGACGCATCATAAGTTGTCAACCCATTCTCCCACAAGTCCTTCAACTCCTCAACTAGAGGCCTCATGTAAACATCAATTGCATTTCCTGGCCCAGAGGGACCGGGAATAAGTAAGGACAGAATAAAGTTCGGCTGCTTCATACACATCCACGGTGGCAAGTTATAGGGAATAAGAACCACGGGCCATGTGCTGTGAGCAATACTCATCGTCCTAAATGGATTGAAGCCATCACTCGCCAACCCAAGCCTGACATTGCGAGCATCTGAGGCGAACAAAGGATACTTTTTATCCAAATTTTCCCAAGCTGGTGAGTCTGCAGGATGCCTTAACATCCCATCCTTAGTTCGATCCTCATCATGCCATCTCATTTCAGTAGCAGTCTTGGATGACATGAACAACCTTTGTAACCTGGGTTTTAATGGGAAGTGACGCAAAATCTTTGCCGGAGTTTTCTTCTTGCGTTCCGCTTGATCATCCCCTGCCTTCCATCTTGATACACCACACATGTCACATGTTTGCTTCTTTGCAGACTCTTTCCAGTAAAGCATGCAATCATTAGGACAGACATCAATTTTATCATAGTTAAGCCCCAAATCTGACATCACCTTTTTTGTCTGAAAGTAAGTATCTGGTAGTGTTGAACCCTCAGGGAGTACTTCCCTCAACAACTCAAGCAACATAGTGAATGACTTATTGCTCCATCCACTAAGACACTTAATGTGATATAATCTTACGATGAAAGACAACTTGGTGTGTTTCGTACATGCTGGATACAAAGGCTGTCCCGCATCCCTTATCAATTGGAAAAATCTATCAGACTCAGGATTGGAATCCCGACTACTAGTAGCCTCATCTTGGTTTGGGACCCCGAACGCATCGTGCACCATATCTTCCATCTCATTATGTCTGTCTTGCACATAAGGATTTTGAGAAACTTGGACAACAGGTGTGTGTTGCAATATGTCTTCCCCGTGATAAAACCAGATTTTATAATTCAAGTCGAATCCATTACATATCATATGGTCGAAAGCTGTAAGTCTATCTTGGTAAACCACATTGTTGCATTTGGGACACGGACACTTTATACTGCCATTGTTATTAGTCGCTCCACGAGCTAATGCAAACTGTATAAACTGCTTTACCCCTTCTATATATTCCTTTGACATCCTATATAATACAACAATTGCATTCACAATTGCTTAGATACTAACAATACATAATTAATTTGATACTTCATAAAAACTTATAGATAAAAGTACCTTGACATTCCAATCCAACTCTTATCCATGAGTTATAAGATTAGATTTATAAGTCCGTCTTCGTTTGTTATTCTGAGAAATAACAAAAGTTTATCACATCAGTAAGTTTTAATAAAACATGTGTCAGTTACTTGACCATCTACACAATCATATATATGCATGCATGCTTCCTATCATCATCAACTCCTCTTCTAACGGGTGGGGTGTTCCTATCCCATTCAGGAATGCATAATCCCCAGAAGTCAATAGCTCAAGTGTTTTGTTCCATTTCAAGGAAATTTCGGCAGCATTTCTCTATGGTTCTCTAAGTACACAACTTAGACTAGGGGCAAGCATGCATGCCACATTGTCTAAGTATGTACCCAGAGAACAAGAGAAACGACTGACAAAATTTTCCTCAATTTGGACCAACCATGAGCAACTGACTACACTGGAGATTATGCATTCCCAAACTGTCCAACCGGACAATTCAAGAATCATATACAGACAAATACATTTTATCACAAACAAGACCGAAAAGTTGTTAACCAGCATTTAGCCCCGCAAGAGAACTAAACGACATAGTTTACAACTAATCCGTCCAAATAGGTGATACAAGAAATGCACTTGTCACACAATGATTCTTGAACGGGAGATCTAAGGTTTAATGCATGCATGAGTATGAACTTAAGCCAACACAGTCAATACTTAGTAAATAAACACTTTTAATTAGCAGTTTAAACATTTAACATAGACCACAAGCCCCTAAGTTTCTTATAAACATAACCTGTGGTAACAATTATGCAGCCCAATGGTGTGATGACATGTATCATGCCGTTATCACGACTTCGTACCTAGAAAGCACAACATGCATCAAAAGAAATAAAAGGATCTCTTCCCTGTTTAGCTAAACCTTACCCAAACATGGAAGTTTTAGACCCATTTACGCTGAACAACAAAATAGATGGAGGTAGATAAAAAGACAACTTCCAATTTAAATATAATAACTCTATGTTTATTTTCATTTTAAGAACATCAATACTAATGCTAAAAAAAGAAATCATCATCTGAAACAACTATCTGGATCAAAACTGAAGAATGACTAGACAAATTTAGTCAACATCAAATTCACTAAAAAAATGCATTCACAAGCTTGCATTTTTAGATTACTTTTGAACATTTGTAGATCAAATAATAGTCATCAATGAAATTTATTACATCCAATTACCAAAAAAGAGGACGCATGACTCTATTTCTTCTCTCTCGTCGATCTCAAATATATATATATATATAATTAAAAGTTTAAAATTATCAACTCCATGTGCGAATATTCCAGCTTGAAATGAACCCCTCCAAAATCAGACCCAAATTTCCCCCAAGGAATTCGAAATTGATAGGAAACACCAAATAAATCTAAACTCATCAATCAGAAAAATGGGAAATCAGTGAAGCCATGGCTTCAAATGACAAGAATCCCTATACTGGAACCCGAGCTTTCTGTTGCTGTAGCCCAAATCAACAGAAAAAGAAATCAAGGTGTTGGCGGCCAGATTCACAGAAACCAACTCGAGAACGCCTGAAAACATTAGAGCTTTTACTGAGATCTCAGTCCAAGATAGAGATCAAAGATCACATCTCAACAACACCGTAAATGGGTGAAATAAGAGAAACCCAACTAGAGATTCGATCATGGAACAGCTTTGAAGTCAAGTCAAGTTCCTTGTAGGTTAGGGAAAGTTAACGGAGGAATGGAAGGAAGGTTCACTTCGGGCTCTACAATGAATTTTTTGTCATCAGTTTGAATTTTAATGGAGAGGAGAAACTTCAACAGATGTTTGCGATTCGCATAAGTTATTTTGGTTGTAAATATCCGGGCTTTTTACAAGGGTGACCCTCTTTTTTTTTTTTTGGTAAACTCAATCATACCACAAGGCAATGACTGAAGGCAAATACAAGGAAAGACTCACACCACCCACTCACTCACACAGCACATGCAAACTCACACACACACATGCAGCCCATGTAAGCTTCACCCTAGAGCTCTTCAAAGAAAACGGGTACCAACCGTTTGAGGCGCTAAGGAACTTATATGGGACAACATGCTCGAGTAGTTACCCGATGTGGGACTAAACACTCACCCTAAGGCTTTGGTTTTTTTTTTGGTAAACTCAATCATACCACAAGGCAATGACTGAAGGCAAATACAAGGAAAGACTCACCCGTAAAAAGATTAAACAGTAAGCATCATCAATGACTTAATAACGAATTCTTAGATGTTAAAGCACTAAATCTACAAGAGATCTAACAAACACGGAGAATTTTACGTTCTCCAAACAGAGAGGAACTCAAAAACTTAGATAGATCACAAAAATTTAAACGATACAAAACCTAATTGATGCTTTTCATCATCAAAACCTCCATGCATGAATATACTCGATTCCATATCCATAAATCCGAAAACAAACACATTTGAATTTTGATCAGGGCTTAACAGCTACAGAAGTGGAAAGTTATAGGGTAGTAACAATTTACAAAAAAATAATGGAGTAAAACCCATTAAGTGCATACAAATCCAACAGAACCCTTTCCGCTTCTTCCAAATTCCATTAATACAAAACCCTAACAAAAAAAACGAGAAAGAACTTGAGCAAAGAGACTAATTATGCATGCTGCGAGATCTAGCATTGCATGTTTCAGCCAAAAAAATTATCCCTTCTTTTTTGGAATTGTCGAATGTAAAAGAATGCAAAAATAAGCTCTGCACTAGAAGCTTGATCATATATATATATATTTTTGTTAATTGGTTACATGAAGAGTTTTTGAAAACTTTTTTCTGCAGTAGTTTCCTTAAAAATAGAAAAGGCCAACCACTCTCAACGAGCACTTGATTCACAATTTAATTATTAGCTTGTATAGCAGCAACGAAGAAAGCAAAGAATCTAATAATAACTCTTTACTAGCACTATCTGATACCAAAACAGACCAGCATATATAAGAAAAATATATATAAATAGAAATGAAAAAGGGAAAAAAAATTGAAAACAAAAAACAATTGTTAGTAAGATACCCGATGGAAATGTAATTGCAATTAAAGAAGTAGATACTGATATTTCATGTGTCTCACTTATGAGATCTTGTAGGCGGAAAACTAAATCAATTTGGGTTTGGAAATAGTAGGATTAGATAAATCTTGTAATCTATTTGTTTTCAAGGGGTTTTGTCGTTTACAGTCCCCCTCATTTTCTTGTAAGCTCAATTTTCTCTATCTAATAAATAGGTAGGGGCTGCCAAATCCCCTGCCGGAATCCAGAAGGATGGGGGGTCCTATTGAATGAAGTTCAAGAACCATTAAGGATGGGGTCGATTAGATCTGCTGACAAAGCCTAAAATGTTGGACTGATTAGAATGTGAAGGAACTAGCTTTTCAAAATCAAGTGTCGTTTACACTAAGGCTTCTGTTTTTTTGGTAAACTCAATCATACCACAAGGCAATGACTGAAGGCAAATACAAGGAAATACTCACACCACCCATGCATAACCACACACACACACAGCATGCAAACTCACACACACACACACACACACACACCACACACATGCAGCCCATGCAAGCTTCACCCTAGAGCTCCTCAAAACAGGTACCAACTATTTGAGGCGCCAAGGAACTTATATGGGACAGCATGCTCGGGTAACTACTCGATGTGGGACTAAACACTCACCCTAAGGCTTCTGTTTTTTTTTGTAAACTCAATCATACCACAAGGCAATGACTGAAGGCAAATACAAGGAAATAATTTCTTACATAACTTTATTGCTTTTTTTTATTCCTTTCAGAAAAATTAAAAAAAAATATGGCAGGGGAAAATTAATATTGTACAAAGGGAACTAAGTATCTTTAAAGAGTAGAAACTCATAAATATACAAGCAACAGGCCACTCAATATGAGATCAATACCCTTCACCAAAGGGGATGTTGCAGTATATTTTCCTCTTCCTTCAGAATTTCATCACATGCAAAGGTTAAAAGCTACACACATATATAAATCTAACACATATTACTCCATGTATATTTAAAGCATTTCAAAAATCACACAAAATGCAAGATACATATGAACAATATGCAGACTACAATCTGATGGATTTCAAAGCAAATACGCGTGGCTTCTCTGGAAAATTCCCACACATGTATTAATGCGGATAATGCAATCCTCCCTGGTTTCCAAGTCAGTTGATATGAAGTCCATCAACTTCTACTTTCTACTTTCTGCACCTGATTACTATAATCGTGTGGTCCTTGGCTTAGATCATGGCCACTTAACAACCCCCAAGTGCATAAAAAATATGCCAGACAACATGAGTTGTATAAATTTCAATTTAAGATCCATGTTGAATCAAATTCCTAAAGTTCATTGCCATATATCGTCTTGATTGATGGAGGGAACCCAAACAACTATGATTGATGGAGGGAACCCAAACCATTGCAAGGATTAGGGTACATGTAACCATTAAAGCAAATAAAAAAAGTGACTCTTATATTTAAATGAGAGAAATGCTATAGATGGAGAGGGGTGGAACAGTACTTACATCCCAAGAAGCACACCACCCCCTCCTATTCTCCCTTTTACCATTGTAAATATAATTAATAATGACAAAAAAAAAACGTTTGAACAAGTTAGCAGCAGAAACTCACCTATATTCAGTTAGATACTTGTTTATATTCAAAGTAGAGCAGAAAAAAATACTGCTTAATACCAATTTTTGTAATACAAGTGCCGGAAAGGGGTTGAGCAGGGGGTGGCCATGACAGGGCAAGCAATTACTACAAATTCTGGACAGAAATGAAGGGTAATACACATGAATTTGACCTAAGAAATCAAGAACAGTGGCAGCCAAGATTCAATTCTAATGATCTATTATGGAATCTTTACAAAACAAAAACACACAGGCAATAAATCAACACCTATTACCCCTCTACTAATTCAACCCGATATTAAAGCCCATAAAAATTATTTTAAAAATCTGCATTTTTAATATATGCCTTAAAGGTCTCACATGAAGAAAACCCATTTTAAAATTTTTTTTTAAAAAAATCAATCTATATGCATACCTTGGGCGTCGGATTGTTGGGCAAACAGTGTGTAAATAAAATCCACTTGGTGATGAAAAAAACCTGTATATACGAGCCAATTTAGATTGATCATATAGAAAGATGAATCACCCAAAAAAAAAAATTAATAATAATAATAATATATGATGCACCACAAAGAGAAATATACTTGCAGCCAAAAGGGGAGGAAAAAAAATTTCTAACTCCCTCTAAGATTACAGGCAAAAGGGGTGTTGCAGACGAAAGGGGGAGAGTTTTAGGTTAAAGGGAAGACAAAAAAAGAGGGAAATAGTTTTCGGTTTACCGGCGAGAGGACTTGAAACGGCGGCGACGAAGAGTAGTCGACCAGCTTTTTGACGGGACGATGGCGGTAGCAGGGTTGGCGGTAGTCGACCAGCCTTTTGTGGTTCAAGACAAATGAAAATTTGTCCAAACACACGAGCAGGGGCAGCGCAGGGGAGCCGGAGCCACAGCCGGAAACGGAGGCAGAGTAGGGGAGCCGGAGCCGGAGCCGGAGCCGGAGCAGGAGCAGGGGAGCCGGAGCAGAGAGCAGGAGGAGGAGAGGGAAAGGGAGAGAAAATGTGGAGGGAAGGAGAAGTGGGAAAGTGTCGGGCCCTAAATTACCAAATATAGGGCCTTTCACGGCATTTCTAAAAGATGCCGTCAAAGATCCTTAGGTGACGCCGTGGTTGGAGTTTCCCGCCTTGTTTTCCACGGCACTTATTAAAACAAGGCTGTGATAGAGTTACCCAATCACGGCATTTTTTCAGAAACGCCGTTATAAAGTCACCCAATCACGGCATTTTTTGTAGAAACGCCGTTATAAAGTCACCCAATCACGGCGTTATTTAGTAAAACGCTGTGATAGACTGTTCCCGCCATATAATCGGCGACGTTTCTATAGAAACGCCGTAATTGAATGCCTTTCAAGGCATTTTTTGTTAAATGCCGTTAAAAGGCTGCCGCTAAAAGCCTTTATTTTTGTAGTGAAAGTAGGGAGTGGTTCTACCTCGAGAATTCAAGGGGACCATCTTTTACCAACCTCTTGATCCTATCAAGATTAATATGACCAAGTCTCTTATGTCAAAGATAAGTTTACTCTGTGCAATGTCTCTTCATTCTAGACATTCTAGATGATGAGACATTGTCACTTAGCAGACTTATATTATTTACCAAAGGAAATATTAAGTAGAGATTGTTGATAAGATTACCAGTAATTAAGACCATTCCATCTTTCTTAATCTCAACAATTGAATTAAAAAGGACAGAGTAACCACAATGTAAAAGTCTTGAAGCTGAAATCAATTTCATGTGTGCACTATGCACATAAAAACAATCTTCTAAAATTAAAGTTTTTCCTTCAGGTAAAGGAAGAATAAAAAGGCCTATTGACTTGACTGCAACATTTGCACCCGAGCCAACTCTAAGCTTCTGCTCATGTTTTGTCGGTTTTCTGGTTTCCTTGAATCCCTGCAAACAATTGCAAACATATATAGTGGATCCAGAATCCACACACTATGAATTAGGGGGACCATCCAGGAAATTTGACTCAACGGTAATTAGTACTTCAAAGCATCTCATACCTTGAGTACCGGTGCCACCCTTCTTAAGAGTTGCGAGGTAAGTCCTACAGTTCCTCTTCCAATGGCCTATCTTGCCATAGTGGAAATATTTTCCCTTGCCTTTGTTATCCTTGCCAGCATCTCTTGAAGAACCTTTGGCAACTTTTGCCTTGCCCCTGTAGTCTTTAAACTTCCATTTACCCTTGTTCCTCTTTCTATTCTTTTTGTTTCGCTTGGAAGTATTAGGTTTATCGACAATTAATGTTTCACCTTTTGTTGACATTTTGATCAAATCTTCTGCAGCCACTAGTGAGTTCATAAGCTCACTTAGTGACATTTCACTCTTGTTCATGTTATAATTTAACACGAACGCATTAAAAGACAAAGAGAGTGACTGCAGAACTGTATCAACTTGAGTGATGGCATCCATCTCTCCACCAAGAATTTCTAGTTCATTTAATAAGCCCATCATCTTTATGATGTGTTCTCTGATTGGAGTTCCCTCAGCTATCTTGGTGTTAACAAGGGTTTTCAACTTTATTTGTTGAGCCGATCTATTTTGCTCACCAAACATCTTATGCAGGTTTTGTAAAATGTTATAAGTTTTATCCATGTGTTCATGCTGGCTTTGCAAAATGTTAGACATTGAAGCCAGAATGTAACACTTGGTCATCTGATTGGACCTCTCCCAATGCTCCAACTCAGCCTTTTGAGTTTGTGATGCATCAACAGGAAAATTGGGTTTTGGTGTCTTCAGACACAAGTCAAAGTTGTCTGCGGCAAATACAATTCTTATTTTTCTTTTCCAGTCAACATAGTTAGTTCCAACTAACTTCTCATCACATAAAATTTCAATTAAAGGGTGAAGGTCTGTCATGATCTAATCAAATGACAAAATAAAGATAGTATTAGAGATATATTGAATTCATTTAATACTATTAGATTATGGGTCTGTTTCTAATAGTATTACCAATAGAAGAAGAATTAATTGACATCGAATACCTAGTCACTGGCTTAATGTACTTCCGCCTTTGGGCACAATATTACTTCGCTTTGAATAGGCAGATAGAATTTATTTTCTCAACTTTCACAGATCTTATCATGTGAATCTTGGAGCATTTGATTTTTTGTCTGATCTATAAGGGATGTTATACTCACACTTTGGCGTTATTGTATGACAATGCTTTAGTATTGTTGCTCCCACTATTTGCTTATAGAGTTTTTACCATGTTTTCACATAGGTGAGAGGGATTAGGCTCAGGTTTGGCCTGTCAGCTTACTCACACTCCCCACATAAGATCACATAGTGTATGGCAGAAGATCATAATACTTAGGGACTTATCCCTAGTCTTATATACACATGATATATAGGGCAATTATTTTAACAAAATAAAATATGAATAATTAGCAGTTCATATCATCTCATGATAAACTAAACAAATTCATCTCATGACAAAAAAAACAACAACAATAATGATTATATGAGATTAATTGCTATGGGTCAATAAAATAAAATGCAAGAATGCAAAAGAATGAGGTAAGAATAAAGGCAACTTCCAAACAGCTTCACGATCCATTCTTTTATCATCTAATCAAGATCCTTCTCGTAGCATCCTTCTCATATTAAGGGGAACTTAGAGACTTCTTGTCTTGTTCAAAAAATAGCTCACCCTCGGCCAATGCATGATACAGAAATTAAATGACATTAGGGAAACCAGATTTTCATTCGCCCTTTATCAGGAAAACCGAATGAATCTGCCCTTTACAAATTGCCAAAACCTATTACATATTATCCTCTAATATGAATCCATGATAAACAATTTATCACAATTAATATGATTGACCCATAACTATAATCTCATTCAATTAAATGCAACATGGTGATGAAGTACTTTTTCCGATATTTTAAAAGATTAAAAAGTGATAACAATTATCATTGAGCTCAAACCGGAAAATAAAAACATTATATTTTCTTACAAACAATTTTAATAAAAATTATCTTAAAAATTCCGGATAGGATTTTCTTAAATCTCTTTTAATTGATATTTATTATTTATTAGGACTTTCTTAACAAAACAAAATAAATACCCAGAATCTTTCTTGATCAAGCCCTTACAATTCAAACTCTATGATCTTTTATTCTTTTCTTGAATGTTAGATCTTTTCTTGAATGCAAGATCATTTCTTAAAGATTTGTTATAATATTATTCAAGATTGATTCTGATATTATTCAAGATCAAAACCAAAAACCAAGAGAAGGAATGAGAGGAAAAACCTAAACATGATCTCATAAGCAAAAAAGGAAAGTTTAATATTTAATCAATAAAATACCTATGATCTTATCTGTAGAGACCTGGATCTAAATTCCCCGTTTCTATCTTGTTTAATAAGGGTAGTTTAGTCTTGTGTTATATTATTATGCATGTCGAGATTATGGCTAAGCGATATAGAGAGTTAATAAGGTTTAAGTATTAAAGAAAGTGAAAAGCAGAGCATGCGATAGATCAGTTCCAGCTGCGATAGATTGCACCGGGAGCTACGATTGATCGCAGGTAGATCGCACTCAGTCATAAAATTCCAGAAGCTCTTTGTGTGTTTTGCGATAGATCGCCATTATGTGTGATAGATTGCAGTGGTGTGCGATCGATCGCAGCATATGTGCGATAGAACGCAATTGCACCCAGATTTTTTAAAAAAGGGTTTCAGATTTTAGGGTTTTAAACCCCTAGACTATAAATAGAGGTTATATTTCGAGGGTTTTAGGGTTCTAACATTTCTGAACCTAATTTGGAAAATGAGAAGAGAAAACCTAGGGTTTTGAGGGAGAATTTCTTGAAGAAATGGAGATAGCTTGGAAATTGCAAGAAAAGCTTGAATATCAACCTCATATCTTATTGGGAGCGATTTTGATCAAAGGGAAGGATCCCTAAAGTCAATAAACTCTCTAACCCAACCCTATTAATGATGTTTTGTAAATATAGAAATGATAGAAATGGAGATTTGATATGTTTTCCCTAATTATGTATGGATTAAGCTTATTAGAGATGAAAATAGATTTGATGCTATGGATGGAATGTATGGAGGATGTGAAATACTATGGAGGATGAGGTGAATATATGGATGTGGATTATGTTCAAGTTGTATGGATGGATTATAGTGTGGTGGAATGTTAAAAATGGGAAATGGCAAAGTATCCATAATTAACGCACTCAAGGTGTTTGTTGAAATGCTTAAGAATATGATGAATGGTAGTATGATGCTATTGATTATTAAGAAACTAAGTTAAATGGATATTGTTATTTGTCATGATAAATTATGCCCTATTTACTTGTATAGTGATCGGTATTCGGGTAGGCCAAATCTTAGAGGAAAATCTTCCACGTTGGGAATTCTCTAATTAGGGAGATAAAACCTAGCGGAGTTTCTTAATGGAAGATTAGAATCTAAGGGAGGACTCATTTGAATTCCAATCATGACACTCAAGCACACGTTCACTCGCATGATAAGTATTTAAGTCTCATGAGTTCACTTATCTCACATGTCGCGCCCCAAATTACCCCCTAGGAGTTAAGGGATATTTTAGGTGTGACTATACATAACCTGACAAACCATCCTGTAATGAATAAGGCATAACATGATCTAATAGGAATATAATTCAGAGTGTGGAAACTACAATATTACGGAAGCACAAACCAACTTTTTCTTTTCTTCTATAAACTTAACAAGTATTCCAAGTTTATACAAAATATGAAATGTAAAGGTGGACATGCCCACCTATCAAAATACAAAAGACAAAACACAATTCTATCTCGCTCAATAGTCACCCCCGTGGGGCCAATGGTCTAAGTCTCTCACCTTAGCCTGAGGCTCAACTACCAAATCTTCATAAGGTTCTTCCTCTCCGTAGTCTTTCTCAACCCAAGGACTTGGGGCACAAATGTCGAAAGGGACTCGTGTACCTGCCGACATAAAAGTACGGCTGAGCATGGAATACTCAGCGAGTATAAGCTCCTAGCTAACAATAATAATAACGAACAAAACATCATATGCAAGTACTGAAAAGATACAGTTCATATTCATTTAAAACAACATCATACATAACCATATCTATGAAACATATGAGTCCTTTCTATATTTCTTTTGAGCCAGAGGTTAGTACCCGCACAACCCTGGGCTACCAACCTCCTTGACAGTACAATACTTCTGAGTCTTTTCTTATGAGCCAGGGGTTAGCACCCGCACAATCCTGGGCTACCAACCCCCTTGACAATTTCAATACTTTCCTTATGAGCCAGAGGTTAATCAACCTCCTTGAAAATTTCACATATTTCTTATGAGCCAGAGGTTAGCACCCGCATATCCTTGGGCTACCAACCTCCTTGACAATACAATACTTTTGAGCCTTTCTTATGAGCCAGAGGTTAGCACCCGCACAATCTTGGGCTACCAACCTCCTTGACAATACCATTCTCTTATGAGCAAGAAGCTAGCACCCTTAACCAGGGTTACTAACCTCCTTGACATTCCTCCATATGCATGTGTGCTCGTGTATAGCTATTTGTAAAAATATGATGACATATACGAATTAAGGAGTAGCATGTAACATTTCAATTCTTATCACAATCATATGAGATTGTAAACAAGCATATAGAAATATGGGTCACAATTGCCATTTTAGGGAAATTACATGAATCATGCTTTTCGAACCTTAATTCAATTCTAAATTATTCTCATTTATGCATTTTACCAAGCAATTGGTGTTCTACATTTTCTTTAGTGCCTTAAACTCATAATTTCTTTCTCAAGCATTTCATCAAGCATCACATGTGCATTCATTATGTGTACAATAGCCTCCCACCATTTCCATCATTCAACACATCAAAACATGGCATCCCATTACCTCAATCCCCTCCTCCATCCATACATTCCATCATTTATTCATATTATCTTGTTTATGTTTTAGGGATTTAGCATATATCAACACAAGGGGGCAATGAGGAAGATACAACACACCATAATCACAAGAAACTCTAGGTTACCATAATAGCTAGGAAGGGTGTACTAACCTTGAAAAGGAGGGAGGAAACCCTTGTGAATGCCGAGGGAGACGCTGCCCTAGCTTGGTGAAGGAAACCCACACGTGTTTGAGGGTGGATTTGAGGATTCCAAGTCAAAGGGATGATCTTGGGTCTTCAAAACCCTTGATTATCTTCAAGATGGTGCCCTAGGTTTCAAAACCCTTTTCTCCTCTCTCCCTTTCTCTCAAAACTCTAAGTGTGATGAAAATGAGGACCCAAGGCTCGTGCAAGCCTTAAAGGTAATTGTTGAATACTCCAAAAGATGAAAAAACCCTCAATGAAATTTCTGTAAAACATGATGGACCGATCGATCGGTGGTCAATACCGAGCGATCGGTCGCCTACCGAGCGACCGGTGTTCTTGACCGAGCGATCGGTAAAAAATATGCTCTCTGGAAAAATTCCCCATAAAAAAAAGTTAACCAGTTCATAGCTACCGATCGATTGCTAGTTTGGACTGAGCGATCGGTTGTGGACCGATCGATCCCTAGCGATCGGTGCTTTGCAGGTTTTTGCTGTTTCGGTCATATCTTTTGACTCGTTCGTCGGATTTTGACGATTCAACTTGCGTTGGATTCGTCTTTCGAAAAGGAACATTTCTAGTATTCAGAATCTTTAATTTCTCCATTATTTATTAATTAGACTACGAGAAAGGCTAATTAGCTACGAAAGTGCTATTCATTAAGTACGGAAAAGTCCGGGGTGCTACACACAAGCATGCATTCGTTGGACACGAACATGTCACAAATTATGCTATAAAAGAATGATCCCCAGTTACGAACATACCACTCTATGCATTGCCACGACTATGTTACAAAATACTGAATTATGTGTTGCCGGGACAAAACACTATGATTATGCGTTGTCGGGAGAAACACACTATAAATTATGCGTTGATGGGACAAACACACTATGAATCATGCATGTATGAGTCTATGCATATGTTAAGTTCAAGTTCATGAATAAGAGTCACACAAGTACATGAGTCAAGATGATTTTATTACATGTTATATGCTCTGCACTCTGATTGTGCCTATGTTAAATGAATCTATTACGGTTAAGCATAGGTAAACTAAGCTATGATATTGATATTTCTCATACTACTTTATGTTGTTGTTGGTTTATTTATCCACTAAGTATTCCATATTCAGTTGATTGTCATTGTCTTCAGGTCGAGGAGAGGAGCCGTGGACTGAGGAGGTTTACATCGAAGAATGAGAGGAAGGTGAGCTTCCTGAGGAGGAGGCTAGGGATTTTGATAGTCATCTCTACTGATTTGTTTTAGTTGTTACCTATAGGAAGAGATGTTTGTACCAGAATTTTATGACTTTTAGATGATGTTGCTTATTAGACTACTTTGCAGTTGGTATCAAACTAGTTTGTTTATGGTGGGTTATGTTATGTTGGTAGATGACCGTTGTACATGATGGTTTATATAATCAAAATTTTACTATCTTGATTTTTGGAGACTCGTGTTAGTATGTCTTGTATATCATGGATTTAAGCAGGATAAGGAAATGTGACGATTCCAAAGTCCTATTTTAGCCTTGTAGGATTTTGGGGTCGTTACGATATCATGACCGAAATACTTTATTTCGATTAAATTAAATAAAACTTCCTTACTTAAATTTTTTTTATTAATTATTTTTAATAAATAAAAACAATTACAATAAAATGATCTCATCACTTTATAGGGTTTTAAAATTTTCAAATAAAATCTATTTATTAGAGAAACATTCATTAATTATTTTTAAACAATTAACGAATATTTTAAATGATCCAATCATTTAAAAGTTTTTAATAATAAAATTATTTATTGCAAAAACAAATTAAAAAACGCACCATGTTAGTTTTTTAATATTATTTTATTATTATTATTGTCAAACCTCATTCGATAAATAAATAAAAAAATAATTATTTATTTATTCATCTCAAGAAGAAACAAAAGAAAAAACTACGAGCTTAAATAAATAAATAAAATTCATCTCATGAAATTATTTATTTATTTAATTAACCTTTTAAAAAAATTCACTTCTTAACCATGAGCTCTGATACCATTTGAAGGGAATCTAGATAAAAAATTATGTGAAAAATTGGATCCTGAAGATCTTTACACCATAGAAAATAATTAATATAATCTACATTAAAGAAGAAGATTACCTCGGTGAATGATGTTCACCGGTGTCAAAAAAAATGATAGAACTTCAGAACTCTTTGTAGAGATTTCTCAAAGAAATATTCCAAACTCGATCTTCGCTATCTCCACGAAGCTTTCGAATCTTTCCTTGGCTGTATGAAGAACAAAATAATCCTTGGAAGAAAATCCTTGGATCAAAAGAGATCAAGAAGAGTATGGAGTTCTAACAACTTAGAACCCCACAATAAAGTCCATGAAAATTCCTTGGGGAATTCTCTAGACCTCACGAAAATCCCTTGGGCTCCACTCTATAGCTCACGAAAATTCGTTGAGGTAATGAATGCTCCCACACTGTTTTAGGTTGGTTATATTTATAGATATAGATCTTTTCCATATCTTGATCATTATCTAATAATGATCATTATCTATTAGAGTTTCTAATAATGATAGCACTTATCATTAAAAGATTCTTAGTTTATCCACAATAGGTTTGTTATCACATAACTTTTATTTTAGGTTTCCTTTTCCAAAAATGATTCCTAAATAATAGGGATATAACCAACTCCCTAAATAATAGGGATATAACAAACTCCCTAAATAATAGGGATCTAAGAATCTAGACAATCTAGATTCTCCAAGGGGGGGGGGGCGCAAGCTACATTGTAGGGATTAGGGTTTATCCTCATATCTCTTTTGTTTCTTCACAACCAAGTAAATATCTAATCTCATTAGATAAGAGAGAATAAATTAATAATTATCTACTAACCAAAATCCCATGATAAAAGGGAAGATAAAGTAGGCGCCAACTCTAGGGTGTTAACCCCTTGGGCGTGGGCCCACCTATAAGGTCCATCTGAATGAGTTTTATGAATATGGGTTAAATTAGATTAACATTTAATCTAAATTATTATAGATTAACATTTAATCTATTATTGCGAGCTTGTATTTCTTTATGAGCACCTCCACAGATTGCTCTGGGACATTCTAACCCTGGCTTACCCGATGTCGCGACCCAAAATACTCCCTAGGAGTTAGGGATACTTTGACTCGAGACCACCGTACCATACCTCTAATATGATACATAAGGCACACATGAAAACTTGTCAGAGTACATAGAGATACACAGCGGAAATGAATTATAATGCACAGCGGAAACAAAATACACTAAACATAGTAGAAGCAAAGTAGATACTCCTATAACTAGGTCCAAACATGAATCAACAAAATGCAACTGTATATGTATATCCAAAATGTGGAGTGGACAAGTCCCACTCTCACTTAACAAAGTATCAAGTATCTTTCTAACTACTGTCGATGAACAGAAATTGAAGTCATGACACCTATCTACTGAACCATTGTCCTGGTAGTGATCCATGGAAGGCTTCGGGTCGAAGTACTCTTCCTCTACCCAAGGTTCCGTGCCACACAAATCAAAAGGAACCCGAGCACCTGCCGATGATAACAAATATCAGCTGAGCATGGAATACTCAGCGTATACAAGCTACTAATAATAAAGCAATAGTAACATAGAGCATACGAATCATGGAGACTGAATTCCTTAAAGCATATCAAAGCGGAAAAACCATGTATAGCATATGTGATGAAATCCGAAATCCGAAACCAAAACCATAATCGTGTGAGTCATGCGATAATCATAGCCTTTTGAGTTCTTAGAGTTCGTAGAGTTTCTTAGAGTCATTCATGATCCGTAGAGACATAGAGATACCAAAGAGCATATTCATAGAGCCAATACCATAGAGATCTTAGAGTATTTCGTTTATGATCCTTAGAGCTGGTGAGACGATCTTAAGAGATATCATGGAGTTCTTTCTGAGTGTGTATCATGATCCTTAGAGCTTGTGAACTGATCTTAGACAAATCATAGAGTTGCTTAGAATCATTCCTTCTAAGTCATTTATTGAAAACCCTTTTTCGTAACTTGAGAAATCCATGGAAAACATCGGTTCATGCGAGACATGCAAGCATATGAGCATATGAGAGTGCTAATATGTTTAAACACCCAAAAACCCTTAGAGGCATTTACACAAACACATAGAATGCATAATAGTGATATCTTACATCCAAGTATAAAAACAACATCCTTTCACACCATAACCAATCAAGATATATATGTAGTATAGATTGAGAAGAACAATATTTATTAACTAGTAGTATTGCAAGATTGGTAGTAGAGTGTATCTACCTTGGTGAAATCAGTGATTTTGATTCCAAAAGCTTGGAACTGTAACGCCCCAAAATACCCCCTAGGAGTTTAGGGATATTTTAGGTGTCACACTGCGAACCTATCAAACCATCCTGTAATGCACAAGATAAAATACAGTACTCATAACGATAATCAGAGCGCGGAAGCTATCATATATGCGGAAGCGTAAACAAATTTTCATTTCTTCTGATGATCCAAAATAGTATTCCAAGTTAACATAAATACAAGACATGTCTAAGCCTAAGGTGGACAGGCCCACCTATCAAAATATCAAAATACACCAAACTCTCTCATACTCTCCCCTCAACAGTAGTCGAGGTATGGCCACGCATCGAGGTCTCGGTCCGCCTGAGACTGTAATGGGATAGCCGACTCTCTCTCCTCTGTATAATCTTCCTCGACCCAAGGCTCCGGGTCAAGGGCTCCCTCAGTACCTGCCGACATGAAAGTACGGCTGAGCATGGAATACTCAGCGAGTACAAGCTACTAGCAGACCATAACAATAATAAAAACACATAATAGTAATATCATACAAGCAGTAATGGAAACATCACAAAGAAACAGTATAGGGCATGACACAATACAAGCATCCTGACGTGCGTACATGAATGCGAAAATGCCGATAAAACTCATGCTTGAAAACCCTTGTCATGTCCCGGTATGCCTCGTAGAAATCATGTATGCGTGCATGCATGAATGCATGATCATCATCTTGTAAACCTCCATCTTGTAAACTTGTGAGCCAGAGGCTAGCACCCGAATCTCCCTGGGCTGCCAACCTCCTTGATATGCAATGCACTTGTGAGCCAGAGGCTAGCACCCGAATGTCCCTGGGCTACCAACCTCCTTGTTATGAAATGCACTTGTGAGCCAGAGGTTAGTACCCGAATCCTCCCTGGGCTACCAACCTCCTTGTTATGAAATGCACTTGTGAGCCAGAGGTTAGTACCCGAATCCTCCCTGGGCTACCAACCTCCTTGTTATGCAATGCACTTGTTGTTTATTATATGCACATGCTCTTGAAATCTCGGTTCATGCTATCATGCGTGCTCGTGTACGTGCCAATAGTGACTATCATGATAATGAGGATCGTCAAGACATGGCATTGCAATTCAATTCATGATATGAACATGGGTAACTTAAGTAATTTGCATAACATTTGATCGATTTATCATTTATATGAACGCATGCATAAAACCCATTTCTATATTCTTCATTTAGATCATTTATTCATAGTTTAGGTATTTTGTCAAACGCTTTCATACATTATTCCTTAGTAGTTTATCTCTTTCTTTTAAATGCATATTTTCCATTCAATCACACCATGGTAAGTTTATTATTTGTACTATGCCCATCCTCCATTTTCCAATCACACATCATACATCACACATTCGGCATCCAATCGCCGTATCCAACCTTCATCCAAGCATCCCTACCATTTCCTTATCTTGTTTATATTTATTATAGATAACACATTTTGTAAAGAATAAAACATACTAACAAGAATCATATTTCATAAGGAAAACCTAGATTTATTGCTAGGGTAAGTTAGTAGGGTGTACTAACCTTAAATCAAGGCTTGATCCTTGATAGAAACCTTGATTGAAGCTCCAACTTGAAAGAAGAACACCTTTGCTTGAAGGAGACTTGAGTTGAGGAAGAAACCCCTTTCAAAAATGTGCTTGGGTTGCTGCCCTAGCTTGGAGAATGGTTCACACACGAGCTTGAGCCTCGATTTTGAAGCAACTTGAGTTGGGGTGAGCTATGGTTCTTAAACCCCCTTTGATTTCCTTCTCAAAACCAAACCCTAGGTTAGAGCTTTCTCCTCTTCTCTCTCTATCTCTCAAAATGTCTAAGGGTTGTGAATGAGGGCTCAAAGGGTCGAGCAAACCCTTATGGGTAAGGGTTTAACACCCAAAAGATGAAAACGCCCTTACTAAAATTTCTGCAAAAACGCGAAGACCGAGCGATCGGTGGTTATGACCGATCGATCGGTTGCCTACCGAGCGATCGGTGTTTATGACCGATCGACCGGTCAAAAACTCACTCTCTGGAAAATTTCCCCATACAAAATTTCTGACCGCGCGATAGCTACCGATCGATCGGTTATGGACCGATCGATCGCTGACTGGACCGAGCGATCGGTTCTCTGTATGTCTGGACTGTTTTGACCATATCTTTTGACTCGCTCGTCGGATTTCGACGATTCAACTTGCGTTGGGTTCGTCTTTCGAAAACGCACATTTCTGATGTTTCAGAATTTCCAATTTCTCCCTTATTTATTAATTAGACTACAAAAACGGCCAATTAGCTACGAAGGTGCTATTCATTAAGGATGAAAAAGTCCGGGGTGCTACAGGAACACTTTGAAAACCTTGAGTTCTTGGCTAAGAAGCACCAAGGGAATGGAAGCATCTTGATCTTCCTTCAAGCTTGAGCAACAACCTAGCTTCTCCTTCTTCTTTGTAGAGCCCCGAACTTTTGACATTTATGCATGACACTTTCGTTTCCATTTTACCTTTAAAGAGAAATAATTAATAAATAAGGAAGAAATTGGAAATTCCAAAATGCCAGAAATGTTCGTTTTTGAAGTACGAACCCAACGCAAGTTTAATCGTCAAAATCGGACGAACGAGTCAAAAGATATGGCCAAAACAGTCTGGACCTGCAGGCAACCGATCGCTCGGTCCATGGAGCGATCGATCGGTCCAAAACCGATCTCTCGGAGGCTATCGACTGGTCAAGATTTTTGTATGGGGAAATTTTCCAGAGAGTGAAACTTTAACCGATCGCTCGGTTATGAAACCGATCGATCGGTAGGCAACCGATCGATCGGTCATTAACACCGATCGCTCGGTACTCGCGTTTTTGCAGAAAATTTAGTAAGGGTGTTTTAGTCTTTTGGGCAGTTTACTCTTACCTTAAGAGTCTTGCCCGAGCCTTTAGGGCTTATTTACAATACTTAGAAGATTGAGAGCTAAGGAGAGGAGAAGAAGGCGATCCCTAACCTAGGGTTTGATTTTTGGAGGAGAAATCAAAGGGTTGTGAACCCACAATCATCCTCAAGCTCATTTTCTTCAAGATCAAGGTTCAAACTCGTGAGGAGCATTTTTCCCAAGCTAGGGCAGCATCTACACGCACGTTTTTGGAGGAGTTTTCTTCCTCATTGATCAAGGTCGGTACTTCTTACTACCCTCCTAGTTATAGCTTCCTTTTTCTTTTGTTTCTTTTTGTTTTCCTTCATTTATATATGTGTTATGAGATTGGTGGTATGAATGGTGAATGGAGATGGATGTTGGCGAATGGATGCCGTGTGGATGATGTGATGAACGAATGGGAAAGGGCATTGTACCAATAATGAACATACAAGTGTGATGTGAGCATAACCCACCTAGAAAAGCATGATTCAGGTTTAAGTGAATAATGAACATACCCCATGTTTGATGAAATGCCAAGGTGAACAAAATAAATGATAAATTAAGGGAACCCATGCTTAATTGCTCTTGAAATTTGTTAGGGTTCATGATAGTGTGTTTCTTACATTTCTTAAAATGCGTAGATTATTACTCGCTTAAATTGTTATATGATATGCTTTGTGAATTACCCCAAATTGCTATATTTAATTCCAAATGCAAGTATGCACACGATCTCACGACCACGCATGAAATGACGTGATTTACCGATGTTTTAAGTATGGGGCGTAAGTATGGGGCGTAGAGGTGGGGCATATCCTAAGATATGTTTCACTTCGCTTTTGACAAGGGCAAGACAATCATGCATTTCATAGGGAAAGGTCTCCCATCCCCTCGCATGACATGCATAGCATCGCATGACACGCATAGCATAGCATGGCATGACACGCATAACTCTGCATGGCATCACATTCCGCATGGATGCTAGTTGCGACAGGCTATGAACGGTAACTAGGCATTCACATTCCGCATGGATGCTAGTTGCGACGGGCTATGAACGGCAACTAGGCATTCACATTCCGCATGGATGCTAGTTGCGACGGGCTATGAACGGCAACTAGGCATACCCATCTGCATATAGGGTACTAGTTGTGACGGACTATGAACGGCAACTAGGCATGTGAACATGTTTAAATTATGAAAATGCAAGCATGACAAGCATGACACGGTTAACAAGTTCCTAATCACGAAAAAGGGTATTTCAAGTCAAGTCAAGTGCACGATGTTTTCAAGGGTTTTATCAGTCTTTCTGAATGCAAGCATGAATATAAATTGCTTTACTTCCTTGTATGATATAAATTGTTCCTGTTCTATATATGCAACTTGCTTCCTACTTTATGTATGCTATCTGTATGCTATGACTGTTGGTTAGTGCTTAGTACCCGCTGAGTATTCCATGCTCAGCCGTACTTCTTATGTCGGTAGGTGATGGCGGAGCAGCTGCTCCATTTGATATCTGTGCTCCGAGCCCTTGGGTGGAGGAGGAGTACGTCGAGGAGCCTTTGGAGGAACCTCCTGTAGAGGGTTACCATTAGGTGGTTGTAGATTCTGAGTGAATAGCTGTGGGTGAGATGAGAGATATACATTCATGTATTTTGGCGGGTCTGTCCGCACCTTCTTTTGGTTACTTTTTGTATAAACTTGGATTTGCTTATGTATATTCATAGAGGTTTGGTTAGACTTTCGCTGTGTTTTATAGTTATGTTCCGCTATATTGTCCTCTATGGTATATGCTCTGTGGGTTTTGCAGGTTAGTTGACAAGTAAGTCATGATTAGTCGTCCAAAGTTCGCTCTAACTCCTAGGGTGGGTTTTGGGTCGCGACATTCTTCCTCTTCAAAAGCTCTCAAAATAGGGCACAAAGGGTTTCTGAAACCCTAAGGCACGAATCCAGCCTTATATAGGCAAAGGGTAGTGGCTAAAGTCTTAAACACCCTTAATGAAGAAAATCTACGTATGACCGATCGATCGGTGGTACATATCGAGCGATCGGTGACTGACCGATCGATCGGTGGTTTCAACCGAGAGATCAGTTGAAAACACCCTCTTTGGAATTTTTTCCCATACAAAAAAGTTAACCGTTCGATAGCTACCGAGCCATTGGTATAAGACCGGTCGATCGGAGGTTATCACGGAGCGATCGGTGGTCCCCTGTTTTCTGCAAAACCTTGTTTTCACTACTTGAATCTTCTCCAATCCAATTCTAACACTCTTTTATGCTTTAGACACACTCCTTAAGGATATGTAGACTTATTAGAACATGCACACTATAAATTCAACCACGTGTATTAACATTAGGCCCATTAGTGCACAAAACCACACTTGAGCACTATTCACATACTATTCACTGCTTAGTGAAGTGCGGATTCGGGGTTCTACACCCGGTGTTATCCTATTAACCCTTAACAGGAAGGATGTAACGACACCAAAATCCTACAAGGCTAAAATAGGACTTTGGAATCGCCACATTACTTAACCTGCTTAAAGACCATGCATTCAAGGCTTACTACACGAGTCTCCAAAAATGAGAATAACAAAATTCTGATATATAAACTATAACTAACCTGCACAAGTCTACGGTCAACATATACAACTCACTATAAACCAAAAGGTATGAAATACACAACTATAAAAAGTCTACTGAGCAACATCATCTGAAAGTCTAATACAAAACTCTCTCAACCAACAAAACATAAACTAAGAGGTGTAGCCACCCAAGACTCCGGTTCCTTCCTCGATGGGCTCACCTTCTCCTCCTTCCTCGATGTAAGTCTCCTCAGCCCACGGCTCCGCCGTGTACTGTTGCTCTAAACCTGCCAAGACAAAAGTCCGACTGAGTACAAAAGTACTCGGTGTATATAAAATCCAACCAACAATAATAATATACCTGCACTTGGTTTGAAACATATCCAATAGCATAGTAACATAATCAGAGTACAGAAGAACGTGTGCGCATATACATCATATCATCACCTTGACTCGTGTACTTGTGAGAATCCTAGACTTAGAAGACAATACACTTATGAGCTGCTTATGCTTATGAGACCACGTGCTTGTGAGATGCTTATGCTTATGCACTTATTCAGATCATACAATGATGTGACATGCCGTTCTTGGCGGATACGGACCATGTCTAAGAAATCATATGGTTGGCATGCCATTCTTGGCGGATACGGACCATGCTTAAAAATCAAGTGGTTGACATGCCGTTCTTGGCGGATACGGACCATGTCATGCTTATGCTTATTCAGAATGCCATACGTATGCCATGCTCATGCTGGTAGTCCACATGTGTGACTTGTGAGACTCTTATCTTAACATACACGTGCATATGTGCTTAAGTGTCGAAATTAACATTCAAGTTGGTAATTGCTTAGATTCCGATCTCCCACCATGAAAACTCCACTATACTGTCTCATACCAAATAGTTAGAGAATTCCCGGTTTGAGAGATTTTCCTCTAAGTTCTTACCTTCCCGACTATCAATTTCCATGCTAGTAATTAGACATACTTAACAAATAATTGCATATACATATCTTATCATAAATCATATCACAATTCATAATCAATTTACCACAATTTCATAAGAGTATAATAGCATTTATCCTCTCAAGCATTTTCACAAACACCTTGAGTACGCATAATATGAATCCATTGCCCTTCTACATTTTCAAGCATTCATCAAACCATAATCCATCCATACAATCCATTCACCATTCACATCCACATATTAATCCCATCCTCCATACATTTCCCATCCTCCATATATTCTATCCACATTCAAATCCATATTTCTATCCACATTTCCATCAATAATTAGCTTACTTCATAGAAAATTTGGGAAAAATTCATTTTATCTCTATTCTATCATATTAATATTCATAAAAAATTAAAATAGAGTTGATTAGGATAGTATATCGACCTTAGGAATCCTTCCCTTGGATTCAAAACGCTCCCGAGGTGATTTGGGGAAGCTTTCCAAGCTCTCCTTGCACTATCCAAGCTATTTCCTTCTTCCCCAAGAAAACCCTCTCTCAAAACCCTAGGGTTTCTCTCCCTTTTTGCCAAATTAGGTTAAAAATAGGTAGAGTATTCTAATACCCCGAAATAGAATCCCTATTTATAGCCCCAAGGTCTGAGAACCAAAAGACCAAAAAGCCCTTACTACAATTCTGTCAAAAACACTAAGACCGAGCGATTGGTCGCCTACCGATCGATCGGTCAAAAACACTCTCTGGAAAATTTTCCCATACAAAATTTTGGACCAGTCGATAGCTATCGATCGATCGGTTTTGGACCGATCGATCACTACTTCTGACCGAGCGATCGGTGTTCTGTAGATTTTTGAACTATTCTACTATTTTGGCCATAACTTTTGACTCGTTCGTCGGATTTTGTCAATTCAACTTGCGTTGGATTCGTCTTTCGAAAACAAGCATTTTTGGCATGTTAAAATTTCCAAATTCTCCTTTATTTATGGACCAAAAACTCCCTAAAGTTGACTGATCTGCCATTCCATCAGACAAAACCTTGGAAAACCCATTTTTGACTTAGCTTAGATTAAAATTAAGGAAAAACATTAAACATGAATCTCGAAGAGGGTTCCAATACCTTTCTAATGGTTCAAGAATCCCTCAGTTCCAATAAACAGTGCCAAAACTAGAGCTTCCTAAAGTTTAGAGTGTGATATGACATTCTTGAACTAGAAGTTTGATTAAACCTTAATCACACTACACCCATTAGATATACAATACAATAAACATTAAAACATCACAAGGGCTATAATACCCCTAATGCAATGAAATAAAAACATGAAAAAAGATTCGGGTCTCTACAAAGGACACCGGAACTGCAAGTGACGTGAGATATCCATGTTGCAATTGAATCCCAATGAAAGAATATAAACCAATAGGATCCCGCCACATGAACTAATGCATTTGATTGATCATTCCATTAACATTATACCTAATAGGCCTTTGAGATTATTATACTATCTAACTCATAGCCTATTGCACATCATCCAGTTTTCCAAGACTTTTGATTTAGCCATGAAAAACTATTTCTCATGTTAAAATATTTTGAAAAAATCTTTTATTTAATATAATATATTTTATTAAAAATATCTTTCAAACATATTTGATTTCAAAATCGTGCAGGCTTTAAGCTTAATGTACTGTCTTACCCTGTAACTTGGATAATCTCTCAATTTAATGAGCATGGATTTTTTGTTTGAAATTTATCATGACTCGAACAGTTTTTTGATTATCCAACTATCACCTTATCGTAGTCCCTTGGGTAGAGAGTACTTAGGTGCAATCAAAATAGTTAGATCACTGCTCAGTTATAAATGAACTCATCAGATCTAAGGATTATCAAAACTGTTCAATGTGAATGAGAGACCAACTATCTGATAGTATGTTTATACAAGAGGTCTCTCATTGTATGCAATCAGTCAATGTGCATTTAAGCACCCATATGCCGATGTGTAGTCTTCAAAACAATAGTTTGAGATAAAACTACATCTCAACCATTGAGAACATCTAAGCATTGTGGCAGCTATATAAGTGAAGTTTCCAGCTTCACCCATAGCTGTGACTCTATAAGGTATAAGGAACTAGAAAGCTATATTTACCTGTGTCAGTCCATAACCAATTACATAGCTTTCCTACAATATATCCTAGGGACTTTGTTCGATATCTCATATCGTATATATCATCTCATGATCTTAGTCAATTACCCATCATGAATTCACAATAGATAAAGAAGATGTTTTATTAATCTAATCAATAAAAATCTTACAATCTAAATGACTTTTTAGGGCATAATGTCCAACAGAGAAATCACCCAAACTTCTCATAGTAGCCACAAGCTCAAGAGAATTCTTTCCCCCAACCTCAAGGGTTGAATGTACAACCTTTCAAATCAGCCCAATTATCACTCTCCCCAATAGCAGCAATTCCAACATTCTAATCCTCCTCAACAGAGCCCATCTTTCGAGGAGAGTGTTGATTGCTCTCAAAGGCTTGGAGGCCAACACCCAACAGTTGCATTCTCATTCTCAACCTATCTAAAGGCTTGAGTTCCAAATGGGACAACTCATTCATGTCATATACATGAGAGGGGAAGGAAAAATCCTAAGTCAACTAGTGAACAATCCTAGGGGCGTGCACATGGTTGATAATACTCAAAACAATGAAATTCATCGGGAGCACGTGCAATCCATTACCTCCCAAAGGAGTGGGAAAGTAGTTGATAACGAGGTTAGGGAGAAGAAGAGTGAGGAAGAAGAGCCCATGAGGGACCTAACAAAATCTAAGGAGAGGGAGGAAGTATATCTGAGAAGGACCAATGCCCTTCCCCATCTGTATCAGATCCTACTCCCATGACATCCTATATGCCTAAAGCTCATTTCCCTTAATGCTTAACTAATCGTTCTTCTTTTGACAAAAGGGGAGCCAAAGTTGACGATATGATGATTTAAATAAGTCAAAATCAACCTCCCGCTCATAGATGCTATTAAACAAATCCCAACTTATGCCAAGTTCCTTAAGGACCGATGCACTCAAAAGCGTAAATCTCGGACTCATGTGTCCAATAGGGTTCTTCTCACCGAGCAAGTGAGCTCCATTATCCAACACAAGACCCCTCCTAAATTCAAGGATCCTGGTACTCCTATAATTTCATGTATCGTTGGAGATCACTCCATTGATCAGGTACTCCTAGGCTAGTGTTAATTTACTGCCCTTCTTAGTGTATGAACAACTAGGCCTAGGGGAGCTTTGCCCCACATCCATCATATATTATAATTGGCTGATAAATCTATGAAAAAGCCTCGTGAGATGATTGAAGATGTTCTTATTGAAGGGAATCCAAATAAAAAATTTATGCGGAAAACTGGATCCCAAGGATCTTTACACCATAGAAAGCAAATAATACTGACTACATGTTTAGAGAATTACCTCGGTGAATGATGTTCATCGGTGAAGCAAAAACCTACTCGAACCGTCAGAACTCTTTGTAGAGATTTCTTGAAGAAATACTCAAAGCTCGATCCTTGTTCTTCGCTATCCCCGTGAAGCTTTTGAATCTCTACTTGGTATTGAAGAAGAAGGAGAAGAAGAAGATATGATGGAATAGACTTTCTATCTCACCAAAGTTTAGGGTTCAAAACCCAAACTTCAAAACACAACTTGAAACACCCAAGGGGGCTCACAAAAATTTGGGGAGAGGGAAAACACTCTAAAGCTCACGGTTTGGAGAGGGGAGGAAAATAATTGTAAAATAAAGATACCCCCACATGTTTGGGGGTATGGGTATAGTTATAGGATTGGATCAAATCCAAATCCTAATCTAATTAGAAGTTATCCCTTTTAGGAATTATTAAATAATGATAACTCTTACCATTAATTAATAAAACTACTAGTTTATCTATAACTAATTAGTTATAACAAACCTTCTAATTTAGGAGTCATTTTCACAAAAGGATTCCTTAATTAATGGGATTTACTAGCTTCCTCAAATCAAGGAAACCTAATTCTATTAGGAAACCAACCAAGGGGGGCGTGAGCTATAGGAGGCGTGAGCAATAGGGAGTTGTGGGTAGTGAAATCTCACCGTCTATTGCCCAGGTGTGTGTACAATGGCACACACCTGATCATAGTCTCTCGAAGAGATGGTTAGGTTTATGCATGCTTCTGGCATGCGCAGTACCTTTAGCTGTCAGCATTAAATGCTGATGGTTGGCATCATGTCACTCAGCTAATCAGGGTGGGGTTTGATTCGTAAGGATAAACCTCACGGATCCACCCTAAGTGACAGCTTCCAAAGAAGCTGACATCTATCCCATCCGTGAAGGTTAAAACCCCATGGATTCAATCCTAAGCGTTGGCCTTCATGAGGCTAACACGTGTTCATCTGTGAGGTCCAAAACCTCACGGGCCCAACTTTGAGTGTTGGCCTTCATGAGGCTAACACGTGTTTTGTCTGTGAGCATAAAATTTTCATGAATCCATATTTAGTGTTGGTCTTCATGTGGCCGACACGTGTTCATCCGTGAGGACGAAACCTCACGGATCCAATTTGGAGTGCCAGCCTCAGAGAGGTTGACATGTGTCCATCCATGAGGATAAAACCCCACGGATTCGATCCTAGGTGTTAACCTCTGAAAGGTTGACACATCTCAATCCGTGAGGATAAAACCCCCACGGATCATATTTGGTGCCAGCCTCCGAGATGCTGACATGTCTTCAATCAGTGAGGATAATCCTCATGGAGCAAGCATTATGTCCTCGATCTAACCCAGGGCACTGGCAAGACCTGGTGGTCCGTGGACGAGACCTATGGTCTCAACCTGTGATCCGTGGATGAGACCTATAATCTCACCTCGTGGTCCGTGGGTGAGACCTATGGTCTCATCCTATGGTCCGTGGGCGAGACCTATGGTTTCCCCCTATGATCCGTGGGCGAGACCTATGGTCTCACCCTTTAAATCCGTGGACTAACCTAGGCCAGTCTGTCCCCAACTGATAGTCAATATCTGACTGTCATAGGGCAGACACTCCTTCATACAAAGGGTTCTTTGTCAAGCTGTGGGGGGATCCCAAGATAATGATCCCCTCTTTTAAAATCCCATGGGATGCCACATGGCACCCCACAATTGTGTTAGGATTAAGATTATGTCCTATATCCTAGGAAAGAGTGTGATTAAACATCCCCCTTTTCAAAAAGTACAAGGATTCCCCCAAAAAGGAGAAACCTGGTACAAGAGTCCTCAAAAGAAGAGGATTCTCATAAGCTTAAGGAGTCTCCCAGATAAGGGAGACCCGTGAGCTGGCATCCTCTAAGAGGAGAGCCCTTTTTGTCTTTCCTAAAATAAGGGAATCAAAGAGGGAGTCCCGAAAAAAGGACTCTCTCAAACCTATAAAAGGTGTGTTTTCTCACAAGAAACACACGTGAACAGAACGCCAAGACGGGAAAAAAAGACACAAAGAAGAAAAGGAAGAAAGAGAAGATCCGCGATATGGAGAATATAAGGTGAGCCCTTAAATATGGCCACCATTCTTTTTCTTTTCTTGAAAAGACCTCAATGAAGCACTTGTAACGCCTACATGAGAATTGGGCAACCCTACTGAATAAATATATATACTTTATTTAATCTTGTTCTTCTTTTAAGTCTTCATCTTAATCAGAGGTTCTTCCCAAATATAGGGAAGGTAATTTAATAGTTTGAATTTACTCAGATTGAAAGGATAGTCCCCCACAACAAATAATAAACTCCATACAACAACGGAGGAAATTTGATAAGTAAATTTGCGCTTACAGGAGTCTTGCACTCTAAGTTTTGACAGACTTCTATTTTCATCTCCTTCTTTCTTGCATTCCAAGTATTGGAATAAAATCCCATAAAATATGGAGTTATTAGTCAATAATTATTTAACTAACCAAGTCCTAATCCAATTAGGAAAGTTCAAGTTGGCGCCCCACCCTTTGGATTTATTCCATGGGCTTGTGCCCACTTTATGGGTTTAATGGATATGGGTCAAACCCATTTTTCCTTATTTTATGTTAATTAAATAACCATTATTAATATCTTTTAATTTATATTAACTTCTAATCTAAACCATAGATTAACTCTTAATCCATTTTATTAATGATTAACATTTAATCAATTAAATTATAGATTAACATTTAATCTATTATTGAGCTAGTATTTCTTATGTGAGCATCTCCACAGATTGATCTGAGACATTCTAACCCTGGCTTACCCAATGTTATCTCATTGACCCTAAATAGGAATGACATCAGAATTGCAAGTGACGTGAGATATCCATGTTGCAATTGAATCCCAATGTAAGAATATTAACCATTAAGGATCCCGCCACATGAAATTTTTAATTTAATTGATCATTCCAATTATATTATCCCTAATGAGACTTCGAGATTAATATATTATCTAACTCATAACCCATTGCACATCTTCCGGGTTTCCAAGACATTTGATTAAGCCATGAGAAACAATTTCTCATAAAAAACATTTTGAGAAAAACATTTTTATAAGTATAATATATTTTAATAAAAATATATTTCAAACTTGTTTGATTTCAAAATCACCTGCACAGGATTTAAGCTTAATCGACTATCTTATCCGGAACTTGGATAATCTCTCAATTTAATGAGTATGGATTTCTTGTTTGAAATTCATCATGACTCAAACAACTTTTTGACTATCCAACTATCACCATATCGTAGTCCCTAAGATAGAGAGTGTTTTGGTGGAATCAAAACAGTCAGATTATTGCTCAGTTATAAATGAACTCATCAGATCTAAGGATCATTAAAACTGTTCAATGTGAATGAGAGACCAACTATCTGATAATATGTTTATGCAAGAGGTCTCTCATTGTATGCAATCAGTCAGTGTACATTTAAGCACCCATGTGCCATATCCGATACCAAACCATCCTGCAATAATATTCAAGGCATAACGTAATGGAAACATAAATAGTGCGGAATCTTAAGTCAAAGTGCGGAAGCGTAACCCAAAAATTTCTTTTCTATATATATCAACTGTATTCCATGTTCGTACATACATAACTGAAGTAAAGGTGGACATGTCCACATATCAAAATACAAAATGAATCTCACTATCACTCCACTTAGCAATAGTCTAGCTATGGCCACACATCTAAATCTCTATCCTCCTATGGTTGCATCGGGATAGGCGGATCCCTTTCTTCCTCGTATTCTTCTTCAGCCCATGGCTCCGGTTGGCGAAGTCGAACTGACCTGCCGACATAACATGTACGACTGAGCATGGAATACTCAGCGAGCCAAAACTACTAACTAACAGTGATATTATAATGATAATATTAAATACAAGTGCGTAAGGAAATACTAATCACAGTTCATGCTTAAAAACTCCGTCATGGAAATCTTTCATAAAACTTGTTCTTTTCATGGAAAACAAACCGTTTTATGCATGTTTATGAATTCTTATGAATGCTTATGAGCCTCGTGTTTTCTTATGAGTTCTTGTGAGCTTTCGAGTTCTTATAGCCTTTCTTGTGAGCTTATGAGTTCTTATGAGCTTCATGTGAGCTTGCGAGTCTTTATGAGCTTCTTGTGAGCTTGTTCTTGTGAGCTTATGATCATTGTAGACATATGCAAGATCTTAGACTTATGCAATTCTTATGAGTTCTTGAAAGCCTTGTGAGACTTATGATTCTTGGAGTTTATGCGAGATCTTGGACTTGATCCTTATGAGCATGAAGTAACCGATCTTAGAATACCAACCCAAAGTTTGGCTTTGTTAATGTTTATGCTTCTTTCTTATGAATTGCCTTGGAAAAACCTTGTTTATGATTCTTGAAATACATGCTTATGCGAAAATCTCGGTCATGCAAAACTTATCGCGCGTGGAGTGCTTGTGAACATAATCATGTATAGATATGGAAAGCTTTAAACATTTCATATAAGTTCATACAAGACCTATTATCATCATAACATACTTGCACAATTCTAAAACATGGGATATTCTCATTTATAGCATCACATCACCAATATCATGGCTCTAAGCCTATATCATCATATCATACTTAGCATCATGAGTTATTGAAAGATAATAACATCCACATACAAGTCTAACTATATTCATCCTTTTATTGAAAAACCTCCAATTCTTAAACCCCTATTTTCTCATTTGATCATAATGTATTTAACTCAAAATCATACTTTCACTATTTGCATCATAGCAAGGTTAATCTCTATTTAAATCACCCATTTAATCATCTTTTTCATCTTTGTATAATAACAAAGTTAGATAGTAGAATCACTTACTTTGCAAAGCTTGAATCTCTTTTGAGAAGGATTGAGAAGACTTGAAAGAGTTAACTCCGAGCTTTGAGGAGCAAGAGTAGAGCTTCCACCTTGATCTCAAGACCCAACAAGCCAAAACCCTAGAAGAACCTTGTTCTTCCCTCTTCTTCTCTCTAAAATCTCTCCAATTGTGTCTTAGAGGGTTTATGAAACCCTAACCCAGAAAATTTGGGTATATATGGGCAATGGGGCGATCAAAGACCAACATACCCTTAATGAATTGGCTTAAAAATGACCAAAAAAGGCCAGAAATGCGAGGTTCGATCGACCGGAGGTGCCCATCGGTCGATCGGTTCGAAATTAGCTCTCTAGAAATATTTACCATACAAAATTTGGGCTGTTTGGTCTATCGGTAAGGAGGTTCGGCCAACCGGATAGGAGGGTCGGTTGACCAGATTTGTGTTCGGTCGATCGGTTGCTGACCTGCTTTGGTATTTTGGCCATAACTTTTGCCTCGCTGCTTGGATTTTGATGATTTAAATTGCGTTAGACTCATCATTCAAAGGAAAACAATTTGGCGTCCAATAGCCAAATCCTAATTTTGAGTTTTTAATTGCCTAAATGGGATCTAAATCCAACTGTTCTGGAAATGGGTTTTAGCAACTCATATTTTTAGCAGATCCGACTTCAGAAATCAGACGTTTACCCTATCATTGTCACGCCCCAAAATACCCCCTAGGAGTTTAGGGATAATTTAGGCGTGACACTTCGTACCTGCCAAACCATCCTGTAGTAAACAAGATAAATAAAGTACTAAACAATGATAATCAGAGCGCGGAAGCTAAACATAATTTGCGGAAGCGAAAACTAAATTTTTCTTTTCTTTATAATGATCCAAAATGTAGTATTCCAAGTTAACATAAATACAAAACACGTCTAAGTCTAAGGTGGACAGGCCCACCTATCAAAATATCAAAATACATAAGACCCAACACTATCTCGCTCAATAGTCACCCCCGTGGGGCCAATGGTCTAAGTCTCTCGCCTCCGCCTGAGGCTCGACTACTAGATCCTCATACGGTTCTTCCTCCCCGTAGTCCTCCTCTATCCAAGGACCCTGATCACAGATGTCAAGAGGGGCTCGTGCACCTGCCGACATGAAAGTACGGCTGAGCATGAAATACTCAGCGAGTACAAGCTACTAGCTAGCCATAACAATAATAACACACGTAATAGTAATACCATATAAAGCAGTAATAGAAGTATCACAAACTAAACAGTGTTTGGCATGATACAATACAATCATCTAGAAGTGCGTGCATGAATGCAAAACACCGATAAAACCCATGCTTGAAAACCCACGTCATGTCTCGGTATGCCTCGTAGAAATCATGTATGTGTGCATGCATGAATGCTTGATCATCATCTTGTAAATTTCCATCTTGTAACTTGTGAGCCAGAGGCTAGCACCTGAATCTCCCTGGTCTGCCAACCTCCTTGATATGCAATGCACTTGTGAGCCAGAGGTTAGTACCCGAATGTACCTGGGCTACCAACCTCCTTGATATGCAATGTTTGGTTTTCTTGTTAGCCAGAGGCTAGTACCCGAATGTCCCTGGGCTACCAACCTCCTTGACAATAGGTGATTTTTATTACTTGTTTAGTTTTCTTGTGAGCCAGAGGTTAGCACCCGAATTCTCCCTGGGCTACCAACCTCCTTGACATGCAATATTTTCTTATTGTTTATTATATGCACATGCTCTTGAAATCTCGGTTCATGCTATCATGCGTGCTCATGTGCGTGCCAATAATAACAATCGTGGGAATGCGCTTAACAAAAGAGATATGGCATTACAATTCAATTCATAATATTAGCATAGGTAACTTAAGTAATTCACATGACATTGGATCAATTCATCGTTTATAAGAACACATGCATAAAACCTATTTCCATTTTCTTCATCTAAGTCGTTTATTCATAGTTTAGGCATTTTGTCAAACACAACACATGCAATGTTTCTTAATAATTCATCTTGTTCTTTTTAGCGCATATTTTCCATCCAAACATCAAGGTAAGTTCATTATTGGTAAAATACCCATCCACCATTTCCATCACACACATCACACAACATACATTATCTTGTTTATATTTAATGGGGGATAACACATTTCATAAGGAGGAAAACATAATATAAATAATCACATTTTTATATAGAAAACCTAGATTTTTGCTAGGGTAAGTTAGTAGGGTGTACTAACCTTAAATCAAGGCTTGATCTTGGTTGTAAACCTTGATTGGAGCTTCCACTTGAAAAGAGGAACCCTTTGCTTGAAGGAGACTTGTGTTGGGGAAGAAACCCCTTTCAAAAACGTGAGTGAGTGCTGCCCTAGCTTGGAGAATGCACCCCACCCGAGCTTGAGCCTTGAACTAGAAGCAATCCAAGTTGAGGATGATCTAGGGTTCTTAAACCCCCTTTGATTTCTCCTCAAAAACAAAACCCTAGGTTAGAGTCTCTTCTCCTCTCTCAAACTCTCAAAATCTCATAAGTATGGTAAATGAATCCCTAAGGCTCGTGCAAGCCTTAAGAAGAAAGGGTTTAACCCCCAAAAGATGAAAAAGCCCTTAATGAAATTTCTGCAAAAACGCGAAGACCGAGCGATCGGTGGTTATGACCGATCGATCGGTTGCCTACCGAGCGATCGGTTGATTGACCGAGATCTCAGTCAAAAATCAACTCTCTGGAAAATTTCCCCATACAAATTTTTCGACCAGTCGATAGCCTCCGATTGATCGGTTTTGGACCGATCGATCGCTCCATGGACCAAGCGATCGGTGCTCTGCTGGTCCCGACTGTTTTGGCCATATCTTTTGACTCGTTCGTCCGATTTTGACGATTCAACTTGCGTTGGATTCGTCTCTCGAAAACGCACATTTCTGACATTTCAGAATTTCCGATTTCTCCCTTATTTATTAATTAGACTACGCGGAAGGCCATTCAACTACGAAATACTTATTCATTTAAAGATGGAAAAGTCTGGGGTGCTACAATCATAGACTAAGAATATGGAAAAATGATAAACATGAAACTTGAAGAAGGTTTAAATACCTTTCTAAAAATTCAAGAATCACTCAATTCTGATCAGCGATGAGAATTCTAGAGCTCCTTAAAGTTGAGGTATGATAAGGCATCCCTCTTTCACACTTAGAACTTTTTACAACTTCTGTTTTAACTCACACACATTAAATTGAAATTCCCTTAAGACTTTAAAACATTCATAATACCATGAACATAAATTGGAATCCAAAAATCCTCTTTTGCATAATAACACAACCATTACAAAACCTAAGGTTTTAAACCTTAACACACTATTCATTGGCACTATTCACAGTACTATTCACAGCCCAATGAACTTGGTTCTGGGTTTCTACATGTGTAGTCTCCATTACAATAGTTTGAGATAAAACTATATATCAACTATTGAGAACATCTTCGCATTGTGGCAGCCATATAAGTGAAGTGCACAGCTTTACCCACAGTTGTGACTATATAAGGTATAAGGAACTGGAAAGCTATATCTGCTTGTGATAGTCCCATCATATAGCTTTCCTACAATATATCTTATGGACTTTTTTCGATATCTCATATCGTATAGATCATCTCATGATCATAGTCAATTACCCATAATGAATTCACAATAGATAAAGAAGAAATCTCTATTAATCAAATTATTAAGAATCATATAATCTAAATGACTTTTCTAGGCATCATGTCTAACAATCTCCCACTTGCCCTAAAAGTCACTGTGACATAGATTTCAATCTCATACTATCTAAGTGTGTTGTAAATACTTTATCTGATAAAGCTTTAGTCATCGGGTCAGCAACATTAAGTTGAGACCTGATCTTTTTAACAATGATATCTTGCCTCTCAATGATCTCATGAATAAGATGATACTTCCGCTGTACATGTTTTATCTTCTTGTAGCTCCTAGGTTCCTTGCTATTAGCTACTGCACCATTACTATCCCAAAAGAGAGTAATAGGTTCAAGTATTGAAGAAACATTTCCCAGCTCTTGCAAAAACCTTCTGAACCAGACTGCTTCTTTTTCTGCTTCAGAAGCTGCAATATATTTTGCTTCTGTGATGGAGTCTATAATACTCTTCTGCTTTATGCTGCGTCAACTGATAGCAGCACCACCTAGTGTGAACACATACCCAGATGTGGAAGCTCTATTGTTCGGATCAGATTGGAAATTGGAATAAGTATAACCCAATCCAACTAGATCTTCTGATTGAAAAGTAAGCACATAATCCCTAGTCCTTTTCGGGTACTTTATGATGTGCTTCACAACAGTCCAAGGATTAATCCCTGGATTGCTTTGGAACCGACTAACAACTCCCACTGTATGACAGATATCTGGTCTATTACATAGCATGACATACATTAGGCTCTCAACTGCCAAAGCATAAAGGCACCTCTTCATCTACTCGATCTCATCAGCTGATGTGGGGGCAATCTTTTTAAACAAAGTAACACCATGTCTAAAAAGAATGAGATTTGTCTTACAATCACTCATACTGTATCTAGACAAAATCTTGTCTATGTAGGAAGTTTGGCTTAATCCCAACATTTGGTATTTTTTATCTCTCAGAATCTTTATTTCAAGAATATAGGATGCCTCTCCCAAAACTTTAATTGAGAAATGCTAAGAAAGCCAAATCTTGACTGATGACAACATACCTACATCATTCCCAATGAGTAGGATGTCATCTACATAAAGAATGAGGTATACTATCGCTCTCCCATTGTCCTTCTTGTATATACAAGATTCCACTAAATTCTTTTGGAATCCAAATTCTTTGATCGAAAGATCAAATCTTTAGTTCCAGCTTTTGGAAGCTTGTTTCAAACCATATATCGACTTGTTAAGCTTGCATACCATGATCTCCTTGTTAGGAGCAATGAATCCCTCAGGTTGCTTCATATAGATGTCTTCATCTAACATTTCATTTAGGAAAGCAGTTTTGACATTCATTTGCCATATCTCATAGTCATGGTGTGCAGCTATAGCTAGCAATATCCTGATGGATTTGAGCATAGCTACAGGTGAAAAGGTATCCTCATAATCAACTCATTGAATTTGAGTGTAACCTTTTGCAACAAGTCTTTGCTTTATAGTCTCCACGTTACCATCGGCACCCTTCTTCCTTTTGTAAATCCATTTACATGCAATTGGACTTATATCATCTGGTGGATCTGCTAAAGTCCAGACACCGTTGTCATACATGGAATCTATTTTAGCATTCATAGCTTTATTCCATTGAGATGCATCTACATCTAATATATCTTCCTGATAAGTATTAGGATCTGTATCCTCATCATCAGGGCTAACTAGATAAACCTCATTATTATAATACTAAAGTCTATTTGGTGGTCTAGAAACTCTTTTAAACCTTCTCAGTGGAACATAATTCGAAGAATCAATAGTGGATGGATTAGGTTCATCTTGGACACTGGTAGAGTTGTCTTTCATCTCATGAAATTCAACCTTCTTAAGAAGATCAATTTCTTCCTCCAAGAAGGTGGCATGATTCCTAACAACTATTGTTTGGTCTGCCTTGGAGTAGAAATAGAAACCCTTAGTTTCTTTTGGATACCCTACAAAGTTTCATTTTTCTGTTCTAGATTTCAACTTAGTGGGTTTGAGTTTGCGAACATGCGTAGGGCAACCCCATACCCTTAGATGTTGCAAACTAGGTTTTCGCCCAGTCCATAATTCATAGGGTGTAATTGGTATAGACTTAGAAGGAACCTGGTTCAGAATGTAAATGGAAGTTATTTAAAGCATACCCCCATAGATAGGAACGTACATCGGCATGACTCATCATAGAGCGAACCATATCAAATAAGGTCCGGTTTCTTCTTTCAGAAACACCATTTTGTTGAGGTGAGGTAGGACTTGACCATTGTGCGATAATGTAATGACCCCAAAATCCTACAAGGCTAAAATAGGACTTTGGGATCGCCACATTACTTAAACCTGCTTAAAATCCATGACATGCAAGGCACACTAACACGAGTCTCGAAAAATGAGGATAATAAAATTTCCGATATATCAATTGTAACCAACTAAATAGCACGAGTCTATAGTCAACAAATACAACCCACTAAAACCAAAGAGTCTGATACACAACTATAAAAGTCTACTAAGCAACATCTACTCAAGTCTAATACACTCTCTCAATCAAATGAAATAAAAACTAAGAGGTGTAGCCACCCAAGTCTTTGGCTCCCTCCTCAGAAGGCTCACCTTCACCTCCTTCCTCTGCGTATGTTTCCTCAACCCACGGCTCCGCCGTGTACTCTTGCTCTAAACCTGTCAAGACGAAGTCCGGCTGAGTACAAAGGTACTCAGTGTATATAAAATCCAACCAACAATAATAATATACCTGCACTTAGTCAGAAACATATCCAATAACATAATAACATGATCAGAGTGCATAAGAACGTGTGCGCATATACAACATATCATCACCTTGACTCGTGTACTTGTGAGAATCTTAGACTTGGAAGACAATACACTTATGAGTTGCTTATGCTTATAAGACCACGTGCTTGTGAGATGTTTATGCTTATGCACTTATTCAGATCATACAATGATGTGACATGCCGTTCTTGGCGGATACGGACCATGTCTAAGAATCAAATGGTTGACATGCCGTTCTTGGCGGATACAGACCATGCCTATGAATCAAATGTAACTGACATGCCGTTCTTGGTGGATACGGACCATGCCATGCTTATGCTTATTCAGAATGTCATACGTATGCCATGCTCATGCTTGTGGTCCACATGTGTGACTTGTGGGACTCTTATCTTAACATACACGTGCATATGTGCTTAAATGTCGAAATTAACATTCGAGTTGGTAATTGCTTAGATTCCGATCTCCCACCATGGAAACTCCACTATACTGTCCCATACCAAATAGTTAGAGTATTCCCGGTTTGAGAGATGTTCCTCTAAGTTGTTACCTTCCCGACTATCAACTTCCATGCAAATAATTAGACATACTTAACCAACAATTCACATATACATATCTTATCGTAATTCATATCACAATTCATAATCAATTTACCACCATTTCATAAGAGTATAATAGTATTTATCCTTTCAAGCATTTTCACAAACACCTTGTGTACGCATAATATGAATCCATTTCCCTTCTATATTTTCTAGCATTCATCAAACCATAATTCATCCATACAATTAATTCACTATTCACATCCACATATTAATCCCATCCTCCATACATTTCCCATCCTCCATATATTCTATCCACATCCAATCAATCCATATTTCCATCCACATTTCTATCAATAATTAGCTTACTTCATAGAAAATTTGGAAAAAATGCATTTAATCTCTATTCTATCATTTCTATCAAATTAATATTCACAAAACATCAAAATAGAGTTGATTTGGATAGTATATCGACCTTAGGAATCCTTTCCTTGGATTCAAAACGCTCCCGAGGAGATTTGGAGAAGCTTTGAGGACGATCTCCAAGCTTCCCTCTCAATCTTCTAGCAACCTCCTTCTTCTCCAAGCAACCCTCTCCCTCAAACCCTAGGTTTTGTCCCCCTTTTTGCCAAATTAGGTTAGAAATAGGTAGAGTATTTTAATGTTGCGAGTAGGACCCCCTATTTATAGACTCAAGGTCTGAGAACAAAAAGACCAAAACGCCCATACTAAAATTCTGTAAAAATCACGAAAGACCGAGCGATCGGTGGTTATGACCGATCGATCGGTGCTCTTGACCGGGCGATCGGTCAAAAAAGAACTCTCTGGAACTTTCCCCATACAAAATTTTGGACCAGTCAATAGATACCGATCGATCGGTTTTGGACCGATTGATCGCTACTTCTGATCGAGCGATCAGTTGCCTACAGATTTTTGACCTACTCTATTGTTTTGGCCATAACTTTTGACTCACTCGACGGATTTTGACGATTCAACTTGGGTTGGATTCGTCTCTCGAAAACGAACATTTCTGGTATTTTAGAATTTATAAATTCTACTTAATTAATAGACTAAATTGTCCCCAAAGTTGACTGATCTGCAATTTCATTAGATAAAACCTACCATTGACTTGGCTTAAACTCAAAATAAGGAAAAATATTAAACATGAACTTCGAAGAGGGGTCCAATACCTTTCCAATGGTTTAAGAATCACTCAATTCCAATAAACGGTGCCAAAACTAGAGCTTTCTAAAGTTTAGGGTGTGATATGACATTCCTGAACTAGAAGTTTGATTAAACCTTAATCACACTATACCCATTAGAGATACAATACAATAAACATTAAAACATCACAAGGATTATAATACCCCTAATGCAATGCAATAAAAAAATGAAAAAGATTCGGGTCTCTACATCCTCCCCCCCTTAAAAGAATTTCGTCCTCGAAATTTACGTACCTTAGGTGAATAAATGTGGGTACTTTTCGCGGACTTCGGCTTCTCTCTCCCAAGTAGCCTCTTCTCTAGAGTGATGCTCCCATTGCAAGAGTACAAGAGGAATGACCTTTGAACGCAAAACTTGCTCTTTTTGGTCCAAGATTCGAGCCGGTTGCTCCACTAGAGTCAAATCTTCCCGAATTTCCAACGGTTCCAAATGAATGACATGTGAAGGATCAGTAATGTACTTTCTCAACATAGAAATGTGAAAGACTTTATGCACACCTTCCATGTTAGGTAGTAAGGCGACCCGATAAGCAACTTCCCCGACTCGGGTGATGATCTCAAAAGGACCCACATATCTCGGACTAAGCTTGCCCCGCTTGCCGAATCTCATCACCCCCTTCGTTGGTGAGATCTTTACAAACACAAAATCTCCGACTTGGAACTCAAGATCTCTCCTCCGAGTATCGGCATAGCTCTTCTGTCTACTCTGAGCCGCTTTCAACCTCTCCCTAATCAACTGAACTCTATCCACAGTCTGACCAACGAGCTCGGGACCCAAAAGCTTCCTCTCACCAACTTCATCCCAACACAAAGGTGTACGAAAACTCCTCCCATAAAGTACCTCAAACGGGGCCATCTGAATGCTAGCTTGATAGCTGTTGTTGTAGGCAAACTCAACTAACGGCAAGTGATCAACCCAACTACCCTGAAAGTCTAACATGCAAGCTCGTAGCATGTCCTCTATGATCTGGTTTACTCTCTCAGTTTGCCCATCTGTCTGTGGATGAAATGCCGTACTAAAATCCAAATGGGAACCCATGGCCTGCTGAAAACTCTTCCAGAATCTGGATGTAAATCTCGGATCTCGATCAGAAACAATGCTAACTGGCACTTCATGCAAACGAACTATCTCCTTGATATAGAGGTTAGCCAATTGATTGGAGTTGAAAGTGGTCCGATATGGAAGAAAATGAGCTGATTTAGTCAATCGGTCAACCACAACCCAAATGGCATCAAAGTTCTTGGCCGTCTTTGGCAAACCAACAATGAAATCCATGGAGATATTTTCCCACTTCCACTTGGGAATAGGAAGAGACTGAAGAAGTCTTGCCAGTCTCCTGTGTTCGGCCTTCACCTGCTGACACACCAAACACTTGGATACAAAGGCAGCCACATCTTTCTTCATACCTTTCCACCAGAAATACTTCTTAAGGTTCTGGTACATCTTAGTACCTCCCGGATGCACGGTGTACTTGGACTTGTGTGCTTCATCCAGAATCTCCCTTCTTAAATCCTCATCATCCGGAACACAAAGTCTACCCTTGAAACAAACTCCACCATCCCTCCAAGAGAAATCCTCAAACCCGCTATTAAGCGACTTATTCATAGCAGCATGCAGTTCTCCATCATTCCACTGCAGGTCTTTAATCCTGTCCAATAAGATTGGCCTGACTATAATGTTAGCCAACAAGGCTCCAGACACCCCCACACTGAAACCCGCATCAAAGTTAGACACCTCTTCAAGTAACTTCCATTCTTGGACCATCAAGTGTGCCAAGAATCCAGTAGGTGTCGCGACCCAAAACCCACCCTAGGAGTTAGAGTGAACTTTGGACGACTAATCATGACTTGCTTGACAACCAACCTGCAAAACCCACAGAGCATATACAATAGAGGACATTATAGCGGAAACATAATTATAAACGCAACGGAAGTCTACCAAACCTCTATGTATATACATTCGCAAATCCAAGTTTATACAAAAAGTAACCAAAAGAAAGTGCGGACAGACCCGCCAAAATACATGGATATAATCTCTCATCTCACCCACAGCTAATCCACTCAGAATCTACAACCACCTAATGGTAACCCTCTACTGGAGGTTCCTCTAAAGGTTCCTCGACGTACTCCTCCTCCACCCATGGACCAGGAGCACAAACATCGAATGGAGCAGCAGCTCCCTCTGAACCTGCCGACATAAGAAGTACGGCTGAGCATGGAATACTCAGCGGGTACTAAGCACTAACCAACAGTCATAGCATACGGATAGCATACATAAAGCAGGAAACAATTCATATCATACAAGGAAGTAAAGCAATTTATAATCATGCTTGTATTTTGTAGAAAACCGATAAAACCTCTTGAAAACATCGTGCACTTGACTTGGCTTGAAATATCTTTTCGTACTTGAAAGCTTGTCTTGTCTATCTTGCTTGATTCTTGCATGTCGTGTCGTCCGTGTCATGTATTGCATGTCATGCGTGCTTGCTTGTGATCATGTAACTTGTGAGATATCCTTGTGAGATGCGCTTGAGAGATGCCTTGAGAGGGAAGGGAGACCCTTCTTTATGCAATGCACTTGCGAGGGAAGGGAGACCCTTCTTCATGATATGTATGTACTTGCGAGGGAAGGGAGGCCCTTCTTCATGATATGCACTTGTGAGTGAGGGGAGACCCCTCGTGGAATGTTGGTTCTTGTTTTCTTGTGAAAAGCAAGGTAAAACATATCGTAGGATATGTCCCACCTCTAACCATGTTCTTGGAAACCTCGATAAATCATGTCAAGCATGCCGTGCTCGTGGAAACGTGTACATACTTGCATTTAAATTTAAACATGACATTTGGGTAATTTCACAACACATATAACATCAACGATTGAGCAATGTAATATTCATATCATTTAGGGAAAGCAAGAAAACACACTATCATAGGCCCTAGCAATAGTCAGAATTTATTAGGCATGCATTTCCTCATTTACAACTCATTTTATTCACCTTGGCATTTCATCAAACATGGTGTGTTCATTATTCATTATTCCTTTAAACCTAAATCATGTTTTTCTAGGTGAGTTTACTCACATCATAAAGGTGTATTTATTATGGATACAATGCCCTTCCCATTTTAATCATCACAACACAGCTCTTGGCATCCAATCGCCCATTCCATTTCCATTCACCATTCACAACCATCCATCTCATAGCACATGTGTAAATGAAAGAAAATCAAAGAAATAAAGGGGAAAGAGGAACTATAACTAGGAGGGTAGTAAGAAGTACCGACCTTGAAGAAATGAGGAAGAAACCCCTTCCAAAAACGACTGTGAGGTGTTGCCCTAGCTTGAGGAGATGCTCCTCACGAGCTTGTGCCTTGATCTTGAAGAAAATGGGCTTGAGTTGAGTGTGGGTTCACAAACCCCTTGATTTCTCTCCGAAATGGAAACCCTAGGTTTAGGAATCGCCCTCTCCTCTCTTCTTATCTCCCAATCTCTCTAAGTGTCGAAATGAAGCCCTAAAGGCTCAGGTTAAACTCTTAAGGTAAGAGTAAACCGACCAAAAGATCATAATACCCTTATTGAGATTTCTGCAAAAACACGAGTGCCGAACACGTTGTGCTGTGAACAGTGCTGAACACGTTGTGCTGTGAACAGTGCCGAACACGTTGTGCTGTGAACAGTGCCGAACACGTTGTGCTGTGAACAGTGCCGAACACGTTGTCCTGTGAACAGTGCTGAACACGTTGTGCTGTGAACAGTGCTGAACACGTTGTGCTGTGAACAGTGCCAAACACGTTGTGCTGTGAATAGTGCTGAACACGTTGTGCTGTGAACAGTGCTGAACACGTTGTGCTGTGAACAATGCCAAACACGTTGTGCTGTGAATAGTGCTGAACACGTTGTGCTGTGAACAGTGCTGAACACGTTGTGCTGTGAATAGTGCTGAACACGTTGTCCGTTGTCTTATGTACAACGTGCCCGTTGTGAGCTGTACAACGTACACGTTGTTTGCTGTACAACGTACCCGTTGTCTGTTGCACAACGGATGCACAACGTATACGTTGTCAGAGCTAGAGCTACGTTATCAGAGTACGTTGTCTATGCGTTGTCTGTGCCTTATCAGAGCATGTTATCCGAGCTACGTCCTTAGTGCCTTTCGAGCTACGTCCTTAGCGCCTTCCGAGCTACGTCCTTAGTGCCTTCCGAGCTACGTCCTTAGCGCCTTCCGAGCTACGTCCTTAGCGCCTTCCGAGCTACGATTGCCTGCAGGTCCAGACTGTTTTGGCCATATCTTTTGACTCGTTCGTCCGATTTTGACGATTCAACTTGCGTTGGGTTCGTACTTCGAAAAAGAACATTTCTGACGTTTCAAAATTTCCAATTTCTTCCTTATTTATTAATTATACCTCTTTAAAGGAAAAATGGCAACGAAAGTGTCAGGCATTAAATGTGAAAAGGTCCGGGGCTCTACAGTAGGTCTCCTACTTAGCGCATCTGCCACTACATTCGCTTTCCCCGGGTGGTACTGGATTGAGCAATCATAATCCTTGAGGAATTCCACCCAACAACGCTGCCTCAAATTCAACTCTTTCTGCGAGAATAAATACTTTAGACTTTTGTGGTTGGTGAAAACTTCAAACTACGCACCGTACAAGTAGTGTCTCCAGATCTTAAGAGCAAAAACCAAGGCTGCTAACTCCAAATCATGGGTAGGATAGTTCTTCTCGTGGTCTTTCAACTATCAAGAAGTATAGGCAATCACCTTCCCGTGTTGTATAAGAACACAACCTAACCCAACGAGTGAGGCATCACTATACACCACAAAACCTTCACTACCCGATGGAACAGTCAAAATCGGAGCGGTGGTGAGACACTTCTTCAACTCAAGAAAACTCTTCTCACATTTCTCATTCCACTCGAATCTAGCGTTCTTTCGAGTTAGATGAGTAAGCGGAGCTGCCAAACTGGAAAATTCTTCTACAAATCTTCGATAATATCTAGCTAGGCCCAAGAAACTTCGAACCTCTGTAACACTCTTTGGCCTTCCCCATCCTTCCACTGCTTCTATCTTTGCAGGGTCAACTGAAATCCCCTCTTCTGACACCACATGGCCTAGAAATGCTATCTTTTCTAGCCAAAACTCGCACTTGCTAAGCTTAGCATATAGCTTATGCTCACGGAGTGTCTTCAGGGTGATCCGGAGATGCATCTCATGCTCCTTCTGTGTCCTGGAGTACACTAAAATATCATCCATAAACACGATCACAAAGCGGTCCAGAGTCGGCTTGAAGATCCTATTAATGAGATCCATGAATGCTGCCGGGGCATTTGTCAAACCGAACGACATGACTAGGAATTCAAAATACCCATATCTGGTCCTGAATGCAGACTTAGGCACATCTTCCGCCTTTATCTTCAGTTGATGGTAGCTTGACCTTAAGTCGATCTTGGAGAAATACTTAGCTCCTTGCAACTGATCAAACAAGTCATCAATCCTAGGTAAAGGATATTTGTTCTTGATAGTGACCTTGTTTAGTTGCCGATAGTCGATGCACATCCTCATCGAACCATCCTTCTTCTTCACAAACAAAACAGGAGCTCCCCAAGGTGATACACTTGGGCGAATAAACCCAAGACCAAGCAATTCATCAATCTGCTCCTTAAGCTCTTTCAACTCTGCTGGAGCCATCCTATATGGCGCTTTAGAGATGGGTGCCGTACCCGGAGCCAACTCAATTGCAAACTCTACTTCTCTATCAGGTGGCAAACCCGGTAAGTCCTAGGGAAAGACATCCATAAATTTCTCTACAACTGGAATACTTGAGGAATCTGGTGCTTCCGAGGTAGTAAGACTCAATGTCGCGAAACGAGCTAAGTCCTTCTTCTTCAACCCTTGGAAACGAAAAGAGGGCTCACTGATTGGTCTAAAGTTGACCACTTTCCCAAAACAGTCGACATGCCCATGGTATTTGGAAAGCCAATCCATGCCTAAAATGACGTCAAAGTCTTGGAACTCAAGGACAATCAGATCAGCTGGCATCTCTCTCTGACCTACTCGAATATCACAAGCTCGATAGACCTTATCGGTGATGACCGAACTACCAACAGGAGTAGCAATCGACAATTCATGATCTACCAGACTTGGCTCAATCGGAAACTCTCGTGCAAAACTAGGTGTGACGAAGGAGTGAGTGGAACCAATATCGATCAAAACATGAGCGAGGAAATCATTTATCAACAATGAGCCTGAATTAATACACAAAGCTAATTTGTCAAATTATGAATACATACATGCATCCTTACATCATACCACATAACATTTAATATCACACACATAGCATCAGAATAATATTTTAATTGACTAAAACACAATTAAATGTACCCTGCACAACGTCGTCGGACGCCTGTGCATCCCGCTCCGAGGTAGCAAACACTCGACCCTGAGCTGACTGACGAGGCTGCTGAGGTCTAGGACCCTGTGATGGCCTCTGCTGTGTGGATTGCCTACCTGGGGGCCTGACTCCCTGTGGCTGAGTCGACTGAAGCCCCTGCTGAATGCGGAGTGGGCAATCTCGGATCCGGTGTGAGACCTCTCCACAATGGAAACAACCTCTAGTAATTGCCCTACACTCTCCCACTCTATGCCTCTTTCTGCACTGGCTGCATGCATCATACAACTGGGTACCAGCAGTAGGCGGAGCCACCTAAGATGCTCGAGGGGCTGCCTGAGTAGGCCTCTAATACGGGGTAGGCCTAGCAATCGGCATAGGACCTGCTATCCTCGGTCTCTTATCCTGGGGGACAAACCTGCTTGCTTGCATCTTCTCCCTCTTCTTCAAAAATTCTTGTGAATTCTTCTTAGCTATCAAGGCGCGCTGATACACCTCCCTACATGTTTCGAGTTGAAGTATCGAAACCTTCTCCCGGATAAAATCCTTCAAGCTTCGCTCAAATCTCTTGGCTTCATTCTCTCCGTAGCAATCAAGTGAGGAGCGAACCTAGAGAGCTCTACAAACTTGGCCTCATACTCGGCCACTGACATCCTCCCTTGCTTCAAGGTAGAGAATTCAATCTCCTTCTGATCTCTCATAAACACCGGGAAGTATCTCTCGTAAAAGATGTCGAGGAACTCTCCCCAAGTCCACTCTTGTCCGGCTCGCACCTCATTCCTCTGCCTAGATGCTGCCCTCCACCAATGCTCCGCTTCACCTTCCATGATGAAGGAGGCCCATTTCACCCTCTGCTCATCAGTGGCCTCAAGCACGGAGAAAATCTTCTCTAGTTGCATGATCCATAACTCGGCAACTGAGGGATCCGTACTACCATAGAACGCTGGGGGGTACCGTCTGGAGTATCCCCATCAGTCACACTGCCTCCTCCATTCCTATTATTTCTTCCACCCCTTCTCATGCTTACAATCCTAAGAAGAAGAAAACAATCCATTTAGAACACACTCACATAAAATTTCTAAGTTTACGCTTAATCAAAACTCAATCCTCAACAATTTTAAAGTCCTGAACTTGATGTTGCTTTCCTAAGGTTCACATCTTCCTATACCCTACACTTAATACCTTAGCCCTAAGGACTCTAATGCCTTGAGCTCGGATACCACCTCTGTAACGACCCCAAAATCCTACAAGGCTAAAATAGGACTTTGGGATTGCCACATTACTTAAACCTGCTTAAAATCCATGACATGCAAGGCACACTGACACGAGTCTCGAAAAATGAGGATAGTAAAATTTTTGATATATCAACTGTAACCAACTAAATAGCACGAGTCTATAGTCAACAAATACAACCCACTAAAACCAAAGAGTCTGATACACAACTATAAAAGTCTACTAAGCAACATCTACTCAAGTCTAATACACTCTCTCAATCAAATGAAATAAAAACTAAGAGGTGTAGCCACCCAAGTCTTTGGCTCCCTCCTCAGAAGGCTCACCTTCACCTCCTTCCTCTGCGTATCTTTCCTCAACCCACGGCTCCGCCGTGTACTCTTGCTCTAAACCTGCCAAGACGAAGTCCGGCTGAGTACAAAGGTACTCAGTGTATATAAAATCCAACCAACAATAATAATATACCTGCACTTAGTCAGAAACATATCCAATAACATAATAACATGATCAGAGTGCAGAAGAACATGTGCGCATATACATCATATCATCACCTTGACTCGTGTACTTGTGAGAATCTTAGACTTGGAAGACAATACACTTATGAGTTGCTTATGCTTATAAGACCACGTGCTTGTGAGATGTTTATGCTTATGCACTTATTCAGATCATACAATGATGTGACATGCCGTTCTTGGCGGATACGGACCATGTCTAAGAATCAAATGGTTGACATGCCGTTCTTGGCGGATACGGACCATGCCATGCTTATGCTTATTCAGAATGTCATACGTATGCCATGCTCATGCTTGTGGTCCACATGTGTGACTTGTGAGACTCTTATCTTAACATACACGTGCATATGTGCTTAAGTGTCGAAATTAACATTCGTGTTGGTAATTGCTTAGATTCCGATCTCCCACTATGGAAACTCCACTATACTGTCCCATACCAAATAGTTAGAGAATTCCCGGTTTGAGAGATGTTCCTCTAAGTTCTTACCTTCCCGACTATCAACTTCCATGCAAATAATTAGACATACTTAACCAACAATTCACATATACATATCTTATCATAATTCATATCGCAATTCATAATCAATTTACCACCATTTCATAAGAGTATAATAGCATTTATCCTTTCAAGCATTTTCACAAACACCTTGTGTACGCATAATATGAATCCATTTCCCTTCTATATTTTCAAGCATTCATCAAACCATAATTCATCCATACAATTAATTCACTATTCACATCCACATATTAATCCCATCCTCCATATATTCTATCCACATCCAATCCACATTTCCATCCACATTTCCATCAATAATTAGCTTACTTCATAGAAAATTTGGGAAAAATGCATTTAATCTCTATTCTATCATTTCTATCAAATTAATATTCACAAAACATTAAAATAGAGTTAATTTGGATAGTATATCGACCTTAGGAATCCTTTCCTTGGATTCAAAACGCTCCCGAGGAGATTTGGGGAAGCTTTGAGGACGATCTCCAAGCTTCCCTCTCAATCTTCTAGCAACCTCCTTCTTCTCCAAGCAACCCTCTCCCTCAAACCCTAGGTTTTCTCCCCCTTTTTGCTAAATTAGGTTAGAAATAGGTAGAGTATTTTAATATTTCGAGTCGGACCCCCTATTTATAGCCTCAAGGTCTGAGAAAAAAAAGACCAAAACGCCCATACTAAAATTCTGTAAAAATCACGAAAGACCGGGCGATCGGTCAAAAAAGAACTCTCTGGAAATTTTCCCCATACAAAATTTTGGACCACTCGATAGATACCGATCGATCGGTTGCCTACAGATTTTTGACCTACTCTATTGTTTTGGCCATAACTTTTGACTCGCTCGACGGATTTTGAGGATTCAACTTGGGTTGGATTCGTCTCTCGAAAATGAACATTTCTGGTATTTTAGAATTTCTAAATTCTACTTAATTAATAGACTAAATTATCCCCAAAGTTGACTGATCTGTAATTCCATTAGATAAAACCCACCATTGACTTGACTTAAACTCAAAATAAGGAAAAACATTAAACATGAACTTCGAAGAGGGTTCCAATACCTTTCCAATGGTTCAAGAATCACTCAATTCCAATAAACGGTGCCAAAACTAGAGCTTCCTAAAGTTTAGAGTGTGATATGACATTCTTGAACTAGAAGTTTGATTAAACCTTAATCACACTATACCCATTAGAGATACAATACAATAAACATTAAAACATCACAAGGACTATAATACCCCTAATGCAATGCAATAAAAACATTGAAAAGATTCGGGTCTCTACAGATAATCCCATTATCCCTTAAGTAATCCATAAAATCATTGGTGAGGTATTCACCACCTCGATCTAATCAAAGTGTCTTTATGGATTTGTTTGTTTGATTCTCGACTTCCAATCTGAATTCTTTGAACTTTTCAAAAGTGTCAGATTTATGTTGCATCAAATAGACATATCCATATTTAGAATAGTCATCGGTAAATGTGACAAAACACCGGTATTGTCATTGTGCAACAATGTTAAATGGACCACATACATCACTATGTATGAGTCTCAACTTTTCTTCAGCTCTTCCTACCTTTTTGGGGTAAGGCTTCTTGGTCATCTTTCCTTCAAGACAAGACTCGCAAGTAGGGAGTGGTTCTACCTTGAGGAATTCAAGGGGACCATCTATTACCAACCTCTTGATCCTATCAAGATTAATGTGACCAAGTTTCTTATGCCAAAGATAAGTAGAGTCTATGCAATGTCTCTTCATTCCAGACATTCTAGATGATGAGGTATTGTCACTTTACAGACATTCATTATTTACCAAAGGAAATATTAAATAAAGACCATTAATAAGATTACCAGTAACTAAGACCATTCTATCTTTTTTAATTTCAACTATTGAATTAAAAATGACAGAGAAACCACAATATAAGTCTAGATACTGAAATCAAATTTCTGTGTGTAGAAGGCATATAAAAACAGTCTTCTAAAATTAATGTTTTTCCTTTAGGTAAATAAAGAGTAAATACGCCAATTGACTTGACTTCTACATTTGCACCCGAGCCAACTTTAAGCTTCTGCTCCTGTTTGGTCGGCTTTCTGGTTTCCTTGAACTTCTGCAAACAATTGCAAACATGTACAGTGGATCCAGAATCCACGTACCATGAGTTAGGAGGACCATCCAAAAAGTTTGACTCAACAGTAATCAATATTTCAAAGCATCTCATACCTTGAGTATTGGCGCCACCCTTCTTAAGAGTTGCTAGGTAAGTCCTACAGTGCCACTTCCAATGGCCTATTTTACCACAGTGAAAACACTTTCCCTTGCCTTTGTTTTACTTGCTAGCATCGCCTGAAAAACCTTTGGCAACTTTTGTCTTACCTCTGTTGTCTTTAAATTTACCTTTTCCCTTATTCTTGTTTCTAAACTTTTTAGATTGATTAGATGTATCAGGTTTATCGACAATTAAAGTTTCACATTTTGTTGACTTTTTGATCAAATCTTCTGCAACCACAAGTGAGTTCATAAGCTCACTTAGTGGCATTTCACTCTTGTTCATCTTATAATTTAACACGAACACATTGAAGGATGAAGGAAGTGATTGTAGAACAGTGTCAACCTGAGTGATGACATCCATCTCTCCACCAAGAATTTCCAGCTCATTCAATAAACCCATCATCTTTATGATGTGCTCTCTGACTAGAGTTCCCTTAGCCATCTTGGTGTTAACAAGGGTTTTCAACTTTACTTGTCGAGCAGGATTTGCTCACCAAATATCTCATGCAGGTTTTGCAAAATGTCAGAAGCTTTATCCATGTGTTCATGCTGGCTTTGTAAAATGTTAGACATCGAAGCCAGCATGTAACACTTGGTCATCTGATTGAACCTCTCCCATTGCTCCAACTGAGCCTTTTGGGCCGGTGATGCATCTTTAGGAATTTCGGCTTTAGGTGTCTTAAGACATAGGTCTAGGTTATCCGCGGTAAATACTATTCTAATCTTTCTTTTCTAGTCAACATAGTTAGTTCCAACTAACTTTCATCATGAAGAATTTCAGTTAATGGGTGAAGGTCTGTCATGATCTAATCAAATGAAAAATAAGATAGTATTCGGGATCTATAGAATTCATTAATTACTATTAGATTATGGGTCTGTTTCTAATAGTATTACCAATTCAGGAAGTTTCAAATGGTATTGAATACCTAGACACTGGCTTAATGTGATCCTGCCTTTGGGAACAATATCACATCACCTTGAATAGGCAGATAGAAACTATCTTCTCCATTTTCATAGATCTCATCTTGTGAACCTTGGGGCATTCAATCTACTGTCTGATATATAAGGGATGTTATACTCACGCTTTCTCTTATTCATGTGCCCACCTACCATGAACCTAATAAACACCTAATGAAAGCTCACGCTTTGGCGTTATTGCTCCCCCTATTTGCTTATACAGTTTTCACCATGTTTTCACATAGGTGAGAGGGATTGGGCTCGGTTTTGGTCTGTCAGCTTACTAACACTCCCCACTATAAGAGCACATAGTGTATGGTAGAAGATCATAATACATAGGGACTAGTCTTATATACACATGATATATAAATGACAATTATTTCAATAGAATAATTAAACATAAATAACATATATCATCTCATGATAAAATAAACAAGTATCATCTCATGATAATAATCAACATTATATGAGATTAATCGCTATGGGTCAGTGAAAATTAAAATACATGGATGCAAGAGAATGAGATAAGAATAAAGGCAATTCGCAAACTCCTTCGCGATCCCTTCCTTTATGATCCTATTAAGATCATCATCGCAGCATCCTCCTTCACAGCATCTCCACCAATGCATGATATGAAAATTAAATGACATTAGGGAAACCAGATTTCCATTCACCCTTTTCAAGGAAGCCGAATGAATTTGTCCTTTACAAATTTACCAAAAAGCTACTACATATTATCCTCTAATATGAATGCATGATAAACAACTTATCATAGATTGAATTTGATCCATAACTTTAATCTCATACAATTAGATGCAACATGGTGATGAAGTACTTTTTTCTTATTTTTTAAAAGATTTAAAAATTGAAAACAATTATCGATTTGCTCGATTAAATCTATATCTCATATAGATCAAAAACCCCGGAAAATAAAACAATCATATTTTCCTACAAACAATTTTCATAAAATTATTTTTGAAAATATAAGATAGGATTTTCTCAAATCTCTACAATATTTTATTCTTTTCTTGAAAGCAAGATCCTTTCATATAAATTGGTTTTACTATTATTCAAGATGAAAATAAAAAATTAAGAGAACCGAAAATCCTAAATATGATCTCATAATAAAATAGGGTTTTAAAAATTTTCGAATAAATTCTATTTATAAGAAAATTTATTCATCAATTATTTTAAACAATTAATAAATATATATTAAATGATCAAATCATTAATAAATTTTTTTTCAAAATAAACTATTTATTTCAAAATTAATTATATCACATATAATAAAACTAGTTTTTAAAATTATTTAATTATTATCATTAACAAATCTCATCCGATAATTTAATAAAAAATAATTATTTATTTATTCATCTCATGAGCAAATAAAAATTAAAAAACCACGAGCATTAATTAAATAAATAAAATTAAATTCATCTCATGAATTAATTTATCTATTTAATTATCCTTTTAAAATAAACAAAAAATACTCCCTAACCTGGCTTTGATACCACTTGAAGGGAATCCAGATAAAAAATTTATGCGGAAAAATGGATCCCGAGGATCTTTACACTATCGAAAGAAAATAATACTAACTACATGTTTAGAGAATTACCTCGGTGAATGATGTTCACCGGTGAAGCAAAAACCAACTCGAACCGTCAGAACTCTTTGTAGAGATTTCTAGAAGAAATACTCAAAGCTTGATCCTTATTCTTTGCTATCCCCGCGAAGCTTTTGAATCTCTCCTTGGTATTGAAGAGGAAAGAGAAGAAGAAGAGATGATGGAATAGACTTTCTATCTCACCAAAGTTTAGGGTTCAAAACCCAAACTTCAAAACACAACTTGAAACACCCAAGGGGGCTCACGAAAATTTGGGGAGAGAGTAAACTCTCTAAAGCTCACGGTGTGGAGAGGGGAGGAAAATAATTGTAAAATAAAGATACCCCCACACGTTTGGGGTATGGGTATATTTATAGGATTGGATCAAATCCAAATCCTAGTCCAATTAGAAGTTATCCCTTTTAGGAATTATTAAATAATGATAACTCTTACCATTAATTAATAAAACTCCTAGTTTATCTATAACTAATTAGTTATAACAAACCTTCTAATTTAGGAGTCATTTTCACAAAAAGATTCCTTAATTAATGAGATTAACTAACTTACTCAAATCAAGTAAACCTAATCCTATTAGGAAACCAACCAAGGGGGGTGTGAGCTATATGGGGGGGGGGGGCGTGAGCAATAGGGGATTTTTGCACTCCAAGTTTTGATAGACTTCTATTTTCATCTCCTTCTTTCTTGCATTCCAAGTATTGGAATCAAATCCCATAAAATAATGTAGAGCCCCGAAACTTTTTGCCATGTGTTGGGACCCGTGCCAAGGCATGAAGCCTTTGTAATCTTCTATTTCTATGAAATGAGAAATTTTGAACAACTTTAAGTGTTAAGAAGTAGTATTCCTAAGTCGAATATATCGAAAACCCGAGTTACTGAAACCCATTTGTGGATCAGTCGACTTCAGGGGAAATTTAGTCAATAAATAAAGTAGAAATTAGAAATTCTGACATGTCAGGAATGTTCCTTTTCGAAAGATGAATCCAACGCAAGTTGAATCGTCAAAATCGGACAAAAGAGTTGAAAGTTATGGCCAAATTACCAAAGTGTGGAAAAATAGGAGAAAAACAACAAAATCTGAAGGGTGCGATCGATCGCAAGTTAGGTGCGATCGATCGCATGCAGGCAAAATGAGTCCCAAACTCTCGGGGTCATATGCGATAGATGGATCTCCAGGTGTGATAGATCGCAGGGATCTGCAATCGATCGCAAGAGTGTGCGATCAATCACATGCAGGGGAAATCAGACTAGAAATGTTCAGGTTCATGTGCGATAGATCGCATCCAAGTGCGATCGATCGCAAGGACCTGCGATCGATCGCAGATAAGTGTGCGATCGATCACATGCGGTAGCAGATTCCGAAATTGAGGGTTTTAACCCTTGATCTATTTGAGGGTTTTCATTTGGGGCTTTTGCTAATCTAGAGGAGAGGAAGAGAAGGGAGAAAAAGGGGGTTTCCAAGAGGATTTTGGATTGGAGTAAAGGATTAACTCCACATTTCTTCCCCAAATCTCAAGGTCTTCCTAATCCAAGCTCGAGCACCATGTGGAGTTCTCCTCCAAGCTAGGCAACGCCTTCCACGAGCTACTTCGAGGGTTTTCTTTGCTCTATTGAGGTCGGTACCCTATACTAACCTTCTAGTTCACCTATGCTCCTTGTTTTTCTTTCATTTGATGATTTTTCCTAAATTTCTAAACAAGATAAGGAGAATGGATGGATGGATGGATGTTGGATGTGAATGGGCGATTGGATGCCGTGTGTTGTTGAAATGGGTAGGGCATTGGACTAATAACAAACGTACATGTATGCTATGAGCTTAACCCACCTAGAAATCCAAGATTTAGGTATTAACCATAATGCGCATACCAAGTGTTTGATGAAATGCCTCAATGAAGAAGATGATGATTTGTTCATAGTAAATGCATGTGTGAATTCCTTTAATTTATAGAATAGCTTGTTGATAGCTTCAATGCTTATTTATTTGATTGAATGAATTATCAAATGCAAATGCTTAAATGCTTATGGAATTGCTAGGTCTTATGATAGTGTGCTTACTTGCTTTCCCTAAAATTTGAATGAATGATTACTTGCTCTAGTTTTGATGTTCTATGATTGTGAAATCCCCAAATTGTCATATTTAATTTCAAATGAAAGTATGCACACGATCCCACGAGCACGGCATGCATGACATGTTTTATCGGTATTCTTAAGAACAAGACTTAGAGGTGGGACATATCCTATGATATGTTTCACTTCGCTTTTGACAAGAGGACAAGAACAAGCATTTCTTAGGAGGGAGTTTACACTTCCCTCCCTTCCATGAGGGGTCTCCCCTCACTCACAAGTGCATTGCATTAAAGAAGGGCCTCCCTTCCCTCTCAAGGCATATCACGAAAGAAGGGCCTCCCGTCCCTCTCAAGGCATCTCACAAGCGCATCTCACAAGTACATGAGCATGTTGAACTCCCAAGCAAGCAAGCATGACAAGCATGGCACACGCATGACATGCATGATACAAGCATGACACGCATGACATGACACGACATGACAAAACAAGACACATGACAAGACAAGTTTTAAGCACGAAAATGTTGTTTTAAGTCAAGTCAAGTGCACGATGTTTTCAAGAATTTTATCGGCTTTTACGAAATGCAAGTATGATTATCAACTACTTTACTATCGCGTGATGATATGAATTGTTCCTACTTTATATCTGTGAACTGCTTCCTGCTTTCCATATAGTTATTGTTTGCTATGACTGTTGGTTAGTATTTGGTACACGCTGAGTATTCCATGCTCAGTCGTACGTTTATGTCGGCAGGTTCTGAGGGAGCTGCTGCTCCATTCGATGTCTGTGCTCCTGGCCCATGGGTGGAGGAGGAGTACGTTGAGGAGCCTGTGGAGGAACCTCAGGGTGAGGGCTACTATTAGGTTGTGGTAGATTCTGAGCGGATAGCTGTGGGTGAGTTGAGAGAGATGTATTCATGTATTTTGGCGGGCCTGTCTGCACTTTCTTTGTCTTGATTTCTTTTGTATCAAACTTGGATCACGTATGTATATACATAGAGGTTTGTTAGACTTTCGTTGTGCTTTGTTATATGTTTCCACTATTATTATCCTCTATTGTATATGCTCCAGGTCTTTTGCAGGTTATTTTGGTCAAGCAAGTCATGCAAGTCATGATGAGTCGTCCAAGATTCATTCTAACTCATAGGGTGGGTTTTGGGTCGCGACAAATATAGAGTTATTAATCAATAATTATTTAACTAACCAAGTCCTAATCCAATTAGGAAAGTTCAAGTTGGCGCCCCACCCTTTGGATTTATTCCATGGGCTTGGGCCCACTTTTAAGGTCCATACTTTATGGGTTAAATGGATATGGGTCAAACCCATTTCACCTTATTTTATGTTAATTAAATAATCGTTATTAATATCCTTTAATTTAGATTAACTTTTAATCTAAACCATAGATTAACTCTTAATCCATTTTATTAATGATTAACATTTAATCATTTAAATTATAGATTAACATTTAATCTATTATTGAGCTAATATTTCTTATAAGAGCATCTCCACAGATTGCTCTGGGACATTCTAACCTTGGCTTACCCAATGTTATCCCATTGACCCTAAACAAGAATAACATCGGAATTGTAGAGCCCCGGACCTTTTCACATTTAATGCATGACACTTTCGTTGCCATTTTGCCTTTAAAGAGGTATAATTAATAAATAAGGAAGAAATTGGAAATTCCGAAACGTCAGAAATGTTCGTTTTCGAAGTACGAACCCAACGCAAGTTGAATCGTCGAAATCGGACGAACGAGTCAAAAGTTATGGCCAAAACAGTTTGGACCTGCAGACCACCGATCGCTCGGTCCATGGAGCGATCGATCGGTCCAAAACCGATCGCTCGGAGGCGATCGACTGGTCGAGATTTTTGTATGGGGAAATTTTCCAGAGAGTGAAATTTTAACCGATCGCTCGGTTATGAAACCGATCGATCGGTAGGCAACCGATCGATCGGTCATTAACACCGATCGCTCGGCCCTCGCGTTTTACAGAATTTTCACTGAGGGCATTTTCGGCATTCGGGTGTTATGCCCTTTCTTATATAGGATTGCCCGAGCCTTTAGGGCTCATTCTCAACCCTTAGAAGATTTGGGAGATTAGAAGAGAGGAGAAAGGGTTCCTAAATCTAGGGTTTCCATTTTGAAGAGGAATCAAAGGGGTTTGAGACCCTAGATCATCCTCAAGCACGTTTTCCTTCAAGATCTCGGCTCAAGCTCGGGTGGAGCTCGTGTTCCAAGCTAGGGCAGCAACTCACGGTCGTTTGGAAGAGGGGTTTCTTCCTCATCTCTTCAAGGTCGGTACTTTTTACTACCCTCCTAGTTATAGCCTCTCATTTCCTTATTCCTTCTTGTTTTCCTTCATATATATATATCTATATTATGAGATGGGTGGTATGTATGGTAAATGGAGATGGATGTTGGCGAATGGATGCCGTGTGGATGATGTAATGAATGAATGGGGAAGGGCATTGTACTAATAATAAACATACAAGTGTGATGTGAGTATACCCACCTAGAAAAGCATGTTGTAGGGTTAATAAATAATGAATGTACCACGTTTGATGAAATGCCAAGGTGAATAAAATGAATGATAAATTAAGAAAATGCATGTTTAAGGTTTATGGAAATTGCTAGGGTTATGATAGTGTGATTGTTCGCTTTCCCTAAATGATATCAATATTAAATTGCCCAAATCATTGATGTTATGTGTTATAAATTACTCAAATGCCATATTTAATTCCAAATGCGAGTATGCACACGACCTCACGAGCACGCATACATGACATGATTTACCGAGGTTTTCAAGAATGGGATTTAGAGGTGGGGCATATCGTACGATATGTTTTACCTCGCTCTTGGCAAGGACAAGTCAATCATGCATTATCATAAGAAGGGTCTCCCTTCCCTCGCAAGTACATACATATCATAAGAAGGGTTTCCCTTCCCTCGCAAGTACATCTCACAAGGACATCTCACAAGTGAAAGGACATGACATGGGCATTTAGGAAGAAGGGTCTCCCTTCCCTCACAAGTAGTTTACTTTTCCAAGCAAGCATGACAAGACATGGCATGACAAGCATAAGCATTCTAGGAAGAAGGGTCTCCCTTCCCTCACAAGTAGTTTACTTTTCCAAGCAAGCATGACAAGACAAACATGACAAGTTTTCAAGCAAGGAAATGGTGTTTTCAGTCAAGTCAAGTGCACGGTGTTTTCAAGGGATTTATCGGCTTTTATGAATTCAAGCATGATTATATACTCCTTTACTTTATTGTCATGATATGAATTATTCCTGCTTTATATGCTATGAATTGTTTCCTTCTAACTTATAAGAATTATTCCTGCTTTATGTATGCTATCTGTACGCTATGACTGTTGGTTAGTGCTTAGTACCCGCTGAGTATTCCATGCTCAGCCGTACTTCTTATGTCGGCAGGTGATGGCGGAACAGCTGCTCCATTTGATATCTGTGCTCCGAGCCCTTGGGTGGAGGAGGAGTACGTCGAGGAGCCTTTGGAGGAACCTCCCGTAGAGGGTTACCATTAGGTGGTTGTAGATTCTGAGTGAATAGCTGTGGGTGAGATGAGAGATATACTTTCATGTATTTTGGCGGGTCTGTCCGCACTTTCTTTTGGTTACTTTTGTATAACTTGGATTTGCGCATGTATATTCATAGAGGTTTGGTTAGACTTCCGCTGTGTTTTATAGTTATGTTTCCGCTATATTGTTCCTCTATGGTATATGCTCTGTGGGTTTTGCAGGTTGGTTGTCAAGCAAGTCATGATTAGTCGTCCAAAGTTCACTCTAACTCCTAGGGTGGGTTTTGGGTCGCGACAGAAGTGTTATCAGAGCTTAGGCTTTAGGTCTTTAGGGTCACTTAGAATCTTATACCACGGCTTGACAAGAGCATATGTTAGGAAACAAGTTAGGAAGGAAGTGAGTCGGGAGCGAGTCTGGTTCCAAGTGTAAGACTAAACTTTAGTCTTAGTCATGATGGTTGCTTTAACCAAGTATGGGTCCTAGGTACGCTAGAACACTAAAGTATAAGTATAATGTGATGAATACTCTGATGACTTGATGTGATGTATATTAGTATTATACAACTAATACCAATTGAATTATTGTGAAATGACATTGAAATAAACTGTGGTTTCAAGTTAGACTCATGTGGTGTTATTATTCTCAGGACTTTAGTCATGAGACGGAACACACGGGGTCGTGGACCACATACCAGAGCTTCCTCTTCTTCACGGGATGAGGATGAGCAGCCGGACCTCTCTCAGGTCTTAGGCTCTATTGCTGAGACACTTGCCATACTGGCGGCTCGGCAAACTATACCGGCATCAGCGGCACCTACTCCACCGCCTGGAGCTCCAGTACATCGTACAGCTGGAGTTGAGGCATTCCGGAGATTGAGGCCTCCATCCTTCCACGGGAGTGTGGACCCTCTTGCTGCTGAGGCTTGGATCCTCCAAGTTGAGAAGATATTTGCGGTGCTCTCTCCTACAGAGGAAGAGAAAGTGGCATGGGCAGTTTTTATGCTAGAGGGCGAAGCCCACCATTGGTGGTTGTCCGCATTGAGGACACGGGACTTGACCATGCAAGGCCAACCGTGGACTTGGGAAGAGTTCAAAGATACTTTTTACAAGAAGTATTTTCCGATCGGTGCACGGGAAAAGAAAGAGAGAGAGTTCATCAACCTTGAGCAAGGTTCGATGTCTGTGGCCGCTTATGAGGCCAAGTTCTCAGAATTGTCGAGATTCGCGCCTCATATGGTTGCTACTGAGGCAATGAAGGCGAGAAGATTTGAGCAAGGGCTCAAGGATGTTATTATGGAGAAGGTTTCCGTTTCAGGCATGCTACCTACCCTGAAGTGGTAGACAAGGCCTTATTGGTCGAGGCCAATTCCGAAGCGGTGTCTAAGAAGAGAGAGTTGGCGAGAGGCCAAGCCAATAGTTCAGCACCTCCAGAGAGGCGGGCCCGGACTGGTCCTTATCAGTATACATGGCCAGCACCACAGATGAGGCCGACTTATGCGCCTCCAGCACCCCGGCAGTACGTGCCACAGGCACCTCGACCTCAGGCTCTTCCGGCCCCACGGCCAGTTACCCCTCAGGCAGCGAGGTATACACCACCTCCGGTCCCTCCAGCCTACACATATGAGGTCTGCACTTCATGCGGCAAAAGGCATCCGGCAGGAGATTGCCGAAGAGCATCTGGTGGATGTTATCATTGCGGTCGCCAGGGCCACATGATCAGGGATTGCCCTAGCCGGCATTTACCAGGCCAGTCTCAGGGATAGTAGGCCCCCGACACGCCCAGCAGGATCATACCAGGCGTCATCTCAGACTACCCGGTCTACACCTCAGTCTCGCCAGGCGAACTAGGGCGTGTATTTGCTTTGACAGAGGGTGATGCACTTGCATCTGATGATGTGGTGCAAGGTACGCGTTGGAGTTATTTTCTTTATTCGTGATTGTTATGTTATGCTATATTTTTGTGTACGTACTCGGCATGTTCTATATGTATATAAACCTACACGTATACGTTGTTGATGCATGGATTAACTCCGCTAGTTAAAATTTCAGGAACCCTACTAGTCAATGAGTATTTGGCTCGAGTGTTGATTGATACCGGGTCTACTCATTCGTTTGTCTCGCCGAGTTTTTCAGAAGGCTTTTCTGTGGAGCCTAGTCAGCTAAAACCGGAGTTAGCCATTTCGACTCCGCTCGGCAAAACAGTATTGGCAGATAAAGTGTATAGAAATAGTGCGGTCCAAGTTGGAAGCCACGAGTTGGCGGTTGACCTCATCGTCCTTGGATTCCAAGACTTTGATATTATATTGGGAATGGATTGGTTAGCAGCACATCATGGGCATGTAGCTTGCTTTGAGAAGATGGTACTCTTCAAGCCGGTAAAAGGAAAACCATTCACTTTCGGGGGTTAAAAAGTAGAGACATTGCCCGTTTTGCGGCGTTGAGCTTAGCTAACCCCGAGGCAAAGGACTCATCGACTATTCCGGTTGTGAGTGAGTTCCTGGATGTATTTCTAGAGGAGTTGCCAGGATTGCCTCCAGACAGGGAGATTGAGTTTATGATCGAGCTTGCACCAGGCACAGCTCCTGTATTCAGAGCTCCATATAGAATGGCCCCTATTGAACTCAAGGAGTTAAAGACTCAGTTGGAGGAATTGCAAGGCCTTGGCTTCATTCGACCAAGTGTCTCACCATGGGGTGCCCCAGTGTTGTTTGTTAAGAAGAAAGATGGCTCGATGCGGATGTGTGTCGATTACCGGCAATTGAACAAAGTCACTATAAAGAATAGGTATCCCTTGCCTAGGATTGATGACTTGTTCGATCAGTTGAAGGGAGCGAGATTTTTCTCAAAGATAGATCTTCGATCAGGCTATCACCAGTTAAAGATTAAGGCGGAAGATGTTCCCAAAACTGCTTTCAGGACTCGGTATGGACACTACGAGTTCTTGGTGATGCCTTTTGAACTCACGAACGCGCCGGCAGCCTTTATGGATTTGATGAACCGGGTGTTCCGGCCATATCTTGATAGGTGCGTGATTGTGTTTGTTGATGACATTCTGGTCTATTCCCAGACACGGGAAGATCACACACGCGACCTATGCCTTGCTTTAGAAACGCTAAGAGAGCACAAGCTATACGCCAAACTTAGCAAGTGTGAATTTTGGTTGGAAGAGGTGGCATTCCTAGGCCACGTTGTATCGGCGGAAGGCATTTCGGTGGATCCAAAGAAGATAGAGGCAGTCATGAATTGGGCGAGGCCCAAGAGTGTCACGGAGATACGCAGTTTTCTTGGGTTGGCAGGCTACTACAGGAGATTCGTAGAAGGTTTCTCTAGCCTTGCGGCACCGCTCACTTACCTGACAAGGAAGAACACCAAGTTTGTATGGAGCGACAAGTGTGAGATCAGTTTTACGGAACTGAAGAAGAGGCTTACCACAGCTCCTGTCCTTACGGTGCCATCCGGACCTTATGGGTACGAGGTGTATAGTGATGCCTCACACGTTGGACTTGGGTGTGTACTCATGCAGCACAAGAAAGTCATTGCCTATGCATCAAGGCAGTTGAAGGAGCATGAGAAGAACTATCCTACGCACGACTTGGAGCTTGCGGCGGTCGTGTTTGCACTTAAGATTTGGCGTCATTACCTTTATGGGGTGGAGTTCTATGTGTTCACTGATCACAAGAGTCTCAAGTACCTCTTCTCCCAAAAGGAGCTGAATCTAAGGCAACGGCGTTGGATGGAATTTTTGAAGGATTATGATTGTACCATTCAATACCACCCGGGTAAAGCAAATGTAGTGGCTGATGCTTTGAGTAGAAGACCTCCGGGGTTATTAGCATGCATGTTAGTGCAAGAATGGAAGCTACTTGAAGACTTGGCAAATCTGGACATTAGTGTGAATGACTCTGTCCGTAGTCCTATCTTGGCAAATGTCACGGTTCGGCCATACATTATAGATTTGATCCAAGAATACCAAGCCACGGATGCTGAATTGTTGGCTTATCGGGACAAGGAAGTTGCTAAAGGTAGTGAGGACTTCTCTCTTACTAGCCGAGGTGCTATCACATTCAAGGGAAGGCTGTGTGTTCCAGCCAATGCAAATCTTCGGAGGGAGATTATGGATGAAGCCCACCGGGCAAAGTACACTGTGCATCCAGGGGGTACGAAGATGTACCGGAACCTCAAGAGTCACTTTGGTGGCGGAATATGAAGAGGGAGGTTGCGGAATATGTAGCACGGTGCTTGGTGTGCCAACAGGTGAAAGCAGAACACATGCGGCCCGCAGGTCTATTACAGTCCCTTCCGATTCCCGAGTGGAAATGGGAGAACATATCCATGGATTTCATAGTGGGCTTGCCAAAGACGGCAAGGGGTTCAGATGCGATATGGGTAGTAGTGGATCGTTTGACGAAGTCCGCTCACTTCTTGCCTTACCGAACTACTTTCAACTCTAGTCAGTTAGCTGCTTTGTACATCAAGGAAGTGGTGAGGTTGCACGGAGGCCTGTCAGTATTGTGTCGGATCGGGATCCAAGATTCACATCACGATTCTGGAAAAGCTTTCAGGAAGCTATGGGTTCCCGACTTGATTCAGCACTGCTTTTCATCCACAAACGGATGGACAAACCGAGAGGGTGAACCAAGTAATAGAAGATATGCTTCGGGCTTGTATGCTGGATTTCAAAGGCAGTTGGGAAGAGCACTTGCCTTTGGTGGAGTTCGCCTACAACAATAGCTATCAGGCGAGTATCCAAATGGCTCCGTTCGAGGCTTTGTATGGGCGAAGCTGCAGGTCTCCTCTCTACTGGGATGAGGTAGGAGAAAGAAAAGTACTTGGTCCGGAGTTGATTGAGCAAACTGCTAGTATATTCAAGATCATCCGGGATCGGTTTGAAGCCGCTCAAGATCGCCAAAAGAGCTATGCAGACACGCGCCGCAGGGACTTGGAATTTCAAGTAGGGGATCGAGTCTTTGTGAAAGTATCTCCTAGCAAAGGGATTATGAGATTCGGCAAAAGAGGCAAGCTTAGTCCTCGCTATGTTGGACCGTTTGAGATTATCACGCGGGTTGGTGAAGTTGCTTACGTACTGCGCTCCACCCTCCACCTGGCTCGGTTCCCAAACGTTTTCCTCCTGACGTGTCCTAGTCTAGCTAGTTTCGGAGTACATTGCTGACCTCGCATGTACGAGCCTTGGAAACCTCGGTGGCAATCGGAAGATCTCACGTTGGTTGAGAGCCGATTCCCTATTGGGTCGAAGAGAGTAAGTCTTCGCACAAGACTATCCCCTTTGGTCTTGTGCATGGAAACACCATGCTCGGGAAGCAGCTATATGGGAACGGTAATCCGAAGTCAAAGCGAAGTAAACCCAAATTTATTTGAATATGAGTGTTGTATAAGTTTGTTATTGTCGCTTTATAGTTTCTCTTGATTTTGTCATGCAAGTAGCGTGCGTAATTTCGATGACGAAATTTTTGTGTAAGGGGGTAGGATGTAAGGAGATAGCCCCGGAACCTTTCAACATTTATGCATGAACACTTTTTCGGTGCCAGTCGGGGGGGGATTTTGCCTTTAAAGGAGGTATAATTAATAAGAAGGAAATTGGAAATTCTGAAATGTCAGAAAAATTGTCGGTTCAAGTACGACCCAACGCACGTTGAATCGCCGAAATGGCCAACGATTCACAAGTTTATGGCAACAACTAGGTTGGACCTCAGACCAGCCGATCGCCTTCACATCGCATCCATGGGAGCTCGATCGGCTCCTCCCAAAACCGATCGCTCGTATCGATGCGATGGTGAGATTTTGTTGGATGGGGAATTTTCCAGAAGTGAAATTTTAACTGATCGCTCGTTATGAAAGCGATCGGATTCGATAGGCACCGATCGATCGGGTCATTACCCCGGGCGTGTTTACAAGAATTTGTTCACTTAAGAGGTCATTTCGGCATTCGGTGGTCTACCGCTTGTCTTTATAGGATGCCCGCCCTTGTAGTGCTCATTCTCAACCTTAGACGAAGAACTAATCTATGGGTTCCATGTTGAAAGGAGTCAAAGGGTGTTTTTAGCGACCCTAGATTCATCCTCCAGGCACGTTTAGTCCTTTCAGATTCCTCGGCTCAGTCGCTTGGTGTTGGAGCGCGTGTTCAGCGGGAAGGGCATAACTCACGGAGCGTAGACGTTGGAAGAGGTTTTTTCTTTCCTCCCCATCTCTTCAATGGTCGGTAACGTTTGCTGCTACCCTCCCTATTATAGCCTTCTCATATTCCTTTAGTTTCTTATCTTGTGTTCTATATTACATATATATTATGAGATGGGGAATGGTAATGTGATGATGTACATGGAGTGAATGTGGGCGATTGGATCCGTGTGTATTGATGTAATGGATGATACGGGGAAGGGCAGTGGTACCATAATCAACTACAATGGTGATGTTGAGTAAAATCCCACGGCTAGAAAAGCATGTTGTAGGGTTAATAAATGAATGACCACACGTTGATGGAGCAATGCCAAGGGGAATATAGAGTGATAAATAGATACTGCATGTTTAAGGTTTTATTGAATGGTTAGGGCATATGGATAGTGTGATTTCTCTTCCTTCTCAAATGTACTTATTACTTTTTGCCCAATCATTATTGTATGCATGTTTAACATTACCCAATTGTCATCTGTTAATAATTCCAATTGCGAGTCATGCGCAACGAAATCTCACGAGCACGCAGGCATGACATGGATTACAGACGTTTTTCAAGAATGGGATTAGCGGTGGCCTATCCTACATATGTATTACCTGTCGCACTGGCAAGGAAAGTCAATCCTGCTTATCATAAAAGGTCTCCCGTCCCCGCGAAGTACATACTATCCTCAAAGAGGGGTTTCCCTTCCCTCGCAAGACATCTCACAAGGCCATCTCCAAGTGAAAGGACTGGACTGGGAATTAGGAGAGGGTCTCCCTTCATAAGTATTTTACTCTTCCACGCATGGACAAGTGAAGGGACAGTGGGAGAAGTACTTTCCAGCAACATGACAAGCCAGGCATATGACATGACAAGCATACGCATTTATGAAGAAGGTCTCCCGTGCCCCGCACAAGTAGTTTTACTTTTCCAGCAAGCAACATGATACAAGACAAACATGACGAAGTTTTCAAGCAAGGCGAAATGGTATTTCATTCAATCAAGTGCAAACGTTGGTTTTCAGGGTTTGATCTCGGCTTTTTAATCAATCATGATTAATACTCCTTTAATTTATTGTCATATATAATTCTTTCCTGCTTTATATTGCTATGAAATGTTTCCTCTACTTATACATTATGTAAATGCTTCCTGCTGGTCCTATAACTGCTATGGTTTTTGCTATGACTATTGGTTCTTTATTTAGTACCAGCTGAGTTTCCTTCGCAGCCGTAACTTCTTTATGTCGGCAGGTTCCTAGGGAGCTTCTGCTTCCTTTTGCTGTCTTGCTCCTCCCTGGGTGGAGGAGGAGTACGTCGAGGAACTTTGAGGAAGCCTCCCCTAAGGGTTATCAGTATGGGTGTTAGATTCTAGTGGATTAGCGTGGGTGAGCATAGATGATTATACCATGTCTTTTGCGGGCATGTCCCACTTTCTTGTTTTGTTTTTTTTGTATTACTTGGACATGTGTATAACGTAGAGGTTTTTAGACTTCCTCTGTGTTTTTATGTTATGCTTCCGCTGGTATCCCCTATTGTATATGTTCTGTGAGTTTTGCAGGTGGGTTCGTCAAGCAAGTCAGTCAGAATGATTAAGTCGTCCAAGATCACTCTAACTCCTAGGTGGGTTTGGGGTCGCGACATGTGAATACCATATGCAATTGAATACTGGCATGTTAGTATATTAACCGGAGTTGGATTCCCCAATAAACCTAGTTTATCTAATGAATCCTCCCCCCCATTATCCCTCATTGGCCTTCGGAACTGGATACTATCTAGTCGTTGAGCTCCAAGACACTAGACATGTACTTTAGCCAATGAGAAATTGTTTCTCATACTAATACTCTTCACAAAACTATGACCTTTATACTGAAAATGTATTTTAATTCAAAAGCTCTTGTTCAGGCTTTAACTTAACAATTTTTTTTTTCCCAAAACTACTAATAATCTCTCAATTTATGCGCAAGGCTTTCATGTTGGATATTCATCATCACTCGAACATGTCCCTCTAATTATAGCAACAATCACCTTTTTATATTCCCTACATTAAAAGAGGTACTTGTTGGAATCAAAACACCAGACATTGCTCAGTTGACAATAAAGTCCCTAAGATCTAGTATTATCAATTTTTTTATTGTGATGAGAGATCATCCATCTTGATAGTATATTTATACAAGATGTGTCCCCATCTACCGGTACGCACAAGTGATCAGTCAATAAACATTGACGCAACCATATGTTGATGTCTAGTCACTACTACAATAGCTCGAGATAAAGATACATTCATATTCTTTGAGAACCCTCTCACTCATTGGACAACCAATCAGCAATGTCGTCGAAAAGGCGCGCCTAGCATCGGCTTTAGCGCCAAGCAATTTTGGGACTATAATGCCTAGGCGCCTCCTTTGGGTGGGCGGAACTCACTCAGACCTTCGAATTTGTAGCCTGTTTTCCGTTTATTTATATATAAATATCCTTTAATAAATGGTCCTTTTCTGAATGTAATTTATATGTAATCAGGTTTATAACCACCATTTTGAATTCAATAAAAATTGTCTTAAGTTTCAATTTCTGAAGATAAAATTCAACTTTTCAATTTTAGAATACAATCTGCTTTTCTGGATTATGTAAAATTCATCTTCCGAATGCCTCGTATTCTTAAATTCCAAATGCTAACTTATTTCTTAAAACTATATACAAACATTACTAAATACTGAAATTTCCGGTAAAAAAGCTTATATTTTTGTTGTCAAAAATTTTTTTATCTATCTCGGTCAAAAAGTCAACTATTGTTTAGGCAGGAAAAAAGCCTTACTTCAGCTTCAACATTAAATGTTCAATTTTTCCTAGATTTTTTGTCATCGTAGCGGGTTTTTGAATTATTATGATATTAATATCCATTAATTTATGTAATTTAATCTTTATATATATATATTAATATAATTTAATTATTTTATCCCCTAGGCAACTGTGCTTGCCTAGCCATCTATCGCCTAGAAGCCTTGACTACACTATATATCAGTGAGTGCTCAGCTCGCCCATACCGGACTATAAGAGCCTAAATCTATTATGTTTCATTACATAACCCATCCCTTAGCCTCCTACAGTTGTCCTAATGCCTTATTCATATCGCATACCGTATAGACCTCTCATGATCTAGTGTTAATTACACTAATGAATGCTATAAGTAAGTAAGAAGACTCTTTATTAATCAAATTGTTAAAGTCTTGCAAATATGCTTTGTCAGGCATGATTTCCAACAAAATCTGCAACCCACATAGCTCACATGGTTCACAATCAATTTTCCTCTATATAAATAGGTGAATACCATTATACCAAATCAAGAAAAACCATATGTATCTTGAAGAAAAATTGATGTAGAATCTCCACAACACAACAAATCTTCAATGAACTTGTTTAAAATTTGCAATCATCAAATCACAACAATTTCATCAATGAACAACCTAAATGCCCAAACACATGCATCACGTTGTTTGATTATAAAACTGATTTTTTTTAAAACCTAAATCAACAACGGGGTACAACACCAACAAGAACTTGTTCCAAATTCTGAAATTTACTATAATCCCAATTGTATTTTTCCTTTTATAAACAATTTTCCTGAACTTGCAGGGGCCATAACGTTGCGTGATGTCAGCCGTACGGTGTTAGGTGACGTCCACCTGGCCATCACTGATGGGGGTTGTCTTCTTTGGCCCTTTTTGTTTGATACGTTGTTTCTTTAGATCTTATCCTCTTTGATACCAACGTAGAAACTAGGGTTTGATATGTATGGTTTGTAGAGAGGAGAAAGAATTGAAGAGGAATAGGGTTGTGGATATTGTCTCCATTTCCTTGGATCTCCTTTTATACTACTAGATGAAAGAACATAGGCGCCCTTAGTACAAAAAAAAACTAGGCAATATCTACAATCAGCAACTAGATAGTAAATAGTAATGGGCTTATTTTAGACGGCATACACCAAAATGTAATGAGCGAATTTGATAGTGACTTAGCCTCCTTGTGTGCCTTTGAGAACATCTATCTTTTGAGTTGAGGATAGTCGTTATATATGACAGTTCATTGTTTTACAATTTATAATCAACTAATACGCTTTGTATGAGTCAAGAAGATTACATTTCTTTCCTAACATACTGTTTGATCTAATTGTGGTACTTGAAATGCTCTTTTTTTTTCTGGAATCTACCATCTTACCACTCTTTTAAGATGGGCTATGATACCATTTGATCCAGTTCTCTGTTTCATTTCTTCATTGATAGATTGCAATAGAATGGCAAAACCAATGTTATATATTTTTTGTTTTTGCCACTGTTTTTTTTAAAAAAAAATAATCTGTGTTCATGGGTTTCCTCTGCAGGCCGCCTTAAGGTTAGATGCTCCAAATCTTTTTACTTCATTCTTTAACATGATCATAGCAGCTGGGGTGCATTTTCTATTTTGTGTAAGCTTTTTCTACCTGGGTTTACCTGGTTAGAATGACCAATAGTTTGCTTCATCTTATGTTAGGGTCCAACAGATTGCCTCCATCTTCAAGCGTGATTATGCAATTGAACAAGACAACTTGCTCAATGACCCGGTATAAAATTTATCTGCTTTACACCTTCGTGGGGCAGTCTATTGAGCATACAGTTTACCTTAGGGTGTGTTTCGTTGGGGGGGGGGTAATGTGGTGACAAAAATAAATGGTAAAGGAAAGAACAGTAGAAGAAAAGACTAATTATCTTTTTTGTATTATTCCATCTTTTTTGGTGTAACAGTAAAAGTGTAAGTAGAATAGCACTGTGAAGAAAAGTGTTATCGAGAAACACCCATATTCTCCTAACTGTATGGGAGTTTTAGTGTGTTCTTTTCCACTTTACTCCACATTCATCACGTGCCCAAATGAAACACCCTTATGACTCCCCCCCTTGCCGCATAACTTTACATATTTGCAATCATCATGTTTCCTGCATCAGATAGAAGGGCTATCACATATGTAAACAAATCTACCTAAGGGAATTATGGGGATGATGCTGATTTACGAAAGCGAAGAATGCTTTGGATCCACACATATCCACAAAAGAAGGGACGAAGTTTCTGGGTATAATTATCATATTATTGCACTTGGGATTGTCATTTTCAACTAAAATTTCTTTTTCCTACAGCATTTCTATTAATATGCTTGTGTCTGCAGATGTTCGCTTTGTATGCTTGCAAAGATTTAAACCCTTATCATCTTGGAGATAGCTGCAAGGCGGCTTCTTTGGCATTTCGGAATAAAGTCGGAGGTGATATGTGAGCATAGATAATTAGTTGATGGCGTTTAGTAATTTAGTTTTTGATGGTATTGGTTTAGCTGTGTGTGTCCTATAATTTGTGCAAGTTTGTGACCTATTTTTTGGGTCATAATATTTTTGCTTCCTTTATTGGTGAAGATGGAATGGATTTGACTGTTTTCTAACTAAAGTTGCATGTTCCATTATCAGAAACACTTCTTTCAGAATTTGAATTCAAGAGGATTTCATGTTACAGAAGTAACTAATTTAATTTTATGTTTTTTGTAAATTATAATAGTTATCAGTACTTTAATTTCGGGTTCTGTAGTAATATTAATTCGGTTTTTGTTTTCTAGGAGATTTTGCCCCTGGAAATGGGATCTTTTTTGTGGAAAATCTCTTATTGGCGGTAATTTGTTTTTCCGATATACATGTATATATGTGTTGATGGGGTTACAGATGATATGTTAAAAAATAAAGGGGATTATACACGATAAATAATGCAACATCGGGACCAACATGAGAATGAAAGAAAAAATAAAATACAGGGAACAAAATCACAGCATTTACTAGATACCAAATCTGAAAAGTCTCACTAAACAGATCTGAATTGATTCATCCCCTTCCCTAACATAGTGGACAGTCGAGGTTTGGAATAATTCGGTGAGGTCAAAGTTCGGGAAAACATGGACAAATAAAATAAATAATAAATTAAAATATACTGAACATTTGATTAAAGATACACAAAATAAGTAGTTTTTTTTGCCAAGTTTAGAAAATATTTGGGTCAATAATTCGTAACATTCCTGGAATAAATCTGGAAAATTCGCAAATAATTCGGAAATTTTTTGATAATTCGTCGATATTTGTGAATCCATAATTCACAATAATTCGGCAAAGACAAATGCGCTCATATTCGCGAATTTTTTCTTTGCCGGAATTATTTGTGAATTATTGGATTTCCAAATTTTCGACGATGATTCAACAAATTTCCAGACTTATTTGCGAATTTTCCAGATATTCCGAATTTTTACGAATTTTCCCAAATTATTTTCTTAATTGGCCAAAAAACACTTATTTTGTGTATCTTTATCACATTGTTCAGTAGATTTTTTATATTGTATTACTTTATTTTATTGTGCCGATGTTTCCCGAACTTGACCTTATTCTACCGAATTATTCTCAAACCTCGACTTTGTCACTATGTTAGGAGAAGGGGATGAATCATTAGATCTGTTTAGTGAGACTTTTCAGATTTGATCCTAGTAAATTCTGTATGATTTTGTTCCTTTAGTTTTATTTTTTTTTTCATTCTCCTGTGTTTCCCGGATTTTGTCATTATTTAATACTTGTATAATCCCCTTTTTTATTATTCTTTTAACCTATCACTTGTACCCCATCAACACGTAATATTATACATGTCTATCTGAAAAAATTACGACAAATAGAGATTTTCCCACAAATATCCCTTTTCGGGTCCAAAATCTCCTAGAAAATCACAAAACAGAATTAAATTATTTACTTACGTAACCGAAATTAATTACTGATAATATATAATTTAAAAAACTACAATTACATTATTTACTTCTGTAACTGAATTCTCTTGAATTCAATTCTGAAGAACTAGGGCGTATTTAAATATTTCGGTAGGACATGCACTTTATAGCACCAAGTACCTTAAACCACTAAGAACGAAAGACCAAAATGGTCCACATCACTAAATTAATCAAAAAACTAACGCCATCGGGTGGTACATGACCGAGCGATCTCCGCCTTTATTCCGAACGAGCCGCTGCGATCTCCGGTGATTTAAATGCAAGCATCGGGTCAAAAAGAACATCTGCAGAACAAATCATCTAATAATACAATTTCTAGTTGGACCAGTAGATAATTAATACCCGAAACTTCGGTCCCTTCTTTTGTGGATATGGTTTGATCAAAGCAGATCGGTTCTTGCAGGTTTTGACTATTTCCCTTATAGTAGATTTTGTTTTACATATTTTGATGCCCTTCTATCTGATTGGGCAATAAGGGTGTTTTCCTTTCGGTGGTTAATGTGTATTGGAGACACCACTCAAACTGCAGTTTGGAGAATAGTTTCCTCGTGAACTTTCTTCACAGTTGCTTATACTTCCACTCGGTTCCACCTTAATAGACAAAAGATATTAGCTCTGACTTCTTCATACTTTCCTTTAGTCACATTTACCCCCCCCAAACGAAATGAGGAAAGGAAAACAGTATCTCAAAGACTTGCCCCCTGCTTGTTGACAGCAGAATAAATATCCCCAGTAAAGCAAGTTGCTCTTGCTATAACTTTGAAGAGCTTTCCTACACTAAGGATGGCATATGGACATACCACTCCCGTACATAGAAATGCCTCATAGTGCATGTTAAAGAATAAATATGGAGCACTAATTTAAAAAGAGGAAACATTAACAACATAAAAAACCATGGCAAAACACAAAAATATAACCTATTGGTCCACATGAATCATAAATGAGACAATGAACCAAGAGACTTCAATTCGGGGTCTTATATAGCCCATCTTAAGAGTGGTTAGCTGGTAGATTCCAAGGCATTTCCAAGCAATGACATGGCATGAATATAATAATGACCAACATGTCTGATTATAAATTTTTTCGCCAATGCAACTGGTTATATCCTCAACAATCAAGGCAAGGACACCAGGTTTATCAATTCTATCAACGGCATTTGTCTGTAATCGCGGCATCAATAAATTTACTTATTTCTATCCTTGTATGTTAGCTATTGTTTTTTTTTTAAGGAATTGTCATCTTAGTAGTATGAGATGGAAGTGACAAGAATTCCAACCTATTCAGGACTCTTCACTTACCTATTGGTACTTGGCAGGTAGATTGGCGAAGAATCAGCTGCCAGTTTGACGCTCCACCTTGGGTGAGCACCGGTAAGGCGGAAACTTGTTTTGGAGAAGAAAACTCCCGTAGAGTGGTTTTACCCATTAGTGGTGTTAGATTCTGAGTGGTTGTCGATGAAAATTGTGGGTGCAGATGATTGCAAATTCTTTTAACAATGCTGAAGATTTGTTGTGTTTTGGAGATTCCGCACTCTTTTGGGTTATTCTTCAGATTACATATGGTTTTGTTTTCCTAGAGGTTGGGTACAGAATTCCTTTTGTTTATAGTTGATTTGTGAATATTGTGATATATTTGGGTTGGAAGATTTTGTTGGTCCAGAAAGTCATTTATCTTCCAAGACTTTACAATTTGAATTAATAAGATGTATCCCTTACTTTCTTATAGCTCATTGGTCAATTACCGGAAATCATTGGTCACGGCTGCCAGATGCCTAAGGTTAGGACAACTGTAGGAGAAGGAAAGAAGTCGGAATGAGGAGTTGCTCTTTAAGCACAAGTATAAGCTAGCACTTCACTTATAAAGTGCTTAACCAGGCGTCTAGAATACCTGGCTAGGCAAACCGCACAGTTGCCTAGTAAAATAATTGATTATCTATTATATGATTATAAGTTAAATACTACATCATAATATTATATAGACATAAAAACGCTAAGGGAGACTCATGTGGATTTATGTTGACTTTAGCTGATGTAAGTTTTTTTCTGCTTCATTGTTGACGCGACCGTAGGTATTTTATGCGGAAGACATAGCAATTAAAGCTTTTTTTACGGTAATACCTTCCTGCAGTATAGTCAAGCTATATCGGAAGATTTCAGACGGCATTTGGAGATTTAGCGGTAGGGCGTGTGGAAATGAAGGGCCTTGGATTTTTGACATAATCCTCCAGGTTGAGAAGATATTGCTATTCTTCAGAAAGAGAAAGTTGAATTTTTATTGAATTCGTATGGGTTTTTATACATTACTTGGGATACAGTTCAACGATTTATTTTTACAAGATAGTTTTTATATATAAAATAAAACGTAAAATACCCTTGGCAGATTCAAGAGGCGCACGCTAGCAAATTGTTTGGCGGAGCCTAGGCGACGCCTTGACTACATATGATGCCACGACAATGGATTTTCTCAAGAATGAAATGTTCCTTTATCTCGACTATTGAAGTATAGGACTAGACACTCAAGGCTCTATGCTTCAAATGACTGAAGTGCGTAAGAAGAGAGAGACACTTCAAGATAACTATCAGGAGGTGTGATCTATCATGCCGACCACAATCTGGCCGATCTTAGCCTCACGCGCAGTATAGGTCTGGTTGGTTTTGATTCCACCAAGTACTCTTTAATTTAGCGAATATAAAGGTGTTGTTGTATAAAAGCATTCGAGTGATGTGAATTATCCCACATGAAAATTGCACCTTACCGGCATTTAACAAGGCCATTCTCAGGGGAAAAAACTTGTTAAGCTAAAGCCACAAGACACCTATTTTCAGTAAAGGATCATAGTTTTGGAAGAAGGCAATCATCTCAGACTAAAACCGGTCTAGTTGTACAACTTAACCTCAGTCCGCAAAAGGCCAAAACCAGGGGCGGGTTTTTGCCTGACAGGCCGAGGATAATTTGTGGGAGATGCACTTGAATCTGACTATTGATGTGGAGGAATGCAAAGGTACACCACGTTGTAGCTACCATGTATTTCAATGCAATTATCCGTAATGTCGCCCAAACAGACCCCAAAAACCCCACCCTAGAGTTAGAGTGAATCGTGGACTTACTACTCATTACTTACATGACTTGCTTGACGAACAACTGCAAAAACTCACAGAACATATACAATAGAGGATAACAGTCTGGAAGCATAACATAAAAACACAACGAAGTCTAACAAACCTCTAAGTATATATCACATGGTCCAAGTTTTAATACAAAAGAAAACAAAACAAAGAAAGTGCGGACATGCCCGCCAAAATACATGGATATAATCACAAATCATGCTCACTCCCCCACAGCTAAACACCACTTAGAATCTAACACCCACCTACTGATAACCCTCTACGGGAAGGTTCCTCCAACGTTCCTCGACGTACTCCTCCTCCTACCCAAGGGCTAGGAGCATAGACATCAAATGGAGCAGCAGCTCCTCAGAACCTGCCGACATAAGAAGTACGGCTGCGCATGGAATACTCAGCGGGTACCTAAATACTAACCAATAGTCATAGCAAACCCATAGCAGTATAGGAAGCAGGAAGCATTTCACATATATAAAGCAGGAAACAATTCAAGCATATAAAGCAGGAATAATTCATATCATGACAATAAAGTAAAGGAGTATATAATCATGCTGAATTAATTAAAAAGCCGATAAAAACCCTTGAAAACACCGTGCACTTGACTTGACTGAAAATACCATTTTCCTTGCTTGAAAACGTGTTCATGTTGTCTATGTCAGGTATTGTCTTATCTTATCGTACTCATGCATTCATGCCATGTC